>OY856413.1:95025800-96468300 GCA_963693085.1 Alisma plantago-aquatica | reverse complement strand
AGCTTATTTCTTATTGAGTCATGAAGTAGAGATCTCTGTCTCTTTCTTTTTTCTTTGTTCCTTTGAGTGAAAAGGATAAATTACTTTGTACTTACCCTTCTCCATAACTTGAGTGATGAATACTTGGACTTTATATTAGCCTCAGAACACTTCTTGGCCTTGCCTTTTCCATTGGACTCACTTCCTCTTATCAATATCAGGGATTTGTCCTTCTTCATTCGTTCTTTGATGCCAAGCATTTGATAGACTGACTATATGATTCATGAAACAATTGTAGAATCATACTTGTGGCCAACTCTTGACCTAAAAGAAATCTCAATTTCTCCACATGCCCAATCATATTGAGCAAATACGAATTTACTAGATCTCCCCCTATCAGTTTGCACTCATACAATGCTTTGGAGAAATTATACCTTGATTTCCATACATGATTTTTAATATGTGTTACCATGTAGAGAATGTACATGTTATCATGTTATTTATGCAACTCATAGTTCATACATCATATCATTGTTGGATCCTAGAATGAGTGATTGGATACTCTAGAGGGGGGTGAATAGAAATGAATGTACTTAAACAAAATTCATTAGACCTTCAAGTTATATCACAAGATAAGGTTGCTAAATAGAAAATTTGAGTGCAACAAAAACATACATGGCAAGGGAGAGAGAGATTGAACAAGCACCAAGTGACAAGCTGTGTAGAGTGGTTCCACACTCCAAAATAGGAGTATGTCAGTCCACTACCTAGAGAGGTCAACATCTAGGATTTCTAAGTGTGTCTTCCTCTATATATTCACTTATGAGAGTTACAACACATGACCCACCAAAGGACTTACCTATCCAATACAAAGAGTCTTCAACCTTACCAAGGACTTACCCACTTTGCAACAAGTCTTCAGACTTCTCCAATGACATACCCACTCTTACACAAGTCTTCAACCTTCTAGGAATTACCACTCTTCTTGGATCCTCAGCCTTTGACTTCACCTTCACTCAGAGAAGCTTCCACCAAGGACTTACCCACTTGAGCAAGGAGTCTTCTGCCTCCACCAAGGGCTTACCCACTCTTGCTCTAAGTCTTGGGCCTTAATCTTCACCAAGGGACTCCTTCACTTGTTCTTCTTCATCTGTCTTAGACAAGAGAGAGAACCTTCATCTTCAAGGTTGAAATGAGAGATTGGGAGGTGGAGGAAGTGAGAGCCTCACAATATATACATGTAGGACTAGCTCTCTTACAAATATCCTACTCACTCTAATGGATGTAGCAAGTGATTGTTGGCTAAATGGACATCTATAAATCCCTTTGTTTTGATTATGAAAAACATTTCATTCTTATTAATCTAACGAGCTACTTGAGTGTGCAGGATGACAAAGCAACAAGGGAAAATCTACAAGCTTACATATTTATAATTTCATGCAATGTAATCACTATTGTAAAAACTTGTACAAAAAATATAATGTACAAGTACTTAGAATTGCATGTAAATCAAGAGTTAGATTCTCCCTAGCTAAACACCACAGTTAGACAAGTCATCCCATTCAAATAGGATTACTTATGCACACTTACACACATAATTAGTGCCTAAATTGAAACCTTGAAATAGGATCAATCTCGGTCGACAAACTCCTCGACTGAGACACTCTCGGTCGACAATCTTCTCGACCGAGAAAGATCCAAAGTAGCCGTTAGACATAACAGACAAGTTAGTTGGCAGTTGATGAAAGACGTTGCAAATCACTTGTTCCAGAGAGCCTGTCGGTCGACAAAAGTTCGACCGAGTAGGTGTCTCGGTCTACCATTTGTCGACCGAGATGGTCTCTGACAGCAACTGCAGAATTAATTAATTAGCCGTTGTTAAAGCAACAACTTTGTACCTAACGGCTAGTTAAGCACTTAGAAACCCCTAGAAGTTGTCTAGAACGTCCTTAAGCATCCTTAGGCCATTCCTATAAATAGGACAAGCCATAGGACACCTAAACTCACTTGTTTACACTTGCTACACTTGAGAAACCTTTGAGTATACTTTGTGCAATCTGTTTGTGAGCAATTTGAGCATTGTGACAATTGGCCATTTCATTCCTTAGCTCATAATTCGTGTCCTATAGGCTAGTATCTCCTACCCACTGCAATCACAAGTTCACATACTTGGTTAGGAGATCTATACGCTTGATCTAGGCAAATCAAGCCTTGGGCTCTAAAGGATAAGTTGTAATTTCTATTTCCTTTCTTGTTCCCTATTATTGTTTGTACTCTCCTTGCTACTCCTAGGTTGGAGGTTGCGGATTGGAGAGGGTGAAGATCTTCTTGGCGAAGAAGGAGACTTTGAGCTACTTCAGAAGGCTGATGCAACGGGAGGTTACTTCTAGAGAGGAAGGCTACTTCAAGGGGGAGCTTGGAGTTACTTCATAGAAGGCTACCTCAAAGTTGGTGCACCTACTTCAGGGTGAAGGCTGTTCAAAGGGTGTAAAGGAAAGTATTGTATTTTGTATAAATCCTCGAGAGGTAATAAAATAAATACTTTCAAATCCCGGTTGGGTAAGCAACCGGGTAGTGGACTGACAACTATAGTATTTGCTATAGTTGGAACCACTCTAAACACCTGTCTCTTTCTTCTAATTTCAATTGTGGTTGTTTGAATTCAATAAATTATTAAAATAATTCAAAAACTCTATTCACCCCCCCTCTAGTAGTTTTTCAGTGATTAAGCTTAGAGAGAGAGAGGATGTTGTAGGATCATTCAACTACAGAATAGGGACCTTCATAGTGTTTGGCTGACCATGGGATGAATGCCAAGGGGTCCTATTTATAGTTGGGGATGCCTCCTAGACTTTGGGAACACTTAAGGACGAATATTAGCTGTTTTGTGGCTTACAATAAATATTTTTTTATTATTGCAACTCCACAACGACTAGAAATATTTTTCTCTACTTTTCTGCATAGTGCAATCGGTCGAGTTTCTAAAAAGGTGACTCGACTGATCCCACTATGTGACAAGACCAATTTAAACCATTGGTGGAGTTTGTCCTGGGGTAACTCGATCGATCCACCAAAATTAGTTTTTGTCTACAGAGGGATCAGTCAAGTTTTGTGAAATGGAAACTCGACCGATCAAAAGTCACTTTCAAAGTCCAACAAGGATCGATCGAGATTGCAACTCGACCGATGAACAATATGATGTGAATTTTAGAAAATGGCTTTCGAGTGATTCAATATTCTATCTAAGTGCTCCTATTTTTTCTAAGCTTAATTACAAGTCATACAATCATCACAAGTGACTTACAACATGATTCTAATGGATTTACATCATATTCCAAAAATGTGCACTTGTATTGACTTCAACTTGTCTTTTCTCCAAGTTGAGATGCGCAAGTTAGGGCATTTAGAGTGTGTCTATACCTAATCTGAAATCACTCAATTACAAGCATTAGACAGAAAGAATTGGAATGGTTTAGTCATCATCAAAACAATAGTTTAGTCAATTTAGACCTTGAGTCAACATTGACTAAATTGACCTTGAGTCAACAATCTCCCCCTTTTTAAAGATGACAAATCATTACATAAGTGTATTCAAAGCATTTAAATAAAGTTATACCTTTAGAGAAACCTAGGGGTTTTAATGTAATTGAGTTCATATGCTCCCCCTCAATTGATGCTAGTGGAGTTCTCATACTCCCCCTCAATTGATGTTATTTCTCCTGGATGGTTAGCTTTTCATAACATTTATAGAATATATGTCTTCTACTCATATATGTGCTAGACATATATGTCTTCTCCCCTTTACCTTCTCCCCTTTACATAAGATATATTTTCTCCTCTTTATGTAAGACATGCTTTCCCCCTCTTTGTTATAGGAAAACATGCTCCTTCTCCTCCTTTGTCATTTCAAAAAGTGGGGGTATGGAGAGATGAGAAACATAATTTGTTAAAAGAAAGGAGATAACAAAAGTTAAGTAGAAGAGCATATATAGGGTCTTATCCAAGCATAGAAAGAAAAACAAGCTTAAAACATGCACTTGAACAACCCATAATGCAAGATAAAATGATGCAGAAAAATAATAAATTGCAGTTTTTACCCTCAAGATGACGAAATTCACCCAAAAAGCATCAGGGCTCATGTCAAAGCAATGAGTCTTGCTCAGAAGGTCGTTTATGCATGAAAAACACTAGTCTTGCATCAAAAACTGACACTGGAGCAAAATCTACATAAATTATCAAGGATGCTCCAATTTCTACATACAATGTAACTCTATATTTCTTGCATCACAGTGCTATGTAAGTAACTCAACATAGTAGATATGCAATTCAAGGAACAAGCTTGAGCAAGCATGAAATAAGATACAAGCATAGCATATAGTAGAATGTAATTTAATGAAAAGAACTATAACTACATGTAGGTAGGCTACTAGTAAATGTTACCACAAGTTAGGGCTACCAGTAGGACCTAGATCATATCAAGAGATACCAAAAGATACATAAGATAAAGAAATCTATGAGTAGATGTAGAGAAATATCCTAACAAAGAGATAAGCAATTTTAGAAGCATGAAAGGATATAGCTCGCTAGAAAATATGCATCATTACCAAAAGATGATTACCACTAAGAACCTCAAGGTTATATTAGAACAAGATATACAACTATATAGATGTATCAAGTTAGAGAACAATACAAGCATTTTAAGACACAACTAGGAGATTCAAAGAGATCATCATCAAAACCTACAAAACAACTCAAAACAAGTTATTGCAAGATATAGGAATACCACTAGTAGGATACCCAATTATATCAATTAGAAAGATAGAGTTGTAAGCATGATAGACAATTTAAAGCATGGCAATATGCATACAAAGGTACCAAGGGAGTGTCAAATAATAAGGCTATTCGTTGAGAAAATTTAGATGCGAGGGAAATTCTCATTCAATGAGCCAACTATGTATTCTGTGCACAGTGCCATCAGTCGAGTTCTGTGTTATGAAAATTTGACCGACAACAATTATTGGCAACACCCATTGGTGCCTATGGGTCGAGTTTCAAATAGGACAAACTCGACCAACAAAGCTGCTATCAAAAAGCACATATATTTCATTAAATCATATTTAGAGGCATGCATAACGCACACTAACTTGGCAAAACACACTATGATTGGATATGAGCAAGAAAAAACATTACCTCAATGCTTACCATTTCTTTTCCACTTGTTGTCACCCTCCACACATCTCACCTTTCTTCTTTCATGTGGATTGATAAGTCAATTTGCAATTTTATAGATCAAGTTTACCCATTTGCAAGTACCTACAAGAAGAAAGATGAAATGGTCCCCAATCATGTTTTTGGGTCCAGAGGGGTTAGCTTAGCAACCCAAGTCCTATTTCTCTTGGGTGCTTTCCTAAAAGGACAACAAGTAGAATAGTGGCCAATATCATTGCAATAGTTGCATATGCCCATAGCCTTGGGACTAGAGGATTCTCTATGGAAGATTGGAGGCATTTGCCTTTGTTGTTCCTTTGGCTAATATCATATCCTAAACCATGTCTACCAATTTGTTTAGTAGTATGGTATAGGATATCATTAAGATTCTTTTTACCAACTAAGAATCTTTGCAAAGAAGATCTTAAACTATGATTATCATGCTTAAGAGAAGTAATAGTAGAAGAAAAATGATTGGTATTATCTCTAGCATGCAAAAGATCATTTTCTAAGCAAAGAGCTTTAGTTAAATAAGAATATCTATCAATATGAAGAGCAACAATATTATTCTCTCTACTAGTAGAACTAGAACAAGGTTCAAGTACATTGATTTTAGCAAGTAAGGGGGCATTTTCTATTTCAAGCAAAGAAATCTTAGAAAGATAAACACCATTTTTAGATTCTAATCCTTACAAAACAAAATATTTGTCCTTGTTTTCATATTTAAGAACATCAATATCATGCATGAGAGAATCAACAATTAAGGTATGCTCTTAATTATAACTACTCATAAGAGGTTGAGTTTCTTGAAATCTAATCCTATCAAGCAAGCTAGCAATTTAAAGTTTAAGAGCATGTACTTGACTAAGACAAGCATTTTTATCATCAAGCAAGCAAGTATTGGCATATTCAAGATCATCTAATTCTACATGCATATTATCAACAATTCTAGAAAGCTTTTTCCTTTTCTTTTTGGAAGACTTGAGAGAGACATGAGTAGCATTAATGATAGCAATTAAAGGTTCTTTATCAAAAGAGTTTTGATTTACTTCATTTGAGTCTTCACTTGTTAATTCCATAAGAACAAAATGGCATTCTTCATATCACTAGAGCTTGAACTAGATACTCTACTTGATTCTTAACTTGAGCTTTAGTTGGAGGAGTCACTTGAGCTCTTGTGTCATTTATCCTTCTTCCTGTACTTCTCTTCTCTTTCCCCATGATGATGGGTCTTTTTGCCTTGTAGACAACCTATCTTGAAGTGACCCTTCTTTCCACACTTGAGACACTTGATGGAGGAGGAATTCTTGCCTTTGTAGAATCTACCCTTGGAGTACATGGCATCATCTTCAACATGAGAGGATGGAGAGGCTTGTCCCGTAATAGCTTCAATTTGATCCTTGATTTCAGTCTTCTTCATTCTCTTTAGCTCTTTCTCCTCTAGTCTTTCAACTTCTTCTCTTTTGTCATGTGCGACTTCATGGGATTGCAGATTTCCAATGAGCTCTTCAATGAGGATATCATCAAGAGACCTTACTTCATCAATATAAGTCACCTTGGGTTCCAATCTCTTGGGGAGAGTTCTAAGGATCTTAGGGTTGATCTCTCCTCTACTCATAGGATGACCTAGGATGGCAAGGCCATTTACAATTGTGTTGGGTCTTGAGTACATGTTGGCTATCTTCTCCTCCTTTCCCATCTAGAAGTTTCAAGTAGCTCTTTGAGAATGTAGATTTTGCTTTCCTTTACTTGAGTTGTCCCCTCATAAGTGATGCATAGATTTCTCCATACCTCATATGCCATCTCACAAGAAGAAATCTGGTTGAACTAGGTGGGGTTCATGGTGTCATAGAGGATGTTGATTGCTCTTGCATTCAAGGTAGCTTTCTTCATTGTATCTTGATCCATTCTTCTATCTTGGTATCCGGTAGCTTGTATGGATGGTCCACCATTAGCCATAGCTCAAGAATTTATTCTTGGATGTAGAATTGTAGCCTTCTTTTCCAATGGAGTAAATTGCTCCCATCAAAGATTGGAAGGTTGATTAAGTATCTCCCTCCTTAGTAGTCACCCATCTTCTCCTACTTGTTGAAGTATGCCTAGAGAAGACCCACTTTAATACCAATTGTTGGATTCTAGAATGGGCGATTGGATGCTCCAGAGAGGGGGGGGGTGAATATAGGAGAATGCACTTAAACAAAATTCATTATACCTTCAAGTTATATCACAAGATAAGGTCACTAAATAGGAAATTTGAGTGCAACCAAAACATACGGCAAGGGAGAGAGAGATTGAACAAGCACCAAGTGACAAGCTATGTAGAGTGGTTCCACACTCCAAACTAGGAGTATATCAGTCCACTACCTAGAGAGGTCAACCTCTAGGATTTATAAGTAAGTCTTCCTCTATATATTTACTTATAAGAGATACAACACATGACCCACCAAAGGACTTACATATCCAATACAAAGAGTATTCAACCTTACCAAGGACTTACCCGCTTTGCAACGAGTCTTTAGCCTTCTCCATAGACTTGCCCACTCTTACACAAGTCTTCAACCTTCTAGGAATCATCCATTGATCTTGGGTCTTTAGCCTTTGACTTCACCTTCACTCAGAGAAACTGCCCCCAAGGACTTACCCACTTGAGCAAGGAGTCTTCTACCTTCACCAAGGGCTTACCCACTCTTGCTCCAAGTCTTCATCCTTTATCTTCACCAAGGGATTCCTTACCTTGTTCTTATTCATCTCTCTTAGCCAAGAGAGAGAGCCTTCATATTCATGGTTGAAATGAGAGATTGGGAGGTGGAGGAAGTGAGAGCCTCACAAGATATACATGTAGGACTAGGTATCTTACAAATCTCCTACTCACTCTAATGGATGTAGAAAGTCATTAGGATTAGAGTGAAAGAGAGGAGGTTGTAGGATCACTTAACTATAGAATAGGGACCTTCATAGTTCTTGGCTTACCATGGGATGAAGCCTAAGGGGTCCTATTTATAGTTGGGGATGCCTCTTAGACTTTGGGAACACTTAAGGATGAATATTAGCCATTTTATGGCTTGCAGCAGATATATTTTCAATTGTTGTAACTCCATAATGGCTAGAAACACTTTTCTACACTTTTCAGCACAGTGCAATCGTTCAAGTTTCTATAAAGGTAACTCGCCCGATCCCACTATGCGACAAGACCAATTTAAGCCATCAATCTAGTTTGTCCTGGCTTAACTCGACTGATCCACTGAAATCAGTTTTAGTTTGTAGAGGAATCAATCGAGTTTTGTGAAATGGAAACTCGACTGATCAAAAGTCATTTTCAAAATCCAACAAAGCTTGGTCGAGATAGCAACTCAACCGATGAACAACCTGATGTGAATTTTGGAAAATGACTTTTGACTGCTTAAATATTCAATCTAAGTGCTCTTGATTTTTTCTAAGCTTAATTACAAGTCATACAATCATTTAAAGTGATTTAAAATTTTCTTATAATGGATTCATATCATATTCCAAAAATGTGCACTTGTATTGACTTTGACCTGTCTTCTATCCAAGTTGAGATGTGCAGGTTAGGGCATTTGGAGTGTGTCTATACCTAATCTGAAATCACTCAATTAGAAGCATCAAACACAAAGAATTGGAATGTTTTAGTCATCATCAAAAAAAGGGTTTATTCAATTTAGACCTTGAGTCAACATTGACTAAATTGACCTTGAGTCAACAAACATAAGGTTCTCAATGTCTACAACATATTTGGTGTGTTTCAAGTAAGCATCCATTTTAGCCTTAAGCGCATTTAGAGTAGGTTCCTCTGGCTTTGGTCTATCACGGACATAGAGCTTTCGCTCATTGATGATAACATTTCTCAAAATACTTAACCAATTGTAAAACTTTATCCCATTTTGTCCTTCTTAAGGACTGATGGCAACTTTGTGTTTGACATTAGATCTACAAAAAAATATTGCAGCATTTTCAAAACATTTTTTTGTTTGATTTGATAGGTTAATGATATGAATTAGGACTTTAATTAATTGTTGCTCTACTATTTTGTTAAAATTGGTAACCTTCATGTATCAATTTGGAAGATTGCGACATACAATCTTCTAGTGGTCAAGATCCAAAATAATTCAACTATCACCCAAACAATACTCCAACATCCATAGTTAATTATTAAGGTAGGCCACTTTTACCAATTGCATCATATGCAATTCTTGGATAAGTGATATGCACAAATCATTTACATAATCATTTGCATGACTCTAGGCTTATACGCTCTAAGAATCACCAGTTAAGCCTGACCCAAAAGCCAACACGATTAAACATGCACCCTGCTTTGGCAGAACCTACATGTCTACCATCACACTTCCACGAGATAGACGGTGCACCATGCTTTGGCGTAACCTATGCTTGGTCGATCAAGCTTTTTATTTGTACTTCTTATGGAAAGCATCTAAGACTTAATATTTATATTGAGGGATTATATATATAGATACATATAAATATCCAATCACCACATACTTAGTATGTATCATATACATGCTATAAACACAAACAAGAACATGCAATAATTAAAACACAAGTGATGGTTATGTCCATAATACTGTTGTTCCTTGAAGCCACAAGGAACTACTACCATCTAGGGTATGCATCATATGCAACATGTTGTTGGAGAAGATCTATGCTCGAACTAATCTGGGTTGATCGGTTCAACTCTTGAACCGGTCGGCTCACCTCTTGGTTGATCTGTTGGGCTCTTGAAATGGACGGCTGGTCTTCAGGTCCAAGCGACATCTGGGAACCTCTTGGTGATTGGTTGGGACACCCATCTATTGGTTCATTCTCCTATCGTCTGTCCTCCTCGGTCTTTCAATTGGTTGATTCATCCCACAAACTGGTCGGTTCACCTTGTGCAAAACTTCTTCTCATTATGATACATAAAATAAAACCATCCTATTTCTTATTACATTGCACAAGGAAAACCCTCGAGTTACATTCGAGGGGAAATAGGAAGAAGAGCATTGATTTACATTTGGAAGGAAGAGAGAGGATCAATACGTAGACCGAGTAACAACATGACTAAACAACTACAACCATGCACAATAGATCTGGGGTTATTTGCCATAACCATGCTTCACATCTACCATCAAAACTGATTTGAGGGCTACGCGTGTGAATTGCATCTATACCATATATATATATATATATATATATATATATATATATATATATATATATATATATATATATATATATATATATATATATATATATATATATATATATATATATATATATATGCATTCATTCGCTACCCGCATGGGTAACTAATTTTAGTTACATGTGGATCTATTTTGTAATAGAAAGGTACCTGTTCGTAATGAGACATACATCGTTTGAAATGAGATGACCAAATTTGTAATGCAAATACTCATTTTGTATTACAACGTAAACTGCTATCATATATATCATTTCTACTATAACTAGATGTGCAACATGAAATGAGTGTTTGTATTACAAATTTGGTCATCTCATTACAATGATGTTTGTCTCATTACAAATAGATACCTTTCAAATAAAAAATAGATCCACCGGTAACTAAAGTTAGTTACCCATGCAGGTAATAAATATATACCATATATATATATATATATATATATATATATATTAGTTTGTAGAATCGTATGTCGAATTTAATTGGATATGCGCATTAACCATTTTAATATCTGCATCGTACATAATAAAATAAATCCAATCATATCAATTTAAATACTAGGTACACCATAAATTGATGGGGTTCTGATACCATTGTAGGGAAATTGGGGGTGATAGATAAGGCATCGAAAACAAACAAAAAAGTTAGATCCTAATGTTCTTGGATAACAAGATCACGTCAACAACAATGTATTTTGAAAGAAAAGGTTTGCAAAGTTATACCTGGTCCTTGAGCGAGTCCAGTGACATTATCCTTGTAGTAGCACCGTGCTTCTTCTTCTTCAGACAACAACATGCTCATTCAGTAGCATCAACACTCGAACAGTCATCACAAACGACCTCCTCTACGGATAACAATTAACAATGTCCTCCTAGCAGCAGTCGACGACCTCCCTCCTCTAGAGTAGTCCATGCAAACCACCAGAAACTCCACGTTGCACTACTAGATCCAACAAAAAGGAGTTACCCCCTCCTATCAGCATACTAGTCACCGAAATGCTCTCCCACAACTGGTCCTCAGTTGTTCTTTCTCTCGCTATCCCTCCCTTTAATGGGTAGGATTTTCTCGGACTCTCTATTGGTTACCACAACTAGAGAGGACAACAATTGTCAGAGCAACTAATTCTCAATTGTTTGTCTTGGAAGCCCCCAGTACCCCTATATTTATAGTGGAGGTTAGGGTCAGGGTTCCCAATCAGCGTGAGAGTAGAAGGGTATGGAATCATGAATTTTCTAGAACCTATGAACTGTAATTATTCATAATTTGTTTCAATTAATGCCCAACATTAATCCTCGTATCAATAAAATTGAACAAGTGAAACAATTCAACCATTCTCATGATTCAGGAAAATCATCAAAAGCTTCGATTAGCCTAACCGATCCGATCAGTTCAATAGGTGAAATGGTTGTCTCACCAACCTAAGCTGATCGGTTCATCCAGTGAGCTGATCGGTTGGTGTTCCGAGTCAAGAATAAATTAACCAATTCAATTTTCAATCAACTTGACATTCCAATCAATCAGCTCAACACTTGAACTTGATGGTTTCTGAGTCTAATCAGTTGATCTATTGTTTAATTGAATACCTAAACACCTTTAGTAATCAATATAAATAGCATTCATGAATAAACTCCTTTAATCCAAGTGTATCCTGTGTGTGTGACCCTATAGGTCCATAATTACAATGGCAGTGAATGTCAATGACCATTATGACATCACAAGAAAAGAGTGGTGCCTAGTCACACATCATTGCTAACCAAGTAGTTTGGAAAGTTGGAGAGAAACTTCAACCTATAATTTGTGATATGTGTTATAGTGATTGTATAGTTCCTTTATCTTTGATATCCGGATTGAACTCAAGGCATGGAATCACCATCCTCTGAATGTTCAATACATGTTATTGAACTAGAGAAGACTGTATGAGATGCATATGAGTTCACATATCATATAATGAACCACCAGCACGATCGTATGTTTCTTAGTCTCTCTTATCAAGATGCGTTGGATATCAAAAATTGGTAGGAGGGATAAATCCCATCTACATCACTCACAGTCAAATCCCCATGTGTCACAGATACCCAATAATCACCTTTATGGAAATCCTTATTTAGGGTTATGTTTGATGATGTCAAGATATACCGAACAACATTTGATGAATGTAGTGAATTTAGGTCTAAGAACCACTATCACTGAGAGATGACTCTGACTACCATTCCAAGATATCCATGTATCACTTTCATGGTGGGTCTGTCCGATACACTGTTTTCTAATATGTACATGTGTGCTTGACTTGATATCACATATCATGATGAATGAGACTCTGTCATAAGTCAACACACACTCTAGACTTATGTATTATTGTCGTTTATTTTGCTTCCACGGTAATATATGACTAGGGACATAACAAGAATGTATGTACTATTATCATACATATTATTGCTAAGGTCCTCAACATGAAGACATATGCCATCGAGTAACATCATTCTTTAGACACTTGCTTATGTTTGTGTCATCATACAATGACTAAGTTAAACATAATAGACGGAATTTCCTTTATTATTATCAAATCAGGTATCTAATGCCATATCCCAATCATCATATGATTGAGTCTCTGGGCATATATACCAAAATTTTATCATAATAACTCACATGAAAATCTAGATCAAGTGTGAGCACGCCAAGTGAGGTGCGATGTCTATCTCGTGGAAGTGTGATGGTGGTTGTGTGGGTCTGCCAAGCAGGGTGCAATTCTATCATGTTGGCTTTTGGGTCAGGCTTAACTAGGTGATCTTAATGATATTAAGCACCTTGAAGCATGTATGACTATGTCAAGGAGTTGTGCATGTCATCTATCCAAGACTTGCATAAGATGTAATCGGTAAAAGTTGCCTACCTTAGTAATTGATTATGGACGCTGGCTTTGGCCAAGTAATAACTCAATTATTTTGGGTCTTGGATCACTAGAAGGTTGTGCTCTACAATCTTCCTAATTGATACATGAAGGTTATTAGTTTGAACAAAATAGATGGAGTGATAATCAAGTAAAGTCATAATTAAACATCAAATTAATCAAATCAAAATGTTTGACAAATTGCAAATTTCTCTTGTAGAATCAAATGACGACAAACAACACATTTTCCTTGTGATTGGTCCTTGAGAATGACAAGTTAAATGAGAATAATTTCCATGAATGGTTCAAGACGCTAAGAATAATTCTCACACAAGAGTGCAATCTCTACATCCTAGAAACACCAGAGCCAGATGAACCTGATTACAATGCACCTAAGGCTAACAAAGATGCTTACAAGAAGCACTTTGAGGATGTCATAGATGTCAAATGTCTGATGTTGTGGTCCATGAATTATGAGTTGTTGAGACAACATGAAAATATGGATGTGATTGAGAGGGTAACACATCTTAAGAACATGTACCAAGATCATGCCAGACAAAAGAGATTGGATGTCTCCAAGGCGTTGTTTAAGTGCAACATGACAGAAGGAGATTTAGTAGGTCCCCATGTGCTCAAGCTTATTGGGTATATGGAAAACCTTGTGAGATTGGGCTTTCCCTTGGGTCAAGAGTTGGCCACATATGTGATTTTGCAGTCACTTACATAGTCATATGGCCAGTTTGTCATTACAACATAAACAATTTTGACAAGCTGTTGTCAAAATGAATAGGCATATTGAGAACAACTGAAGTACAAATGAAGAAAGACAATCCCAAGTCTATGATGATGATCAACAGAGAAAGTTTAAGGGCAAAGTCAAAGCTAAGAAGAGTTGTAAAGCTAGATAGAAGTCCAAGTCTTCTGCACTGAAGCCAAAAGGAGGGGTTACCAAGGGAGGGAATTGTCATCACTGTCACCAACATGGACACTGGAATAGAAATTGTCCTCTCTATCTGAAGGAACTGAGGAAGAAGACGGAGGGGGATAGAGATATCCACTTTAGGTATATACGTTATTGAGATAAATACACATATTTATTAATCTTGGGTATTACATACCGGATGTGGATCTCACATATGTTCAAATATGCATGATCTAAAAAGAAGTAAGCCTTTACAAAAGGGTGAGGTTGAACTGCACGTTGAAAATGGAGTAAGAGTTTTTGCCACTACAATTGGAACCTATGATTTATCTCTGCCCACAGGGCTTGTAATATAGTTAAATAACTGCTATTTTGTACCTACCATAAATAGAAATATTATTTTTGTATCTTCTATGGACAACGATGGGCATGAGTTTCATATAAAGAATGGTTAATGTTCTATTTCAAAAGATGATATCTTTTATGGCAGTGCCACAATGTCTTATGGTCTTTATTTTTTAGATCATAATACAAATTTATATAATGTAAATATCAAAAAGATTCAAACTCAATAAATCAAACCAAACATATCTTTGGCATTATTGTCTTAGTCACATCAATGAGAATCTCATCTCTAGAGTCCACAAAGATGGATATCTAGACTATTTTGATTTCAAATCAATAGATACATGTGAGTCTTGTTTGTTGGGAAAGATGACAAATACTCCCTTCATTGGTAATAGTGAGAGGGCTAGTGATCTATTAGGACTCATACATACTGATGTGTGTGGCCCTTTCAAAACAAATTCTAGAGGTGGGTATTAATACTTCATTACCTTCAGCAATGACTTCAGTAGGTATGGTTATGTTTACCTGATGAAACATAAATTAGAAACTCTAAGTTCAAAGATTTCATGAATGAAGTATAGAACCAACATGGTGAAAGTATGAAGGAACTTCATTCTGGTCAAGGTGGAGAATACTTAAGTCAAGGGTTTGAAGACCTTCCATGAGAATGTAGTATTGTATCACAATGGACTTCTCCTAGAAAACCACAACATAATGGTGTATCAGAAAGAAGGAATCACACATTACTAGATATGGTGTGATCAATGATGATTTTTTATGATATTCCAACTTTCTTCTAGGGACATGCTCTATAAAATGCAATGTTTACACTTAATTGTGTACTGTCTAAACCGGTTCAAAAGACACCATATGATATATGGTATGGGAAACGTCCCAATATGCCTTTTATGAAGATTTTCAGATGTGAAGCTTATGTCAGAAATTTTTTCATGAAAAGGTCAAATCTAAATCAGATAAATACTATTTGATTGGATATCCTAAGGAAACGAAAGGATACTACTTTTATACTCCATCTAACAAAGTGTTTGTTGCCAGGGATGTTGTATTCTTAGAAAAGGAATTCATGTTTGAAGGAACTAGTGGGAGGAAAATAGAACTTGAAGAAGTTAAAGACTAACAAGAAGGCATTGAACCCATAGAGGTACAAGAGGAATAGAGAGAGTCACAAATTGTTATGAAATCTCAAATTCCTCATGTAACATAGGAACCTTATTGATATAGTAGGAGACGCCTTGAGCTAGAAAGATTTTTCTATCTTGTAACTCAAGAAGGCAATGAGTTGTTCATTGATGATGAGACAACAACCTACCTAGAAGTTGTTAAGGGACCAAAGTCTGATAAATGGCTTGAAGCCATAAGATCTGAGATGGAATCCATGTAGACCAACATAGTATGGGCCTTGGTGGATCCACCTAATTGGGAAAAACCCATAGGTTGCAAGTGGGTCTTCAACAAGAAGGCGTACATGGATTATAATGTATAAACTTACAAAGGTAGATTATTTGCAAAAGATTTCAAACAAGTTCAAGGTGTTAACTATGACAAAACATTTTCTCCAATTGTCATGGTTAAGTCCATCAGAATCATGCTTTCCATTGCAGGTTTTCATGACAATGAGATTTGGCATATGGATGTTAGAACTGCATTCATTAAATAGAATCTACTTAAGGATGTGTATTTGACACAACCTAAAGGTTTTATAAATCCAAAGGATGCAATAAAGTATATAGGATACAAAGGTCAATCTATAGATTGAAGCAAGCATCTTAGATCTAGAATCTTCAATTTGGTAAAACAGTCAAAGAGTTTGGCTATAGTCAAAATGAAGATGAACCATGTGTTTACAAGAAGGTCAGTGGAAGCATGATTCTATTCCTCATATTGTATGTGGATGACATACTATTAATGGGGAATTACATACCTACTTTACCAATGGTAAATACTTGGCTTGGAAATACATCCTCTATGAAGGACTTAGGTGAAGTATCCTACATCTTAGGAATCAAGATCTATAGAGATAGATCCAGAAGGCTTCTTGGACTAAGTCTGACCACATACATTGATAAAGTGTTGAAGTGGTTCAGCATGTAGAACTCAAATAGAGGCAACCTACCCATGTGTCATGGTGTTACTATCTCTAGAGCTCAATGTCCCAATTCTTATAAAGAAAGGGAATGCATGACTAAGATTCCATGTCCGTTTGCAATTGGATCCATCATGTATGCAATGTTATGCACTCATCTAGATGTCTTATATGGCTTGAGCCTAATGAGCATATATCAGTCAGATCTCGGTGAAGATCACTAGATAGTTGTAAAGAACATCCTTAAGTACTTGAGAAGAACTAAGGATTAGTTCCTTGTCTACATTGGTGAGGAAGAGTTAGTGGTAAAAGGTTACACCGATGCAAGCTTCTGAACTGACAAAGATGAATACAGATCACAATCAGGGTTTGTGTTTTGCCTCAACAATGAAGTTGTTAGCTAGAAGACTTCCAAGCAAGAGACAATTGCAGATTCTATAATAGAGGCTGAGTATATTGATGCATCCAATGCAACAAAGGAGGTTGTTTGGATCAAGAAATCCATCTCTGAACTAGGGGAGGTTCCAAGCATCAGCGATGCAATTGAGCTCTATTGCACAAGCTAAGGAATCTAAATCACATCAATTTCCTGGCCCATACAAAGATAGTTCCATCTCATATGAGAAATCATACAATGTGGAGATGTGAAGATTTATAGAGTACCAACTAAAAGCAATGTGGCTGACCCATTGACAAAAGCACTTTCACAACAAAAGCGTGAGGGTCATGTTAGATCCCTTGGAATTAAACTCATGGGTGATTGGATCTAAGTTCAAGTGGGAGTTTTTTGGTATGTATTCCCAAAGAGCCAATCGCATGATGATTGTAATTGCATAACTTGTAAATGATTTGATTAATAATAAAGGCAATCTTCCTATTTATTCTATTTTTTTAGTTATGAGATAATGATGTAAATAGTAAATGTCTAAATAATGATATTACTTGATGATGTATGTCTTCATGTTAATGACCTAATAATGAGATCATACAGATGTTAAGAGTATGTACATTCGTGTTATGTCCCTCGTCAGATGTTATTGTAGAAGGCTAATAGACAACAATAACACATAAGACTAGAGTATGTGTTGGTTGATGACAAAATTTCATTAAGTCGTGATATGTGATATCAAACCAAGCACATAGATAATTGTTAGAGAATAATGTATCAAACATACCCACCTTGAAAATGATGCATGAAATTATTGAATCGTAGTCAGAATCATCTCTCATAGTGATGGTGGTGATTATGGTTCTTAGACTTGAAATCGCTACACTCACCACATGTCGTTCTGTGTGCTTTGACATCATCCAACATGATCTTGAATAAGGGTTTCCATAAAGGTGGTTCTCAATTTCACTATGACACATGGGGATGATTTTGAGTGATGTAGATGGGGTTTTTACCTCCTATAGGAGTTTCATATATTGAACACTTGATAAGCAAGATCGAGAAAAGCATGGCCATGTGCATGTGAATCAATATATGATGTTGAGTTCACATATATCTCAGACAATCTGCTCTAGTTTAAGGAACATGATTGAATATTGATGAGGATGATGATTCCATGCCTCGAGTTCAATATGGATACCAGGGACAAAGGAACTAGACAATCATTATAACACCAATCACTAAATGTAGGTTGAAGTTGTTCTCCAACTTTCAGAATTACTTCAGCAACGATGATGTGTTGCTAGATACCAATGTTTTCTCGTGACGTTATAAATTAGTTATGCACATTCATTGCCATCGTAATTTGGGACCTATAGGTTTACAACACATAGGAATGCACTTGGAATAGGAGTTTTATTCATGAATGATGCTTAACTTGATTACTAAAGTGTTAAGTATTAAATTTAGCAACATTGACAACTGTAACTTGAAACGACCGGTTCAGCTTGTGAATTGATCGACTCAGGTGCATGAATCAATTGACTCAGGTTATGAACTGGACATTTGGTAGATCAATGAGATTGGATCAAGGATTGTTTCTAATGTCATATTGTGCATTAATCAAATATTAATTGCCAAAACAATTGCAAATAGGAAACATAGTGAAATAATTAGTTCAAGTGTTGAACCAATCATCTCATGAGTGAACTGACAGGTTCACTAGTGAACCGACTGGTCTGATGTTTGTCGGTTATGAAAATTCATGAAACTCTGTCCCTTTTGAATCCCACTCAGACTAGGAACCCTGACCCTGACCCTCCTATAAATAGAGGGGTATTAGGGGCTTCCCTAGACACCTCAATTAATATGACAATTATTGTATTCTTTAGTTGATGTAACCAAGAGAGCCCAAGAAAGTTCTAGCCATCAAAGGGAGGACCATCAAGGGAAAGACAATGGGGAGTGTAAGTTAGAGCTAGCACGCTGACTAGAAGAGACAACTCCTTCGTGTCCATTCATCTAGAACAACAAGGGTTCCCGGTAGTCCACGTGGACTACTCTAGAGAAGAGGAGGTCATTTCCTACCACTAGGGTGATTAAGTCATCTGCCGTTCGTGGTGCCATACCAGGAGGTCGACAATGATAGATGTCGAGGTGCAACATGAAGAAAGTTGCACGCTACAACGAGGGAATTGTCGCTAAACTTGCTCCAGGACCAGGTATAACCTTGTAACCATCATTCTCATCTCACAGTTGTTGATGTGATCTACTGTCTTTAGGGAATATGTAAGTAAATTTTTTGTTTCTGCTGTCATACCTGATGCCAAATTTCTTAACAATAGGAAGACAATCAGTTGTGAGAGATAGGAAGACCGTCAGATCTTAAGCTATTGAAATGGTCAATTTTGAAGCTATTATCAAGACTAAAAAACCATCAATTGATGACAATAGGAAACCCATCACGGTATCGAAGGTCGTTTGTGTAGCAGATTAAAGTGGGTTAAAGTTTTTGGATGAGGTAGCAAATCCTGGGAATTTATGTGAAAAATTGGAAGACTGTTGGTTCTTGAACATAGGCAAGCCATTGCTTTCAAGTGCTATAAGTACCATTGTTTGGTGAGCTAGGTGAAATCAGGCCTTCCACACTAAGTTAAGGCCTTCAACTCTTGTGTAAAGGAAACCATTGATTCATCCACTTGATGAGAGTATCATGATAATTGGTTCTCAAGTACAAGTAAAACCATCAAAACAACAACTAAGAGTAAACCATCAAATCATGAAGGAAAGAGGGAAATCAATTCTTAACACCCAAGAAGAACCATAATTTTTTGACACTAAAGGAAACGCTCAGTTGATAGCATTACAAGATCTAGGTTGCAAGCTTTAAAGGAAGAACGTGCATAAGGTTTAATAGTACTTTTCCTACGCATACACTACTACTTATGCCCAAACCCTAGTCAAAGAATCATCTTTCTACTTATTACTACGTTTTTAGAGCAAGATTAACAGACCCGTTCGATCTCCTATCGATGGTGCGAGGCACCCCGACAGCATGCGCAATGACTACAATAGCCTTCGATGTCCAATGCTTGCCGACATCCTGGAGTGAAACCTAGACCGGCGCAGTGGTAAAGGCAGCTCTGCGAGTGTCCTCTTGAGGCATCCATTTGCGAATGAGCACCAATTGGTCATCAAATCCAATATTTAAGGCAGAAGCGGAAGAATCAGAAGAGCTACTGGGATCAAAGTGGGACGTTTACCTGCTAGGTATCTTGGTGCCCCAATTGCTGGTGGTAAAGGGTCATCCAGGGATTTTGCTCAATGCTTGGACTGCCTTAGATCCAAGATACTTGGATGGTCTGCTTTGCGGTTGTCTATGGCCGGCAAGTTGATGCTAACCAGATCAATCCTACATGCTATGGTCAGATTTTGGTGTGAGGTTTTCGATATTCCTCATGCTACTGCCGACAACATGAGAAAACTAATAGACAATTTTATTTGGGGAAACAAAGGGCATGTCTTGGCGTGGGACAACATTACGAAGCCTTTCTGCAAGTGAGGCCTCAACATTACAGCGCCTGAAGATATGGTGAAGCAAAGCCATGGAAGAAGGGTGGATAGATTCCTTAGGGATAAGGAGAACATTTGGTCTTCGTGGCTGGGTAGCAGATATGGTGGCTTTCACAGAGGCTATGATAGCTCATCTTCAAGGGTGTGGAGGAATATGTGTAGGAAATGGGAGGTCATGTGCAGTGCTTACAATGTGGATTTGGATGGTATTGCTGCTCTGGTCAACGCGAGAGCGACACCATGGATCAACGCTATTTTTGGGAGCGATGTCGTATGGTTCAAGCTGCTGTGGAATCCCTGCCACATTCCGAAATGGAGTACTACCATGTACAGATCAATCCTTGGGAGACTGCGTACGAAGGACCGAATGACCAGGTGAGGTCTACAGGTGCAAATGACCTGTGTGCTCTGCAATACACATGATGAAATCACGATCATTTATTTGGGAGTTGTAATTTCTTCAGACGTGTTTGGGCCATTGTGTGCCTCAAGAGTTAATGGGGTCATTTTTTTATGACAACATCGAGGGACTGATAAACAAGATGCTAAGGAAGATGAGTAGTAAACATTGTACTACTGTTGGCGGCCTTTGCTTATCGGGTGTCTGTTATCCCATTTGGGAGGAAAGAAACAATAGAATACATGGTGGTAAAATATGTAAGGAGGAAGGGGTTGTGGGCAAGACAACCATATCCCTTGCTCGATCGCTCAAACTTAGAAAAGGACTTGCCTCAGGTCTGTCTGAGCAAGCTAAAAGATATTGGGGTTTTTGTAGATAACATCCCCATGTATACGTTTTTGTAGGTTCTGTAGGTCATGGCTTTGTACAGGTTCCTTTGGAAATATATTTACCTATTTCCAAAACAAAAAAAAGTTTATAGTATGCAAGAAAAATGAAGAAAGTTATATAACTCGCCTAAAAAAGATGATGAAGGTCCAAACACCAAGGTAGCTTGAGAAGAGAGAATAAAAACCCTAGCTTGAGAACTTCAAACATCCAAGCTATCTCCTTTCTCCAAGAGTAAGAAATACCTAGGGAAGAATAGAGGAAAGAGGGTGTTCTTCAACCACTAGCTCAAGCTCCACCAAGAACACCATGTATCTTCCCAAGAAGGAAGAGAGAAGAAGGAGGGAAATAAGAAAAATGAAGGGAAGGAAGGTGATCTTACTTGTTTATGGAAAAGAACAAGGTTATGAAGTTCCAAATATTCCTAGAGAGGGTAGATCCAAACCCTAGAGCACATACAATCAAGCTCGACCAAGCTTCTTCCTCTAGAGATCTTATCCACCACCAAGAAAGGGACGAGGGTATGTAAAGAATTCGTTAGGGTGAAAGAAGGTGGGTATATAAAGCTACTTTGAGAAAGAGATGGTATATAAAGCTAGTTTGAGAGAGATATGTGGGTTGAGGGTTTATAACATGCATGCCATGTGTCCAAAAGTTGAAACCTCCCGTACACAAATAGACCTACCATCAGATCTTGATGCTAGGGGGACCATCAGTTGTTAACCTTAGGAGCACCATCTAGTTCTGATGCCACCCTATTTTAGGGCTCCATCTTGTTCCATTTTGTACTTTATTCACATATAAACATAGTAGAATGCAAGTTAAATTCCCAATATGAATATGATTGTCAAATGCACTTATGGACATTCTTTGCATACTTTTCAGGTACTTGGACCATGCTTTGGATGGACGAGAGAGAAAAAAGGAGTTCTCGGGTTCCTCCACTCATGGAGGGGTCCAAAGAAGGCCCCAAAGCTCCCTCAACCTACCCCTAATGGCCAAGATTTGACATCAAGCAAAGAAGTCCATTGATCATGAAGATTGGAGTTAATTTTGCTACTGCAGACCCCATCACATTCGTGGTGCCAAGGAACGACTGTGCTGGCTAATGCACAAGTTATAGGGAAATCCCAAGATTTGCAAGCTACAACAACTCAGCCACCACAGCCATGCTACCCAGTACAGCCGTGCCATGAAGCCCCCAAAATGGTCATGCTGCCCAACATGGTCATGCTAACTAAAGACAGAAAATGTATGCAAGAGGGAACAACCTCCTCCCCAACTCCACCACCATGGTCGTGCTACCCAGTATGGCTGTTCTACCTAGCCTACACCATGGTCGTGCTACCAACCTCCATTTCACCACTTCAACCTGTGATTTTCCCATTTTCTTGGAATGACCATTCTCCACCACCATGACCTCCCACATCTACCCACCACGGTCGTGCTACCACCTAAACCCTACCATTTTCTGCACTATTTTTCCAATAATGCCCCTACTTACCCTAGTGCTTCCACCACCACATATATATACATGGGTTGCGGTCACAACACTAGGTTATCTTCCATTACTCCTCTCCACCCACTCTTGAGCATTCATTGTAATCTCTTTGCATTTATGCTCTCCACCCACCATTTTCACCTCATTTCCACCATAGAAACCTAGTTGTCTAGGTTTTCTACCATAACCCCCTCCATTTTAAGGCCTATGATCCACCTTGGAGGAAGGAGGTCACCCTACAATAGCTAGGAGGTGAAGAAGGAAGATCTACTTCGAGCTCCATGGAGTCCTATTCCCTTCTTCCCCTTTCTTTTATCTTTTCTTTGATTATGTCTAGTTAATCCCCTAGTGGTGGGTTGTTTAGGGTTAAAATGTGACTTTGATACCATGTTGGGGGAAAATAACTTGTAATGAACATGATTTCTATCTATGATGATTGCCTCTTGCTTCTATCTCATTTCCTATTTTATTGCATGTGATTTGTGCTTTTAACATCGATTGTTTGCTTTGAGATGTTTGATGACACTTATCTACTAGGAGAAATTAGAATGTATGTATGATGGAGCCCCCACTTACATGGAGTTGCATGCAACACCAAAAACCTTAGAGATAGTAAGTATCTAAGTTTAGCCTTGCGTATGCTATAATAAGATATCCACCCACGTATGCTAAGATATGTGGAAGTCTTATCGTAGTATAGTTAAGGGTCGAATCTACGAGACAACGGTCTTGTTAAGAGTTTAACAAGATGGAAAACGTAATAATCCTAATTATCCACTTAAAAGTTGATATTTAGATCAAAGAGTCAGTTTGATGATTAAACTAATGTGCGGAGAAAGTAAATAACAAGAAAGTAAACTTAAGGTTGTAAATGATATTTAGAAACTACTAGGATGTGATCGAGTTTCACCACCACTACGCATGGATCAAAAATTACATCATAATAACATGGCTTGCAAAGAAAAGGGTCTAAATAGTTAGTATCTTTGTAGACTTAGATTTCTTTCAGATAACTAACTATGAGAAACATGGAAGCGTTGCATTGCCAGTCATCCCCAAATGAATGGTCACTTACTTTGCATCACTCCCCTCGCAAAGTGTGTTCCTCGACCTGTCAAGGTTGTACTTTCATACGTCAACTGATTCCATTTCATAGTATGAAAGTACAATGATGGAGGTGAGTTTACCCCACTCCTCAAGAAACGCTCCTAGATACCGAACCAAACATATGGTGACTACATACATCTAGAACCAACAAGCAGTCGATATTCGAATCTAGAAGTACAAACATAGACAATTTGCACTAACAGATAATATATAACACAAGTTGGTGATCAAGCAACTAGTATTCATTAAACGATTGATGTTGAACTAAAAAGATAATATTTTTCTATTGCAAATCCATGAATTACAATGTATGAAATGAAAACATGGGTAGCGGGGCTATGCCCCACACCCTAGTGTATGGGACTACTCGCTCATGGAAAGAACAAAGAAGGAGGTGGGAAGAGAGAAAGAAAGCATCATCTCCATGTAGGAGGCAGGAAGGTCAACCACTTGGAGTAGAGAGCAACTATCTTCACACCACTTGGTTGACTTGATTAAGACTTCTTCACTTCCCACCTTCTATGTCGATGAGAGAGAAAGCAACTTGAGGCTGAAGTGTGGATCTTGGACCGGTAGCCTTGGGGCAGAGGATGGAAGATGAAACAGCTCTGGAATGGTTGGGAAGCCTTTGGGCATCCACGAATTTGATCCCCCTGTGAAGACCCCTTGGGTCCTATTTATAGGCTTTGAGTGAATTTCAAACGGTCTTGAGTTGTGGGTCCAAACGATCGTGGATACCTTTTGGGCTCTTTTGATTTGAAGACTGTTTGGACTCTTGGTTTGGAGACCATTTGAGTCCTCATGATTTGGAGATCGTTTGCGTTCATACGGTCTTGGGACCGTATGCCTTCACACTGTCTTAGGATTGTTTGGCTTCCATTCGGTCTTGGGACTATTTGGCTTCCAGTCGGTCTTGGGACCGATTGGCTTTCATTCGGTCTTGGGACCGTTTGGCTTCCATTCGGTCTTGGGACCATTTGGCTTCCATTTGGTCTTGGGACTGTTTGGAGTTTTTGTAAATTTTTTTGTTTTTTTTCTGTAAGAAGAAAAGGAGAAAAGTTAGTCTAGTGGTATATTCACAATCGAGTGAAAAGTTAAAGATTCTATCTAATTTATCTACGAAAGAGTATGGAAAACTGAAAAAAAAACTAGTAAGATAACATCACAAAATGGGAGCTTATCAATGTAGCAATCTTAGGAATGGCTCCTAGGTCCAATTAGTGAATCCCTAGCTGGCCCCTTTGTTCCTACATACATCACCCTTCTTCTACAAGTGAGTGTGAGATCTAAGTAGCTAGTGTAAGTGTGATTAGTGCAATTGCCTAGAGCTTCCTAAAGGCTAGATGCCTAGTAACATGAGGTGAAAAACCCTCATCTCTACTCCCATTCCTACCCTTGGATCTCAGTTTCCCTAATACCACTTATCTTAGAAACCTAGACTTGACAAGTCCTACTAGAATTACACCTAACCCTAGTTTTCCAAATAGTTGTATAGGGTACATTCTAATAGCACTTACCTTGTTGTTTGGTTTGGTAATCTAGATTTAATTGTGATAATTGGATGACATGTTAACCCCCTCCCCCCAACTAATATCAAATCACATCCCCAAACGGCCCACCTACCTAATTCATTGCTTGAAACCCACCTTAGCCTTCTTGCTTGTTAATGCTAGTTTAGATTAATTGCCTTTGTCCATTCTAGTCAATTGCTTAGTCTTGCTAGTTAAGGTTAATCTAGATACTTGCTTGCTTTAGTGCTTATCTTAGTTCTTAGTTGATAATTGCCTTGTTAGATTAGTGTAGATCATATTTCTCTTGTTTAGTTGATTGCTTAATCTAGTTGTTTAGACCTACTTGCTTAGGATAACCTAGTTTTTGGTAATCTAGTTTTCCCATTGCCTTTACTTGCTTGCTTGCTTAGTGTAATCAAACCAAAACCCCTTTTAAACCCTTCAAACCTATTCTATGGTTTAGGAACGTAGCCAACACCAACTAAGCTCTAGTGCCTCCTATATCCCTGTGGTTCAACCCCCATTACTTGCCTCTCACATATACTATAGCATGACCATGTGCACTTGCGGGAGCATACTTTAATGATTGTGAGTGAACCTAGTTTTGGGAAACCTTATAAATTCGAAAGACCACACATGCATACAATGAGGCACCAAGTTCCAACATTAGATGAGCCATCGGATCTTTCCCTCACTTAGCCACAAAAGAAAACCCTAAAACCTCCATCGGTTGGTGCACATCACATGTGAAACAATTAACCTTATGTGCCTCTAAGAAAACCATCAAATCTCATGCTACAAAGAGAACCATAGGATCATTCACTCTCCTAGATTACCATCGTATCTGAAGCATACAAAGGGAAACCATTGAGTTAGAGCACTTAGGTGAGAAACCCTAGAAATCAACCCTAAGTTAGATAACACCCCACATCCGATGGTGCATCTAGGTGCCCAAATATGCAACATATAAACATGATATGAAAACTTATGAAGCACAGCATACATGTGACAATTATATATAAAACCCTCGATATGGAAAAAATGCACAAAAGCCCTTATAAGCCCATAAATTGGAAAACTTACTCAAACAATGTACAAATTGGACCAAACTTAAAACTTAGCTTTGTGACATGATATCAAGGCATGATTTTGGGTTTGATTAAGGTTTTAAGCTCCCAATTGAGATAATCAAGAATGTTTAACCATAAATCTAGGTTAGGCGTTTACATTATCACTTTTCCACTTAGGTACCGAAAACACTACAACAACTTAAAAGTTTCTAATATTATATTTTAACTTGTCGACAGGCATGACACTTGGCTACATTTGGCATTCTACATTCACCACCGGACACTAATTCAAATCCTTGCAATTTTTCTATATCTTTGTACTATAAAAATGTATATTTTACTATACTTGTCAAGGTGAGAAAGTATATGGCGTCCATGTTGGGAGCCTTGACACCTAGGCAAATTAGGCACAAAATAAATATCTTAAAATGAGGACCAATTTTTGTACTATATATAAAACAATCTTACTATATTACAAGTATTTATCCTTATACAAATTTACTTTATAGTTAGATATGTAGATAATTACATGTATTTTATAGTTGATACTCAAAGCAAAACTTAAGATAAACCCCAACAAGACAAATATATTCAAGGTACATACATATACAAATTTTAAAATAATAGGTTAATGGTACAAATAATTAAAAGGGAAGGAACTAGGACTCTAATAGGGATAACAATCCTTGTTAACAATACTATTGTAACATCCCTGACCTGGGTTATGCTTTAACCCTAGATGTTTTGTTTAATAAAGTTATTCTCTTATCTTTTGAAAAGTGATTAAGGCTCAAGAGGAACTTATGTTTCAATTTTAGTCCTTTTTTAATAATGTTGAAATACTATTTTTCTTGTTATGGACTAAAGTGCAAATTACCCAAGTTGAGGGGTTAACTTGCAAATTGTACATGATAAAATGTTCCTCAGATGTTGAAGCATCATAGTAATGAGTATGATGTAGTGGTATGGCTTCCACAAGCTTGAGCACCAAGATAGAGCTTGTTGAGCAATCTTTGTGCATTAAAATCTAGTTTTGGTGTAATGTGCAATTCACCCAAAACCTAGGATTCAATATGCAAAATACCACTTCAAGAGAGTCCCTCATGTTTCTTGGAGTCATGTATAGAAAAGAAAATGAGAGGGGCGCCTCATTTGAATCACTTTGGAGGAGAGAGAATCTTGATATTAAAATAATCAAGATTTAAGCATAATTGAAACCCTAATTCAAATTAATGCAAAAATAAATATGTTAATTGAAGTCCCTTCAACCAAAAATAAGATGGTTGATTTTGGACAAGAATGTACTTCCTTTTGCCTTGCAAAGTCAATGAAAATACCTAAGTGAGTGGAGAGCCCACTCACATTAGTTAAAAGAAAAGTAACGTCCACTCAAATATGGATACTATTATTATATGAATTAAGGTGCTTAACTTCTTTTCCTTTAATTCATGGATAATGAAGAGGATTGCAAAGGGGAAGAGCATGGCTTCGTAGGAAAGGAGTAGAGGGGGAGATGTTGCATCAATTTAAGAAAATAAAGGGATTAATTATTACTTTCTCTCTCGTTGATTTTTCTTATATACATCCCATTTCTAAGACAAATGAAAGGCTTTCTCGATCCTTTTTTTATTTCCTTGCTTTGGTTGAACACTAAGGGTGAAAAACCACTAGAGGGGGGTGAATATTGTTTTATGATATTTTAATAATATTTTAACCAAAGCAAGCAACCACAAAAAGATTGGACAAGGGGACAAGGATTTAGAGTGGTTCCAACCTTGGCAAATACTAAGGCAGTCAATCCACTACCCGGTTGCTTACCCAACAGGGATTTTGAAAGTACTTAAATTTTATTACCTCGTAAGGATGTTACATAAAGTTACAAATACTTTCACCAAACCCTTCGGACATCCTTCACCTAGAAGTAGTCTCACCAACCTCGAAGCAGCCTTTCTTGAAGTAACCTCAAGCTCCCCCTTGAAGTAGCCTTCCTCTTGAAGTAGCTTCCCGTTGAGACAACCTTCTTGAAGTAGTCCAAAGTACACCTTCTCCACTGAGAAGACCCTTCTTCACCTGAGAAGTCAAACCCTCTCCAATCCTCAGCCTCCAACCCTAGGAGTAGCAAGGAGAGTACAAACAATATAAAGGAACAAGAAGGAAAAATAGAAATTACAATACCGTTGTAGCACAAGGCTTGATTTCCTATATCAAGCATTTTTATCTCCTAACCAATGTATATGGAAGTGTTGGTGCAGTGGGTAGGAGATGTTAGCCTATAGGACACGAATTTTGAGCAATGGAAATGTATATCCAATGTTGGAGTTGCTCAATTGCTCACTAGAATGAATTAGCCAACTGCAAGTATTATGCTCAAGGGTTGCACAAGTGTGTGTAGGGTGTCCTAAGGCTTGTCCTATTTATAGGAATGGCCTATGAATGCTTAAGGACGTTGTAGACACTTTCTAGGGGGTTCTAAATGCTCAACTAGCCGCTAGGTTTCTATTAGTTGCTTTAACAACGACTAGTTAATTAACTTTGAAAAGTGCAGACAGATGTCTTCTCGATTGACAATTTGTCGATCGAGAGTCCTTCTCGGTCGACAATTTGTCGACCGAGGGACTGTCTGGAGCAAGTGTTTACAACGTTCTGATCCAACTCCCAACTACTTTGTCTGCTGTGTCTAACGGCTACTTGGGTCATTCTCGGTCGAGGAACATGTCGACCGAGAGTGTCTCGGTCTAGGAGTTTGTCGACTGAGAATGACTCTGTTTCAATGTTTTAAACTAAGTACTAAGTGTGTGTATGAGTGTGAAGTTGTGACACTATTGTAGGGGATGACCTATCTAAGTGTTTTGATTGACTAGGAAAGATCTAAACGCCTAGTTTACATGATATCTAAGTACTTGTACATTCTATACTTGTACAAGTTTTTACATTTGATTACAATCATGAATTAAAGCAATTTGAGCATATAGATCTTCCAAGTTGTTTGTCATCTACCTAATTCCTGCAACACTCAAGTAGCACGTTAGATCCAAAAGAATGAAATGTTTGTCATCATCAAAACAAAGGGATTATAATAATGTCCAATTTAGCCAACAATTTCCCCCCTTTTGAAGATGACAAACATTTCCTAAATATAAAATAAGGAAATATAAATCATATGAGTTTCATACCTGAAGTTTACCTTTTGTAGCCATTCTCTTGTTTTGCAAGTGTATACTGGCCCGAGTTTTATGAAACTCGTTCTACTTTATGTTTTCAGTTTATATTATTTCTCCCCCTTTGTCATTTCAAAAAGATATCCAAGAAAATCATTTTGTATGACTTTTATTTCTCCCCCTTAATTTTATGCTATGCTCCCCCTAACTAAGATATTTAGTTTTAAAAATAGGGATTAATATAAATGTAAACCATTTATTGTCGAATTTAGCCACAATTTGTTTCTCAATCATTTGCAAAGGATGTTAAGCCTTGAAATGATATGAGATCCTTTTAGATCTATGGCATATGTATTTTGATTTCTCATCCATTTTACACGGGATGTTAAGCCCTGAAAATGATATGAGATTCCCTTAATCTCATGATGGATACATATTGATTTCTCATCCATTTTGCAAGGGATGTTAAGCCCTGAAAATGACATGAGAACCTTTTAAGCTTATAGTAGAGTACATGAAAAGTATATCTAACCAACATGGGATGTTAAGCCCTGATTTGTTTAGAGAATTCCATTAAGAACAAGACATGAAATTTATATTCCTTTATTTTCATAACCAAGATTATAAATACTAAGATCATAACATGTTTCATCTTTTCTTTATGACGTTCTCAAAATTTTGTAAGATCCTTCTTAATCTTATAGTCAAGATAGTTTTTGTGAGCTCCCCCTTAATCTTATAATCAAGATGTTTTAAGGATTCTAAGGTCACAATAAATATTAGATCATAAAAAGTTATGCACTAAAAATTTTGTTTTCAATATACTAAGATTAAGTGCAGTAAAATGATGTACAAATAAGCATTTTGTCAAGCTTATTTCAGGTCGACCTTGACTTCGACAATAGCGCCCCTTGGTCAAACTTGATTTCTGCAGATTTCCAATTTGAACACTTATATGTGAAGTATAATTTCAGCATATTTTCAATTTAAAATGCATTTGTGCCATGAAGGTTTACTATTTATGCAAAATGACATCTTCATATGAGCTGAATCACAATGATCAAAAACAATATCCATTCATGGTTTGTATATATGGATCAAAGATTATTTTAGACAAACCAATGAAACACAATGATCATGGCACAATAATTATGATAGAACAGTAGAAGTATATCCACAATACAATGATCAAGATACAAACATATACATACGGTGATTATGATCATTTAAACTAAATTTCAATACACATGGTTCCTATATAGATGGACCAAGAATTACTTAGGAAAAATCATGTGGATTATGATAAAACAATAATTCCATGGTTCATATTTTCCAGTTTTAAGCCAATCCATGTAGAGGATAAACCAAAACAGTCTCATTTATTGTTCATGGATTTTAAGACAAACCATGTAAATGAACATGATTAACAAACTTTGTCAATCAATGAAGAAAGTATGTTCAATATCAGTTTTCATATATCACTTTTTGCAATATGTTTAAGAATTTTATTTTCATAAGGTTATACCTTCTTTCAACAATTTATGATTTAAGAGATCAATATGTTTTGATTTTAAGATGGTCTCTAAGATTCATTATTGATTTGCATATTAAATCAACACTACTACATAAAATGCTTTTTACAACGGGAGATAGACAACAGTTATGATGATTGTGTTGTAGTTAGCATACTTATCACAAAAAACATGTTTTTGTGTTGTATATTGTATATTTTATACAACACAAGTCATTTACAACATACCAAACCCATTGTAGTATAGGGGGATACTACAATAACTACTAAAGTGTTGTAATAGGTTGTAGTATCACAACATATTCAAACCCGTTGTAAAAGATGTTAATTACATAACATATTTTGACCCGTTGTAATAGTCACATGTTGTAATAGACCATCATTACACAACACAAACTCACCCGTTGTAGTATGTATTAATTATACAACGGGCCTTTACATGTTGTATTTGGTACATGTTGTAATAGACCACCATAATACAACATATTGAAACTTGTTGTTATATCCCGACATGAGACAACAGACTCCAACCTGTTGTTATATATTATGATTACACAACATGTTGTGACCTGTTGTAATATCCACACATAACAAATCGTTGTAATAGACTGCTATTACACAACTTAAACTAAACCATTGTAATATATCATTATTACACAACATGATATCACCTGTTGTACTAGCTACATGTTGTAAAAGACCATTATCATACAACACGCTATACCTTACTGGCAATATAGGTGGATTTTTGTTTGAGTAGTAGGTTGAACAAAATCCTATTTCGTTTGGTCATGTGAATGATGATTTTTCACTCTGGGTAGATATTTTGACCCAGAACCGACCCAATCCCAATATATGCACATACTAAAATACATATGGAATAATTACCCCCTCACTATAACAAAATCCGCTACAAGTCAGGGCTACCTGGTCAGGAATAAAAGTCCTGACCAAACTAGGACTGGTTCCCAAGGCTAATCCCTGACCAGTGGCAGCGGGAGGGGGGCAAGCAGGGGCAAGTGCCCCCTTCCAATTTTAATTTTTCTTAATATATATATATGTTTTATATATGTAGAATGGTATCAAAGTTAATTTTTCTTTTCATATTTTATCTGCTTCACATGCTTATTAACCTATTTTCAAATTATGTAAACGTTATTTATAAATCACATTATTATTAATATGATTTTAAATAAGAATTAGAAATATAAACACATTAAATTAGGGTAAACATTATAAAATAAGTGACGTTTCTTTATTTTTATAAATACATCTCATTGTTACATAATTAACAAGTAATGTGTTTTTATTAAACATATTAACAATAATATCAAATATACATCCATTAATGTTAATTGACGAACTATTAGTTTACATCAATTTTATAATGATTAAATAAGAAACTGATATCTATGAGTAACAAAAAACTTTATGATATATAATTAATAGTATGCTTTGTTACATGTTAAATAATTTTATATAATTTATAAAAAATTACTTAAATGTATTATAAATATTAAAAGTACATAATTGTATGGTTAATGAGGAAAAGTAAACTAGTATCTATAATTTTTTGTATACTTTATGGAATACCAAATACTTTATAAAGTATATATAAATAATTAAGTATGTAACAAATATAGGTGCCGCTCCGCCCTCTCTCTAGGGCTTCCCCCTCCGCCCTCTCTCTAGAACCCCGGTGGCTACCGCTGGGGGGAGGGAGCGCTGCTCAAGCGTTTCCCTCCCCCTGGCGCTCACTGTCTTCTGTTGGCTCTCGTTTGCAGGCGGGCTTACCAAGGGCGTCGTTCCTTGGGCGAGTCAGAGTGGATCTCAGGGTGATAGGGCTCCGTCTTTGCTGGTGCCATCTCGGGTGTCCGTGGCGATAGGGCAGTTGATGTGCGGGCGAAGGTCAGAATGGGCTGGGTTCCACTACCTCGACTCAGTCGACTTCATCCTGCTCAAGAGTGGCGGATGGAGAGCAGCTGTCCGCTCCAGGTCCGGTGATCGTTGCTGCTCCATCATGCTAATGATGAAAGGGGCTCCGTCCCCTTTCCTCACTGGCTTCCCCTCATCCCCTCTCTGAGTGCTGGTGATGGCGGCGTCCGCGTCCGCAGCTCGGGTCCATGACCTTTCCCGGTCATGGACATGGGTGATAACCAGGTCGTGGCGGACCTTCGACCTCGACGCTGATCCTTCGTGGCTGTTGGGTTGGAGGTAAGGGTGACATAGGTCCCCCCCTGATGGTTCCGCCTCGGGTGAAGGCTTGGCGGCAGCAGGTTTCTCTAGTCGATTTGGGTTCCACTCTGTTTGGGTCTCTTGGGCGCTGACTCAGTGGTTTCCATATCGGCCCTGCGGTTCCCTGCTACCATGAGCGGAAAGGAACACCTTCATGGTGTTCGTTGAAATGTCACTGGCTTACAGCTGCATTATGGACCTCGCGATTCTGGAGTGGCTGGTCCCTGCTGCTACGAGGGTGGTACTCTCAAGGTGTTCGACTAGACGTTGTTCCGAGTTCGCTCCTGGTCTAGGCTACAACAAGGTGTTGGGTTCAATCTTCCTGATCGCCCCTCCTTTGCTGTGTTTTGGAACACCTCTAAGGTGTTTGATGAACAACCCCTTCGCAAGAAGTTGGCTGCTGCTCCTATTGCAGGACATCAACATAGTGGTGCTTGGTTCGGGAGCCCGTTGAACCCCAAATTGTTGGCATAGGACCACAATTTGTGGGTGCTCCTATTAGATAGCTGGTACCGTGCCAGGAATGTAAGGTTGCTTCGAGCCTCTTAGCCTAGTTGATCTCTGTCGGTAGAATGTGATGGGTCTGGTGACCTGAGAAGATCAGATGCTGGTGATGCTGCTCCTGGCAAGGTTCCCTGGTGGATGCTATATTGCAATCTATAGTTACTATTTGTGGGTGGGATTATTGCATGTATCTGCAGGTTGCAATTGATCATTCTCCTGATAGGAATGTCTGGTTCTGTCTTGTTAGTTTGATGTTCTTCTCGGTTCTTGTTATCTTTAGGTTTTGTGTAATACCTCCTGCGTGGGGGTATATGTTCGTTGGTCGAGCTCTCTAGCTCCTTGTCATGTAATGGGGTACTCCGTGCCCAAAGTTTTTGGCTTTATAGTACCACGTTTTTTGACCGACCAAAAAAAAGTATGTAACAAATATAGCAAGTACATAGGTAATATTAAAACAAAAAACTACTATCTATAATTAATAATATACTCCATGGGATATCAAATAGTATTATATTATGTATAAATAACTAAATGTATAATGTATATAGCAACAACATAGTCCATAGATGTATATGTTATGTGTGCGGATTTATGCTGATTCTTTTCTATTATGAGTGTAATGTATGTTAGGAAAAATAAATTCAAATGAAATATGATAGTCTTAGTAGTACACAGTTTCACAATAAATTAATTAATAACATTTTTAATATATTTTTATTGTTTTGAATTTTTATACATCAATCAATATTTGTTAAAATAATATAATTACATGTATCTTATGTTATTAATTATTTAAATTATACTTCTATTCGCAAGTTGTGCAAATATTACTCCTTTAAATTATACATATTTTTTTCATCATGATGTCAAAGATAACATAATTTTTATATTTAAATTTCCAACACTACATAGAAATAACAATCATAATAATCTAGTGAACAATATATTGTCACAACATTTATTGAGTTTATTAGTAAAATTAATAAATAGGTTTAACACCATCATAAGTATCTTTATTTAAAAATAAATTGCTATAATGTTGTTTTTTTATTTTTTTAATAATAATAGTAATTTTCACGTTGTACTATATATTTAATTTTCTTAGATTTATGTTACTTTTTAATTACTTGAGTTGTCAAGCTCATCAAGTAGGAAATTATTTGTTTGATTAAAAAATATAATAATCCACACAATCAATATTGAACACTAAATTGATGTGTTTTTTTAAACGACCTATATTTATTAAAAAAATAATTTAATAGAATAGTTGGTCCTATAAAAAGAATAAATCTTTTCAATATTAGATGTCACCATTTCAAGCTCATCTTTAATGTACGAAAATCATAAATGTATGTAGTATATTATAATATACATATACAATAATCCATATACATAGAACTAAAATTAAGTACTCCACTAAGTAATGAGTTATGTCTTCAACTTATTTTTTTATTTGTGTGAGATACATCTATTTTCTTGCCTCGATCCAAGTAATAGGTCGATTGAGACACATTGACACTCGATATGAATTCCACATATGTACTTAACATAATTTTTATATGTACCCCCCTCCATGAGGGGGCTGGCTCCGCCACTGTGGACCCTGACTATTGTAATTTGACTCATTGACTTAACTTCTTTTTTTCTTTTTAATATTTTCCCAGACCTAATAGCCGGTTTAAGTTTAACCTTGGGGAGAGTAGGACGGTTGGTATGCTACACAACCCAGCGCCTGCTTGCACCCCCACCCCCGAAGTCCCCCTTCCGGTTTTCCTCTCTCAAACGACGATCGCAGGGGCTTCATCTTCCGCCGGTTTTTTCTCTCACATAACAGACGTCGGCGCTCCATCCTTCTGCCAGTTTCTTCTCGCACCCGACGGCCGCAGGCACTCCATCCTTCCGGTGGTTTTTCTTCTCTGCGCTCCATTCTTCCGGCAGTTTCTTCTCTACGCTCCATCCTTCCGTCAACTTCGCCGGTTCTGCAGCACGCTGTGTCATAACCACCGTCCGTAGGCCGAGCACATACGCTCGGGGCTACAGGTGGTCGTCCACTAACACAAATCATCACTGTTTTTCGCTCCGCACAAAGCACGAACGGCTGGCTCTCCTGTTGGCCGCCGTCTTCCAGCCGCCAAAGCTTTCGGCCGTTCCGATTCGATTCTGTTCTCAGGTTTCTTTCTTGAATGTATCTCTCCTTCAACCCTTGTTTCATTTTCTGCAATCATCCACGTTAGAGGGTTGTTAATTGCTCCCGTTATGTATTATCTGGTGTAAAACTTGCTACTTGCTGCTCTGCAAATACCATATTGGATTTCCCATCTAGACTTTTTGTCTGATCATCGTTTCCGAACTTACTATTCGATCGTTTGCCTCTGAACTTGCTTTCCGGTGGTTTAATTTTAGACTGTACAAGTGCAAATATAAAGTTATTTCATTCTTGACCTTCTGTGCTAAAGGAAGAAGATCAGACTGACAATGTATGCATTACCAACGGAACAACTTTTCATCATTTTTATTAGAAATGTAGCATATTTTTTCTGATATAAGATCACTATATAAGAAATTATTTAATTTTTGATGACCATAGTTGTAGCCCAAATAAGTTCATTCTCGATTAGTCACATTAATAAATGAATATATATGCCAAATTTATGTCATGTGAAGATTAAATCTTTGTTGTTTGTGACCGGTTATCCTTGACATGAGAAAGATGGAAGTGAAAGTGGCAATCTTTCAACAAGTCTTGTTCAAGTTCTACTTTTAATTATTTTCCGAGGTAATAGAACATAAAGAAAAAATATTGATATTTGTTTCATTGATTACTTTGGAATTATATGCATAGAACAAGCTGCGATGTTCCTAGTAATAAATATTTTCTTGCATTGATAATACTAATTAGAATGCCGTTATAGTTAAGAAAATGTCTAAATATTAGCATCAAGTTCCCTTCTTTATTTATAAAAGTGAATTTGGCAGAATACTTCTTAATCAGTCTTATATTTTTTATCTTTATCAAAATCTTTGTTAATATTTATTCTTTTTAAATTTGTGACGTCTCTCTTTTCTACTATGCTTATGCTATATTAATTTAGTAGAAAAAAACTCAAGACTAAAACTATAAATTTGCATTTTGTGTTCAAAATTAAAATTTTATTCCATCATGTTTATTTAGTATTTTTATCCAATAGATCAGAAATTTAATAAAAAGTAATCTTCATGACAAGTTGCTAGTATAATTTCAAACATTACTTGTTTATGTGAGGATTTTAGATTTTGTTCAAAACTTGTCAATTATTTGTATAGGAAAATTATTTGGATTAATTTTAGTGGTTAGGGTGTATTTCCATACTCTAATGCCTTTCTTCTCTCACCTACTAACAATTAAACACATTTAACGACCTACTCACTTTTATTGGATTTCTTTCACCTTTGTAAAATTAGAATGAAGAATCACACATAGTGGTAGGAAACTTTAAAACATTAATGTTGCCAGTGGCGGAGCCAGCCTCCTAATGGAGGGGGCACATATAAAAGTTATGTTAAGTACATATGTGGAATTCATATTGAGTGTCAATATGTCTCAATCGACCTATTTATTTGGATCGAGGCAAGAAAATAGATGCATCTTACACAAATAAAAAAAGAAGTTGAAGACATAACTCATTACTTAGTGGAGTACTAAATTTTAGATCTATGTATATGGATTATTGTATATATATATTATAATATGCTACATACATTTATGATTTTCTTACATTAAAGATGAGCTTGAAATGGTGACATCTGATATTGAAAAGATTGAAACTTTTTTATAAGACCAACTATTCTATTAAATGATTTAATTCATAAATATAGGTCGTTTAAAAAGCACATCAATTTAGTGTTTAATATTGATTGTGTGGATTATTATATATTTTAATCAAACAAATAATTTCCAAACTTGATGAGCTTGACAACTCAAGTAATTAAAAAGTAACACAAAGCTAAGAAAATTGAATATATATGTAGTACAACGTGAAAATTACTATTATTATTTAAAAATAAAAAAACAACACTATAGCAATTTATTTTAAAATAAAGATACTTCTGATGGTGTTAAACCTATTTATTAATTTTACCTAATAAACTCAATAAATGTTGTGACAAAATATGGTTCACTAGATTATTATGATTGTTATTTCTATGTAGCGTTGGAAATTTAAATATAAAAATTATGTTATCTTTGACATCATGATGAAAAAAAATGTATAATTCAGAGGAGTAATATTTGCACAACTTGCAAATAGAAGTATAATTTAAAGAATTAATATCATAAGATACATGCAATTACATTATTTTAATAAATATTGATTGATGTATAAAAATTCAAAACAATACAAATATATTAAAACGTTATTAATTAATTTATTGTGAAACCATGTACTACTAAGACTATCATATTTCATTTGAAGTTATTTTTCCTAACATATATTACACTCATAATAGAAAAGAATCAACATAAATCCGCACACATAAAATATACATCTATGGACTATGTTGTTGCTATATACATTATACATTTAGTTATTTATGCATAATATAATACTATTTGATATCCCATGGAGTATATTATTAATTATAGATATTGGTTTTTTGTTTTAATATTACATATGTACTTTCTATATTTGTTACATATTTAATTATTTATATATACTTTATAAAGTATTTGGTATTCCATAAAGTATACAAAAAATTATAGACACTGGTTTACTTTTCCTCATTAACCATACAACTATGTACTTGTTATATTTATAATACATTTAAGTAATTGTTTATAAATTATATAAAATTATTTAACATGTCACAAAGTATACTATTAATTATAGATCATAAAGTATTTTGTTACTCATAGATATCAGTTTCTTATTTAATCATTATAAAATTGGTGTAAACTAATATTTCGCCAATTAACATTAATGGATGTATTTGGTATTGTTGTTAAAATGTTTAATAAATTATATTCTTAATAGTGATACTTGTCAAAGTTGTTTCTCTTGTCTGATTTAACATGTTACTTCTTGTATTTTCCCCTTTGTCCTCAAGCATTATATCTCTTTTATATATATATATATATATATATATATATATATATTCCTGCATTAACATCAAGCAGTAATTTGCCATTTTTTAAATTTGACTAGAAATTTGCCATTTTTTTAAATTTGATTGTGTATACACATACGTTGTATTAGTTTTTTTATACTTCCATCCTCTTATTTGCTAACAAGTTCTCACAATTATTTGGATAATAAATTCATATTTTTGTACAGTGTCCAAAGCAGCCGAACAACACAGATTGCAGGTATTATATGTTGAAGTACATGAGAGACATCATTGATGCAAGAATTAGAAATATTCCTGAATGTGTAAGCTACTTATCATTATATTCTATTAGTTTGTTCAAATTTCTAAATAATTTGAAAAAGACAATATGTTGATATATTTGTCATATGATTGCAATATTATTCAAAGTATATTGGTAGTTGCTTCAACCAAGAAGAAATCAACGAGGTCTGAAATGAGTGGGCGACGTGTTCTTGAGCACACATAAGATTACGTGACATGAGGGGGAGACATTTATTCTTTAGCACAGACCAATGCGAAATTTTATTTGTTTATTTTCAGTTCGATTCTAGAGTGGATACTCAGTACTTTGTATTATTCAATCTTTGTATGGATGATAGAATATTTATTAAATTCAGTACGAGTTTCTCTCAAGGTTTGATGGAAAATTTGTTCAATTATGTGCTTGTTTGTGAAATGAAAAAAGTTTAATGTCATATTTATTATAGTTTATTAATAATATAGTTAATTTGATTAATAAAATTGGTTCAATATAAGACCTGTCCAACTCTAATCAAAGACAATAGTTAATGATATGTTGTAAAATGTATGATACTACAACAGGTGCATCTGGAAAAAACACACATATTACAATAGGTGTTTCTAGTGAACTACAACATGCATAACATGTATAAAATGCGTATATTACAACAGACATGCAACATGTTGTATAAACAACCCTATTACAACGGTTGAATGTATGGAAAGACAACATGTTTCAACTGTTGTATAAACCTACCTATTACAACGGGTGCACTGCATGTTGTAATAAACCTACCTATTACAACATGTGTGTTTAATGAAAGACAACATGCTTCAACTGTTGTATAATATATATTACAACGGATAAACCACATGTTGTAAGAAACACCCATATTACAACGTGTGTGTATAGCAAAAGACAATGTGGTTTAACTGTTGTAGTATATATAGTACAACGGGTGCACCACGTGTTGTGTAAAATACCCATATTACAATAGGCCATTCATCAAAAGACAACATGTTTTAACTGTTGTATAAAATGAAAAACACTAGAGGGGGGGTGAATAGAGTTTTTAAATAATTTTAACAATTTATTGAACTCAAACAACCACAATTGAAATTAGAAGAAGGAGACAGGTGTTTAGAGTGGTTCCAACTTTAGCAAATACTAAAGTTGTCAGTCCACTACCCGGTTGCTTACCCAACCGGGATTTTGAAAGTATTTATTTTATTACCTTCTCAAGGATTTATACAAAATACAATACTTTCCTTTACACCCTTTGAACAACCTTCACTTGAAGTAGGTGCACCAACTTTGAGGTAGCCTTCTTGAAGTAACTCCAAGCTCCCCCTTGAAGTAGCCTTCCTCTCTAGAAGTAACCTCCCATTGCACCAGCCTTCTGAAGTAGCTCAAAGTCACCTTCTTCTCCAAGAAGAACTCCACCCTCTCCAATCAGCAACCTCCAACCTAGGAGTAGCAAGGAGAGTACAAACGGTAATAAAGAACAAGAAAGGAAAAAGGAAATTACAACTTATCCTTTGTAGCCCAAGGCTTGATTTGCCTAGATCAAGCGTATAGATCTCCTAACCAAGTGTATGGACTTGTGATTGCAGTGGGTAGGAGATACTAGCCTATAGGACACAAATTATGAGCTAAGGAAGGAAGTAGCCAATTGTCACAAAGCTCAAATTGCTCACAAACAGATTGCTTAAAGTATGCTCAAGGATTTCTCAAGTATAGCGAGTATATTTGAGTGTCCTATGGCTTGTCCTATTTATAGGAATGGCCTAAGGATGCTTAAGGACGTTCTAGACAACTTCTAGGGGTTTCTAAGTGCTTAACTAGCCGTTAGGTACAAGTTTGTTGCTTTAACAACGACTAATTAATTAATTCTGCAGTTGCTGTCAGAGACCGTCTCGGTCGAGGAATGGTCGACCGAGACACCTACTCGGTCGAACTTTTGTCGACCGACAGGCTCTCTGGAACGAGTGATTTGCAACGTCTATCTCCAACTGCCAACTACCTTGTCAGTTGTGTCTAACGGCTACTTTGGATCTTTCTCGGTCGAGAAGATTGTCGACCGAGAGTGTCTCGGTCAAGGAGTTTGTCGACCGAGATTGATCCTGTTTCAATGTTTCAATTTAGGCACTAACTATATGTATGAGTGTGCAAATGTGATCCTATTTGAACAGAATGACTTATCTAAATGTGGTGTTTGGCTAGGGAGAATCTAACGCTTGATTTACATGCAATCTAAGTACTTGTACATTATATATTTGTACAAGTTTTTACAAAGCGATTACATTGCATGAAAACATAAACATGTAAGCATATGGATTTCCCTAGTTGCTTTGTCATCCACCTTAATCCTGCACACTCAAGTAGCTCATTAGATCAATAAGAATGAAATGTTTGTCATAATCAAAACAAAGGGATTTATATATGTCCATTTAGCCAACAATCTCCCCCTTTTTGAAGATGACAAACATTTCCAAAAATATAAATAAAGGAAATATGAACCATATGAGTTTCATACCTTTATATTACCTTTTGTAGCTTTTCCTCTTGGTTATAAAATGTGTGCTTATTATTCCCCTTGAATTTTGGAACATGAAATCCAATTCACTAGGGAATATAGCAACTTTCAATGTAAAGCCAAGAGTTCATTGATTGAGTGTTTCTAAGTTTTAGTTTTATATTTATTTCTCCCCCTTTGTCATTTCAAAAAGATATCCGTTTAGAAATAAAAACTCCCCCTTAATTAGATGTCCCATCAAATCTAATGAAAAAGATGTCCATTTAAAAGCCAAAATATCATGATGCAAATAAGAGTTTTTGTTTAAGTAGCACAAATATCAAAGAAAACATCTTCCAAAGGAGTGATAAGCAGTTGCTTCCTAATTTTGTTAAATTGATCTAGTGGAAGAGGTTTTGTAAAAATATCAGCCAATTGATCTTCCGTATCAACATGATGAAGGGAAACATGATTCTTGGAGATATGATCCCTTAAAAAGTGATGACGGATTTCAATATGTTTAGCTCGGCTGTGTAAAATAGGATTGTGTGCTAAGTTTATGGCGCTTGTGTTGTCACAAAAGATAGGCGTAGATGAAAGAGTAAAACCATAATCGTTTAATACTTGTTGCATATAAAGCACTTGATCACAACAAGACCCAGCTGCCATATATTCAGCTTCAGTTGTAGATAGGGCAACCGTATTTTGTTTCTTGCTAAACCAAGATACTAAAGCTCTCCCTAACAAGAAACAGCCACCACTAGTACTCTTGCGATCAAGGCGACAACCAGCATAATCCGCATCAGTATAAGCTTTAAAATCTAAGGATTGTCCTTTTGGATACCATAAACCAAAACAAGTAGTGCCGGCTAGGTAACGAAGAATTCGTTTAACTGCTAGAAAATGAGAGTGCATAGGTTGTGATTGAAATCGAGCACAAAGACCAACGGGAAACATAATGTCCGGTCTAGAAGCAGTTAAGTAAAGCAAACTACCAATCATGGCTCTATATAAAGAATCATCAATAGGTTCCCCATTTTCATCCTTATCAATTTTAATAGAAGTAGCCATAGGAGTAGTAGCATGTTTGCACTGATCCATCCCAAAACGTTTTAAGAGTTCTTTAGTATATTTTTCTTGGCTTATGAATATTCCTGCAGGTGTTTGCTTAATTTGGAAAACCAAGAAAAAAAGTTAGTTCACCCATGAGGCTCATTTCAAATTCTTTTTGCATAATGTCACTAAATTGTATGCACAATGAATCATTAGAAGCTCCAAAAATAATGTCATCAACATATATTTGCACAACTAGGAAATCAGATGTATATGTTTTGAAAAATAAAGTAGAATCTGAATTTCCAATAGAAAAACCATTATCAAAAAGATATGTCTTGAGCCTTTCATACCAATTTCTAGGTGCTTGTTTTAAACCATAAAGTGCTTTCTTAAGTTTATAAACATAGTCACCTTTTTCCGGTATTTCAAAACCAGGTGGTTGGGCAACATATACTTCTTCTTGAATGATGCCATTTAAAAATGCACTTTTTACATCCATTTGGTAGAGTTTGATGTTTTTATGTGCAGCAATAGCTAGTAACATTCTAATAGCTTCAAGTCTAGCTACCGGTGCATACGTTTCATCAAAATCTATTCCTTCTTGTTGATTATATCCTTGTGCTACTAACCGAGCTTTATTCCTTATTACTTCTCCTGCCTCATTTAGCTTGTTCCTAAAAACCCATTTAGTTCCTATTATGGTTTTATCTTGTGGTTTAGGAACTAAATCCCATACATCATTTTTAGTGAATTGATTCAATTCTTCTTGCATGGCTATTATCCAATAGTCATCTTTAAGAGCTTCAGATATCTTTTTAGGTTCAATGATAGAAACAAAATCCATGTTTGCAACATCTTTAAAGGAAGACCGAGTTTTGACTTTATCATTAGGATCTCCAATAATTAATTCTTGAGGATGATCTTTTATAAGCCTAGGTGTAGGTTGTGGTTCAGCTTGGTGATTATTTGTAGTACCTTGCTCACTATCATTTGGTATGTTTAAATTTTCGAATTGATTAGTGAGATCTATGATTTCTAGATTTTCAGATTTGGACTCTTCATGAAAAGAAACATGAATAGATTCCTCAACTTTTCTAGATATAGTGTTATATACTCTAAAAGCTTTGCTAGAAGTGGAATATCCCAAAAAGAATGCTTTGTGTGATTTTGAGTCAAACTTATCTCTATCATCTTTGGTATTTAAGATATAGCATGTGGAGCCAAAGGTATGAAAATAGTCAACTCTAGGTTTCTTAGAATGTATTAGTTCATATGGAGTTTTCTTTAAATGAGAGTGAACAGTTACTCTATTTAGCACATAGCATGCAGTGTTTACAGCTTCAGCCCAAAAGGTTTTGGGTGTGTTGTGTTCAAGCATCATAGTTCTAGCCATTTCTTGTAGTGATCGATTTTTCCTTTCAACTATACCATTTTGTTGTGGGGTGCGTGGAGTAGAAAAATTATGAGTGTACCCTTGAGATGTACAAAATTCTTCAAATGTATGATTTTCAAATTCTCCACCATGATCACTTCTAATGGTACATATTTTGCTTTGTAATAGATTTTCAATCTTGGAACAAAATTGTATAAAAACATGAATAGTATCATCTTTAGTTGTAATAAAGTGTACCCATGTGTATCTACTATAATCATCAACAATAACAAAATAGTATCTTTTACCACCAATAGATTGTGTCCTCATGGGTCCAAATAAATCCATATGAATTAATTCTAAGTACCTACTGGTGCTAAGTACATGTTTTGGTTTAAAAGAGGTTTTGGTTTGCTTTCCCATTGTGCATGGTTCACAGTTTTCAACTTGATCAAAAGATAAAGTAGGCAATCCACGAACAAGATCATATTTCACTAACTTTTTAATAACATGTGAACTAGCATGTCCTAGCTTTTTATGCCATATTTGTAAGGTATTTTCATTTGCAAGCAAGCATTTTCCCACTACTGATTTCATAGAGTTAGGTTTAAGGATATAAAGATTTCCAACTCTATTTCCTTCATAAACAACATTTGTAGTGTTTTCTATCAATAACTTGCAGCAAGTTTTGTTAAATAACACATCATAACCACTATCACATAATTGACTAACACTTATCAAATTATGGTGCAAACCATCAACGAGTAGAACATTCTTTATTTCGAGGTTTGTACCAACATTACCTATTCCAACGATTTTGCCCTTACCATTGTCTCCAAAGGTGACTGTTCCACTTTTCTTTTCTTCAAAGGTTTGAAATGCATCCTTGTTCCCGGTCATATGTTTGGAACATCCACTGTCAACCACCCATTCCTGCATTAAAATGTAGATTTTGGTACCCATGTGATGGTCCGATATGGTTAGAATCATTTAAGTACAGATTTGTATAATAGTTCTGAATCAGAAGTCCAGTCGGTCGACAATTGTTCGACCGACATCTGTCTCAGTCGACAAATTGTCGATTGAGAAGATTACTGTATTACAAACCAGGAAACACAGAAATTTAGCTCGGTTGACCAATTTTCGACCGAAATAATTGCTGTAAATTTTGATATGTTACAGACATTCGGTCGGTCGACAATACTTCGACTGATTAATGGTTCGGTCGACAATACTTCGACCGACTAAGTTTCTGTTTTAGTACAACAATGCAGAAAATTAACAATAAGCAGGAATCTTTTGTTTAGTTGAGATAAGACAATATAAATAGCAAGATGGAGCTTTTTGGTCATATCTCAACTAAATTCTATTTGACTCTACTAAGTTTGAGGTTTTGGGACCCAAACTAATTCGGAATCCTTAGTTTTATAAGGGCATGAAAAGGAATAGTGTCCAAGACGTAAACAAAAATGGCAAGTAATAGAATCAACTTCATTTCTCTTTCTAGCCATTGTGTTCTTGGGTACAAACATAGTTTGAGTTCTTTTGGGTTGATTTTTCTTTGGAGCATATCCCAAACCTTTTCTTCCATTGAAAACAGTACCAATGCTTAGAATGTTATCAAGTATATATTTTCTTCTTAACTCATAAAGTTCTCTTTGCAGCTGAGCAATATCATTCATTTTCTTGTGTAGATCTTTTCTTACTTGATCTAAATCAGATAACAATGAATCTCTTTCTTTTATAACATTATCATAGTCTAGATGGTTACACAAAATAGGTTGAGTCTGAAAATCTTTTAGTTTAGATAACAAGTCAGTCTTTTCTTTAGAAAGAAGATCAATATTTGTTTCTAAAGTGAGTAACTTTCTAGTGCAATCATCTAAAGATGTTTTTAAAGACAAATTTTCAAGATCAATGTTATTCTTGTCAGAAGAAAGAGTATCTAATTTAGCACTTAGCTCATCATTTGATTTGATAACCTTCTTTAGTTTCTTCTTGACATCAACATACTTATCATGAATTTCTTGTAAACTAGTAACTAACTCTTCTTTAGGAAGATCAAGTAGGCTTACCTCTTGAGAGTCTTCATCATCTTCTCTTGCCATTAGACAATCCACCGTTTCTTCTCCGCTTTCACTGTCACTTGACTCGTCCCATGCAACTTTATAGGCTTTTTCTCCCTTCTTCTTGTGTGAGATTTTCTTTCCTTTCTTTGCTTTAGGAAATTCATTTTTGAAATGCCCTTTCTTCCCACATTCAAAGCACCTAGGAGGGGTAGAAGAAGAACTGGAAATTTTGTTAGATTTAAATCTTTTGTATTTCTTACCATTGACTATCAAGGCTTCTTCTCCTTCTTCTTCACTTGACTCCTCACTTTCTTGTGTGATGACCTTTGAAGCTTTTAGAGCCACATCCTTCTTCTTTCCTTGCTGAAGTTCACGTGCTCTTCTTTCTTCCTCTTCTAGGGTTGCTTCATGAGCTTCTAAGTTGCCAATAAGTTGCTCCATTTTCAGTCGAGTGAGGTCGTTTTCTTCTTCAATGGCTGTCACCTTTGGCTTATATTTTGGAGGAAGTGAATGAAGGATCTTTGATACCTGATCTTCTTCAAGGACAGGTTTTCCTAGGGCACTTAAACCATTAACAATAGTAGAAAATTTTGCAAACATTTCACTAATAGATTCATCAGGATCCATACGAAAGTGTTCAAACTTTTGTTTAAACATGCTAATTTTGGAATTTTTGACTTGGACTGTTCCTTCATAGGTTATGGATAATCTATGCCAAATATCATAGGCTGTGTCACAATTAGATATTCTATTAAATTCTCCTACCGATATAGAACAATATAAAATGCTTACAGCTTTTGCATTCATTTGAGCTAGCTTTACCGTATTTGCATCCCATTCTGCAAATTGAATTTGAGGGAGCTCATATGGGGTTGACACCATTCTCCATAAGTCCCAATTGATGCCTTGGAAGTAGAACTGCATCCTTCTCTTCCAATATTGGTAGTTTGTTCCATCGAACGCTGGAGGCCTAACAACAAGTGTCCCTTCGAGGTTAAGGTTGTTGAGCACTCCATCACCCATTTCTTCAAGACCTTGTTAGGGTTCCTTGAAGCCTGCTCTGATACCAATTGAAAAACACTAGAGGGGGGGGGTGAATAGAGTTTTTAAATAATTTTAACATTTTATTGAACTCAAACAACCACAATTGAAATTAGAAGAAGGAGACAGGTGTTTAGAGTGGTTCAAACTTTAGCAAATACTAAAGTTGTCAGTCCACTACCCGGTTGCTTACCCAACCGGGATTTTGAAAGTATTTATTTTATTACCTTCTCAAGGATTTATACAAAATACAATACCTTCCTTTACACCCTTTGAACAGCCTTCACTTGAAGTAGGTGCACCAACTTTGAGGTAGCCTTCTTGAAGTAACTCCAAGCTCCCCCTTGAAGTAGCCTTCCTCTCTAGAAATAACCTCCCGTTGCACCAGCCTTCTGAAGTAGCTCAAAGTCACCTTCTTCGCCAAGAAGAACTCCACCCTCTCCAATCAGCAGCCTCCAACCTAGGAGTAGCAAGGAGAGTACAAACGGTAATAAAGAACAAGAAAGGAAAAAGGAAATTACAACTTATCCTTTGTAGCCCAAGGCTTGATTTGCCTAGATCAAGCGTATAGATCTCCTAACCAAGTGTATGGACTTGTGATTGCAGTGGGTAGGAGATACTAGCCTATAGGACACGAACTATGAGCTAAGGAAGGAAGTAGCCAATTGTCACAAAGCTCAAATTGCTCACAAACAGATTGCTTAAAGTATGCTCAAGGATTTCTCAAGTGTAGCGAGTATATTTGAGTGTCCTATGGCTTGTCCTATTTATAGGAATGGCCTAAGGATGCTTAAGGACGTTCTAGACAACTTCTAGGGGTTTCTAAGTGCTTAACTAGTCGTTAGGTACAAGTTTGTTGCTTTAACAACGGCTAATTAATTAATTCTGCAGTTGCTGTCAGAGACCGTCTCGGTCGAGGAATGGTCGACCGAGACACCTACTCGGTCGAACTTTTGTCGACCGACAGGCTCTCTGGAACAAGTGATTTGCAACGTCTATCTCCAACTGCCAACTACCTTGTCAGTTGTGTCTAACGGCTACTTTGGATCTTTCTCGGTCGAGAAGATTGTCGACCGAGAGTGTCTCGGTCGAGGAGTTTGTCGACCGAGATTGATCCTGTTTCAATGTTTCAATTTAGGCACTAACTATATGTATGAGTGTGCAAATGTGATCCTATTTGAATGGAATGACTTATCTAAATGTGGTGTTTGACTAGGGAGAATCTAACGCTTGATTTACATGCAATCTAAGTACTTGTACATTATATATTTGTACAAGTTTTTACAAAGCGATTACATTGCATGAAAACATAAACATGTAAGCATATGGATTTCCCTAGTTGCTTTGTCATCCACCTTAATCCTGCACACTCAAGTAGCTCATTAGATCAATAAGAATGAAATGTTTGTCATAATCAAAACAAAGGGATTTATAGATGTCCATTTAGCCAACATAAAATACATCTATTACAACATGTGATCACATGTTGTGTAAAGCACCCCCCAAAAGACCACGCGATCTAATACAACGGTTAACACCTGTTGTAAAATGGAAAAATGAACTTTTGTAAAAAGCTTTTTCTGTAGTAGTTCAATTATTAACAACAAATTGATAGCAAACTAGATTAATTAAAACAGGTTCAACAGAACTTGGTTCGGTCGAACTTTTTGTCGACCGAATTTATCTCGGTCGAAGTTTTTCTTGATCGAGAATGCTTCTGTTTGTACAGGTTTTATCAGATTTGTTGCAAGCTTTAAAACAGTAACCTGCTCGGTTGACTAATTCTCGACCGACAGTGTTCTCGGTCGAACAGTTTCTCGATCGAGAATGTTTTTTACTGTTTTTCAGAAATTATTTCCAAACAAGATATAAGAATATGAAAGTTAAAGCTCAATTTTGTTGAGATATGACATTTGTATATCAAAATAACATTTTAGGTCAAATCTCAACTAGTCAAATTTAAACCTCTAAGTTTTAGGAACCCAAGCTAGATCATCATTCCTTTTCTTATATGGGCATGAAAAAGAGTAGTGTCCAAGACGCAAACAATAATGGCAACTTATAGAATCAACCTCATGTCTCTTTCTATGATTTTGTTCTTGGTTGTTCTTGGGTACATATGTATATTTGCCTCTAGATACATACATAGATTGATTCTCTAGCACTTCTGTCTTTCTCCAACTAGGTTTTTGGTAAGATTTTCCTTTAGGCTTATAACCTAGTCCTCTCCTTCCAATTTGACGATAAGTATCATTTAAGATTTTATTAAGGATATCATTGTTACTCAAACTACTAACTTCTTGTTGCAACTTAACAATCTCATCCATTCTCTTCTTGATATCTAACTTTGCTTGATCTAGATTAGATAATAAAGAATCTCTTTCTTTCACAATAATATCATAATCTAGATGTGTACGCAAAAGATCATTTACTTGAGTTTGCAAGATTATCTTTTCTAGGGAAAAATGATTGCAATTTGCTTCTACTGATTTCAACTTAATATCATGATCTTCAATAACCTTTTTGAGATCTTTATTTTCAGATGTGAGAGCAAGAAGTTTAGCATGTAACTCATCATTTGCTTTATTAGATTTCTTTAATTTCTTCTCGCACTCAATATACTTATTATGTGTCTCTTCAAGACTGACAATTAGCTCTTCTTTAGGTGAATCAAAAAGGCTTACCTCTTCTTCTTCTTCTTCACTTATTGTAGCAATAAGGTATTCTTTATGCACATCTTCCTTCTTTGACCTCCATGGACAGCTAGCTGTAGTGTGCCTTGTTCCTAAGCACCAATTGCAACTTGTTGAAGATTGGTCCATACGTTTCCTTTGCTTGCGGTTGTAGACACCACCACCCTTCATTCTTCAAGACTCGATTAGAGATCCTTGAAGCCTGCTCTGATACCAATTGAAAAACCACTAGAGGGGGTGAATAGGGTTTTATGATATTTTAATAATAATTTAACCAAAGCAAGCAACCACAAAAAGATTGGACAAGGGGACAAGGACTTAGAGTGGTTCCAACCTTAGCAAATACTAAGGCAGTCAATCCACAACCCAGTTGCTTACCCAACTGGGATTTTGAAAGTACTTAAATTTTATTACCTCACAAGGATGTTACATAAAATTACAAATACTTTCACCAAACCCTTCGTACAGCCGTCACCTTGAAGTAGTCTCACCAACCTCGAAGCAGCCTTCCTTGAAGTAACCTCAAGCTCCCCCTTGAAGTAGCCTTCCTCTTGAAGTAGCTTCACGTTGAGACAGCCTTCTTGAATTAGTCCAAAGTCCACCTTCTCCACCGAAAAGACCCTTTTCCACATGAGAAGTCAAACCCTCTCCAATCCACAGCCTCCACCCTAGGAGTAGCAAGGAGAGTACAAACAATATAAAGGAACAAGAAGGAAAAATAGAAATTACAATAACGTTGTAGCACAAGGCTTGATTTCCTATATCAAGCGTTTTGATCTCCTAACCAATGTATATGGAAGTGTTGGTGCAGTGGGTAGGAGATGTTAGCCTATAGGACACGAATTTTGAGCAATGGAAATGTATAGCCAATGTTGGAGTTTCTCAATTGCTCACCAGAATGAATAGCCAATTGCAAGTATTATGCTCAAGTGTTACACAAGTGTGTGTAGGGTGTCTAAAGGCTTGTCCTATTTATAGGAATGGCCTATGAATGCTTAAGGGCATTCTAGACCCTTTCTAGGGGGTTCTAAGTGCTCAACTAGCCGTTAGGTATCTATTAGTTGCTTTAACAATGGCTAGTTAATTAACTCTGAAAAGTGCAGACAGAACTCTTCTCGGTCGACCATTTATCGATCGAGAGTCCTTCTCGGTCGACAATTTTTCGATCGAGGGACTGTCTGGAGCAAGTGTTTACAACTTTCTGATCCAACTCCCAACTACTTTGTATGCTATGTCTAACGGCTACTTGGGTCATTCTCGGTCAAGGAATTTGTCGACCGAGAGTGTCTTGGTCGAGGAGTTTGTCAACTGAGAATGACTCTGTTTTAATGTTTTAAACTAAGTACTAAGTGTGTGTATGAGTGTGCAGTTGTGACACTATTGTAGGGGATGACCTATCTAATTGTTGTGATTGACTAGGGAAGATCTAAACTCTTGATTTACATAATATCTTAGTACTTGTACATTATATACTTTGTATAAGTTTTTACATTTGATTACAATAATGAATTAAAGCAGTTTGAGCATATAGATCTTCCAAGTTGTTTGTCATCCACCTAATTCCTGCAACACTCAAGTAGCACATTAGATCCACAAGAATGAAATGTTTGTCAGCATCGAAACAAAGGGATTATAATAATGTCCAATTTAGCCAACAAGCTCCCCTTTTTTGAAGATGACAAACATTTCCTTAATATAAAATAAGGAAAAATAAATCGTATGAGTTTCATACCTGAAGTTTACCTTTTGTAGCCATTCTCTTATTTTGCAAGTGTGTACTGGCCCGAGTTTTATGAAACTCATTTTACTTTATGTTTTCAGTTTATATTATTTCTCCCCCTTTGTCATTTCAAAAAGATATCCAAGAAAATCATTTTTTATGAATTTTATTTCTCCCCTTTAATTTTATGCTATGCTCCCCCTAACTAAGATATTTAGTTTTAAAAATAGGGATTAATATAAATGTAAACCATTTATTGTCGAATTTAGCCACAATTTGTTTCTCAATCATTTGCAAAGGATGTTAAGCCTTGAAATGATATGAGATCCTTTTATATCTATGGCATATGTATTTTGATTTCTCATCCATTTTACACGGGATGTTAAGCCCTGAAAATGATATGAGATTCCCTTAAGCTCATAATGGATACATATTGATTTCTCATCCATTTTGCAAGGGATGTTAAGCCCTGAAAATGACATGAGAACCTTTTAAGCTTATAATAGAGTGCATGAAAAGTATCTCTAACCAAATGCATGGGATGTTAAGCCCTGATTTGTTTAGAGAATTCCATTAAGAAAAAGACATGAAATTTAGATTCCTTTATTTTCATAACCAAGATTAAAAATACTAAGATCATAACATGTTTCATCTTTTCTTTATGACGTTCTCAAAATTTTGTAAGCTCCTTCTTAATCTTATAGTCAAGATAGTTTTTGTGAGCTCCCCCTTAATCTTATAATCAAGATGTTTTAAGGATTCTAAGGTCACAATAAATATTAGATCATAAAAAGTTATGCACTAAAAATTTTGTTTTCAATATACTAAGATTAAGTGCAGTAAAATGATGTTCAAATAAGCATTTTGTCAAGCATATTTTAGGTCGACCTTGACCTTGACCATAGCGCCCCTTGGTCAAACTTGATTTCAACCAAGAGGCAATTTCTGCAGATTTCCAATTTGAACACTTATATGTGAAGTATAATTTCTACAGGTTTTCAATTTAAAATGCATTTGTGCCATGAAGTTTTACTGTTTATGCAAAATGACATCTTCATATGAGCTGAATCACAATGATCAAAGACAATATCTATTCATGGTTTGTATATATGGATCAAAGATTATTTTAGACAAACAAATGAAACACAATGATCATGGCACAATAATTATGATAGAACAGTAGAAGTATATCCACAATACAATGATCAAGATACAAACATATACATACGATGATTATGATCATTTAAACTAAATTTCAATACACATGGTTCCTATATAGATAGACCAAGAATTACTTAGGAAAAATCATGTGGATTATGACAAAACAGTAATTCCATGGTTCATAGTTTTCAGTTTTAAGCCAATCCATGTAGAGGATAAACCAAAATAGTCTCATTTATTGTTCATGGATTTTAAGACAAACCATGTAAATGAACATGCTTAACAAACTTTGTCAATCAATGAAGAAAGTATGTTCAATATCAGTTTTCATGTATCATTTTTGCAATATGTTTAAGAATTTCATTTTCATAAGGTTATACCTTCTTTCAACAATTTATGATTTAAGAGATCAATATGTTTTGATTTTAAGATGGTCTCTAAGATTCATTCTTGATTTGCATATTAAATCAATTATTAACAACAAATTGATAGCATACTATATTAATTAGAACAAGTTCAGCAGAACTTAGTTTGGTCGAACTTTTTGTCGACTGAATTTATCTCGGTCGTAGTTTTTCTCGACCGAGAATGCTGCGGTTTGTACAGGTTTTATCATATTTGTTGCAAGCCTTAAAACAATAACCTGCTCGGTCGACTAATTCTCGACCGATAGTGTTCTCGATCGAACAGTTTCTCGACCGAGAATGTTTTTGTACTATTTTTTTTCAAAAATTATTTCCAAACAAGATACAAGAATATGAAAGTTAAAGCTCAATTTTGTTGAGATATGACATTTGTATATCAAAATAACATTTTAGGTCAAATCTTAACTAGTCAAATTTAAACCTCTAAGTTTTAGGAACCCAAGCTAGATCATCATTCCTTTTCTTGTATGGGCATGAAAAAGAGTAGTATCCACGTCGCAAACAATAATGGCAACATATAGAATCAACCTCATGTCTCTTTCTATGATTTTGTTCTAGGTTGTTCTTGGGTACATATGTATATTTGCCCCTAGGTACATACATAGATTGATTCTCTAGCACTTGTGTCTTTCTCCAACTAGGTTTTTGGTAAGATTTTCCTTTAGTCTTATAACCTAGTCCTCTCCTTCCAATTTGACGATAAGAATCATTTAAGATTTTATTAAGGATATCATTGTTACTCAAACTACTAACTTCTTGTTGCAACTTAACAATCTAATCCGTTCTCTTCTTGATATCTAACTTTGCTTGATCTAGGTTAGATAATAAATAATCTCTTTCTTTCACAATATCATAATCTAGATGTTTACGCAAAAGATCATTTACTTGAGTTTGCAATTTTATCTTTTCTAGGGAAAAAAGATTGCAATTTGCTTCTACTGATTTCAGCTTAATAACATGATTTTCAATAACCTTTTTTAGATCTTCATTTTCAGATGTGAGAGCAAGAAGTTTAGCATGTAACTCATCATTTGCTTTATTATATTTCTTTAATTTCTTCTTGCACTCAATATACTTATTATGTGTCTCTTCAAGACTAACAATGAGCTCTTCTTTAGGTAAATCAAAAAGGCTTACCTCTTCTTCTTCTGCTTCTTCACTTATTGTAGCAATAAGGCATTCTTTATGCACATCTTCCTTCTTTGACCTCCATGGAAAACTAGGTGTAGTGTGCCTTGTTCCTAAGCACCAATTGCAACTTGTTGAAGATTGGTCCATGCTTTTCCTTTTCTTGCGGTTGTAGACACCACCACCCTTCATTCTTCTAGACTCGATTAGAGATCCTTGAAGCCTGCTCTGATACCAATTGAAAAACCACTAGAGGGGGGTGAATAGGGTTTTATGATATTTTAATAACAATTTAACCAAAGCAAGCAACCACAAAAAGATTGGACAAGGGGACAAGGATTTAGAGTGGTTCCAACCTTAGCAAATACTAAGGCAGTCAATCCACTACCCGGTTGCTTACCCAACTGGGATTTTGAAAGTACTTAAATTTCATTACCTCACAAGGATGTTATATAAAATTACAAATACTTTCACCAAACCCTTTGGACAGCCTTCACCTAGAAGTAGTCTCACCAACCTCGAAGCAGCCTTCCTTGAAGTAACCTCAAGCTCCCCCTTGAAGTAGCCTTCCTCTTGAAGTAGCTTCCCGTTGAGACAACCTTCTTGAAGTAGTCCAAAGTCCACCTTCTCCACCGATAAGACCCTTTTCCACCTGAGAAGTCAAACCCTCTCCAATCCGTAGCCTCCAACCGTAGCAGTAGCAAGGAGAGTACAAACAATATAAAGGAAAAAGAAGGAAAATAGAAATTACAATACTGTTGTAGCACAAGGCTTGATTTCCTATATCAAGCATTTTGATCTCCTAACCAATGTATATGGAAGTTTTGGTGCAGTGGGTAGGAGATGCTAGCCTATAGGACACAAATTTTGAGAAATGGAAATGTATAGCCAATGGTGGAGTTGCTCAATTGCTCACTAGAATGAGTAGCCAATTGCAAGTATTATGCTCAAGTGTTGCACAAGTGTGTGTAGGGTGTCCTAAGGCTTGTCCTATTTATAGTAATGGCCTATGAATGCTTAAGGACGTTCCAGACACTTTCTAGGGGGTTATAAGTGCTCAACTAGCCGTTAGGTATCCATTAGTTGCTTTAACATTGGCTAGTTAATTAACTCTGCAAAGTGCAGACAGAACTCTTCTCGGTCGACAATTTGTCGATCGAGAGTCCTTCTCGGTCGACAATTTGTCGACCGAGGGACTGTCTGGAGCAAGTGTTTACAACGTTCTGATCCAACTCTCAATTACTTTGTCTGTTGTGTCTAACGGCTACTTGGGTCATTATAGGGCGAGGAATTGGTTGACCAAGAGTGTCTCGGTCGAGGAGTTTGTCGACCGAGAATGACTCTGTTTCAATGTTTTAAACTAAGTATTAAGTGTGTGTATGAGTGTGCAGTTGTGACACTATTGTAGGGGATGACCTATCTAAGTGTTGTGATTGACTAGGGAAGATCTAAACGCTTAGTTTACATGATATCTAAGTACTCATACATTCTATACTTGTACAAGTTTTTACATTTGATGACAATCATGAATTAAAGCAATTTGAGCATATAGATCTTCCAAGTTGTTTGTCATCCACCTAATTCCTACAATACTCAAGTAGCACATTAGATCCACAAGAATGAAATGTTTGTCATCATCAAAACAAAGGGATTATCATAATGTCCAATTTATCCAAAAATTTCCCCCTTTTTGAAGATGACAAACATTTCCTAAATATAAAATAAGGAAATATAAATCATATGAGTTTCATACCTGAAGTTTACCTTTTGTAGCCATTCTCTTGTTTTGCAAGTGTGTACTGGCCCGAGTTTTATGAAACTCATTTTACTTTATGTTTTCGGTTTATATTATTTCTCCCCCTTTGTCATTTCAAAATGATATCCAAGAAAATCATTTTGTATGACTTTTATTTCTCCCCCTTTAATTTTATGCTATGCTCCCCCTAACTAAGATATTCAGTTTTAAAAATAGGGATTAATATAAATGTAAACCATTTATTGTCGAATTTAGCCACAATTTGTTTCTCAATCATTTGCAAAGGATGTTAAGCCTTGAAATGATATGTGATCCTTTTAGATCTATGGCATATGTATTTTGATTTCTCACCCATTTTACACGGGATGTTAAGCCCTGAAAATGATATGAGATTCCCTTAAGCTCATGATGGATACATATTGATTTCTCATCCATTTTGCAAGGGATGTTAAGCCCTGAAAATGACATGAGAACCTTTTAAGCATATAGTAGAGTACATGAAAAGTATCTCTAACCAAATGCACGGGATTTTAAGCCCTGATTTGTTTAGAGAATTCCATTAAGAACAAGACATGAAATTTATATTCCTTTATTTTCATAACCAAGATTAAAAATACTAAGATCATAACATGTTTCATCTTTTCTTTACGACATTCTCAGAATTTTGTAAGCTCCTTCTTAATCTTATAGTCAAGATAGTTTTTGTGAGCTCCCCCTTAATCTTATAATCAAGATGTTTTAAGGATTCTAAGGTCACAATAAATATTAGATCATAAAACGTTATGCACTAAAAATTTTGTTTTCAATATACTAAGATTATGTGTAGTAAAATGATGTACAAATAAGCATTTTGTCAAGCTTATTTTAGGTCGACCTTGACTTCGACCATAGCGCCCCTTGGTCAAACTTGATTTCAACCAAGAGGAAATTTCTGCAGATTTCCAATTTGAACACTTATATGTGAAGTATAATTTCTGCAGATTTTTAATTTAAAATGCATTTGTGCCATGAAGTTTTATTGTTTATGCAAAATGACATCTTCATATGAGTTGAATCACAATGATCAAAAACAATATCCATTCATGGTTTGTATATATAGATCAAAGATTATTTTAGACAAACCTATGAAACACAATGATCATGGCACAATAATTATGATAGAACAGTAGAAGTATATCCACAATACAATGATCAAGATACAAACATATACATACGATGATTATGATCATTTAAACTAAATTTCAATACACATGGTTCCTATATAGATAGACCAAGAATTACTTAGGAAAAATCATGTGGATTATGATAAAATAGTAATTCCATGGTTCATAGTTTTCAATTTTAAGCCAATCCATGTAGAGGATAACCAAAACAGTCGCATTAATTGTTCATGGATTTTAAGACAAACCATGTAAATGAACATGCTTAACAAACTTTGTCAATCAATGAAGAAAGTATGTTCAATAACAGTTTTCATAGATCACTTTTTGCAATATGTTTAAGAATTTCATTTTCATAAGGTTATACCTTCTTTCAACAATTTATGATTTAAGAGATAAATATGTTTTGATTTTAAGATGGTCTCTAAGATTATTTCTTGATTTGCATATTAAATCAATTATTAACAACAAATTGATAGCAAACTAGATTAATTAAAATAGGTTAAGCAGAACTTGGTTCGGTCAAACTTTTTGTCGACCGAATTAATCTCGGTCGAAGTTTTTCTCGACCGAGAATGCTGCTGTTTGTACGGGTTTTATCAGATTTGTTGTAAGCTTTAAAACAGTAACTTGCTTGGTCGACTAATTCTCGACCGACAGTGTTCTCGGTCGAATAGTTTCTCGACCGAGAATGTTTCTGTACTGTTTTTTTCAGAAATATTTCCAAACAAGATACAAGAATATGAAAGTTAAAGCTCAATTTTGTTGAGATATGACATATGTATATCAAAATAACATTTTAGGTCAAATCTCAACTAGTCAAATTTAAACCTCTAAGTTTTAGGAACCCAAGCTAGATCATCATTCCTTTTCTTATAGGAATGGCCTATGAATGCTTAAGGACGTTGTAGACACTTTCTAGGGGGTTCTAAGTGCTCAACTAGCAGGTTGGTATCCATTAGTTTCTTTAACAACGGCTAGTTAATTAACTCTGAAAAGTGCAGACAGAACTCTTCTCGGTCGACAATTTGTCTATCGAGAGTCCTTCTCGGTCGAAAATTTGTCGACCGAGGGACTGTCTGGAGCAAGTGTTTACAACGTTCTGATCCAACTCCCAACTACTTTTTCTGTTGTGTCTAACGGCTACTTGGGTCATTCTCGGTCGAGGAATTTGTCGACCGAGAGTGTCTCGGTCGAGGAGTTTGTCGACCGAGAATGACTCTGTTTCAATGTTTTAAACTAAGTACTAAGTGTGTGTATGAGTGTGCAGTTGTGACACTATTGTAGGGGATGACCTATCTAAGTGTTGTGATTGACTAGGGAAGATATAAACGCTTGATTTACATGATATCTAAGTACTTGTACATTATATACTTGTACAAGTATTTTCATTTGATTACAATCATGAATTAAAGCAATTTGAGCATATAGATCTTCCAAGTTGTTTGTCATCCACCTAATTCCTGCAACACTCAAGTAGCACATTAGATCCACAAGAATGAAATGTTTGTCATCATCGAAACAAAGGGATTATAATAATGTCCAATTTAGCCAACAAAGGGAGCTAAGGAGAAACAGGAGAACGAACTCCAACCTGTAGGTAAGCTCCTTAATCATCTTCAACCTCGAATTCATGGTGGAAATCACAAATCAATGCTTGATTTCTTCTTTTCTCCATGCAATCTTCAATCCTAGCCAATCCTTTTCACTCAAAGCTTGAGGAATGAACCTTATGCAGTTGAGAAAGCTTCTTCCACCATTAAAGACGTGGAGCTTGATGCTTGGATTCAGTTTCAAAGGCGGGTTATATAACTTGAACCCTTAAACGTTATTACTACATTCAATTCTCCATCATTTGTTGATTGTTTTGTTCTTCTTGAAATTCCTTTGATCAATTGATGCAATTTTCATACGTACGACAGTAGTTTTTGATGGATTGAAGCTTGATGATGATGACATCATCCTAAGCACACAACTTAACAAAGAACTAGTGCAAATGATTTCTATGACTTGAGACCAAACGGTCTCAAGATCGTTTGAAACCAAACGGTCTCAAGACCATTTGGGATCAAACGGTCTCAAACCATTTAGAGATCAAGTGATGATATTGTTGAATGTTGATCCATTGGCTTCAATTGAATTAATGATAATGATTCCAAGTTGGGATGATCCACCAATTATAAATCCTAATCGATTGAATGGATTGAATCCCTAATTGATTGAGTCAATGTTATAGTTGTTTGACCTCAAACGGTCGGTCTCAAGACCATTTGGAGGTCAATGGTTTTTTGTGGTGGATGGTTGAAGATCCAAGGGCTACTATCTGATGTACCTTCAAGAGTTCAATTGATCGATTATTCAATGAGTACAAACCCCAAATCGATTTGATGATGGAAACCCTAATTGGTCTATTTGGTTTCAAGATGGCTTGGACCAAACATTCTTGAGACCGTTTGAGTCCAAACGGTCTTGAGACCATTTGGGATGAAACGGTCCTCATACCATTTGGAGAACAATTGATCCCAAATCATTTGGAGATCCAATCGGTTTCAAGGGTGAATTGTTCAATCGTTTTCAAGTTGGTTCTATTCAAACGGTTTCAAGGTACAAATGCTCAAACGGTTTCATAGGTTGAATGTAACAACCCTGACCTGGGTTATGAGGTAACCCTATTTGTTTTGGCTAATAAAGTTGCTTAGAACTTTAATATAACCCTCTAAGGTGTTTTGTTATCATGTGAAACACTTATGTTTCAAATTTGATCCCGATTGAATGTTGTTTGAGCAATTTTCCTTTATTTTGGACCAAAGTGCAATTTACCCAAGTTGAGGGGTTATATTGCAAAAAGTCACATGTTGAACGTGCCTCATGTGTTTTAGCATCATTATAGAGATAATGATGCAAGGTGGTGGCTTGTGGAAAGCCTAAATTCCAAGTTTGAACTTGTTTGAACAATGTTGGTACCTTGTGCACCAATTTTGGTACAAATTGTAATTGACCCAAAATGTGGGGTTGATATGCAAATTACCACCTATAGAGTGTCCCTACTTCCTATATTATTATTTAGAGGAGATAGAATGAATGAGACACCATTTTTGAATCATTTATGAATGATGGTAATCTTGGTGATGAAATGACCAAGAAAAGGATTGAATATGAAAGATTAACTTGAGTTGTATCAAGTTGAAAAGGTTATATATGAGTGCCTATTGGCCAAGGAGTCATAGGAGGTGACTCATATAGTTTTGTGAACTCTTGGCAAAGTCCATATCGTGCAAAGCACCTCAAGGAGGTGAGTTGTGTCGGATTACAAATTTCTTAGCAAAGTTGTGATGAGTTGTGAATAAAGTGGTGATTTTATTGATATATCTTATTCAAAAGGATAAGTAATGGAAGAATTTGCATCTCTATATGATCCTTACCAATTTTTCAAGACAAGATATAATTTTTATGCATGCATTTACATGTGTCACCATGCATGAACACGTGGCACCTACTAGCTCAAATTGTTGACACCTCATTTTTACCTTCCTTCATGAACAACAAGTATATATACCCCTAGTTTCACCCCTTGGTGCAATTTTGCGACCCTTACATGCCTTGGGGTATCGCCCATGGCAAGATCATATCGCCCAAGTAGGTGATATCAGCCATATAGGGTGATATCGGCCATAGAGTGACGTGTTGAGTGGCATATCATACAAGTGAGTGTCATATCGTGCAAGAGGGGTGGCATATCATTAAAGGGCACAAGGGTATCATTCAAGAGTGTTAAGGAGCAAGAAGGAGCTCATACTTAACCCTAATGTGAGTCCATGATCATCTTCAACATTGGATTGAAGCATAATTTTAGGGTTTTGATCTTCCTTTCTTTTCTTCTTCACTGATTGCTTATACATGGTGATTCCTTGTATATGAAGGAGTTGTGAACGATCTTTGGACCTTTGATAAGTCATCTTCAACCTTAGGAACTTAGATCTTTGGATCTTGGAGCTTTGAAGTTGTTCTTAAGGCGGTTTTATAATTTGAACTCAACCATGTTATTATTCATCCCCTAAATTGCTATATTTAATGATCTACTTTTAATTCTGAAATTTCTTGAAATAGTTGATGAAATTATGAGCTCTAGTAGTTTCTTAGACCTGTTTCCATGAACTATAACAGTTATAACTAAGGTCTAGAGCTTGAAGATGAGGGTATCTCTTTATAAAAGTGATATCGGGTGCAAGCACACAAGCAAGCACCTATAACCCGATATGATGATGCACCTACTTCACTTAAACGTTATGGATATGAGTGTATACCTTCTTGCACGATATGGGGGTGCAGTATACACCTCTTTCATGATAGGGAGTCAAGTATAGACTCCATGCACGATACAAGGTTAAATGAATACTTATAAGTTGACATGAAACCCTAATTTTGGGTAACCCGATATGAGTAAAGAATAGCAAATGCTATTGCACGATATGGTATCCCGATACACAACCCTAGTTGATGTCTAGCCCGACATGGTGATGGATTAATACCTTGCACAACATAGGTAACACATACAAACACCTCTAGCCCGATATGAATGGTGTGTATATACTTCTAGCCCGATATGGTGAGTGTTCATATACTTACAACCCGATATGGTAAACATATGTACACTTCTAACCCGAGATACCTTGTAAAGGTGAGGCAAAGACACTCTTAGGAGTGATGAGTGTAACACCAAGTAATGGTGTGGATAATACCTTAATAGGTAAACACTTAAAGTGGTTGATAATGGACAACCTTATATCAACAATGCCTTAACCCGAGATGAGTCCATATCATTTATGATAGTTGGGTAATTCAAGTGTGTGACTTATGGCCAATACTTTACAAGATCAATATGATGGGATAGTAGGTAAAGTATTAAGATGGGAAATACCGTAATACAATATAAGTTGATGAACTTAAGTAAGTTAAAAGTGATGAGTGAAGTGATACACCAAGGCATGGTAAATATCACATCCAGCACTTTAAGGTTATGACACCTTGATGCATCTTAAATCCAATATGTATGGATGAGTAACACATGAAGTGTGTCATGACAATTGTTACATTGAGATGTAATGAGCTTGATGCACTTTGATAAGTGTAGGCTATCATACCTTGTGAAAGGGTTAAGCCAAGTTAATAAAGTATGATGTATTCATACTCTGGTAAGGATGAGAGAGAAACTCATACCTTGTTTTTATAATCATTTAATGATAAAAGATGAGAATAAATAAGTATAATTGAATACTTATGATATCAATGTATGCTTCTAGATGTGTTGAGCAATGAATTAGGGTTTGAATTAATAATATGAACTTGAAACCCTATTCGGATATAAAGGGAAACCCTAACCCTAATAGTTGTTGCCTAGTGAGAGGTGACAAGATGTTTAATGGCCTTATGAGCCATGTGGATAGTTGTTGCCTAGTGAGAGGTGACAAGATGTTTAATGGCCTTGTGAGCCATGTGGTTAGTTGTTTCCTAGTGAGAGGTGACAAGATGTTTAATGGCGTTGTAAGCTATGTGGTTAGTTGTTGCCTAGTGAGAGGTGACAAGATGTTTAATGGGCCTTGTGAGCCATGAGAATAGTTCTTGCCTAGTGAGAGGTAACAAGATGTTTATAAAAGTTTCATGTAAGAAATGATAATGTTCAAGTTAAATAAGGAAATGGAAACTTAGAAACATAATAATAATAATAATTAATGGATACAATAATAATAATGAAATCAGGATTGGTAGAGTCCAATGCCTGGCTGTGAAATCAGGATTGGTGGAGTCCAATGCCTGGCTGTGAAATCAAGATTAGTAGAGTTTAATACCTGGCAGAGGCATGAAGCCTATAATCATAGGATTGGTAATAACACAATACCTGGCAGAGGCATGAAGCCTATAATCATAGGATTGGTAATAACCCAATACCTTGTAGAGGCATGAAGCGTATAATCTCAGGATTGGTCATAACCCAATACCTGGAATAATTGCACATGATTGGTCATAACCCAATACTTGGAATAATTGCACAACATTGGTAATAACCCAATGTCTATAATAATGTCACATGATTGGTAATAACTCAATGCCTAGAATAATGTCACAGGATCGGTCATAACCCAATACCTGGAATAATTGCACATGATTAGTCATAACCCGATACTTGGAATAATTGCATAGGATTAGTCATAACCCAAAGCTTGGAATAATGTCACAGGATTGGTCATAACCCAATACCTCGAATAATTGCACATGATTGGTCATAACCCAATGTCTGGAATAATGTCATAGGATTGGTAATAACCCAATGCCTGGAATAATGTCACAAGATTGGTCATAATCCAATGCCTGGAATGATTGCATAGGATTGGTCACAACCCAATACCTGGAATAGTTGCACAGGATTGGTCATAACCCAATGCCTGGAATAATGTCACAGGATTGGTCATAACCCAATACATGGAATAATTGCACAAGATTGGTCATAACCCAATGCCTGGAATAATGTCACAGGATTGGTCATAACCCAATACATGGAATAATTGCACAAGATTGGTCATAACCCAATACCTGGAATAATTGCACAGGATTGGTCATAACATAATGCCTGGAATAATGTCACAGGATTGGTCATAACCTAATACCTGGAATAATTACACAGGATTGGTAATAACCCAATGTCTGGAATAATGTCACAGGATTGGTCATAATCCAATGCCTGGAATGGTTGCACAGGATTGGCATAGTCCAATGCATGGAATGGTTGCACAGGATTGGCATAGTCCAATGCTTGGAATGTTGCACAGGATTGGCATAGTCCCATGCCTGGACAGAATATGATGATATATACTCACATGACTGGTACATTTCGATATCTGGTTAGCATATTGGTTGAGGCCAACGGATAGAAATGAGAATGATTCATGGATGACATACCATAATAATGAGTATCATAGGATAAGCTAGAGATGTTGATATAGTATGATGGGTAAATGATATACATGATCTTCATATTCCTTATAAAGTGAATAGATGATTTACTTCTCTATCATAGATAGTTGCAATGCTTTAAAAGATGAGAATATTCTAAAATGCTTATCCTCTGCTCAGTTTAATACTATTTAACTATGATAATAACATTGTTGGTGAAGAGTTATATCTCTCGCTGGGAGAATTGTCTCACCCCGTGGGATCCACATTTTTTAGGTGGACGTGTGTTGGGTTTTAGGGGAGGCAGAGAAGGCAGCAGAAACCAAAAAAATTTCTCCTCCCAAACCCAGAACAAGGAAACGTGTCAACAACTATACAATAGAAAAGGATGGTTTGTGGAATCATACCTTGTCCCGAGGCTTGCTCAGCAACAATACCTCACGGCTTGCACGGTCTTCACCTCCGGTCTTGGACGGTGTCTGTGCAGCTCCTGGTCGCACCGGGACTGACGACTCCTGGTCTCACCGGGACTGTCAGGATTGATAGTTGTCCTATGAGCGGCAGTAATCTCCCACCTCTGAAGTAGTCCACACGGACCACCTGGAACTCCAATCTCCTTGTCCCATAAGGAATTGGAAGGAGTCACATCATCCTGTCAGCGTACTAGTCACTGACACACTCTCCTGCCACCAGTCGCTTTCTACAGTTGTCTTTCCCTTGCTGTGCCTCCCTTATCGGGTAGCACTTGCTCGGGCTCTCTCGGTTACCAAAACTAGAGAGAACGACAACTTTACAAAGCAACTTGTTACACTGAGTTGTACTTTGAGAAGCCCCCAATACCCCTATATATAGGAGGGTCATGGGATAGGGTTCTCTATCCCAGGCAATGTGGGACTAAAGCAGGAGTAGAAGGGTTCGATATTTTCCATAAAAACAACCAACTGCGCTACCTGAACCGATCGTTTCATTTCTGAAACGGTCAGTTAGGGACCTAAGCCGGTCGGTTGACACCTCAACCGATCGGTTGGGACCCATGAAATGGTCGGTTCGCTACTGAACCGGTCGGTTCGTGGTCCTGATCAGTTCCTGATTGACTTTTCTTCTTTTGTTTCTAATTGGTTCCTAATACCAATCCTTGTTCCAATCAAATTGGGTAAGTGAAACAAAAATAAATTTCTCACCAATCCTACTTTCCCAACTTGCTCGGTTGGACCAGTTGAACCGATCGTTTCAACACTTGAACTGATCGTTTCACCCTGTCCATGAGCCGATCGACTCACCACCTGAGCCGATCGGTTCACCAAGCTCAGCCGATCGGTTCATCACATGAGCCGATCGGTTGGGAGTGAAAATTGTGCAGAAACAGTCAATTGCAGTTTCAATCAATCCGATACTCCAATCAATGTGTCCAACACCTTGAACATTATGACATTGAGCTATGAATTAATTGAGTGTTTAATTGAACTACTAAACTCCTTTAGTAATCAATCTAAACATTGTTTGTGGACAAAACTCCTCTTCTAGGTTAAATCCTATGTGTGTGACCCTGCAGGTCCATTTCACGTTGGCAGTGAAAGTCCATAACACTTATGACTTCACAAGCAAAGAGCGGTGCATAGTCACACATCAGTGCTACCCAAGTGAAATAGAAAGTTGGAGAACAACTTTCAATCCTAAAATCCGTGAATGGTGTTACAGTGAATGTATAATTCCTTTGTCACTGATACCCCGAATGAACTCGAGGAATGGAACAGTCATCCTGTCAACGTTCATTCATTTTCTTGATCTCAGAGTAGATTGGAAGAGATATGTATGACATCAATATCACATACTGATTCACACATGCGTGCACACCTTTCTCAATCCTACTCATCAAGTGGCCATGGATATCATACTCCCTCAGGAGGGACAAATCCCATATCTATCACTCACCCCTCAAAAGCCCCATGTATCAAAGCCACCCAATCATCACCTTTATAACAACCCATTTTCAGGACTGCATTTGATGATGTCAAAGTGTGCCCAACGACATGTGTTGAGTGTAGTGATTTTAGATCAAAGAATCACACTCACCACCATCACTGTGAGTACTGATTGTGACTACCATGTCATGGTTCCATGTGTCAAACTCACGGTGGGTATGTCCGGTACACTTGTTCTCTAACAAGTACCTATGTGTTTGGTTTGATATCTCTATATCATGACTAATGAGATTTTGTCATCAACCAATACCACAATCTAGTCTTGTGTGTCATTGCTGTCTATCTACCTTCCACAATGACATCCGACTAGGGACATAATGAGAATGTACAAACTCTTAGCATTCGTATGATCTCATCGTTCAGGTCCTTAACCTGAAAGCATACGTCATTGAGTATTGTCATTCTCTAGACATTCAATATGTTCTATCACAATCTCATATGACTGAACCAAAAAGAATTGGAAGCTTGCCTTTGATGTTTATCAAATCAATCTTAATGTATCCCATCATGATTGGCTCCCAGGGCATACATACCAATAGACTCCCACTTGCACTGCGAGCCAATCACCCTTGAATCATATTCATAGTGATCTTCAAACATGTCCCACATGGTATTGTGCTCTAGTGCGAACATAGTGAGTTATGGCAACACATTGCCAAAGTTAGTTTTTAACTGCATGTCTCACATCTCTTCATTGTATGTCACATGTATGAGATGGAGTTGCCGTAATACGTGATCCAGTAGTCCTTTGCTAACCTTTAGCCACATTGCATGATCAAGGATTCAATACTTGTCATCAATGAGCAGAATATCTATAATTTCATCTCATGAACTTCCAGATCCATATAGTATCTACTGCTGTTCTCTAACGCATAGATACCCGACATTTCCTTTTAAATGGTTTTATTGGAACACTTCCAATTATCAAAAAACTTTCACTTTTATATATCCTATATATATTTTGTGATTAATTTTCTGTCCTTTCGGAAGTTCACATCAATGTAACTCTTTACATTGAACTCTTCCTTATCTCCATAGAACTAGTATTTCTCAAGTACTTATCAAGTTCTCATGGTATTCCATTAACCCTTACTGGAAGTAGAGAGACATCCACTCGTCATGTCCCACATACGAGTTATCAGGATGAGCACATCATATTGCCATGTCCTACATACAAGATGATGAATGCATTTTGTTGTTTCCATGTCGATACATGCAAGATAATGGGATGATTACATACATAATAGATCCATATCTATTCTTAGTGTTCCCATTCTTCAAAAGAATTGGACACTTGGCCTTGGGATACTGACTCCATGTAACATGGACAAGTTTTCTCCCACCGAATTTGTGCATACTGAACCCTTCAGTACAGATTTCCAATGTATGCTTTCTCTTTTCAGGTCAAGAGGTTTTTCGAGAACTATTTCTATAGATCTCTATTCCTATCACATAAGAAATATCTCTATCTTCCTTAAAGATAATTTCCACTTTTGGATTTCCATGCTAGAACATTTCCATTTCACATCAACATGTGGAATGTGAACACGCTCCCACTGAATCACAGATCCTTCTTTATCTTTGACATATCAGTCAAACCCTTTGACTATATCATCAAATTAAAGATCCAATTCTGAGTTTCTTGTACTCAATCAATCACATTGATTAGACCATTGTAACTTATAGACTTCATTTGCATTAGTGGATTCATAAACCTTATAGGTTGTGTTACATACACATCCTTGTTTTATTCCTCATAGGAATGCGGTTTTAGTATCCATCTGCCAAATGTCTTAGTCATTAAGTTGCAATCAACAAGCATCATTCTTCTCAAAATGTTATCCATGTGTCTTAACACTTAAGATTCATTTGCACTTATGGATTTCATCCAATGGGTGATGCCATCAAGGTCATACTTTATGGTTCACATGGATGTCATTTAGGATGTAATGGTCATAAACCATAACTCAAAATTTGGTTCCTCATATTCATCTAGATAGTTGACTCATCACATGAACAACTCATCACATAGATAAACGAGGTGTGTCCGTCAAGGATATAAGAACTTACAACTCCTTGTGATTCTTAATGTCCTTTATTAGTGTGGGGTATTCTTTTATTAAGAATAATTCAGTTATTTGATACTCATTCTCTAACTCCTTAGAGTATGATTCCTTCTTGATTTAGACATCACCATGCCTTAATCATGAGTTCACTATGATACACTATCATAATCACTCATAAGGATCTCAAACATTTGGTCCAAGTATTTCATTCATTGATCTCATCAAGAATTAACACTTTACCAAATTTGCACTTCATCTATGATAATCTTGAACACTTCAAGATATTCATATTGGTATTTCTCCAAACACCATTTGAAGTATTAGCATTTGTTCCAATAGGTATGTAAACACATCACATGTATCATACCTAATAGGATAATCATTCTCACACTACCTTTAGTGAAGATTGATTAATCATGTCCAAGATATTCATGTCTCTTACTGGTTCTCTAACCAAAAGAGTCTAGATTTATCCATCACATGGAAACTAGAAATGAATTTTTCATGATTGATGCTAATTTGATTGTTTGATTTATCTATAACTTTTAGGTGTCATTTTATCTTATGCATATCAAATACCACAAGATAAATAAGGCATTTCCACAAATATCATATCTTTAGAAATTGAAATATCTCTTTATTGATTGCCATAGTTGTCATACAATATGCAAAAATAAAGTATTTCTATCTATTGGAAAATATGAAATAGAAGTTCATAACTATATTACATGCCTTTTAGGCTGAAATAAACTGAAAGGTACTCCTATATATGGCAGCAACACTTGCTTCAATGATGGGTACTCCTTTATTGGTCCTTTCACAAAGGCCATCACTTCTTTGTGGATATTGCATATCATATATGACATATCCATATCTTGGTATCATATAGCTCAGATAAAGAAGCGGTTCATTTCATGATACCTTAGGTGGAGATCTCCATCCCCTCCTTCATCCTCTTTTGTTCTTCCAGATATAGAGGGCAATCCCTCATACACCCTTTCCCCATGTGCCTTGAGGCTGAAGACGGCTTGGATTGCTAGCAAGCATCAGAACACTTCTTTGCTTTGCCCTTATCCTTGCCCTTAAGAATTACCTTTTTCTTTGATCACATCAAAGATAATGGTTTGTCTTTCTTCATATTTCCCTCTACTATCCTCAACATGTCAAACAACTCTGTCAACGCTTGTCAAGGTTGTTCATGTTGTAGCTTATCATGAATTGTATGGTCCTCGCAACATTTGTGATATCATACCAATAGCCAACTCTTGGCTCAGAGGAAATCCTTCTTAGTCAGGTTTTCCACATACCCAATCACATTGAGTGTGTGAATACCTTACTGGATCTCCTTCTGTCATGACATACTAGGACAGTGTCTTGGAGACCCATATGTCTCATGTTGTCTCTGCAACTCATAGTTCAGAGAACACAACATCAAGCACTCCTCATCAATGTCTTCCTCGATATGCTTCCATAAGCATACTTTCAGCCATTGATATGGTGGGATCGAGTTCATCTGGTTCTGGTATAACTAGAGCTTTCACTCTACGATTGACAACACTTCTCAATGTTCTAACCAGTCGTGGAAAAATTCCCATTTAACTTATCCTTTTCCAAGACGGATCGCAAAGAAAAGTGATTGTTGTTTGTTGCCATTTGTACTACAAAAGGAAAAATATGCTATTTTAGTTCAAAACTCCTTTTGACTTATTTGATTGATATGAAAGGTTGACGATATAATTTAGGCCTTTAATTAATTATCGCTCCCACTATTTTACTTCAAATTGATAGCCCTCACCATCAATTCGGAAGATTGTAGCATACAACCTTCTAGTAGGCAATATCCATATTTCATCAAGTCATGAGTCAGCTTTGGCTGATCGCCCACAATCTTGACTATTTAGGTAGGCCATCGTGCCAATTGCATCATATGCAACTCTTGATGAATGAACATGCGCAACACCTTGCCATGAACATTCCCTGCCTATGGACTTAGACGCTCTAAGAATCACCAGTTAAGTATAACCCAAAAGCTGACACGGTAAACATGCACCCTGCTTTGGCAGAACCTACATGTCTACCCTTCACACTTCCACAAGATAGACGGTGCACCATGCTTTGGCGTAACCTACGCTTGGTCGATCGAGTTTTTCATGTGTTCTGCTAATGGAAGGCATATAAGACTTAATATTTTAATGAGGGATTTGGTTTTTATATACATATACATATCCAATCACCACAATACATAGTATGTATCATATACATGCTATATCCCACAGAAAACATGCAAAATGATAAAAGTGATGATTATGGCCATCCTAATGTGATTCCTCGAGCCAAGAGGAATCACGGTCATCTAGGTCTACATCACATGCAACCTGTACAAGATGAACTCTGTGCTTTGCCTTTCTGGGTTTGATCAACTCATCACATGACTGATCGGCTCACCATCAGGCTGGTTGGTTGGGTGCCACCAGCAGATCGGTTGGCTCCTCCAACCTATTAGTTCATCTGGTCATCGTGCATCTCATCATGGCTGCCACCCGCTCGTCTCGCTCCTCGAACCGGTCATCAACCGATCGGCTCACTCCTTGAACCGATCGTCTCAAACGTCAACCGATCGGTTCACGCCTTGAATCGATCGTCTCAGCTGTCGTCAGGATGTCCTCCGTTCTTTGACATAATAGGAAAAAAAATCTATCCTATTTTACATTGTAAAAAGAGAAACCTCGAGTTACATTCGAGGGGAGCAAAGGTAGGAAAGAAATCTCAAATTATTTCGAGTTACATCAGGAATTAAGAGAAAGAAGATTGGTGTGCAGACCGAGATGCAAGTAACCACATACAACCATACACATATAGGGTTTATTGGCCATAACCAAGCTATACATCCACCACAAAACTCGTTTAAGGGTGACGCTTATCGAGTGCATTAATATTACATATCATATATGTATATTGGGATTTGTGGATTTAGGATTGGACATGCATAAAGCCAATTTTATTCGCATCGTATGCAATAAATAAAGGCGACAAACCAAAATCAATCATATCGATAATCCTAAAGTATAGAGCAGTTGACGTGGCTCTGATACCACTGTTGGGTTTTAGGAGAGGCAGAGAAGGCAGCGGAAACAAAAAAAAATTCCTCCCAAACCCAGAACAAGGAAACGCGTCAACGTCTATACAATAGGAAAGGATGGTTTATGGAATCATACCTTGTCCCGAGGCTTGCTCGGAAACAATACCTCGCGGCTTGCACGGTCTTCACCTCCGGTCTTGGACGGTGTCTGTACAGCTCCTGGTCACACCGGGACTGACGACTCCTGGTCTCACCGGGACTGTCGGGATTGACAGCTGTCCTCCGAGCGGCAGAAATCTCTTGCCTCTGAAGTAGTCCACACGGATAACCTGGAACTCCAATCTCCTTGTCCCACAAGGAATTGGAAGGAGTCGCACCCTCCTGTCAGCGTACTAGTCACTGACACACTCTCCTGCCACCAGTCGCTTTCTGCAGCTGTCTTTCCCTTGTTGTGCCTCCCTTATCGGGTAGCACTTGCTCGGGCTCTCTCGGTAACCAAAACCAGAGAGAACGACAACTTTACAGAGCAACTGGTTGCATTGAGTTGTACTTTGAGAAGCCCCCAATACCCCTATTTATATAGGAGGGTCATGGGATAGGGTTCTCTATCTCGGGCAATGTGGGACTAAAGTAGGAGTAGAAGGGTTCGAGATTTTCCACAAAAACAATCAACTGCGCAACCTGAACCGATCGTTTCATTTCTGAAACGGTCGGTTGGGGACCTGAGCCGGTCGGTTGACACCTCAACCGATCGGTTGGGACCCATGAAACGGTCGGTTCACTACTGAACCGGTCAGTTTGTGGTCCTGATCAGTTCCCGATTGACTTTTCTTCTTTTGTTTCTAATTGGTTCCTAATATCAATCCTTGTTCCAATCAAATTGGGTAAGTGAAATAAAAAGAAATTTCTCACCAATCCTACTTTCCCAAGTTGGTCGGTTGGACCAGTTGAACCGATCGTTTCAACACTTGAACCGATCATTTCACCTTGTCCATGAGACGACCGACTCACCACCTGAGCCGGTCGGTTCGCCAAGCTCAGCCGACCGGTTCATCACATGAGTCGATCGGTTGGGAGTGCAAATTGTGCAGAAATAGTCAATTGCAGTTTCAATCAATCCGATACTATGTGTCCAACACCTTGAACATTATGACATTGAGCTATCAATTAATTGAGTGTTTAATTGAACTACTAAACTCCTTTAGTAATCAATCTAAACATTATTTGTGGACAAAACTCCTCTTCCAGGTTAAATCCTATGTGTGTGACCCTGCAGGTCCATTTCACGTTGGCAGTGAAAGTCCATAACACTTATGACTTCACAAGCAAAGAGCGGTGCCTAGTCACACATCAGTGCTACCCAAGTGAAATAGAAAGTTGGAGAACAACTTTCAATTCTACAATCCATGAATGGTTTTATAGTGAATGTATAATTCCTTTATCACTGATATCCCGAATGAACTCGAGGCATGGAACAGTCATCCTGTCAACGTTCATTCATTTTCTTGATCTCAGAGTAGATTGGAAGAGATATGTATGACATCAATATCACATACTGATTCACACATGCATGCACGCCTTTCTCAATCCTACTCATCAAGTGGCCATGGATATCATACTCCCTCAGGAGGGACAAATCCCATATCTATCACTCACCCCTCAAAAGCCCCATGTGTCAAAGCCACTCAATCATCACCTTTATAACAACCCATGTTTCAGGACTGCGTTTGATGATGTCAAAGTGTGCCCAACGATATGTGTTGAGTGTAGTGATTTCAGGTCAAAGAATCACACTCACCACCATCACTGTGAGTACTGACTGTGACTACCATGTCATGGTTCCATGTGTCAAACTCACGGTGGGTCTGTCCGGTACACTTGTTCTCTAACAAGTACCTATGTGTTTGGTTTGATATCTCTATATCATGACTAATGAGATTCTGTCATCAACCAATACCACAATCTAGTCTTGTGTGTCATTGCTGTCTATCTACCTTCCACAATGACATCCGACTAGGGACATAATGAGAATGTACAAACTCTTAGCATCCGTATGATCTCATCATTCAGGTCCTTAACCTGAAAGCATACGTCATTGAGTATTGTCATTCTCTAGACATTCAATCTGTTCTATCACAATCTCATATGACTGAACCAGAAAGAATTGGAAGCTTGCCTTTGATGTTTATCAAATCAATCTTAATGTATCCCACCAATCATCCCATGATTGGCTCTCAGGGCATACATACCAACAACGTGCACGAGGGGGATTGAGACCGTACTGCAGAGAAAGAACAACAACAACAGGGACAGCGGTGACAGGTCACGTTGAGTGTACTGTCTGTCGTGTATTGTAGATAGTAGTCCTATGTGTCGTCTCTGTACTCTCAGGTCCTTGGATTTAGTATATGTTGGTTTTATGAACAATCTCATATTTTGGCTTATATGCCTCTAGGTTTGATGTTGCTTTAAGTATATGTTTTGAAAAAGCAACTATTATATGTTGTCCTTGAGAAGAAATGGTACAGCGTATGTACAATATATGATCAATGTGAATATCATGTTTTGGGTTCTTCCTTCAAGAGTTTTCCTAGAAATGGATCTCTTTGCAAAGAAAATGGTTTTAATTTTTTTAGTGATTTTTGTTAATCCATTGCCTATGATTATTCTGCATAATTAGTAATGATTTGTTTGTCAGTTTGGCGACTGTCGTTGAAATTTTGGTATCAGTGCTTAAGGTTCGCTGAGTCTACAGAGACATAGGACTAAGGTGTTGAGTCTGTGTTAGTGTCCTCCAGTATACCCTATAGTGACTTCTGCTTATGCAGAGTAAAGGGTAAAGTTTATAAATGATTGGGGAACACGAGGAACACATTGCTGAGGGCAATGTTGTTGTACCAGGAGAGGGTGCAAGGGATCAGGCAAGAGAAGAACAAGCACCTGAGAATTCCCATCTTGACCTGATCAGGATAGAAAATCCTATGTTTATTCTCTTAAAGGGAAAGTTAGGACAACAATGATGCATATAGAAGACTGGATACTAGCATTACAACCTAGGTTACTAGTCCTTAATGCGGAAACTTTGGGCTTTGAAAGGGTTCCTGAATGACATAGTCATGTTGGAACAGTGGACATGTGGGAAATATTAGCATATGGCGAGAAAGTAGACTCTGCCATAAGTTTAGACAGATAGTGCATCTGTGATGGTAGTGTCCAAGGAGGGGCAATAAGCTGATAATTAAGGTAAGGTCTCTAAAATTTTGGAGACATTTGCCTAGTTGTTCTGAAAAGCCAAAGTTTTTGGTGCCACCAGTGCAATAAATGCCTAGTGCACCAGGGCAGTAGCCACTAAGTAAAGGCAAAGGTCCTAACATTCCACCAGTAAGAACTCATGGCTTAGCTTATACATCGGTAATGAGACCGATAAGACCATGGTATGAGGACAAGACATGTTATGGATATGGACACGTTGAGCATACTAAACTCTTTTCTTTGAAAAGCAGGGAGGAAATGACTCAACAACCGAGGTAGACTCGGCAAGGCTAATGAAAGTTACATCCATATAATGTGAAAAGGCAAAAGCAACAACATGAAATAGCTAGACTCTATGTGTTGAGTCAACCTAAAGTGGTAGATGACCGCGAGGGGTATTAGTCAGACAGAGCTTTTTCATTTTGATATGCCTTATCTTGATGCTATCTGATAATCCTAAAAAGGATTGATGTTATGGATTTCCCTATTGATTGTCCTATAGGGGCATAGGGAAGAAATGATGAGAACTAGAATTTATATTATGTTCAGTATTCTTTTAAATGCTCTATAGATATAGAAGTGATGCCTAGAGAAAGTCCAAGAATGTTAAATCATGTGTTGGTGATAATATGAAAAGTAAGGAATATGATAGTACATAAAGTGCATACTACCTAATCTCAGTACTTGTATACCCTAGCCAGGTATATAATTATTGGAGATTCATGAAAGTATGGAACTCTTAGATTGTTATCTTTCTGATTACTCTGATCAAGTAGTCATTTTGAGACAATCTAGTGAGTATAACTAAACTGGAAATATGGTATGGACATGTATATCACATCCTAAGTGCAACAAAGTGGAATCTGAGATGATCTCAGATCAATCTGTATGTATGAGGAAATGAAAAGTATAATCCTCATGATAAGAGAATGAGAATAAGGGAGATGATCCCTATCAGATAAAGCATGTGTGAATAGTAAAGATCTTTTCCCATGATGTGGAAATGGGAAATGTGATAAAATCACAAAATGCTCATGAACATGTTAGATAATAACAAAGAAAGGAATAATGATATGTAATCATCCTTATAATTCCTATGCTGATGGCAAGTAACCTAGGATGAAACAAGAGTAAATGACTCATGAACATTTGAAAGTTCATGCAATAATCAGAGAAGATGATAATCCCTTCTCTTTGATAAACAACCATGGGTGATGATGGGGTAATATGAGGAATATGTTTCTTTGTGTTCTTTCCTTTCAGGGACATGGCAATCAAGTGAGTACTATGACCCTTGATGTGCATGGATTAGAAATAATCCATTGATGGATACTTGGAAAAGTATCAATTCATCTTGGACTTTGGTTCCGAGATAAAGATATGGGTAACAAGTAATGTTCCTAGATGGAAGAAAGATCCTTTTATATGTGTGGCTTTTATTAATGACAATAGGGAGAAGGAAAGATGAGGATGTGATGTGTTTTCAACACATGTGATGGATACCAAAGTAAGAAATTCTGGTATCTAAGAAATATCAGGTGGTATGGGAAAGTAAAAGCATAACTCCTAATCAGCTGATTTATGTTGGTTACCTGGAATGGCCAACTATGAAATCAATCCAGTTACATAAAATAGTATGGACATCACAATGTTGGGGGTTTATGCTCCGCATAAACAAAACATTGATAAGGATGTACTAATTGAAGGAACAACTGTAAAATCATTGTGGGAAAAACTTATCAAGCTAAAAATAATTCCTTAAAATACCCCTATCTAGATATGTTAGGCAACTTATACATAACGTCTAAGAAACCTCTAAGATAAGTTCTTAATTGATAAGTAACCTCTCCTTATGATAAGAGAATGTACAACTAATGAGATAGTTGGTACAAGAAATATGAAAGTTTGGTGTTGTGTCAACAGAATAGATGGCACAACATATGTATGATAAGACTTGTAGTCCCAAGTGGGTGACAGAGCGTAACTCTGGTCTTATCTTGAAGGTGAAATGCTAAACTGAATGAGGAGTATGGAAGACTCCCCATAATCAAGAATCTTGTTACATAAAGTTGTAAGTTGAGAAAGGTGACAAATCAGTGAGGTTTGACACCTGAGTTAAATAAGGTATGTATAATGCTTCTCCAACTAAGAAAAGTGTTACCTGACACAGAGTTGACTCTACAGTCAATAATGAATAAGACAGTGGAGTATGTGTCCTGTGTAACCAATTCTATCCCTATGTAGAAGAACTTTTTGTTGATCAAAGTTCTATGGCATATCCATAACATTAATATGTTATGTGAATACTTAATGATATGATGAATGAATAATATATGTTTCCCTTTACTTGGCATTTTGGGGACGAAATCCTTGTTAGGGGTTTATAACTTGTAACAACCCTGACCTGGGTTATGAGGTAACCCTATTTGTTTTGGCTATATAAGTTTCTTAGAATTTTAATATAATCCTCTAAGGTGTTTTGTTATCATGTGAAACATTTATGTTTCAAATTTGGTCCCGATTGAATGTTGTTTGAGCAATTTTCCTTTATTTTGGACCAAAGTGCAGTTTACCCAAGTTGAGGGGTTATATTGCAAAATGTCACATGTTAAACATGCCTCATGTGTTTTATCATCATTATAGAGATAATTATGCAAGGTGGTGGCTTGTGGAAAGCCTAAATTCCAAGTTTGAACTTGTTTGAACAATGTTGGTACCTTGTGCACCAATTTTGGTACAAATTGTAATTTACCAAAAATGTAGGGTTCATATGCAAATTACCACTTCTAGAGTGTCCCTACTTCCTATATTTATCATTTAGAGGAGATATAATGAATGATACACCATGTTTGAATCATTTATGAATGATGGTAATCTTGGTGATGAAATGACCAAGAAAAGGATTGAATATGAAAGCTTAACTTGAGTTGTATCAAGTTGAAAAGCTTATATATGAGTGCCTATTGGCCAAGGAGCCATAGGAGGTGACTCATATCGTTTTGTGAACTCTTGGCAAAGTCCATATCGTGCAAAGAACCTCAAGGAGGTGAGTTGTGTCGGGTTTCAAATTTCTTAGCAAAGTTGTGATGAGTTGTGAATAAAGTGGTGATTTTATTGATATATCTTATTCAAAAGGATAAGTAATGGACGAATTTGCATCTCTAGATGATCCTTACCAATTTTTCAAGACAAGATATAATTTTTATGCATGCATTTACATGTGTCACCATGCATGGACACGTGGCACCTACTAGCTCAAATTGTTGACACCTCATTTTTACCTTCCTTCATGAACAACAAGTATATATACCCCTAGTTTCACCCCTTGGTGCAATTTTGCGACCCTTACCACCCTCCTACCTTAAGGTATCGTGCATAGAGCTCCTATATCGTGAAGGGGTGCTGTGGTATCGTGCATGGGCCTTGGGGTATCGCCCATGGCAAGATCATATCGCCCAAGTAGGTGATATCGGCCATATAGGGTGATATCGGCCATAGAGTGATGTGTTGAGTGGCATATCATGCAAGTGAGTGTCATATCGTGTAAGAGGGGTGGAATATCATTCAAGGGCACAAGGGTATCTTGAAAGTGTGTTAAGGATCAATAATGAGCTCATACTTAACCCTAAGGTGAGGCCATGTTCATCTTAAACCTTGGACTGAAGCATGATTTTAGGGTTTTGATCTTCCTTTCTTTTCTTCTTCACCGATTGTCTATACATGGTGATTCCTTGTATATGAAGGAGTTTTGAACGACCCTTGGACCTTTGATAAGTCATATTTAACCTTACAAACGTGGAGATTTGGATCTTGGAGCTTTGAAGTTGTTCTTAAGGCGGGTTATATAACTCAAACTCAACCATGTTATTATTCATCACCTAAATTGCTATATTTAATGATCTACTTTTAATTCTGAAATTTCCTGAAATAGTTGATGAAATTATGAGATCTAGTAGTTTTTAGACCTGTTTCCATGAACTATAACAATTATAACTAAGGTCTAGAGCTTGAAGATGAGGATATCTCTTTATAAAAGTGATATCGGGTGCAAGCACACAAGCAAGCACCTATAACCCGATATGATGATGCACCTACTTCACTTAAACGTTATGGATATGAGTGTATACCTTCTTGCACGATATGGGGGTGCAGTATACACCTCTTGCACAATAGGGAGTCAAGTATAGACTCCATGCACGATACAAGGTTAAATGAATACTTATAAGTTGACATGAAACCCTAATTTTGGGTAGATATGAGTAAAGAATAGCAAATGTTATTGCACGATATGGTAGCCCGATACACAACCCTAGTTGATGTATAACCCAACATGGTGATGGATTAATAACTCATGCACAACATGGGTAACACATGCAAACACCTCTAGCCCGATATGAATGGTGTGTATATACTTCTAGCCCGATATGGTGAGTGCTCATATACTTACAACCCGATATGGTGAACATATGCACACTTCTAACCAGAGATACCTTGTAAAGGTGAGGGCAAGACACTCTTAGGAGTGATGAGTGTAACACCAAGTAATGGTGTGGATAATACCTTGACAGGTAAACACTTAAAGTGGTTGATAATGGACAACCTTATATCAACAATGCCTTAACCCGAGATGAGTCCATATCATTGATGATAGTTGGGTAATCCAAGTGTGTGACTTATGCCCAATACTTTACAAGATCAATATGATGGGATAGTAGGTAAAGTATTAAGATGGGAAATACCCTGATACAAGATAATTTTATGAACTTAAGTAAGTTAAAAGTGATGAGGGAAGTGATACACCAAGGCACGGTAAATATCACATCCAGCACTTTAAGGTTGTTACACCTTGATGCATCTTAAATCCAATATGTATGGATGAGTAACACATGAAGTGTGTCATGACAATTGTTACATTGAGATGTAATGAGCTTAATGAACTTTGATAAGTGTAGGCTATCTTACCTTGAGAAAGGGTTAAGCCAAGTTAATCAAGTATGATGTATTCATATTCTGGTAAGGATGAGAGAGAAACTCATAGTTTGTGTTGATAATTGTTTAATGATAAAAGATGAGAATAAATAAGTATAATTTAATACTTATGATATCAATGTATGCTCCTAGATGTGTGGAGCAATGAATTAGGGTTTGAATTAATAATATGAACTTGAAACCCTATTCGGATATAAAGGGAAACCCTAACCCTAATAGGTGTTACCTAGTGAGAGGTGACAAGATGTTTAAGGGCCTTATGAGCCATGTGGATAGTTTTTGCCTAGTGAGAGGTGACAAGATGTTTAATAGCCTTGTGAGCCATGTGGTTAGTTGTTTCCTAGTGAGAGGTGACAAGATATTTAATGGGCCTGTAAGCCATGCGGTTAGTTGTTGCCTAGTGAGAGGTGACAAGATGTTTAATGGGCCTTGTGAGCCATGAGAATAGTTGTTGCCTAGTGAGAGGTAACAAGATGTATATAAAAGTTGTTGGCTAAATTGGACATTATTATAATCCCTTTATTTTTTATGATGACAATCGTTTCATTTTTAGGATCTAATGTGCTACTTGAGTGTTGCAGGAATAAGGTAGATGACAAACACTGGAAGATCTATATGCTTGAATTGTTGTTATTTCATGATTGTAATCAAATGTAAAAACTTGTACAAGTATATAATATACAAGTACTTAGACATCATGTAAATCAAGCGTTAGATCTTCATTAGACAATCACAACACTTAGATAGGTCATTCCCTTCAATAGTGTCACAATTGCACACTCATACACAAACTTAGTACTTAGTTTAAAACATTGAAACAGGGTCAATCTCGGTCGACAAAATCCTCGACCGAGACACTCTCGGTCGACAAACTCTTCGATCGAGAAAGACCCAGGTAGCCGTTAGACACAGCAGACAAGGTAGTTGGCAGTTGGAGGTGAATGTTGTATACACTTGCTCCAGACAGTCTTTCGGTCGACAAGTACTCGACCGAGAAGGACTCTCGGTCGACAATTCTTCGACCGAGATGTGTTCTGTCTGCAATTTTCAGAGTTAATTAACTAGTTGTTGCTAAAGCAACTAAAGTGTACTTAATGACTAGTTAAGCACTTAGAACCCCCTAGAAAGTGTCTAGAACGTCCTTAAGCACTTGTAGGTCGTTCCTATAAATAGGACAAGCCTTAGGACACCCTAATAACACGGGTGCAATATTTGAGATTACAAACTTGCAATTAGCAATCTGTTTTTGAGCATTTGAGCAACACTAGCATTGGCTATTCTTTTCCTTGATCCAAATTCGTGTCCTATAGGCTAGCATCTCCTATCCACTAAGCCTACACTTCAAAATTCATTGGTTAGGAGATCTATACGCTTGATATAGGCAAATCAAGCCTTATGCTTCAAAGTGGTAATTGTAATTTCCATTTCCTTTCTTGTTCATTCTTATTGCTTGTACTCTCCTTGCTACTCCTAGGGTTGTAGGTTGTGGATTGGAGAGGATTTGATCTTCTTGGTGAAGAAGGAGATCTTTGGACTACTTCTAGAAGGTTGTTGCAACGGGAAGCTACTTCAAGAGGAAGGCTACTTCAAGGGGGAGCTTGGAGTTACTTCAAGAAGGCTGGTTCAAGGTTGGTGCAACTACTTCAAGGTGAAGGTTGTCCAAAGGGTGTAGAAAGTATTGTAATTTTATGTAAAATCCTTGAGAGGTAATAAAATTTAATACTTTCAAAATCCCGGTTGGATAAGAAACCGGGTAGTGGATTGACTGTCTTAGTATTTGCTAAGGTTGGAACCACTCTAAACACCTTGTCTCCTTCTTATTATTTCAATTGTGGTTGTTTGAGTTAAATTATTATAAAATATTCATAAAACCCTATTCACCCCCACTCTAGTGGTTTTTCAATTGGTATCAGAGCAGGATTCAAGGAGCTCTAATCGAGTCTTGAAGAATGAAGGGCGGTGGTGTCTACAATTGCAAACAAAGGAAAAGAATGGATAAATCTTCAACAAGCTGCACATGGTGCTTAGGAACAAGCCACACAACACTCAGTTGTCCTTGGAGGAAAAAGAAGGAAGATGTGCATAAAGGGTGCTTTATTGCTACAATAAGTGAAGAAGAAGAAGAGGTAAGCCTTTTAGATTTACCTAAAGAAGATTTAATTGCTAGTCTTCAAGAAACACAAGAAAAATATATTGAGTGTAAGAAGAAATTAAAGAAATCAAATAAAGCAAATTATGAGCTACATGCTAAACTTCTTGCTCTCACATCTGAAAATGAAGATCTCAAAAAGACTATTGAAGATCATAATATTAAGGTAAAGTCAATAGAAGCAGATTGCAATCTTCTTTCCCTAGAAAAGTTAAACTTGCAAACTCAAGTAAATGACCTTCAAAAGCAACATGTTTTGTGTACACATCTAGATTATGATATTATTGTGAAAGAAAGAGATTCCTTAATATCTAATCTGGATCAAGAAAAGCTAGACATCAATAAGAGAATGTATGAGATTGTCAAGCTGCAACAAAAAATTAGTAGTCTGAATAACAATGATACCCTTGATCAAATTTTAAATAACTTATCATCAAATCGGAAGGAGAGGACTAGGTTATAATCCTAAAGGAAAATCTTATCAAAAACCTAGTTGGAGAAAGACACAAGTGCAAGAAAATAAATATACATATGTACCCAAGAACAACCTAGAACAAAATCATAGAAAGAGATATGAGGTTGATTCTATATGTTGTCATTATTGTTTGCGTCTTGGACATTATTCTTTCTCATGCCCCTACAAGAAAAAGGATGTCGAGTTAGTATGGGTTCCAAAACCCCCAAACTAAATGAACAAAATTAAGTTGAGATCTGACCAAAGACTCTAGTTGTATATCTCTATGTCTATCTCAACTCAACATAATGAGATAACAAATTGATTCAAGTAATTAAAATTTCTAAATATACAAACCTACAGAGACACGTCTTTGAAAATTTGTCTTAATTAGGGTTCCTAAAATCTAAAGATATAAATAATATTAGTTGAGATTTGATCGAAATGTTGCTTTTGATATTCATATGTTTTATCTCAGCTAAATCTAGTTTTAAATTGCATAATTGAATTGGAAGTGATCTATGTTTTATTTGGAAACAATTACTGAAAACAATACAGAAATAGTAACAATTTCGGTCGAGAAATTGTCGACCGAGACAATGTCGGTCGAGAACTTTCTCGACCGAGTAAAACTTTGGCAAAGAATGTTTAATAAAAGACACTTAAAACGCAATCAACTTAAGAATAAAATGAACTTTATATATTCTTGTGATTTAAATATTTGAATGATCCAAAACAAAAGGAAGAATATATGAGCATCACAACAAAATACTCTTCGTGATTAAATTATCAAGTATACAAGATAAAAGGATTGATTTTACTGAAACTGCTCCAAAAATGTTGCTTGCAAAGAAAAATGATACTAAAATCTATACTCTTAATGACATACTTGATTGGAAAAATAAGTCACATATCTTGAAGACAAATTTCTCAAGAATATTAGTAGTTTGCATCATTACATATATGATAATAACATCCTTATTAAACTTGATGCAAACCAAAACTTGTGAAATTCTGATCTGTATGCATATTGAAAATGATTATGCTTTCTTTGAAAATTCAAATGCTATCAAATTTCAATTACTACTTTCTTGAAAAAGATGATTAAGCATAAATAGTCTATCTTAAAATTTCCATTAGAATGATAAAAATAATTTGATCTAAGAAAATCAAAAGAATAAATATCATTGTGACACATAAAATTATATGCACTAATTAAGTTTGAGATATGATCAATAATCTTGAATTGAGTAATCTTATATCTATCTCAACTTCACACAATTGAATAACAAAGTATTTCAACCAATAAACTAGAACATACATATTGCTGAATAAAATCTGCAAAAACAATTTCAGTCGAGAAATACTTCAACCGAAAATAATTCGGTCGACAAATTGTTCGACCGAGCAAGAGTCTGGAAAATATGTTATGTTGTTTCTTATTTTCTATCAATTCAGCAATAATAAAAAGTGCTTTAATCAAGAATAAATCTTGGAGATCATCTTTGAATCAATATATATTTATCTTTTGAATCATGAATTAAGGTATAACATTATGAATATGAAATCCTTAAACATATTGCAAAAAGTGATATATGAAGATTGATATTGAACATACCTTGTTCATTGATTGAAAAAGTTTGTTAAGCATATTCATTGAAAACTTATGAACCTTGAATGAGATTATTTTGGCTTATCCTCTACATGGTTTGGATTAAAACTGAAAATTAAGAACCATGTTAGTTTAAACAAAGAAATTATTGTTTTATCATTATCCACATGATTTTTTCCTAAGTATTCCTTGGTCTATCTGTATAGGAACCATGTGCATTAAATGATCAAAATCATGAAATTATATGCTTGTTTATTGATCATTGTATTGTGGATATGCTTCTACTATTCTATCATAATCATTGTGCCATTATCATTGTGTCTCATTGGTCTGTCTAAAATAATCTTTGATCTATATATACAAACCATAAATGAACATTGTTTTCAAATGATCATTGTAATTCAACTCATTACAAATAAATGTGATGCTATCACTGAAAATGCTCTTTTGCATAACACCAAAACTCTATGGCATAAATGCATATTGACATAATAGATAATGATTATTGTGTGTATGGCTTGTAATAAATGAATGATGATGCTATGAAAAGCCAAATAGTGTCTCTTAGAACTAGAATATAAATGTTTTATCTAGTTATTTGCAAAATCTTGACTTTAAGACATTAACCTTGCTTTCAAGGATATATGGTTCTAAAGAATCTTATGATTAATCTGAAAATAAGGGTACAAGAAGAAATGGGATTTGATATTTATGTACCCATAGCAAAGCTTATGAGACATCATTCGCAATGAATGTAAAACATACATTCTAGGAAAATCAAGGACAAAGACTCTTCATTGTGATGTCCATATTATGTTATTCATAATAGGTATCACTCAAAGTGCTTCAAATTGATATTCATTTAATCAAGTTACCTGCAGACATTATACTTCAAATATGAGTGTCTAAACTGTAAATATGTAGGAAATGCCTCTTCGTCGAAATAAAGTTCGACCAAGGGGAGCTATGGTCGAAGTCAAGGTCGACCTAAAATAAGCTTGACAAAATGCTTATTAGTACATCATTTTATTGCACTTAATCTTAGCATCTTGATTCAAAATGTGTTTATCATATTGAAAACATAATTTTAGTACATAACACTGATAAAAGGCCAACTTATTATGATCTAATATTGATTGTGACCTTAGAATCCTTAAATTATCTTGACTATAAGATTAAGGGGGAGCTCACACAAACTATCTTGATTATAAGATTAAGAAGCTTACAAAACTTTGTAAACATCATTTGAAGTTTGTTATGACCTGAGTATTTTTAATCTTGGTTATGAAAATAAAGTAATCTGCAAATTTCATGAATGTGATATATGTCTTGTTCTTAATGGAATTCTATAAACAAATCAGGGCTTAACATCTCGTTCTTTTGGTTAGAGACACTTTTCATGTACTCTAAGCTTAAAGGATTCTCATATCATTTTCAGGGCTTAACATCTCTTGTAAAATGGGTGAGAAATCAATACACATATGCCATGAACTTAAAAGAACTCATATAATTTGAAGGCTTAACATCCTTTCCAAATGATTGAGAAACAAATTGTGGCTAAATTTAACATTAATTGGTTTGCATTAATCCCTCGATTTTAAATTGAATATCTCTTTGAGGGGGAGCATAGCATAAAATTAAGGGGGAGAACTAAAAAGTCATACTAAATGATTATCTTGGACATCTTTTTGAAATGACAAAGGGGGAGAAATAATATAAAATCAAAAACATTAAATAAAATGAGTTTCATAATATCTCGGCCAGCACCCACTTCCAAAATAAGAATGGCTAAAAAAAGGTAAACTTCATGTATGAAACTCACATGGTTTATATTTCCTTATTTTATATTTTGGAAATGTTTGTCATCTTCAAAAAGGGGGAGATTGTTGGCTAAATTGGACATTATTATAATCCCTTTATTTTTGATGATGACAAACATTTCATTCTTGTGGATCTAACGTGCTATTTGAGTGTTGTAGGAATAAGGTGGATGACAAACACTGGAAGATCTATATGCTTGAATTGTTGTTATTTCATAATTGTAATCAAATGTAAAAACTTTTACAAGTATATAATGTACAAGTACTTAGACATCATGTAAATCAGATCTTCCTTAGCCAATTACAACACTTAGATAGGTCATCCCCTTCAATAGTGTCACAATTGCACACTCATACACAAACTTAGTACTTAGTTTAAAACATTAAAACAGGGTCAATCTCGGTCGACAACATCCTCGACCCAGACACTCTCGGTCGACAAACGCTTTGACCAAGAAAGACCCAGGTAGTCGTTAGACACAGTAGACAAGGTAGTTGGCAGTTGGAGATGAATGTTGTATACACTTGCTCCAGACAGTCTTTCGGTCAACAAGTACTCGACAGAGAAGGACTCTCAGTCGACAATTCTTCGACCGAGATGTGTTCTGTCTGCAATTTTTAGAGTTAATTAGCCATTGCTAAAGCAACTAAAGTGTACTTAATGGCTAGTTAAGCACTTAGAACCCCCTAGAAAGTGTCTAGAACGTCCTTAAGTACTTGTAGGTCATTCCTATAAATAGGACAAGCCTTAGGACACCCTAATATACATGGTTGCAATACTTGAGTTTACAAACTTGCAATTAGCAATCTATTTTTGAGCATTTGAGCAACACTAGAATTGGCTATTTTTTTTCCTTGCTCCAAATTCGTGTCCTATAGGCTAGCATCTCCTATCCACTAAGCATACACTTCAATATTCGTTGGTTAGGAGATCTATACGCTTGATATAGGCAAATCAAGCCTTGTGCTTCAAAGTGGTAATTGTAATTTCCATTTCCTTTCTTTTTCATTCTTGTTGCTTGTACTCTCCTTGCTACTCTTAGGTTTGGAGGCTGCGGATTGGAGAGGATTTGATCTTCTTGGTGAAGAAGGAGATCTTTGGACTACTTCTAGAAGGCTGTTGCCACGGGAAGCTACTTCAAGAGGAGGGCTACTTCAAGGGGGAGCTTGCAGTTACTGCAAGAAGGCTGCTTCAAGGTTGGTGCAACTACTTCAAGGTGAAGGTTGCCCAAAGGGTGTAGAAAGTATTGTAATTTTATGTAAAATCCTTGAGAGGTAATAAAATTTAATACTTTCAAAATCCCGGTTGTGTAAGCAACCGGGTAGTGGATTGACTACCTTAGTATTTGCTAAGGTTGGAACTACTCTAAACACCTTGTCTCCTTATTATTTTAATTGTGGTTGTTTGAGTTAAATTATTATAAAATATTCATAAAACCCTATTCACCCCCATTAGTTTTCAATTGGTATCAGAGCAGGCTTCAAGGAGCTCTAATCGAGTCTTGAAGAATGAAGGGCGGTGGTGTCTACAATTGCAAACAAAGGAAAAGCATGAATAAATCTTCAACAAGCTGCACATGGTGCTTAGGAACAAGCCACACAACACTCAGTTGTCCTTGGAGGAAAAAGAAGGAAGATGTGCATAAAGGGTGCTTTATTGCTACAATAAGTGAAGAAGAAGAAGAGGTAAGCCTTTTAGATTTACCTAAAGAAGATTTAATTGCTAGTCTTCAAGAAACACATGAAAAATATATTGAGTGTAAGAAGAAATTAAAGAAATCAAATAAAGCAAATGATGAGCTACATGCTAAACTTCTTGCTCTCACATCTGAAAATTAAGATCTCAAAAAGACTATTGAAGATCATAATATTAAGCTAAAGTCAATAGAAGCAGATTGCAATCTTCTTTCCCTAGAAAAGTTAAACTTGCAAACTCAAGTAAATGATCTTCAAAAACAACCTGTTTTGTGTACACATCTAGATTATGGTATTCTTGTGAAAGAAAGAGATTCCTTATTATCTAATCTAGATCCAGCAAAGCTAGACATCAATAAGAGAATGGATGAGATTGTCAAGCTGCAACAAAAAATTAGTTGTCTGAATAACAATGATACCCTTGATAAAATTTTAAATAACTGTTATCATCAAATCGGAAGGAGAGGACTAGATTATAATCCTAAAGGAAAATCTTATCAAAAACCTAGTTGGAGAAAGACGCAAGCGCAAGAAAATAAATATACATATGTACCCAAGAACAACCTAGAACAAAATCATAGAAAGAGATATGAGGTTGATTCTATATGTTGTCATTATTGTTTGCGTCTTGGACATTATTTTTTCTCATGCCCCTACAAGAAAAAGGATGTCGAGTTAGTATGGGTACCAAAACCCCCAAACTAAATGAACAAAATTAAGTTGAGATATGACCAAAGACTCTAGTTGTATATCTCTATGTCTATCTCAACTCAACATAATGAGATAACAAATTGATTCAAGTAATTAAAATTTCTAAATATACAAATCTGCAGAGACACATCTTCGAAAATTTGTCTTAATTAGGGTTCCTAAAATCTAAAGATTTAAATAATATTAGTTGAGATTTGATCGAAATGTTTCTTTTGATATTCATATGTTTTATCTCAACTAAATCTAGTTTTAAATTGCATAATTGAATTGGAAGTGATCTATGAATTATTTGGATACAATTACTGTAAACAATACAGAAACAGTAACAATTTCGGTCGAGAAATTGTCGACCGAGACAATGTCGGTCGAGAACTTTCTCGACCGATTAAAACTCTGGCAAAGACTGTTTAATAAAAGACACTTAAAACACAATCAACTTAAGCATAAAATGAACTTTATATATTCTTGTGCTTTAAATATTTGAATGATGCAAAACAAAAGGAAGAATATATGAGCATCAAAACAAAATACTCTTCGTGATTAAATTATCAAGTATACAAGATAAAAGGATTGATTTTACTAAAACTACTGCAAAAATGTTGCTTGCAAAGAAAAATGATACTAAAAATCTATACTCTTACTGACATACTTGATTGGAAAAATAAGTCACATATCTTGAAGAAAAATTTCTCAAGAATATTAGTAGTTTGCATCGTTACATATATGATAATAACATCCTTATTAAACTTGATGCAAACCAAAACTTGTGAAATTCTGATCTGTATGCATATTGAAATTGATTATGCTTTCTTTGAAAATCCAAATGCTATCAAATTTCAATTACTACTTTCTTGAAAAAGATGATTAAGCATAAATAATCTATCTTAAAATTTCCATTAGAATGATAAAAACAATTTGATCTAAGAAAATCAAAAGAATAAATATCATTGTGACACATAAAATTATATGCACCAACTAAGTTTGGGATTTGATCAATAATCTTGAATTGAGTAATCTTATATCTATCTCAACTTCACACAATTGAATAACAAAGTATTTCAACACATAAACTAGAACATACAGATTGCTGAATAAAATCTACAGAAACAATTTCGGTCGAGAAATACTTCAACCAAAAATAATTTGGTCGACAAATTGTTCGACCGAGCAAGAGTCTGGAAAATATGTTCTGCTGTTTCTTATTTTCTATCAATTCAGTAATAATAAAAAGTGCTTTAATCAAGAATAAATCTTGGAGATCGTCTTTGAATCAAGATATATTTTTCTTTTGCATCATGAATTAAGGTATAACATTATGAATATGAAATCCTTAAACATATTGCAAAAAGTGATATATGAAGACTGATATTGAACATACCTTGTTCATTGATTGAAAAAGTTTGTTAAGCATATTCATTGAAAACTTATGAACCTTGAATGAGATTATTTTGGCTTATCCTCTACATGGTTTGGCTTAAAACTGAAAATTAAGAACCATGTTAGTTTAAACAAAGAAATTACTGTTTTATCATTATCTACATGATTTTTTCCTAAGTATTCCTTGATCTATCTATATAGGAACCATGTGCATTGAAATGATCAAAATCATGAAATTATATGTTTGTTTCTTGATCATTGTATTGTGGATATGCTTCTACTATTCTATCATAATCATTGTGCCATGATCATTGTGTCTCATTGGTCTGTCTAAAATAATCTTTGATCTATATATACAAACCATAAATGAACATTGTTTTCAAATGATCATTGTAATTCAACTCATTACAAATAAATATGATGCTATCATTGAAAATTCTATTTTGCATCACACCAAAACTCTATGGCATAAATGCATATTGACATAATAGATAATGATTATTGTGTGTATGGCTTGTAATAAATGAATGATGATGCTATGACAAGCCAAATAGTGTCTCTTAGAACAAGAATATAAATGTTTTATCTAGTTATTTGCAAAATCTTGACTTCAAGACATTAACCTTGCTTTCAAGGATATATGTTTCTAAAGAATCTTATGATTAATCTGAAAATAAGGGTACAAGAAGAAATGGGATTTGATATTTATGTACCCATAGCAAAGCTTATGAGACATCATTCACAACGAATGTAAAACATACATTCTAGGAAAATCAAGGACAAAGACTCTCCAATGCGATGCCCATATTAAGTTATTCATAATAGGTATCACTCAAAGTGCTTCAAATTGATATTCATTTAATCAAGTTACTTGCAGACATTATACTTCACATATGAGTGTCTAAACTGTAAATATGTAGGAAATGCCTCTTCGTCAAAATAAAGTTTGACCAAGGGGCGCTATGGGCGAAGTCAAGGTCGACCTAAAATAAGCTTGGCAAAATGCTTATTTGTACATCATTTTACTGCACTTAATCTTAGCATCTTGATTCAAAATGTGTTTATCATATTGAAAACATAATTTTAGTACATAACTCTCATAAAAGACCAACTTATTATGATCTAATATTGATTGTGACCTTAGAATCCTTAAATTATCTTGACTATAAGATTAAGGGGGAGCTCACACAAACTATCTTGATTATAAGATTAAGAAGCTTACAAAACTTTGTAAACATCATTTGAAGTTTGTTATGACCTTAGTATTTTTAATCTTGGTTATGAAAATAAAGTAATCTACAAATTTCATGAATGTGATATATATCTTGTTCTTAATGGAATTCTCTAAACAAATTAGGGCTTAACATCCCATGCTTTTGGTAAGAGACACTTTTCATGTACTCTAAGCTTAAAGGATTCTCATATCATTTTCAGGGCTTAACATCTCTTGTAAAATGGGTGAGAAATCAATACACATATGCAATGAACTTAAAAGAACTCATATCATTTGAAGGCTTAACATCCTTTGCAAATGATTGAGAAATAAATTGTGGCTAAATTTAACATTAATTGGTTTGCATTAATCCCTTGATTTTAAATTGAATATCTCTTTAAGGGGGAGCATAGCATAAAATTAAGGGGGAGAAATAAAAAGTCATACTAAATGATTATCTTGGATATCTTTTTGAAATGACAAAGGGGGGGAAATAATATAAATAAAAAAACATTAAATAAAATGAGTTTCATAATATCTCGGCCAGCACCCACTTCCAAAATAAGAATGGCTACAAAAGGTAAAATTCACGTATGAAACTCACATGATTTATATTTCCTTATTTTATATTTAGGAAATGTTTGTCATCTTCAAAAAGGGGCAGATTGTTGGCTAAATTGGACAGTATTATAATCCCTTTATTTTTTATGATGACAAACATTTCATTCTTGTCGATCTAACGTGCTACTTGAATGTTGCAGGAATAAGGTGGATGACAAACACTGGAAGATCTATATGCTTGAATTGTTGTTATTTCATGATTGTAATCAAATGTAAAAACTTGTACAAGTATATAATATACAAGTACTTAGACATCATGTAAATCAAGCGTTAGATCTTCCTTAGCACATCACAACACTTAGATAGGTCATCCCCTTCAATAGTCTCACAATTGCACACTCATACACAAACTTAGTACTTAGTTTAAAACATTGAAACAGGGTCAATCTCGGTCGACAAAATCCTCGACCGAGACACTCTCGGTCGACAAACTCTTCGACCGAGAAAGACCCAGGTAGCCGTTAGACACAACAGACAAGATAGCTGGCCGTTGGAGATGAACGTTGTATACACTTGCTCCAGACAGTCTTTCGGTCGACAAGTACTCGACCGAGAAGGACTCTCGGTCGACAATTCTTCGACCGAGATGTGTTCTGTCTGCAATTTTCAGAGTTAATTAACTAGTCGTTGCTAAAGCAACTAAAGTGTACGTAACGGCTAGTTAAGCACTTAGAACCCCATAGAAAGTGTCTAGAACGTCCTTAAGTACTTATAGGTCATTCCTATAAATAGGGCAAGCCTTAGGACACCCTAATATACACGGGTGCAATACTTGAGTTTACAAACTTGCAATTAGCAATCTGTTTTTGAGCATTTGAGCAACACTAGCATTGGCTATTCTTTTCCTTGCTCCAAATTCGTGTCCTATAGGCTAGCATCTCCTATCCACTAAGCCTACACTTCAAAATTCATTGGTTAAGAGATCTATACGCTTGATATAGGCAAATCAAGCCTTGTGCCTCAAAGTGGTAATTGTAATTTCCATTTCCTTTCTTGTTCATTCTTATTGCTTGTACTCTCCTTGCTACTCCTAGGGTTGGAGGTTGCGGATTGGAGAGGATTTGATCTTCTTGGTGAAGAAGGCGATCTTTGGACTACTTCTAGAAGGTTGTTGCAACGGGAAGCTACTTCAAGAGGAAGGCTACTTCAAGGGGGAGCTTGGAGTTACTTCAAGAAGGCTGCTTCAAGGTTGGTGCAACTACTTCAAGGTGAAGGTTGTCCAAAGGGTGTAGAAAGTATTGTAATTTTATGTAAAATCCTTGAGAGGTAATAAAATTTAACACTTTCAAAATCCCAGTTGGGTAAGCAACCGGGTAGTGGATTGACTGCCTTAGTATTTGCTAAGGTTGGAACCACTCTAAACACCTTGTCTCCTTCTTATTATTTTAGTTTGAGTTAAATTATTATAAAATATTCATAAAACCCTATTCACCCCCCCCCCTCTAGTGGTTTTTCAATTGGTATCAGAGCAGGCATCAAGGAGCTCTAATTGAGTCTTGAAGAATGAAGGGCGGTGGTGTCTACAATTGCAAACAAAGGAAAAGCATGGATAAATATTCAACAAGTTGCACATGGTGCTTAGGAACAAGCCACACAACACTCAGTTGTCCTTGGAGGAAAAAGAAGGAAGATGTGTATAAAGGGTGCTTTATTTCTACAATAAGTGAAGAAGAAGAAGAGGTAAGCCTTTTAGATTTACCTAAAGAAGATTTAATTGCTAGTCTTCAAGAAACACATGAAAAATATATTGAGTGTAAGAAGAAATTAAAGAAATCAAATAAAGCAAATGATGAGCTACATGCTAAACTTCTTGCTCTCACATCTGAAAATGAAGATCTCAAAAATACTATTGAAGATCATAATATTAAGCTAAAGTCAATAGAAGTAGATTGCAATCTTCTTTCCCTAGAAAAGTTAAACTTGCAAACTCAAGTAAATGATCTTCAAAAACAACCTATTTTGTATACACATCTAGATTATGATATTATTGTGAAAGAAAGAGATTCCTTATTATCTAATCTAGATCAAGCAAAGCTAGAAATCAATAAGAGAATGGATGAGATTGTCAAGCTGCAACAAAAAATTAGTAGTCTGAATAACAATGATACCCTTGATAAAATTTTAAATAACTCTTATCATCAAATCGGAAGGAGAGGACTAGGTTATAATCCTAAAGGAAAATCTTATCAAAAACCTAGTTGGAGAAAGACACAAGCGCATGAAAATAAATATACATATGTACCCAAGGACAACCTAGAACAAAATCATAGAAAGAGATATGAGGTTGATTCTATATGTTGTCATTATTGTTTGCGTCTTGGACATTATTCTTTCTCATGCCCCTACAAGAAAAAGGATGTCGAGTTAGTATGGGTTCCAAAACCCCCAAACTAAATGAACAAAATTAAGTTGAGATATGACCAAAGACTCTAGTTGTATATCTCTATGTCTATCTCAACTCAACATAATGAGATAACAAATTGATTCAAGTAATTAAAATTTCTAAATATACAAATCTGCAGAGACACATCTTTGAAAATTTTTCTTAATTAGGGTTCCTAAAATCTAAAGATTTAAATAATATTAGTTGAGATTTGATCGAAATGTTGCTTTTGATATTCATATGTTTTATCTCAACTAAATATAGTTTTAAATTGCATAATTGAATTGGAAGTGATCTATGTTTTATTTGAAAACAATTATTGTAAACAATACAGAAACAGTAACAATTTCGGTCGAGAAATTGTCGACCGAGACAATGTCGGTCGAGAACTTTCTCGACCGAGTAAAACTCTGGCAAAGACTGTTTAATAAAAGACACTTAAAACACAATCAACTTAAGCATAAAATGAACTTTATATATTCTTGTGCTTTAAATATTTGAATGATCCAAAATAAAAGGAAGAATATATGAGCATCAAAACAAAATACTCTTCATGATTAAATTATCAAGTATACAAGATAAAAGGATTGATTTTACTAAAACTGCTGCAAAAATGTTTCTTGCAAAGAAAAATGATACTAAAATCTATACTCTTACTGACATACTTGATTGGAAAAATAAGTCACATATCTTGAAGACAAATTTATCAAGAATATTAGTAGTTTGCATCATTACATATATGATAATAACATCCTTATTAAACTTGATGCAAACCAAAACTTGTGAAATTCTTATCTGTATGCATATTGAAATTGATTATGCTTTCTTTGAAAATTCAAATGTTATCAAATTTCAATTAATACTTTCTTGAAAAAGATGATAAAGCATAAATAGTCTATCTTAAAATTTCCATTAGAATGATAAAAATAATTTGATCTAAGAAAATCAAAAGAATAAATATCATTGTGACACATAAAATTATATGCACTAATTAAGTTTGAGATATGATCAATAATCTTGAATTGAGTAATCTTATATCTATCTCAACTTCACACAATTGAATAACAAAGTATTTCAACACATAAACTAGAACATACATATTGCTGAATAAAATCTGCAGAAACAATTTTGGTCGAGAAATACTTCAACCGAAAATAATTTGGTCGACAAATTGTTCGACCGAGCAAGAGTCTGGAAAATATTTTCTGTTGTTTCTTATTCGCTATCAATTCAGCAATAATAAAAAGTGCTTTAATCAAGAATAAATCTTGGAGATCATCTTTGAATCATATATTTTTCTTTTGCATCATGAATTAAGGTATAACATTATGAATATGAAATCCTTAAACATATTGCAAAAAGTGATATATGAAGACTGATATTGAACATACCTTGTTCATTGATTGAAAACGTTTGTTAAGCATATTCATTGAAAACTTATGAACCTTGAATGAGATTATTTTGGCTTATCCTCTACATGGTTTGGCTTAAAACTGAAAATTAAGAACCATGTTAGTTTAAACAAAACAATTATTGTTTTATCATTATCCACATGATTTTTTCCTAAGTATTCCTTGGTCTATCTATATAGGAAGCATGTGCATTGAAATGATCAAAATCGTGAAATTATATGATTGTTTCTTGATCATTGTATTGTGGATATATTTCTACTGTTCTATCATAATCATTGTGCCATGATCATTGTGTCTCATTGGTCTGTCTAAAATAATCTTTGATCTATATATACGAACCATAAATGAACATTGTTTTCAAATGATCATTGTAATTCAACTCATTACAAATAAATATGATGTTATCATTGAAAATGCTATTTTGCATAACACCAAAACTCTATGGCATAAATGCATATTGACATAATAGATAATGATTATTGTGTGTATGGCTTGTAATAAATGAATGATGATGCTATGACAAGCCAAATAGTGTCTCTTAGAACAAGAATATAAATGTTTTATCTAGTTATTTGCAAAATCTTGACTTGAAGACATTAACCTTGCTTTCAAGGATATATGTTTCTAAAGAATCTTATGATTAATCTGAAAATAAGGGTACAAGAAGAAATGGGATTTGATATTTATGTACCCATAGCAAAGCTTATGAGACATCATTCACAATGAATGTAAAACATACATTCTAGGAAAATCAATGACATAGACTCTTCACTGCGATGCCCATATTAAGTTATTCATAATAGGTATCGCTCAAAGTGCTTCAAATTGATATTCATTTAATCAAGTTACCTGCAGACATTATACTTCACATATGAGTATCTAAATTGGAAATGTGTAGGAAATGCCTCTTTGTCGAAATAAAGTTCGACCAAGGGGCGCTATGGTCGAAGTCAAGGTCGACCTAAAATAAGCTTGACAAAATGCTTATTTGTACATCAATTTACTGCACTTAATCTTAGCATCTTGATTCAAAATGTGTTTATCATATTGAAAACATAATTTTAGTACATAACTCTGATAAAATGCCACCTTATTATGATCTAATATTGATTGTGACCTTAGAATCCTTAAATTATCTTGACTATAAGATTAAGGGGGAGCTCACTCAAACTATCTTGATTAGAAAGATTAAGAAGCTTACAAAACTTTGTAAACATCATTTGAAGTTTGTTATGACCTTAGTATTTTTAATCTTGGTTATGAAAATAAAGTACTCTACAAATTTCATGAATGTGATATATATCTTGTTCTTAATGGAATTCTCTAAATAAATCAGGGCTTAACATCCCGTGCTTTTGGTTAGAGACACTTTTCATGTACTCTAAGCTTAAAGGATTCTCATATCATTTTCAGGGCTTAACATCTCTTGTAAAATGGGTGAGAAATCAATACACATATTCCATGAACTTAAAAGAACTCATATCATTTCAAGGCTTAACATCCTTTGCAAATGATTGAGAAATAAATTGTGGCTAAATTTAACATTAATTGGTTTGCATTAATCCCTTGATTTTAAATTGAATATCTCTTTAAGGGGGAGCATAGCATAAAATTAAGGGGGAGAAATAAAAAGTCATACTAAATGATTATCTTGGATATCTTTTTGAAATGACAAAGGGGTAGAAACAATATAAAATCAAAAACATTAAATAAAATGAGTTTCATAATATCTCGGTCAGCACCCACTTCCAAAATAAGAATGGCTACAAAAGGTAAACTTCAGGTATGAAACTCACATGATTTATATTTCCTTATTTATATTTAGGAAATGTTTGTCATCTTTAAAAAGGGGGAGATTGTTGGCTAAATTGGACATTATTATAATCCCTTTATTTTTTATGATGACAAACATTTCATTCTTGTGGATCTAACGTGCTACTTGAGTGTTGCAGGAATAAGGTGGATGACAAACACTGGAAGATCTATATGCTTGAATTGTTGTTATTTCATGATTGTAATCAAATGTAAAAACTTGTACAAGTATATAATGTACAAGTACTTAGACATCATGTAAATCAAGTGTTAGATCTTCCTTAGACAATCACAACACTTAGATAGGTCATCCCCTTAAATAGTGTCACAATTGCACACTCATACACAAACTTAGTACTTAGTTTAAAACATTGAAACAGGGTCAATCTCGGTCGACAAAATCCTCGATCGAGACACTCTCGGTCGACAAACTCTTCGACCGAGAAAGACCCAGGTAGCCGTTAGACACAGCAGAAAAGGTAGTTGGCAGTTCGAGATGAATGTTGTATACACTTTCTCCAGATCTTCTTTCGATTGACAAGTACTTGACCGAGAGGGACTCTCGGTCAACAATTCTTCGACCGAGATGTGTTCTGTCTGCAATTTTTAGAGTAAATTAACTAGCCATTGCTAAAGCAACTAAAGTGTACTTAATGGCTAGTTAAGCACTTAGAACCCCCTAGAAAGTGTCTAGAATGTCCTTAAGCACTTGTAGGTCATTCCTATAAATAGGACAAGGCTTAGGACACCCTAATATACACGGGTGCAATACTTGAGTTTACAAACTTGCAATTAGCAATTTGTTTTTGAGCATTTGAGCAACACTAGCATTGGCTATTCTTTTCCTTGCTCCAAATTTGTGTCCTATAGGCTAGCATCTCCTATCCACTAAGCCTACACTTCAATATTCATTGGTTAGGAGATCTGTACGCTTGATATAGGCAAATCAAGTCTTGTGCTTCAAAGTGGTAATTGTAATTTCCATTTCCTTTATTGTTCATTCTTAATGCTTGTACTCTCCTTGCTACTCCTAGGGTTGGAGGCTACGGATTGGAGAGGATTTGATCTTCTTGGTGAACAAAGAGATCTTTGGACTACTTCTAGAAGGTTGTTGCAACGGGAAGCTACTTCAAGAGGAAGGCTACTTCAAGGGGGAGCTTGGAGTTACTTCAAGAAGGCTGCTTCAAGGTTGGTGCAACTACTTCAAGGTGAAGGTTGTCCAAAGGGTGTAGAAAGTATTGTAATTTTATGTAAAATCCTTGAGAGGTAATAAAATTTAATACTTTCAAATTCCCGGTTGGGTAAGCAATCGGATAGTGGATTGACTGCCTTAGTATTTGCTAAGGTTGGAACCACTCTAAACGCCTTGTCTCCTTCTTATTATTTCAATTGTGGTTGTTTGAGTTAAATTATTATAAAATATTCATAAAACCCTATTCAACCCCCTCCCTCTAGTGGTTTTTCAAAAGTTTCATAGAAGAAATGATAATGTTCAAGTTAAATAAGGAGATGGAAACTTAGTAACATAATAATAATAATTAATGGATACAATTATAATAATGAAATGAGGATTGGTAGAGTCCAATGCCTGGCTGTAAAATCAAGATTGGTAGAGTCCAATACCTGGCAGAGGCATGAAGCCTATAATCACAGGATTGGTAATAACCCAATACCTGGCAGAGGCATGAAGCCTATAATCACAGGATTGGTAATAACCCAATACCTTGCAGAGGCATGAAGCCTATAATCACAGGATTGGTCATAACCCAATACCTAGAATAATTGCACAGGATTGGTCATAACCCAATACATGTAATAATTGCACAGGATTGGTAATAACTCAATGCCTGGAATAATGTCACAGGATTGGTAATAACCCAATGCTTGGAATAATGTCACAGGATTGGTCATAACCCAATACTTGAAATAAATGCACAGGATTGGTCATAACCCAATACCTAGAATAATTGCACGTGATTGGTCATAACCCAATGCCTGGAATAATGTCACAGGATTCATCATAATCCAATGCCTGGAATGATTGCAAAGGATTGGTCATAACCCAATACCTGAAATAATTGCACAGGATTGGTCATACCCCAATGCTTGGAATAATGTCACAGGATTGGTCATAACCCAATACCTAGAATAATTGCACAGGATTGGTCATAACAGAACGCGTGGAATAATGTCACAATATTCGTCATAAACCCAATACCTGGAATAATTGCACATGATTGGTCATAACCCAATACCTGGAATAATTGCACAGGATTGGTCATAACCCAATGCCTGGAATAATGTCACAGGATTGGTCATAACCCAATACCTGGAATAATTACACAGGATTGGTAATAACCCAATGCTTGGAATAATGTCACAGGATTGGTCATAATCTAATGCCTGGAATGGTTGCACAGGATTGGCATAGTCTAATGCCTGGAATGGTTGCACAAGATTGGCATAGTCCAATGCTTGGAATGGTTGCACAAGATTAGCATAGTCCACTGCCTGGATAGAATATGATGATATATACTCACATGATTGGTACAATTATATATCTGGTTAGCATATTGGTTGAGGCCAACAGATAGAAATGAGAATGATTCATGGATGGCATGCCATGATAATGAGTATCACAGGATAAGCTTGAGATGTTGATATAGTATGATGGGTAAATGATATACATGTTCTTCATATTCCTTATAAAGTGAATAGATGATTAACTTCTCTATCATAGATAGTTGCAATGCTTTAAAATATGAGAATATTCTAAATTTCTTATCCTCTGCTCAGTTTAATACTATTTAACTGTGATAATAACATTGTTGGCGGAGAGTTATATCTCTCACTGGGACAATTGTCTCACCTTGTGGGATCCACATTTTTTTAGGTTGATGTGTACGAGGGGGATTGAGACCGTACTGTAGAGAAAGAACAACAACAACAGGGACAGCAGTGACAACTCAGGTTGAGTGTACTGTCTGTCGTGTCTTATAGATAGTAGTCCTATGTGTCGTCTCTGTGCTCTCAGGTCCTTTGATTTAGTATGTGTTGGTTTTATGAACAATCTGAGATTTTAGCTTGTATGCCTCGAGGTTTAATGTTGCTTTAAGTATATGTTTTGAAAAAGCAACTATTATATGTTGTCCTTGAGAAGAAATGGTAAAGTGTATGTACAATATATGATCAATGTGAATATCAGGTTTTGGATTCTTCCTTTAAGAGTTTTCCTAGAAATGGATCTCTTTGCAAAGAAAATGTTTTCAATTATTTTTAGTGATTTTTGTTAATCCACTGCTTATGATTATTTTGCATAATTAGTAACTATTTGTTTTTCGGTTTGGCGACTGTCGTTGAAAGTTTGGTATTAGAGCTTAAGGTTTGCTGAGTCTACAAAGACATAGGAATAAGTTGTTGAGTCTGTGTTAATGTCCTCAAGTATACCCTATAGTGACTTCTGCTTATGCAGAGTAAAGGGTAAAGTATATAAATGACTGGGGAATACGAGGAACACATTGTTTAGGGAAATGTTGTTGCACCAGGAGAGGGTGCAAGGGATCAGGCAAGAGAAGAACAATTTCCTGAGAATTCCCATCTTGACCTGATTAGGATAGAGAATCCTATGTTTATGCTCTTGAAGGGCAAGTTAGGACAACAGTGATGCATATAGAAGACTGGATACTAGCATTACAACCTAGGTTACTAGTCTTTAATGCGGAAACTTTGGGCTTTGAAAGGGTTCTTGAATGACATAGTCATGTTGGAACAGTGGAAATGTGGGAAAGATTAACATATGGAGAGAAAATAGACTCTGCCATAAGTTTAGACAGATAGTACATCTGTGATGGTGTGGCCAAGGAGGGGCAATAAGCTGAGAATTAAGGTAAGGTCTCTATAATTTTAGAGACATTTGCCTAGTTGTTCAGAAAAGCCAAAGTTTTTGGTGCCACCAGTGCAATAAATGACTAGTGCACCAGGGCAGTAGCCACTAAGTAAAGGCAAAGGTCCTAACTTTCCACCAGTAAGAACTCATGGCTTAGATTATACATCGGTAATGAGACCGATAAGACCATGGTATGAGGACAAGACATGTTACGGATATGGACAAGTTGAGCATACTGAACTCTTTTATTTGAAAAGAAGGGAGGAAATGACTCAACAACCGAGGTAGACTCGGCAAGGCTAATGAAAGTTACATCCCAAAATGTGAAAAGGCAAAAGCAACAACATGAAATAGCTAGACTCTATGTGTTGAGTCAACCTAAAGTGGTAGATGACCGCGAGGGGTAATAGTCAGATAGAGCTTTTTCATTTTGATATGCCTTATCTAGATGCTATCTGATATTCCTAAAAAGGATTGCTGTTATGGATTTCCCTATCGATTGTCCTATAGGGACATAGGGAAGAAATGATGAGAACTAGAATTTATATTATGTTCAGTATTCTTTTCAATGCTCTATAATTGCTCTTATCTATGTGAAAGAGGATGAGATATAGAAGTGATGCCTGGAGAAAGTCCAGGAATGTTAAATCATGTGTTGGTGATGATACGAAAAGTAAGGAATATGATAGTACATAAAGTGCATACTACCTAATCTCAGTACTTGTATACCCTGGCCAGGTATATAATTATTGGAGATTAATGCAAGTATGGAACTCTTCGATTGTTATCATTCTGATTACTATGATCAAGTAGTCATTTTGAGACAATGTACTAAGTATAACTAAACTGGAAATATGGTATGGACATGTATATCACATCCTAAGTGCAACAAAGTGGAATCTGAGATGATCTCATATCAATCTGTATGTATGAGGAAATGAAAAGTATAATCCTCATCATAAGAGAATGAGAACAAGGGAGATGATCCCTATCAGATAAAGCATGTGTGAATAGTAAATATCTTTTCCCATGATGTGGAAATGGGAAATGTGATAAAATCACAAAATGCTCATGAACATGTTAGACAATAACAAAGAAAGGAATAATGATATGTAATCATCCTTATAATTCCTATGCTGATGTCAAGGAACCTAGGATGAAACAAGAGTAAATGACTCATGAATAGTTGAAAGTTCATGCAATAATCAGAGAAGATGATAATCCCTTCTCTTTGCTAAACAACCATGGGTTATGATGGGGTAATATGAGGAATATGTTTCTTTGTGTTCTTTCCTTTCAGGGACATGGCAATCAAGTGAGTACTATGACACTTGATGTGCATGGATTAGAAATAATCCTTTGATGGATACTTGGAAAAGTATCAGTTCATCTTGGACTTTGGTTCCGAGATAAAGATATGGGTAACAAGTAATGTTCCTAGATGAAAGAAAGATCATTTTATATGTGTGGCTTTGGTAATGACAACAGAGAGAAGGAAAGATGAGGATGTGATGTGTTTTCAACACATGTGATGGATACCAAAGTAAGAAATTCGGGTATCTAAGAAATATCAGGTGGTATGGGAAAGTAAAAGCATAACTCCTAATCAGCTGATTTATGTTGGTTACCTAGGATGGCCAACTATGAAATCAGTCCAGTTACATAAAATAGTATGGACATCACAATGTTAGGGGTTTATGCTCCGCATAAACATAACATCGATAAGGAGGTACTAATTGAAGGAACAATTGTAAAATCATTGTGGGAAAAACTTATCAAGCTAAAAATAATTCCTTAGAATACCCCTATCTAGATATGTTAGGCAACTTATACATAACGTCTAAGATACCTCTAAGATAAGTTCTTAATTGATAAGTAACCTCTCCTTATGATAAGAGAATGTACAACTAATGATATAGTTGGTACAAGAAGTACGAAAGTTTGGTGTTGTGTCAACAGAATAGATGGCACAACAGATGTATGATAAGACTTGTAGTCCCAAGTGGGTGACAGAACGTAACTCTAGTCTTACCTTGAAGGTGAAATGATAAACTGAATGAGGAGTATGGAAGACTCCCCATAATAAAGAATCTTGTTACATAAATTTGTAAGTTGAGAAAGGTGACAAATCAGTGAGGTTTGACTCCTGAGTTAAATAAGGTATGTATAATGCTTCTCCAACTAAGAAAAGTGTTACCTGACACAGAGTTGACTCTACAGTCAATAATGAATAAGGTAGTGGAGTATGTGTCCTCTGTAACTGATTCTATCCCTGTATGGAAGAACTTTGTGTTGATCAAAGTTCTATGGCATCTCCATAACATTAATATGTTATGTGGAGACTTAATGATATGATGAATGAATAATATATGTTTCCCTTTACCTAGGATTTCGGGGACGAAATCCTTGTTAGGGGTTTATAACTTGTAACAACCCTGACCTGGGTTATGAGGTAACCCTATTTGTTTTGGCTAATAAAGTTGCTTAGAACTTTAATATAATCCTCTAAGGTGTTTTTTTATCATGTGAAACACTTATGTTTCAAATTTGGCCCAGATTGAATGTTGTTTGAGCAATTTTCCTTTATTTTGGACCAAAGTGCAATTTACCCAAGTTGAGGGGTTATATTGCAAAATGTCACATGTTGAACATGCCTCATGTGTTTTAGCATCATTATAGAGATAATGATGCAATGTGGTGGCTTGTGGAAATCCAAAATTCCAAGTTTGAACTTGTTTGAACAATGTCGGTACCCTGTGCACCAATTTTGGTACAAATTGTAATTTATCCAAAATGTGGGTTTGATATGCAAATTACCACCTTTAGAGTGTCCCTACTTCCTCTATTTATCATTTATATGAGAGAGAATGAATGAGACACCATGTTTGAATCATTTATGAATGATGGTAATCTTGGTGATGAAATGACCAAGAAAAGGATTGAATATGAAAGCTTAACTTGAGTTGTATCAAGTTGAAAAGCTTATATATGAGTGCCTATCGGCCAAGGAGCCATAGGAGGTGACTCATATCGTTTTGTGAACTCTTGGCAAAGTCCATATCGTGCAAATCACCTCAAGGAGGTGAGTTGTGTCGGGTTACAAATTCCTTAGCAAAGTTGTGATGAGTTGTGAATAAAGTGGTGATTTTATTGATATATCTTATTCAAACGGATAAGTAATGGACGAATTTGCATCTCTAGTTGATACACAACCATTTTGCAAGACAAGATAAAATGTTTATGCATGCATGTACATGTGTCACCATGCATGGACACGTGGCACCTACTAGCTCAAATTGTTGACGCCTCATTTTTACCTTCCTACATGAACAACAAGTATATATACCCCTAGTTTCACCCCTTGGTGCAATTTTGCGACCCTTACCACCCTCCTACCTTAAGGTGTCGTGCATAGATCTCCTATATCGTGAAGGGATGTTGTGGTATCGTCCATGGGCCTTGGGGTATCGCCCATGGCAAGATCATATCGCCCAAGTAGGTGATATCGGCCATATAGGGTGATATCAGCCATAGAGTGATGTGTTGAGTGGCATATCATGCAAGTGAGTGTCATATCATGCAAGAGGGGTGGCATATCATTAAAGGGCACAAGGGTATCGTGCAAGAGTGTTAAGGAGCAAGAAGTAGCTCATACTTAACCCTAAGGTGAGGCCATGATCATCATCAACCTTGGATTGAAGCATGATTTTAGGGTTTTGATCTTCCTTTCTTTTCTTCTTCACCGATTGCTTATACATGGTGATTCCTTGTATATGAAGGAGTTGTGAACGAGCCTTGGACATATGATAAGTCATGTTCACCTTAGGAACGTGGATCTTTGGATCTTGGAGCTTTGAAGTTGTTCTTAAGGCAGGTTATATAACTTGAACTCAAGAATGTTATTATTCATCACCTAAATTTGTATATTTAATGATCTACTTTTAATTCCGAAATTTCCTGAAATACTTGATGAAATTATCAGCTCTAGTAGTTGCTTAGACCTGTTTCCATGAACTATAACAGTTAGAAACCATGTTTAAAATGTCGATTTTGATGTCGTTTTGGTTGGTCCAGAAATAGAAATTTACCGAAATTTCGATATTTTACGCTTTTTTGACACAAGATTTCGTTGCAAATTTTGACATTTTCGATGACCAAATAAAGGAATTAATTCATAATTTTTTACCATGATGATCTATATACATAAATACACCTAATTATACAATAATATCATATGTTGGTATAGGGTAGGGGGCTCCTACATTTTTGAGTGAAAATACACAAAACTGTTTTGATCAGGATTTCGATGATGCAATGTATAGATACATATATTCTTATGTAATAACATGTTAGATCTTATATTTTGGATTGAATTAACTCAGGGGGGTCTCCCACATTTATTTAGGATTTTTAAGATTTAAAAAATATATATAATGCAATAAAAAAATCGAAATTTCGGCTATTTGGACCAGTCCATTTCGATGTCTGGTAGTGGTCGAAACCGAAATTTCGACCGAAATTTCGTAATTTCGACCGAAATTTCGTAATTTCGACCGAAATTTCGTAATTTCGACCGAAATTTCAAACCATGGTTAGAACTAAGGTCTAGAGCTTGAAGATGAGGGTATCTCTTTATAAAAGTGATATCGGGTGCAAGCACACAAGCAAGCACCTATAACCTGATATGATGATGCAACTACTTCACTTAAACATTATGGATATGAGTGTATACCTTCTTGCATGATATGGGGGTGCAGTATACACCTCTTGCACGATAGGGAGTCAAGTATAGACTCCATGCACGATACAAGGTTAAATGAATACTTATAAGTTGACATGAAGCCCAAATTTTGGGTAACCCGATATGAGTAAAGAATAGCAAATGCTATTGCATGATATGGTAGCCCGATACACAACTCTAGTTGATGTCTAGCCCGAAATGGTGATGGCTTAATACCTCATGCACAACATGGGTAACACATGCAAACACCTCTAGCCCGATATGAATGATGTGTATATACTTCTAGCCCGATATGGTGAGTGCTCATATACTTACAAGTGAACATATGCACACTTCCAACCCGAGATACCTTGTAAAGGTGAGGGCAAGACACTGTTAGGAGTGATGAGTGTAACACCAAGTAATGGTGTGGATAATACCTTGACAGGTACACACTTAAAGTGGTTGATAATGGACAACCTTATATCAAAAATGCCTTAACCCGAGATGAGTCCATATCATTAATGATAGTTGGGTAATTCAAGTGTGTGACTCATGGCCAATACTTTACAAGATCAATATGATGGGATAGTAGGTAAAATATTAAGATGGGAAATACCCTAATACAAGATAAGTTGATGAACTTAAGTAAGTTAAAAGTGATGAGGGAAGTGATACACTAAGGCATGGTAAATATCACATCCAGCACTTTAAGGTTGTTACACCTTGATGCATCTTAAATCCAATATGTATGGATGAGTAACACATGAAGTGTGTCATGACAATTGTTACATTGAGATGTAATGAGATTAATGCACTTTGATAACTGTAGGCTATCATACCTTGAGAAAGGGTTAAGCCAAGCTAATAAAGTATGATGTATTCATACTCTGGTAAGGATGAGAGAGAAACTCATACCTTGTGTTGATAATCATTTAATGATAAAAGATGAGAATAAATAAGTATAATTGAATACTTATGATATCAATGTATGCTCCTAGATGTTTGGAGCAATGAATTAGGGTTTGAATTAATAATATGAACTTGAAACCCTATTAGGTTATAAAGGGAAACCCTAACCCTAATAGTTGTTGCCTAGTGAGAGGTAACAAGATGTTTAATGGCCTTATGAGCCATGTGGATATTTGTTGCCTAGTGAGAGGTGACAAGATGTTTAATGGCCTTGTGAGCCATGTGGTTACTTGTTTCCTAGTGAGGGGTGACAAGATGTTTAATGGCCTTGTGAGCCATGTGGTTAGTTGTTTCCTAGTGAGAGGTGACAAGATGTTTAATGGGCCTTGTGAGCCATGAGAATAGTTGTTGCCTAGTGAGAGGTAACAAGATGTTTATAAAAGTTTCATGTAATAAATGATAATGTTCAAGTTAAATAAGGAAATGGAAACTTAGTAACATAATAATAATAATTAATGGATACAATAATAATAATGAAATCAAGATTGGTAGAGTCGAATGCCTGGCTGTGAAATCAGGATTGGTAGAGTCCAATGCCTGGTTGTGAAATCAGGATTGGTAGAGTCCAATACCTAGCAGAGGCATGAAGCCTATAATTACAGGATTGGTAATAACTCAATACCTGGCAGAGGCATGAAGCATGTAATCACAGGATTGGTAATAACCCAATACCTTGTAGAGGCATGAAGCCTATAATCACAGGATTGGTCATAACCCAATACCTGGAATAATTGCACAAGATTGGTCATAACCCAATACCTGGAATAATTGCACAGGATTGGTAATAATCCAATGCCTGGAATAATGTCACAGGATTGGTAATAACCTAATGCATGGAATAATGTCACAGGATTGGTCATAACCCAATACCTGGAATAATTGTACAGGATTGGTCATAACCCAATACTTGGAATAATTGCACAGGATTGGTCATAACCCAATGCCTAGAATAATGTCACAAGATTGGTCATAACCCAATACCTGGAATAATTGCACGTGGTTGGTCATAACCCAAAGCCTGGAATAATGTCACAGGATTGGTAATAACCCAGTGCCTGGAATAATGTCATAGGATTGGTCATAATCCAGTGCCTGGAATGATTGCACAGGATTGGTCATAACCCAATACCTGGAATAATTGCATAGGATTGGTCATAACCCAATGCCTGGAATAATGTCACAGGATTGGTCATAACCCAATACCTGGAATAATGGCACAGGATTGGTCATAACCCAATGCCTGGAATAATGTCATAGGATTGGTCATAACCCAATACCTAGAATAATTGCACAGGATTGGTCATAACCCAATACCTGGAATAATTGCACAGGATTGGTCATAACCCAATGCCTGGAATAATGTCACAGGATTGGTCATAACCCAATACCTGGAATTTGTACAGGACTGGTAATAACCCAATGCCTGGAATAATGTCACATGATTGGTCATAATCCAATGCCTGGAATGGTTGCACAAGATTGGCATAGTCCAATGCCTGGAATGGTTGCACAGGATTGGCATAGTCCAATGCTTGGATGGTTGCACAAGATTGGCATAGTCCAATGCCTGGACAGAATATGATGATATATACTCACATGACTGGTACAATTCAATATCTGGTTAGCATATTGGCTGAGGCCAACAGATAGAAATGAGAATGATTCATGGATGACATACCATGATAATGAGTATCAAAGGATAAGCTTGAGATGTTGATATAGTATGATGGGTAAATGATATACATGTTCTTCATATTCCTTATAAAGTGAATAGATGATTTACTTCTCTATCATAGATAGTTGGAATGCTTTAAAAGATGAGAATATTCTAAACGAAATATCCCTTGCTCAGTTTAATACTATTTAACTGTGATAATAACATTGTTGGCGGAGAGTTATATCTCTTACTGGGACAATTGTCTCACCCCATGGGATCCACATTTTTAGGTGGACGTGCGCGAGGGGGATTGAGACCGTACTGCAGAGAAAGAACAACAGCAACAGGGACAGCAGTGACAGCTCAGGTTGAGTATACTGTCTATCGTGTCTTGTAGATAGTAGTCCTATGTGTCGTCTTTGTACTCTCAGGTCCTTGGATTTAGTATGTGTTGGTTTTATGAACAATCTGAGATTTTGGCTTGTGTGCCTTGAGGTTTGATGTTGCATTAAGTATATGTTTTGAAAAAGCAACTATTATATGTTGTCCTCGAGAAGAAATGGTACAGTGTATGTATAATATTTGATCAATGTGAATATCAGGTTTTGGGTTCTTCCTTCAAGTGTTTTCCTAGAAATGGATCTCTTTGCAAAGACAATGGTTTTAATTTTTTTTAGTGATTTTTTTAATCTACTACTTATAATTATTCCGCATAATTAGTAATGATTTATTTTTCAGTTTGGTGACTATTGTTAAATTGAAGGTACCAAATGGTTTCAAACCATTTAAGGATAATGGTCTCAGACTTAGAATGCCCAAACGGTTTCAAAACTGTTTGAAGGTCACAAGGGGCAAAATCGTTTAGAGGTATGGTACTCCAAAACCGTTTGGAGACTCAAGGTGATGAAAAGATCAATTGATTTCATGTTTGATAATGATGATTATCAAGGATAAGTACAATGGTTGAAACTATAAGGTACTTAGGTGATTAGTACATCTAAAGTGGTTAACCTTTGATGTTTTTGGAAACAATAACTCATCACACTAAACTAACCCTAAGTGTGTATACTTAAATGAGGAGTTGACCTAATCTAATCAAGTTTGAAGTGATCAACATCCTAGAGAGGATGAGAGAGATAAGAATTCATATATGTGTAATGATCAAGTAAGTGGTTAGGTCCCTACACTGTCAATATGAATAAAATATAGGGCATGATCCTTGATAAAGAGATCATGAAACCCTAATTAAGAAGGTTGATGAACCCTAACTCTAACTTAGGGCAATGATATGTGAATCTCTAATTAATGGTAATGTCATGTGAAACCCAAAATAAGGATGATGACATGTGAAACCCAAAGTGATGGTGATGTCATATGAAACCCTAAATAAGGATGATGACATGTAAAACCCTAAGTGAGGGTGATGCCATATGAAACCATAAATAAGGATGATGACATGTGAAACCCTAAGAGAGGGTGATGTCATGTGAAACCCAAAATAAGGATGATGATATGTGAAACCCTAAGTGAGGGTGATGTCATGTGAAACCCTAAATAAGGATGATGACATGTGAAATCCTAAGTGAGGGTGATGTCATATGAAACCCTAAATAAGGATGATGACATGTGAAACCCTAAGTGAGGGTGATGTCATGTGAAACCCAAAATAAGGATGATGACATGTGCAACCCTAAGTGAGGGTGATGTCATATGAAACCCTAAATAAGGATGATGGTATGTGAAACCCTAAGTGAGGGTGATGTCATGTGGAACCCTAATCAAGGGTGATGTCAAAGTGAAATCTTAATGCAACAATGTTATGTGAAACTCTAACTCAAGGTGATGCTATGTACTGACATCTGAAACCTTGACATGAAATCCTAACCCTGATATAGGGTAAAGGTATGTGAAGTCCTAATCTTGGGTTATAGTGCATGAAATCCTAACGTTGGGCAATATGAGGATAAATCATAACCCTAATTTGGGTAATGAAATGAGTATTTCTAATTAACATGAATTGGGAAATCCTAACTCTAATGAGGAGATAGTGATGTACTCGTACACTGCATAGTGTTGGTATGTGATTGATATAATTGTTATCATATGCATTAATTATGCAGGTATAATGAGATGCTAGACATAGCCAGGTATGAGCTATGATGTTTTATTAATGAAATTGTTTATGGGCCTTGTAAGCCATAATATGTTGTGTTGCCTAGTGAGAGGTAACAAGAGATTAATGGGCTTTAAGAGCTATGTGAAATACATGTACAGCAAGTATCATGTTTACCTTGGTCAGATGACTTGAAGGTATTAGTTACCTAATAAGTGGTAACAAGTGTTCTCGAGGAATTGAGGGTTTGAATACCCATATTTCATAATCTTAATGATGAGATGTTAAGGGATGAAAGTGCTCCTGATGTGACAAGGGACTGAAATCCCAATGTTTCATAAAGTTTGAAAAGTACTTGATAGAAGTATTACTTATTCTTTGTAGCATTTGTTATTGAAAACATGATTGATGCTAAAAGAATATAGTAATGTACTTAATTAATCAACCGAAATATTATCATGTAGAGCCCTGACCATAGATCCATCTGTTGACTCAAGGTCAATTAGGTCAATGTTGACTCACGTCTAAATTGACTAAACCCATGTTTTGATGATGACTAACTATTCCACATATTAGTGTCTAATGCTTCTACTTGAGTGATTTCAGATTAGGTATAAACACACTCCAATTGCCCTAACTTGCACATCTCAAATTGGAGAAAAGACAAGTCAAAGTCATACAAGTGCACATTTTTGTAATATGATGTATATCCATTAGAATCATGTTGTAAATCACTTGTAATGATTGTACAACTTGTAATTAAGCTTAGAAAAAATATCAGGAGCACTTAGATCGAATATTAGAGCACTTTAGATGCATCTTTGAAAATTGATTACAAGCACTTTGTCGGTCGAGTTTCCCAGCCTGAAAACTCGACCGATCATCCTTGATCAATTTTCTGGAGATTGCATCGGTCGAGTTGTGTTTACACAGAACTCGGCCGATGGAGTAATTGACCAAATCAATTTTCATTGGTCGGTCGAGTTTCCTCAGGACAAACTCGACCGATGGTCTGAATATCGGCTTTGTCTTTTACTCTATCGGTCGAGTTACACTTATAGAAACTCGACCGATTGCATTGTACGTAAAAGTGCAGAAAAGTGTTTCTAGCCGTTGTGGAGTTGCAACAAGTGAAAATATATCTGTTGCAAGCCACAAAATGGCTAGTTTTCGTTCACAAGTGTTCCCAAAGGCTAAGAGGCATCCCCAGTTATAAATAGGACCCCTTGGGCTTCATTCCAAGGTTGAGCATTCATTGCAAACTCTATGTGAGGTTCCTATTCTGTAGTTGAGTGCTTCCTACAGCCTCCTCTCTCTCTAAGCTTAATCACTTGCTACATCCATTAGAATGAGTAGGAGATTTGTAAGAGAGCTAGTTCTATATGTATATCTTGTGAGGCTCTCACTTCCACCACCTCCCCATCTCTCATTTGCAATCATGAAGATGAAGGTTCTCTCTCTTGTCCAAGAGAGGTGAAGAAGAACAAGGGAAGGAGTCCCTTGGTGAAGATCAAGGCTGAAGGCTTGGAGCTAGAGTGGGTAAGCCCTTGGAGAAGGCAGAAGACTCAAGCTCAAGTGGGTAAGACCTTAGTGGAAGCTTCTCCGAGTGAAGGTGAAGTCAAAAGCTGAAGATCCAAGAAGAGTGGGTAATTCCTGCAAGGCTGAAGACTTGTGCTAGAGTGGGTAAGTCCTTGGAGAAGGCTGAAGACTCTTGCAAAGTGGGTAAGTCCTTGGTAAGGTTGAAGACTCTTTGTCTTGGATAGGTAAGTCTTTTGTTTGGTCATGCATTGTATGTCTTATGAATGAATATAAGAGTGCTATAGTTTGGAAGTCCTAGAGGTTGACCTCTCTAGGAAAGTGGACTGGCACACTTCTAGTTTGAAGTGTGGAACCACTCTAAATAGCTTGTCTAATTGGTGCATGTTCAATCTCTCTCTCTCCCTTGCTATGAATGTTTTAGTTGCACTCAAATTACCTATTTAGAAACCTTATCTTGTCATATATCTTGAAGGTTTAATTAATGAGTTTTGTTTAAGTGCTTTCAGCTCTATTCACCCCCCCCTCTAGAGCATCTAATCACCCATCTAGGATCCAACAATTGGTATCAGAGCGGGTCTTCTCCAAGCATACTTCAACAAGTAGGAGAAGATGGGTGACTACCAAGGAGGGAGATATTCGATCAGCCTACCAATCTTTAATGGGAGCAATTTCCTCTACTGGAGAAGGAGACTTCAATTCTACATCCAAGGATCAAGTCTTGAGATGTGGCAGATGGTGAATAGCTCATACATGCTACCAAAGACAAAGATTGAAGAATGGGATGAAGCCGCCTTGATGAAAGCAACCTTGATTGCTAGAGCCATGCATATCCTATATGCCTCCATGACCCCTACCGAGTTCAACCGAATTTCTTCTTGTGAGACGGCCTATGAGGTATGGAGAAAGCTTTGCATCACTTATGAAGGGATAGATCAAGTGAAGGAAAGCAAAGTCTACATGCTCAAAGGGCTGCTTGAGAACTTCAAGATGGGAAAGGAGGAGAGTATAGCCAACATGTACTCAAGGCTCAACACCATTGTGAATGGTCTTTTCGTTCTAGGACATCCTATGTCTAGTGGAGAGATCAACTCAAAGATCCTTAGAACTCTCCCCAAGAGATGGGAACCCAAGGTGACTTCTATTGAAGAAGCAAGGTCTCTTAAGGATATTCCTATTGAAGAGCTCATTGGAAATCTACAAGCACATGAAGCCACACTTGACAAGAGGGAGGAAGTAGAAAGATAAGAGAAGAAAGAGCTAAAGAGAATGAAGAAGGCTGAAATGAAGGCTCAAATTGAAGCTATCATGGAACAAGTCTCTCCATCCTATCAAGCTAAAGAAGATGCCATGTACTCCAAGGGTAAACCCTACAAAGGCAAGTCCTCCTCCATCCGGTGCTTCACATGTAGACAGAAGGGTCACTACAAGGAAGATTGCCCACAAGGCAAAAAGACCCATCTTCACAAGAAGGAGAAATGGCACTCAAGCTCAAGTGACTCCTCCAACTCAAGCTCAAGTGAAGATTCATGTGAAGAATCAAGCTCAAGCTCTAGTGATGAAGGAGAATGCCATTTTTCTCTTATAGCATCAACAAGTGAAGACTCAAGTGAGGTAAATCTAAACTATTTAGATAAAGAATCTTTGATTGCTATTATTCATGATATATGTGCCTCTATTAAGTCTTCTAAAAGGAAAAAGAAAAAGCTTGCTAAAATTGTTGATAATTTGCATGTAGAACTAGATGATCTTGAACATGCTAATTCTTGCTTGCTTGATGATAAAAATGATTGTCTTAGCCAAGTAGACTCTCTTAAACTTTAAAATGCTAGTTTGCTTGATAAGATTAGATTTCTAGAAGCTCAAACTCTTATGACTAGTTCTAATGAAGAGCATACCTTAATTGTTGATTCTCTCATGCATGATATTGATGTTCTTAAATCTGGAAACAAGGACAAAGATTTTGTTTTGCATGAATTAGAAATATAAAATGCCTCCTTGCTTGCTAAAATCAATGGGCATGAATCTTGTTCTAGTTCTACTAATAGAGAGAATGATGTTGCTGCTCTTCATATTGATAGAGATTCTTATTTAACTAAAGCTCTTTGCTTAGAAAATTATCTTTTGCATGCTAGAGATAATATCAATAATTTGTCTTCTATTATTGCTTCTCTTAAGCATGATAATGACAGTTTGAGAACATCCTTGCAAAGATTCTTAGTTGGTAAAAAGAGTCTTAATGACATCCTACACCATACTACTAAACAAATTGGTAGACATGGTTTAGGGTATGATAGTAGTCAAGGGAACAACAAAGATAAAGGACCTCCAATATTCCATGGAGAATCCTCTAGTTCCAAGACTATGAGCACATGCAACTATTGCAATGAAATTGGTCATTATTCTACTTGTTGTCCTTTTAGGAAAGCACCCAAGAACAATAGGACTTAGGTTGCTAAACTAACCCCTCCGGACCCAAAAACATGATTGGGGACCATTTCATCTTTCTTCTTGTAGGTACTTGCAAATGGATTGACTTGAGCTATTGAATTGCAAATTGACTTGTCAATCCACATAAAATAAGAAAGGTGAGATGTGTAGAGGATGACAACAAGTGGAAAAAGCAATGGTAAGCACAAAGGTAAAGGTTTTATTTCTTATAACCATTTCCAACTTGTTATGTCAAGTTAGTGTGCACTATACATATGGTTTTTGAGTCAAAAGTGGTATTTTGTGTTTGTCTTCACACTCTTGCTCAAAAACTATTTCTAATGCTTCTATAGTGCATTACTAACTTGCTTAGACATGTTTGGATATGGTTTGTATTTTTAGCATGCCTTTAAATATGTTTTTATGATATATATATATATATATATATATATATATATATATATATATATATATGATCTTTGACAGCTGCTCTGTCGGTCGAGTTTGTCATGTTTGAAACTCGACCGATAGGCACCAATGGGTGTTGCCAACAGCTGTCATCGGTCGAGTTGTCAATGCACAAAACTCGACCGATAACACTGTGCACAGAATACACAGTTGGCTTATTGAATGAGATTTTCCTTCTCAACTAGATTTTCTCAACCAATAGCCTTATTCTTTGGCACCCTCATTTGGTACCTTTATATATGCATATTGCCATGTTTTAAATTGCCTATCTTGCTTACAACTCTATCTCTCTAATTGCTCTAAATTGGTATATCTATATCTTGCAATTACTTGCTTTGAGTTGTTTTGCAGGTTTTGATGATGAACTCTGTGGATCTCTTGGTTGTCTTAAATTGCTTCCGTTGTGCTCTAACTTGCTACATCTCTATAGGTGTATATCTTGTTTTGATACAACCTTGAGGTTCATAGGGGTAATCATCTTATGGTAAGGATGCATATCTAGTGAGTTATATCCTTTCATGCTTCTTAAATTGCATATCTCTTTGTTTGGATATATCTCTACATCTACTCATAGCTTGCTTTTTGACTTGTGTATCTTTTGGTATCTATTGCTATGATCTAGATCCTACTAGGAGTCCTAACTTGTGATATCATCAACTAGTAGTTCATATACATGTAGTTCTAACCTTGTTTATAATTGACATCTTTGCTCATCTATATGCTATGCTTGTATCCTGTCTCATACATGCTCAAGATTGTTCCTTGAATTGCATATCTACTATCTTGAGTTGCTTGCATAACATTGTGATGCAGGGTACATAGATCTACATGATATGTGGAAATTGGAGTATTTATAGATTTTTATGCAGCTTTTGCTCCAGTTTTAGTTTTTGGTGCAAGACTAGTGTTTTTCATGCAGAAACAACCTTCTAAGCAAGACTCATCGCTTGGCCATGAGCTCCGATGGTTTTTGGTCAAATTCCATCATCTTGAGGGTAAAAATTGTGATTTATTGTTTTTCTGTAACATTTTATCTTGCATTTTGGGTTGCTCAAGTATATGCTTTAACTTGCTTTTCTTTCTATGCTTGGACAAGACCCTATCTATGCTCTTCTACTCTCCTTATATATATTTGTATTATCTCCTTTCTCTTTAACAAGTGATGTTTCTTACTTTCTTCATAGCCCCACTTTTTGAAATGACAAAGGGGGAGAAAGGTATGTCTTCTTTTAAAAAGAGGAAGAAGGCATGTCTTACATGAAGAAGATAAGTATGTTCATGTAAAGGGAGAAGGTAAAGGGGAGAAGACATATATGTGTAAAACATATATGAGTAGAAGACATAGTATTCTATAAATGTTATGAAAGCTAACCATGCAGGAGAAATAGCATCAATTGAGGGGGAGTATGAAAACTCAATGCGCATCAATTGAGGGGGGGCATATGAACTCCATTCTATTGAAACCCCTAGGTTTCTCCAAAGGTATGACTTTACTTAAAAGCTTTCAATACATTTATGGAATGGTTTGTCATCTTCAAAAAAGGGGAGATTGTTGACTCAAGGTCAATTAGGTCAATGTTGACTCACGTCTAAATTGACTAAACCCATGTTTTGATGATGACTAACCATTCCACATATTGGTGTCTAATGCTTCTACTTGAGTGATTTCATATTAGGTATAGACACACTCCAATTGCCCTAACTTGCGCATCTCAAATTGGAGAAAAGACAAGTCAAAGTCATACAAGTGCATGTTTTTGTAATATGATGTATATTGATAACCTCCTATTTTGGACGATTATCTTAGTCTTTTTCTTTAGTTTTCCATACTCTTTCTAAATTAAAACTATACATAATCCCAAATTTACCCTTTTTCTGTAAATATACCATCAGACTAACTTTTCCCTTTTCATATGTAGAAAAACACAAAAAAATCAAAAAAGATTAACTCAGCTTCAAGACCGCATGGATTCAAACGGTCCCAAGACCGCATGAAGCCAATCGGTCTCGAGACCGCATGGAGTCAAACGGTCCCAAGACCGCATGAAGCCAATCGATCTCGAGACCGCATGGAGTCAAACGGTCCCGAGATCGCATGGAGTCAAACGGTCCCGAGATCGCATGAAGCCAACCGGTCCCAAGACCGTATGGAGTCAAACGGTCCCAAGACCGCATGAAGCCAACCGGTCCCGAGACCGCATGGAGTCAAACGGTCCTGAGACCGCATGAAGCCAACCGGTCCCGAGACCGCATGGAGTCACACGGTCTCAAGACCGCATGAAGCCAACCGGTCCCGAGACCGCATGGAGTTCAAACGGTCTCAAGACCACATGAAGCCAAACGGTCTTGAGGTCCAAACCATCTCAAGGTCCAAACGGTCTCAAGGTCCAAACGGTCTTGAGGTCCAAACGGTCTTGAGGTCGAAACGATCTCAAGGTCCAAACGGTTTTGAAGCCCAAACGGTCTTGAGGTCCAAATGGTCTCCAAACCGTTTGGACTTCACTTAAGGCCTATAAATAAGACCCCAAGGGTCCTCCATCAGATATCAAGTTTCAGACGTCCAAAGGCTGCCTCAATCACTCCAGAGCTCTTGTGACTTCCATCCTCCACCCTGGGGTTGCCGGTCTGAGACCCATACTCCATCTCGAAGCTGCTTTCTCTCTCTCCACCAAAGAAGGTGGGAAGAGGGAGATCTCGTCATCGCGCAACCTGTGAAGTTGGTGGATCGTCTCTCTCTCTCCAAGGGGTTGACTTTCCTTTCTCCTTTATGGGGATGATGCTCTCTCTCTCTTCTTGCCTCCTTCATTGTCCCAGTCATGAGCGAGTAGTCTCTTTCACTAGGGTGTGTGGAGTAGCCCCGCTACCCATGTTTTCATATCATGTAAATGTAATCCATAATTTGTAATATAGAGTTCTTATCTTTTCAGTTTGACATCAAATGTTTAATGAATGCATGTTGATTGATCTCCAACTTGTGTTATCCTTTATCTTTTAGTATGAATTGTCTATGTTTGTACTATTGGATCCGAAACTTGTTTGTATGTTGGTTCTTGGTGCATGTATCTGCCATGCATCTGTTTCGGTATCTAGAAGTGTATCTCAAGAAGTGGAGTAAACTCACCATCATCCGTTGCACTTTCATACTATGAAATGGAATCAGTTGACGTATGAAAGTGCAACCTTGGTAACTCGAGGAACAAACTTTGTGAGGGGAATGATGCAAAGTAGGTGACCATTTGTTTGGGAATGGCTGGCGTTGCAACATTCCCGCATTTCTCGTAGTTAGTTCTCCGAAAGGAAGCTAAGTCTACAAAGATACTAACTGACTAAACTCTTTTGCAGGTTATGTTTTGCTTTGCATGTGTTGATCCATGTGTAGTGGCGGTGAAAAACCGATCACACCCTAGTGACTTTTATCATAGTTTAACTCCTTAGATTTACTAGCTTTCTTTACTTTACATGTTCCTAGTTTAAACAACAAAACCAAACTTTCGATCTAAGTGCTACTAGTGAGTGATTAAGTGAAACTTTAACGTTTTCCATCTTGTTGCTTACAACAAGACCGTTGTCCTGAGGATTCCACCCTTAACTATACTACGATAAGACTTCCACGTATCTTAGCATACGTGGGTGGAGTTCTTTATCTAGTATATACAAGACTAAACCTAAAGATTTACTATCTTTAGGATTTTTAGTTGGTGCACGCAATTCCACGTAAGTGGAAGCTCCGTCAAAAATTGGCGTCGTTGTCGGGGACAACGGAACGTTGTAATTTCATTTAGTACCTTCCTAGTTGGTTAGGATTTTACACTTTCTTGTTAATCATAACTCTATATATTTTTGAAACCATCATATCTTTATCATTATCTAAAGGTGTTTTCTTTTCTCTACTCAGGTAGAAAACGTGTATGCGATCATCACATAATCTCGGATTCTCCCCTGATCCGCAGTACGACTCCGAGGTAGAGAGAAGTTTCCATCGTCGCATTCGCCTCAATCGCCAACGATCCAGACAAATGGCCGACGAACAACGCCAGGCTGCTTTGGTGATGGAGAGGGTAAATCCCGCCATCGCCGCTCAACGGGCACAACTCATCGCGGACACTCGTTCCCAAATCCAAGCGGAGATTCGTGCGGAAGAGCAAGCTCGCATCAGAGCTGAAACTGAGGCAGCAACCCAAGCTGCTCTGTTGGAGTTAAGGAACAAGCAACTGAGGGACTATACTGTCCCGAAGAACTATGAGGATAACCACTCGGTCCGACCTACGATTATCAATATCCCCAACTTCAAGATTCGGACCTAGTGGATCCAGATCATGCAAGGCATCTCTTTCTCTGGAGGTTCTGGAGATGATTGCATGGATCATCTGAAAAGGTTTAAGGCATTGTGCCGCCTGGTTCCACAAGCCGGAGTCACTTTTGATGCGATAATGCTTCATCTATTCCATTTCACCCTGTATGGGAGGGCCCTGAGTTGGTATAACTCACTTGACCGAGAACCTATAATAACCACCTGGGCTCCCCTAGAGGAAAAGTTCTTAGAGAAGTTCTTTCCCCCCTCGCTGACTTATGAGATCAGAGGGCAGATCAATCACTTCTCTCAGCTACCTGGAGAAACCCTTGCTGAAGCATGGGAAAGGTTTAAGGAACTTTTGCGGAAATGCCCCCATCATGGAATCTCCCAGAACCAACTGATAGAAACCTTCTATCGGGGAGTGAGCGATGATATTAAACAGTTTTTAGATTCCTCATCTGGAGGAAACTTCATGAGAAATAATTATGAGGACGCCTGGAAGATTGTTACACTCGGAGCTGAAAACTAGTCCAACTGGGGACGGTCAGCCGGTAAAGGTGTCCTCAAGGTTTACAAAACTGAAGAATCTATAGAGATGAAGGCAATAGCTGAAGCCTTGAAAACTATAGTTCACAAACAACAAGCTCTCGAGACTTCTCTCGGAGAGATTGATAAGAAGAAAACTCCTCTAGTACAACAAGTCAAGGCCGTCACAGGATCCTGTGAGGCTTGTCATGCTTCTGACCATCCGACCCTTTCTTGCGGTATGTTGTATAATGTGATGATGGATCTGCATCCACCACCACAACCATATGAACCTATCATTGATCAGTCGGAAGAACAACTACCGGAACAAGTTAACTCTATCCACTCTATCCCTGGGCAAGTCTACTACAACCCTAATCAGCCAAGGAATCATCCAGTGTTTCGGTATGGAAACCCTGCTGGGACTACTAATCCTCAGCATCAAACACAGGGGGGATCTACTAGTAGGCTACCACCTGGATTCCCAAACAATTTCAACCAAAATCAAGAGAATTCCAGGAACAACTTCCCTAGGGCTAACTACCCCAGGAACCAATCAGCCTACTACCAGTACACTCATCATCCGCTCCATCCGTAGCTGCATACTCAGCAACCTCAGCTGGCGCCACCACCACAACAATCCCAACAAGCCCAACAACAAATTCCTCCGAAAAACGCTCCTGCCCAACCGGAAGATGAAATATCCTTGATAAGGCAGATGCTACAATTGCAGCAAACTATGCTTGCTAACCAACAGGCTCAGCAGAAATCAGTTGAAGCTCAACTCGCTCAGATCGCTGCACAATTAAAGCCCCCAGCAGGTACGTTTGCTGGGCAGCCCGAATCAAATCCTAAGCATGGGCAGAACAGACATGAACAGTTGAATGTTGTCACCACAAGATCGGGATGCACTCTTCATGAGACTACCAAGATTACTCTGGACAATGATGATACACCCGCTTTTATGACAAATGAGAGCTTGCAACAAGGAATTGAGAAGCCCTCAGAGGGCATAAAGGGCAAAGATAAAGACCAAGTGTCCGCAGAACCTGAAGTCTTGCAATATAGACCAAGAATCCCGTATCTAGGTAGACTGCGTGAAACGAAGATGGACACCAGGTTTCAAAAGTTCAAGGAGGCGATGAAGAAACTATACATTGACATCCCGCTCCTTGATGCTCTTTCTGAGGTGCCAACCTGGGCAAAATACCTCAAGACCTTATTATCAAGTAAGTACATCACCGAGGAGCAAGAAACTGTTAAGCTTGCTCAGACCACCTCTGACATCATCTTAAACAAAATGCCAAAAAAGAAGAAGGACCTAGGTTCCTTCAAAATCCAATGTTGCATTGGCAACGCATCTGCTAAAAAGGACTAGCTGACCTAGGGGCCAGCATATCCATCATGCCTTTTTCTATGTGCAAACGTCTGGGTTTCACCGAATTGCTGCCTACAGCAATGACTATCCAATTAGCTGATTCCACTATAATCGCACCCTTGGGGATCATTGAAGATATCCCGGTAAGGATAGGCAAGGATGCTTACGTACCATGCGACTTCGTTATCATGGATATTAAATAAGACCTGAGGTACCCAATCATTTTTTGGCAGACCGTTCCTCACTACTGCCAGAGTGCTTATTGACGTCGAAGTTGGCACCATCATTCTTAGGCTCAGAAAAGAAGCAATTCAATTCCGAGTCCTTAATAGTATGAAAGGCCCCAGCATCCAAGAGGAGGTTTTCCTTCTTGACGCAATTCAACAAATGTCACAGTTAGAAATATCTGAACCAGTTGACGAACTGGAGAATGTTCTGATCAATCCAGAGGTTGAATTCTCGGCAAATGAACTGGTTCAGCAGTGTCTCCAACATCTATAAAAGGCCGAAGAAATGCCAAAGGCCACTTTTGAAGAGCTTAAAGTCGTTACTATTATAGAAGCAGCTGAGCCACCGAAAGCCCCTGAATTGAAGACTTTACCTACAGGGCTCAAACATGTTTTCTTAGATGAAGAAAAACTATGCCCAGTCATCATCAGCTCTACCCTTACAAGAGATCAAGAAGAAAAGCTTCTGAACGAGCTGAGGAAGCATAAAAAGGTCATAGGATATAAGATAACTGACCTAACGGGCATAAATCCAACCCTGTGTATGCATAGACTTCCTATGGTTGAAGAATTCAAGCCCTCTCGCGAACATCAAAGAAAACTGAATCCTAATCTAAAGGAGGTAGTTCATCTGGAGGTCCTTAAATTACTCAAAGCCGACATGATCTATCCTATTTCTGACTCCCAGTGGGTCAGCCCTGTTCAGGTTGTTCCAAAAAAGGGGGCACTACTGTAGTGCTCAACGACAAAAATGAGTTAGTGCCTACCAGGACTGTAACAGGATGGCGTATGTGTATTGATTATAGGAAGTTGAACAAAGCTACAAGGAAAGACCACTACCCTCTACCTTTACTTGATGAAGTCATGGAACGCCTAGCTCACCAAAATCATTTTTGTTATCTCGATGGTTACTCCAGGTTCTACCAAATACCCATACACCCAGAGGACCAGGAAAAAACCACCTTCACATGTCCTTTTGGGACATATGCATTTAGAAGAATGTCGTTCGGGTTATATAACGCACCCGCCACTTTCCAACGATGTATGTCTGCTATCTTCTCCGGTTTAACTGAATCCGTCATGGAAGTGTTTATGGACGGTTTCTCAGTTTACGGAGATTCCTTCGACAACTGTTTAATCAATCTTGGACAAGTTCTGCAACGTTGTGAGGAAACGAACCTTATCTTGAATTGGGAAAAATGCCATTTCATGGTAACAGAAGGTGTCGTCCTCGGACACAGGGTAATTGATAGGGGAATTGAGGTTGATAAAGCAAAGATCGATGTTATCTCAAAGTTGTAACCTCCAAAGGACATAAGAGGAGTTCGAGCTTTCCTGGGTCATGCAGGATTCTATAGAAGATTTATCAAAGATTTCTCGAAGATAGCTAAACCCATGACCCAACTCCTGACCAAAGATAATGAGTTCATATTCAATCAGGAGTGTATGCAAAGTTTCTCCACCCTTAAGGATGCGTTAATCTCCGCACCTATTCTAAGAGCTCCAGATTGGTCGCAGCCCTTCGAAATCATGTGCGACGCAAGTGATTATGCCTTAGGGGCTGTTTTAGAACAGCGGATTGATAAGAAACCCTATGTTATCTACTACGCATCCAAAACGCTAGACGAAGCATAGAAAAACTACACCACCACGGAGAAAGAGTTGCTGGCTATCATCTACACGTTTGAAAAATTCCGCTCTTATCTGATTGGTTCTAAAGTCATCATTTATACCAACCATTCTGCCATTCGATACCTGATTCGGAAATAGGATGCCAAACCCAGGCTTATCCGCTGGGTGCTAATGCTTCAGGAATTTGACTTGGAGATCAAAGATAAAAGTGGCGTGGAGAATGTTGTGGCCGATCACCTCAGTCGGATCAAGGTTGAAGAAAAAGATAAAATCCCTATCCGGGATTCTCTTCCTGATGATCAGCTTATGAAGGCCACTCATGGTTTCCCTTAGTATGTTGATATCGTTAATTATCTAGCTACAGGGATTATCCACCCATATGCTTCCTACCAGGATAAAAGGAAGTTCCTTCACGACATAAAACATTATTACTGGGACGAACCCTACTTGTTCCACCTTTGTGTCGACAGACTTTTCCGTCGCTGCCTGCCAGAAGAAGAAATAACCCCGGTCCTAGAACATTGCCATTCCGGACCCACGGGGGGCATATGAGTGCTAAGAAAACTGCCATAAAAGTTTTACAATCTGGTTTCTTCTGGCCCACCATATCAAAAGATTCTTACAATTTCGTGAAAGCCTGTAACAAATGCCAATTTTCTGGCAATATATCAAAAAGAGACGAAATGCCCCTCACTATGTGGCAGGAAATTGAGCTTTTTGATGTGTGGGGGGTAGATTACATGGGCCCTTTCCCCTCATCCTATGGCTTCTCTTACATCTTAGTCGCAGTGGACTACGTCTCAAAGTGGGTCGAAGCTGTACCCACAGTGTCCAGCGATTCCAAGCATGTTATCAAATTGTTCAAAGATATTATTTTCCCAAGATTTGGAGTTCCTAGAACTGTCATATCGGATGGCGGGACCCATTTCTTGGAACGAAGTTTTGAAGACTTATTGAAAAAATATGGAGTCAATCACAAAGTCACCATGCCTTACCATCCACAAACTAGTGGTCAGGTGGAGGTATCTAATAGACAATTAAAGGCGATTCTTGAAAAAATGGTGAACAAAAACCACACTGATTGGTCCACCAAACTTCCTGATGCCCTTTGGGCATACCGAACTGCATATAAAACACCTATCAGGACAACCCCGTTCCGCCTGGTGTACGGGAAGTCCTGTCATCTGCCAGTAGAGCTGGAACATAAAGCCTGGTGGGCCATCAAACAATTAAACTTCAATCTCAAAAGCGTAGGAGAGAATAGACAGCTCCAGTTACATGAGCTAGAAGAGCTCCGCATGACTGCATATCAGAGCGCCAGAATATATAAGGAGCAGACAAAAATGTGGCACAATGGTCACCTCAAGAGAAAAGATATTGTCGTTGGTGACAAAGTACTCCTTTTTAACTCCAATCTCAAGTTATTTCCCGGAAAACTTAGGACAAAATGGTCTGGGCCTTTCACTATAAAGCATATTTACCCAACTGGAGTTGCCATTATTATCGACAACAATGGAGGAGAAAGGACGGTCAACGGTCACCGTTTAAAAAGATATTACACTCCGGAAGACAAAATGCCAAGACAAACTATCGAAATCAAAGATGCTATGCCAACAGCATAACAACATTACAGCTTCGTCGAGCCAGCGACGTTAAACCAAGGCGCTACTTGGGAGGCAACCCAAGATTTCAACATTTTCCTTTATTTCCCGTTCTTTTATTTTCCCTAGTTTTATCTTATGAAAATACAAAAAAAATTCACATAACCAAAACAAACAAAAAAATAAACAAAAACAAATAACATAAAAATATATAAATCAAAAACAAACATAAAAATATAATATCTTTTCAACCTTTACCCTTCCAAACGGTCTTGAAATCGTTTGGACTCTAAACGGTCTTCAAACCGTTTGGAGCCAAACGGTCCTGAAACCGTTTGGACTCCAAACGGTCTTCAAATGGTTTGGAGTCCAAACGGTTTCAGGACCGTTTGGCTCCAAACGGTCTTCAAACCGTTTGGAGCCAAACGGTCCTGAAACCGTTTGGACTCCAAACGGCCTTCAAACCGTTTGGAGCCAAACGGTCCTGAAACCGTTTGGACTCCAAACGGTCTCCAAACAGATTGGAGCCACACGGTCTCGAACCGTTTGGGCTCCAAACGGTCTTCAAACCATTTGGAATACAAAGGGTCGCTAAACCGTTTCCTATATATATAAACCCTACCCCTTCGTTTTTCTCTCTTCGGCTCTCGAACTCTCTCGTGCTTCTGTGCAAGAACTATTTCATTGCCTCCGCTTCCCCTGCTCCTGCGCGATTGCACCTCCGTCGACCTCGCCTCCATCTCCATCGCTCTCCCTCCAGCAAGGTAAGTGTGTCACCATCGCTGACGCCGGAAGCTTCTCTGCATGTACATGTTAAATCGTTTTTGCTTGCGCATCGCCGCCGTCCCGGTCACCTCCACCTTCTAACGGAACTGTCGGACTCCTTCTCCAACGCCGGTGCCACCATCGTCTTCTTCTTCACCACCGACCTCGCCGAAAGCATTTTCGTCTTCATCCCCAACGGCTCTGTCCACCGTCGTCGTCGCTTTTGTTTTAACCGCCGCCGGTGGCCTTTTCCATCGCTGCCTTCATCGCTGGCACCTCCGCCTTCGCCGTTTCATCTTCTTCTTCATCTGTTACCAGTCGTTCCACCTTCCAAACGGTTCTCGAACCGTTTGGGGCCAAACGGTCTCGAAACTATTTGGGACCAAACGATCTCCAAACCGTTTGGGACCAAACGGTCCTGAAACCGTTTGGGACCAAACGTTCTCTAAACCGTTTGGGACCAAATGGTCCTGAAACTGTTTGGCTTTCCAAAATCCCTAAAAATACAAAAAAATATACAAATAAAATCTAATTTGTTTCTAAATCTTTTGTTCTAACTCATGATTTCCTATTTTGTAGATATGGCATCACCAGCAAAGCAGGCCATCGGATCTGGAGCTGCTCCTTCTCAGACAAGGGAGCAGATGATGGAAGAGCTGGCCAGGCTCCAGAAGATCAAAGATGTCTTCAACAAGACTAGAGAGGTCCCACCAAAGGCCAAGATGATGGATGTCCTGTGCGAGATTGTCCGCCTCACCAAATGTCTAGCAGAGGCAACTGACAAAGAAGTGGAAGAAATCTCCTCCGATGACGACGAAGGCTCGGAATACACGCCAAATCCCGAGGAGGACTCCCCTGCCGAGGAACATAAGGGGAAACGCAAGGTCCTGAAGACTGCAATTGGGCAGCCCTCCAAGAAAAGGGCAAGAAAACAAGTTCGCCCTGCCTCTACTATGGACCAACCCCTTGCAACACCTACCACCACCATCCCTGTTACCACCCCCACTTTCACTCCCTTCACCACCTCATCACCTCCACCAGAAAATATTTTCATCCAAACCAACCCATCCACTGACAAAATACTAAAACCCACCAAGTATGTTTGCTCCAGCAAACTACTTAAGATAGGGATATATGACCGCATCTTCAACATGCTAGAAAAAGCCAACCTCGCCAGGTTGTGTCTAGTACCTGAAGTATCCTACTCTGAACCCACTACAGAGTTTTTCACTTTTCTGACCATAGAGCCCGTTGACATCATGGATAGGTCACGGGATGGAGGTGACAGAAGGCTTGTCACCCAAATCTTCGGCAACAAGGTTGTCTTAACGAAAAATATGCTGAATATAGTTTTTATTGACAACCAGGAACAACTGCGAAAAGCCATTGCGGTGGGAACCAAACATCCCGAGTTCAATAGACACAAATTCTGGAAATCTCTAACCGGGATCCCCACCTATGATGCGAAGACGTGCAAAGCATCAAATATACACTCTGCACAAAATTCTTGCTGGCACACTCTTCCCCAGGACAGAAGGGGGAAACGTAATAATGTCGGATCTTTTCATTCTCTGGTCTATTCTTAATGAAAGGCCAGTCAATATCGGACGACAAATGATCCAGAAATTATTAGCTTTCGGTCTGGGGAAGGAAGTCTATATGGGGGTCATGTCACATCCATTATCAAATACCTCAAGATGGACAAACCCCTACCTCGTTGCACGCAACTAAAGGGCGACATCCTTACCAATGAACAAACTATGAAGAACTCCTTCATCATCAAGGAAAAGGATGGGAAACTACATTATGTCTTATGCCCTATGGTCAAGTCATCCAGAATACTCCTCCCGCTTCCGGAGCTAGCAAACTATGACACAAAACAGCTCCTCTCCTCTGACGAGGAGCTTACACAACTCCTAGCTTCGGTTAAAACAACCGAGAAGAAAGCACCAGCGGGACAGACGGAGCTGAGCATCACAACCCCGACAGCTCGACCAACAAAAATACCTGTCAAACGACCTTCCAGAAGGCAGTTGCAGGCCCAACAGCTATCGGGGACACCAACATCAAAGCCAAATCCAGAGGTCGAGACCCTCCTTAAAGAAAACATCACCACCTCATCAATCGACTCTTTCATTCAGAGTCTACATGATCATCTAACCGCCACCACCACCCCACCTTCCACCTTCCCAACATCTACCACTCTTCCCTTCTTCACCACATCCACGCAACCATTCACATCTCTTTCTTCACCCCTCTTTCCTTCGGGCTCTCCCTTCTCCATCCCTATGCCCAACTTTACCACATTCCCTTTCACCTCCACAGTCTCCACCCCATCACTATCACTACCACCGCTTTCACCTAAAATCCCACCACCCTTCACATCCACCACCACCCCGACATTGCTGGTGACCCCATCCATAGTCACCACGCAGCTCGGGGTGTCATCAGTGTCTCTTTCGCAAGACACCACCACCATCCCACGCAGACCCCAGCCATCCCACCCTTCCGCTCCTGGGGTCCCTTTTGCCAATATCGGTGAGGAATTTGGCCGTCAATTCAACGTCGTCTGAAACCTCCTCATCGATCCTTCCAGCATCTTACATTCTATTTTTTCTTGTGTGCAGGGTTTATCATGACAGGTAGCCACGATCGACGAACAACACTGAGCCATGCCCACCATCCTCCAAGGCTTCCAGTAATGACAAGATGAAGTGGCTAAGCAAGTTGAGCACATCAACAACCACTACAACAACTTTCTGGACCTGGTCCTTGGAGCGAAGCGCCAGCAAGAAGCAATGGGAAAGCAAGTCGATGAGATCTCTACGCAGACTCAACCTCTGCCAGAGACTCTCCGCGAGCTCCAGCAACAACAAGCAGTTTTGAGCACGTGCCTGGACACCATCAACAGCACACTCACACAGCTACAACATCGCTAAGAGGAGTCCACCAATGATGAAATACAACAGTTACGTGCTCAAGTTACAGAGCTAACATCACGTCTCCTCTCCGCCGAGGGCAGATATACCGACCTCAAAGAATCTCATGATGCACTTCTCGAAACACACGAGCATCTGCAAGTGGCTTTTGATGAGTTACAAGCCACCCATCGGCGGTGCAAAACGATCGCAAGAAAGAAGCCAACAGACACAGCAGCGGCTGACAAGGAAGGCGATAGTGACGATGAAGATGAAGACTCCGACTCATCTGCTGACTCGAATAATGATACCACCTCCTCAGGTGACAAATCAGATGACGGAGAGGACCCTGGCAATGCAGTCGAACCTTCTCACAAAGGTTATGACAAAGGCCATCATGACGGTGAACATCACCCCAAGTCCCCACACAATGATAATGTCAACATGTCATACGGGGACCAATTCCTTGATTACTCCACTCTGGGGTCCATCGGGGAGTCAGCAAAAGACGCGGCCTACGCTGAATTCCAACAATGTATATTAGGAACCAGCGCAAGCCCGCCCACAAAAACCACCCCACCTCTCTCCGCGCTCGACATGTCGGAGCCTTCCCCCTGACTTGGATGAGGCAGAATGAGTAAGCTTAGACACAAATGAAGACCCCGATTATGCCTCTGACTCGGAAGACGACCTACAAGGCCATGCTGAAGCCTTGGCACAACCCGCTTCTCCCCCTCCACAGGAACTTCCCTCGCCACCACCTCTACCAAACAAAATGCATGATCTTGATATGGCGGCCATATCCACACTAGATGCTCTGGACATTTTTATACTGAACACTATTGTGGATGATGCAAAGGCAGGGGAAGACATTATCTACAACAACACCAAAATCAGGCGCCAGATGACAAGAGAAGACTTCCGCCACATCCTGCGACCTCAGTCCACGATGCCGATGAAAATCTTCCACGTCCTTCTCGCCAAATGTATAGAAATGTATAGAAGTTCTAAGAGGCAGCAGCCCATTTTCAACACCTCGCCTGCTCTGTCTATTGGCCTTTTATACAAAGACATCAAAGCAAAGTCGATCGAGCGGCTGCGTGCTGGTTTAGCACGTCGGGCACGTTTTCTTACCGTGCCCTTCCAAGTTTCGGACCACTGGCTTTTTATGATTGTGGATACCGAGGCTCGGGATGCCAAGGTGTATAATTTCTGCGGCACTGAGCTACCAGCCGGCATAATAAACTTCGTGGGTGAAGCAGCAGGAGAAGCCAGGTGTATACCCTTCCGGCTGCTTAAGTTAATTTGGGCTGCCCGCCCATCTCTCCGCCAAGATTGGAGCCAACCTTGGTTCAAAATCATAAACCCTCAAGTTCAAGCCACCAGGGGATCTGGGGATTGCGCTTTCTGCACCATATGTCACATCCAAGCGCTGAACCAGGAAATCCCCTTTAATGACCTTGTAGCTGATGATTTTCACTCTTTGTGAGGGCGTTATGCCATGGAACTCATCTGCGATATACGGTTCTTTAAGGACCCAACAATGGCACCAGATGACATCCCTCGTTATCTCTTTTCAGCTATCCAACGCCCGCAGCAACGACCTTTCCGCCACACTCTGAAAGAGTCGGAAAAACCTAAGGAACCGGCCTTAGCCACCGAGCAAAATAAAAGCAATATCGATCCTTTGTCTTCCATAAAACCAACCTTTTCCGACTTCGATCACAGCTCTTGCAAAGGTCTCTCAGACTTCGAACTACGTCTCATTATGGCGTGGTTTTCAGCTGAGAAATATGGGCTCGTATTCATGTCCCGGGACATTCTTGTAATGGTAGACACACTACGAGAAACTTTACAATTCAAAGGATCGCTCTCTGTAAGTTTAATGGCCGCCTATCAGTTCCTGCTCGGCCAAAATAACCCAAAAACATACATGGCGTCCCCATATATGAAAGATGATCCTCTAAAGCTCAAGAACTTAGGCACAACTGACGCGTTGATCGCCTATCTACAGCACACAACACCGATGTTCATCATGTTACCCTTCCTCTATCATGAGCACTGGATGCTCCTGGCCACAAATCTCCCAGAAGGAACAACTACAATATATAACAGTTCCGATAGCCAGTACAATGCACGATAGAGGAACTATGTCGTGACACCGAAGACGCCAACAGAGGTAGTGGCAAAGGAGTGCGCCAACAAGTTAATCGATTTTCTGAGACAGCATACAAGGGTGTACGACAAAGAGCATTTTCACCGCCCTTCCTTCTGCCACAAATGCCCTCAGCAAATCCGACAATCAAATGACTGCGGCTTCCACGTCCTCTACTGGATGTACACCATCATCGTTCTCCAAAGACCAGTAGAAGAGATGACTAACGTGGATTACCACGCTCTACGTGGATAGTTCGCATCAAATCTACTTCATTCCCCGGGAGCAAATGAAGAATTAACTTAGCCCGCAGCCCTTGTCCTAATTACTTCTCAACCTATCACTTTGACACTCTGAGGACAGAGTGAGTGATAAGTTAGGGGGGTACATTAGACAAGGGCGAGGTATCAATTTTCTAAACCCCTCTTTCTCCATTTTCTCCTTTCTCTGTTTGTACATACTTTTTTACTTTCTTTTTAATTAACCCTTTTTGAGTAGAATCACCCTCAATTAACTCTAGAATCATGTTAGTCCCCAAAAGTAAATAGCACTTAGACATTTAATGACGATTTAATAATGTCCCTCCACTATTGATTTTCATGCGTTTGCTTCACTTCTTTATCTGACTCTCCACAGGTCAATATCAAGGCAGAAATAAGCCAAGCTCTCAAGGATGAGAGGGGCATCGGGCAACTTCCAAATTAAGAAGTTCTGCAAGTGGACCACAAACCAAATAAGTGCATGTTGAAAAAAACTCTAAGAACAGTTTTCCTCTCTTCAAAATAAAAGAGGCATGGCCGCCCAAAATAATTTCCCAAACAAAACCCCAAAACCCAAGCTTGCGAGTCATCAAATAAAAGCCAGAGAGTCGAATAAAGTTATGAGAGTTGTGCCATGAATAAGGATCTATATAAAGAACCAATGAAGGTCTCACCCGGCCGGCACATTCAGCTGCCCTCACAAAGGCAGATGTGTCGTGCCCGGTAGTGAAACCCTAAGGTATCTAAGTATATGAAAGGCTTATAAAAGACTCACCCGGCCGGTACATTCAGCTGCCCTCACAAAGGCAGATGTGTTGTGCCCGGTAGTGAGATCCTAAAAGCATAGACAACCCCTCCCCTACTTGAAGGGGGAGTTACACTTCAAGCCTTTAGCCAACCCTCATACCCTCTCTAGCTTCCAGTAGATCTTTCAGAGAGGTATAAAGCTGATTAGAGCCAACAACATGCACAGAATAAAGGTGGTCCCGATGCAAGCTACGAGATACGGAAAGAACCTGAGACCCAAGAAACTCTCGAAACCTGAAAGAGTCAAGGCAAGCAATAAGACTTGATATGACCTTAGGAGAACTCAGGTTAAGAATTGAAGCAAGAGTATGGAAATCCTAACTAAATAAGATCGCCTCACCATTACATGCCTTAGCTCTATCTAACTTGAGGACAAGCTAGACTCTAAGTTAGGGGGGGTGATAACCTCCTATTTTGGACGATTATCTTAGTCTTTTTCTTTAGTTTTCCATACTCTTTCTAAATTAAAACTATACATAATCCCAAATTTACCCTTTTTCTATAAATATACCATCAGACTAACTTTTCCCTTTTCATATGCAGAAAAACACAAAAAATCATAAAATATTAACTCAGCTTCAAGACCGCATGGATTCAAACGGTCCCAAGACCGCATGAAGCCAATCGGTCTCGAGACCGCATGGAGTCAAACGGTCCCAAGACCGCATGAAGCCAATCGATCTCGAGACCACATGGAGTCAAACGGTCCCGAGACCGCATGGAGTCAAACGGTCCCAAGACCGCATGAAGCCAACCGGTCCCGAGACCGCATGGAGTCAAACGGTCCCAAGACCGCATGAAGCCAACCGGTCTCGAGACCGCATGGAATCAAACGGTCTCGAGACCGCATGAAGCCAACCGGTCCCGAGACCGCATGGAGTCACACGGTCTCAAGACCGCATGAAGCCAACCGGTCCCGAGACTGCATGGAGTTCAAACGGTCTCAAGACCGCATGAAGTCAAATGGTCTTGAGGTCCAAACAGTCTCAAGGTCCAAACGGTCTCAAGGTCCAAACGGTCTTGAGGTCCAAACGGTCTCAAGGTCCAAACGGTTTTGAAGCCCAAACGGTCTTGAGGTCCAAACGGTCTCCAAACCATTTGGACTTCACTTAAGGCCTATAAATAACACCCCAAGGGTCCTCCATCAGATATCAAGTTTTAGACGTCCAAAGGCTGCCTCGATCACTCCAGAGCTCTTGCAACTTCCATCCTCTACCGTGGGGCTGCCGGTCTGAGACCCATACTCCATCTCAAAGTTGCTTTCTCTCTCTCCACCAAAGAAGGTGGGAAGAGGGAGATCTCGTCATCACACAACCTGTGAAGCTGGTGGATCGTCTCTCTCTCCAAGGGGTTGACTTTCCTTTCTCCTTTATGGGAATGATGATCTCTCTCTCTTCTTGCCTCCTTCTTTGTCCCAGTCATGAGCAAGTAGTCTCTTTCACTAGGGTGCGGGGAGTAGCCCTGCTACCCATGTTTTCATATCATGTAAATGTAATCCATAATTTGTAATATAGAGTTCTTATCTTTTCAGTTTGACATCAAACGTTTAATGAATGCATGTTGCTTGATCTCCAACTTGTGTTATCCTTTATCTTTTAGTATGAATTGTCTACGTTTGTACTATTGGATTCGAAACTCATTTGTATGTTGGTTCTTGGTGCATGTATCCACCATGCATCTGTTTCGGTATCTAGAAGTGTATCTCAAGAAGTGGAGTAAACTCACTATCATCCGTTGCACTTTCATACTATGAAATGGAATCAGTTGACGTATGAAAGTGCAACCTTGGTAACTCGAGGAACACACTTTGCGAGGGGAATGATGCAAAGTAGGTGACCATTTGTTCGGGAATGGCTGGCGTTGCAACATTCCCGCATTTCTCATAGTTAGTTCTCCGAAAGGAAGCTAAGTCTACAAAGATACTAACTGACTAAACTCTTTTGCAGGTTATGTTTTGCTTTGCATGTGTTGATCCATGTGTAGTGGCGGTGAAAAACCGATCACACCCTAGTGACTTTTATCATAGTTTAACTCCTTAGATTTACTTGCTTTCTTTACTTTACATGTTCCTAGTTTAAACAACCAAACCAAACTTTCGATCTAAGTGCCTACTAGTGAGTGATTAAGTGAAACTTTAACATTTTCCATCTTGTTGCTTACAACAAGACCGTTGTCCTGAGGATTCGACCCTTAACTATACTACGATAAGACTTCCATGTATCTTAGCATACGTGGGTGGAGTTCTTTATCTAGTATATGCAAGGCTAAGCCTAAAGATTTATTATCTTTAGGATTTTTAGTTGGTGCATGCAATTCCACGTAAGTGGAAGCTCCATCATATATCCATTAGAATCATGTTGTAAATCACTTCTAATGATTGTATGACTTGTAATTAAACTTTGAAAAATATCAGGAGCACTTAGATCGAATATTAGAGCACTTTAGATGCATCTTTGAAAATTGATTATAGGCACTTTGTCAGTCGAGTTTCCCAGCCTGAAAACTCGACCGATCATCCTTGATCAATTTTCTGGAGATTGCATCGGTCGTGTTGTGTTTACACAGAACTCGACCGATGGAGTAATTGACCAAATCGATTTTCATTGGTCGGTCGAGTTTCCTCAGGAAAAACTCGACCGATGGTCTGAATATCGGCTTTGTCTTTTACTCTATCAGTCGAGTTACACTTATAGAAACTCAACCGATTGCACTGTACGGAAAAGTGCAGAAAAGTGTTTCTAGCCATTGTGGAGTTGCAACAAGTGAAAATATATCCGTTGCAAGCCACAAAATGGCTAGTTTTCATTCACAAGTGTTCCCAAAGGCTAAGAGGCATCCCCAGCTATAAATAGGACCCCTTGGGCTTCATTCCAAGGTTAAGCATTCATTGCAAACTCTATGTGAGGTTCCTATTCTATAGTTGAGTGCTTCCTACAGCCTCCTCTCTCTCTCTAAGCTTAATCACTTGCTACATCCATTAGAGTGAGTAGGAGATTTGTAAGAGAGCTAGTTCTATATGTATATCTTGTGAGGCTCTCACTTCCACCACCTCCCCATCTCTCATTTTCAATCATGAAGATGAAGGTTCTCTCTCTTGTCCAAGAGAGGTGAAGAAGAACAAGGGAAGGAGTCCCTTGGTGAAGATCAAGGTTGAAGGCTTGGATCTAGAGTGGGTAAGCCCTTGGAGAAGGCAGAAGACTCAAGCTCAAGTAGGTAAGACCTTGGTGGAAGCTTCTCCGAGTGAAGGTGAAGTCAAAAGCTGAAGATCCAAGAAGAGTGGGTAATTCCTGCAAGGCTGAAGACTTGTGCTAGAGTGGGTAAGTCCTTGGAGAAGGGCGAAGACTCTTGCAAAGTGGGTAAGTCCTTGGTAAGGTTGAAGACTCTTTATCTTGGATAGGTAAGTCTTTTGTTTGGTCATGCATTGTATGTCTTATGAATGAATATAAGAGTGCAATAGTTTGGAAGTCCTAGAGGTTGACCTCTCTAGGCAAGTGGACTGACACACTTCTAGTTTGAAGTGTGGAACCACTCTAAATAGCTTGTCTAATTGGTGCATGTTCAATCTCTCTCTCCCTTGCTATGAATGTTTTAGTTGCACTCAAATTACCTATTTAGCAACCTTATCTTGTCATATATCTTGAAGGTTTAATGAGTATTGTTTAAGTGCTTTCATCTCTATTCACCCCCCCCCTCTAGAGCATCTAATCACCCATCTAGGATCCAACACCATCATCGTCACTAACTGGTGATGGTGAAATAGGTTTTCCTACGGGAACTTCTGGAGGGCATACTATTGAGTATGTGGGGGTTATGGGCGCGAATATCCTTACTCCCTAATGGAGGAATTGATGCGAGGTAAACATTAAATCTCTCAATCCTTCATATATATGCCAGGATGGATGTATCACTAATCTCCCAAATGTCGGGATGGATGTATCATTAATCTCCTGATGATCTTAATAACGGATCGATGTGAGATAAACATAATATCTCTCGATTGCGAAGAGAGTACAACATGACACTGTAACTCTAATAGCGAAGTTACCAGTATACCCTGGAAAGCTATTTAGTAGAGACACTAGATGTCCTACATTTGATCCTCACACTGACTGAGGAAGATGAGGTCATGGAAATTCGGCTCTTCTATTGACCTATGTATGGTACCGATTTTGATTTAGCAATGGTCAATTGGAGTATGAGCGGTATACCTCATCTCCTCAGGGTTTAAGTATGATTGTAAAATGTAATTATCCATGTAGCATATTTGCTTAAGGTTTAAATATGAGAATTTGTTCTACATTCTATTCCAGATGACCTTGACGACTTGACTGTAAGCAGCCTGGTTAATTTGGAGGGTCAATGGGACCGCGGTTTTCTTGAGCAATAGTTTCCAGCTGATATCACAAAATCTATATGCGATCTTACCCCCCCTACAGACCCTAACGGGGAGGATATGAGGGTGTGGATGCTGAACACAGGGGGTAGCTATACAGCTAAAACAGCCTACCATGCTCTGCGAGCTGAAACCGAAGTAAGAAGACAAGGCAATTGGTACCGCATATGGAACGCACAGGTAGCGATGCGAGTTAAGATGTTCATGTGGCTAGCTGCTAATGGAGCTTTGCTCACAAACTGTAATAGGAAACGCAGGCATATGACATCTAATCCAATATGCCCCAGATGCAACGAGAAGGACGAGACCATCCTACATGCTATTCGAGATTCTCCTAAGGCTAAGAATGTGTGGAATAAGTTGTTGACGCTTCATGCCTCTCATCAATTTTGGACTACAGAGAACTTTGATCAATGGTTGAGTCAGAACATCAAGACTCTGGACAGTCACCAAACGCTCTTCCTTATCACCTGCTGGAGCTTATGGAAACAACGCAACCTTTGGATCTTTGAAGGAAAGGATAATTGTGTTCAGCACCAAGTACACATGATTCAAATGGAAATAACTATAAACTCCAAATCCTGGAAGGAAGCGGAAACCAGTAAAGAGCATGTTCGGAGATCTAGGCCACCTAGTCCATCTGCTCTGGACATCATTCAACTCAGCACTGACGCAGCTTGGAAGAAGGGGAAGGGTGCTATTGCGGTTGTTATAAGAGAGGGGAATGATCAATGGTCGTGCGGAGTAGGCCAGTCGATGAAAGTGGACAGCCCTCTGGAAGCTGAAATTATGGCCATTGCGTTGGCAGTCAAGATTGTGAAGATGTGTGATATTCAGAGAGCAGATATTATCACTGACTGTCAGTAGGCTGCCAACATGATTAATGATGACTACTGGAATCATCCTCGGTTCTCTAATCTCATACGAGGTATTCAGTTGATCAAGAAGAAGACCACTGAGATCTACCATACTGACAGGAGGAACAACACTCAAGTTGATGCCCTTGCTAAATTTCATATGAACCAAAGTAGTGGTTATACTCTCTATAAAACCCCCCCTACTTATGTGTTTGATCCGGGTCAAACACCCTATTGTAATGGTAGTAGTACTACCACATTTCTTTCTTTGCATTTATCCACCATTTGTAACGTTTCTTTAACTTCGCTTGCACGAGGTGGGCAAGATGAATAAGATGACCACCTGACTTCACCAAAAGAAAAAAAATGAGAATCACTGGTTGATGCTACCCTACTTAGCATATCTTAAATGGATAAATGATATACATGTTCTTCATATTCCTTATTGAACAAGTGATATGTTGAGATGTTTCAATAAGGACATTGCTCTAATCTGTTTAGACAATTGATTTATCTGTTGTTGAATACTTATGATTCGTCTGCTTAGTCTTATTCCATTCTATTGCAATAATAATATTTCTGGCGGAGAGTTATATGTCTCGCTGGGACAATTTTAATTGTCTCACCCCCGTGGGATCCAACTTTTTAGGTAAACGCAGAAGAAGAAGCAGAAACCCTATAGCGGGTGAAGAACAACAGCAGTAGCAGGGACACAAGTGACATCTAGGTAAAGACACTGGCTGTCATGTTTGTGTATAGAGTCTTATGCGTCGTCTCTGTACTCTCATGTCCTATGAGTCAATAGTTAGTTTAATGTTAATATGAGATTTTGTCTTAATGCCTCAAGATTTTTATGCTGGCTATGTACAGTTTTAACAGGGCAGTTGATGCTTGTAACTCTCGAGAAGGAATGGTACAAGAGATGTACTTATGAACCAAAATGTAATTGAATTACTTTGGTTCTTTTTGAAAGAGTTTTCCAGTGTATGGATCTCTTTGTAAAAGTTTTAAATTTTTAGTGATTTTCAGTAATCCGCTGTAGATTATTCGCTTCCGCTTAAGTTAATTATATTTTTGTAAGTTGGATGCCACAATTTAGTGGTATTAGAGCTCTAGGTTCACTGAGTCTACAGAGACATAGGACTAAGGTTGTTGAGTTTGTTCTAGTGTCTTCCAGTTGTCTGATAGTGTCTTCTGCTCATATAGGAGGAGAAAAAGAACTTGAAGATGTCTGGATCACACGATGAACATGCTACTGAGAGCAGCATTGCTGCACCAGGAGGAAGTGCAAGAGACCAGGATAGGGAAGAACCAGAACATGGACATCCCCAGTATGACCCAGCCATGATAGAGAACCAAGCCTTCCATGATCTGTTTGGGCAGTTCATGGCAACAATGACTCATATGGTGGACATGATGCCACCACCGGCACCTAGGGTACCATCTCATCACGAAGGACAGGGCACCGACAAGACTTTTGAATGACTTCGCCGGGTTGGAGCCACAGAATATGCTGGAACAGCTGACCCAGCAGATGCGGACATGTGGCTAACTGAGCTGGAGAAGGCCTTCGGAATCCTTAATATTCTCGAAGTTGATAAGGTGAGACATGCAGTGTACCTTCTTAAGGGGAGTGGTGGTCACTGGTGGACCATAGAAGAGGGCAAGAGGTCATGTGTTGAGATTGGATGGGAAGTATTCTGACGGGAATTCGTCATTCGATATTTCCCTAAGACATTTCTAGATGAGAAAATCTCTCAGTTTGAGAGGTTAAGGCAAGGACCAATGAACATTAGCGAGTATGAGGCTAAGTTCATGGAGATTTTGTGGTTCCGTTCGCATATGGCAGCTACTGATGAAGAAAGAATTCGGCATTTCGAGAAGGGGTTGAACGCTGATTTGACCACTCTTGTGTCTGCTTTGGAGAATAGGGAGAGGTTTGCCACTTTTTTAGAGTCCGTCAGATGGATAGAGAGGTTGGTAATTGAGAAGCGCCAGACCAAGAGTAAGAAGGTGTATACCTAGTTTCAAGGACAAGGGTCCAAAAGTTTTAAGAAACTGAGATTTTCTGCACCAATAGCACCATCAAGGTTCAATACCCAGACGCAATGGACGTCGAATAGGGGTAGAGGTTGTAGTTTACCACCAGAAGGAGCCCACAGCTCAGCATCAGTGTCGGTGATAGGACCACCCAGGCCACAGTCGGGGAACAGAGGATGTTTTATATGTGGAAATATGGGGCATTTGATGAAAGATTGTCGAGCTAGAGAAGCAAGTGTGACTCAACCTCGGAGGCAGAGTCAGCAAGGCTCTCAGAGGCGACAGATTCCGAGTGGCGCTAGAGGACGTGGACAAGCATCCCAAGCTGGTTCGTCAGCATCCAACAACCGAGCATCGGGTCAACAATAGGTAACAGCTAGATTCTATGCGATGAATCAGCCTTATGCAGTAGTTAACCCAAGGGTTGTGACAGGTCATATGGAACTGTTTTATTCTGATATGTCTACATCCTGCTTCGTATCTATTTTAATTGATCCGGGTGCTATGCATTCCTTTATCAATCAAAGAGTGATCCATGAGTGCAACATGACTATCAGTCATAGAGTAGATAGTCTATCATTAGAAACCCCTTTGTTGGGATCTACAGTGCTGCGAGAGGTGTGTTCTCCCTGCACTCTTTCCTTTTCTAAACATCGCATTCAGGTGGATCTTATACCACTTGAGATGCACGGGTGTGACATAATTCTTGGAATGGACACCCTAGAAAAGTATAAGGTTGTCTTATATTGTGAGTCCAAGCATGTTGTGTTCGCATATTATGGTGATACATGGACCTTTCAGGGAGAAAGAAAGATTCTTCCAACATGTCTTGTGTCAGCTACGGTAGCTGAGAAGTTAATGAGGCAAGGATGCTTTGCATTCTTAGCTCATGTGGTAGACACCACAATGGAGAGTTCTAATCTTTCAGAAGTTTCAATAGTTAGGGAGTTAGAGGATGTGTTTCCTAAGGAACTTCCAGGTGTTCCCCCGCCCCGAGAGATTGATTTTGAGATTAATCTAATCCTGGGCACACAGCCAATAGCACAAACACCGTATAGAATGGCACCTGCTGAGATGGCAGAGCTTAAGAAGAAGCTGCAGGAGTTTCTTGAGAAAGGCTTTATCCGACCGAGTACTTCACCATGGGGTGCTCTGGTTCTTTTTGTTAAGAAGAAGTATGGATCAATGCGGTTATGCATTGACTTCTGATAGTTAAATAAAGTAACTATAAAGAACAAGTATCCTCTGCCAAGGATCGATGACCTATTTGATCAGTTACATGGTGCAACTATCTTTTCTAAGATAAATCTGAGGTCGGGATATCATCAGTTGCGTATTAAGGAGAGTGACATACCTAAGTCTACCTTTAGGACAAGATATGGTCACTATGAGTTCATAGTTATGTCATTTGGACTAACTAATGCACCAGCTGCATTCATGGAACTCATGAATAGAATCTTTCGACCTTTTCTTGATCAGTTCATAGTAGTTTTCATAGATGATATCTTGATCTACAGTAGAGATGCTCAACAACATGAGCAGCACCTCCGTCAGGCTTTAACTTTGCTAAGAGAGCATAAGTTGTATGCTAAGTTTAGCAAATGTGAGTTCTGGCTACCAGAAGTTTCTTTTCTAGGACACGTAATATCTGCCTCAGGTATCCGTGTTGATCCTAAGAAAGTAGAATCTGTCCTGCAATGGGAACAGCCAAAGACACCAACGGAGATACGTAGTTTCTTAGGGTTGGCAGGATATTACAGGAGGTTCAATAAGAACTTCAGTTCTATAGCTTTATCCCTAACCATGTTGATCGGGAAGGAGATTCCTTTTGTCTAGAATGACAAGTGTCAACATTCTTTCTAGATTTTAAAAGAAAGGTTGACAAGTGCACCTGTACTGGTGTTACCTGAGCAAGGGAAGGGGTATATAGTTTTCTGTGATGCATCTAAGAATGGTTTAGGTTGTGTGTTGATGCAGGATAATCAAGTGATTTCTTTTGCCTCTCGACAACTTAAGAAACATGAGGAGAATGATCTGACACATGATCTAGAACTAGATGTTGTGGTCCATGCCTTGAAGATATGGAGGCATTATCTCTATGGAGAGACATTCCATATTTTCACAGAACATAAGAATCTAAAATATATCTTCTCACAACATGAGTTGAATATGAGGCAATGCCACTGGATGGAGTTAATCAAGGACTACGATTGTACAATTCATTATCATCCAGGGAAGGCTATTGTAGTGATTGATGCACTAAGCAGGAAATCATCATCACCAACCATAGATAAAGCACATTTGAATTCCTTAGTGTGCTTTAAGAGAGATATGCTTCTCTCCTTGAGGCAAGACAATATACAGCTTAAGGTATCTTTATTAGCTGGGTTGTTAGTTGAGATGCACATAAAACCTACTCTGAGACAACAGATTAAAGAAGCACAGCAAGCTAATATTGTGGTTCAGCAGATCAGGTCAGAGTATGGTAGTGAAAAGCGGGATGGCTTTCATGAGTCATAGGATCAGGTAGTCCGTTACCATGGTAGGATGGTAGTACCTGATGCCAATGACTTAAGGAAGTTAGTCCTGGAGGAGGCTCATTCTTCTATGTATGCAATGCATCCAGGAAGCACCAAAATGTATCATAACTTGAAGGATATGTATTGGTGGCCAGGATTGAAGAGGGATGTAGCTGAGTTTTCTATGCGGTGTCCGGTGTGTCAGCAGGTTAAAGCTGAACATCAAAAGCCCGCAGGAACAATGCAACCTTTGCCTATACCGCAGTGGAAATGGGATCATGTGACTATGGACTTTGTGGTTGGTAGGCCTAGAACAACCAAAGGTCATGATTCCATATGGGTGATAGTCGATAGGTTGACTAAGACAATACATTTTCCTCCTGTCAAAACAACCTACACTGCTGAGAAGCTGGCACAAATATGTGTAGATGAGATAGTGCGGTTGCATGGGGTTCCAGTTTCTATTGTTTCTGATAGAGGTCCCTAGTTCATGAGTCATTTTTGGGAGCAACTCCATAAAGCTTTGGATACGCAGTTAAGGTTTAGTACAGCCTTTCACCCACAGATAGATGGACAGTCTGAAAGGACCATACAAACCTTGGAGGATTTGCTTAGGGCATGTGTCCTTCAGTTTGTAGGAAGTTGAGATCTACACCTGAGCTTGATAGAATTTGCTTATAATAATAGCTATCAGCACAGTATTGACATGGCACCATATGATACATTATATGGTAGACGTTGTAGATCTCCTTTATGTTGGTATGAAACTGGAGAATATCAACTTTTGGGTCCGGAGCTTGTACAGCAGACAACTGAGAAGATTAAGGTAATACAACAACAGTTAAAGAATGCACAGGATAGACAGAAGTCGTACGCCGACAAATGATGAAGACCCTTAGAATTCCAAGTTGGAGACAGAGTATATCTCAAGGTCTCACCTTGGAAAGGAGTCCTTAGATTTGGAAGGAAAGGAAAGTTAGCTCCTAGATTTATGGGGCCTTATCCAATCATTGAACGGATTGGAAAGGTAGCCTATAAGTTGTAGTTACCACCTGAGTTACATAAGTTGCATCCAGTGTTCCATATCTCCATGCTGAGAAAGTGTCATCCTGACACATAGTAAGTTATGCAACCTGTAGAGGTGGAATTAAATGATGATGTGTCTTATGTTGAAGGACCTGTGATGATCCTTGATAAGAGAATTAAAAAGATGAAAAAGAAAGACATAAGTCTTGTGAAAGTCCTCTGGCATCATCGTGGCATTGAAGAAACTACGTGGGAACTAGAGGAAGAGATGAGGAGGAAGTACCCTTCTCTTATCTCTTAATGTTTTCGTTGATGATTTCGGGGACGAAATCCCTGTTAGGGGTGGATAATTTGTAACATCCCTGACATGGGTTATGCTTTAACCCTAGATGTTTTGTTTAATAAAGTTAATTAGATGCTTGCTCTTATCTTTTGAAAAGAAATTAAGGCTCAAGAGGAACTTATGTTTCAATTTTAGTCATTTTTGAATAATGTTGAAATATTGTTTTGCTTGTTTTGGACTAAAGTGCAAATTATCCAAGTTGAGGGGTTAACTTGCAAATTGTACATAATAAAATGCTCCTCAGATGTTGAAGCATCGTAGGAATGAGTATGATGCAGTGGTATGGCTTCCACAAGCTTGAGCACCAAGATAGAGCTTGTTGAACAATCTTTGTGCATTAAAACCTAGTTTTGGTGTAATGTGCAATTTACCCAAAACCTAGGGTTCAATATGAAAAATACCACTTCAAGAGAGTCCCTCATATTTATTTGCATCATGTAGAGAAAATAAAATTAGAGGGGAGCCTCATTTGAATCACTTTGGAGGAGAGAGAATCTTGATATTAAAATAATCAAGATTTAAGCATAATTGAAACCCTAATTCAAATTAATGCAAAAATAAATATGTTAATTGAAGTGCCCTTCAACCAAAAATAAGATGGTTGATTTTGGACAAGAATGTACGTCCTTTTCAAAGGCAACGAAAATATATAAGTGAGTGGAGAGCCCACTCACATTAGTTAAAAGAAAAGTAATGTCCACTCAAATATGGATATTATTATTATATGAATTAAGGTGCTTAATTTCTTTTCCTTTAATTCATGGATAATGAGAGGATTGAAAAGGGGAAGAGGATGGCTTCGTGGGCAAGGAGTTGAGGGGGAGATGTGGCATCAATTTAAGAAAATAAAGAGATTAATTATTACTTTCTCTCTCATTGATTTTTCTTATATACATTCCATTTCTAAGCCAAATGAAAGGCTTTCTCGATCCTTTTTCTTTCCTTGCTTTGGTTGAACACTAAGGGAGCTAAGGAGAAATAGGAGGACGGACTCCAACCTGTAGGTAAGCTCCTTAATCATCTTCAACCTCGAATTCATGGTGGAAATCACAAATAATTGCTTGATTTCCTCTTTTCTCCATGCAATCTTCAATCCTAGCCAATCCTTTTCACTCAAAGCTTGAGGAACGAACCTTGTGTAGTTGAGAAAGATTATTCCACCATTAAAGACATGGAGCTTGAAGCTTGTATTCAGTTTTAAAGGTAGGTTATATAACTTGAACCCTTACGTTATTACTGCATTCAATTCTCCATCATTTGTTGATTGTTTTGTTCTTCTTGAAATTCCTTTGATCAATTGATGCAATTTCCATACGTACGGCAGTAGTTTTTTAAGGATCGAAGCTTGATGATGATTACATCATCCTAATCACAGACCTTAACAAAGAACTAGTGAAAATGGTTTCTATGACTTGAGACCAAACGGTCTCAAGATTGTTTGAAACCAAACGGTCTCAAGACCGTTTGGGATCAAACGGTCTCAAACCGTTTAGAGATCAAGTTCTGATGTTGTTGAATGTTGATCCATTGGCTTCAATTCAATTGATGATAATGATTCCAATTTGGGATGATCCACCAATTATAAACCATAATCGATTGAATGGGTTGAATCCCTATTTGATTGAGTCAATGCTATAGTTGTTTGACTCAATTGGTCTCAAGACCATTTGAGGTCAAACTATCTCAAGACCATTTGAGACCAAACGGTCTCAAGACCGTTTGGAGGTCAATGGTGGTTTGTGGTGGATGGTTGGAGATGCAAGGGCTACTATCTGATGTACCTTCAAGAGTTCAATTGATTGATGATTCAATGAGTACAAACCCTAAATCGATTTGATGATGGAAACCCTAATTGGTCCATTCGGTTTCAAGATGGTTTGGACCAAACGGTCCTCAGACCGTTTGGATAACAATTGATCTCAAATTGTTTGGAGATCCAATCGGTTTCAAGGGTGAATTGTTCAATCGTTTTCAAGTTGGTTCTATTCAAACGATTTCAAGGTACAAATGCTCAAACGGTTTCATAGGTTGAAGGTACCAAACGGTTTCAAACCGTTTAAGGCTAAACGGTCTCAGACTTAGAATGCCCAAACGGTTTCAAAACCATTTGAAGGTCAAAAAGAGGCAAAACCGTTTAGAGGTTATGGTACTCCAAAACCGTTTGGAGACTCAAGGTTATGAAAAGATCAATTGATTCCATGTTTGATAATGATGATTATCAAAGATAAATACAATGGTTGAAACCCTAAGGTACTTAGGTGATTATTACATCTAAATTGGTTAACCTTTGATGTTTATGGAAACAATAACTCATCACACTAAACTAACCTTAAGTGTGTATACTTAAATGAGGAGTTGACCTAATTTAATCAAGTTTGAAGTGATAAACATCCTAGAGAGGATGAGAGAGAGAAGAATTCATATCTGTATAATGATCAAGTAAGTGGTTAAGTCCCTACGTTGTCAATATGAATAAAATATAGGGTATGATCCTTGATAAAGATATCATGAAACCCTAATTAAGAAGGTTGATGAACCCAAACTCTAACTTAGGGCAATGATATGTGAATCTCTAATTAAGGGTAATGTCATGTGAAACCCTAAATAAGGATGATGACATGTGAAACCCTAAGTGAGGGTGATGTCATATGAAACCCTAAATAAGGATGATGACATGTGAAACTCTAAGTGAGGGTGATGTCATATGAAACCCGAAATAAGGATGATGACATGTGAAACCCTAAGTGAGGCTGATGTCATGTGAAACCCTAAATAAGGATGATGACATGTGAAACCCTAAGTGAGGGTGATGTCATGTGAAACCCTAAATAAGGATGATGACATGTGAAATCCTAAGTGAGGGTGATGTCATATGAAACCATATATAAGGATGATGACATGTGAAACCCTAAGTGAGGGTGATGTCATGTGAAATCCTAAATAAGGATGATGACATATGAAACCCTAACCCTAAGTGAGGGTGATGTCATGTGAAACCCTAAATAAGGATGATGACATATGAAACCCTAAGTGAGGGTGATGTCATATGAAACCCTAAATAAGGATGATGGTATTGAAACCCTAAGTGAGGGTGATGTCATGTGGAACCCTAATCAAGGGTGATGTCAAAGTGAAATCTTAATGCAACAATGTGATGTGAAACTCTAACTCAAGGTGATGCTATGTACTAACATGTGAAACCTTGATATGAAATCCTAACCTTGATATAGGGTAAAGGTATGTGAAGTCCTAATCTTGGGTTATAGTGCATGAAACCCTGGGCAATATGAGGATAAATCATAACCCTAATTTGGGTAATAAAATGAGTATTTCTAATTAACATGAATTGGGAAATCCTAACTCTAATGAGGAGATAGTGATGTACTCTTACACTGCATAGTGCTGGTCTGTGATTGATATAACTGTTATCATATGCATTAATTATGCAGGTATAATGAGATGATGGACATAGACAGGTATGAGCTATGATGTTTTATTAATGAATTTTTTTATGGGACTTGTAAGCCATAATATGTTGTGTTGCCTAGTAAGAGGTAACAAGAGATGAATGGGCTTTAAGAGCTATGTGAAATACATGTACTACAAGTATAATGTTTACCTTGGTCAGATGACCTGAAGGTATTAGTTACCTAATAAGTGGTAACAAGTGTTCTTGAGGAATTGAGGGTTTGAATACCCATATTTCATAATCTTAATGATGAAATGTTAAGGGATGAGAATGCTCCTGATGTGACAAGGGACTGAAATCCCAATGTTTCATAAAGTTTGAAAAGTACTTGATAGAAGTATTACTTATTCTTTGTAGCATTTGTTATAATGATCTATGTTTGAAAACATGATTGATGCTAAAATAATATAGTAATGTACTTAATTAATCAAGTGAAATATTATCATGTAGATCCCTGACCATAGATCCATCATCGTCAGTGACTGGTGATGGTGAAATAGGCTTTCCTTCGGGAACTCCTGAAGGGCATACTATTGAGTATGTGGGGGTTATGGGCACGAATATCCTTATGCCCTAATGGAGGAATTGATGTGAGGTAAACATTAAATCTCTCAATCCTTCATTATATATATGCTGGGATGGATGTATAACTAATCTCCCGAATGCTGGGATGGATGTATCATTAATCTCCCGATGATCTTAATGTCGGATCGATGTGAGATAAACATAATATCTCTCTATTGTGAAGAGAGTACAACATGCCACTGTAACTCTAATAGTGAAGTTACCAGTATACCCTGGAAAGCTATTTAGTAGAGACACTAGATATCCTGCAGTTGATCCTCACACTGACTGAGGAAGATGAGGTCATGGAAATTTGGCTCTTCTATTGACCTATGTATGGTACCGATTTTGATTTCGCAATGGTCGGTTGGAGTATGAGCGGTATACCTCATCTCCTCAGGGCTTAAGTATGATTGTAAAATGTAATCATCTGTGTAGCGTATTTGCTTAAGGTTTAAATATGAGAATCACTGGTTGATGCTACCCTACTTAGCATATCTTAAATGGATAAATGTTATACATGTTCTTCATATTCCTTATTGAACAAGTGATATGTTGAGATGCTTTAATAAGGACATTGCTCTAATCTGTTTAGATAATTGATTTATCTACTGTTGAATACTTATGATTTTTCTTCTTAGTCTTATTCCATTATATTGCAATAATAATGTTTCTGGCGGAGAGTTATATCTCTCGTTGGGACAATTTCAATTGTCTCACCCCCGTGGGATCCAACTTTTTAGGTAAATGCAGAAGAAGCAGAAACCCTACAGCGGGTGAAGAATAGCAGCAACAGCAGTAGGGACAGCAGTGACATCCAGGTGGAGACACTGGCTTTCATGTTTGTGTATAGAGTCTTATGCGTCGTCTCTATACTCTCAGGTCTTAGGAGTCAATAGTTAGTTTAATGTTGATATGAGATTTTGGCTTAATGCCTCAAGATTTTTATGCTGCCTATGTACAATTTTAACAGGGCAGTTGATGCTTGTAACTCTCGAGAAGGAATGGTACAAGAGATGTACTTGTGAACTAGAATGTAATTGAATTACTTTGGTTCTTTTTGAAAGAGTTTTCCAGTGTATGGATCTCTTTGTAAAAGTTTTAAATTTTTAGTGATTTTCAGTAATCCGCTGTAGATTATTCGCTTCCGCTTAAGTTAGTTTTTTTTTGTAAGTTGGATGCCACAATCACCTCAAAAGGGATTATAAAAACCATAAATGAGGTTTAAAATCTATAATAATGATATAAGGCACATATAAGACAATTAATGGTCTAAGATGCACCCCTTGGTGTAGCTTGGTCCCTAGGAAACTATCTAGGTTCATTCCTTGATGTGTATGTATCATACATCACACAATGTGCCCATTTTAGGACCACATTTCTCCAAATCCTCTTTTGTTGGACTATAAAGCATGTTATGGAAGCAAATTGTTCCATTATACAACTCATGAAATTCTTAATGATTTGCATCCTGATTATTGGTTTTCATATTATATATACTTTGACATGATCCTTGTGCATCTATAATTTGTTGAGTCAAGGACAGTCTGATTTGAAGTTTTTCTTAAAAACGTCCAAGATTGGATGCTTCCATATGTACATTCATATGTTCAAGAGATACCAACATATCCATCTTATTGCACAATGTATATAAGAACTATTCACTATTCAAGGTAGATGATAAAGATGAATTCCTACTAAAGGCATATGTTGTAACATTCATTATTCTTATATGATAATAGATCATAAATAATTGTCTCTAACAAAATATTACCTTCTCCATAATTTCATATGAAACCCTCTCGAGAAAATATTTACTTGAGACTTGTGTGATTTGTGAAATTATGGAACTATTCTTCAAAAATATATTACTTCTATACATTTAAATGCAAAATCATTATTACTGACACAAGAACATATGTTGAATAATACTTTTCATGACTTTTTTGAGATGTTTTCATACATTTTTCTTATCCTTCAGAGACACAAATTCAAGAGTCTTACTTGTGTAGTCCTTTCATGTCTCATGTAAAACCAACATAGGTTTTGTATTCAACTTCTACTTAAACAAAAGAAAATTACTCGGACATTCTTCATCCTATACAAAAGGTAAATTATTCTTTGTTAATTTATCCAAGGATATGAATGTGCAACTGATCCTATATTGAATTTTCTTTGTAAACCAAGAAAACTCCTCAGTTGTCTTAGCATCTTTGATGTTTGTACAGACCCAATCTTTATGTCCAGATTTTTTTCTTAAAAACATTATTTAAATCATTAACACATAAACAAATCTTTGTACATTCATGCTTTACATAGTATGGAAGCCTATAAAAATGTATAAAATTTGATATATATGATGTCTTATGTACTCTTTATCCAACAAAGGACATCTCTTACACCTCTCTTCTACTTGTTACGAACTGTCAATAATTTCCTATAGAAAATAAATCCACAAATGGACCAAAAAGGTTCACTTTAGCAAATTTGGTACTATATCCTATTGTTGAGATATTTAATAATGTAGGATATAGATGCAATATCAAATTTAGGAAGGGAATATTTGGTGGACTTTTCAATGAACAAAATAGAGATTTCAAGTATCAAGTAATATAATGGAAATTCTCATAAGATTTTCAACTATGATATCATTTTCCATGTCCAAGATATCCAAATATCAAAGATGAAGGAGATTAGCATGACATATAGTAAATGAAACACAATTGTACCATATCTTTTTCCAGGTCTAGGTACCTTATTTAAATGTCCTCACATTCTATGAGAGCAACACTTTTGCCTAATTTCTATGTTAACAAGTATGTTGGGGACAACTAATCCATTATAAATCAATGTATAGTGTGGTGGGACGTTACCCGGCCTCTAGTGAGACAAATCTCTAAGGGACAAAGTTTAAGGTACCAAAGTACAAAAAGGGGCCAAAGCCCAAGGGAGTCAAAACTCTGAGAAATCAATTGCAATGGTATCTTAATCTTCAATAATATATCAAATTAATCAAACATAAATATAATTGATCAAACTCCTAGTCGTCTGCTACCTAGGGTTTGCTCTAGGCGACAACGCATCCAGGACTCCTCTCCATCGTGGCATTTCTCTCTTGCAATTTGCACGTTCTCTCCGCGCCATGGTGGATGATCTCGTGGATAGGTACACATCACTGAGGGTGCAGGAGGAAGAAGGAAACGATGTGTTGGATCTATAGGGGGTGGCAGATGGAGAAGGCAGTGAGCATATTGCACTGGCACTGGTTGGGAGGTTGGAAACGAACATACCCTACAATTTTCCAGCATTCAAACGCACCATGACCAATGTGTGGGCATTGAGGAAGGAGACTAGCTTTAGACATATTTCCAACAACCTCTTCGTTATCCAGTTCGTCCACTGGAAGGACAAAGAGAAGGTCATCACTGACGGACCTTGGAACTTCGACAACCACTTACTCATCGTCAGGGACATCAAGTCGGAGGACACTCCAGCAGAGGTGGTTCTGAATTTATGCCAATTCTGGGTCCGATTGTATAACATGCCTCTAGGGTACAGGTCTGAGGAGGCAATCAAGGTAGTGGCTGGAAAAATCGGTAGGGTTTATGCTATCGATAGGCAGGACCTAGGCTGGGGGCATCTTGCTGAGCTAGGGTGGAGATCAATATTACAAATCTGATACATCAAAAGCAGAAGATTCGTGATAGAGAGGGTAGGGTTGTATCAATTGAGATGAGATACGAACGATTACCAACCTTTTGTTATCTCTATGGAGTGATTGGTCACCTCAAGAAGGATTACAGAGATGAGGAGGAGGAGGAGGAAGGCATGGCCCCAAGAATGTGGGGAGCATGGATTAAAGTGTCTCCGACGAAAAGATGGTACATACCTCTTAAAGAAGAGATATTGGGGAGGGAGAGCGCAAGCAAGGAGTTGTGTTTCACCTCCAAACCAATGGTGTCATGCTCCAGGCCAGGCGGGCAGGCGCACGGGGAGGACGATGGCAGTGGTCATCTGAGCGTCAAGATGGGCCACCAGGGGTCGGAGAAGGTAGGAGAGTCTGTTGATTCGACTGCGATGGTGGACTTTGAAAATGTCTTTGTCAAGCAGATGGGGAGGGAGGCAAACATGCACATGGTGGCAGAGGATGGTGCAAGGCAAGAACCCACGATCATAGGTCAGTGCAGTGGTGGGTAGGGTAATGGCGACTTGAGAACCCCATCGGGAATGCAGCAGGCAGGGAGCACAACTACTCAGAGAGGAAGGGAGGTTGTCACATGGACGAACACTATGACGGCACGATCAACAGGGGGTGTCGCCACAGAGGCATCCAAGGAAGCTGCACGCGATGTTGGGGGGGACTTCACCACAGAGGTAACTGAAAGAGCTTCATGCGCTGTTGGGGGGCGTCGTGACCCCTGGACAGGAGATAGTATAGGAATACAGACAAGAGCAAGGAGAAGGTGTGAGCAAGAAGAATGGGGGATTGGGAGCCCAGGTGAAGACATTGTCATCATTGGGGAGGATGCACAACAACAGGAAGGATGGAGGGGGCAAGGTCAGGAAGGTGAGACGACTCACAAGGCTAGGGTTGCGCCAGTCGGGCATGGAGGGAGACGGTAAAATGAGGCTGAAGACTCATGAAGGGGGGAAGAGGAGGAGAGGGGGTGAGGAGGAAGACCAGTTGGAAGTGGAAGGGGAGATGGGTATGGGGGGTAAGAATTTGAGAGTTGAGGTCCAGTGTACACATCAGTAGCGGGCACTTGGGAGATCTAGGCCCATGAAGGGCAATGAAAACCCTATGTTGGAACGTCCAGGGTTTGGGCAGCCCTAGGACGGCGGACTCTCTCAAGAGGAAGTGTTGGAGATAGATGCATGACATAGTCTTTGTGATGGAAACTATGTGTAGGGGTAGAGATTAGGAAGCAGTGAGGAGGAAGTGTGGGTTTAATGTGGGTTTTGGTGTCGACAGTGGGGGAAGGGCGGGAGGTTTGGGGATGTGGTGGAGAGGAGAGGATGTTACTATGGAGTCTTTATCTGACCATCACATCAGTGTTGTGGTAGGGAACAAGGGCAGCCAGGAGTTCTTCTACTTTGTAGGGATCTACGGATGGGCAGCCACCCATGAGAGACATAATACATGGCGGCTTATGGAGGATCTTTGTGCTAAGTCAAGATTGCCTATTTGCTTGGTGGGGACTTCAATGAAATTCTTGCTCATACTGAGAAGCAGGGAGGACAACCACAGAACGAGTGGCAGATGTGAAACTTTAGGGAGGTTATTGATAGATGTCAGCTGCTTGATTTGGGATCTATGGGCAATAGATTCACATGGAGGAGAGGGTTACATGCAAATAATCTGATTCCAGAAAGACTTGATCGATTCTTTGCAGATAGAAAATGGTGTGATATATTCAACATAAGGAAGGTCAAGAATTTCTCAATTCTCAATTCTCAATTCTCACCATGGACAGATCCTTTTGTGGGCTGAGCGGAGAAGCCAGGGGAGGGACAGTTTGAAAGAAGGTTTAGGTTTGAGACCTTCTGGATAGTTTCACCAGAGTGCAAGGAGGTGGTCACACAGGCGTGGAACAACAACCATATCTTGGGTCTTAAAGGGAATATGGAGAAATGTGCTAAAAAGTTAGCTGGTTGGGCGGCGGATAAATTTGGAAACATTAAGAGGAGAATCCAGAAGACGGAAAAGAGGCTTGGGATTGCTCAGAACCGGCCACCTTCTAATGATATGCTACAGGAATGTGAGGTGTTAGCAAAAGAGCTGCATGAACTTCAATGGATGGAGGAAAGTTTTTGGTTGGCTAGGGCCAAGACCAGTGAGATGAGAGATGGGGACATGAACACGAAGTATTTTCATCATAAATATAGCCAAAGAAAGAGATGCAATACTATAGAAGGGATCTTAAAGGAGGACGGGAGTTGGCATACAGAGGCAAATTCTATTGCTGAAATTATCTCGTCATATTTCAATTCCCTCTTCTCCAGTTCTAACCCAACAGGAATGGATGAGTTACTTGAAGGTTTTCCATGGGTGGTTCCTGAGTCTTCATTTTTAGATCTTGATACAGTCCCCATAGAGGCAGAAGTATGGAAAGCTCTTCAAAAAATGCATTCGAACAAAGCACCTGGACCGGACGGGATGAAAGCAATTTTCTACCAAAAGTTATGGGAGGTAATTAAGAGTAGCTTGCTGTCCTTTATTACTAAATGGTGGAAGGGGGAGGTGGATCTTGCTGACATAAATGATGCAGATATTGTCCTCATTCCAAAATCAGACAGACTGGTCCGGTTACCTGAATATTGGTCGATCAGTCTATGCAATGTATCCTAAAACATTATTACCAAGGTCCTGGCGAACAGAATCAAAATGTTGATGAATGAGATTAATTCTGAAAATCAAAGTGCTTTCATAGGAGGGAGGATGATCATAGATAATGCTCTAGTTGCTTATGAAATGTTCAATACCATGAAACACTAGAAGAATGGTAAAGAAGGTTTGATGGCACTCAAACTGGACATGAGCAAGGCTTATGATAGGGTGGAGTGGCCTTTTTTGGAGAGGGTCATGGGAAGGTTGGGATTGTCGTACATCTAGAGGAATAAGGTTATGGAGTGTGTGACCAGCGTATCCCACAAGTTTATCGTCAATGGAAACACGAGAGGATCTTCAAATCCATCTAGAGGGCTTTGCCAAGGTGGTCCTATCTCCCCATATCTCTTTCTTTTTTTTGCTGAAGCGCTTTCTTTTTCTCTATCTAAAGTTGCGCAAGGCAACAAAATTCACATGACAAGAATTTGTAGATGGGCACCACGTGTTACTCACCTACTTTTTGTAGATGACAACATTGTTTTCACAAGGGCTACCTCAGAAGAATGCTCCGCTTTAGCTAAAATTTTCAGCCAATACGAGAAGGCATCAGGGTAGAAAATTAATTATGAGAAGACGGAGGTTTCCTTTAGTACAAACGTCACAGGAAAAAGGCATGAGATGATTAAGAATTGGATCTAAGTTAGGTAGGTGGATAGGCATGAAAAGTATCTTGGACTTCCTACGGTGGTTGGGAGGTCTAAGAAACAAGTGTTTGTTGCTACAAAGGACAGAGTGTAGAAGAAATTACAGGGGTGGAAGGAGCAGCTCCTATCCAGGCCAGGCAAGGAGGTTTTGATAAAGGCGGTCATCCAAGATATTCCTACTTATCTCATGAACATATTCAAGCTCTCAGAAGGTCTTATTGATGAGATCCATGCTATGATGGCCCAGTTTTGGCGGGGTTCTAAGGAGGGGGAAAGTAAGATTCACTGGATGAGTTGGGAAAGGTTATGCAAGCCCAAGGAGTGTGGAGGAATGGGGTTCGGGGACTTGAAAGCTTTTAATAAAGTGCCCCTTGCTAAACAAGGGTGGAGATTGGCTATACATGGTGATTCTCTTGCTGCCCAGACTTTAAAGTTGAAATATTATAGATCCTCGTCTATCCTACATGTGGAGTTAGGGGGGAATCCCAGCTATACTTGGAGGATCATATGGGGGGGGCAATGCAGGCGGTGAAGAACGACTTTATTTGGAGAGTGGGTGATGGGAAAGATATACATATCTATAAGGAGAGGTGGATACCACACCTAGGCGACACAGTTAACATGTATTTGATACATGGCCCAGTGGAGTAAAGGTTGGTGAGTGACTTGATTTGCAGGGGGCAAAGAGGTGGAACAGAGAGGCAGTGAAGTCTTGTTTTCCTACACATATTTCTAGGAGAGTTCTCAACATACCACTATCATAGCGGCATGAGGAGGAAACCCTTTATTGGTAGAAGGAGAGCAATGGCATGTTCTCTATCCGGAGCGCTTATTTCCTTGTCTGAGTGGGCTAGGACTTGGTAGATGGCATGGATATGGAGTTATGGAAAAGGGTATGAAAATAGGGATGGCCACCAAAGCTGAAACACTTCATATGGAGAGCACTTAGGAACATCCTCCCCACTAAGGCAGAGCTACTAAGGAAGCAAGTGACACAGGACGATGGCTGCAATCATTGCGGACAGTGAGAGGATATTTCTCATGTGTTGATGCATTGTGATATAGCTAGACAGATATGGGTGACGGGAGAGTTTGTTTGGACGAGACAACTAGGAGCACATGACATGGGGAGCTTTGTGAGGAGTCTTCTTAATGATGGGGATAGTCGGCGCAAGGATGAGGGAGCTTCTCTATTATGGGTGGCATGGACAACAAGGAATAAAACTCTATTTGATGATCACCCTCCTTATCTATCGGGCCTTGCGGCTAGCTTCATCAACCTTGTGGCAGATCATGCTCGGTACCATGGGGTTGTGGTATGTTCAGCCTCTCTCTCTACATCGCCCAGACTTGCTACATGGTGGCGCCCACCTACTGACAGTGTGAAGATCAACACATACGTGTCTCTCATCACAGCGGAGGAGAATGACTATGGTGTAGCCGTACAGGACGAGCACAGGCAGCTCTTGTGGACCTTTCAATGTCGGTTAGAACAGCCGTACTCAGTGCTTAGTGCGGAAGGCACAGCCGTTCTTCACAGCATGCAGCTGGCTCTCAGGGAAGGCTTGTTTGCTGCTGGTGGAGGCTGTGAAGAAGGGCTATGGCGGACGTGGCTATGAAGATACCATCATCCACGACATTGTCGATCTTTCCCATAGTTTCCTTTCTTTTAATTTCTACTTTATTAGAAGGCAAGGCAATAGAGTAGCACATGCCTTGGCTGTTTCAGCCTGTCATTTTGTTAACCCTCACCTTGTTGGAGAGGGTTTTGAGGATCGGATCCTTGTACTTGCTGCTAACGATTTGATTACTTAATAAAATGGTGGGCGTCCTTTCTCAAAAAAAAATCAAATTAATCAAACTATGGGTGGTGACTTTCAAGATGTCACAAAATGCTAAAATAATTTGGGTCACTGTCATGCAAATTTTATGCAATTTCAAAGAAGAAGAATAACATCTCAATAATAAATCGAAGATCTAGTATCTCAAAACTCCAAATCTTGCACAAACACCAAGTCAAGTGGTTCCAAGGATAGATGAAGAGATAACTACAAGGTATGAAAATCTTGACAATATATTGGCTTGGAATCAAATATTATTCAATTTTTGGTGTTCATGATTAAGTTTCCCATGCAAGGTTACTAATTCATATTTTCTCCATCATTATTACTTCTAGAATTCTATCCAGTATACATATTCAAGTATATCAATATTTTCTCTAGATTATGTCCTTAAATGTTATTATCATTCTCATGTTGTATACTTCCATAGTCTCATTGATTGACTATTCCACATAATATCGATGTCACATCCATATTTATTTATTCACACACTTTCTTATTCACTTTTTGGTATATACATTGAATGAAATGAGGGTTCCTTTCAATTAATTTTGCATTTCTAGTTGTCTGAAGGTACCAATTAATGACACATTCATTAAGGAATATAACATTCTACTTTCTATCCCCTTTTCCCAATTTTTACTACTTCATGCATGATTTAGCTATTTATTACTTAATTAGGAACGTGATGATGCCATCATCTATTTCTTCAAATTTTGTATTTAGATCATTGGTCCTTGCCATACAAAAAGGTTTTGGCAGCCCAATTTGTAGCCCGTGCCTCTACTAAGGCATTTGTTTAATTATGCATCTACTTTTGTAAATATATAGTTGTTAATTGTATTCATGTAGTTTTCTACTTATATAACTATTATGAATGGTAATTTTTTGTATTAGATCATACAATTTTAGTATGACGTGAACATTTATTATACATATAGTCCAAAATACTATTTAATGTGATAAAGTCGGTCACACAAAGTCAAAATAGGTTTATAGTGACCCAAAATAGTACATTCATACATTCATGGAATTTTCCTGATTTTTAGTCTATTTGTATCAATTCTTTTCCTTTTCTATATGTATAACTCATTAACAAGCATATTCTTCATTATATCATTTTGATCAGGAATAATCATTACATCTTGGATATTATTAGTCATTATGGTGAAATTTCAATATAAACATCTATGTGCATCTAATAATTTTCCTTGATTTTCTTCAATTTAAAATAATTTCTTTTATTGTCTATGTTTACCTCCCACTTATCATGTATATTGATCAATTATCATTTTAAATAGAAATTAATTTTAAAATATATATCTATTAGTGATAAGGGTTATTTAAGTCAAAAAAATCATTTTTTGGCATTTGTGGATTCCCACGAATTTCTATAATATCTAAGCATTTATTTCATTTTCTTTGTTAATCATTTAAAATCATACACAATTGTCACACATGTATATAAATGAAATATATTAATAGACTATAACAAAATAATGCATTCATGTTTTAGTGGTTTTGGGCAATGTGTGACGTCATATTATTTTATATTTATTTTTTATTATCATTATCATTATTAATATTATATCACTAATCTTTGATCTAATCCAACGGAATATGAATAGCAGAAGGGAGGAGGATATACCTGATGAGCAAGAACAAAGGAGGCTCCTCAAATTTTGGGGTTGTAGGTAAGGTGGAAATCACCATAGTGATTCTATGGTCCATGCCGGAGACAAAGCTGGCAGAAGTTGCTGCTGTGAATGTGGCCAAGCCGAGCAACACTCGCCATACAAGCATAGGTTACAAAGTCCATGGAAGAGGTTGATTGGGTGTATAAGCTTGTACCAATGTTTGAGGGGTCACAAACAAGTTTGGGGCATGATGGAGCAAATTGGAAATGATGGTAGGGACCACTATGGTGAAGTACATGAGGTTGATGGGTGGTCCATGTTTGTAATGATGAGCAAATTTGTGGTGTTACAAGTAGATATAATTCCTTCTTAGTAAGTATGTGTAGCTTATATTTGTGGTATGTAGGTTTTCTAGGATGAGTGAAGAGTCTAGAAGTGAAGAAAAAATGGGAAGGAGGTAATGGGTGAGTTAAATACTTGTGTGGAAATTTGAATGATTTACTATAACTTCACCTCATTCCGTTCAAGGAGAAAGTAGCAGTTGAAAAGGCTATATAGACATGCCATGGTATAATAGATCTTTCTGCTTAGCATACCAATGGGTTGTCATTTATTTCAAGAAGGAGAATGTTATGCAACGCCCTTGGCATGTCAAGGAGAACATGAACATGTCTTTTCTATCAAAGTTAGTTTGTATTTAGGTTGAAGGTATTATCATGGTTTATTAATAAATTCAAATATAAAATCCATTAAATTGATTAGTCACAATGAAGAGTGAGGTGACAAAATGTGAGAAGGTAGAAAATTGTCATGAAATTGGTAATTACTCAAATCCAACATCCAAATGACTAACACGTCAACGGCTGAAGGACTCAAGCATCTGTCCCTAGGATGGTAATATCAAAGCATGATCGAGGAGGCATAAAAGATCAACATACATGAATAAATAACAAGATGGAAGCACCACATAATCTCAACATTCAAAAAGAATTATTAATAGAAACTTTGTTTATTACATGGCTTCAACTTCAAGATGGGAGTACAATTGTACAATATGATCATGTACACTAGCTACAATCTTACAACAAGGTGCAACTTGACACTTCTGAACCAACCCTAAACTCCCAAGCTATCTCTGAACCTAAAACATATGAGAAAGAAGTAGGGAAACACACAAGGTGTTGAATACATGGCATAACGATACATATATTCAATATTTGCATAACTTGAAAGATTTATAGAAGTAAACAAATAAGAATACACAAGTTGAGTGCTTAACAAAATGAGAGCCCATGTTTTATTTCATTCTTACTCATATCATACCAACAATATCATGTATCATAAGGCCTTTGACCAGCTTCCCATTGGAAGGGTACGTGAGGGTGGTTAAGGATAAATGCCATTAGCTAACCATGTTTATGAACACGGTCCGTCCTATCTTGACAAATTGAGTAGGACACTCAACATTGCATTCTTAGCTCAAGAATACAAGCAGGTGCACATAGCTTGTATGAATATTAATATTGTGTGGTCAATATATAATATCAATGATACATAACATCAAGTACAATACTACATGGGAAATATTTCAGCAAGTAAACAAGCATACATACATATCAAGTTGCAAAAAAGAGGACCATAATCATATAAATATTTGCAACTGATACTTGATTTAGATATGCATAACCTAACTTATTCTTGATCATTTAGCCACAAGATAGACCTTATTAGGAACAAGATTACATGCATGTATTAGATTCTCATCTTTAACCCTAACTAGATCCATTCTAGGGTTTAGGTCAAATCGGGTTCAAAGTTGACTATTAGTGCATTTGATGATCTTTTACTAATTTAGGGTCCATCATGAAGGTTTGTTTCAAGTTTCATGTCATTTTTTATCCCATCTATTTTATGTGATTATTAAGAGAGTTATGTCACTTATGAGCATTTTAGGGTCCAAAACCTCACACAAGGCCAAACAAGGCTAAGGTTCATTAAGACATGAGACTAGACTGGATTTAAGATTAGATCAACAAGGTAGTGACATAATGTGGATGTCCCTTAGAGCTTAGAAATCATATAACCAACATTGGTTATTATCATCCACATAGCCTACATATTCCATTAGGGTCCAACATAAGGCTTGTTGGGCCATCCACATCCAAGATATCATGAGGGATAGGATAATCCCTAATTTGAAAGGGGAGGACAATAGAAAATGATCCAAAACCATTCTAGTCCATAAGAACACAATTCAAGCCATATAGGTAACACTAGGAAATAAGGGTTACAAACACCATTATAGTGCAAAAGGAGTGATCTTATGCATTACGGTCACCAAACATCACAAAATTATTTATTTTAGAGATTTTAAGATAGTGTGAATCACCAATGGGGTCAAAATCATCACTTGAACCAAGTATAACAATTCATTCATGTAATAAGGGTACATACATGAATTAGGTATCAAATGACTCAAACATAGCAAAAAGAGAACAAGGGTGAATATTTGTACCATGATGTGGCCCAAAAGCTACTAACTTCCAGGTTAGAGTGATGCTAGATGCATATTAGATGCAAAATTAGCAACTGTGGTAGGGTATGTCACTAATATTCAAAACAAATCACATATGTATATTTTAGAGTCATAAAGAGTGCATGAAAGGTGATTAGGGATTCCATAGTGCTCAAATATCATAAAAGTTACAAAATTTTGATGTAGGAATTAGATTGAGGCTCAAAGATCTGATATTTACCTTGGTCATGCATTAATTCTAAACAAACATAGTCAAAGTTTTTATTCTTAGCCAAACATGGAAAACAAAGGAAGATATAAGGCCTAAAAATATGCTCCTTGGGTAAATCTCATCAAGCAAATCAATTTGGTATATAATTTCAATATATATGACCAAGGGGGTGAAAGATATCAATTTTGAAGATATCATTGAAAACTATAGAGGAAGAGAGATGGGTTGTTACATTTCATCATGTGGTGACAATGCTTGTTGGATCAGAGGATCATCATGGTCCAAATCATGATCCTATGGTCCTGAGCGTGTTAGGCCACCATTAGGGGGAGGCGAGCCAAGCAGCCTAGCCGGACCAAGGTTGGGCCTCGACTCCTTGGCCAACACTGGCCCATGCCTGACCTCCCTTAGCTTCTTGTCTCCCACCCGTGTGTGGGTTCCTGCATGATGCAAGTGTATGTTGCTCATTGAAGCTATGGTTGGAGGCGTCAGAATGAATATGTTGACCCTTCACGACGTGTTATCATATCCCGGCCAGGTCTTCCGTACTTGAATCTGGGTGGTTGGTCCATGGAAGCACGGAGAGGCAACACCCCAAAGAGTTGTCCCAAGGCATCTCTAGTGTTATTGGAGGTAGAATATGAAGTGAAGGAGAGGGCTAGAGGGTGTAAGAGTGTGAGAAAAGAGAGTAAAAAGAATGTCATTGAAAAAAGAGAAAGAAATCCAACTTCAATTTGGCAAAGGGGTTGAGGAATGGAGTCATTGGCTGGTGTCATGGAGGGGGTATGTGGTAGCAATGCCACCTATGACGTCCCTTGTACGGAACTTGGAGATGGGTCCCTAGCCATCAGATTTGAAGGGGGTGTTCCATGGGCACCGCTATAAGGATGATGAAGAATTAACATAAATACGGTTTGCCGACTTGGCATCCAAGGAGGGCCACCTCCCCTAACTTGGATGAGCACTCAATTGGGCCCATTAAGGCTCAATTCAACTTAAAACAAACATCAAATAGGGATATTCAAATGGCCATATCTTCAGGTATGATTATCCTACTCAGGTGATTTTGGCACATTTGGATTCAGAATTGAAAACTCTATAATATAAAATACACTACAGGGTAAGAAAAATCTTATTGATGATTTTTAGGTTTAGTTGCAAGATGATGATTCACTAAATCTTGGAACTTAAATCAAAAGTGAATTCAAAGTCACACACTATGAAATCAATCATTATGTGACCAAATTGGAGTATCACGACATTCAAACTAGACAATTAACATCTAATGAGTAGTCTGAGTCTCAACAGAGTGAGAAGGTGTAGAAAAGTAGAAAGAGAAGGTTATGTATCAAAAAACAATTTGTGTGTGAATTAATGAGAGGAATATACATTAAAGTAGAAAGTTCATGTATGAGAATATGAATACTAGAGATGGAGTTAGGATCAATAAAGGCCATACAGAATTAATAAAAATTGTGGCAACACATCCCACTTTCACACAAACAGCGAGGTGTTACGCGAAAATGTGTGGAAATCACCATAACCACAGATTATCCAAAACACGGGTTAATTAAAATCGATTGTGGAAAACTGATAGACTGAGAAACTATTACATTCTAGTTCACATCCTGCAAGAAAACATGTTATATACATTCATTCAAGCCTTCATACATGTCCACAGCTTAGAGCAACAGTTGTTCTATAATCACATGAGTTCATCACCTGTTTATACATACATAAAGGTCCACATCCGGCCAACTGCAGGATATACAAAGCATTTACAGCTGTACATCGTGAAACAACGTCAAAACACCGCCGCCAAGGACCTGAGAGTACAGGGATGACTCTAGACTCTACTACAAAACCTCCAAATAGCAGCATGTCCATCGCTTGCCTTCTACTGTTCTGCTTGCTTCTCGGCCGCAACTCCGCGACCACCACCACGTCTACCTCGACCACCTAAAAAGGGTGTAAACCAGCGGGGTGAGACAATTGAACATTGTCCCAGCGGGAGACATAACTCCCCGCCAAAACTACAAAACCTCAGATGAATATAGCAGCTAACTGATAAAAAGTATAAAAGAGCAGTTATAAAATAAAGTTGTTCATGCTTAGCAAACTTATCAGATGTAATCAAGTATCTCTTGTGAAACATGAGTAACAAGACAAGATATCTAAGTTCTACTACATATGAAGAACATATAAGTAACTGCAGGATATAATGAGAGTAACTACACAAACAAGGCCTCAACCAATGTTTCGTGTTTGTCTTAAGCAGTAATACTATTCGGCTGAATTATGTATTATTATGCCCTGAGGAAATGAGTCGTACCGCTCAAATCCAACCTTCAGTTGCGAAACCAAAGCCGGTGCCATACAAAGTCAATGGAAGAGACGGACTCCACGACCTCGCCCCTCGTGGTCAGTGCATGAGTACAACACAAGCAGGACACCAGTCTCATGCTGAAGTGGTCTTAGCCACAGGGTCAGGCTACCCTCTGCCTAGCCCACCTCGGTACAGGTCTCGCGCTAGTGAAACTGAGCCACGGGCCCGTTCACCATGCTCTGAGCCATGAACGCATTCATGCTCCTCATATCACATATCCTGAGCCATGGGCCTGTTCACCATGTTCTTCATCACAATTGGGCTACGGGCCTGAATCCGCACCCTGGAGTCTACAACCGAAGTTGCACTCTTACCTCCTCACTTTAGGCTAGGAGAAACCTCACATATTCAACAATATGCGCTCCGGGTTAACCCGCAAGAGAACCCGTTTCACCATCACCAATTCCTGACGATGATGGATCTATGGCCAGGGCAACTACATGATATATTTCACTGTGATTAATTAGTATCTTTTATATGGATTGCAAGATTCAACCATGTTGTATAACATGCAATTATAATAGGAAATAAACAACATAAACTCAACATTATGATTTTACTACAATTCACATCATACTGATCCATCACAAGGATCCCACATCACATGATATCACTTGGCCTCTTGCCAATCAATCTAGATTCATATCATGGGATCTCAATCCCTCATCATAAGCTGCCACTGCCTCTCAGGGCTTACATCATCATCATCATCATGGAACAGTATTCATAATGTACATGTCATCCCATTGTTCTCATATAATCATTCCTCATAGCCTTTCATTTGGCTATGCATTACCTACATGGTTAGCACTATTTGATAATCAACATGAATAACTTAGAAACTCATATTATCAACACAGGGTGACATTACAAAGTGACATTAACGATTATATACTTTCTTAATCATGCTTCAACTTATGACCACATGTATATGGCACATCATTAAGCAAACCCTAATGCATGCTCATTATTGCTCTTAGCATTATAAGACAATCAAGGTGATCACATACGTGTGTATAACCATAAGTGTAGATGAACAAGCTTAACCATAATGAATATTATCATGCAACGAGTCACCATCGTTTGTAACAAGAATATACAACAAACATCTTTCCAAGATACGTGTAACCCTCACTAGAAACACTAAGGACCCTCACTAAAAACACTATCGGGCAGGGCTCACCCTCACCATAGGTTGTATCGAGCAACCTGCCCTCAACTCACAACCAGCTCACAACGACCCGCGTGCAGCGCGCAATGCCGCGTTATCAAGGGCAAGTGTGCCACAACACAACTCGCCTCAAGAGCAAACCGTGCAGGGCAGGGTTGTGATGCCCGTCACCAAAGGAACCAAAGGGGTATCATCCACACCATGAGCCGTGCAAGGGGTCCTGGTCAAGAGGGTTTTCAGGCAACACCTCCCCATGCTCATGTCGTCCAAGGTGTTAACTCTCAAGGTCGTCTACCACCTCACACATGGACACCCGAAACCCTAATGGGTCAAGAGAAGGCTCACCTCAATCAACTAAGAAGGAGGGGTCTTGCACTTCTTCTATCACCAAAGGGGTCACAAGGAGAAACCCTAGAAAGAGTAATCACTAACCGATCTCACCCTTCTAGCCCATGGTGAGAGGAGAGTATTGCCCAAACAACTAGAACACAAGCTCACCTCAATCGGTTAAGGGAAAGAGGGGTGTTGCTCATGATACTAGAAGATCAAACTCACTCCTCTAGACCAAGGGGAGAAAGGAGTATTGCTCACCTACAAACCCTAGATCATAAGGTTCGGCCAACATGGAAGCTAAGCAAGAAACTAATCTACTAACATGTAAACAAGATCATAACAAGAGATAGTGTAGCTAGGGTTAGAAGTTATGCAACCCGACTTAAGCAACTTCAGGCTCCTAGCTCCAAGCACCACCAAGAAAGGAAGATGGAGACTCCAAGGCTATCGGCCACCAACTTGCTTCTCCAAGGTGTGTCGGCCACCAAGCTTGCTCCTTCCAAGGGGATATCGGCCACCACTTGCTAGGGAGAGGGTTGTGTCATGCAACAAGGTGGAGAGGGATCAAGGGACCAAAGGGACCCTAAGCTAAGGAAAGGAACCACCTATATAGAAGTAAAGGGAGGAGAAAACAAGGTTGGTCCAAGCAAGGTGTCACTTGCCTAGGGACACTTGTCCTAGTGCACAAGCCACCACTCTAGCAAGCTCTATACACATGTCCAAGATATGTTCCAAGTGTCCACTAAACAAGGTCAAGGCTAGGTCAAGCATCATGGGCGACACAACAACTTGCACTATGGGCGACACAACTCATCCCCATGGGCGACACACTCCCTTGGCCGATACACATCCACTTCTTGGCCGATACAAGGCTCAACCAAAGCAAAGCAAGGCACCTCAAGGCCCAACAAGCTCAACTAGGCCCAAAAGAACTCAAGCAACGAGCCCAAGTCTTCCTCTGTACACAAGAGGAAGCAAAGAGAGGGAAAAACACCTCACAAGGTGGCAAACTTGCCTACAAAACCCTAGACTTGGGTTAATTGCAAGTAGCACTTCCAACTCTCAACAAGGTTCAACCAAAACCCTAATCACCACCAAAGGTGATTATCAAGCAACAAATCACCAGGGTTAAGCAAAGCAAACAGGGTAAACCCTAATCGAAGGTCAGGGTCCTTACAAGCTAACCCCCTTTAAGGGATTTCGTCCCTGAAATCCGAAGAGAAAAGCGAGGGATACTTCCTCCTCATCTCTTCCTCAAGCTCCCACGTGGCTTCCTCAATGCCACGATGATGCCAAAGGACCTTCACAAGAACCATGTCCTTCCTCTTCAGCTTCTTAACTCTTCTGTCAAGGATCACCACAGGACCTTCCTCGTAGGTCACATCTTCATCAAGCTCAACTTCAACTGGCTGTATCACTGTTCCTGAATCCGGATGGCTTTTCTTCAGCATACTGACATGGAACACTGGATGCAACCTGTGCAACTCTAGAGGTAACTCTATCTCATAGGCTACCTTACCAACACGTGCTATGACTGGGTAAGGCCCCATATACCTAGGTGCCAACTTACCCTTCCGGCCAAACCTCAGCACACCTTTCCACGGCGTGACTTTAAGATACACTTTGTCTCCTACCTGGAACTCCAAAGGTCGTCGGCGATTGTCTGCATAAGACTTCTTCCTGTCTTGTGCCACTTTCAACTGTTGATATATCACCTTGATCTTTTCGGTTGTTTGCTGCACTAACTCAGGACCCAACAACTGATACTCACCAGACTCATACCAACACAAAGGAGATCTGCACTTCCTACCATACAAGGCTTCATAAGGACCCATGTCAACGCTCCGCTGATAACTATTATTGTAGGCAAACTCTATCAAACTCAGATGTACATCCCAACTGCCTAGAAACTGCAAAACACAAGCTCGAAGGAGATCCTCCAGAATCTGAATAGTCCTCTCAGACTGTCCATCTGTCTGCGGGTGAAAGGCGGTACTGAACCTCAACTGTGTTCCCAACGCTTTGTGCAACTGTTCCCAAAAATGACTTGTAAACTGCGGACCTCTGTTAGAAACTATCGTCGTTGGCACACCATGCACACGTACTATCTCATCACATAAACTCGAGCGAGTTTCTCAGCTGTATACGTCGTTTTTACATGTAGGAAATGGGCAGACTTCATCAATCTGTCCACTATCACCCAAATGGAATCATGATTCCTAGTTGTTCTGGGTAGACAAACTATGAAATCCATGGTGATATGATCCCATTTCCACTGCGGTATTGGCAAAGGTTGCAGCATACATGCCGGCTTCTGATGTTCAGCCTTGACTTGTTGACATATCGCACACCTAGCCACGAACTCAGCTACATCCTTCTTCAAACTGGGCCACCAATATAAGTCCTTCAGACTATGATACATCTTGGTGACACCTGGATGCATAGCATACATCGACGTGTGTGCTTCCTCGAGCACTAACTTTCTCAGCTCATCAACATCAGCAACCACCATCCTATCACGATAGCAGACTAGCCCATCCTCGGACTCATGAAACCCATCACGCTTTTCGCTGCAAACTCTGATCTGATCAACTGCACCGCATCATCTGTCTGTTGGGCATCTTTGATCTGTTGCCTCAACGTAGGCTTGACTTGCATCTGTGCTAAAAGTCTAGCTAACGAGGAAACCTCCATCTGCACATTCATCTGCCGTAAAGAGACAAACATATCCCGCCTATGGCATACCAGAGAATTTTGCTGTGCCTTCTTGGAAGAAAAAGAAGACTTTCGACTAAGTGCATCAGCTACCACATTCGCCTTACCAGGATGATACTCGATAGTGCAGTCATAATCATTGATCAACTCCATCCATCGGCGACGTCGCATGTTCAACTCTTGCTGCGTAAAGATGTACTTCAGGTTCTTATGATATGTAAAGATCTGACACACTTCCCCATAAAGATAGTGTCTCCAAATCTTTAACGCATGAACCACTACCGCCAGCTCCAAGTCATGAGTCGAATAGTTCTCCTTGTGTTTCTTAAGCTGTCATGAAGCAAAAGAAACCACATGATCCTCCTGCATCAGCACATAACCTAAGCCTTTCTTGGAAGCATCACAGAAAACCACATTGCCCTTCCCAGGTTTTGGCAAGATCAACACTGGAGCACTGGTCTGCTTCTCCTTCAAACTCTGGAAAGCTTGCTGGCATCGATCATCCCAGACAAAAGGCACACCCTTTCTCGTCAACTTTGTCATTGGCAACGCAATCGCACTGAAGTCCTTGATAAACCTTCGGTAGTATCCTGCTAAACCCAGAAAATTGCGAACTTCTGTCGGTGTCTTTGGTTGTTCCCATTCTGCAACATATTCCACCTTCTTTGGATCTACTTTGACTCCTTCAACAGATATCACGTGACCCAAGAAAGTCACTTCTTCCAACCAGAACTCGCACTTACTGAACTTGGCATACAACTGATGTTGGCGAAGAAGAGTTAACGCTCGTCGAAGAAGTTGCACATGCTCTTGCCTGTCCTGACTGTAGATCAAGATGTCATCTATAAAGACTACAACAAACCGATCTAAGAACGGACGGAACACTTTGTTCATCAGGTCCATGAAAGCAGCAGGTGCATTGGTTAGCCTGAACGGCATAACCACGAACTCGAAATGACCATACCTCATCCGAAAAGCTGACTTTGGTATGTCATCCGCCTTGATTTTCAACTGATGATATCCAGACCGTAGATCGATCTTTGAAAACACTGTAGCACCACGCAACTGATCAAACAGATCATCTATCCTCGGCAACATGTACTTGTTCTTGATCGTGACCTTATTCAACTGTCGGTAGTCTATACACAACCGCATCGAACCATCCTTCTTCTTGACGAACAACACTGGAGCACCCCAAGGCGACGTGCTCGGTCAGATGAAACCTTTGTCCAGCAACTCTTGTAACTGCTTCTTCAACTCTGCCATCTCCACTGGAGCCATCCTATATGGTGTCTGTGCAACTGGATGTGTACCTGGGATCAGATTGATCTCAAAATCAATCTCTCGGGGTGGAGGAACACCAGGAAACTCTTCAGGAAACACAACTGCAAACTCTCGGACAACGGTCACCTCCTCGAGACTAAGACCTTTCGCCTTTGTAGCCACGACGATATCCACTACATGAGCTAGGAATGCCTCAAATCCTTGTCGTAACAACCTATCTTCCACCATAGCTGATACCAGACACGTCGGAAGAATCTTCCTATCTCCCTGGAAGATCCACTTCTCGCCAGCATCAACAAACACTGCCTGCTTAGATCCACAGTCCAAAACCACCTTATACTTCTCTAAGGTATCCATCCCGAGGATAACATCAAACCCATGCATATCAAGTGGTATGATCCACTCGAATGTGGTGTCCCGAGAAAGACAAGACACAAGATGGACACTCTTCTCGGAGCAATGAGGAACCATCAAGAGGGGTTTCTAACAACAAACTACCCTTCTTACGACTAACAGGTAAACGACAGTTCTCAAGCATACTATAGGTGATAAAAGAGTGTGTAGCACCCGGGTCAACCAGAACAGATATAAAGTAAGAAGAAGACATATCAGCATGAAACAACTCCATCTGACCTGTCACCACTCGCGGGTTGACTATCGCCTCCGGCTGACTCATAGCATAGAATCGAGCCGTTGCTTGTTGTCCATGCCCTTTGCTTCCCTGAGCATATGATCCTGCTTGAGACGCTTGTCCGCATCCTCGTCCTCTGCTACCACTAGGCTACTGTCGATCCGATCCTTGATGATTCTGCCTCGGGTGTTGCGTCACTTCAACATCTCTATTCAGGTAGTTGAACCTCCAATGCCCGATCTGACCACACAGATGGCATGCTCTATCGTCAACCCGTGGCCTAGATGGCCCTGTCACTGTCACAGAAGTTGTACTGTGTGCCTTAGATGGTGAAGAAACATAACCCCTTCCTCTACTTGGAGACCACTGAGACTGTCCACCAAAACCTCTCATCACTGACGGTGATGCAAACCTTGGCTTCTTGAAGCCACCAAACCTCTGACCCTGAAACTGAGCAGGTCTTTTCTTAGCCATAGACTCTCTCTTCTCCCTTACTGATCATTCAATCCTCCGGACAGAACCCACAAATGTAGCAAACTTCTCTCGGTTCTCCAATGCAGGCACAGGAGTTGTCAGCTCAGAACTCAGACCCTTCTCGAAACGTCTGATCCATTCCTCATTTGTTGCTGCCATGTGAGGACAAAACCTCAACATATCCATGAACTTGGCCTCATACTCGATGATGTACATCGTTCCTTGTCGCAGGCTCTCAAACTGACTGATCTTCTCATCCTGATACGTCTTTGGGAAGTATCTGGTGATGAACTCGCACCGGAACACTTCCCAACAGATCACCTCTCCGGGCCGCTTCTCTTCCTCGATGGTCCACCAGTGACCAGCACTACCTTTCAGAAGGTAGACAGTGTGCTTTACTTTGTCTGCTTCGGGGATGAGGATCCGAAAAGCCTTCTCAAGACTTGACAGCCACAGATCCGCATTCGCTGGATCAGCCGTTCCAGCATATTCCGAAGCTCCGACTCGGCGAAGCCGCTCGAAGGTCTTCCCAATACCCGATGTTTCACTGTGGGGAGCATGTACTCTCGGAGGAGGCACTGGCAATCGCTCAACCATGAGATTCATCGTAGCCATCATCTATGCCATAAGTTGTTGGTAGGCAGGATGTTCAAGAATGGCTGGGTTATGTTGGGGGACCTCAGGCACCCGATCTTCATGTGCCTGACCTACTGCTCCATCAACTAATGCATCATCGATGTGCTCAGCAGCGTGTTCTTCATAGTTTCTAGACATCTTGGCTTTTCTTCCACTGAGGGCAGAAGATGATTGTGAGATAATCTAGAAACTCATAAGAACAGACTCGACCTAGTCCTAGATCCCTGTAGACTCAGCGAACCTAAAGCTCTGATACCAAAACTTGTGGCAACACATCCCACTATCATACAAACAGCGATATGTTACGTGAAAACGTGCGAAAATCACCATAACCATAGATTATCCAAAACACAGGTTAATTAAAACCGATTGCGGAAAACTGATAAACTGAGAAACTATTACCTTGCAGTCCACATCCTGCAAGAAAACATGTTATATACATTCATTCAAGCCTTGATACTTGTCCACAGCTTAGAGCAACAGTTGTCTTGTAATCACATGAGTTCATCACCTATTTATACATACATAAAGGCCCACATCCGGCCAACAGCAGGATATACAAAGCATTTACAGTTGTACATCGTGAAACAACGTCAAAACACCGCCAAGGACCTGAGAGTATAGGGATGACTCTAGACTCTACTATAAAACCTCCAAATAGCAGCATGTCCATCGCTTGCCTTCTACTGTTCTGCTTGCTGCTCGACCGCAACTCCGCGACAACCACCACGTCTACCTCGACCACCTAAAAAGGATGTAAACCAGCGGGGTGAGACAATTGAACATTGTCCCAGCGGGAGACATAACTCCCTGCCAAAACTACAAAACCTCAGGTGAATATAGCAGCTAACTAATAAAAAGTATAAAAGAGCAGTTATAAACTAAAGCTATTCATGCTTAGCAAACTTATCAGATGTAATCAAGTATCTCTTGTGAAACACGAGTAACAAGACAAGATATCTAAGTTCTACTACATATGAAGAACATATAAGTAACTACAGGATATAATGAGAGTAACTACACAAACAAGGCCTCAACCAATGTTTCGTGTTTGTCTGAAGCAGTAATACTATTCGGCTGAATTACGTATTATTATGCCCTGAGGAAGTGAGCCGTACCGCTCAAATCCAACCTTCGGTTGTGAAACCCAAGCCGGTGCCATACAAGGTCAATGGAAGAGCCGGACTCCACGACCTCGCCCCTCGTGGTCAGTGCACGAGTACAACACAAGCAGGACCACAGTCTCATGCTGAAGTGGTCTTAGCCATAGGGTCAGGCTACCCTCTGCCTAGCCCGCCTCAGTACAGGTCTCAGCGTTAGTGAAACTGAGCCACGGGCCTGTTCACTGTGCTCTGAGCCATGAACGCATTCATGCTCCTCATATCACATATCCTGAGCCATGGGCCTATTCACCATGCTCTTCATCACAATTGGGCTACGGGCCTGAATCCGCACCCTGGAGTCTACAACCGAAGTTGCACTCTTACCTCCTCACTTTAGGCTAGGAGAAACCTCGCATATTCAACAATATGCGCTCTGGGTTAACCCACAGGAGAACCCATTTCACCATCACCAATTCTTCACGATGATGGATCTATGGCCAGAGCAACTACATGATATATTTCACTGTGATTAATTAGTATCTTTTATATGGACTGCAAGATTCAACCAAGTTGTATAACATGCAATTATAACAGAAAATAAACAACATAAACTCAACATTATGATTTTACTACAATTCACATCATACTGATCCATCACAAGGATCCCACATCACATGTTATCACTTGGCCTCTTGCCAGTCAATCTAGATTCATATCATGGGATCTCAATCCCTCATCATAAGCTGCCACTGCCTCTCAGGGCTTACATCAACATCATCATCATGGAACAACATTCATAATGTACATGTCATCCCATTGTTCTCATATAATCATTCCTCATAGCCTTTCATTTGGCTATGTATTACCTGCATGGTTAGCACTATTTGATAATCAACATGAATAACTTAGAAACTCATATTATCAACACAGGGTGACATTACAAAGTGACATTAACGATTATATACTTTCTTAATCATGCTTCAACTTATGACCACATGTATATGGCACATCATTAAGCAAACCCTAATGCATGCTCAGTATTGCTCTTAGCATTATAAGATAATCAAGGTGATCACATCCGTGTGTATAACCATATTAAGTGTAGATGAACAAGCTTAACCATAATTAATATTATCATGCAACGAGTCACCATCGTTTGTAACAAGAATATACAACAAACAGCTTTCCAAGATACGTGTAACCCTCACTAGAAACACTAAGGACCCTCACTAAAAACACTATCGGGCAGGGCTCACCCTCACCATAGGTTGTATCGAGCAACCTGCCCTCAACTCACAACCAGCTCACAATGGCCAGCGTGCAGCACGCAACGCCGCGTTATCAAGGGCAAGCGTGCAGCGCGCAACGCTGGGTCAACGGCATACCGGGCAACGACCAAGGATCAACCGTGCAGTCGTGCCGGGTAGGGTATATCATGCAACGCGCAATGAGCACCATGGTGTGCAGGCTATCGGGAAACAAAGTGTCAGTTGTGTGACGTGCACTGGGCGTGCAGCTCATGTCGGGCGACACGGTGCCGGGCAGGGTGACGCACACCCCGGGCGAGCACTGTTGGGCGACGCAGTGTCAAGCTCACTTACAACGTGCACGGGTAGCGTGTAACTGGTTCTAGAATGCAAGGATCTGTGTCGGGCGTGCAGCCTGTGTGCTCGCCCACCACAGCACAACGCGCCTCAAGAGAAAACCGTGCAGGGCAGGGTTGTGATGCCCGTCACCAAAGGAACCAAAGGGGTATTGTCTACACTATGAGTCGTGCAAGGGGTCCTGGTTAAGAGGGCTATTGGGCAACACCTCCCCATGCTCATGTCGTCCAAGGTGTTAACTCTCAAGGTCGTCTACCACCTCACACATGGACACCCGAAACCCTAATGGGTCAAGAGAAGGCTCACCTCAATCAACTAAGAAGGAGGGGTCTTGCACTTCTTCTATATCCAAACGGGTCACAAGGAGAAACCCTAGAAAGAGTCATCACTAATCGAGCTCACCCTTCTAGCCCATGGTGAGAGGAGAGTATTGCCCAAACAACTAGAACACAAGCTCACCTCAATTGGTTAAGGGAAAGAGGGGTGTTGCTCATGATACTAGAATCTCAAACTCACTTCTCTAGACTAAGGGGAGAAAGGAGTATTGCTCACCTACAAACCCTAGATCATAAGGTTTGGCCAACATGGAAGCTAAGCAAGAAACTAATCTACTAACATGTAAACAAGATCATAACAAGAGATAGTGTAGCTAGGGTTAGAAGTTATGCAACCCACCTTAAGCAACTTCAAGCTCCTAGCTCCAAGCACCACCAAGCAAGGAAGATGGAGACTCCAAGGCTATCGGCCACCAACTTGCTTCTCCAAGGTGTGTCGGCCACCAAGCTTGCTCCTTCCAAGGGGATATCGGCCACCACTTGCTAGGGAGAGGGTTGTGTCGTGCAACAAGGTGGAGAGGGATCAAGGGACCAAAGGGACCCTAAGCTAAGGAAAGGAACCACCTATATAGAAGGAAAGGGAGGAGAAAACAAGGTTGGTCCAAGCAAGGTGTCACTTGCCTAGGGACACTTGTCCTAGTGCACGAGCCACCACTCTAGCAAGATCTATACACATGTCCAAGATATGTTCCAAGTGTCCACTAAACAAGGTCAAGGCTAGGTCAAGCATCATGGGTGACACAACAACTTGCACTATGGGCGACACAACTCATTCCCATGGGCGACACACTCCCTTGGCCAATACACATCCACTTCTTGGCCGATACAAGGCTCAACCAAAGCAAAGCAAGGCACCTCAAGGCCCAACAAGCTCAACTAGGCCCAAAAGAACTCAAGTAGCCCAAGCCTTCCTCCCTACACAAGAGGAAGAAAAGAGAGGGAAAAACACATCACAAGGTGGCAAACTTGCCTACAAAACCCTAGACTTGGGTTATTTGCAAGTAGCACCTCCAACTCTCAACAAGGCTCAACCAAAACCCTAATCACCACCAAAGGTGATTAGCAAGCAACAAAGCACCAGGGTTAAGCAAAGCAAACAAGGTAAACCCTAAATGAAGGTCAGGGTCCTTACAAAAATAGTGAGATATATGAATGTTAGAGAATTGGTCCGTCATGGTTACATCTTAATTTGTACAATGCATACCAAATTTATTTTTGAATGACCATTTCTTATTTTATTTTTATTTTAAGAGAGTTGTCCATAATTAATGACTTCCTTTATTATTCCATCATCTTAGTGGCTAGATAACATAATGGGAAAATGCATTGGCTGTCTCAAATAAACATATACACACAACATTGTACTTTTTTAATGTAATTATCCACAATTAATTGCCACCCATTAATGTGACATTATATAAATTATCCAATAGCATCTATTTATGAAACTATTGAATTGGCTGAGATGGTGTCCAATAAGAAAACACAAGATAGGATTTAAAAGCGCAATATTAAACTATGTGTTTCAATGAGTACATCCCAGTGGATTAATTGATGTGGTTGTCTCTTGGATGAAAATGTCATCAATACGTAATAAATTAATGAATCGTTATTGACACTATGTTGGGTCATACAAATAATATTTTTTAAGATCTAATGTATACATAATGGTATACACATGATTGTTTTGTTAGACAATTATCTACGATTAGAGTAACTTCTAAACAGCTACATTAGTATTCTCTTTAAAAATTTGATTAACTTATATATAAATTAACATAAGATTTTTTATAATTTTCGAAATGATATTATAGGAAAGGATTCTATGTTCCAAAATATCCTTTCAAATTTTACCATCCTAGTTAGTGCATAACTCATTGTTTCCAATAATCCTTCTACATTAAATTTTTAATAACATAAAATATGTTTTACATTATTTCCTAAGCCAATGACTTATACATCGGACAAGATAATCCACAACGGGTCTTGATCTAGTTGGATTCGACCAGGACATTAATAATGGAATTTTGTTTGCAACTTTCATGAATATTCAAGGGAAGTTGAAATAGAAATTAGCAAGAATACTGAATGATGTTTTTGAGTTAAGAGAATAATAAATTATATCTGAAAATGAGTATAGAGTCTAAAATTTAGTATGATACAATGTTCCACTGCAAAATTGTGTCAACATTATTGGGAATCTACACAAATCTCCTTTCCACATATGACATGTCCAACAAATGCCACTTGCTTCTAAAACTCACAGTTATTGAACTGAGCCTATAGATGATGCCTCAACAAATGTAAAGTCAAATGAAGACGCTTATCGTGATGTCCTCCTGCATTCATTGAATATATCAACATGTCATCTATGAACACAACTATGAACCAATTTAGAACTCTATTATTAGATTCATAGAACTTTTCGGTGCATTGGTTAGCCTAAATGGCATAGTCATAAAATCATGGTGCCCATATATCACCCCAAAAGTTGTCTTAGATATATGATTTAACTTGTGCTCAACTTATGATAACTTAATATCATAGTTAACTTTGGAAGCACAATAACTACTTTGAAATGATCATATAGATCATTGATCCTTGATAATGGCTACTTATTTGTTCAAATATCAATGGCTCATGCATAACTTATGGATCCATCTTTCTTATTAACAAATAAAATGGTGATCCACATGGAAACTTTCCTCATTTTATAAAGCCCTTGTCTAACATCTCATGTAATTGTGTCTCAATCTCACCTCCATTGACGCCATCCAATATGGTGCATTTGCTATCATTAGTGTATTTAGAACTAGACTATTTTCAAAGTCAATTTTCTTTAGAGGTGAAACAACGGGTAACTCCTCAAGAAACACATATTGGTATATATTCCCATAAAACTAGCACATGTTTTATCTTTAGACCCCAATATTGGTGTCTACTTCATGAGCTAACAAAGGTGAACAACCTTGTCTCATCATCCTCATTGATAGAAAGTTAGATCTAAATATGTTGAGAGAACGTCATATCTCCATGTCAAGTTGATGCGATGATTTTGAGTCGCATTTATAGACTTGTTTTACTTGTGTTTTATGCATTTATTGGTCATTTTGGTGGTTAATATTGCATAATTCATCTACTTTGGTCTATGATCCTTCTCTATGTCAAATCTCCCTTATTTTAGTATTTTGAGCATAAATGATTCCAATAATATGTTATATCTCGGCTTATGTGGTTTTGTATTGCAATTTCAGAAAAAATGAATATCTACTGCTGTCGATACCATCGACAGCTGTCGATACCATCGACACGACCACAGGTTGCCAGCCGCAAAGAGCAGCACAAAGTCGATACTAGCGACATGAAAGTCGATGGCATCGATATACCATCAGGTTGCTGGCGAGAAGATAGTCGATACTATCGACTGAGAAGTCGATACTATCGACAAGTGGAGCTACATCGACACAAAAGGATAAAACCGACGCCTTAGGATGTCGATACCATCGACCCTCGTCGATGGTATTGAGTCAGCATCAGGTGCAACAATGAAGAGAAAGAAGATTGGTCGATATCGCACAAGGTCGATACCATCTACCCGTGTCAATGGTATCGACACCGTCAGATACAAGTTTGCTTCAGATCGATCTAAATCCGACTTCTGTGATAATTTGGCGACCTAACTCGGTGATTATACCTAATGATGGCGGCCAAGAGCAATCTATCACGTCATTAGCCGCTCCACACATCCCAAGAAGGTGTGGAGAGAAGAACGAAGCCCAGAAGCACACCCAGCCATTCCGGACGCCGAAGAAGACGTTTTCCACCGCCGAAAGGCCAGAGATCGCACATTATACGCCAAGGAACGCTTGGATCTTCTCCGTTCAGGGGTTTGACTACTTAATCACGTTTTTCTCCATGTTTCCCCTTTTCTCTACCATGTTTCGCTCTGAGATGAACATGCAGGGCTAATCCCCTTTATCTTTAGGACCGGGAGTAGCCCAGGGAAGCATTGTATGACATTTTTATCATAGTAATTCATCATTAATCTCTTAAATCCATGGTATGAATTCGTTTTCTCAACTATATTGTTATGCTTGATCAGCATAATAATAATCTAATGCCCTTAATTACTTTGAAAGAAGAATTAACGGTTGAAAAGAGACAAATATCACATTAATTAACAAATTCCTTGACCAAGGTGATGTAAGATTAATGGTGAAAACCCAGAGGACGATTCTACTGCACCTAGTTTAGGGTATAGGTTACTACGATGGTGGAACCGACCTAGACATAGGTAGTGAATTGTACCACGACAGTGGAAAATTCTGACTACAAGCCACTACCCGGAGTTGAGAGATGAACCTGAATTATTATGTAAAAATTCATACAATGAAAACCAGCGGTGAAACCGCAATCCTAAAGATCTTCACATGAATTGATTAAATCAAACCTTTAATCGATTGTTTTATTTTGTTTTCTTTTCTTTTAATTTTAAAACAACTCTCAACCCTTTTTAACTGGCGTAGCTGATCGTGAACAATTAGTAATAGTCTACCGATAGTTCAGTGTCCCTGAGTTCGACTCGGGCCTCACAAAGGCCTTTACTACATTGACGCGTACACTTGCATTTCTACGCACGTAGAAAGCGTGTCAAGTTTTTGGCACCGTTGCTGGGGACACGGCAATTGTCGGCACTACGAGTGCTGCAAGCGGCCACTCTAGGCCATTTTTTATTTTGTTTTATTTTTTTGAAATCATTTCTAAAATTTATAGTCTATCTTTCCAATTTTTGTAATCGTCTAGCACGGTATTGAACTGAAATTTCCATTTTGCAGGTACTGTGCATGGTGCATACGCGTAGCACCGACTACACGCAACAGGCACCAGGGGTTCCACTGCCGGAACCGGAAGACTACGAGCAAGACCAACAAGAAGAAATTGATTCCGAATCCGAACAAGAAGAAATGGCAGAGGAACAGACGATATGGGAGAAGATCAAGGCTTCTTCTTCATCTGCGTCAAAGGGGCCAATCAAGAAGCAGGCGATCAACATTCCGACGTACAAGATTGATCCTGCATTAATTAATCTGTTCAAGTCAAATGCATTCCATGGGCTAAAGAATGAAGACCCAGTGATTCATATAAGCCAATTCGTGGAGAACTGCGACATGATTAAAATTGACAGATTTCCACAAGACACGCTCTACTTGAAGCTGTTCCCGAGTTCTCTGGCAGGAAACATACGAGAATGGTTGGACAATCTGGACGATGAATTTGTGGAATCATGGAACCACATGGTAGAGGTATTCTTTGAAAGGTTCTTCCCGCCCGAGAAGACCAATGACATGATCAGGAAAATCCACAATTTCACCCAGAAGGTAGGAGAGACCTACTCTGAGACTTGGGAAAGGTTTCAGATCATGCTTAGGAGGTGCCCACATTACGAGATTGACAAGGAGACACAGGTCAAAATCTTCTATTTTCCTCTCTCCGAGCATGATAGAAGTAACCTAGATTCCACAGGCTCAGGATTCTTTTTGAATAACACAGACACGAGATGTTGGGAAATCTTGAAAAATATGGCCAAAAAGAAATCATGGGGCGACAGGGATGCCATAGAGCATGTTCGAGTTGCGGGGGAGTCAAAGGCAATCAAAGAGCTGAATGAGAAGATGGACCTTCTAGCAAAGAAACTGCTTGCAAAAGAAGATACTGAATCTGAGGATGAAGCTCTTAGTCAAATTCATGCGGCAGCAGCAGGGTTATATAAATAACGATTACTCATGGAGGAAGGACAAGAAATTCTCATGGAAGGATCCGAATAACTTTTTGCAGGACCCCGATGCAAAACCCCAGCCGGTGGCGGAGGACAAGAGCACGAAGTTTCTCAACCAAGTGATAAAGCATAACCAAGAACTTATGAACACTTTTAGTCAGCAGATCAAGCAACAGGGGGAATTTATGAATCAGTTTGGACAGACATTGCAGAGCCATGGGGCTCAGATGAGGACAATAGAGACGTCCATGGCGCAATTGGCAGCTGAGATAGCCAATCTGAAGATGCCAGCGCAGCAAGGTTTTTCGGGTAACACAAACATTCCAGGAGGAAACCAACAGGCGAAGGCAATCTTGGTAAGGAGTGGCAAGAAGCTTTTAAACCCCAGGGCCGATGAACCAAGCAAACCCCAGTCTGAAACCGAAGGTGAGGCCACTGAGGAAGAGCCAATTTTAGTCACAGAACCAATTGAGGAAATAACAGAGGAGGTCACTGCATATCCCGTTGTTGTTGAAGAGGAGACATAGAAAAGGACACCATATGTGCCGCCGCATCAAAGGGCACATGCTGTCCCAGTCCCATATCCGAATAGTGTGAAAGCAAAGAAAGTGGACGCCCAGTTCAAGAAGTTTCTTGACAGTTTCAGAAAGCTATCTGTCAACATCCCACTGTTAGAGGCAATAGAGCAAATCCCCTCTTATGGCAAGTTTTTGAAGGACATCATTACTAAAAAGAGGAAGATCCCTGACATGAAGGTTGTAGTTCTCAAGGAGCATGTGATTGCCTTCATCATGGGCACATTGCCACCTAAGAGGCAAGATCCAGGCTGCTTCAATATTTCATGTTACATTGGTAAGGTGAAATTTGGCGAAGCACTGTGTGATTCCGGGGCAAGCATAAACTTGATGCCTCTCTCTACATTCAAGAAATTGGGATTAAAAGAATCAAGGCCGAGCAACATGACAATACAACTGGCGGATAATTCCGTGGTGAAGCCTTATGGTATTTTTGAAGATGTGTTGGTGAAAGTAGATCGGTTTGTATTTCCAGCGGACTTTGTCGTAATGGAGATGCAAGATGAACAAGGCAATGAGTTACTACTTGGACGACCCTTCCAAGCTACAGCTGACATGATACTTGAGATGGGGAGAGGTTGTTTGACCTTGGGCATCGTTGATGATCGCTTCGAGATGGTCATGCCTTCCAGCACCACATCATATAAAGCTAAGGAGCAGTGCCGCATGGCGAAGCATTTTGATCACAATATCTCACTTTGTCTAGGGAAGCCATTTTTAGATATGGCTCATGTAATGACTAAGGTGGAGAAAGGGACATTGGCTGTTGACATCATGGAGCAGAGCAAGGTTGTGTCCCTTAGCAAAGCTGTGGGTTTTCTGAATGATGAAGAGGAGGACATCCCTCCCTCTACTGAAGATGAGGCCATAGCGAGTTCAGTTTTCAATGCATATCCAGAATTACCACTTGAAGCCTACTTGGTCAATATAACACATGATTGGATGAGAAGCAAGTCACTGCAGGAGTGTGCCAAGATGTTACAGGTGCTTCCATGCTTTTATGCTAGGTACTATGAAGACCTTGGCGAACTCCCACCACCGCTTTAGTCATCCTTAATCAGCCCGCCAGATTTGGAATTGAAGCCATTGCCACCGCACTTGAAGTACGCATTTCTGGCTGAGAATGAGAAGTTGCCTGTGATTATTTCGGCATATCTGAGTGCCGAGGAGGAAGACCAACTGCTGATTGTGTTGAAGAACCACTGAGGTGCATTCGGGTGGTCGGTCGCAGACATCAAGGGGATCTCCCCTACATTGTGCCAGCACAAGATTCGGCTCGAGGAGGGAGCCAAGCCAGTGATTCAGCCACAACGTCGACTAAATCCTAGCATGATGGAGGTAGTAAAGAAGGAGGTGATTAAGCTCCTTTCTGCAGGTATCATCTATGCGATATCATACTCGACATGGGTGAGTCCTACACAAGTAGTCCCTAAAAGGGGGAATCACGGTTACACATAATTTGTTAAATGAACCTGTCACGACCCGCTTGGTAACCGGGTGGCGTGTATGTATAGACTACCATCGATTGAATGTTGCTACGCTTAAGGATCATTTCCCTCTTCCATTTATTGATCAGATTTTAGAGCGTTTAGCCGGCCGATCACATTTTTGTTTTCTTGATGGTTATTCGGGGTACAATCAAATTTCTATTGATCCTAAGGACTAAGAGAAGTCCACCTTCACTTGTCCTTTTGGAACATTTGCATACCGCCGTATGCCTTTTGGTCTGTGCAATGCACCAGTGACCTTTCAGCGTTGCATGCTTGCCATCTTTTCTGATATGGTTGAACGCTGTTTGGAGGTTTTTATGGACGATTTCTCTGTCTATGGTGCGTCCTTTGACGAGTGCTTATACAATTTGGACAAGGTTTTGCAACGTTGTGAGGACACACATTTGGTCCTCAATTGGGAGAAATGCCACATGATGGTAAGCAAAGGAATTGTGCTTGGACATAAAGTGTCTAGCAAAGGGATGGAGGTAGACCCGGTTAAGATCGAAGTTATTTCCAAATTTCCCCCACCGAATTTGGTTAAAGGGGTTCGGAGTTTTCTAGGTCACGCCGGTTTTTACCGCCGCTTTATAAAAGATTTCTCTAAAATCGCCAAACCATTATCTGAGTTGTTGGAAAAGGATGCTGTTTTTTATTTTACTGACAAGTGTTTACATGCGTTCAACGTGCTTAAAGAAAAACTGATTTCCGCACTGGTTGTGCAAACACGAGACTGGACTAAGCCGTTTGAATTAATGTGTGACGCGTCCGATTTCACAGTTGGGGCTGTTTTGGGACAACGTGTGGACAATAAACCCGCTGTGATTTTCTATGCATCCAAAACCTTGAATGACGCTCAACTGAATTACATGACAACCGAAAAAGAACTTCTTGCCGTTGTTTTTGCTTTCAAAAATATTTGGCAATACCTTGTTGGATCAAAAGTCATGGTATGGACGGACCACGCCGCCATTAAGTATTTGATGGAGAAAAAGGATGCCAAACCTAGATTGATTAGGTGGATCTTACTTTTACAAGAATTTGATGTTGAAATCAAAGATAAGGTGGGCATTGAAAATGTGGTCGCGGACCATTTGTCTAGGTTGGAAAGGGTAGAGGAAAAGGATTTGCATATACCCATTACTGAGACATTTCCGAATGAACAACTTTTAAAAGTGAAATCGGAAGACCCTTGGTTTTCTTACATTGTTAACTATCTTGCTTGCAAAATTATCCCAGATGATTGGACATACCAAGAGAAGAAGAAATTTTTCCATTCTTTGCGTTAATATTTCTGGGATGACCCTATTCTGTTGAAGCAGTGCAGGGATGGTGTCTTACGCATGTGTGTACCGGAGGTGGAATACAAAAGTGTTCTTCGTCATTGCCATACACTACCGACGGGTGGCCACCACGCTAGTTCTCGCACTGCAGCCAAAGTACTTGAAAGTGGCCTATATTGGCCTACTTTGTTCAGGGATGCTTATGATTTTGTGCGGCAATGTGATTCCTGCCAAAGGGCAGGTAACATCTCAAAAAGACAAGAGATGCCCCTCAATGTATTTCAAGAGGTTGAGGTGTTCGACTTATGGGGTATTGATTTTATGGGACCCTTTGTGTCATCAAATTCTAACTTGTACATTCTTTTAGTTGTTGATTATGTGTCGAAGTGGGTAGAGGCAATACCCACAAGGACTAATGATGTCCCTGTAGTGTGTAGGTTTGTCAAAGAATATATTTTCTGCAGGTTTGGTGTACCAAGAATGATCATTAGTGATGGAGGTACGCATTTCCGGAATCAAAAGTTCGCGGCACTGTTGAGAAAGTATGGGGTAAAGCACAACATTGGTACCCCGTACCACCTGCAAACTCAAGGGCAAGTGGAGGTCTCCAATCGGGAGATTAAGAAGATTTTGGAGCGCACTGTGGCTTCCACGAGAAAGAATCAGAGCACCCTACTACCGGATGCTTTGTGGGCGTACAGGACGGCGTTTAAGACACCTACAGGCACTACGCCTTTTAGGTTAGCTTATGGTCGGGCCTACCATTTGCCGGTGGAATTGGAGCATAAAGCGCATTGGGCGCTGAGGAAGTTAAATTTGAGTTATGATGAAGCGGGAAAGAAAAGGTTGCTTGAGCTCAATGAACTAGACGAGCTGAGGATGAATGCATATGAAAGCTTGCGGATCTACAAGGAGAGAACAAAGTTGCTGCATTATCACCATATTCAAATGTGCGTCTTCAAGAAAGGAGATCGTGTACTCTTGTTCAACTCAAGGGTGAAACTGCATCCTGGGAAATTGAAATCCCGATGGAGTGGACCGTTCACCGTAGAGGATGTCAGGCCACATGGCGCGATCATGGTGCGTGATGGCGAGACAACATTCCTGGTCAATGGGCAACGTTTTAAATTGTACTTCGGTGAAGATTACACAAGGAAAGTGAATGAGGTCAAACTCATTGCACTTCCAGATGCATGAGGAGCTTAATGTCATCTAGCCTAAGATGTTAAATAAGGGTGCTTGTTGGGAGGCAACCCAGCCATCGGTAGTGTAGTTAGTTTCTTTCACATTTTTTACTTTGGTTTGATTTGACTTTGTTTTTAGTGTAAAAAAGGTACCGTGATCATTTTCTCAATGTGCAGGACTGAGGCAGAGTCGATACCATCGACCCTTATGTCGATGGCATCGATTTGGGTACATGTTGGCGGCTGTAGAAATCGCTCTGCGTCGATACTATTGACGGTCTCGTCGATAGTATCGACAGACCAACAGGTTGATCGCAAGAAATGGTCGATAGTATCGACATGGGAGTCGATGCTATCGAGATCTCTGGAGATATTCAGACGAAATTGTCTCAGTGAGGTCAATACCATCGACGGGCCTGTCGATGGTATCGACCCAGTTACAAGCACAAAGCGGCGGCCGAGCCTCGCGAGGGTGTTGCCCTAACCAGAAGTCGATACTATCGACTTGCGTCGATAGTATCGACGCGACACGTCACCGATCCGCAAGAGGGAATCAATGGCGATCGCTGCATCGAGAGAGTTGATCCGTGGGACGGGTCGATACCATCGACACCTATCGATAGTATCGACACATCATCGATTCGGGGCCCCACATCAAGCCATCAACGACCATCGATACCAGCAGCGGACGGATTGTGCTACAGGAGTCGATACCATCGACTCGCGTCGATGGTATCGACGGGCATACAGCAGCGCCGGCCACAGTTATATAAGGGGTGGATTGTCATCATATGACGTCACAACTTCAGAGCAATCCTTCTCCACTTGTGCTGAGCGTATTTGTGAGCAATCGGATCCCGGCTACGAGCATCCACGGAGAGTGTTCTTCATCGAGCCTTCATCGAGCAGAGATAATCTTCTCCGACCTTCTCCGAGCTCCATCTTCTAATCCTTCTTCTTCTACAACAATGATGCATGTTGCCGACGTGTCCTCTTCACACGCGAATCCAATGGAGATTCCCGAGTTCGTTCCTCCACCAACTGCTTCTATTCCACGTACGCGGATCGTTCATCCTTCTACGGAGGTTTGGAAGGTCTACGAGGAGATCATGAAAAGAAAGATTGAGCCGACCTGTTACGTCGACCATGACATGATCTGTAATTTGGGGTTCAAGGCTAATCTGGCCTACGTGCTCAAGGGGCAGGCGAGACACACGGGCAGGACGCCCGCCGAGATGGAATGCCACGCCGACGGCTAGCCTTTCTTCAGTGACTGACCGACATACAAGGAGCTGGTGGTGGAATTCATGGCGTCGCTGGACATATGCGTTGTGCCAAACGACATCATCGCAACGGATCGCGAATGGATCAAGGGCCATGTTTCTTTCCGGCTGTACAATAATGACTACACTCTCACCTTCAGGAAGTTCAATGAAATCTACAACTAGAACCATGGGCGAGATCAGTACCGGAGGCCAGACAAACAGACTGATTATGATGCTATCTTCATCGAGCTAGTGACTGTGTCGCCGGGCAAATTTGTGAGCTATCACAACGCGGCGGTAGCGGATTTCGAGCATCCGTTCGTGCGAATTCTTCATTGCATGCTTTGCTCCAACCTGTTTGCTAGGGGTGATCTGTCTCTTAGCAAGTTCCAGGAGACAGACCTGTTTTTCCTGTACAAGTTACTGAAGCGGGAAGAGTGTAACTGGGGAGCATTTTTCTTCCAGCGTGTGTTAGCTGTAAAGAGGAGTACGCGGAAGGCTCCAATTCACTTTGGAGGACTCATCACACCGCTGGCCCACTATCTTGGGTTGAATTTCTCCTAGTTTACTCCTCTCTCCAACAGAAGCAAGGTCAAATTGCAGCATCTTCACTGCTTCAACCTCATTCTGCTGTGTGATGGACTGGCGTATGCACACTGCCACGTTAATCACGCTTATCAGGAGTGTTCGCTTCCCGACCCTGTCTTCGACATCGAGGGTGCTCAACATTTTTGATGGCTTGTTATCACCATTGAGAGCTCGGATGAAGATGGCGGCAACGACGACAACAACAATGATGGTGACGAGGCTGAAGAGGAAGAGGAGGCCTACACTCCTCTTCGGGCATGAGTGGCACCTAGGAAGCATCCTCACATGCATCCGGGTGCATTTTTATCTTCGCAGCCTCCGCCACCACCACCGCCCTTGCAGCAAAGCGAGGATGTCTACTCAATGCAAGGAATGTATGCAATGCTGCAGGATATCCATCAAACGCAGCAACATCATACAACAGCATATGCCGGTATTCAGGAGACGACGAACCGGCTGCTTGACAACCAGAGGGCTATCTTCGAGAATGAGCGCCTCCTCCTCGACAACCAACAACAGATTCATGACAGGTTGCATAGGATGGAGATGCAGCAGCAACCCTTCTATGATCATTACTGGAGCCAGAATTACTTTGGGGGGTATCCACAACCTCCACCGATGCCCCAGTATGATCTGAGCTTTCAGGGGCAGTACCCATCCTGGGACCCCACGGCCCCACAGTACCCACCTCTGCCGGAAGAGTGATTGGTATCTCTATTCCACCTTTTAAGGTTGTTTTTTACTATGAGGCCATAGTCGAATTCAAGCTTAGGGGGGGAGTTGGAACAACTCTATCCTTTAGTTTTCTCAATTTTTAGTTTTATTGTTTTTGTTCTTGTCATTTATTTCTTGCAATCTTAGTTTGTTTATAGGATCCACACTCTATCTAGTGTAATTGTGGATGTCTTAAGTCATGTGTCATCTCGTTTGCTTGTACATGGGAATCAAGGGAAAATTTAAAATTTTTAGTGTTTGCAAGCTTGTGTTGTTCAACTTTGAGCACATAACTTAAGAAAATGATTGGTTTTGTCAACTCTAAAACAGAAAATCACAACTGTACATTCCTAATGATTCATGAAAAGTGGACGGAATTGGTTATGTGAGCCTAAACTGACTAAATGATAATGAGACCTTAATTTGAAGTAAGAGAGAGAAACCTCTTAATTACTACACAGGTCAGTAAGGAGGGACACATAATAATTTTCAAAGGTTCAGTCAATTAGTCTTGTGATCTATCCACCTCATTGTTTTTCATAATCCACCATAAGAATTGGAAGTACATTACGGTTTTAATCTCTTTGAATGCATCTCATGTAGATAGGACTTGCATTGTAACCGTTTTCACATGTTTTGCATGAAAATAAAAAATAGAGTAGTTATACATGCATATTATCCTTAGGTGCGTGTCATTTAGTTGCATTCATAATTTTTATACATACATTACATCATGTATCTTATATCTTCTGAAACAATAAGTGTGATTAACTTGTTCCATACCTTCTAAATGCTTCAAATATTTGAGCTATGCAGAAAAAGTGAGCCCAACAAATAATTCATTGTCACTTATGGATATAAGGGCCTAAAAAATGGAAAATTTGAAGAAAAAAAAAGAAAAATTATTGAGAAGCAAGTAGAATAAGAAGGAGAAAGGAACATAGTCTCACCTGCATTTTAAGATGAATAAGTACATGATGTAGCTACTTTAGATATTATATCTCATCTTGAGACGGGATGTTAGTGCATGCATCATTCCACCTAAATATAGGCATTAGGGCATTTTCATTTGCAAATGCATCATTTAGGGCATGTTTGCTTTATGCATATTGAAACCTTATAATGCTTCCATTTCTTCCATGAGCCACCCATTCTATCCACCCGTTGCTCGAATTGGTAGGCCACCGTGATTTTCTCCTCACTTGTGAATATCAGGAGAGCTGCTTCCATGTAGATGGTAGTTAGGGTGAGCGACATAGAATTGGAGATCACAGGATGCACCGAGTCTGAACCGGCGAATTTTATTATGTCAACTGCCTTATATGATAGTGTTCATCAGTTTTGAGGTAGATATCTTTTATGGATGATTACTGTCGCCTTTAGGGTAATTATCATTCTGTGGTTAGTGAGGGCCGAAATGTGAATGTCCGGTGGGGATCATATGGTGATGTTTGTTGTGATGATCTATTCTTTAGTTGACTTTTGCAATTCTATTCTAAGGTTTTGTTGCTCGAGGGCGAGCAATGTTCAAGCTTAGGGGAGTTTGATGCGATGATTTTGAGTCGCATTTATAGACTTGTTTTACTTGTGTTTTATGCATTTATTGATCATTTTGGTCGTTAATATTGCATAATTCATCTACTTTGGTCTATGATCCTTCTCTATGTCAAATCTCCCTTATTTTAGTATTTTGAGCATAAATGATTACAATAATATGTTTTATTTCAGCTTATGTGGTTTGTGTTGAAATTTTAGGAAAAATGAATATCTGCTGCTATCGATACCATCGACAGCTGTTGATACCATCGACACGACCACAGGTTGCCAGCCGCAAAGAGCAGCACAAAGTCGATACTAGCGACAGGAAAGTCGATGGTATCGATATACCATCAGGTTGCTGGCGAGAATATAGTCGATACTATCGACTGAGAAGTCGATACTATCGATAAGTGGAGCTACAGCGACACAAAAGGATAAAATTGACGCCTTAGGATGTCGATACCATCGACCCTCGTCGATGGTATCGAGTCAGCATCGGGCGCAACTACGAAGAGAAAGAAGATTGGCCGATATCGCGCAAGGTCGATACCATCGACCCGCGTCGATGGTATCGACGCCGTCAGATACAAGTTTGCTTCAGATCGATCTAAATCTGACGGCTGTGATAATTTGGCGACCTAACTCGGTGATTATACCTAATGACGGCGGCCAAGAGAAATCTATCACGTCATTAGCCGCTGCACACGTCCCGAGAAGGTGTGGAGAGAAGAACGGAGCCCAGAAGCACGCCCCAGCCATTCCGGACGCCGAAGAAGACATTTTCCACCGCCGAAAGGCCGGAGATCGCACATTCTATGCCAAGGAATGCTTGGATCTTCTCCGTTCAGGGATTTCACTACTTAATTACATTTTTCTCCATGTTTCCCCTTTTCTCTACCATGTTTCGCTCTGAGATGAACATGCAGGGCTAATCCTTTTTATCTTTAGGACCGGGAGTAGCCCGTGGAAGCATTGTATGACATTTTTATCATAGTAATTCATCATTAATCTCTTAAATCCGTGGTATGAATTCGTTTTCTCAACTATATTGTTATGCTTGATCAGCATAATAATAATCTAATGCCCTTAATTACTTTGAAAGAAGAATTAACGGTTGAAAAGAGACAAATATCACATTAATTAACAAATCCCTTGACCAAGGTGATGTAAGATTAATGGTGAAAACCCAGAGGACAATTCTAATGCACCTAGTTTAGGGTATAGGTTACTACGACGGTGGAACCGACCTAGCATAAGTAGTGAATTGTACCACGGCAGTGGGCAATTCTGACTACAGGCCACTACCCGGAGTTGAGAGATGAACCTGAATTATTATGTAAAAATTCATACAAGGAAAACTCGCGGTGAAACTGCAATCCTAAAGATCTTCACCTGAATTGATTAAATTAAACCTTTAATCGATTGTTTTATTTTGTTTTCTTTTCTTATAATTTTAAAACAACTCTCAACCCTTTTTAACTGGCGTAGCTGATCGTGAACAGTTAGTAGTAGTCTACCGATAGTTCAGTGTCCTTGAGTTCGACTCAGGCCTCACAAAGGCCTTTACTACATTGACGCGTACACTTGCATTTCTACACACGTAAAAAGTGTGTCACAAGTCCAAGGGACATTATCATTAAGAAACTTAGATTCCTTTGACCCACAATCCATCTTCACCTTATACTTCTCCAAATAATGCAATCCAAAGATTACCTCAAAATTGTGTGTTCAATCAATAACAGATTCACTTAGAGTGTTATATCCTGGGAAATATAGTAAACAAGACGGACAAGCTTCCATCAACATAGTTGAACCCACTAACATAGTCTTAAGAAAATGCTCAAGGGACAAACTCTTAACATGCAACTAAAATAATCTATCTCATATCTAGTGAAAAATGAGGGTGTGACACCTAGTTCAACTAAAAGTGAACTAAAAGACGATGCACATAAGTCAAAAAAGAGTTGCTCCTAATATTATATGACCCATGGTGAAATGAATCCTTCAAATGACTCCTTGAGATGGAGTAAAACCCTAGAATCAAAATATTGATTATGGGAGATCTCTCCCTTGAATGTTGATGGTTGGTCTAAATGACAGAATATGTGATGCATTGTCTTTCTCTCTACTTGCACCTCATTTTAATTAACTCAACAATCGTGACTACCTTAGGTTACTTCTTGACCTTATTGAAGTTGTACGAAAAATGTCCTTACAATACATATGGTAATCTTTGGTAGCATTGTCTAGACTCGAAACAACATGGGTCACAATGATGGTTGTTGCATAATCTATATTGTTTGTATTGTTGTGACCTCATCGGTACCATCACAACATTAATCTTGAACTTATGGTTCTACTTGGAAATAAACTTATTGTTCTACCTCTATTGGTGGAAAGGCACCGTCTGCTTACTTTCATTGTTGATTGACAAAGATATGACTACTGATGATGTAGACGTTGTTGTTGTAGAATGGAAAACCTTAGACCCATATTACCACGACTGTGCCTACTCTATGTCTTAGTTGCACACTTTCATGACTCAAACTCATGTATGACTATTGTGGTTCATCCAATCCACATCATAGACCTACAAAGGCAAAAAGTTATCTCTTACATCCACCATAGAGGTCAATTGGTTGCAATTCATCATTGAGTCCTTCTTTAAAGTGTTTGATCAATTCATCATCTGTAGGGGCTAACTGTGGGCCAAACCTGATAAAATCCATGAATCGAGATTCATACCTCTTACTAACATATCTCTTTGCCTAAAGCTCTCAAATTGGTGTAACTTCTCACATAGGTGTGATAAAAAATGCTTATTCTCAAACTCTCTTTTGAAATCAAGCCCATTGATTGGATCATGAGGCTCTTATCCTCTTTCATGAACCACTAATGGGCAACACTTCCCTTAACTTTATCATATGCTCCTCATGTATCTCTAAGATTTGGAAGGCCTTTTGTTATAACCTCAATTTTTGGGTTCAATTGGTGAGAAATGTAATTTCTCATATTAAAGATATTTGAAGAAATAATGATATAATTTTCTTCAAATAAATGTATTTCATTTAAAATAGCCTTGATTGGTTGCTTTGTGGGCTTTATTGGCTATTGGGCCCAAATAACAAGGAAATTCAATTAATAAATGGATAATTGAAATTTTAAGAAGAGAAATAAAGAGAAATCCTCAAAAAGAAATATTTTATTAAGAAATAAACATGATGATGCAAAATAATGCATATAGGTTCATTAAGAAGGATAATGAGTATTCCAATAAAATGAATTTCGAAATAATGGAGTGTCTTGGGATCCAAGGAGTCCCAATAAAGAGGAAATAAAGAGAAAATACCAAAATAGCAAAATAAGAAGATAATGTGGATACACAATTAATGTATTACATGGTACTGCTAAAAAGAAGGAAATTACTATTAAAGGAAAATAGGATTTCGAGATAATAGATTCCTTGGGGTTCAAGGAACTCAAAATCATGAATTAATGATGAAAAGAAATAAAGAAGACATGGAAAATATGATTAATGTGATGGTAACTTGCAAAACAAAAAAAAGGAATCGTGCACTTATGATAATGACTCCAAATTTTGTAGGAAGGAAGATAAAACTAGGATGGAGTTTCCCTCAAAATTGGAATAAAAACGGAGTTACCATTTGAGAGTTATGAATTTTCCAAAAATACCATTAAAATAGGAATGCAATTTGGAATTGTTTCTTTTCTTTCAAACGTGGTTAATACGGACCGTTGGATCTTAATCCAACGATGATCGGTCATCGTCTTAGTTCTACTGGGACTTGGAATCCGCAGGAAATAGAGTATTCTTCCTCTCCGATTTCCTTGAAATCTAGAGTATGTGGGTGTTTACTATTAGTCCCAATAGATTCAGGAGATGAAATCGCACAGGGTCATCCCTGGTTTGAGTAGGTTTCCTTTTAGTTTCAGGAAATCCCCAAATCCGTAGAACCTGATCTCGACCCTATATATAGGGGAGGTCGTTGGAGAGGTCCAGCACGATTTCTTCCAAGTTCCAACTCTGGGGATTCGTGAAAGGAGTGTTTTTGTGCGCTCAATTGACGATTTCGTCTTGGTTTACAACCCCGACACCTCGGCGACCCTCGCCGGAGTCCGGCGAGTCGGGGACAAGCTTGGAGGAGTCCAGGGAGGGAATTGGACCCGTCGTCAGTTTTGTTGCTGGGAGGCGGGGCTTCCTGACCCATCGGGGTGAGCGGAAGGAGTCGGGAGCTCAGAGTCAACCTCCGGGTTGACCGCACGAAGTCGCTGAGAGCTGACGAAGACGACGACTTGGCAGCCCTACGATCCGAGTCCACGGTGGTCTCGACTGGATCCAACGCTCCAAGACAGAAGCGACCTTGTTGAGCGTGCGTAACCGAGATCATCGGATCTAAGAAGCGGACCATCAGTCTACAGATCGAACGACCGAGGAATTTTCCGGTAATTCCCTCTCTAACCAAATATTCAGAAAAGGGGTTTTCTTGCGAAAATAATAAAAATAGCTAGGAGTGTCCAATGACAAAACTTTATATAAGAAAGTTATGTAGAAAAATGCAAGGAATATGATAAAAATGTTTCCAGAACCTAGTTCCACTCCGTTTTGCGAAAGTGCTTTAATTGGATAATAAAGTGTATTAAGAATTAATAAGAAACCCTAATTGAAGATTAAGGGTATAATTTAGTACATCAATGGGACAAATTGATAAGGTTAACTCTGTTGATAATGAAAGTGGTCTAAATTGTCTGTTTTGAATACAAAGATGCCTTAAATAGAGTTGTAATTCATAAAAAGAAGCTAAGTTATAATAAATACCCTAATTTTAGGGAAAAGGAAATAAAAGCTAAGTTATTTTGGATTAAGGGAGTAATTAAGATCCTAAAATTGTTAAGAGTGCTACAATGAGAAATTAGGGGTTTTGATAGATTAAAGATTATAATAATGAAAGAAGAAGCAAAACCCTAGTTTCCAAAAGAAACCCTAAAGTTGGAATTGAAATTCTAAATAGTATAATAGGAATTGGATAATTATTAATAAAAGGAATTGGTGCTTTTATTTCAGGATTTCTGTTCAACCTTAATTGATTAATTGGGTTTCTCTACATACTTGAATCTGTCTTGAAAACTGCAATCAAAGGTATGTGGTTACGATTATGAATAACCTCTATAGTTTCCCGATGGATTCCCGGATGTTTAATCGCATTGAATGCAACTAAACTGTTGGATGTTTATTTATTTCATGCCACTATAAAGTGACTATGATTATCACCATAAATGTGCATGTATAACTGGCTAGATCCGGGTCCACCTCTGTTATTTTGAAAAGGCTAAAAAGGGGGTAATCCTAGAGCAAGGTCTAGGTTACCGTGAGTTAGAAATTGGGCTACCTACGTGTAGTGCCATGAGACTCTTTAGCATATCCCGAGTTAAGGAGTGGTCTACTTACGAGTAGTGCCATGTGACTCAACCCTAGAAACTGGTTCACTTATAGGTGGATCATGAGGGGTTTAATGGGGACAATACAGAGGATAGGGTACCCTTGGATCGCAGAGTTATATCTAAAATGTAATCTTGATTGTTAAATGATTAATTGAATGATTACATTGTTATCATGGTTGCATGTTTATTGTTTCCCCCGCATACCAGCTACGGCTGACCGACGTTTTGTTTGTCGGCGTTTTAGGTACAATGAAAAGAACAAACAGTAAAGTGGCACATGTGATACTAAATGAGAATTAAAGTGCAAAAGGAGGATTAGATAGATTAGCATCAGTGCGGATAGAAGTTTAGAGATCCAAGTTTTAAAAAGGTATGCAAAAAGTTATTTTCTTACAGCTTTCAGTATAGTATGTTAAAATTTGATAATTATTCTTGGTTAACTGTCGAACCTTTGATCCGGAAGTCATGGGTGCGGCTTCGACCTCTCGGTCTCCCTTAATTGGGGGTTATCGGGAGGTGGGGTCGGAACATTTGGTATCAGAGCTTAGGTTCCTCAGTTAACCATTAATAATTATTAAATTTTACAAACTCCATAGAACCCAAGGGAGTTATTAGAGGAGTATCCGAAAGACGAAGGTGTCTAGAAAGGGATCACGACCGGGGGCTGGCAAGATTTTCCTCCGCATCGCTAGTCAGAATATGAGGACTCCCGGACCCTGTGACCGCCTGGACAAAGTCTTAGGGAATGAATCGAAATAAGATACCTTTAGGACTTCTCATCTTATTCATCCCTTCTCATCACAAAATTCTGATAAGGACCTAAAGGATTAGGGTTTTCTTTCTTCTCCTCACCCTCTTGAGGTATGGGTAAGGTTAATAAGGTTTAAGGAATCCTCCACTAAATTAATGAAAGGCATGTAAATAAGATGTCATGGACATAAGCTTAATAGATTAAGCGCAAAATAAATAATAGATACATGCTTAGGTCGTATGACATAAGATGGCATGTCCTCAGAAGAGACCTGAGGCTAGACCTTCTTGTCAGGAGGATAAGTTAGTCTTGGAGATAGAGATCTCCATTGCAAGTAGAGACATGGCACATCCTCTAAGGATGATGCTAACCCTAACCCTAAGTGAAGGTTAGAGAGAGATGAGTTGGACTAGGTGTTTAGAAGGACATGCCATATGGTCCATGGGTGACCTAGCACCTTTGGCAACCCAACCCTGGGAAGGGTCGTGCATGTTAGGGTAAAGGATAGCTCCTTAGATGATGATGTTAGTGAAGGATCATAGAAACCCTATGGACTTGTGCAAGTAGGGCATAGCTGGCACCTAGGGCACGTCATAGTGCTGATGATAGCATGAAACCCTGGATAAGGAATTATGATGGAGCATAAAGGGTTATGGATGATCTTGAGCAACCATAAGTTCGAACCTAGGCTTCAACCATGTAGAGCATGCTTTTGAGGATGATCCTTCATGAAGAGAGGACCTCTAATGGTGAGGTTGGATGTAGGGTTAGCTCTAGAGAGAGTAGGAAACCCATCAAGAAGGTTGGAAGCCTAAAACCCTGGGATATGAGGAACAATGGATAATAGTGGTTGCCTCATGATCGATCCTTGAAAGTTGATGATACCTTGGTTGTCTTTAGAGGGACCAAACCCTTGAGAAAAGATGAAGCTTCTGGTACCTACGTGCCTATGGTATAGATGTTTACCTTCCGAGGTAGGAAGAAGAGTTCCTTAGACCTAGAAAGGTTTAGTAGCAGGTTATGAGGCCTTGTACCTTGTTGGTTGTCCTTAAGGAGGACCCAACACTAAGTGTTGCTTGAGTTGAAGGATGACAAGACGTGCATGTCATGCCTTTCTCATGCTTGGTTCGTAGATAAGAGACAGAGCATGCAGTGAACCTAGGATTCCTAGGCCTAATAGGGGAAGTGGGTTACCTCAGGCTCATGATGAGAAGTTGAGTTCCTATAGAAGCGAGCATGGTACTCCTCATGTATAGAGGAAAAAGGAAGCCCCTTAAGTTTAGGGTATGTTTGATGAATCCCTCACAACTAGGTTGATGATAAAGGAACGTATGATCTTGATCCAACATTGAGGAAAGAGTATGACCTAGCATGGTACAGTAAGTGATCTGCTTATGCCTTAATAGCTTCCTAGATTTAAGGCCTAAGAGCTTTTGTGACCTTGTTGTCAAGAGATAGTTTTCCTCCCATCCTGGGAGAGGGACCCCTTTGAAAGGGTGTATATCAGTTTTGTTGGTTCAAGGTAACCTAAAGAGGTCTCATAGGATCTTGAGAAGATAAGTGAAAGGTACATAGTATGAGATTGAATCTACAGACCCATAGATATCCATCTCTAAGTGCTTGCTGATGTGTTACCATGGAGGTAACCGGTATAGGGCTTGACCAAGGTAGGCAGGTTGCCATGATCCCTATGAAAGGATGAGGGTCATCCCATGAATGCAGAAAGAGAGATGATGAAGACTTGGGTAAGGTTCTAAGTGAACATGTACTATAATGGAGAATCCTAGGTCTATCCTAGGGTCAGGTAGGGATAAGACCGATGAAAGTAGGAGTTGCCTAATTCCCCAGTTGCACATGAACATAGGGTCGGGAGGTAACAACTATCATTGTCTGAGGGCCATGGGTTAGGAGATTGATCACCTTCATGAACTCATGGGACCCAAAGGGCAGATCAGTAGGGCACTCTCTTGATGCATGAGGGAAGAGGGATGACCCCAAAAGAGTCAGTACCCTATAGACCTAGAGGAGATGACCAAGGATATAAACCTCAGTAGGTTCAAGACTAGTTTGATATCATGATGTTTGTGATGAAGAGACATATGGGGCACGTTGCAACTTAGATTTAAAGGTGTACTGGCGAGGTGGGATGCGCCATCTCTACTCCTGGAACAGGAAGAACTCTGTATTTGGACTGCAACCAAATGCTTATTTCCTCTTGTTATAGGGGTGAGAGATAGTACATTATGCATGTCATACACCAAGGATAAGAGATGATGTAGGTTGGAACGTTGTCACGAGAAATGGGGATAGAGAAGATATCTACCCTGGTAAAGTGAATGATACATGGATGGTTGGTAAACACTAAGAGGAATGAGGTAGTCCCCTTATGAGGATGTTTTTATCATGAGCTATGTGGGACTTAGAAGTTATAACAGGTTGAGTTTGATCACCATGATGATGGAATCAGAGAGTGTTCTTATGAAGATAAATATATAGTTTGAGGTGACATGATAAGTGAAATACATGGAAGTATAATGTTACCTAATACCTAAGGATGTGAAGTGGTAATGGATGCTCTGGTTGAGATACATCTGACTTGTTTGACCAGAAGCTAGAAAGGGGTTGATTGGCTAACCTTAAGTTCGAAAAGGAGAGGTGTTTGGATAACACTCAGATGTAACAAGATACATTGAAAAGTTATGGTGGTTTGGTTAGCCAGTCTAGTCCTGGATGCAATGAAAGGATGGTGGTAAAACCTCAGATGTACTTCTTTGGAAGAGAAGGTGATGAAACCCCGGCTAGAGTGGTTTAGGGTTTCGGAGGAATCGATCTTGGAAGAATCATGAGATACAGGAAATCATGATTGAAGATCACCATACACCATGGAAAATGGCAATAGCACTTTGGATGCTTAAGATGAAGTTGCATGTGGTTTATGGCCATGCAAGCCAGGAGGTAAAGGACGAACCCCACTAACCCAGTGTAACGATATAGAGGACAAAAGAGTCCCGGAGAGGGGACGGGAGCTCAACACTATGGATGTTCCCTGGGCCAAGGAGGGTTATGGTAGGCCGCCTTACCTAGATAACATGAGAAAGAAAGAGTTCTATTAAGGGACAAATCTAGTTGAACTATCCATGCGAGAGATGGTTCAACTACACCATGATGCGAGTTAAAAAGTTCATGAGTATGACCTAAAGGTTTCCTTCCAAAAGATGGAAGTAGGTGCATGAAGAACTCAATGTTAGTATAGTTTATCACCCCTAACTATGGTTAGTATGATCCAAACTAGAGGGTCTGATGAGGGCATGTGTGCTCGTTCAGGGAGATATCTGGAGATAGTTTTTGTCCTATGAAAGATGTGACGATCACCACCATAGCTAGTATCGGGTTTTATAAGAAGCTATGTAAGGGAGGTTGTGTCTGTTACGACCTCACCTTTCAGTAACCCCCAATTAAGGGAGACCAAGAGGATAAAGCCGCACCCATTAATTCCGGATCAAAGGTTCAACATATAACTATAAATAATTAATAAATTCTAACAGACTATACTGAAAAATGGTAATAAATTTTTTTTCTTTGCATACCTTGAAAAGTGGGGAACTATCTTCTAACCCCAACTTAACTACTCTATTTAATTCCTCCTTGTTCCTTAATTCTTGAATTCACAATATGTCGCTTTACTGTTTGTGCTTTTGAGGATTTTACCTAAAACGCCGACAAACAAAAACAACGATCAGCCGAAGCTGGTATGTGGGGAGAAGCAGATAATTGTTCAACTAAGTTAACAACATAATCATTCAATTAATGATTTAACAAACAAGATTACGTTTTAAACCATATAACTCAATCCATACATATTCTCAGACTCTGGGCTGTCCCTGCAGTGGACATGGATATCACCTCTATTTTAGGTAATAGAGTCGCATGGCACTATCCGAGGATAGCCCAATATCTAACTCATTATGACTTGATGGTCCTACCTCCATGGTAGCCATGTACTAAGTCAACCATTGACCTGATGGACCTACCCAATGGGTAGCCATGTACTAGGTCATCCATAGACCTGATGGACCTACCCAATAGGTAGCCATGTACTAGGCCTTTCTCTAACCTGATGACCTACCCATAGGTAGCCATGTACTAGGTTAGCTATTTTTCCACAGAGAGAACCAGGATCTGAGTTTATAGGTATACACATTAAGTGATAGTCATAGCCACATTATATTTGCAATATGAACATCCAAGCAGTTTAGTTGCATTCAAAGCGATGAAACGTTCGGAAAACATCGGGAAACATAAGCGGTTAACCATAAGTAACCACATACCTTTAAATGCAGATTTCAAGATAGAAAGAGAAACCCAATCAACAAGCAAAACCTGAAATAAAAGGACAATTTTCCTTTTATTAATATCCATCTAATTTTCATCATATTACTTAGGGTTTCAGTTCCTATTTTATGGTTCCTTTAGAAATTAGGGTTTTCGCTTCTTCTTTCCTTATTTTCATCCTTAATTCATTAAACTACATAAAACCCCTAATTTCTCAGTAAATTTCCTTTATTAAATATCCAATTATCTTATTCCGCCAAAAACATGCTTTTTATCTCCTTTTATCCCAAATTAGGGTTTCCATGTAAAATAACTTCCTTTTTAAGCATTACAACTCTAAATCTCATACTTTTGCATTCAAACTGATAATCATATCACCTTTATCATTAGCAAAGTTAAACTTATCAGTTTGATCTATTGATTTACCAAAATACACTTTAATCATGCAATTAGGGTTTCTCACCAATTCTTAATACAATTTATTGACAAATTAAAGTACTTTTTGCAAAACATACAGAACTGGGTTCTCAATCTATTTTTATTGGATTCTTAGTATTTTTCTATACAATTTTCATATATTAAGTTTTCTCATACGAGTTTCCTAGCAAATTCTATTAATTTCGCAAGATAAATCATTTATCTGGATTATTAAGCAGAGAGAAGAATTTACCGAAAAACCTGGGCCGTTCGATCGGTGCGTCGATGTGCCCCGCGTTGATCTGACGCCCCGCGTCGAAGCCCTCCACTAACCAAGAGACGCGTCCCGCCACTCGTTCTCAGCCGCCGGATCTCGATCAAACACTCGGAGTCGCGAGCACAACTTAACAGGTTGCTCCCTCGAGCCGTTAGATCCCTTCTTGGATCACGGTGGTCTCGAATCCAACGACGTCTGCACGTCGTCTTTCTCTTCTTCTTTACCGCTCGAGCTGTGGCGGAGCAAGGCGGAGTTCTCGCCGGAGCTAGGGCAATTGAGAGGGAGAGAGTGAGTCGAGGGTCTAGAAGCCGCCGTTTGAGTTCGTGAAGGTGCTCCCAACTCGAAGGACCCTTATTTATAGGGCACGAGGGCCTCTCTAGGGTTTCCCAACCCTGCCGCCGTCCCAGACCTTGGCCCGATTGGGCGTTTCTAGAAAACACCACGAAACCCATCAAATCCTAGGTCTAGATCCTTCGCCCGGACCTCCCGATCCCAATGGGACACAAAACGCGAGTGCACATGCACTGCATTGGTCAGGAAAGCGAGGGGAAAAACCCCCTGTCGGCGCCACAATCCGAGTCCCTCTGGGACTCTAGACGATGACCATGATCCGTTGGATTAAAATCCAACGATCAGCGTCGTCCGCGCTTAAACTAAAAAGGAAAACAATTCCTAAATATTCAAGGAAAATTGCTATTTTGATGATAACTTGAAAATTCAATAACTCTCAATCCTTAACTCCGTTTTTCCTCAAATTTTGAGGAAAACTCGTTTATATTTTTATCTTCCCTTGTACAAAAATTGGAGTCATTATCCAAAGGAAACGAGCCCTTTACTTCAGTTTCAAGTTATCTCTTATTTAATTATATTTTCCACATATTCCTTATTTCTTTTGCCATTATCTAATTATCTCGAGTTCCTTGAACCCCAAGGAACCCTTTTAACTCGAAATCTTATTTTGGGAAAATACCTTTTAGCCTTAAAATCATTTCTTTTTATTTTCCTCATATATTCCTTTATTAAATGAAATTCCCTTTTTCATTTCTTTTTGTTTTTTCTTTTAATCTTTCCATTGGGCTCCACGGCCTCAAAGGCCCAATAAGAGAACATACAAGTTATCAAACACACAATCCACTCAATCCATTCAAACAATTCATCATATCAACCATGAATTTCATTTTTCTTTAAAAAGAACCTTTATAATTTCATTACATAATTTGGAGAAATCGAGGTTATAACATCCTCCCCTCCTTATAGGAATTTTGCCCTCAAAATTCAACAATCAAACAAACAAATCAGGATATGCTTTCTCCATGTCCGTCTTCAACTCCCATGTAGCCTCATCCTCCCCATGGTGTTTTCAAAGAACCTTTACCATCTCTATATTCTTATTTCTGAGCTCTTTTACCTTAGTATCTATAATACGCAAAGGTAACTCAGGATAAGACAGCTTTCCTTGAAGCTCAATAGGTTCAATGCTCAACACATGGCTCGAGTCTTGCACATATCGCTTTAGATTGGACACGTGAAACACATCATGCATCATACTATATTGAGGGGGTAACGCCAAATGATAAGCCACCTCGCCAATCCGTTCTAAAACCTCAAACGGACCCACATATCGGGGACTCAACTTTCCTCTATTTTTAGCTATAGCTCGGAGCGGTCGGATTTTCAGAAAAACATGCTCGCCCACAGTGAAATGCACATCAGTCCTCTTTGCATCAGCATACGACCTTTGTCGATCCTGGGCTCTCTTTAGCCTTTTCCTGATCAAAGCGACTTTATCAGCATACACTTGGAGTTCATCTGACCTCAACAAGGTCCTCTCACCAACACCATCCCAGTGAAGTGGTGACCGACACGGTCTCCCATATAGAGCTTCATATGGAGGCATCCCGATACTGGCTTGGTAACTATTGTTGTATGCAAACTCTGCTAGAGGTAAGTACTGCTCCCATGATCCACCCCAATCGAGCACACAAGCCCTCAAAAGATCCTCTAAAGTCTGGATTGTCCTTTCTGACTGTCCATCTGTATGGGGGTGATAAGCGGTACTGAACTTTAACCTCGTACCAAGTTCCTCTTGAACCTGCTTCCACAGTTTGGAAGTAAACTTTGGATCTCTATCAGATATGATGGAACTGGGTATGCCATGCAAACGCACTATCTCTCGAATGTACAACTCAGCTAAGTCTGTCACTTTGGCAGTGGTTTTCAGTGCAAGGAAATGTGCTGACTTGGTAAGGCGATCCACCACAACCCATATCGCATCATGACCTCTCTTGGTCCTTGGTAAACCCACCACAAAATCCATGGTGATCTGATCCAATTTCCATTCCGGAATCTCTATAGACTGTAAAAGTCCACCAGGTCATTGATGTTCAGCCTTCACCATTTGGCATGTAAGACAACTGGCCACATAAGCTGCAATGTCTCTCTTCATCCCTGACCACCAGAAAAACCTCTGCATGTCCTTAAACATCTTAGTAGTCCCTGGGTGCACTGTGTACTTAGAACCATGAGTTTCTTTTAAGATACGTTCCTTCGGTGGTGAGTCTTCAGGAATCCATATACGATTCTCGAATCTGATTCTTCCATCTACTCCCAAGGAAAGGCGGGTCTGAGGCTTCTTCATCAAGTCTCTCATTTTGTCAAGTCCACTACTGACCATCTGTGCTGCCACAATTTCACTCAACAAATCAGACTGTATCTGAATGTTGGCCAATCGAACTCGATCACCTAATGGTTGAGGAGACCATTTCACCAGCTCTTCTAGGCTCTTCCACTGACTAGACAGAACAGCTGCACACCGAAGCTGTTTCTGACTCAACGCATCTGCCACAACATTTGCCTTCCCGGGATGATAGGAAATGGTGAAATCGTAATCCTTCATGTATTCCATCCATCTTCGTTGTCGTAAGTTCAAGTCTTTCTATGTCAGAAGGTACTTCAAGATCTTATGGTCAGTGAAGATTTCAAAAGTAGCACCATACAGGTAATGCCGCCAAATCTTCAAGGCATGAATGATAGCAGCCAACTCTAAGTCATGTGTCGGGTAATTCACCTCATTAGGCTTGAGTTGTTGAGAAGCATAAGCAACCACATGTCGATTCTGCTCCAAAACACAGCCAAGACCCATTTTGGATGCATCGGTGAAGATCATGAAACCCTCATTGCCTGATGGTAGAGTCAGGACTGGTGCAGTGGTCAACTTTTCCTTCAGCTCTTGAAAACGAGTCTCACAAACATCAGACCACACAAATTTCACATCCTTCCGAGTCAACATGGTCAAGGGCAAGGCAGTCTTTGAGAAATCTGAAATGAAACGTCGATAATATCCTGCTAACCCCAAGAAGCTTCAGATCTCGGAGGGGTTCTTCAGTGTAGGCCAGTCTCGAACTGCTGACACCTTGGCTGGATCCACGGCGATTGTTCCTCCCGAGATGATATGCCCAAGGAACATGACTCGGTCTATCCAAAACTCGCATTTTGAGAATTTCCCATAGAACTTCTGCTTTCTCAGGATATCAAGGACTTTACTTAGGTGGTCTCGGTGTTTCTCTAAGTCGTTGGAGTATACCAAGATGTCATCTATGAACACTATGACAAACGAGTCAAGGAAGGGTTGGAACACACTATTCATAAGGTTCATGAACACACTAGGTGCATTGGACAATCCAAAAGGCATAACCACAAATTCATAATGGCCATATCGTGTTCTAAAAGCTGTTTTTGGGATGTCCTCACTCTTGACTCTCAACTGGTGGTAACCCGATCTTAAGTCAATTTTAGAAAAGACTCGAGCAGACTTCAACTGGTCAAACAGGTCATCTATTCAGAGTAAAGGGTATTTGTTCTTAATGGTAGCTTGGTTAATCATCCGGTAGTCTATGCACATACGGAGCGAGCCATCCTTTTTCTTTACAAACAGGACTGGAGCTCCCCATGGTGATGTGCTAGGCCAGATAAAACCCTTGTCTAGCAATTCCTGCAATTGTTTCTTCAACTCGAGCAACTCTGCAGGGGCCATTCTATAAGGTGCATGTGAAATAGGGCTTGTCCCTGGAGCTAGCTCTATGGAAAAATCCACCTCTCTCTCTAGAGGAATCCTGGGTAGATAATCCGGAAAAACATCTGCATAGCTCCTGACTACCTCTATTTCCTCTAAGGGCTGCACCTTGGGTTCGGGCTCGGTAACAACTGCTAGGAAAGCTTGACAACCTTTATTCATCATTCTTTCTGCCTTCAGGGATGACACATACAAACTGGTGGTGGCATCTTCCCTACCTCTAATGACAAAGGGTGGGTGACCTGGTTCCCTAATGATCACTTTCTTTTCCCTACAGTCGATTTGGGCCCTATAAGTATAAAGCCAATCCATTCAGATGATCACATCAAAATCATTCATGTCAAGAATGATAAAGTCTATAGGAAATTCATGATCTCGATATTTCACAGGTATCACCAGAGTTTTCAAAAGAGAGGTAAAGATTCGACCACTTGGGGTTGTAACATCTAAGACATATCCTAAATCCTTGATATCCAAACAAAGCATAGTCGCAAGATTCCTCGAAATGGAAGTATTAGTAGAACCAGAATCAAATAGTGCTTTTACATTATCTCCCATGACTTCAAGCATGCCTACATCATTGTTCACCATGCATTAGACTATCACATTCTTAACTTCCAAAACATAAAAAAAACTCTATGGGTTATTACCCTCAATCAATCGATTTGCATTTGCTTGAGCTTCTTCATTGTTGATGGCGAACACTCGAGCTTGCCTTCTTTCTCCAGCAGGTGGGGCCACAGCTATTGGTGGAGCTGCTACTGGTGGGGCTGCCACTGGACCTGGTCCCTTTGGTGCTGGTAGGGGACAAGCAGAGAGGATATGCCCCTCTTGCTGACAACGAAAGCAGACCTTCTTCTTATGGCGACACTCACCAGGATGCCATTTTCCACAAGAGCGGCATCGCGGTCGGTTGTGTTCTGGATGGGGTCTTCCTCTTCCTTCATGTCTTCCCTTGGCTTTATGACGACCTGGGCCCTTCTTATGATGATTCTTCTGTTCTCGGGTTCCTTCAGTGAAACCCAAAAACCCCTTGGGTGGAAGCTGTGCATGCATCACGGTTCTCTCAATGTCTAAGGCAGTGTTGTAAGCTTCTGCGAAGGTTTTAGGTTTGCTTGCCATCACATGAGGCTTCAAGGCAGGGTGAAGACGCTCTATGAAGTGATCCACCCTCCTTTCCTCATCCATCTTGTACCCAAAATGTTCCAGGATCCGAAACTTACGCCCAAATTCTACCACAGAGGAATTTCCTTGAGTCATGTTAGTGAATTCCCTTTCCTTCTCTTTCTTAGCTGCAACCGGGACGAATCTAGAAGTGAAGATGGTTTTGAAATCAGCCCATGCCATTGGTTCCTCAGTCAGATCTCATCCTGTGATGTGGGTCTCCCACCATATCTTAGCTGCTCCTTCCAGGAGGTGAGCAGCAAAGAGGACCTTCTTGCTCGGCTGCACTTCAAGCATGCAGAAACCATTCTCTATTGCCAGTATCCAGGCTTCTGCTTTATCCACCACTTCCGTCTTATCCTCTCCCCAGAACTTCTCTATGTTCAGCTTGACAAAGTCTAAGATGGTGGCTCCCACACGTGGACGAACAGGGTGTGGTTCACCATTCTCAGCTCTAGCTATGTCTCGGAGGGCTAAAGCACTAATAGCTTCTGTCAACTTCCTCTGTTGCTCTAACCACAAGGTATCAGGGGTATGGATCATCATGGTGGGTTCTGATTCATCGACTGGGTCCTCATCCATCTGGGCTTCTTCCTCATACACATGCTGCCCTTCACATCCTTGATCTTCTTCTTGGTTCAGATTACTAAATGGTACCGGGTCAGGGTTAGGGACTTCTTGAGTGACTTCTTCAGGCCTCTTCCTCTTCTTAGAGGATCCACCCTCATGGTTCCTATTCCTCTTTTTAGAAGACTCCTTTGCTTTACGGGGAGGCCAAACACTCCTAGCCGGTTTTCCGGAGCCCTCAGGGATAGCAACAGTCTTGGTCCTTGCCATCTACATAAGCATAACAAGCAAACCTTTAGTTTATCATTTAAACTAGTTATACTTATGTTCAGTGATATCTCATTACATACCTTTTATTAATTTGTTGGAGGATTCTTAAACCCTTAACTTATTTGCCCATACCACATGAGTGTGGAGGAGAGACAGAATCCTACTCTTAAAGCCCTAAAAGAGTATGTGATGAGAAGGGATGAATAAGATGAGAGAGTCCTAAAGGTATCTTATTTCAATTCATACCCTAAGACTTTGGCCAGGCGGTCACACGGGTCCGGGAGTCCTCGTATTCTGACTAGCGGTGCGGAGGAAAATCTTGCCAGCCCCCGGTCGTGATCCCTTTCTAGACACCTCCATCTTTCGGATACTCCTCTAATAACTCCCTTGGGTTCTATGGAGTTTGTAAAATTTAATAATTACTAATAGTTACATGAAGAACCCAGGCTCTGATACCAAATGTTACAACCTCACCTTTCAGTAACCCCCAATTAAGGGAGACCAAGAGGATAAAGCCGCACCCATTAATTCTGGATCAAAGGTTCAACATATAACTATAAATAATTAATAAATTCTAACAGACTATACTGAAAATGGTAATAATTTTTTTTCTTTGCATACCTTGAAAAGTGGGGAACTATCTTCTAACCCCAACTTAACTACTCTATTTAATTCCTCCTTGTTCCTTAATTCTTGAATTCACAATATGTCACTTTACTGTTTGTGCTTTTGAGGATTTTACCTAAAACGCCGACAAACAAAAACAACGATCAGCCGAAGCTGGTATGTGGGGAGAAGCAGATAATTGTTCAACTAAGTTAAAAACATAATCATTCAATTAATGATTTAACAAACAAGATTACATTTTAAACCATATAACTCAATCCATACATATTCTCAGACTCTGGGCTATCCCTGCAGTGGACATGGATATCACCTCTCTTTTAGGTAATAGAGTCGCATGGCACTATCCGAGGATAGCCGAATATCTAACTCATTATGACTTGATGGTCCTACCTCCATGGTAGCCATGTACTAAATCAACCATTGACCTGATGGACCTACCCAATGGGTAGCCATGTACTAGGTCATCCATAGACCTGATGGACCTACCCAATATGTAGCCATGTACTAGGCCTTTCTCTAACCCGATGACCTACCCATAGGTAGCCATGTACTAGGTTAGCTATTTTGCCACAGAGAGAACCAGGATCTGAGTTTATAGGTATACACATTAAGTGATAGTCATAGCCACAATATATTTGCAATATGAACATCCAAGCAGTTTAGTTGCATTCAAAGCAATGAAACGTTCGGAAAACATCGAGAAACATAAGCGGTTAACCATAAGTAACCACATACCTTTAAATGCAGATTTCAAGATAGAAAGAGAAACCCAATCAACAAGCAAAACCTGAAATAAAAGGACAATTTTCCTTTTATTAATATCCATCTAATTTTCATCATATTACTTAGGGTTTCAGTTCCTATTTTATGGTTCCTTTAGAAATTAGGTTTTTCACTTATTCTTTCCTTATTTTCATCCTTAATTCATTAAACTACATAAAACCCCTAATTTCTCAGTAAATTTCCTTTATTAAATATCCAATTATCTTATTCCGCCAAAAACATGCTTTTTATCTCCTTTTATCCCAAATTAGGGTTTCCATGTAAAATAACTTCCTTTTTAAGCATTACAACTCTAAATCTCATACTTTTGCATTCAAACTGATAATCATATCACCTTTATCATTAGCAAAGTTAAACTTATCAGTTTGATCTATTGATTTACCAAAATACACTTTAATCATGCAATTAGGGTTTCTCACCAATTCTTAATACACTTTATTAACAAATTAAAGTACTTTTTGCAAAACATACAGAATTGGGTTCTCAGTCTATTTTTATTGGATTCTTCGTACTTTTCTATACAATTTTCATATATTAAGTTTTCTCATACGAGTTTCCTAGCAAATTCTATTAATTTCACAAGATAAATCATTTATCTGGATTATTAAGCAGAGAGAAGAATTTACCAAAAAACCTGGGCCGTTCAATCGGTGCGCCGATGCACCCCGTGTTGATCTGACGCCCCGTGTCGAGGCCCTCCACTAACCAAGAGACGCGTCCCGCCGCTCGTTCTCAGCCGCCGGATCTCGATCGAACGCTCGGAGTCGCGAGCGCAACTTAACCGGTTGCTCCCTCGAGCCGTTAGATCCCTTCCTGGATCACGGTGGTCTCAAATCCAACGATGTATGCACGTCGTCTTTCTCTTCTTCTTTACTGCTCGAGCCGCGGCGGAGCAAGGCGGAGTTCTCGCTGGAGCTAGGGCAATTGAGAGGGAGAGAGTGAGTCGAGGGTCTAGAAGTCGCCGTTTGAGTTCGTGAAGGTGCTCCCGACTCGAAGGACCCTTATTTATAGGGCACGAGGGCCTCTCTAGGGTTTCCCAACCCTGCTGCCATCCCAGACCTTGGCCCGATTGGGCATTTCTAGAAAACACCACGAAACCCATCAAATCCTAGGTCTAGATCCTTCGCCCGGACCTCCCGATCCCAATGGGACACAAAACGCGAGTGCACATGCACTGCATTGGTCAGGAAAGCGAGGGGAAAAACCCCCTGTCGGCGCCATAGTCCGAGTCCCTCTGGGACTCTAGACGATGACCGCGATCTGTTGGATTAACATCCAACGGTCAGCGTCGTCCGCGCTTAAACTAAAAAGGAAAACAATTCCTAAATATTCAAGGAAAAATGCTATTTTGATGATAACTTGAAAATTCAATAACTCTCAATCCTTAACTCCGTTTTTCCTCAAATTTTGAGGAAAACTCGTTTATATTTTTATCTTCCCTTGTAAAAAAATTGGAGTCATTATCCAAAGGAAACGAGCCCTTTACTTCAGCTTCAAGTTATCTCTTATTTAATTGTATTTTCCACATATTCCTTATTTCTTTTGCCATTATCTAATTATCCCGAGTTCCTTGAACCCCAAGGAACCCTTTTAACTCGAAATCTTATTTTGGGAAAATACCTTTTAGCCTTAAAATCATTTCTTTTTATTTTCCTCATATATTCCTTTATTAAATGAAATTCCCTTTTTCATTTCTTTTTGTTTTTTCTTTTAATCTTTCCATTGGGCTCCACGGCCTCAAAGGCCCAATAAGAGAACATACAAGTTATCAAACACACAATCCACTCAATCCATTCAAACAATTCATCATATCAACCATGACTTTCATTTTTCTTTAAAAAGAACCTTTATAATTTCATTACATAATTTGGAGAAATCGAGGTTATAACTTCCTCCCCTCCTTATAGGAATTTTGCCCTCAAAATTCAACAATCAAACAAACAAATTAGGATATGCTTTCTCCATGTCCGTCTTCAGCTCCCATGTAGCCTCATCCTCCCCATGGTGTTTTCAAAGAACCTTTACCATCTCTATATTCTTATTTCTGAGCTCTTTTACCTTAGTATCTATAATACGCAAAGGTAACTCAGGATAAGACAGCTTTCCTTGAAGCTCAATAGGTTCAATGCTCAACACATGGCTCGGGTCTTGCACATATCGCTTCAGATTGGACACGTGAAACACATCATGCATCATACTATATTGAGGGGGTAACGCCAAACGATAAGCCACCTCGCCAATCCATTCTAAAACCTCAAACAGACCCACATATCGGGGACTCAACTTTCCTCTATTTTTAGCTATAGCTCGGAGCGGTCGGATTTTCAGAAAAACATGCTCGCCCACAGTGAAATGCACATCAGTCCTCTTTGCATCAGCATACGACCTTTGTCGATCCTAGGCTCTCTTTAGCCTTTGCCTGATCAAAGCGACTTTATCAGCATACACTTGGAGTTCATCTGACCTCAACAAGGTCCTCTCACCAACATCATCCCAGTGAAGTGGTGACTGACACAGTCTCCCGTATAGAGCTTCATATGGAGGCATCCCGATACTGGCTTGGTAACTATTGTTGTATGGAAACTCTGCTAGAGGTAAGTACTGCTCCCATGATCCACCCCAATCGAGCACACAAGCCCTCAAAAGATCCTCTAAAGTCTGGATTGTCCTTTCTGACTGTCCATCCGTCTAGGGGTGATAAGCGGTACTGAACTTTAACCTCGTACCAAGTTCCTCTTGAACCTGCTTCCACAGTTTGGAAGTAAACTTTGGATCTCTATCAGATATGATGGAACTGGGTACGCCATGCAAACACACTATCTCTCGAATGTACAACTCAGCTAAGTATGTCACTTTGGCAGTGGTTTTCAGTGCAAGGAAATGTGCTGACTTGGTAAGGCGATCCACCACAACCCATATCGCATCATGACCTCTCTTGGTCCTTGGTAAACCCACCACAAAATCCATGGTATTCTGATCCCATTTCCATTCCAGAATCTCTATAGACTGTAAAAGTCCACCAGGTCATTGATGTTCAGCCTTCACCATTTGGCATGTAAGACAACTGGCCACATAAGCTGCAATGTCTCTCTTCATCCCTGACCACCAGAAAAACCTCTGCATGTCCTTAAACATCTTAGTAATCCCTGGGTGCACTGTGTACTTAGAACCATGAGCTTCTTTTAAGATACGTTCCTTCAATGGTGAGTCTTCAGGAATCCATATACGATTCTCGAATCTGATTCCTCCATCTACTCCCAAGGAAAGGCGGGTCTGAGGCTTCTTCATCAAGCCTCTCATTTTGTCAAGTCCACTACTGACCATCTGTGCTGCCACAATTTCACTCAACAAATCAGACTGTATCTGAATGTTGGCCAATCGAACTCGATCACCTAATGGTTGAGGAGACCATTTCACCAGCTCTTCTAGGCTCTTCCACTGACTAGACAGAACAGCTGCACACCGAAGCTGTTTCCGACTCAACGCATCTTCCACAACATTTGCCTTCCCGGGATGATAGGAAATGGTGAAATCGTAATCCTTCATGTATTCCATCCATCTTCGTTGTCGTAAGTTCAAGTCTTTCTGTGTCAGAAGGTACTTCAAGCTCTTATGGTCAGTGAAGATTTCAAAAGTAGCACCATACATGTAATGCCGCCAAATCTTCAAGGCATGAATGATAGCAGCCAACTCTAAGTCATGTGTCGGGTAATTCACCTAATTAGGCTTGAGTTGTCGAGAAGCATAAGCAACCACATGTCGATTCTGCTCCAAAACACAGCCAAGACCCATTTTGGATGCATCGGTGAAGATCATGAAACCCTCATTGCCTGATGGTAGAGTCAGCACTGGTGCAGTGGTCAACTTTTCCTTCAGCTCTTGAAAACGAGTCTCACAAACATCAGACCACACAAATTTCACATCCTTCCGAGTCAACATGGTCAAGGGCAAGGCAGTCTTTGAGAAATCTGAAATGAAACGTCGATAATATCCTGCTAACCCCAAGAAGCTTCAGATCTCGGAGGGGTTCTTCGGTGTAGGCCAGTCTCGAACTGCTGACACCTTGGCTGGATCCACGGCGATTGTTCCTCCCGAGATGATATGCCCAAGGAACATGACTTGGTCTATCCAAAACTCGCATTTTGAGAATTTCCCATAGAACTTCTGCTTTCTCAGGATATCAAGGACTTTACTTAGGTGGCCTCGGTGTTGCTCTAAGTCGTTGGAGTATACCAAGATGTCATCTATGAACACTATGACAAACGAGTCAAGGAAGGGTTGGAACACACTATTCATAAGGTTCATGAACACACTAGGTGCATTGGACAATCCAAAAGGCATACCACAAATTCATAATGGCCATATCGTGTTCTAAAAGCTGTTTTTGGGATGTCCTCACTCTTTACTCTCAACTGGTGGTAACCCGATCTTAAGTCAATTTTAGAAAAGACTCGAGCAGACTTCAACTGGTCAAACAGGTCATCTATTCAGGGTAAAGGGTATTTGTTCTTAATGGTAGCTTGGTTAATCATCCGGTAGTCTATGCACATACGGAGCGAGCCATCCTTTTTCTTTACAAACAAGAATGGAGCTCCCCATGGTGATGTGCTAGGCCGGATAAAACCCTTGTCTAGCAATTCCTGCAATTGTTTCTTCAACTCGAGCAACTCTGCAGGGGCCATTCTATAAGGTGCACGTGAAATAGGGCTTGTCCCTGGAGCTAGCTCTATGAAAAAATCCACCTCTCTCTGGAGGAATCCCGGGTAGATCATCTGGAAAAACATCTGCATAGCTCCTGACTACCTCTATTTCCTCTAAGGGCTGCACCTTGGGTTCGGGCTCGGTAACAACTACTAGGAAAGCTTGACAACCTTTATTCATCATTCTTTCTGCCTTCAGGGATGACACATACAAACTGGTGGTGGCATCTTTCCTACCTCTAATGACAAAGGGTGGGTGACCTGGTTCCCTAATGATCACTTTCTTTTCCCTACAGTCGATTTGGGCCCTATAATAAAGCCAATCCATTCTGATGATCACATCAAAATCATTCATGTCAAGAAGGATAAAGTCTGTAGGAAATTCATGATCTCGATATTTCACAGGTATCACCGGAGTTTTCAAAAGAGAGGTAAAGATTCGACCACTTGGGGTTGTAACATCTAAGACATATCCTAAATCCTTGATATCCAAACAAAGCATAGTCGCAAGATTCCTCGAAATGAAAGTATTAGTAGAACCAGAATCAAATAGTGCTTTTACATTATGTCCCATGACTTCAAGCATGCCTACATCATTGTTCACCATACATTAGACTATCACATTCTTAACTTCCAAAACATAAAAAAAACTCTATGGGTTATTACCCTCAATCAACCGATTTGCATTTGCTTGAGCTTCTTCATTGTCGATGGTGAACACTCGAGCTTGCCTTCTTTCTCCAGCAGGTGGGGCCACAGCTACTGGTGGGGCTGCCACTGGACCTGGTCCCTTTGGTGCTGGTAGGGGACAAGCTGACAGGATATGCCCCTCTTGCTGACAACGAAAGCAGACCTTCTTCTTATGGCGACACTTACCAGGATGCCATTTTCCACAAGAGCGGCATCGCGGTCGGTTGTGTTCTGGATGGGGTCTTCCTCTTCCTTCATGTCTTCCCTTGGCTTGATGACGACCTGGGCCCTTCTTATGATGATTCTTCTGTCCTCGAGTTCCTTCAGTGAAACCCAAAAACCCCTTGGGTGGAAGCTGTGCAGGCATCACGGTTCTCTCCATGTCTAAGGCAGTGTTGTAAGCTTCTGCGAAGGTTTTAGGTTTGCTTGCCATCACATGAGGCTTCAGGGCAGGGTGAAGACGCTCTATGAAGTGATCCACCCTCCTTTCCTCATCCATCTTGTACCCAAAACGTTCCAGGATCCGAAACTTACGCCCAAATTCTACCACAGAGGAATTTCCTTGAGTCATGTTAGTGAATTCCATTTCCTTCTCTTTCTTAACTGCAACCGGGACGAATCTGGAAGTGAAGATGGTTTTGAAATCAGCCCATGCCATTGGTTCCTTAGTCAGATCTCGGCCTGTGATGTGGGTCTCCCACCATATCTTAGATGCTCCTTCCAGGAGGTGAGTAGCAAAGAGGACCTTCTTGCTCGGCTGCACTTCAAGCATGCGGAAACCATTCTCTATTGCCAGTATCCAGGCTTCTGCTTTATCCACCACTTACGTCTTATCCTCTCCCCAGAACTTCTCTATGTTCAGCTTGACAAAGTCTAAGATGGTGGCTCCCACACATGGACGAACAGGGTGTGGTTCACCATTCTCAGCTCTAGCTATGTCACGGAGGGCCAAAGCACTAATAGCTTCTGTCAACTTCCTCTGTTGCTCTAACCACAAGGTATCAGGGGTATGGATCATCATGGTGGGTTCTGATTCATCGACTGGGTCCTCATCCATCTGGGCTTCTTCCTCATACACATGCTGCCCTTCACATCCTTGATCTTCTTCTTGGTTCAGATTACTAAATGGTACCGGGTCAGGGTTAGGGACTTCTTGAGTGACTTCTTCAGGCCTCTTCCTCTTCTTAGAGGATCCACCCTCATGGTTCCTATTCCTCTTTTCAGAAGACTCCTTTGCTTTACGGGGAGGCCAAACACTCTTAGCCGGTTTTCTGGAGCCCTCAGGGATAGAAACAGTCTTGGTCGTTTCCATCTACATAAGAATAACAAGCAAACCTTTAGTTTATCATTTAAACTAGTTATACTTATGTTCAGTGATATCTCATTACATACCTTTTATTAATTTGTTGGAGGATTCTTAAACCCTTAACTTATTTGCCCATACCACATGAGTGTGGAGGAGAGAGAGAATCCTACTCTTAAATCCCTAAAAGAGTATGTGATGAGAAGGGATGAATAAGATGAGAGAGTCCTAAAGGTATCTTATTTTGATTCATACCCTAAGACTTTGGCCAGGCGGTCACATGGGTCCGGGAGTCCTCGTATTCCGACTAGCGGTGCGGAGGAAAATCTTGCCATCCCCCGGTCATGATCCCTTTCTAGACACCTCTGTCTTTCGCATACTCCTCTAATAACTCCCTTGGGTTCTATGGAGTTTGTAAAATTTAATAATTACTAATAGTTACATGAAGAACCCAGGATCTGATACCAAATGTTACGACCTCACCTTTCAGTAACCCCCAATTAAGGGAGACCAAGAGGATAAATCCGCACCCATTAATTCCGGATCAAAGGTTCAACATATAACTATAAATAATTAATAAATTCTAACAGACTATACTGAAAAAATGGTAATAATTTTTTTTCTTTGCATACCTTGAAAAGTGGGGAACTATCTTCTAACCCCAACTTAACTACTCTATTTAATTCCTCCTTGTTCCTTAATTCTTGAATTCACAATATGTCGCTTTACTGTTTGTGCTTTTGAGGATTTTACCTAAAACGCCGACAAACAAAAACAACGATCAGCCGAAGCTGGTATGTGGGGAGAAGCAGATAATTGTTCAACTAAGTTAACAACATAATCATTCAATTAATGATTTAACAAACAAGATTATGTTTTAAACCATATAACTCAATCCATACATATTCTCAGACTCTAGGCTGTCCCTGCAGTGGACATGGATATCACCTCTCTTTTAGGTAATAGAGTCGCATGGCACTATCCGATGATAGCCCAATATCTAACTCATTATGACTTGATGGTCCTACCTCCATGGTAGCCATGTACTAAGTCAACCATTGACCTGATGGACCTACCCAATGGGTAGCCATGTACTAGGTCATCCATAGACCTGATGGACCTACCCAATAGGTAGCCATGTACTAGGCCTTTCTCTAACCTGATGACCTACCCATAGGTAGCCATGTACTAGGTTAGCTATTTTGCCACAGAGAGAACCAGGATCTGAGTTTATAGGTATACACATTAAGTGATAGTCATAACCACATTATATTTGCAATATGAACATCCAAGCAGTTTAGTTGCATTCAAAGCGATGAAACGTTCGGAAAACATTGGGAAACATAAGCGGTTAACCATAAGTAACCACATACCTTTAAATGCAGATTTCAAGATAGAAAGAGAAACCCAATCAACAAGCAAAACCTGAAATAAAAGGACAATTTTCCTTTTATTAATATCCATCTAATTTTCATCATATTACTTAGGGTTTCAGTTCCTATTTTATGGTTCCTTTAGAAATTAGGGTTTTCACTTCTTCTTTCCTTATTTTCATCATTAATTCATTAAACTACATAAAACCCCTAATTTCTCAGTAAATTTCCTTTATTAAATATCCAATTATCTTATTCCGCCAAAAACATGCTTTTTATCTCCTTTTATCCCAAATTAGGGTTTCCATGTAAAATAACTTCCTTTTTAAGCATTACAACTCTAAATCTCATACTTTTGCATTCAAACTGATAATCATATCACCTTTATCATTAGCAAAGTTAAACTTATCAGTTTGATCTATTGATTTACCAAAATACACTTTAATCATGCAATTAGGGTTTCTCACCAATTCTTAATACACTTTATTAACAAATTAAAGTACTTTTTGAAAAACATACAGAACTGGGTTCTCAATCTATTTTTATTGGATTCTTCGTATTTTTCTATACAATTTTCATATATTAAGTTTTCTCATACGAGTTTCCTAGAAAATTCTATTAATTTCTCAAGATAAATCATTTATCTGGATTATTAAGCAGAGAGAAGAATTTACCGAAAAACCTAGGCCGTTCGATCGGTGCGCTGATGCGCCCCGCGTTGATCTGACGCCCCACTAACCAAGAGACGCGTCCCGCCGCTCGTTCTCAGCTGCCGGATCTCGATCGAACGCTCGGAGTCGCGAGCACAACTTAACCGGTTGCTCCCTCGAGCCGTTAGATCCCTTCCTGGATCACGGTGGTCTCGAATCCAACAACGTCTGCACGTCATCTTTCTCTTCTTCTTTACCGCTCGAGCCGCGGCGGAGCAAGGCGGAGTTCTCACCGGAGCTAGAGCAATTGAGAGGGAGAGAGTGAGTCGAGGGTCTAGAAGCCTCTGTTTGAGTTCGTGAAGGTGCTCCCGACTCGAAGGACCCTTATTTATAGGGCACGAGGGCCTCTCTAGGGTTTCCCAACCCTGCCGCCGTCCCAGACCTTGGCCCGATTGGGCGTTTCTAGAAAACACCATGAAACCCATCAAATCCTAGGTCTAGATCCTTCGCCCGGACCTCCCGATCCCAATGGGACACAAAACGCGAGTGCACATGCACTGCATTGGTCAGGAAAGCGAGGGGAAAAAACCCCTGTCGGTGCCACAGTCTGAGTCCCTCTGGGACTCTAGACGATGACCGTGATCCGTTGGATTAAAATCCAACGGTCAGCGTCGTCCGCGCTTAAACTAAAAAGGAAAACAATTCCTAAATATTCAAGGAAAAATGCTATTTTGATGATAACTTGAAAATTCAATAACTCTCAATCTTTAACTCCGTTTTTCCTCAAATTTTGAGGAAAACTCGTTTATATTTTTATCTTCCCTTGTACAAAAATTGGAGTCATTATCCAAAGGAAACGAGCCCTTTAATTCAGTTTCAAGTTATCTCTTATTTAATTGTATTTTCCACATATTCCTTATTTCTTTTGCCATTATCTAATTATCCCGAGTTCCTTGAACCCCAAGGAACCCTTTTAACTCGAAATCTTATTTTGGGAAAATACCTTTTAGCCTTAAAATCATTTATTTTTATTTTCCTCATATATTCCTTTATTAAATGAAATTCCCTTTTCATTTCTTTTTGTTTTTTCTTTTAATCTTTCCATTGGGCTCCACGGCCTCAAAGGCCCAATAAGAGAACATACAAGTTATCAAACACACAATCCACTCAATCCATTCAAACAAATCATCATATCAACCATGAATTTCATTTTTCTTTAAAAAGAACCTTTATAATTTCATTACATAATTTGGAGAAATCGAGGTTATAACAGTGTCGGTCACCACTTCAGTAAGGTGATGTTGGTGAAAGGACCACATGATGGTTAGAAAAGGACCACATGATGGTTAGAAAAGGACCACAGTGCACGTAGATGAAGTCACTTTGATTGTGCAAGGGCTGAAAGGAGCCTAGAGACGATGAGAGTCGTAAGCAGATGCAAAGTAGACTGACATACAAGTTACTGTGGGAGAAAATGTGACATGAAAATCCGACCCCTCTAAGTTATAACTAAGAGAGCTGAGTCCCCGATACATGGGTCCATTAGAGATGGATGGGTGGAGAAGGTTAGGTTTGACCCTACCCCTCAGGATAGAGTAATGGGAAATGTTTTCCATGTGTCCAATTTAGAGCACTATGTGAGGTACCCCGACCATGTGCTGAGCAATGAACCTAGTGAGCCCCAAGGGAGGCTGAAATGGCATGAGTCACCTGTGTAGTTTATAGACGCCAGGATGAAAGAACTCAAGGAAAAGAATATGTGATGGTAAAGGTTCTTTGGAAATGCCATGAGTACGACAAAGCCACATAGGAGCCAATGATGGACATGGAAAAGTCTTATCCTGAATTATTTATTTGCTTGCCTGAATTTTGAGGACAAAATTCCTATAAGAGGGGAAGGATGTTATAACCCCAATTTTTGGGTTCAATTGGTGAGAAATGTAATTTCTCATATTAAAGATATTTGAAGAAATAATGATATAATTTTCTTCAAATAAATGTATTTCATTTAAAATAGCCTTGATTGGTTGCTTTGTGGGCTTTATTGGCTATTGGGCCCAAATAACAAGGAAATTCAATTAATAAATGGATAATTGAATTTTTAAGAAGAGAAATAAAGAGAAATACTCAAAAAGAAATATTTTATTAAGAAATAAACATGATGATGCAAAATAATGCATATAGGTGCATTAAGAAGGATAATGAGTATTCCAATAAAATGAATTTCGAAATAATGGAGTGTCTTGGGATCCAAGGAGTCCCAATAAAGAGGAAAGAAAGAGAAAATAGCAAAATAGCAAAATAAGAAGATAATGTGGATACACAATTAATGTATTACATGGTACTGCTAAAAAGAAGGAAATTACTATTAAAGGAAAATAGGATTTCGAGATAATAGATTCCTTGGGGTTCAAGGAACTCAAAATCATGAATTAATGATGAAAAGAAATAAAGAAGACATGGAAAATATGATTAATGTGATGGTAACTTGCAAACCAAGAAAAAGGAATTGTGCACTTATGATGATGACTCCAAATTTTGTAGGAAGAAAGATAAAACTAGGATGGAGTTTCCCTCAAAATTGGAATAAAAACGGAGTTACCATTTGAGAGTTATGAATTTTCTAAAAATACCATTAAAATAGGAATGCAATTTGGAATTGTTTCTTTTCTTTCAAACGTGGTTAATACGGACCGTTGGATCTTAATCCAACGATGATCGGTCATCATCTTAGTTCTACTGGGACTAGGAATCCGCAGGAAATAGAGGATTCTTCCTCTCCGATTTCCTTGAAATCTAGAGTATGTGGGCGTTTACTATTAGTCCCAATAGATTCAGGAGATGAAATCGCACATGGTCATCCCTGGTTTGAGTAGGTTTCCTTTTATTTTTGGGAAATCCCCGAATCCGTAGAACCTGATCTCGACCCTATATATAGGGGAGGTCGTTGGAGAGGTCCAGCACGATTTCTTCCAAGTTCCAACTCTGCGGATTTGTGAAAGGAGTGTTTTTGTGCGCTCAATTGAAGATTTCGTCCTGGTTTACAACCCCGACACCTCGGCGACCCTCGCCGGAGTCCGGCGAGTCGGGGACAAGCTTGGAGGAGTCCAGGGAGGGAATTGGACCCGTCGTCAGTTTCGTTGCTGGGAGGCGGTGCTTCCTGACCCATCGAGGTGAGCGGAAGGAGTCGGGAGCTCAGAGTCAACCTCCGGGTTGACCGCACGAAGTCGCTGAGAGCTGAGGAAGACGACGACTTGGCAGCCCTACGATCCGAGTCCACGGTGGTCTCGACTGGATCCAATGCTCCAAGACAGAAGTGACCTTGTTGAGTGCGCGTAACCGAGATCGTCAGATCTAAGAAGCGGACCATCGGTCTACAGATCGAACGACCGAGGAATTTTCCGGTAATTCCCTCTCTAACCAAATATTCAGAAAAGGGGTTTTCTTGTGAAAATAATAAAAATAGCTAGGAGTGTTCAATGAAAAAACTTTATATATGAAAGTTATGTAGAAAAATGTAAGGAATATGATAAAAATGTTTCCAGTACCTAGTTCCACTCCATTTTGGGAAAGTGCTTTAATTGGCTAATAAAGTGTATTAAGAATTAATAAGAAACCCTAATTGAAGATTAAGGGTATAATTTAGTACATCAATGGGACAAATTGATAAGGTTAACTCTGTTGATAATGAAAGTGGTCTAAATTGTCTGTTTCGAATACAAAGATGCCTTAAATAGAGTTGTAATTCATAAAAAGAGGCTAAGTTATAATAAAAACCCTAATTTTAGGGAAAAGGAAATAAAATCTAAGTTATTTTGGATTAAGGGAGTAATTAAGATCCTAAAATTGTTAAGAGTGCTACAATGAGAAATTAGGGGTTTTGATAGATTAAAGATTATAATAATGAAAGAAGAAGCAAAACCCTAATTTCCAAAAGAAACCCTAAAGTTGGAATTGAAATTCTAAATAGTATAATAGGAATTGGATAATTATTAATAAAAGGAATTGGTACTTTTATTTCAGGATTTCTGTTCAACCTTACTTGATTAATTGGGTTTCTCTACATACTTGAATCTGTCTTGAAAACTGCAATCAAAGGTATGTGGTTACGATTATGAATAACCGCTATAGTTTCCCGATGGATTCCCGGATGTTTAATTGCATTGAATGCAACTAAACTGTTGGATGTTTATTTATTTCATGCCACTATAAAGTGACTATGATTATCACCATAAATGTGCATATATAACTGGCTAGATCCGGGTCCACCTCTGTTATTTTGAAAAGGCTAAAAAGGGGGTAATCCTAGAGCAAGGTCTAGGTTACCGTGAGTTAGAAACTGGGCTACCTACGTGTAGTGCCATGAGACTCTTTAGCATATCCCGAGTTAAGGAGTGGTCTACTTACGAGTAGTGCCAAGTGACTCAACCCTAGAAACTGGTTCACTTATAGGTGGATCATGAGGGGTTTAATGGGGACAATATAGAGGATAGGGTACCCTTGGATCACGGAGTTATATCTAAAACGTAATCTTGATTGTTAAATGATTAATTGAATGATTACATTGTTATCATAGTTGCATGTTTATTGTTTCCCCCACATACCAGCTACGGCTGACCGACGTTTTGTTTGTCGGCGTTTTAGGTACAATGAAAAGAACAAACAGTAAAGTGGCACATGTGATACTAAATGAGAATTAAAGTGCAAAAGGAGGATTAGATAGATTAGTATCGGTGTGGATAGAAGTTTAGAGATCCAAGTTTTAAAAAGGTAGGCAAAAAGTTATTTTCTTACAACTTTCAGTATAATATGTTAAAATTTGATAATTATTCTTGGTTAACTGCCGAACCTTTGATCCGGAAGTCATGGGTGCGGCTTCGACCTCTCGGTCTCCCTTAATTGGGGGTTATCGGGAGGTGGGGTCGTAACACCTTTCTAACTCCATGAGTCAGAGATATGCTTCTATTGGAATTAGCTTCTCAATTTCTCAATTTACATTTGTACCTTTGCTTGTACTTATTCCTTGTTCCAACTCCACTTCATCATTGAATAAATACTAAATCTCTTGTGACACTCAATTTGAAAACAAATAATAAATGGTAATATTACTTAAGGAATTTTAGTGACATATTTAAGAAAATCCAAGTGATATGGAGATTTATGGTGAATTGATTGACTTTTGGTGTTGTGTTGACCAATTCAATATTATTGGGAGCAATAAAGTAAAATTTGATAAGTAGGAAAGACTCATTTTGTCACAAGATTTAGCTTGACAACCATATTGTGCTTTTTAATCTTTGAATCCCCATGGAATGTATGATGTCCTGCACAAAAATCAAAATTGTCTGTGATCATACTTCATGCTATGAAACTCAACTGCATTGGAGCTATCCACTAGTTAGGTTTTAATCTCACAACAATTATCTTAGATACGAGCTTGCCACATTTTGTTGAGCGAGTTCATGCTTAGCTGCTAGCATGTTCTTGAATGTTGGGCTTTTGGAATAGACCAATCTTTGAATTCATTGCACCTTCTTCCAAATGCTGGGTTTGGTTTGCTTTAAGAGGGGCTTTCATGGACCTTATTACTAGTTTTGCTAACAACACTGCAAAGAAGCCCTACCCATTTTCTTTGACTTTTATTTGGAATTATACGAAATAACAACAACTTTGATCACACATTATATAACCTTTTCAACAAAGAAACCTGCTTAGAACAAAACTTAGGTTGTGTTTGGTACGTAGTGATATTATTGATGGTGATGAGGACAATGATAGTAATGGTGATACGGAAGGTGATGATGATAGGGAAATTATTAAAATGTGTTGTTTGGTAACACATGCATGGTAAAAAACTTAAAAAATGTTGTTTGTTACATGGTTATGGTGATGAGGAGGGGGATTTTTTTTTAATAAAAAATACCCTACACAAGTCAGAATCATATTTATTAGAAATTTTTTTGCACATTGGTCTAAATAAGTAGTGGAGTCTTGAAAGAAACTTCTTTCACCATACTTTTTTATAGGGACAAAAATAGATCAAAATTCACCACGGATTTACTAGGAATTCACCATGATTCCCTATCCCAGTTGCAAACAAACAACCTTTTTGTTTCACCATCATATTCACTGTCACCATGATTCACCATGTAACAAACGCAACCTTAAGCCTTAAGGCTTCATGACAACTCCTGGACGACTAGTTTTTTTTGGAACAAATGGTTGCCCGAAGCCTTCATTGATGACAACGTGTCCACTCCCTTGGACTTGATCTGACTTCAAAGAGGATGCATAGCTGGTTACTTCTACCAAGGACCCTATGATTTATTGGATTAGATTTTTATGAGGGTGAAACCCTATTGTTTTAGTTATGATCATAGGCTTGTCATGAGTTCATGAAAAGAGTCCACCCGTATTTTGGACAATATGTCTCTTGTCTTGTTCTTTGGGGCACCTCACTTGTGTACCACCGATCTTCGTTTTGGATCTACTTTATCCCACCTTCTTGATGTTCTACAATGTATACCGGCTGCATGCATTGCCTTTATACGAGCATGATGAAGGAAACTACGGATCAAATATTTTTTAACTAATCTCAACCCATCAAAACCAGCGGGCCAGGCGGGGTCGTGCCAAAATTTACTACGAAAAAGGATGGACGGGCGTGGCCTCATGGCTTCCTTTCTTCTTCCCGAAGCCGAGGAACAACAAGGGACGGACTTGTTAGAAATTGCAGCTTGAATTTTCAACCAATTGTTCCTGCCGTCACCGGGTGGCGTGCACCGCTCCATACACTGTTTTCCGCTTATCAGTATCATCATAGAGAAGCACGATGGCCCCTCCCAGACGCGATCTCCGGCGGATTATTGACGGCGTGTCGCTAGTGTTACTAGAATCAATAAACAGAGCTGGCCCTGCAGGTGGAGCAAGAGCTGCACGAGGAGCTGGCTCTTGGGATTCCATAGTCTTCAATGCCATTAAGGGTGCCGTCGTCTCCGCCACCGACCTGGCGGGTCTCACTAGTGGACGGGTCCATCGGTTTTCAAATTCCAAGCAAAATGACTCTGTAGTCTATTTTTCCGACAATCCCGATCCACGGGACTCCCATCCGCGTTTGTCTGTCAAAGAGAAGGATACCTCCTCCCATGCCGACAGCTATGCCTGCTCGAGTGGCGCTCCCTCTTCGTCTATGGGCAATATATCAAACAAGGACAAAGTTGTCGTCGCAATGCCTGACAACAACGAAGTCCAGGCATCCTCTTCTGCCTCTCATGCATCCGTCTTAGACATGCCTTCTTCCACCCAACAACGGCAACAACAACAACAACAACAACAGGATTCGTCAAGTGACGAAGCCCCCTCGACTCTTTTCGGTCAGAAACAGGCAAATAGTCTTCCAGTTGAGCCTTCTATTCCTGTTAAGCGGCGGCGTCCAAGGGAGCGGAGGGTGCCTTCTACACCTATCGGCAGAGCTCTAGGGTGAGCTTATTGCTTGACTCATATAGCTCTTCGTGTTAAGAATTATCAGTATGAAGATGTTCCTCGTCATTTGCAGTTTCGCTGGCTTAGGTGCTGGTCTCGCCTGGGGTACTATCCAAGAATCTGCCAAAAGGATTGTCTATGGAACGCCCAACTCAAGCGGCAAAAACTCCGCTCTCTCCCCATTTCTGTCTGATCAGAATGCCGAGCGTTTGGCTCTAGCTCTTTGCAGAATGCGTGGTGCCGCACTAAAATTGGGCCAGATGTTGAGCATCCAAGATGAATCGCTAGTGCCTGCACCTGTAAGTGCTTCCTCTTCCTGTAATGGATATTTTCCTTTCTTCATCATTTGGTTTTACCATATTCACAAGTTTCCATTATCATGATCATTGAGATTGTGGATCCTACGTGTCTTGTAAAATTTGACAACTAAGTAAACTGAATTCTTGATATATTGTCGACCTATAATATTTGGCAGGGATCCTTGGTTAAGACAAAACATGACATTGCAGACCGATAGTGGGTTACAGACCATGTAGCAGGTTTGGATGAGGCACACTAGAAAAATCCGATAATTATAATAGAGACAAGAAACCTATCATGAAACATTCTGATATTGAGAATTTTGCTTTGGTAGATTCTGTTGACATCCTTATTAATAGGGGCCCAATGTCGACTTTATCAAATTCAGGGCAGTCTATGTTCTTTTCCAATGGATGGTGTGATGTGAGAATTTATTGATAAATGCAATGCTCTGTTAGGTTTTAAATACCTTTGTCAAAATTGCTAATGAAATTAACTATACTGTATCCGGTTTGAGATTGCATAAATGCAACAATAGTTGGAATTATACAGTAAATATACTGGAAAAAGAGTTCCGACCATGAGCTACTAATATATCTAATAAAGAGCATATTCAAACGATCTAAGTGGAACAGTTAACAGTGGACATTTGTAATATAGACATCCAAATGTTTTCTTATCTGATTTCTTAGAAACATGATGATATAGAGATATAGATATCTTCCATAATAAGTGACCAACACACGCTCGTGCATCGTCATCGTCAACGTCATCCTCGTAGCCTCAGTCCCAATCTATGTTGGAGTCAACTACATGGATCCTTCTTTTCCAATAAGCTCTTTTATGGGTCATATTCTGATCTAGGCGTAAAGATTCAAAATCTCTTCCCAAGTTAATTTAGGTCTGCCTCTTCTTCTTGTACTTGTGCTTGATTCAATCATCGTCGCCTCAATCCCAACCATTTTGGAGTCGGCTACATGGATCCTTCTTTTCCAATCAACTCTTTTATGGGTCATATCCTGATCAAGATGTAAAGATTGAAATCTCTTTCCAGGTTAATATAGGCCTGCATCTCCTTCTTTAAATTGTGCTTGACTCAATAACATTGCTTCGTATAGGTGCTTTAGTCAGTTTGCGTTGCGTATATCCATACCTTCACAGTCGTCCCTCGTGCAATTTGTCCTCAATGCTCGACAACCCCATTTTGTTCTTAACATAGTTATTTCTCAAGAGATCTGTAGAAGTGGATGCCACAAAGCAACGTGCGGCTTGCGTGAGGGTTCATGATCCCTCACCCTTTTATTAATAGAAACATGGAGAAATTACATAGAGGTCCAACAATATATAAAAATTACAAATAATAAAATATCAAGATATATTAACACTCCTCCTCAAGCTGGAGCGTACACATCGTGTATGCCCTGCTTGTTGCAAAAGTTCTGAAATGTTGCTGCACTCAATGGCTTTGTGAGAACATCTGCAAGTTGATCTTTCGGATTTGACGTGCGGAATCACAACAATGCCATTCTTGATGTGATCTCTAATGAAGTGACAGTCAACCTCTATATGCTTGGTGCATTCATGGAAGACTGGATTCTTGGCAATGTAGATAGCAGCTTGATCGTCACATCTGAGCTCTATGGGAGACGAAACATGAATCTTTAACTTAGAAAGCACTAATTGAACCCACTGCAACTCGCAACAGGCATGAGCCATTGCTCGATACTCAGCCTCCATGCTTGATCTAGCCACAACATTCTGCTTTTTTGCTTTTCCAGGTGATAAGGTGATTTCCTATAAATGTGCAATACCCAGAAGTAGACCTCCTGTCATTCAGATTACCAGCCTAGTCTACATCTGCTTAACCAATAAGAACAAGAGTAGACACGAGTCTTGGGTCTATAGTAGGTGATCCCCTTACCGGGTGCACCCTTCAGATATCTTAGAATACGACAAACTGCCATCCAGTGTGACTGTCGTGGTGAGCTCATATGCTGACTCACCACTCTTACAACAAAAGAAATGTCAGGGCGAGTAACTGTCAGATATATCAATTTACCAACAATTTTCCTGTAGTATCTTGGATCTGGATAATCAGTATCCTCAATCATCTCCTTCACGTGATAGTCCATAGGAGTACACACCGACTTGGATTCACTCATGCCAGTTTCCTGTAGTAAATCCAACATGTATTTCCTCTGAGACAAATTAGTACATGCGTGAGATCTAAGTACTTCAACTCCCAGAAAATATCTCAGCTTGCCCAGATCCTTTGTATGAAAGTGCCCCTGGCCCCCTGCAATCCTTCCTTCACACATGATACGCCTGTAGAATCACTGCCAGTGATAACTATATCATCAACATAAACAACAATAATGATGGATCCAGTAGAAGAGCTACAATAAAATAAGGAGTGATTGGTCACAGAACGAGAGAAGCCCATCTTTAGATAACATCATTGAAATTATCAAACCAAGCTCTAGGAGATTGTTTCAATCCATAGATGGCTTTCTTCAATCTACACACCTTCTGACACTCCTCCTGAGCAACAAAACCAGGAGGTTGCTCCACGTACACCTCTTCCTGTAGATCACCATGGAGAAAGGTATTCTTGACATCAAGCTGAAATAGAGGCCAATCAAAAGTAGTAGCCAGAGAAATAAGAATCCACACTGAATTCAGACGAGCCACTGGTGAAAAGGTCTCAAAGAAATCAACTCCATATGTCTGAGTGTAACCCTTTGCCATCAGTCTAGCCTTCAACCTCTCAACTGAACCATCTGGATTATGTTATACTGTGAACACCCATCTGCAACCCACAACATTTTTACCTGAAGGTAAGTCAATAAGTTCCCATGTGTTGTTTTGTAGAAGAGCAGACATTTCCATATGCATTGCCTGTTTCCAACCAATATCTTTCATAGCATCAAGATGATTTCTTGGAATGACCACATAATCAATCCCAAGAGCAAATGACTGGGCCTGCTTAGATAATTTCGACAAACAACACACATTTGCAATAGGATGTCGAATAGTACATGAACGAGTACCTTTGCGAACAATAATGGGAACATCAAGGTCAGATGGTTCTTCAGAAATCTCTTGAGTAGAGGAAGATGGGGAAGGCTCAGAGACCGGTGTCGCTACCTCCTCTAGATCCTGTCTACCTCGTCTGCTGTAAACATGTTGAATTAAAGTATCACCTGCTGGTTGCTCTTCCTGAATTATAGTGTAGTCAGGAATGATAGGTGGCATTCTCTCACCGATGTCTGATGGTGGCACTCTCTCACTTTCACACAATTGCTCCCCCTTACTGGGAACACTAGAGAAGTATGGTGTGAATTCATGGAAAGTCACATCCCTGGACACAAGGTTGAAAAAGGCGTGAGGCGTAACGAGGCGTTTTTGTCTTGGCGAGGCGAGGCGTAAGCCTCAAAATGTACCGAGGCGTTCCTATATTTATATATATTAATATGTTTTTATATATAAGAAAATATATATACAATGCAAGTTAATACAATTTGACAACTACATAACAAAATCACATTACACTACCTGTTTATAATCTAAATTTAAACAACTGAAAAATAAAAACAGTACAAGTTGTGCCCAAACAGTAGTATTTTAACCACAATATGCTTGTTTTTTCGTTTGAATCAAAGGGGCTAGTGGAAAATCCATTGGGCTAGCCCATATGTATTTAAATTGGACCAGGAAACCTGTATTTTGGGTTGCAGCTTGAGGCTAGCGCCTCACTTGCGCCTTGCAAAAAAATAAGGCGTTCGCCTCTTGGATCACAGGTGAGGCTTACGCCTCAAGGCGCCTGGGGTGCGCCTCGCCTCGAGGCGTATGCCTCTAGCGCCTCAGGGCGCGCCTTTTTTTTCCATGCCTGGATACAAACATACGACAGAGACTGGGACAATATCACTTGTATCCTTTGCTAGTGTTGGAGTACCCAAAAAAGAGTCCTAATAGACCTAGGGGATAACTTATCAGCCTTAGGATCAAAATTGTGGAAAAAATACGTACAACCAAACACTCTGAGAGGAACAAGGAAAGGCTGATCCTTGGGACGTAAACAGAGAACGAAGTACGTCCTTGAAGCACGGAAGAGGGTTGCCTGTTGATAAGGAAACGGCTGTAAGTAAAGCATCAGACCAGAACCTCTTAGGAACATTGGATTGAAACATAATGGTCCTGGTAATATCAAGAAGGTGACGATTTTTCCTCTCAGCTACCCCATTTTGTTGAGGGGTGTGAGGACAAACGTGCGATAAATCATCCCAACGGAGCTACAAAAATCAGCCATAACACTTCGAACATATTCCAAGGCATTATCAGATTGAAGAATTTTAATATTGCAATCAAATTGAACTTTGATTTCTTGATGAAAATGCTTGACAATGGATAACACAGACTCTCGACTTTTCAACAAATAAATCCATGTCATGCAAGAAAAATCATCCACAAAGGAAATAAAATAGCGAAAACAATTATAGCTATTGGTCTTTACATGACCCCAAACATCACTATGGACTAACTCAAAGGGACAAGAAGCCCGTTTATGGACAGGACTGGGATCATGGAATGAGGTTTCGTCGAAATCATCAAAATTTCGCTCGAAATTTCGATTTCGATGCTATCTGGTACCGAAACCTGCGATTGTTTCGATTTTGATGATTTCGATGAGTTTCGCCAAATTTCGACGATTTCGATGAATTTCGCCAAATTTCGATGAATTTCGCCAAATTTCGATGAAAATTTCGATAATTGCAATCCTTGTTGTTATTGTTGATTTTTGAAGAGGAGCAAAGGGGGATTGGGGTCATTTCACCATTTAGTACTCATACATAGTATATACTTATAGTATATCATAATTGCATTGCATTTTCTTAATATTTGCTATTCAAATTATTAAATACTTATTTGATGCATGCTATTTTAGTTTCTGCAATGTGGATGACATGTATCCTAGTGGTGATTTATTAGACAATGAGGGTGCTAGGAAGCCAACCACACCAACAAATGATGATTTAGCTTGGAAACATTGCACTAGTATTCTTGGGACCAATGAAAGGTTGACTATTGAGTCAATATCAGCAACAAACTATAAACCCAAGTAAAATGTGTGGGATGCCCTACATATCCAATATTTGATATTATAACACGAACAAGTACATGCATGTATATAGCTCATACTTACAAAATTGCATAACTTAATTCCTACATTTTGTCATCGAAATCATTCATCGAAATCCTCAAGAAACATGACAGTTCCCTTACCTCCCACATGAAGGACCCCCTCCCTAATCTACCCCCACATAAAATTTTATTGCATAAAACGATGCATTTAGGTGTAGAGATCACACCTGTAAAATTTCATAAATTAATTCATTCATTTTGGCGTCGAAACGGACACAATCGCATTTATCGAAATTTCTGTCAAAATTTCCATAAATTTCGATTTCCATGCTGTCGAAACGGTATCGAAATCGGATACCTCGTTCCTTGACTGGGATAAGGCATCCTAATGAAGACACTTGGGATAACTCATGTTCTAACTTTCTCAAGCTCTCGAACAAAGGATGTCCATATCTGTAATGCCACAGTAAGGGAGAACCACTCAAAAGGATAGCTGGAGCTGGAGCAGGAACAAATACTTGGCGAGGCAGGCTGTCACCATGGAAGAGGTAGATCACCTTTCCTAGCCCCCCCACCAATCGTCTTCATACTCTTGAGATCCTGTAATACAAAGCAAGAAGACCCAAATGTCACTATACAGTTCACAATATCAATTAATTTTGCAACAGAAAAGAGATTAAAAGGAAATGCAGGCACATAGTGAACAAATTTAAGATCAATTTTAGGAGTCAGAGAAACAGATCCACTTGCTAACACTCTCCTCACTGAACCATCTACTATGGTCATAGATTTGTGAGGAATATGTGAGTCAATGGAATGAAGTAGTCTCCTCATACCAGTCATATGCTGTGACGCTCCAGAATCAACCACCCTTGAAGAAGTTGAACCAGAAGCCAGTAAAGAGGTAGCCTGATTACCAGTGGTAGATGCCAGATTTGCTGAGGAAGAAGATCCCTCACTTAGATGCTGAGTAGCCAGAATAAATCTATCATATTCTTCCTTTGTGAGTGTGATGCCAGAAGAACCAGAACATGATGCAGACGACTCAGAAGACTCAACAATACTGGCATAGTTTGCTGCCCCAACCGGTGGTGTGGCAGGTCTACCATGCTTCTTCCAGCATTTCTCAACAGTGTGTCCAGGTTTGTCACAGAAGGTGCACTTAGGACGTGCTCCACGTCCTCGACCCATACCTGTACGACCTCCTCTAACTGCAGCGGCTACAGATTTATGAGAATATTCAGAAGGCGAGATTGTGGTAGGATCAACTGGTTCAAATTTTGATTGTAAAATCCTTGAGTAGGCTTCTTCCAGGCTGGGAAGTTTGTTAGAGGCGAGGATGACACTGCGGGCTGAACTACATGAAGAACTCAGGCCAGATAGGAACTTTGCAGTAATCAAGTCATCTCTGTCTTTCACTTGTTCTTGGACAATCACTGGATGATGGAAGCTCAGCTCTTGAGCAATACCTTGGATCACTCCAAAATATTCTTCTAAAGGCTTGTCTCCATTTCGTTCAGCAAAGAGGCAATCATAAATCATAAACTGACAAAGAGCATTCTTTTCTTGGGAGTAATGCTTCTTTACTGCATCCCATATGTCTTTGACAGTAGTATAGAACATGAATCTAGCAACAATACCAGGTTCCATGCTCCCCCATAGCCATTTCTTCACCAGACTATTATGACGCTTCCATTCAGCATAGCCTTTGTTAGTAGAAGCAGGAGGATCAAAATCAACATGCCTTGCCTTATCTCGGGATTCTAACACTGTATGGACAACATTCATCCACAAGAGATAATTCTTCCCGTTCAGCTTGATGGAGGGGATAGGTGACATCTCGTTGTAGATGGTAGATGCCTTGGTGTCCTCCATGATTCAACGGAGAGATAGGGCGACGGAGAGATACGCATCACAGAAAGGGTTGAGGGTGACAGAGAGATACACGTCACCCGAAGGATTGAGTGACGGGGAGATACACGTCACGTCAAAAAAATTAGATGCGTGTCTGACGCATCCACAGCCCCCAAACGAAAATTTCCTAATCACACATGGAGGAGATGTGATTAGGAATTTCCTACGTACGGACGGACCCTCCGGTATGAACTTTAATACGTCACTGCCTTCGAAATCGACCGGAGGAAGGAGCTGCTGACGGCGGTGGCGTGGGGAAGGAGGAGAAGAGAGGAGAGAGAAGGAGGGACGGGCGACGGCTTGGAGAAACCCTAGGAGCAACCTTGCTCTGGTAGAGGGGGGGGGCGGCGGCTTGGAGAAACCCTAGGAGCAACCTTGCTCTGGTACCATGTAGAAGTGGATGCCACAAAGCAACGTGCAATGCGGCTTGCGTGAGGGTTCATGACCCCTCACCCTTTTATTAATAGAAACATGGAGAAATTACATAGAGGTCAAGCAATATATAGAAATTACAAATAATAAAATATAAAGAGATATATTAACACGATCTTTTATCGTCTTCCCACACATTATCTCAGCATACACATTTTAGCCACATTCATCTTGTTGATATCTTGTTTCTTCACCGCCCAACATTCACTCCCATATAGTATGGCTGGTCGTATATCTGTTTATAAAACTTATGTTTCCCTCTGAGAGGGATCGTCCTGCCGCATAATACTAAGTAGCACTCCTATGGAATAGTATAAATTTAGTCCATCCAAAGCAATAGTGGTTAAGGCGGGCAGGTAGATGAAGTCTAAGTGGACTAGGCATTTTATGAGGTGCTGCTCTCTGCTGACTGATAGACTGGGGAAGAGTTTCTTGGAAGAAATGTAAACGTAAGAGGATGGGAAGCTGATATCCAAGAGATAGTGTCAACTAAACATTTCTATCATGGATATGCACTTATTTCATTGAAGCATAAAACCATATAACGTTCTGCTACTCAATCTTTATTCCAAAGAAGCAACTTTATGTCTTTGGAGTTGACATAACTTTATTGTTAAATCAATATGAAAGTGTCCATAAATGACACTTAAGATCTATGTATTAAAAAAAGGTTGATGATATGAATCTGGGGAATCTATCTGAATATTACAGAGTTAGACTCTTGGTATGCTTTTGATTTTCTTTTCTTGTTTAAGATATTACTACTTCTTTCATAAAAGATTTTAGTGAATGTTTATTTTAGTTGAAAGAAAATGCATAGTACTGTATCTTCTCGTAAACCGCTGCAACTCCCCCGAACCAAATGCCTTAAACACATTTTAGAGGATCTTGGTTCGCTGGCTGTTCAAATAGTTTTGGCTAGAGTATATTAAAAAGCACAAAGCGGGAGGTGAGCTGATGGAACCTTCTAGCCACCTAAGCAACGGAGGGCACTTTTGGAATATGAGGATTTATTACATGTCAATTTATATATATTTTTTGAACCAGTATGCATATCTAAGCCATTTGTTGTGTGTATATGTGTGTATCTGTGACTGTGTGTGTTGTCTCTGTGCACGCGCATGTGTGTGTGCTTGTTTGCTTATTTGTGTAAGTATATCTGTATAAAGCACATAAACATATAACCAACATATTATACATAGAAGCAAACACTTCAGGATAACGATAGTGGAATTATGGTTGTATAGGCGGCTAGGCGACCAGGCGTTGCCTGGGGACGCCCAGGCCGCCTAGGCGCCCAGGCGCCCAGGCGGAGGCCCAGGCGTTTCCAGGCGTTTATATATATATATATATATATATATATATATATATAGATAGATTTATTTAATGGATACATGTAAAATTTATGAAAAATAAAGTTAAATCAGTAGATGGTTAAATAATATCAAAATCAGTACATAAATAAACACAAATCAGTAGATAACTAAATAAAAATAGTAGCTAAATAAATACAAATAAGTAGATGAGTAAATACAACTAAGTGGATAAATAAATGCAAATCAGTTGATCAATAAAGCTACATTAGTAGATGATTATATAATTTCAAAATCAGTACATAAATAAATTTAAATGAGTAGATAACTAAATAAAAAACAGTAGATGAATAAATACAAATAAGTAGATGAATAAATACAAATCAGTTGATAAACTAATATAAATCAGTAGATGATTAAATAATACCTAAATCAGCACATAAATAAATACAAATAGTAGATGAATAAATACATTAAATACAAATCAGTTGATAAACTAATATAAATCAGTAGATGATTAAATAATTCCTAAATCAGCACATAAATAAATACAAATAGTAGATGAATACAATACAATAAATACAAATCAGTTGATAAATAGAGTTAAATCAGTAGATGATTAAATGATATCAAAATTAGTACATAAATAAACACAAATCAATAGATAACTAAATAAAAATAGTAATAAATAAAAACAAATAAGCAGATGAATAAATACATAAGTGGAAAAGTAAATACGAATCAGTTGATAAATAAAGTTACATCAGTAGATTCTTACATAATTTCAGAAGCAATATAAATAAATTCAAATGAGTAGATAGCTAAATAAAAAACAGTAGATGAATAAATTCAGTAGATGAATAAATATAAATAAGTAGATGAATAAATACAAATCAGTTGATTAACTAATATAAATCAGTGATGATTAATCAATTCTCAAATCAGTACATAAATAAATACAAATAGTAGAAGAAGAAATATAATATAATCAAATCAGTTGATAAATAAAGTTAAACAGTTGATAACTAAAGTTAAATCAGTAGATGATCAAATAGTATCAAAATCAATACATAAATAAACACAAATCAGTTGATAAATAAAGTTAAACAGTTGATAACTAAAGTTAAATCAGTAGATGATTAAATAGTATCAAAATCAATACATAAATAAACACAAATCAGTAGATAACTAAATAAAAATAGTAGATAGATAAATACAAAAAAACATATGAGTAAATACAATTAAGTAGCGCCTGGGCGGGTCGCCTAGCCCGCCTGGGCGGACGCCTAGCCCGCCTGGCCCGCCTGGCACGCCTGGCACAGCCTTTGATGCTGGGCGCCCAGATATGGAGACCTCATTGGCCGCCTAGGCCGCCTAGGCGCGCCTAGGCGCCGCCTGGGCGCCCGCCCGTACAACACATGGAGCATTGCTTTGGTAGATTCTGTTGACATCCTTATTAATAGGGGCCCAATGTCGACTTTATCAAATTCAGGGCAGTCTATGTTCTTTTCCAATGGATGGTGTGATGTGAGAATTTATTGATAAATGCAATGCTCTGTTAGGTTTTAAATACCTTTGTCAAAATTGCTAATGAAATTAACTATACTGTATCCGGTTTGAGATTGCATAAATGCAACAATAGTTGGAATTATACAGTAAATATACTGGAAAAAGAGTTCCGACCATGAGCTACTAATATATCTAATAAAGAGCATATTCAAACGATCTAAGTGGAACAGTTAACAGTGGACATTTGTAATATAGACATCCAAATGTTTTCTTATCTGATTTCTTAGAAACATGATGATATAGAGATATAGATATCTTCCATAATAAGTGACCAACACACGCTCGTGCATCGTCATCGTCAACGTCATCCTCGTAGCCTCAATCCCAATCTATGTTGGAGTCAACTACATGGATCCTTCTTTTCCAATAAGCTCTTTTATGGGTCATATTCTGATCTAGGCGTAAAGATTCAAAATCTCTTCCCAAGTTAATTTAGGTCTGCCTCTTCTTCTTGTACTTGTGCTTGATTCAATCATCGTCGCCTCAATCCCAACCATTTTGGAGTCGGCTACATGGATCCTTCTTTTCCAATCAACTCTTTTATGGGTCATATCCTGATCAAGATGTAAAGATTGAAATCTCTTTCCAGGTTAATATAGGCCTGCATCTCCTTCTTTAAATTGTGCTTGACTCAATAACATTGCTTCGTATAGGTGCTTTAGTCAGTTTGCGTTGCGTATATCCATACCTTCACAGTCGTCCCTCGTGCAATTTGTCCTCAATGCTCGACAACCCCATTTTGTTCTTAACATAGTTATTTCTCAAGAGATCTGTAGAAGTGGATGCCACAAAGCAACGTGCGGCTTGCGTGAGGGTTCATGATCCCTCACCCTTTTATTAATAGAAACATGGAGAAATTACATAGAGGTCCAACAATATATAAAAATTACAAATAATAAAATATCAAGATATATTAACACTCCTCCTCAAGCTGGAGCGTACACATCGTGTATGCCCTGCTTGTTGCAAAAGTTCTGAAATGTTGCTGCACTCAATGGCTTTGTGAGAACATCTGCAAGTTGATCTTTCGGATTTGACGTGCGGAATCACAACAATGCCATTCTTGATGTGATCTCTAATGAAGTGACAGTCAACCTCTATATGCTTGGTGCATTCATGGAAGACTGGATTCTTGGCAATGTAGATAGCAGCCTGATCGTCACATCTGAGCTCTATGGGAGACGAAACATGAATCTTTAACTTAGAAAGCACTAATTGAACCCACTGCAACTCGCAACAGGCATGAGCCATTGCTCGATACTCAGCCTCCATGCTTGATCTAGCCACAACATTCTGCTTTTTTGCTTTTCCAGGTGATAAGGTGATTTCCTATAAATGTGCAATACCCAGAAGTAGACCTCCTGTCATTCAGATTACCAGCCTAGTCTACATCTGCTTAACCAATAAGAACAAGAGTAGACACGAGTCTTGGGTCTATAGTAGGTGATCCCCTTACCGGGTGCACCCTTCAGATATCTTAGAATACGACAAACTGCCATCCAGTGTGACTGTCGTGGTGAGCTCATATGCTGACTCACCACTCTTACAACAAAAGAAATGTCAGGGCGAGTAACTGTCAGATATATCAATTTACCAACAATTTTCCTGTAGTATCTTGGATCTGGATAATCAGTATCCTCAATCATCTCCTTCACGTGATAGTCCATAGGAGTACACACCGACTTGGATTCACTCATGCCAGTTTCCTGTAGTAAATCCAACATGTATTTCCTCTGAGACAAATTAGTACATGCGTGAGATCTAAGTACTTCAACTCCCAGAAAATATCTCAGCTTGCCCAGATCCTTTGTATGAAAGTGCCCCTGGCCCCCTGCAATCCTTCCTTCACACATGATACGCCTGTAGAATCACTGCCAGTGATAACTATATCATCAACATAAACAACAATAATGATGGATCCAGTAGAAGAGCTACAATAAAATAAGGAGTGATTGGTCACAGAACGAGAGAAGCCCATCTTTAGATAACATCATTGAAATTATCAAACCAAGCTCTAGGAGATTGTTTCAATCCATAGATGGCTTTCTTCAATCTACACACCTTCTGACACTCCTCCTGAGCAACAAAACCAGGAGGTTGCTCCACGTACACCTCTTCCTGTAGATCACCATGGAGAAAGGTATTCTTGACATCAAGCTGAAATAGAGGCCAATCAAAAGTAGTAGCCAGAGAAATAAGAATCCACACTGAATTCAGACGAGCCACTGGTGAAAAGGTCTCAAAGAAATCAACTCCATATGTCTGAGTGTAACCCTTTGCCATCAGTCTAGCCTTCAACCTCTCAACTGAACCATCTGGATTATGTTATACTGTGAACACCCATCTGCAACCCACAACATTTTTACCTGAAGGTAAGTCAATAAGTTCCCATGTGTTGTTTTGTAGAAGAGCAGACATTTCCATATGCATTGCCTGTTTCCAACCAATATCTTTCATAGCATCAAGATGATTTCTTGGAATGACCACATAATCAATCCCAAGAGCAAATGACTGGGCCTGCTTAGATAATTTCGACAAACAACACACATTTGCAATAGGATGTCGAATAGTACATGAACGAGTACCTTTGCGAACAATAATGGGAACATCAAGGTCAGATGGTTCTTCAGAAATCTCTTGAGTAGAGGAAGATGGGGAAGGCTCAGAGACCGGTGTCGCTACCTCCTCTAGATCCTGTCTACCTCGTCTGCTGTAAACATGTTGAATTAAAGTATCACCTGCTGGTTGCTCTTCCTGAATTATAGTGTAGTCAGGAATGATAGGTGGCATTCTCTCACCGATGTCTGATGGTGGCACTCTCTCACTTTCACACAATTGCTCCCCCTTACTGGGAACACTAGAGAAGTATGGTGTGAATTCATGGAAAGTCACATCCCTGGACACAAGGTTGAAAAAGGCGTGAGGCGTAACGAGGCGTTTTTGTCTTGGCGAGGCGAGGCGTAAGCCTCAAAATGTACCGAGGCGTTCCTATATTTATATATATTAATATGTTTTTATATATAAGAAAATATATATACAATGCAAGTTAATACAATTTGACAACTACATAACAAAATCACATTACACTACCTGTTTATAATCTAAATTTAAACAACTGAAAAATAAAAACAGTACAAGTTGTGCCCAAACAGTAGTATTTAACCACAATATGCTTGTTTTTTCGTTTGAATCAAAGGGGCTAGTGGAAAATCCATTGGGCTAGCCCATATGTATTTAAATTGGACCAGGAAACCTGTATTTTGGGTTGCAGCTTGAGGCTAGCGCCTCACTTGCGCCTTGCAAAAAAATAAGGCGTTCGCCTCTTGGATCACAGGTGAGGCTTACGCCTCAAGGCGCCTGGGGTGCGCCTCGCCTCGAGGCGTATGCCTCTAGCGCCTCAGGGCGCGCCTTTTTTTTCCATGCCTGGATACAAACATACGACAGAGACTGGGACAATATCACTTGTATCCTTTGCTAGTGTTGGAGTACCCAAAAAAGAGTCCTAATAGACCTAGGGGATAACTTATCAGCCTTAGGATCAAAATTGTGGAAAAAATACGTACAACCAAACACTCTGAGAGGAACAAGGAAAGGCTGATCCTTGGGACGTAAACAGAGAACGAAGTACGTCCTTGAAGCACGGAAGAGGGTTGCCTGTTGATAAGGAAACGGCTGTAAGTAAAGCATCAGACCAGAACCTCTTAGGAACATTGGATTGAAACATAATGGTCCTGGTAATATCAAGAAGGTGACGATTTTTCCTCTCAGCTACCCCATTTTGTTGAGGGGTGTGAGGACAAACGTGCGATAAATCATCCCAACGGAGCTACAAAAATCAGCCATAACACTTCGAACATATTCCAAGGCATTATCAGATTGAAGAATTTTAATATTGCAATCAAATTGAACTTTGATTTCTTGATGAAAATGCTTGACAATGGATAACACAGACTCTCGACTTTTCAACAAATAAATCCATGTCATGCAAGAAAAATCATCCACAAAGGAAATAAAATAGCGAAAACAATTATAGCTATTGGTCTTTACATGACCCCAAACATCACTATGGACTAACTCAAAGGGACAAGAAGCCCGTTTATGGACAGGACTGGGATCATGGAATGAGGTTTCGTCGAAATCATCAAAATTTCGCTCGAAATTTCGATTTCGATGCTATCTGGTACCGAAACCTGCGATTGTTTCGATTTCGATGATTTCGATGAGTTTCGCCAAATTTCGACGATTTCGATGAATTTCGCCAAATTTCGATGAATTTCGCCAAATTTCGATGAAAATTTCGATAATTGCAATCCTTGTTGTTATTGTTGATTTTTGAAGAGGAGCAAAGGGGGATTGGGGTCATTTCACCATTTAGTACTCATACATAGTATATACTTATAGTATATCATAATTGCATTGCATTTTCTTAATATTTGCTATTCAAATTATTAAATACTTATTTGATGCATGCTATTTTAGTTTCTGCAATGTGGATGACATGTATCCTAGTGGTGATTTATTAGACAATGAGGGTGCTAGGAAGCCAACCACACCAACAAATGATGATTTAGCTTGGAAACATTGCACTAGTATTCTTGGGACCAATGAAAGGTTGACTATTGAGTCAATATCAGCAACAAACTATAAACCCAAGTAAAATGTGTGGGATGCCCTACATATCCAATATTTGATATTATAACACGAACAAGTACATGCATGTATATAGCTCATACTTACAAAATTGCATAACTTAATTCCTACATTTTGTCATCGAAATCATTCATCGAAATCCTCAAGAAACATGACAGTTCCCTTACCTCCCACATGAAGGACCCCCTCCCTAATCTACCCCCACATAAAATTTTATTGCATAAAACGATGCATTTAGGTGTAGAGATCACACCTGTAAAATTTCATAAATTAATTCATTCATTTTGGCGTCGAAACGGGCACAATCGCATTTATCGAAATTTCTGTCAAAATTTCCATAAATTTCGATTTCCATGCTGTCGAAACGGTATCGAAATCGGATACCTCGTTCCTTGACTGGGATAAGGCATCCTAATGAAGACACTTGGGATAACTCATGTTCTAACTTTCTCAAGCTCTCGAACAAAGGATGTCCATATCTGTAATGCCACAGTAAGGGAGAACCACTCAAAAGGATAGCTGGAGCTGGAGCAGGAACAAATACTTGGCGAGGCAGGCTGTCACCATGGAAGAGGTAGATCACCTTTCCTAGCCCCCCCACCAATCGTCTTCATACTCTTGAGATCCTGTAATACAAAGCAAGAAGACCCAAATGTCACTGTACAGTTCACAATATCAATTAATTTTGCAACAGAAAAGAGATTAAAAGGAAATGCAGGCACATAGTGAACAAATTTAAGATCAATTTTAGGAGTCAGAGAAACAGATCCACTTGCTAACACTCTCCTCACTGAACCATCTACTATGGTCATAGATTTGTGAGGAATATGTGAGTCAATGGAATGAAGTAGTCTCCTCATACCAGTCATATGCTGTGACGCTCCAGAATCAACCACCCTTGAAGAAGTTGAACCAGAAGCCAGTAAAGAGGTAGCCTGATTACCAGTGGTAGATGCCAGATTTGCTGAGGAAGAAGATCCCTCACTTAGATGCTGAGTAGCCAGAATAAATCTATCATATTCTTCCTTTGTGAGTGTGATGCCAGAAGAACCAGAACATGATGCAGACGACTCAGAAGACTCAACAATACTGGCATAGTTTGCTGCCCCAACCGGTGGTGTGGCAGGTCTACCATGCTTCTTCCAGCATTTCTCAACAGTGTGTCCAGGTTTGTCACAGAAGGTGCACTTAGGACGTGCTCCACGTCCTCGACCCATACCTGTACGACCTCCTCTAACTGCAGCGGCTACAGATTTATGAGAATATTCAGAAGGCGAGATTGTGGTAGGATCAACTGGTTCAAATTTTGATTGTAAAATCCTTGAGTAGGCTTCTTCCAGGCTGGGAAGTTTGTTAGAGGCGAGGATGACACTGCGGGCTGAACTACATGAAGAACTCAGGCCAGATAGGAACTTTGCAGTAATCAAGTCATCTCTGTCTTTCACTTGTTCTTGGACAATCACTGGATGATGGAAGCTCAGCTCTTGAGCAATACCTTGGATCACTCCAAAATATTCTTCTAAAGGCTTGTCTCCATTTCGTTCAGCAAAGAGGCAATCATAAATCATAAACTGACAAAGAGCATTCTTTTCTTGGGAGTAATGCTTCTTTACTGCATCCCATATGTCTTTGACAGTAGTATAGAACATGAATCTAGCAACAATACCAGGTTCCATGCTCCCCCATAGCCATTTCTTCACCAGACTATTATGACGCTTCCATTCAGCATAGCCTTTGTTAGTAGAAGCAGGAGGATCAAAATCAACATGCCTTGCCTTATCTCGGGATTCTAACACTGTATGGACAACATTCATCCACAAGAGATAATTCTTCCCGTTCAGCTTGATGGAGGGGATAGGTGACATCTCGTTGTAGATGGTAGATGCCTTGGTGTCCTCCATGATTCAACGGAGAGATAGGGCGACGGAGAGATACGCATCACAGAAAGGGTTGAGGGTGACAGAGAGATACACGTCACCCGAAGGATTGAGTGACGGGGAGATACACGTCACGTCAAAAAAATTAGATGCGTGTCTGACGCATCCACAGCCCCCAAACGAAAATTTCCTAATCACACATGGAGGAGATGTGATTAGGAATTTCCTACGTACGGACGGACCCTCCGGTATGAACTTTAATACGTCACTGCCTTCGAAATCGACCGGAGGAAGGAGCTGCTGACGGCGGTGGCGTGGGGAAGGAGGAGAAGAGAGGAGAGAGAAGGAGGGACGGGCGACGGCTTGGAGAAACCCTAGGAGCAACCTTGCTCTGGTAGAGGGGGGGGGCGGCGGCTTGGAGAAACCCTAGGAGCAACCTTGCTCTGGTACCATGTAGAAGTGGATGCCACAAAGCAACGTGCAATGCGGCTTGCGTGAGGGTTCATGACCCCTCACCCTTTTATTAATAGAAACATGGAGAAATTACATAGAGGTCAAGCAATATATAGAAATTACAAATAATAAAATATAAAGAGATATATTAACACGATCTTTTATCGTCTTCCCACACATTATCTCAGCATACACATTTTAGCCACATTCATCTTGTTGATATCTTGTTTCTTCACCGCCCAACATTCACTCCCATATAGTATGGCTGGTCGTATATCTGTTTATAAAACTTATGTTTCCCTCTGAGAGGGATCGTCCTGCCGCATAATACTAAGTAGCACTCCTATGGAATAGTATAAATTTAGTCCATCCAAAGCAATAGTGGTTAAGGCGGGCAGGTAGATGAAGTCTAAGTGGACTAGGCATTTTATGAGGTGCTGCTCTCTGCTGACTGATAGACTGGGGAAGAGTTTCTTGGAAGAAATGTAAACGTAAGAGGATGGGAAGCTGATATCCAAGAGATAGTGTCAACTAAACATTTCTATCATGGATATGCACTTATTTCATTGAAGCATAAAACCATATAACGTTCTGCTACTCAATCTTTATTCCAAAGAAGCAACTTTATGTCTTTGGAGTTGACATAACTTTATTGTTAAATCAATATGAAAGTGTCCATAAATGACACTTAAGATCTATGTATTAAAAAAAGGTTGATGATATGAATCTGGGGAATCTATCTGAATATTACAGAGTTAGACTCTTGGTATGCTTTTGATTTTCTTTTCTTGTTTAAGATATTACTACTTCTTTCATAAAAGATTTTAGTGAATGTTTATTTTAGTTGAAAGAAAATGCATAGTACTGTATCTTCTCGTAAACCGCTGCAACTCCCCCGAACCAAATGCCTTAAACACATTTTAGAGGATCTTGGTTCGCTGGCTGTTCAAATAGTTTTGGCTAGAGTATATTAAAAAGCACAAAGCGGGAGGTGAGCTGATGGAACCTTCTAGCCACCTAAGCAACGGAGGGCACTTTTGGAATATGAGGATTTATTACATGTCAATTTATATATATTTTTTGAACCAGTATGCATATCTAAGCCATTTGTTGTGTGTATATGTGTGTATCTGTGACTGTGTGTGTTGTCTCTGTGCACGCGCATGTGTGTGTGCTTGTTTGCTTATTTGTGTAAGTATATCTGTATAAAGCACATAAACATATAACCAACATATTATACATAGAAGCAAACACTTCAGGATAACGATAGTGGAATTATGGTTGTATAGGCGGCTAGGCGACCAGGCGTTGCCTGGGGACGCCCAGGCCGCCTAGGCGCCCAGGCGCCCAGGCGGAGGCCCAGGCGTTTCCAGGCGTTATATATATATATATATATATATATATATATATATATATATATATATATATATATATATATATATATAGATAGATTTATTTAATGGATACATGTAAAATTTATGAAAAATAAAGTTAAATCAGTAGATGGTTAAATAATATCAAAATCAGTACATAAATAAACACAAATCAGTAGATAACTAAATAAAAATAGTAGCTAAATAAATACAAATAAGTAGATGAGTAAATACAACTAAGTGGATAAATAAATGCAAATCAGTTGATCAATAAAGCTACATTAGTAGATGATTATATAATTTCAAAATCAGTACATAAATAAATTTAAATGAGTAGATAACTAAATAAAAAACAGTAGATGAATAAATACAAATAAGTAGATGAATAAATACAAATCAGTTGATAAACTAATATAAATCAGTAGATGATTAAATAATACCTAAATCAGCACATAAATAAATACAAATAGTAGATGAATAAATACATTAAATACAAATCAGTTGATAAACTAATATAAATCAGTAGATGATTAAATAATTCCTAAATCAGCACATAAATAAATACAAATAGTAGATGAATACAATACAATAAATACAAATCAGTTGATAAATAGAGTTAAATCAGTAGATGATTAAATGATATCAAAATTAGTACATAAATAAACACAAATCAATAGATAACTAAATAAAAATAGTAATAAATAAAAACAAATAAGTAGATGAATAAATACATAAGTGGAAAAGTAAATACGAATCAGTTGATAAATAAAGTTACATCAGTAGATTCTTACATAATTTCAGAAGCAATATAAATAAATTCAAATGAGTAGATAGCTAAATAAAAAACAGTAGATGAATAAATTCAGTAGATGAATAAATATAAATAAGTAGATGAATAAATACAAATCAGTTGATTAACTAATATAAATCAGTGATGATTAATCAATTCTCAAATCAGTACATAAATAAATACAAATAGTAGAAGAAGAAATATAATATAATCAAATCAGTTGATAAATAAAGTTAAACAGTTGATAACTAAAGTTAAATCAGTAGATGATCAAATAGTATCAAAATCAATACATAAATAAACACAAATCAGTTGATAAATAAAGTTAAACAGTTGATAACTAAAGTTAAATCAGTAGATGATTAAATAGTATCAAAATCAATACATAAATAAACACAAATCAGTAGATAACTAAATAAAAATAGTAGATAGATAAATACAAAAAAACATATGAGTAAATACAATTAAGTAGCGCCTGGGCGGGTCGCCTAGCCCGCCTGGGCGGACGCCTAGCCCGCCTGGCCCGCCTGGCACGCCTGGCACAGCCTTTGATGCTGGGCGCCCAGATATGGAGACCTCATTGGCCGCCTGGGCCGCCTAGGCGCGCCTGGGCGCCCGCCCGCCCGCCCACTGTGGAAATCAATACACAACAATAAGAATCAAGGGTTCATGATTGACTAATTGTATCCAAATCAAATGCAACGAACTTTGAAATTGCTAGATATATAATTCAAAATCTACTAATCTGTATCTATACCTATGTATTTCAGTAATGTGTAAGCTTTCAACAGAATCAGCTACTTGTCAAGGCGGCAAGGCGATGCGACGTTCAACTAGAGAGCCTTGTGACTAGCGTGACTAGTCGCGACTAAGCGTCGCTTAGGCTGCTTTAGAAAAGCTAATTATTAGTACAGTTAACCTATAGGTATAAATATATTTAATGATTTTTAGAAAAGGGGTCAACGAACCAGTGAGGCCTCTGGTTCCCGGTTGAACTAGTGCTCTGACCGATTCAACCAGTGACATCAGCATGACGTCACTAATTGTTTAAAAATATATAAATGTCTTTGATACTCATAGAAAATATCACTGCAAAAGTTATGAAACATGAATAATAGCACAACTGCTCACAATAACTTGATAAACAGACCAAATAACAAATATTATTCTATTCATGGACATTTATATACCAACATTTATATAGTATTCAATATTAATTAACAAAAAATAGCAACAACAATACATTTACTTGCTAAGTGAGAGAACCGGCCGGTTGGGCTAAAACCGGACCGGTTCAACCGGTCAATGCACCGGTTTGATGCCGGTCAGACTTCATTTCCGACTTTGGGAGGGGACCGGCCCGGTAGAGTGACCGGTTCCCGGTTCGGTTCTGATAACCATGACAGAAACCAACTATATGCATATATAATATGAATATTTAGATAGAAACTCAGATAGATGTATGTATACAACTACTAGTAAGCAGGGGATGATAGGAGCCAGCATGCAGGGGACTGTGGTTGTAATATCATTTTTCTATCAGTGGGCTTGCTGCATTTTGGGGTTTGCGAAGTAAGTGTGGCTTTAAAATCATGCACTTAACTGGCCATGAGCGGGCACCGAGAATCAGGCATTAGCGGCCGTCTAATGGGAAAACACCTAACATCCTCGCAGAGGCCTAATTTGTGCCCAAGCTTGTGGCACCCACCTAGGCTGTCACTTAATTTTTAATACATTGGGATGGACAGCCTAGAGCATCATTTAGTAATTAACCAATAGGTTCAACTTTCGTTTTTTAATGCATATATGATAGGGCCTGGTACCATGTTTTTTCTAGCAATACCATCTTCTATTCATTCCTACACTTTCTTTAATATTTTTATAGTGTTTTTTTTCTGGTGCCCTAGATTTTGGCTGCGTTAGATATTGTCCGCCAAGGGGCTGATGTTATGCCTAGAAGTCAGTTGAATAGTGTTTTGGATTCTGAACTGGGACCGGACTGGTCAAAAAAGTTGAAGAGTTTTGACTACGAGCCACTCGCTGCCGCCAGCATTGGACAGGTATTTTCCTAATACGATTGGATATGTATATAACTTCACTTACTTTTGTAATATTTTATTGAATTGTGTGCTTTCAGAATTCAGAAACAAATATGAAATGTTCTACTCCAAGAATATCAAGTGGGTCTAGGGGTGCACAAATGGTTAATTCAGTCCATTTGGTCCAATTAATTGATTTTTCAGACTGCAAGCATTAACAACTGAACCAAAGTAGTCGCTTAACAGAAATTTCAGTTCTGTAAACCAGATTTATGGCATGTTGACAAATGACAATTAATTATATATATTCTCCAACTGAGCCAATCTCGTGGAAATTTGCATTTTTTCTGCTGATATTGAATAGCTGGCAATTCAGAATGTTAGTTTCATCCTTCATATAGCTGAAACTGCTGAATTTCTACCAAAAAAAATGCTCAGAAATGGTTTCCGAAATCTACATTCTTTAATGCTCAGGAATTGATATCAAGTAGAAAATAATACCCAGTTAGCAAATTGCTGTCAGCAATGTTCCTCTATTTCAAAAACACCGAACAACCAACTTGAAATAAACTTAGCAAACAGTAATACTCGTACACAATCACCAAATTGCTAACTAGTCTTCCAAGTAACATTTGCAGCACACAGGCTAAAGATCTTGTATTTTTAATGGACTAGCAGGTGATCTGTAGCCACATAAAATGTAACCTGCTGTATGCCTGTGCCTCATATACAAGCTATGATTATTCTTTTGAGATATACAAGATGAGATATATGAGATAAGAGAGACAAGAGTTAACACAGACAAAATGGTGTCTGCTTCTCTGGAATTTTAACAAAACCTAGAATCACAAAAGCAGTGTAACAACAACGATGCATCATGCAAGCTTGCAGTAGCAACCTGAGGTCCTGAACAGTACTTTAGGTCAACAATTAACAAACATCTATTATTCTTCAACAATGATGCAGCAGTAACCCTCACTTCTGTTTTGTTGCTTTGTGCCATTTACCTTATCACCATGGCTGAAAACCTGGAAGAATTAAAACTATGATTATTAATGTGAAAGTATTGGGCCAAAGCCATGCCGTGCTGTAGCAGGTTAGCCTTTATTATATAGGAAGAGAACATTTACGTAATAGAACCAATATAGAAAAGAAATAAGAAAAGACTACATGAATAGCTTCTATTTTCGAACACCTCCCTCAAGCTCTGGAGCGTACACATTGTGCATGCCCAGCTTGAACTCATATGGCTAAAAGTTGAAGGTAAGGGGCTTGGTGAAGATATCTGCAACTTGTTGTCCAGTGCAAATGTGAGGAGTCTGAATCTTCTTGGAGAGCACTAGATCACGAACAAAGTCCTCGTCAATGTGCTTGGTCTGCTCATGAAACACAAAATTTCTAGCAATGTGAATGGCTGCCTAATTATCATACCTGAGAGAAATTGGAGTTTCAACACACTCCTATTTCAGACAATATGGACATAACCCACTGTAATTCACAACTAGCATGTGCCATTGCTCGATATTCAGCCTCTGTGCTGGACCGTGCTACACATTTTGTTTCTTGCTCCTTCATGTCACTAAATGTGATCCAAGGAACATGCAATATCCTGAGGTAGATTTTCTATCTCCAACATCACCTACCTAATCAACATCAATATATCCAGTAAGCAATGTTCAAAATTTTGACGAAATGGTCGAAATTTTGACCGAAATTTCTGTTTCCATGGCAATCGGACATCGAAATCGACTGACGAAACTCTCGAAACAGGCAGATGATCGAATTTTTTTTCTACTTTTTCATATACTGTACTACCTAGAGCATTTTTTTTTGCACAGTTTTGTGTCTTTAGGTCTATATATTGTGCTTGCAAACTATAATGACTTAATTCATTGTTTTCACCATTAGAAATTGACATCAAAAATCCCCATCGAAATGCCCATCGAAATAGTTCAGGGTCATTCACTAAAAAATGACGAGACCCCACCCCCCACGTATCCAATATGAAATATTATTACATATTTGAGTAGATCTACACTAGTAGATCATTCTGGTAAAATTTCATATATTAATGCGTTTATTTTGCCATCGAAACGCCAAGAACGCATTTATCGAAATTTCTGTTTCTGTGGCCATCGAAACGGCATCGAAATCGGACATTTTCTTCCTTGCCAGTAAGCTTCAAGGAAGTGGACGAGAGATCCTTCCTTGTGAAATAAGTGAGACCTTTCCTTGGCGACCCTTTAATATAGCGTAGGATCCGGGTGACCACCATCCAATGCGACATCTTGGGTGCACTCATGAACTGGCTAACAACTCCCACTGCATAGGAGATATCACGACGAGTAGCTGTTAAATAGACCAGCTTACCCACAATCCTTTTGTACTTTGCTAGATCTGGAAAATCATTGTCATCAGAAATAGCCGCCTTGGTATGACAATCCATAGCCGTGGAGACTGATCTGCAATGTGTCATGTCTGTCTCTAGAAGAAGATCTACAACATATTTTGCTGAGAAAGATTTGTGCCTTTCTTGGAACGCAAAACCTCTATTCCAAGGAAATAACGAAGAGTGCCCAAATATTTCGTCTGAAATTGCGTTTGTAGCCATTTCTTAAGTTGTGAAACGCCAATAAGATTATCATCTGTGATGCCAATATTGTCCACATATATAACCAGAATAATAGTGCCATAAGAGGACATACACACAAATAAAATGATTAGTAGAAGAATGATTGAACCCAAAATTTATAAGTGCATAACGAAAATATCAAACCATGCACGTGGTGATTGCTTCAGGCCATACAAGGATTTCTTTAGTTTGCTTACTTTCTGACACTCTCCCTGAGCAACATACCCATGAGGTTGCTCCATGTACACCTCTTTAAGAAGATCATCATGAAGAGATGTGTTTTTGACATTTAGTTGGAGAAGAGGACAATCATAATGAGTAGCAACAGAAATAAGGATCCATACGGAATTTAGCTAAGCAACAGGAGAAAAAGTCTCAAAGAAGTCCAGTCCATGTGTTTGAGTGTACCCTTTGGCCACCAATGGAGCCTTCAAGTGGTCAATAGATCCGCTTTTTGTTTAACCAAGGTTTTCATACTCGACCTGGAGGTCGAACCGACAAAGCTCTTGGGTCACGTGTCTGTGGTTCAACCGTCAGGCCGACCCGGTTGACCCGGGGACGTCATCATGACACCATATACAGAATATTATTATGTACATGTGTGTATATGCATGCATGCTACAATAAAATGTATGTCCATACATATATTACTATATAAGTGTGTATATATATGTACATAAACTACTGTATGAAACCATGAGATGATGAATTATGAAGCATCAAACATACAAAACCAAGTATCTATTCATAAAGAAGCATGCAAATTGTCTTGCAATACTTAAAACAAGTAATAAAATACAATTAAGTGAATATATCAATGTATGGAATAGTTGAGGTTGTATGAAAGGACACTAAAATCAGTCAAATGGTCATTTAGGGAAGGAAAAATTAAACCCGGTCGGCTCTGCGAGTCAGTGGTTGTACCGGCCGGGTCACTGGGTCAACTCCGGTCTTGGCCTAAAATGAGTTTTGGATATAACCATTAGAAATATATATAGTAATGTATCTATTTGAATATAGCTAAATATGCGTAAATGTTACTATATATATGTAAAAATATAAAAAAATAGCAAAAACGCCTAGGCTCCCTAGGCGCCCCTTGGGAAAAGGGGCCGCCTAGACAACTATGAGTAGTGTGTGTAGGAGCTCTTTTAGACAAGTGGGTTGTCTCTTGTTTTAAATGTCCCATTCTTCAATTGAAATTTTATCCAAGACCAAACAGTCCTTCCCCTTGCCAAGGTGGAGAGCACCCACAACACCTGCACCTCGATGATAGGTCTCCCAATGACCCAATGATGAAGCCATAAACTGTGCTTTCCCCCATTCCTCACCGTGAATAGGGGTGTGGTCCACAATGAATTTATTGCAGCTACTAAACTTCTTCCATATCTAGGAAGGTTAATGATCATCAGTTGGCCCCCAAAATTTCTCGAGTATTGTAAACAATATGTTTCCATTTATGCTGACAATCTAGAGGATTTGTTGACACTGGCTTAGCATGCATAATTGGGATTGAACCACATTCATTAAGGGTGTAGATCTCAACCCAAGGCAAAAACAATTGAGAAGAGCTACAAAATTCAAACCATGTGTGGTCCAAATGTAGTTCTAGGCTTTTCTTTCGCAATTTCTCGTATCTCAGGTGCTTCTTCCTTTGGAAACACATGGCGTGTATTTGATGCATTCTTTCGAGTGTAATCAAAGATGCAGAATATCAATCTCTCTCTTCTTTCTAACTGTTGTTGTATCTTGATTCTATCACAACAAAATTTTGCGTTTTTGCCTATGGACATAAACATATATATCTCTTAAGAGATTTGGCTAGACCAACTAAAACTGGTATCTTGTGCTCATCCATCTTACTCACACTCTATTCTTGTACACATATTTTAGTCTATTAAATATTTTGTTGATCAATCTGTCATCCTCCGAAAACGTGCTTTGGTTGAACCACATCTTTCTAAGTTTCTAAAAATGGTGTTGGGGCAAGGTTCATAAATCTATTGTAGGTTCATTATTTTTTTTCTTCAGTTGAGCAGTATTTGCTTGTTGATTAGGAACACAATATCTGTTTTCTTATAGGTCTTGTAATCATCACATGATCACCCGGTCAAAGTGACAAAACATTGGAGAACCATTACAATTGCCGCTTTAACACTTCAGAAACGACATCCCCTATGCAGGCAGCATGCCTATTATGAGCAATGTCTAACCATATCGGATCAGTGCATGGTGAAAGGTTTCTTTTTACCTTGCTATGATGCTTAACAGAAAGACTATCCTAACAATGAAGGCAGATCAAAGTCTTACGAAATCATCACTGAATCTTCCTATCAGGAAAGTGGACCAGATGGGAAGAAAAAGGAAGCCAAACCTCTTGAGGACTTTTTTTTTATATTATAATATTAATTTTCTTATAAGTTATATGATCAAGAAATATAATTGGAATGTAGAAGAATCATCTATATCTATGCCTTAACAATTTTTAACAAATTGATGTAAGAGGTGCATACGTGATATATTCCCACCTTGTTAGATATTTTCATTGATGAAGAGCCTTAATTTTCCAGTCCTGTTTTAAACATGTATCGAAGGTTATTCATAGAACAGCCAGTAAGAAAAGCATCTGACACAGGTACACAACTTTATTTTGAACAATTCTAACCGACCACAACCAATTAAAGTTTGACGTATGTCATTTCTTTGGCACGTAAAGTTGAGAAGTTGAAGAGAAAGCTGAAGAATAAACTGTACTTATCTTAACAATATATCTAATTAGATTTGTGTGGAGGTGATCATGTTATATATATTTTCCTTCTTGGATTAATCTGCGAGGAGATTGAATTTCCATTCCATATCAGCACGCACATATAAAACTATCAATAAACTAGATGGCTAAGGAAATTATCTGACACAGGCACACACACACCTTGTTGGAGTATTCATACGACCATAGTAACAAATTCAGGATTCGGCAACTTTTCGGTTGGCCGAAAAAAATTGGAATTCGAAAAAAGTTGGAAAATGTGTGAAAAAATCGATATATTTCGGACAAAGTTCGGGTCAACTATTCCGAAATATAAGTTGGCTATATATATGTATATATATACTTATATACACATATATAAATGTATGTATATACACACACATATATATACATATACATACATATACATATATATATACATATACATACATATACATACATATACATACATATACATATATATATGTGTGTGTGTGTGTATACATACATATCATATACCAATGTAATAAATAAGGTCACTAGGCATACAATCTTATTAAGTGAATAAAGTAGGAAAAGATTAAAGAATAGTTGGATATTACAATGGATTGTCGGGAGAGTGGGGGGGTTGGTGGTGTAGTGTATATCAAGAGTTGTGTACACGGTTTGGTAAAAAAAGGAACAAACGACTTAAAAGAGAAAAATCGTGAAAAACGTGAAAAGTCAGGAAGAATCGTGAAAAATTGTATAAATCGAGAAAAAGCGAGAAAAATCATGAAAAGTCATGAAAAATCGGTGACCGACATATTAAAGGTGGTGAATGTTCAGGAGCCTATAAAATTGCAAAAAATCGCCAATTTTTCGTAAAATTCGGTGATTTTTGTTACTATGCATATGACAGCCACAACCATAATTGATCCATGACTCAAGGAAGAGGCTGAAAATGACAAATATACAAGTATAAATAAATAAGAAACCCATAAGGAAAGTATCTATACATTTATCTAGATTATCTATAGATCAGATGTGTAAAGAAAATATTTGACACATGTATCCAAGATTATCAATAATTCAGACGGGTGACAAATATATCTGACAGAGGTACATGCCTTTATAGAGTATTCATATGAGAGCCGGCAATCCCTGTTGATCTATGACTCAAAGAAAAGACTCAAAATTACAAAAAAGTGAACTAAAAGTATATAAGGACCCCAAAAAAAGTATATAAGTAGAGGATGGAAGGAAGGTGCTTGCTTGTTGCTCGCGTCTTACTGAAAGCTCTAAATTTGAATAACTTAGCATATTGCTGTAATTCTTTTTTTTCTTTCTGTAAACTGTGCTTTTGGTTTTGATGTAAATCTTGGAAGATATTCTATATCTAACCCTGGTTTTGTCTATGTTTGTTTCCCAAGAAAATCTACTGGGCTATTCACATGTATTCTAATATTGCTTTTACATGACGACAATCAGGCCTATTTTTTTCTTGTACGTAAATTTCATATGCTTACTAATTGTATGTCTGCTTTTTACACTGTTATGCTGTTTTGTTATTTTGTATATAGTCAGTCATATGCTGCTAGCTGTTGACTTGCACATAACATTAAGAATGGTAATAGAGAATACTGAATATGTGGTAATGGAAGTGATTCCCAGGTACACCGCGCTGTAACGAAAAATAACATGGACGTTGCAATGAAGATCCAGTATCCCGGTGTTGCTGATAGTATTGACAGCGACATTGAAAATGTTAAACGGCTATTGGATTACACAAATCTGATTCCAAAAGGACTTTTTCTTGATAGAGCTATTAAGGTGAGGTTGAAATAAAACTGTATCAAAGTTTCTTGCTGAAATTCATATCTTCTAATGCCATGTCATCATGCTTCCTAATATATTATTGTAATCTGCTTCAAAACCATGTTTTACAGAGTATCTTTCTTATGATAATGTCGTGGCATATGTTGCCGGTTTGGGCAAGTAGACAGTTTCTCATTGAATCCAATAATTTGCGATTAATAATTCCTTGTCTCAATAAACATAGAGAGCAGAGTATGCACTCTCCTCTCTTTTGTGTTAACTTGGCAGATGACCATCATCTTATTTTGGCTGACAGCAAGTATTAATCTTGTCGTGATGCATCCATGTTTGCTAATCCCAGACCCGTCACCCTTTAAATCACATAGATGTTTTGATTTATCATCAATTGTAGGGAATCCTCATGTCTCCATTTCATCCATTCTTGATGCGCACCAGTCAGTATGTTGATTAGAAACGAAGATGAGAGGAATCCTGTGATTTCTGGTTCGGCCTTCAAAGCCATCAATGTCTGCTCCTACAATGTTCCAGGACACTCTTAACAATACCTCCATCCCCATTAATATCAATCTTTACTTCCAGCCTTCTCACATTCATCTGCGTCAGGGTTGCTAGTGCATCTAGCGGCTAGGTGATGCTTGCTGTAAACTGGAGAGCCTTGGCACCCACCTAGACCATCTTATTTGTTGAACCATTTCATTCATTTTTAGAAATATTCAGAAGTTGTAATCTCTAGTAGAGTGTTTGGATTAGAACGTACATAATGTTTTAAATGGACCTATGCCAGTTAAAGCATGTAAAAGTAGTACTTCAAAAGCATCAAAGCCTTCTCACAAGAAAATTAGAACATGCCTACTAGAATTAATTAATATTTACAGAGAGTAAAGAATTAAATGATGATAAACACTAACGGGAATTCTTTGGATACAGATTTGTAAGTGTAACTAAATTCAAGAGAAAAGAAAAACTGAAATATTTGTTAATAACTTAATATAAATTAAATGAATTATCGACCACCCAATTGGTAACAAATCAGTAATCCACTTATTTTGTAAATCACTTAATTGGTATGTTGGCTGTTCAGAAGATGCAAGCCAAGTGCTACATAGATGGAATATGAATTGCGGTGTCAAAACACCTAAGTAGGCAAGAGTCTCTCCATTGACATGCCTGGTTCATTACCACCACCACGAAATTGCTTCATCTTTTAATACTAGCAAACAGTGTCTCACAGTTAAATTAATTTACTACATTACTATTAAATAAAATACGATTAAAATAACAGACTAGCATGCAACTACAAACAACACACATACTACATATGTTGCTTTAGCTAGATATAGACTCACAATATTAACATATAACCTACTAAAAGATAATAACTGAATTAACTGCCACCTAACTTCCTCAAATTTGTAGCATGTCGTATCAAAATTGTGTCTATTGACATCTAATAGACAATAATACTTAAAATAATTTATATACAATGTGTTACATGTGTTTCTATTCTTTGCACTTGTTGACAACTAATATATAATTAGTGCTCATAATAACTTATAAAGAACCACTCGATTAACTATTAACGGACTCTTCCAATATGTAGCGTGTCATTACAAAATTACGCATGCTTCCTTATTAGGCATGTGCCCATGGACGGCTAACATATAATTAGTAATAACAATATTTTATATACAACCTATTAAAAGAGAAAAACTTGATTAAATGACAGTTGACTCCCTCTAAGGTAAAGAATTATCAAAATTACCTATGTTGTAAAATGCAGTCAGCAATTAAATATACACCAAAACTGGACATGTTTATCCTATGCTTTGAAATGCAGTCCGCAACACAGGTGATGGACATGTGAATTGTGATAAACATGACTGTGAAATTAGGTTATTAAAAAAGTGAAAAAACAAAGCCTAAGCAAGATGCAATTAATAAAAAAACTTGAGCAGTCAGACATGCTGGTGCAATGAACAGGCTAGGCTGGCTTAAAAAAATCAAGAAACAATTAAAATCACCTAACGAACTGGAGACACTGATTTTATTATGAATCTAAAAATAAAAAAACATAAGCAAGCCGTACTAAGTAAATAGGGTAGCTGCTGAAAATTAAGAAATTAAAGAATGTAGACTGGCTGAAAAAAGAAACAAACCGACACACATTGTTTTAGAAACAAATAATCAATTAGATTCAAGCAACCTATAAATTGTTATATTATCAAAGATTATGATAATGTAAGGAAATCGTGCCAAGCAAATACAGTAGTTGCTGAGAATATTTTTTTTTATAAGGTGTTTGTAGAAAACACGATTAAAATAACAGGCAAGCATGCAATTACAAACAACATACATACGACATAGTTGCTTTTATATGGTGACCCGCTAAAAGATAATAACTCAATTAACTGCCATCTGACTCTCTCAAATCTGTAGCATGTGCTACGTGTTTCTTGACATCTAATAGACAATAAATACTGAAAATAATTTATATACAGCGTCTTACACGTGCTTCCATACTTCGGCATGTGTTTATGGACAACTAATATATAATTAGTGCTCATAATAGCTTATAAAAACAACTCGATTAACTATTAACGGACCCTTCCAACATGTAGTGCGCTATTATAAAATTACACATTCTTTCTTATTATTGGGCATGCGCCCATAGACGGCTAACATAGAATTAGTAATCACAATAATTTGCAGAAGACTTATTAAAGAACAACTTGATTAAATAACAGTTGATTCCCTCTAAGCTGTCAAATTATGAAAATTACCGTGTTGTAAAATACAGTTTGCAACGCAATTAGTTTCACATGTTGGGATAAACATGACTCCAGAATTATATTATAAAAAAAATGAAAAAAAAAACCTAAGCAACCAGACGGTCTGGTGCGATGAACAGGAAGACAGACAGCTCAAACTGTCTCTTATTATAATTTATAGGTAAGTTAGACACCTTTGCCAAAACTTGTACAGTTCTTCAACCGTCAAAGCTTTGGCATCAACATTCTCAATGCGCAAATGGTTTCTATACAATTCCGTGAGGTGCAAAGTCAAAAGAAGTACAAGAAGACATGAACCTGAAAATCAGCCTAGAAATGATCAGGATGAGGAAGAAGATAGTGGCATTGTCATTTATTACCAATAGTCCATGTAACTTCATGGACATATCGGAGCCAATCTAGCTTGTTGTGTTAAATCTCGTTGTTATCAGAGATGGGATTGATCCACCAACCTTGTCTGTGCACTGTAGGTCTGAATGCTAGGGCTGTGTACCGAATTTGATCCATGCTAGATCTGAATCCTATAGATTTGTTGCCACAAGACTCACATGTGCTTAGTCAATTTATAATTATGGCATCTACAAGGACGCGTTGAATTGTGACGCGAATCATTTTATCATGGCACACTGCTTCTCGCCAAATCTTTAGAAGCCAAACCATAAACTTTTTATTTGAGTCATTATTATTTAGTTTATGTATATGGGCGCAAGTATATTTGGCCTAGTAGGGTTTGAGTCCATGCTTGTTTAGTCCTCTCTCCTAAATACAAGAGCAGGGTTTTGCCTAGTAGATTATCTATTTGCTTCCTATCTTACTTCCACCCTTTTATTATATTGGTTAATGACATAGAAACTGTACATGTTGCTATTAAAAGTCTTATATATATTTTGTAAGCTAATGAGATTAGATGGATGCAAATATCATGTGGTTTGAATGGCTCAAGGAAGGAGATAAGAGCATGAATGCCTTCATAAGGTGGCATCCAACATAAGATAATATTCTACCAAAAGTCAAGGCAAACGATATTTGGTTCTCATGCGTTGATCTGTTACCATGAGTAAATCCCGTGAGATCACATCATCTCCACAATCAGTGGCAAATCCTTAGCAACACCTTTCACTGAGGATGAAAGCAACGATATGAGACATAGACAACTGATTAGTTTCTAGTTTAGATCATTTCCTAATCATCCTCAAGTATTTCATAGGAAATTATAAAAAGGATCCGGTAAAACTACCTAGATATCTGTCTATAATCTAAGAAGCGCTAAATGCCAAACCTAGTAAATGAAACATTTATACTACCACAACTAGATTCTAGATTTTGATCATTGACGAAGCATTATGCCATTTCAAGCCCTCTAGATGTGTTTGTTAGGACGGTTCTATGTCTTTTCACTTTTCGATGTTTATTTAGGTGACCTTGAAGGAGCAAGGAGTTGAGAGTAAGTTTGATTTCAATAAACCAGATCAGACATGTTGGCTTTGAGAACATAGTCCAAAAAGTGAGCATAAGAGATGTTAAACAAGGTTGGATGTCTCTCTCTTACTTGTGTCTACCTCTATCATCATCAAAGCTTCACATTTGGGACTAGGAGTTTCATCATCATCATCATCATCAACTAAGCCTCGGTCCCAACAATGTTGGGGTCGACTACATGGATCCTTCGTTTCCATTCAGCTCTATCATGGGTCATATTTTGCTCTAGATGTAAAGATTTAAAATCTCTCCTTATAAGATCTTCCCATGTTAATTTAGGCCTTCCTCTTCTTCTATTAATTGTGCTTGACTCAATAGTATTGTTGCGTATAGGCACATTAGTCAGTCTGCGTTGCACGTCCATACCATCTGAGTCGACCCTCGCTCAACTTGTCCTCAATGCTCGCCACCCCCACTTTATTCCTAATATAATCATTTATCAAGCAATCTTTTCTTATCTTCCCACACATCCATCTCAACATACCCATTTCAGCCACGTCCATCTTGTTGAGACCTTGTTTCTTCACCGCCCAACATTCACTCTCATAGAGCATGGCTGGCTGTATAGCTATTCTATAAAACTTGCTTTTTAATTTGAGTGGGATCTTCCGATCACATAATACTCTAGTTGCACTCCATTTCAACCATCTTGCAGTGATTGTGTGACAAATGTCATCTTAGACATCCCCATCTATTTGAATAATAGAACCCAAGTAATGAGTTTTATCACATTTTGGTATATCTACTCCGTCCAACTTGGCTCTACCATTCACATTGTGAGATTGGCTGAAATTGCAATGCGTATACTCAGTTTTGCTCCTACTAATCATCAATCCATTTGATTCCAATGCCTTTCTACAAAGTTCAACTTTATCATTCAATCCATCTTTAGTTTCGTCAATCAACACAATATCATCAACAAATAACATACACTAAGGAATATCATCCTAAACATTCTTTGTCAACTCATCCATGACAAGAATGAAGATATGGGCTAAATGTGGATCCTTGGTGTACCCCAACCGTGATAGGAAAAGTTGGTGCTCTCCTCTATGAGTCTTCACACTTGTAATTGATCTATCATACATGTCTTTAATCAAGTCAATGTATTGGATTGACACCCCCTTTTTCTTCAAAAGCATCCACAATACTTCCCTGGGTACTGGATCACAAGTCTTTTCCAAATCAATAAAAATCATATGAAGATCTCTTTTGGTTTCTCTATACTTCTCCTACTCCTAGGTAGACTGTTCATCCCGAGGATAGTACCAAGCAGCCTTGTCCGTGGATTAACTCTTCTACTCACATGATGGGCACATCACTGTTGAATCTTGAGTAGTCTCTTCTCGCAAGTCATAAATGGCCAACATTTAGTCTAAGATTCTCCTTAACACGGGAAGGTTCACATACACAATCCTTCAACATAGATATATAGAACACATTGTGTACATTGGATAAGCTCGAGGGCAACGCTCTCTTTAGGCATATTCTCCAATGTACACTGGAATCTTATTTGGACTGACATTCTTGAGCTTATCTTCCCTTTCTTATTTAACCTCGAAACTTTGCCAATACGTGATGTCTTTTGATACATAAAATCTCCTTGATACACCTTATACCTACTTTTCTTGTCTGCATAGTTCTTTTCTCTACTCTGTGCTTCTAGAAGCTTTCTTCGAATCAAATCCACTTTATCAACCAGTTGGGCTATCTCACATCTAATACGCCTTTGCTCAGCCACATCATTACATCATGTTGAAGAATGACAAGGGTGTGCATATAGAGCTTTACCATGAACCATCCTATTGCTATCATGGTGGTTATTGCCGGACACAAATTCTAACAATGATAAATAATTATCTCAACATCCAAGAAATCCACTTACCCAGGGTCACAGCTTATCTTCCAAGGTTTGGGAGCATGTTCCAGTTTTCCATCCGTAAATGAGTGAAAGCAATGTATAATTCAACATGGTCCCCTTTTCTTCCTACAAATACTTTACATGATGTACTCAAAGCGACTTTACATGATGTACTCAAAGGGCAATTGATTAAAAAAAGTGGTCCGCTTCGTGCTTAAGCGCTCAACCTTGTAGGCCCATAGGAACTAGTGGCAAAGCGGCCTACTAAGCAGACTGAAATGAAGCAGGCACTTTGGACCACTTTTTCCCGCTTCAGGCTGCTGAAGCTGGCCCGCTTAGATAGCTTATTAAATGAGCTTTTATTGAAAAAGTAGTCGGGCCGACAGTACAACAATTAGGCAAGTGCTACGCATACCATTTTCATTCTTTTTACTAGTACTACCTTAGTTGTCTAGGCAATTTACCTCTAGGACTTGGGATCCTAGTTGCCTAGGAGACTAGGTGCCATTGCCCAGGCGGCCCATGTGTTTATTAACTTTATAACTGTATAAGATTATTAAGAAAGTTTATATTACTAAGAATAATATATTGGTTTCCTTATCTTAATGGATCCTAAATTTACCTAGATCTACACTTAGTTGGCCTAAATTAGATCTAACTTACTCATGGAACAAAATTTTGATGAAATTTTTGATCTTTTTCCAACCAGACACTGAAATTCACATACGTAGGGAACAAGAGGTGGTTTCACAAAAGCTCAACAAAATTCCATATCTAGGTGCAAAATTTTGCAACAGGGGAATTTTTTTGCAGCAAAGAGCCCAGTTTGGGCCTTAATTTTGCGAAACGAAACAGAATACACCTGCATTTTGAGAAATGTTGTTCCTTGGGCTGCTACTGCTACATCTCGAGTATTTTGGCAATTTTATTTGAATGTCTTTCTTTCAGAGGCTATTTTTCTTGATTCTAAAATATGTTTCCCCTCTCCGTAGCCCATCTGCACCTTCTATTCCTACTCTCTTCTATATAGATCTAAGGAAAAACTCTAAAAATTACAAAGTTCTAATTGCTACATATTTTGAAAATACACGATCTACAAACAGAACTTGTAGATCTATGAAATAATGGTATGATGTAGATCTACAATATCCTTAAAACTCTTACATATATTTCATATACATAAAATGGCTTAAAAACTATTTTGGGAATGTATTTTCATATATCTATGTATAAATGTCCTATCTAACATAATAAAATGCTAACTGTAGACTTCAACAATCAATATGAATCAATTTCATTGAAGATTTATTAATAGAAGCAATATTATGTTAATTCCTAATTAATAGATAATTTTCAACCTACAAATAAATAAAATAAATGAGTTAGAGGAAAGGATTGAGGAATGTGATATAATTAATATGTGATGATTTTAACATGCCACAATTCTAGTTGAATAGTTACTACTTCATTCTTACGAGCTTGTAGTTAGTAGTTAAACCTTGAGGTGTGATGAGAAGATTTTTCTCCCCCATCCTCGATACCCGTGACGGAGGCCGAACGCTCGGGAGGGTGGTAAATCCAAGGCGGAAACTCTGAATCGAACCCAAGGCCTTTTTTGTGAGGGGACGACGTGCTTGACCACTTAAACCACTCCTTGTCGGCTAGTAGTCAAATTCAATACTTACTACTTATTAGTTATTGTTAGTTATTACTTATTACTTCATAGTTACTAGTTTGTACTACTTAGCAATTTCTAATTATTACTTAATACTAAATTAATAGTTACTATTTAGTAGGATAGGCGATATAAGTTGTGATTTGTAAGTTTGTAACTTGTAACTGCAAGTTTGATGTAACTTGTTGGTTTGTAAGTTTATAATAGTCTAACAAACTCGACAATTCAATTCATTTTTGCACCCACTCTTCAAGACATGGAGACCCACCCGACCTCTCATGGTATAAATTTATTACATAATATAGTGACTTTATGCTTATATATCGTGTCTGCAAAATTTCATAACTTAATCTTGTCATTTTACCATCGAATTCCCAATAGAAACAGTTCATCTTTCTTCAATTACACACGGGTGACCCCACACATAAAAAATGTAATAATATTGCATATTTGAGTGTATCTTGGCGTTTAGACCGTCTTGGTAAAATTTCATGATTTAATCCGCTCATTTTGGCATTAAAATCGTCAACATAAATGTTGAAATTATGTTCTGTTTCTTGGCCATCATAAACAACATCGAAATTAGGCAGAATTACGTATGGTTGGCAAAAAATCTGAAATTTTTGAAAGTTTGCAATTTCTATCACAATTGTATTCCATGTTGCATATTTCTCTATATAATATAGAATTTGTTTATGTATTTTTGTAATGTTCTACATCCTAAATAGTCATGTAAGAGTGAAGTAAAAGCCTAAAACTCATGAACAACCTTTAAAGTTTTGTGAAAACTAGATATGATGGGGAAGATCCCCTTACTTGTAGGTTTTTCTTATTGCTTGATAGAAAGGAGGCAGCCACCCTTTCCTATAAATAGAGAAGGGGGAAAGCATGCAAACACTTAGACAAACCCTAATGGGCCACTGGACAATTGGGCCCATGTTAAATAGACTAAATGACTTAAGTAAATAGATAAAACACTTAAGTAAATAGGCACTCTAATAAGTTAAACATGTCAAAGTTGATATTAAATGGCATACATAATAAAAAGATTGACAAAAAAATTATTTAGTCACCTAGTTGGTCGCACCCCTAGTTGACTGCTTAGGCAATCCTAGTCGCCTCTTGTCCTCAACAACTATGGCCCTCAATAAGTATAAGTACATACTCTAGAAAACTTCTGGCTGTGTTCATTTCTTCTATTTACTGATATTTCTAAGGAAGGATTCTTTCTAAAGAATTGTAGCGATAGTAAAATTTGAGAGAATGAAAAAAAATGAGGCACACATGTAAGTCTTTGCTTGATGACGACAAAAGTAAAGCATACCTTGTTGGTAAAGGACAATGATATCAAGAATCAATGGAAAATTTACTTTCATAATATTCAAATGGGACACTTTTAAGTAATGATAATTACTTGTTGGTATGGATACAAGAAACATCACTCTCTAGAACAAGGGAGATGTTCAAAGTTGCACAAACAAAAGAGGTATTAAGATGATGAGTCAAACTCGGAAACTTTGTCAGAGGATTATTGAACAAAGACTAAGTTCTATAACACTAATATCAGACAACCAATTTGTTTTCTTGCCTAGAAAACCACAACATATGCTATTTTCTGATAAGGAGGCGGAGAAGTATGAAAAGAGATCTTCATATAATTTTTATTGTTACAGAAAAAATCTTATGATTGAGTACCAAGGGAAGTGCTTTGGTGAGTTTTGAAAGGAAAAGAGTGTGACAATCCAAATACATTCAACAAATCAAAGACATGTATGATTGATCTATTGCAAGTGCTAGGACTCTTGGAGAAGACATCACAATCTAATATTACAGTTGAGGTACACTAATGATGGGCTCTGAGCACAAGTTCATTTACAAAGCATGTTCTCTGATGATATTCCTTGGTTTATGTTATTCTTGATTGTACTGTGCTGATCGATGAAACTAAATATAGATTGCATTGATAATTTGAACGGTGGAGGAAAACTTTGGAATCATTGGATTTAAGATTAGTAGAATCAAAACAAAGTCTATGCATTGAAATTTAAGACAATTTAGAATTGTGAATAGTGGTGCCAAGTTGGATATAGCGGATATACCAAACTATGATATGTTTCCTTAATTGTGTTCTACCATTTAAATGGATGATGATGGTGAAGATGGTGCTTGTCCCATGATCACAACATGATAGATGAAATCAAGGAGCTCAATTGGAATAGCATACAACTAGAAGATCCCACTCAGATATAGTAAGTTATAACCAAACTACTATATATTTAGCCATGTTGAATAGGAGTGAATGTTGGGCATTGAAGAATCAAGGTGTCAACATGATGAATGTGGTAAAAATGCAATTGTTAAGATGGGTGTGGGAAAACAAGGAAAGTCTTCCTTAAAAGATAATATATAATTCTAAAAGTGGTGGAGATGAGTATCAAAACACATTTTGAGAGGGTCGCATGGAGTGGCATGGAAATGTGCAACACATATTGACAATGTACCAATTTGAAGCAATGTTATCGAGCCAAGCATAGTTAAAAGGTGAATACACAAGCATAAATTAATCTGCTCCGATAAGGGAGACCGAACTTTCTTTTGAGGTTGACATCATAGGGGAAAGGGGAGAGCCATGGCACCATCCTTATCGATCTTTGGCTCTGTGCAGTCGCTGAGTGCCCTAGGGAGTGGAGGGAGTTGGTGGCTAGCATCACTTTTGTGTGGCCATGTGCTACGGAAGGGATGAACAATAAAAAAGGTGGGAGGAGGACAAGTAGGGAAAGATCGTGATACCAAAGAGGGTAGAAGAATTATAATAGAGGATGTTAGGATTTACTATTCATGCATGTACAATAACCCTACCCTAGAGGGAAAATCATGTGGTTGGTGAGACAAAGGAGGGGGAAGGACTGAAAACCCTAGGGGATTAGGGTTGGCTCCAATTCCAACTAACACAACATAGGAGGGAGAGAGAGTGAAGGAAACTTGTAGTTTTTTTCTCAAATCTAATTCATCTTATCAGATAATCCACTGTGGCTAGAAATTTATCAGAAAAACTGAAAACCCTAATGACTTCTGGGGATTGCACAATTTGCAAAACTAAAGTTTTATAGCATTAAACATGGTAATAACACCTGCAAATTTGCAAAAAAGTCCTACAACTTGAAACTTGTGAATCAAAATACTCAAATAAACTAATTGGGCTTTCTAGACTGTCTGGACTCAAACAAGTGAAACGAGGCTCTCATGTTGCATCATTCTAGAGCCTTTCGTGAGATGTATGTCGATGAACAGCCAGAAAAGCTGTATACAACTTTGAAACCTAGGGCAAAGTCTGGCAAACAATGTTTGGACTAAAGGATAGGGGCCCAACATATGTGACTCTGGAGCCATTTATGACAGATCTGAGGACCAAATAGCAAAAAAATTACGAAATTGAAAACCATGGCAGAGTTTGATAATGGATGTTTGTATTGAACAGTGGAGGCATATGTGTTTCGTCAAATGAATTATAGAAACATGCCCTGTTGGGGGGCGGTGAAATATGCTGCTCACTACTGTTTTTGATATACATCCTTTTTCTTTTGTTTCTTTTTGATGGTTTGACTGTTCCTTAAAAAAGGGATTATAGATTACCACTGTTGATATGGTGCTTAGCAAAAGATTTTACTCTGGTTGCTTGTTTATGAGTTTCAGCCCCATATGTTTTATGCTAGTTATTAAGGCGCCCTAGGCGCTAGGCAAGGCGCCTGAAACGCGGCTTATTATGTGCATTAAGTGGGCGTCTAAGGTCTTTTAGGCCCAAATTAAGCCATTTAGAGGATAAATTAGCATGAATCAAGTCTGAGTTTGGTTAAATTAGATCACCTTGAGGCAATTTATGGCTGAAATAGGTCTGATTTAGGCCAAATCAGGTCAAATTTTGGAAAACTAGGGGAAAATAGGTCTGATTTGGGGAAATTAGCTCTGATTTGGGCCAAATTGGCAAGTTATCATAACTTGTTTGCTAAAAAAAATTCTACTTCCTCATATGTATGTTGTTCTTGCTTGCTTCTTTCTTTTTTTATCCTTTCTCCTGTATTTTATTCCTAAATCCTACTGCTGATGCATTTTTTTTGTGAGTTATTCCTCCTGTATCCCTCCTACTCCTAAATCCTACTGCTGCTGCATTCTTTTTTTAAATTCTGTTTTCTTCTAATCCTTTTTGACATCACCTATGCTTAGTAATGTTGCTGATGTTGTACTTTCTATTTTCCTCTTTTACATCATCTGTTCCTCAGCATGTTGCTGCTGTTGTTAATATTTTTTTTCTTTTCTTTCCCATCCTCCATGTTCTCTCTACTAAATTACAACCTCTTCCCACCCTTTTTTTTCCTGTTTTGTTTTATTTCTTTTCTACATCTGCTCCAATTGTTATTGCAGGCTTGTTGATATTTTTTTCCTTTTTGATCTTCCTACTCCCATCTTCTGCTACTGCTGTCATAGCCTCATTCTGCCCTCTATTTTTATGTTTCCTATATGGTATTATATGTAGTATATGTGTATAATAAGAAGCAAATTGATATACTGAAAAAAATACAAAAAAAAGAAGCCCAGAACAGCCTAGGCGGGCTAGGCGTCCCTTGGGACATGCTGACCGCCTAGCCTCCTTGACAACTATGATTTTATGAAGTTATTGAGAAGCAAGTTAAATAACATTGTTACTTGGAACTTAATAGGAAAGATTGATTTTTATATTTCAGCTTGAGGGGTTGTGTTAATTGTTTTATTCTTTATGTTATTTTTCACTGTATATCAGCACATTCTATATTGTGGAAGGTTAAAGAATAAAACCTGATTCTTTTGAACCTTACTTTTTCTTGCAATCACAGTTTAAATTGAGTTAGAAATACGTTCAGACAGTCATTATACTTTCTTAAACACTTGCAGGTAGCGAAGGAGGAACTATCTCGAGAATGTGATTATGAATTAGAAGCTGCTAATCAAAAGAGGTTTCGGCAGTTACTCCCTGATACTGAAGGAGTCTATGTCCCAATTGTTATTGATGAACTTTCAAGTAGAAAAGTTTTGACGACAGAACTCGTATCAGGTAATGTTAGTGTATTATTTGTTAGTTCCCATTAAATGTCTGTTTAAGTTCAATGAAACTCTCTCACTGAACCATGAAGCAGGTTTCTGCTATCTTATTAATAAATTACTGGAAATTTACCTTAATATCCGCCTTTTTCTTTAAATGTCTTCTTTGTGGCCCTAAAAATATATCGTTATAAACAAGCTCTTTAGAATGATAATTTGAACAGAGGAACTTGTAGTTTGAGAAAAAAATTGATAAGGATAGACTCAATTGGCCCTTGCATGGAAATAGTGTTCAACAATTCCAAGTGAACAGTGTTTATATGATCCTTCCTGTTATGAATATCAAACTATATATTCCTCTTGGGGACAGCATGTTGAAAGCTAATTCTGTTACTTCCACTGTCTTTTTAGTCATGTGCTAGCGTGCTTGTCAAGGAAGCAAGGTGATATGGCACACAGCTTGAATGCCTTTTGACACAAGGTTGCCTATGCGTTTTTCCTGGAATTGTAGGCGATTTTTTTTGTATAAATATTTTGTGATTGGCATTATCGGTATTTGGTTTCTGTGGCACGAAAGAAGCTTTAATATCAGTAGTATGATCTTAGACAATGCAATGAAGCAATACAAGGTTATCATAGTCTCTGAAAACGGAAAATTAATAATGTTATGCTTAATAATGTATTGTGAGATTTCATCATAATCCAGCTAACTTGAAGAGAACAATAGTTGGATACTAGGTAGCAGCTAACACTAATGTAGGGCTCTATTGATTTTGTGTCTTATACTAGTTTAGTCGAAGGAGAAAACCTGTGCCACTGAAAGTTAATGACAATCTCATACATAGGTTGCATGTGTTCTATGGTGGAAGTTTGTTACAATGAACCCTGGAGGGCTCGAGATGCCTGATGGTGACAGAGGGAGCCATCCAATTGGTGCACTGGTATTTGGCTATGATTAGAGTTTAAATTGTCATAGCTCACAAGCAGAGTAACATTGGAAAACTGGAGAAGGCTGGTGGTTAATGATAGTAGAAAGAGGAGGCCTGGTAGCATGGAAGAGGACAAGCGATAGTGAGGCTTGGCTCGACCTTGCCGACTCTAGTATTGTGCTAAATCAACTCCCTACATCTAGGGCTAGAACAGGACCTATGACAGACTAGAGTCTACAACTCATTGGTATTGGGTAAAAGCACATGCCACATGCCTATATGACCTAACATTATATACTAACATAAACTATATATATTTTTTAAACACAAATTAGTTTTTCTTTTGTAATTTTATGAAAATGCGACATGAGGCACATGCGAATGGAAGAAAAGGATCCATGCAACTGACCTCAACATGGTTTTCATTGAGGTTTAAAGGCCGCTGATGACCCTTAAAACATATATTTATAAAGCTCACTTGAATTTTTATATATGTTAGAGTGGCTATGTATTTAGTTCCACATAGGCTGATTCAGGATTAGTGGTATGTCTGCACTCTTATGTTATCATGCTATATAATCACCGTACAAACCATCATGTTAAAATTGTTTTCTTCATGTTCCTCTCTTCTTTTAGTCCCATATTGTTGAGTATCATCTGTGTTTTATTTTTGCCTTATACTAGTAAGTCTATGTACTCATACTTCAACCCTCAAATCAATATTTTATCTTCTAGCATGGTATCAAGCAGTGCATGCGTTGGTGAGTTAGGTCTCATGTCCGCACGTGATGGTGACCCCTTCTCCAAGACGTTGCCCTTGTCCTGAGCTGTCGTTGCCCCGACCCTACTTGCTACTGTTGCCCCTACCCTCCTCTACAATTGCCTCAACCTCTACGTCTACCCTTCGTTGCTCACCCCACCTTTGCTTCCGTTGCTCACCCCAGCCTCCCCTAACCCCGCCGCTGCCAATCACCCGAGTCCCTCCCTGATCTCCCACCCCTAGCTGCCACTCTCCATGTCCCTGCTACCGCTACTCGTATCTCTCCCAACCCTAGGCGTCGCTATTACCCCCTGCTACTGCTGTCACTGCTTCTCTCCCTCCCATCTAAAGCCGTCACCACTTCTCTCGTTTCCACCGAAGGAATTTAATGACCGATACCATGCCGTTTTGACAGCTTGGATATAGATATTTACCGGTATACCGACGGAAATATCGACAGATGCAATCCTGGCCATATTGACTCCAAAATGAACGATAAATCATGAAATTTTACAGGCGTGGTCTCAACACCTAGATGCAACGTTTTATACAATAAAATTCTATATTGGGTATGTGGGGGGGGGTCAATCATGTGGGAGGTAAGGAATCTGTCCTCTTTTTTTTGGAGATTTTGATGAAGGATTTCGATGACAAAATGCAAGAATTAAGATCTGAAATTTTACTAGCATAATCCATAAACTCATGTTTCGACACTTATGCAATAATATTCAATTTACAACAAACATATAACAACATAGTAAATTACTAACTCATCAGTTGTATGTTGAGTGGCGCGCTGGTTCTTTATGCATTATGTTGTTGATATGGGCCACATATTGCTCCCATGTAATGTAACTTGTGTAAGACTTGTTGTATGAAATAACATGCTCCTCATACACTTCAGAATTTGCAAACTGTATCATCCCAAACTTTAGAAAATGTTCTTCCAAATCTTTGAGATATTTTTCCTTGGTTGCTGAAATGAATGGAGGTTGAGTAGAAGCAGGAGAAGTTGTCCATGCTCGAGGAGCTTGAGGTTGAGGAGAAGCAGGAGGAGGTGCCCATGCTCGAGGAGCTTGAGGTTGAAGAACATGAGGTTGTAATGGTACACCGACAATAGGATAAACTATAGTATGCCCACGACTCCATGTTTGACCTCCATCACCACAGTATGCTTCGGTGTTCACCCAAAAGCATCCATAAGGGCTACGGACAGAGTATGCTTCGTGATATCCCAAGCCTACTTCTAATCTTGGTGGTGGTTCAACTTGATATCCAGAATACCCATGTTGGGACTGAGATGGGTATGGAAGTGTCTGCCCAAATAACATATCTCCAAATTAATGCTGAGATTGAGAGTCAGATATGCTCATGGTATCCATTGAATCAGCAAGATCAGAATAATAATCACTATGACTCTGGTATTGTGGTTGTGGTGGTGGTGCATCGCTGTAATCTTTCCCAGTTTGAGTTTTTCTCCTTTGAAATGTTTTATCATCCATGGGATATTCCTATTCTAGTGGAGGTGCAACCCTAGTAACATGACTAACATAAGGCCGGTCATCATTTTGAGGATCAACAGCTGGAGGATATTCTGGAGAGCGTTGGCTGCGATCATCACCATCATTGCCACCATCATCAGACTTGGATTTGGAACTAGATTTAGAAGAAGAAGAATATGAGCTACCTAATTGTTCTTCCACTTCTCTATTGATTTCCATATCAATATTAACATGTGCAGCTTCAAGATCAAGTCTTTCTGGCGGGGTATCAATAATAGTATCATCACCATTATTGCTCTTCTATATATGGATCGAGACGTCCATCTACATTATCAAGAACAAGACGACCTATCTCATTCATCCATTCCTCTAAAGGATTTTCCGAATCATCCTCCAGTCCTCTATGTCTTTCAGTGTTAAAAGTATATGCGGTGTCAATGGGATCATGGACAACAACAAAATCCACTTCCTTGTAGTTGGCATCTCGTATTGCTCTAGCCCTCAACCACATGTTGTGGTAAACGTAGACAAGATCCCTCAGCCTGTTTGCACCAAGCCTATTCCTTCTTTTCGAGCGTATCAAATTGAAAGTGCTCCAATTTCTTTCACTACCCCCTACAGATGTTTTTTTTAGCACGGATGCGAATACCCACTTTTCTTAAATGGGGGGCACCTGTTCCATTCCAAACCCACCATTCACAAGGATCACCTGCCTCGCGGTTAGCAACTGCATTTGGATGGCCAAAGCATCCAGTGCTTTGACGAAACTAGCGCAGCTGCAAAAATAATATATACAATATTGAGATGATGAAATCAAAGGAAAGACTAATGATAAATTAAGAATGTAAGTTATATACCTCTTCCAGTACTAGCAATCGCTCTTTAGAGAGGTAATGATTCTAATGAACTTGTTAGTGACATCTCTCGCTGCATTCATTAGATTAGAAGCGCATTCAAGCCTAGTGTTCGTGAGTATTGGAACCTTGGATTCAAATAGTAAGCTGTCACAAATGTAAAGAAGGAAATAAGAATGACATTTTATTTGTAGACTATGAGTTAGACCAATAACTTAGAAGTTAGAATATAATTGAGATATATACCTGCTTTATGCAATGGATGCAAAAGCATATTTGTCCAACGGTTCTCATAAATTTTTATGTATTGCTCATTGGATCTAGGAGCTGCTTCTTTGATATTGTCCATTCCAAACCCACCATTCACAAGGATCACCTGCCTCGCAGTCAGCAGCTGCATTTGGATGGCCAAAGCATCCAGTTCTTTGACGAAACTAGCGCAACTGCAAAAATAATATATACAATATTGAGATGATGAAATCAAAGGAAAGACTAATGATAAATTAAGAATGTAAGTTATATACCTCTTCCAGTACTAGCAATCGCTCTTTAGAGAGGTAATGATTCTAATGAACTTGTTAGTGACATCTCTCGCTGCATTCATTAGATTAGAAGCGCATTCAAGCCTAGTGTTCGTGAGTATTGGAACCTTGGATTCAAATAGTAAGTTGTCACAAATGTAAAGAAGGAAATAAGAATGACATTTGATTTGTAGACTGAGTTAGACCAATAACTTAGAAGTTAGAATATAATTGAGATATATACCTGCTTTATGCAATGGATGCAAAAGCATATTTGTCTAACGGTTCTCATAAATTTTTATGTATTGCTCATTGGATCTAGGAGCTGCTTCTTTGATATTGTCCACAATTGAGGTCATTGCATCATATAGGAAAGGCATTGTTGCAGTTTTGTCTCTATGAGAAGAGATGAGGAGGAGAGGAGACGAACACTGAGAGATTTGTCGGCTGTAAGGAGCAGCTTCCATGAGAGGGCAATACCCGTCTCTCTTCTTTTTATATATTAGGGTAAATACATAGTGGTACAAAAGAGAAAATAATAGAGAAACAATAAAACAAATAATATAATAAAGATAGAACCAGGAGGCAGATCGCCGATTTCCGCCGCTGTTCCCTGTCGATGGTATCGACAGAGTGCTGTTCTGTTGCTGTGATAATCTCTATACCATCGACCTCCTTTCGATAGTATCGACGGGGATGCAGGTTGTTTCACACTCCCCCTCAAGTTGGAGAGTACACATCGTGTATGCCCAGCTTACCACATAATCTCTGAAAAGCTGTCAGACCCAAAGGTTTTGTCAAGATATCCGCCAGTTGATCTTCAGACTTGACGTATGGCGTCACAATAGTGCCGTCTTTGATTTGATCACGAATAAAATGGCAATCAACTTCTATATGCTTTGTACGCTCATGAAAGATAGGATTCCTGGCAATGTGTATAGCAGACTGGTTGTCACACTTGAGTTCCATAGAAGACATAATAGTGATTTTTAACTCAGAAAGAACATATTTGACTCATTGTAGTTCACAACATGCATGGGCCATAGCACGATATTCAGCCTCAGTGCTAGATCTAGCTACCACATGCTGCTTTTTGCTTTTCCAAGTAATCAAATGATCACCTAGGAAAGTACAATAGCCTGATGTAGACCTTCTATCAGTATGATCACCCGCCCAATCTGCATCTGAATACCCTGTGAGAGTCAAAGTAGATGGAGGCACCTTGGGTTTAGAATATGTGATCCCTTTACCAGGAGCACTCTTCAGATATCTCAGAATCCGACAAACTGCTGTCCAGTGTGACTGTCGTGGTGAGTGCATATGCTGACTCACGACGCCAACAACAAAAGAAATGTCAGGTCGTGTAACAGTCAGATATATTAGCATGCCAACTATTCTCCTGTAATATCCTGGATCTGAGTACTCAACATCATCAACCGTCTCCTTGATGTGATAATCCATAGGAGTAGATACCGGTTTAGATCCAGTCATGCCTGTTTCCTGTAGTAAGTCAAGCACATATTTCCTCTGAGATAGATTGACACCTGCATGAGATCTAAGCACCTCGATGCCTAGAAAATATCTCAGTTTAGCCAGATCCTTTGTTTGGAAGTGTCTCTGCAACCCTTCCTTCACACGAGATATGCCTGTAGAATCACTGCCAATAATCACTATGTCATCAACATATACAACAATAATGAGAGAGCCACAAGAAGAGCTAGAGTAGAATAAAGAGTGATCAGTCATGGAGCGAGAAAAACCCATATAGAGTACAACCTCACTGAACTTGTCAAACCAAGCTCGAGGAGACTGTTTCATCCCATATATGGCTTTCTTCAATTTACACACCTTCTGACACTCCCCCTGAGCAACAAACCCAGGAGGTTGCTCCATATATACCTCTTCCTGTAGGTCACCATGTAGAAAGACATTCTTAACATCAAGCTGAAATAGGGGCCAATCAAAGGTAGTAGCCAGAGAAATAATAATCCGCACAGAATTTGGACGAGCTACTAGAGAAAAGGTCTCAAAGAAATCAACTCCATAGGTCTGTGTGTAGCCTTTTGCTACCAATCTGGCCTTCGACCTCTCAACGGATCCATCCAGGTTATGTTTGATGGTGAAAACCCATCTGCAACCCACTGCTTGCTTCCCTGCAGGTAAGTCAACAAGATCCCATGTGCCATTATGCAAAAGAGCTGACATCTCAAGATGCATTGCCTGTTTCCAGCCACTGTCCTTCATAGCATCATAGTGATTCCTTGGTATATCAACGGAATCAATCCCAATAACAAATGCGCGGGCCTGCTTAAATAAGTGGGACAAACAACACACATTTGTAATAGGATGTCTAATAGTACAAGAACGAATACCTTTCCGAACAGCAATAGGAAGATCAAGATCTTACGCTTCTGCAGGAATCTCGTGAGTAGAAGACGATGAAGAAGGCTCAGGGACTGGTGTCACTACCTCTTCTGGATCTTGTCTGCCTCGCCTACTATAAACATATGGGTACTGCTGAATAACAGGCCTGTCAGCTGCCTGCTCATCCTGAATAAAAGTATAATCAGGAATGATGGGTGGCACTCCCTCACTCTACAGAGATGGTGTCACTCTCTTACTCTGAAAATCTGGTGGCACTCTCTCTCTCAACTGCTCCCCCTTAGGCCCTTACTCATAGCATCGAAGAAATATGGAATGGTCTCATGAAAAGGTAACATCCCTAGACACAAACATGCGATGAAGACTAGGCCAGTAACACTTGTATCCTTTGCTGGTACTAGAATAATCAAGGAACAAGGTTTTAATAGACCTAGGAGAAAGTTTGTCAGCCTTAGGGTCAAAATTATGGACAAAAGAAGTGTAACCAAACACTCTAAGGGGAACAGAGAAGGGCTGATCCGTGGGTCGTAACACAGAGAAAGGAGTTTGTCCTTTAAGAACAGAGGATGGTTGTCAATTAATTAAGAAGCAAGTGGTTAAAAGAGCTTCAGACCAGAATTTCTTAGGCACATTGGATTGAAACATGATCGAACGAGCAATATCAAGAAGATGGCGATTTTTCCTCTCAGCCACCCCATTTTGCTGAGGGGTGTGAGGACAAGACGTGTGATGGATCATGGCCACAGAACTGCAAAAATCAGACATAGGCTTTTGAACATACTCTAAAGCATTATTAGATTGGAGAGTTTTTTATATTGCAGTCAAACTGAACTTTTATTTATTTATGAAAATGTTTCACAATAGATAGCACAGACTCTCGACTTTTGAGAAGGTAGATCCATGTCATGCGGGAAAAATCATCCACAAAGGAAATAAAATAACGAAAACCATTATAACTCTGGTCTTTAACAGGACCCCATACATCACTGTGGACTAACTCAAAAGGACAAGATGCCCGCTTATCGACATGACTGGGATAAGACAACCTATGATGTTTTCACAGCTGACATGACTAACACTCTAAAGATGACCCTTGGGACAACTCAGGTTCCAACTTTCGCAGACTCTCTAACGACGGATGTCCATATCTGCAATGCCATAGTAAGGGGGAACCACTCAACAGGATGGATGGAGCTGAAGCAGATACTGGGCGAGGCAGACTGTCACCGTGGAGAAGGTAGAGATCACCTTTCCTAGGCCCCCACCAATCGTCCTCATACTCTTGAGATCCTGTAAAACAAAACAAGAAGGCCCAAATGTTACCGTACATTTTACAGTGTCAATCAATTTTGCAACAGAAAGAAGATTAAAAAGAAACTCAGGCACAAAGTGTACAGATTTTAGATCAATCTTGGGTGTTAGAGTGACATGTCCACTAGCGAGCACTCTCCTCACTGAACCATCTGCCAATGTGACAGATTGGTGAGGGATATACGAGTCAATAGATTGGAGCAATCTCTTCATACCAGTCAGGTGCTGTGACGTGCCAGAGTCAACCACCCAAGATGAAGTAGAGCCAGAAGTTATGGGAGATGTAGCCTGATTACCCGCAGTAGATGTCAGGTTTGCTGATGACGAAGATGAAAATCCCACACTCATGTGCTGTGTAACCTGAATGAACCGATCATACTCCTCCTGAGTAAGAGTGATGGCGGTCCCAGAATTGGTGCCCACAGCTGAAGACAGAGAGGAATCTGTAGAGGTGGCACAGTGTGCTGCCCCCACAGGAGGTGCAACAAGTCTCCCATGTTTCTTCCAACACTTCTCCACTGTATGTCCCGGTTTGTCACAGAAAGTACACTTCGGACGTGTCCTACGTCCTCTGCCCATACCAGGTCGTCCTCCTCTCACCGCAGCAGCTACGGATGCATGAGACTCCCCAGAAGATATAGTAGAGACAGGATTAACAGACTCAAAAATAGACTGTTGAATTCTCGAATAGGCTTCCACAAAACTTGGCCATTTATCAGAAGCCAGAATGACGCTCTGGGCAGAACCGCAAATGGGATTAAGCCTGGATAGAAATTTAGCAGTAACCAGGTCGTCTCTGTCTTTGATCTGTGCAACAACTGTCACAGGATGATAGTAGCTCATCTCTTGAGCAAGTGCCTGAATAGCTTCAAAGTATTCCTCAAGAGATCTATCACCCTGCCTCTCAGCAAACAGACGATCATATATCATGAATAGACAAAGAGCATTCTTCTCTTGGGAATAGTGCTGCTTCACTGCGTCCCATATCTCTTTAGCTGTAGTATAGAACATAAACCTAGCCGCAATTGCAGGTTTCATACTATTCCATAACCAAGTCTTCACAAGACTGTCATGACGCTTCCATTCAGCGTATCCTTTATCAGTAGTGTCCAAGGGACCTGAGTCAACATGTCTTGCCTTGTCGCGAGATTCCAAGACAGTGTGAACAACGTTCATCCATAGTAGATAGTTTTTCCCGTTGAGCTTGATGGAGGGGATAGGAGACGCCTTGCTGTAGGGAGTCTTGGTGTCCTCCATTTTAGATGGGAACTTAGTGACAGATTGATACACGTCACAGAGAAAGCTGAGGTGATAGAGAGATACACGTCACGGAGATAGATGAGGTGACGGAGAGATACACGTCACAACATAAAAACACGGATAAATGCGTTATTGACGCATTCACAGCCTCCAATCGATTGTCCTAATCACACATGGAGGATATGTGATTAGGATAGCACTCTGAAAGAGACGAGTCCCTCGGATTGGGCTTTAGATAGCCGTTGGATCACCCAGAGACTTCCAAACAGCAGTTCCGGCTCCCGAGAACTGGCCGAAAACTGCTGTAAATCACCCAAAGCTTGCTAGCGACTCCGGTCCTTGGTGGCTAGATCTACAACACCGAGGGAAAAGTTGCTATCGATCCAGCGATGAAGACGGCTAGCGGTTGCTAGCCCAGCAGCACCCGCGCCGACGGCAGGCTGCTGTTCCTGCCGGTCCGACGACTGAGGTGGCCGCGGCGCCTAGAGAAGTGGGGCGGCGGCGGCGGCTGGGAAGGAGAAAGGAGGCGGGAAGGCTGTGGCGGCGGCTTGTTGAGGAAGCGGGGCGGTGGATCAAAGCTGCTCTGATACCATGTGAGAAGAGATGAGGAGAGGAGACGAACACCGAGAGATTTTTCGGCTGCAAGGAGCAGCTTCCATGAGAGGGAAATAGCCGTCTCTCTTCTTTTTATATATTAGGGTAAGATACATAGTGGTACAAAAGAGAAAATAATAGAGAAACAATAAAACAAATAATATAATAAAGATAGAACCAGGAGGCAGATCGCCGATTTCCGCCGCTGTTCCACTGTCGATACCATCGACAAGACTGTCGATGGTATCGACGGAGTGCTGTTCTGTTGCTGTGATAATCTCGATACCATTGACCTCCTGTCGATAGTATCGACGGGGATGCAGGTTGTTTTACAGTCACCGTCTACCAGCCTCAATACTTTGACAATGGGTTAAATTATTCACAGCACTCTAGTAACCTTATCCCAAAAAGGTCGGCTGACAATCAACTCCTCAATTCTTTTGCCAACCGGGGTGTTGTGTTCTTTCATAGAGGTCCACTCCACTCCATTGAAGAGCCTCCTAAGTTCATCCTTTTTGGACTTTTAACGATTGTAAGACAAGAAAATTTGTTGCAAATCTAGTTGCCCCTGTTCTAATTAGATCACCACCATAATACTCAGGTCGCCTCATTGCATTTAGCAGAAAAGAATGGTTATAGATGAATCCCGTGATCAACCTACCATTAATGACAACATATTTGATGAAATCAATTGAGCCCATGTCCTTAAGAATGAGATCTATGCAGTGGGCAGCACATGGTGTCCAATAGACCGAATATTTCTTCATTAAACTCTCGCCGGCCTTCTTGAAAGCAGAAGCATTATCAGTAACTATATGCACCACATTCTCCACACCAACCTGCTTCATGTATGTCTTCATTAGTCTCTTTATGTATCCGTGGTTCCTGACCTCACTTGAAGCATCAACAAAGTCTAGAAAAACTGTGGATCCACGATAATGTGCAAGAAAGTTGATAATTTGTCTTCTATTTCCACTAGTCCACCCATCACACATAAGTGTGACACCATATTCAATCCATGCTTGTAGATCCTTCTTCTCTAGTGGAAGATAATTGTTCATTAATTCATATGAACTGGGGGCCTTGATGCCCCTACCAGACTCCTCTATTACATCTACCATATGCTGCAGATAGGGTTCAGGTGCAACATGGAAGATACTTGTTCATTAATTCATATGAACTGGGGGCCTTGATGCCCCTACCAGACTCCTCTATCACATCTACCATATGCTGCAGATAGGGTTCAATTGCAACATGTGCAGGTATACCATGAGCAAAGAAGAACTTGCCCACTGCCTTGCCAGCCTTATCTTTTGCACCAGTGAACATTGCTTTGAGGCTTTTTTGCCTAGCCTCTGGCTTCCTAACCCCTGGCCCATCAACATTCCTCAATCTCACACTAGTAGAACAGAAAGTGTGTCAATGCCTCCTTTCTTCCTTTTACCATGACCAACTTGGTCTTCATCATCATCTAGGTCAACAACAGGAATGCGTGCAGTCCCACTGCCTCCACCTACACCAGATGGCCCATACCTCCTTGTAATCCGAGCTGCCTCCTCCCTTTCCCACTCACTTTTGCGAGATTCTCTGATAGCATGTTTATACATACAATGTGAATAAGCTGTATCACATTCATGAGGATATCCAATATCATCATCAGATTCAACAGAAGAACCTGTGGGCCTAACATCAAACAATGTATCTGTGTAAGCCCTGCCAACCTCCTTCATCTTTTGTTGTTTTTGTTTCTTTGCACCCATAAGTTTCTTGAAATCATCCCTAACACTTTGGGGACACCTTTGGCACATTGCCACATTTTTGTCACCACCAGTAATGTGACGTTTAATTCTAGTAACCCCCCCTCCACCAATTCTCTTCTTGCATTAATTGCAAATTATCTTTCCCCTGTTCTCGTCAAAAGGCATCCGGTGATTTCATGCAAAATCTACATCCTTAGCTCCAACATTACCGGCCCCAGCACCCTCACCATCGCTTGAAGACATCTTCTCAAAAGTCAAAAGTCAACATTGCAAAAAAGACAGACAAAAAAAAATTAGGTGTATGAAATCAAAACCATTAAGTTGCAAGAAATTAATCTATTTGATGTATTATAGAATCAAGCATAATATTTTAAGTATAAATGTATTTATAGAATCAAACACAATATTTTTTAAGATTTTTATTACCAAGAAAAAAATGGTTAAATAAAAAACATATGAAATTATTAAAAAAATATAAAATCTGATATTTATCTAGTATTAAGGCAAGTGATGTGTTACAAATTACTCATTCCATCTTGTATAACACTAACACACATATTTCTGTAGAAAAAAAAAGAAACAATTTTTATATTTTTATTTTCAGCATTTTTAATAAATGAAAATTCAAAAAATATAAATATTTTAACTATATTTTTTGTTTGTATTTGTTCATATTAGTATTTGGTACAACTTCTTCTACTAAACCTAAGTTAGATACCTATTATTAATAGTACTTATTGTATTATTACGAATTTAATATTAATTAGTGAAATTATATGATAATATTAATTAATAGTAGTAGATCTAGTGATACATTAGTAGATCTACATAATATAATCATAGATCTATTGTTAAATAACATTAATCCTAGGTTTTTTGGAGTAGATCTAGGATTTGGGTGTATTTAGAGAATTTTGGAAAACCTCTGTGAAGCAACCTGCATCCCGGTCGATACTATCGACATTCTGTCGATAGTATCGAGATCAGTTCAGGTTCATGTTGAAGCAAGCTGCATCCCGGTCGATACTATCGACACACATGTCGATAGTATCGAGATTGGTTCAGGCGCAAGTTAATACTTCGTCGATACCATCGACACTCAAGTCGATGGTATCGACACCGACACAGCGGCGGAACGGCAAACCGGCGTCAGATCTATTTTACTTATGGAATTTATTTTTTATTTGTTTTCTCTCTTTGTACCTCATGTACTTACCCTAATACATATATACAAGTGTGTAGGCTTAAGCCCTACTCACGTTTGCTGCTTCTTGCAGCCGACATGTGATCGGTGTTCCCGTCTTCTTCCTCCTTCATTTCTTCTTACATGGTATCAGAGCAGAGATCGATCTAGGGCTCCTTCCTTCTTTCTCCGGAGGATATCTCCAGATCTCTCTCTCCTTGAAGGCCGGCTGCTTCCCACCCTTCGGCTTGGCATAATCCTCCTGCTGAGAAGAACCACCGTTAGACAATCTGGGTCTGCGGTAGATTTCTAAATTCTACCGTAGCCGCTATCACAAAGCAGTTGAGGATCTCCAGGTGATCCAACGGTCGTCTAAAAACACCACCGGAGGACTAGCTTCGTCTCAATCATCATCCTAATCACACCTCCTCCATGTGTGATTAGGAATATCATTTGGAGGCTGTGAATGCGTCAGTAACGCATTTCTCTTGTTTTCTTCTGTGTGTGACGTGTATCTCTCCGTCACCACATCTTTCTTGACGTGTATCAATCCGTCATATATTCCGTTCTACAATGGAGGACATCAAGACACCTATGATCTACAACGAGGTGTCACCTATCGCCTCTATCAAACTCAACGGGAAAAATTATCTTCTTTGGATGAACGCCATCCACACAGTCTTGGAGGCTCGTGACAGAGCAAGGCATGTTGACTCGGGTCCTAAGGCCTCTACTGATGAAGGGTATGCTGAATGGAAGCGACATGACAGTCTTGTGAAGACTTGGCTGTGGAATAGTATGGAATCCGCAATCGCCGCACGGTTCATGTTCTATTCTACAGCTAAGGAAATATGGGACGCAGTGAAGCAACATTACTCTCAAGAGAAGAATGCCCTCCGTCAGTTTATGATTTATGATCGTTTGTTTGCTGAAAAATAGGGTGACCGATCTCTTGAGGAATATTTTGGGGCAATTCAGGCTCTTTCTCAAGAGCTAAGTTATTATCATCCTGTGGCTGTTGCAGAACAAATAAAGGACAGAGATGATCTTGTTACAGCCAAATTCTTATCTGGGCTTAACTCGACTTGTAGCTCCGCTCGAAGCGTTATTTTGGCTACTGATAAACTACCTAGCCTTGTGGAGGCTTATTCAAGGATCCAACAATCTCTGTTTGAGTCTGTTTCTTTGGTTCCTGATATATCTTCTGGAGAATCTCATGCGTCCGTTGCTGCTGCAGTACGAGGAGGACGCCCCGGTATGGGTAGAGGGCGTGGGACACGTCCAAAATGCACCTTTTGTGACAAACCGGGACATACAGTGGAGAAGTGTTGGAAGAAACATGGAAGACCTGCTGCACCACCTGTGGGGGCAGCACATTGTGCCACCACTACAGGATCCTCCTCCTCTACAACTGTGGGTACTACCTCTGGCACCGGCATCACTCTCACTCAAGAAGAGTATGATCGGTTTATTCAGGCGACACAACACATGAGTATGGGATCATCAACATCTTCTTCATCGACAAATTTAGCATCTACAGCTGGTAATCAGGCAACATCTCTCATAGCATCTGGCTCATCCTCATCTTGGGTGGTTGATTCTGGCGCCTCTCAGCATATGACTGGTATGAGGAGATTGTTCCACACTATTGACTCATCTATTCCTCACCAATCTGTTACACTGGCAGATGGTTCAGTGAAAAGAGTTTTAGCTAGTGGATCTGTCTCCCTATCACCCAAGATTGATCTTAAATCAGTTCACTTTGTGCCTGAATTTCCTTTTAATCTACTTTCTGTTGCAAAACTGATTGACACTCTAAAATGTTGGGTAATATTTGGACCTTCTTGTTTTATTTTACAGGATCTCAAGAGTATGAAGACGATTGGTGGGGGGCCTAGGAAAGGTGATCTCTACCTTTTCAATGGTGACAGTCTACCTCGCCAAATGCCTGCTTCTGCTCCATCTATCCTGTTGAGTGGTTCCCCTTTGCTATGGCATTGCAGATATGGACATCCTTCTTTGGAGAACCTGCGAAAGTTGGAACCAGAATTGTCCCAATTATCTTCCTTAGAGTGTCAGTCATGTCAACTGGGAAAGCATCATAGGTTATCCTATCCCAGTCGTGTCAATAAACGGGCCTCTCGTCCCTTTGAGTTAGTGCATAGTGATGTGTGGGGTCCTGTAAAAGACCAGAGTTATAATGGTTTTCGTTATTTTATCTCCTTTGTCGATGATTTTTCACGCATGACATGGATCTACCTTCTTAAAAGTAGAGAGTCCGTGTTGTCTATTGTGAAACATTTTCATACTGAAATTAAAGTCCAATTTGATTGCAATATAAAAATTCTTCAGTCTGATAATGCTTTGGAATATGTTCAGAAGGCTATGTCTGACTTTTGTAGCTCTGTTGGTATGATTCACCGCACATCTTGTCCTCACACCCCTCAGCAAAATGGGGTGGCAGAGAGGAAGAATCGCCATCTTCTTGACATTGCTCGATCTATTATGTTTCAATCTAATGTGCCCAAGAAGTTTTGGTCTGAAGCTCTTTTAACTGCTTGTTTCTTGATTAATAGGCAACCTTCCTCTGTTCTTCAAGGACAGACTCCTTTTTCTGTTTTGCGTCCCAAGGACTCTCCCTATCCTATTCCTCTCAGAGTTTTTGGTTGCACTTCCTTTGTCCATAACTTCGACCCTAAGACCGACAAGCTGTCTCCTAGGTCCATTAAAACACTGTTCCTCGGTTACTCTACTACGAGCAAAGGATACAAGTGTTACTGTCCTAGTCTTCGCCGCATGTTTGTGTCTAGGGATGTCACTTTTCATGAGACCACTCCATATTTCTCCAATGCTATGAGCAAGGGGGAGCAGTTGAGTGAGGGAGAGCCACCAAAAATACAAAATGAGAGACTGGCACCATCAATGCCGAGTGAGGGAGTGCCACCTATCATTCCGGATTTTACTTCTATTCCGGATGAACAAGCAGGAGATAGACCCATCATTGAGCATTATACACATGTATATCATAGGCGAGGCAGACAAGATCCAGAAGAAGTAGCGACACCAGTCCCTGAACCCTCACCATCGCCTTCTACTCAAGAGGATCCTACAGAGACATTAGATCTCAACCTTCCTATAGCTGTTCGGAAAGGTACTAGGTCCTGTACTATCAAACATCCTATTACAAATGTATGTTGTCTGTCTCATTTGTCTAAGCAGGCTCGTGCATTCGCTATTGGGATTGATTCTGTGACTATACCAAGAAATCATTATGATGCTTTGAAGCACAGTGGCTGGACACAGGCTATGCAATGTGAAATGTCAGCTCTCTTAAATAATGGTACTTGGGATCTGGTTGATCTTCCTGCAGGAAAGAAAGTAGTAGGCTGTAGATGGGTTTTCACTATTAAACACAATCCGGATGGATCTGTTGAAAGGTTGAAAGCTCGATTGGTTGCAAAGGGCTACACCCAAACCTATGGTGTTGACTTCTTTGAAACATTCTCTCCTGTTGCCCGCCTGAATTCTGTGCGGATCATTATTTCTCTTGCTACTACTTTTGATTGGCCACTATTTCAGCTGGATGTAAAGAATGCTTTTCTCCATGGTGATCTACAGGAAGAAGTCTATATGGAGCAACCTCCTGGGTTTGTTGCTCAGGGGGAGTGTCAGAAAGTATGCAAATTAAAAAAGGCTATTTATGGGCTGAAACAGTCACCTAGAGCTTGGTTTGACAAGTTCAGTGAAGTCATCCTTCAGATGGGTTTTTCTCGATCTGTGACTGATCATTCTTTATTTTACTCCAGCTCTGCTTGTGGATCTATTATTCTTCTTGTCTATGTTGATGACATAGTAATTACTGGCAGTGACTCCATGGGAATATCTCGTGTCAAAGAGGGTTTGCAAAAATACTTCCATACAAAGGATCTGGGCAAACTAAGATACTTTCTAGGCATTGAAGTGCTTAGATCTCATGCAGGTGTCAATTTATCTCAGCGAAAATATGTGGTTGATTTGTTACAAGAGACAGGCATGGCTGAGTCTAAACCGGTATCTACACCAATGGATTATCACATCAAAGAGGTGGTTGATGATGCTGAATATAAAGATCCAGAATACTATCGGAGAATAGTGGGCAAGTTAATATATCTAACAGTCACCCGACCTGATATTTCATTTGCTGTGGGTGTGGTCAGCCAATATATGCATTCTCCGCGACAATCACACTGGGTAGCGGTCTGCAGAATTCTGAGGTATCTGAAAATGCTCCCGGTAAAGGTATCACATATTCTAGACCAAAGGCACCTCCATCTACCCTGTCTCTCACAGGATATTCAGATGCTGACTGGGCTGGTGATCATACTGATAGGAGATCTACATCAGGTTATTGTACTTTTCTAGGTGATCATCTTATCACATGGAAAAGTAAGAAGCAACATGTGGTTGCGAGATCTAGCACTGAGGCTGAATACCGTGCTATGGCCCATGCATGCTGTGAATTGAAATGGGTCAAATCTGTTTTATCTGAATTGCAAATTTCTCTTCTACCTTCTATGGAGCTCAAGTGTGATAATCAATCTGCTATGCATATTGCCAGAAATCCTATCTTTCATGAGCGCACAAAACACATAGAGGTTGATTGCCATTTTATTCGTGATCAAATAAAAGACGGCACTATTGTGACTCCATATGTCAGATCGGAAGATCAACTAGCAGATATCCTGACAAAGCCTTTGGGTTCAGCAATCTTTCAGAGACTCTGCGGCAAGCTGGGTATACACGATGTGTACTCTCCAGCTTGAGGGGGAGTGTGAAGCAACCTGCATCCCGGTCGATACTATCGACATTCTGTCGATAGTATCGAGATCAGTTCAGGTTCATGTTGAAGCAAGCTGCATCCTGGTCGATACTATCGACACACATGTCGATAGTATCGAGATTGGTTCAGGCGCAAGTTAATACTCCGTCGATACCATCGACACTCAAGTCGATGGTATCGACACCGGCACAGCGGCGGAACGGCAAACCGGCGTCAGATCTATTTTACTTATGGAATTTATTTTTTATCTGTTTTCTCTCTTTGTACCTCATGTACTTACCCTAATACATATATACAAGTGTGTAGGCTTAAGCCCTACTCACGTTTGCTGCTTCTTGCAGCCGACATGTGATCGGTGTTCCCGTCTTCTTCCTCCTTCATTTCTTCTTACAACCTCTATGGTGAAAATAGAAGGAAATAGAGAGGGGAGGGGTTGGAAATGATGAGAAATGAAAGAAATTAAGAAAACATACCTTGATTAGGGCTGATTTGAGCTCCAATAAAAGAAATCACCCCAAATCTCCAAGTTTCTCCACTCAAACAGCAACAACAGCAATAGGTTCGCAAATACCAGTATGTCGGGGCAGCATACCGCGGATACGGCGATACCGCCCTTATATGGGGCTTTTTGCAGTGACACCCTCGATATTCGCCGATATCAAGCGGTTTTATTGGTAAGTCCACCGGTTTATCGATATTTGCAATCCCAACGGTCATAGTCACTAATTCGGTATTTGGGATACGTACGACCAAGTTGAAAAATTCGGAAATCGGGAATTATGCGGAAAATTCGGATAAAAATCGGTCAACGTATGGTAAAAGTTCGGTCAATTATTTGAAAAAAAGTCGGCAAAAAGACGGATTATAATATATGTACATATACATAAACACATACAAACATATATATACACCCACACATATAATGATTTAAAATGACTTAACATCAAACTGATTACCCTAATATTGGAAGAAGGGGAAGAAGTGGGAGCAGCAAGCAACATGCACAAATCAGGGAAGGAGGGAGAATGGAGGAGGAAGATGGAGCGTACATGTAGCATGTCGAGGGTTACTCCTAGCTCAGGGTGTGTCAGTGGATAGAGGAGGAAGGTTGGATGGTTTAGTGGAACCCTGCTATAAGTCAAAAATGACATGGAAAAACAAATGTGAAGCAAAATCATAGAACTGTATAAAACGGCAAATAAACGTATTGAATGCGTTTAGAACGCAATACGCGAATAAAACACAAGTTAAACGCGTTTAAAACGTATTATTCGGTTTGGAGTTTAAAACGGCCATCATATACGGCAGGTGAATAATATGCGTTTTAAACACGTTTTTTTGAAAAAAACGGAGTATATTGTGACTATGCCGGCGGCAGACTTGCTCAAACTGATGACCGATGACGTCGATATCGATATACCGGTCGGTATACCGACGGTACCGTCGACATCTCTTTCCTTATTTCCACCCTAAACCACTTCTTTCCACTTCACAACTGCCATCATTGTCTTTGCTTCCTGTTGCTTCTATTGTTCCCTTCTCCACCCCCCTCTTCTTCACCCTACACCACCAGTGAGACCCCTGATGTAAATCATCTCATGTTAACGGGTGTGATTGTATCCTCTTTGTTCTAACTCTTACTCACCAAAGGGGTTTCCTTTTTCTCTGCCCGAGGGTTCTTCCCCCTTCTTGCTATGTCACATGTCCATGTAAACTGAAGCTGTGACGTTTTCTGGCCATGTTACGAGTCTCTTCCGCTGTAATTACTGCATGTGTGTAATGATGCCCAACTACCAAATTATCTTCTTCGGCTTGCTTCACCATGAAACCACTACCGTTTCCTTTGGTGCTCTATGTGTTACTACGGTCAAATTGGATGAGTCCATTTACAACAAATGGTCCATGTCGTTTGAAGGATAAAGCAGAATATTCTCATCTTGTCACTGTGAATTTAGAGCATCCTGCCACTGTTGTTGATGCCAAAACTAAGCAAGTCTATGACCTCTAGGTTAAAGACGATTCTGGGTTTGGACTGGATGGTCAACAATGTTGAGCCCAAGATTAGTCAACCTCTTTCTCCACCTCAAGTCTGCTAAAGATATGTGAGATCAACTCTCTCATATCTATTCTTGTCAACAAAATTCAAAGAAGGTTTTTCAAAATTTCAAGACTCTTGCCAAGACTTCTCCGCTAACAGTTCGGTGAAAGATTACTCCAATAAGTTTAAGGCATTATGGGATGAATTCGTGATCCACCACGCATGAACTACTAATATCACTAAGATACAACACCAACACAATGAGTTTCATCTTGTTCAATTTCTATCCGGCTTACCACGGTCCTTTGCTGGAGTGGTTTACTAGATCCTTGCTAGTGATCCTCTTCTTCACTCTAAGACGTCCTTAAATGAGTTCAGTGCATCATGTCTATTACTTCTTCCTTGATAGAAACTTCTCATGCATCTGCTCTTACTGCCCGCTCTGGTGATTGCGGACGAGGCCATGTTTGTGGTCGTTTGTTGGGAGGCACTAGACGTGGCAGAGGACAACTTGCTCTTGTCTGAGACATGCACTTCTATGGTTGGGTAATCATACCGAGGATCGCTATTGGGCCAAGTACGACACACCTACATGGGCTAATCAAATCTCATCAGACGCTACTGGTTCTGATGTTGTTTTTTCATCAACTTCTTCCACCTCTACTGCTCCTATTGCTGATTGGATTCTTAATGAGTTTGAGAAACTCATAAAAGACTTCCTACTCAAACTGCAATTGTTGCCAATACGGAGGTTCATTGTTTCCTGCATCTTCTTCTTTTAACAATGAATGGTTGATTGTTCTGGTGCCTCATCATATATTTTTGGAAATCTTCGTTTTCTTTCTTCTCTTACTAAAACAAGCACCATCCCCTAATTATGTTGGCTGATGGACATCGCTCTGCATAGGAGCGATTGGTTTTATATCTTCTTTTGATTTATCTTTGAAATCTATGGTCTATGTGCCTTTCTTTCCTATCCATCTACTATACATTAGCAAAGAGTGTGATAAAAATTTAACTGCTCTATCACTTTTGACCCTGATAGTTGTATCTTTCAAGAACTCCACATGGGGACGATCATTGGTTTGGGCCATAAGGGACTAGATGGACTATACTATCTTAATACACCAAGAAATCATATTGCTTTGTTGTCAGCTGCTATGTTTGAAGACTTTGAACAACAATGACTACAGATTTGACATTTATCTCTAACTAAATTACATACATTCATACCTTCGACTTTTTCTTCTACTTCTCGATGTGACACATGTCAGTTTGACAAGTAAAGACAATGTGCTTTTCAAATAAAATTTCTCTTAGTTCTTCATCATTGTTTGAAATTGTTCCGCCAATGTATGGGGCTCTTACTCAGTATCTAGATTGTCAGGGGCCCTTGCTCAATATCTAGATTGTCTGGTTTTTGTTGTTTTATCGCAAATATTGATGATTATTCTAGAGAAACATAGCCGTTGTTGCTAAAGGATCGTTCTCAAGTGTTAAATGCAATTTAGTGTCGTTTCAAGGAAATACATCTCAGTTCTCCAGCTCCATTAAGGTTCTCAGAACTGACAATGCTTTAGAGTACATGCAAGCTACGGTTCAACAATTTTGTGGATCTGAGGGAATAATATATAAGACATTTAGGTCATATACGCCACAACAAAATGGCATCAATTGACATCCATTAGAAGTTGCTAGGACTCTGTTGATACACTAAGGTTCCCAACCATTTTTGACCTGAAACTGTCTCTACGATATGGTTCTCGAAAAATCGGATGCTTTCATCCGTCATTCAGAATCAGATTCCGTGTCACACTCAATATCTCATCGTGGACCTCTTCCCTGTACCACCAAGGATCTTTGGAAGCACATGCTTGGTAAGGGATCTTCGTCTTGGAAAAAAAAAACTGACGCACACTCTGTGAAATGTTTATTCTTGGTGTACTCCAGAACACAAAAGGGTACATATGCTATCATCGAGTGCGTAAACGTTGGCCTAGCTGTCAGTGTAGATGTAGTCTTCTTTGAAAATCGTCCTTATTCTCTAGTAAAGGCTCAATCTTGAATACTGATATTGCGGATGACTCTTGCTACCCTTACAATATCTCCTAATGGTTCAACACAGTCTTAGGACAGGCCACTGCTAGTCTACTCTCCCAGTGTAAAAATCGGGATCATGCTCATGACACTGCAACTACTCCCCTCATGTCCCCTCAACATGTCTTCCTCAAGCGGATGATCCTCATACATCATAGGTATATGCCTTGTGTCTATCTTCATTTTCATATTGGTTTATGTAAATGGGTTTGTTCTGCACTTTAGCAAAATTTGCTCCACTAACCAGTTGAGCTCCAACTTTGCATGTTTTTACTACTACATTATCCACTGTAGTTTTACCTAAAATTGTAGAAGAAGCACTTTGTCACCCTGCTTAGCCTCAATCGATGGAAAGAGATTGAGCACTCTCTGATCGACACACCGGTTGAGCCCCCTGATGATTGCTCTCTTGTAGGGCGTCGTTGAGTCTAGTGTTAAATATAAACAAGATGGCACTATTGAGTACCTCAAAGCCTGTTTAGTGGCTAAAGGCAATAAACAGTCCTATGGAGTTGATTGCTTTGAGACTTTTCTACTTGTAGCTCGACAGAACTTTGTGCGCGTCCTTATTTCTGTAACAGTCAATTGGATGTGAAGAATGCCTTTTTGTATGGTGATCTCTAGGAAGAAGCATACATGGAATCTTTCGTGGATGTGGTCATTCGTCTCGTGGGCCTGGTCTGGCTGTGGTACTACAATGGGATCTTTTGTAGGAGCTTGTCAATGTAATTTTTGTTAGCACAACCACACTGCGGATCTCCATTGGGCCAAACATGAGACTCCTGCTCAGGCTGATAAAGTCACTACTCACTATCTTTCGCCCCTAATTCTTACCGTGCTACCTCTAACACTGCTACTATGCTGTCAAAACGCTTAGCTGCTATGCTACATACCTCTCAGCCATCTGCTCCCTCCAAAGAAAGCATCTCATCACTTATGACTTCTATATCTGTGTATAGTAATACTTGTTGGTTATTGATTTTGATGCTTCATGTCATATATGTGGTATATGTTCTGTAGTCTAACCAAAATCCACCACCATGCTGCCGGTAATGCTTGCTGATGGTTTCCGCTCGGCTATTAGAGACATTGGCACAACGAGTGTTTCATTTTGTCTGTACATAATATCCTTTTTGTACCCAAGTTTCCTTTGAATTTCTTATCTATCAACAAGTTGGTGCACTAAAAGCACTGTTCACTTACCTTTCTTCTTTATTTTATTATACAAGATCTTTGCATGAGGATGATGAATGGTGGTGGTTATGAAGGCCCTAATGGTCTAGATGATATTATTATATCAGTCACTGTTTCAACTTTGTCTCTCTACTTTAGTTTTCTACTAGCGTTATAGACTTGGGCATCCTTCTTTTTCTAAGCTAAATTTTTTATTTCCTACTATTTCTAACACTTGTGTTGAATGTGAAGCTTGCCACATGGGAAAGCAAATTCGTGTCATTTCCCCAAAAAATTAATTGTAGTCATGTATGTTTTGTTTAAATACATCACGATGTTTGGGGCCCATGCAAAATTTCCATCTTTGGATTTGAATACTTCATATCTTTTGTTGATGATTTTTCCGTATTTGCCTGGTTATTTTTATTAAAAGACCGCTCTCAGGTTCTTCCTACAACCTAACAATTTTTGATGAAATCTAGACATAAATTTTCTTCCACCATCAAAGTCCTCTGCCCTGGTAATGGCATTCAATATGTTCAAAGTGATCTCACTGCCTTTTGGTCGTGAGTGAAGCACCATATACCAATCTTCCTTCTCTAATACTCATGGTCTAAGACTTAGATCTCATGTCAACATAGCCATGTGTGGAAATGGAAGTTTGTGGAAACTTCAAGGAAGTTAAGATGAAAAATTAAATTATGTTCAATGTCATATTTTAAAGAAAATGATGTGAATTTGAAGGAAACTTCAATGTAAAATTCGAGTTTATGCTACAAGTCTATCTTAAATATGCTAGTTTAACACAAAACTACGATTTAGGACTCCTTAGCCCTTAGTAGGTTGATATTATAATGTGCACTTGTAGTTGTAAGGGTCAAATGTGCAATAGAAATATACATATATAGTTCACAATATGCCGTAAAAAAGTAGTCACACCACCTTCTCTAGCAAAGAGTGTCAGACAACAAACATAGGAATTGTTATTAGAAGTTGTAAAGAGGGTTGGAGGTACCACTTATGCCTTATACGGCCTTTAGGGGGCTAATTAGAAACTTAGGACTTAGGATTATCATCTGGGGCACATCAACTTCACCCTAACATCGGCAACTTCGGGAAACATCGACAACTTCGAGGATGTCGACACAAAAAACTTATACAAATCCAACTTCGTCAACAAGGGGCAAATTTTGGCCTGAGGTTGGGACGAAGTCGACATTAAGGTGGTTCGACATCTCCTAGGCCCGAAGTTCGAAACTTTAACGAAGTTTAGTTCCATGCTCACACCCCTCAATAACATTGTTGAATGCAAAAACTGCCATCTATTATATACTGCCCTTACCATTACCTTTCACTCCGATGTGCCCAAATAATTTGGCATGAAGCTCTACATACTGCATGTTTTTAGATAAGCCACATGCCCTTATCTATTCTCAACAAAAAAATCCCTTTTTCCATCCTCTATCCCAAAATTGGACCATTCTCTTCGACCCTCACAATTTTGGCTGCACCTACTTTGCGATCCTTAGGCCCATGACTGGATAAGTTTCCCCCTTGAGCAACTAAACATATCTTTTTGGTTTACTCGCACACATACAATTTATTTTTACTGTAATTATGTTGGACACAAGAGGATTGTTAGTCCGAATGTCTCTTTTCCTACTCCATACTATTCTACAACTGCGATTCCATAAGCTACGACATCACTACTACACAACCCTCTCTTCCCTTGCCTATGTCTGTGCTTATGGATCTGTCTCATGACACGAGGAGGCCTTTACAAGTATATCATAGTCACAAACCTCAGGGGACACGAAATCCCCCTACCAATTTGTTATCTCCATGTGATGATCCTCTAAGATAGGATGGTCATGAATCTGTCCCTATTTTTCTGACTTGCATTTTTCTACTGTTGATCATAAAGCAAAAAGAGAACATGCTTCCTATGGTATAGCCAAATATTTTAGGACAAGCCCAGTTTGTTCTTCTCTTGCTTCACCACTGCTCTGTCTTCCATTGCAATACCATAGACGACTACTGATGCTTTGTCCTACAGCCGTTGGCACCACGCCATGGAAGTGCTTATTGCCTTATCAAATAGACAAACTTAGGATCTAGTTGATCCTCCCTCTGGTTGTCAACTGGTTGGATGCCACTAGCTTTTTTTGTGAAATGTCATCCAAATGGCTCGGTGGAATGTCATCCAAATGGCTCGGTGGAACGTTTGAAAGCCACACTGGTTGCGAAAGGATACACTCAAACATATGGTATTGATGATTTCAAAACCTTTTCTTGCGTGCTCGTTTGAATTTTGTTTGGAATGCTTTCCTGTGAAGAAATGGAGGAAACAATCATGGAGCAACGACTTGAATTTGTTGCTTAGCGGGAGTCTCACAAGGTGTGCCGATTGTAGAAAGCTATCTATGGACTCAAACAAAGTCCACATGCATGGTTTGAAAATTTAAGCCAGATTCTATTTAAGACCACATTTTTGACCACGTTTTCTCACTCTCACTCTGATCACTCTCTTTATTAAAAAAATGACTTTGACATTGTGGTTCGACGACATTATTCATTATGAAACTGATTGATGGTATTCAAGCAACCAATCATTACTCATGCAATCACTTCATCACTAAAGATCTAGGAAAATTGCTAGAGCTTCTAGGAATTAAGGTTGCTCGAATTGCCTCTACCACCATTTAAAATTTTGACCGTGGTAAACAGTGTCTTATATAGTTCTTTATATTCACTTGTTATTTTCCTATTCTCTGTGGACCTATATGTAATTGTTCTCTTTATAAATATACAGGGTACACACATTGTGCACCCTAACCCTTACAACAAACTCAAGATGGTACTAGAGCAGGCTTAGCTGTCGCCCACCTCTCCTTCTCTCTCTTCCCGTCGCCCCCCCGCTGTCGCCTCCTCCCCCGCCCGCCCGCCGTCGCTCTCTCCCCGTAGCCTCTCGCCGCCGCTACGGCTGGCTGCCGCCAGCCGCTCCTACCGGTGCGGGTGCTGGGCTACTCGCCGCAGCTAGCACTGCTTCCTGCCGCCGCCGACCGTCTGTCTTGAGGGTCTTCAGAGTCTTCTTCTCTGCCCGCGTTGGCCTTTGAGCCCCCAGGTTATCTACTGCGCCTCGGCATAGTCTTTATATAAACTGGTCCTTCCAGTTCCTTGTTGTTTGCTGCCGCCTAGAAGGAGGATCTAGGCAGTTCTTTCTTGGCTGCTGTTTTCTACTTTTTGGACTCGGTTTTGGTCATGGCTTCCTCCCATGATGATTTCTGTCGTCAAGTGACTACCGTGAAGTTGGATGGGCGCAACTATCAACACTGGGTCTGCTCCATGGAGGTTTTTGCAAAATCCTAAGGCAAGCACTCTCATCTGACTCAGGATCCGCCTCCTGCTCCACCCAGTACTGCCGAGTCCAAGGATAAAAAGGTCTACGATGATTGGGTCAAAGATGACTACTTTGATGACATGGATCCTAAACAACAGTGAAACTCGCATTAGTGTTACTCTTCTTCGTCTTCCGACTGCCAAGGAGATGTGGGATCAACTGGCCAGTACCTACTCTCATAGCAAGAATCCGAAGAAGGTGTTTGACTTGAACAAACAACTGACTCGTCTACATTTTTCTGGGGTATTGCTGACTATTTTTTCGTCTTTCAAAGGCTTCTGGGCGGAACTTGAGAACCTCCATCCCCTTTCTACTGACTTAGCCACTATGCACCGACAACAACAAGAACTTCAGGTTGCTCAGTTCCTATGCGGACTTCCTGACTCATACGCTGGAGTGGTTGATCAGATACTTGTCAGTGATCCACTGTCGACATTGGAGAGTGCATTTCAACGTCTTCAATGCCTGCCAGCTTTTTCATCTGACCCGACTTCTGACACTGGTGACGCTACTACTCTTGATGCCATGGCTGGCCGAGGCCGTGGTAGGGGTCGAGGTCGACCTCATAACAACCGTCCTCCTGGTTCGGGTAGAGGACGTGGCTCCATTGGCCGTGGTTCATCTGCTGATGTCTCTGGAGGTACTGCTGCTCAGTAGTACTGTGACTTTTGTGGTGGGAGCAACCACACTGAAGATCGGTGCTGGAAGAAACATGGCACACCTGCGTGGGCCAATGCTGCGTCTGAGGGTGCTTCTCAGTCTCCTACTGCTGCTTCCTCGAGTTCCTCCACTCCTGAGTTCATACGCTCAGAAGGGGAATGCCTACTGCTAGAGAAAATCGGTGCTTCATCTTCTTTTGCTGCTAACTCTGGAGCTCATGCTGCCACTTACACCGGTTGTGCCTTTCTGAGTGCTCATACTTCTAGTGTTGGTAATACCAAATGGGTGATTGACTCCGAAGCTTCTTCACAAATCTCTGACAATCGTTCTCTTTTTTCTAAATTACCTAAACCCTGTCCTAAATCTGCTATTATGCTTGCTGACGGATCCAAATCTGCTGTGTCTGGGATTGGTGATATTTATGCTCAAGTTCTTCTAAGATCTGGTCTATATGTGCCAAATTTTCTGCTAAATCTGTTATCTGTCAGTAAAATTGTACGTAACCTGAACTGCAGTCTAACCTTTGTAATGGGTACTTGTGTTTTTCAGGACCTTCACACGAGGATGAAGATTGGTGGGGGGCATGAAGGACCTGACATACTCTACTATCTGGATGATTTGAAACGGATCAACACTACAACTCTAGCTTCAACATTGTCTACTTCTGTTTCTGCATTACATTTGCACTATAGACTTGGGCATCCGTTGACTGATAAAATAAAACATGTTATATCTTGGTGTAGGAACACACAATTTTCAGTGCGAGTCATGTCAGTTAGGCAAACAATCCAGAATTGTCTTTCCCAAAAAATCTCAAATTGGTAGTAAAAACATTTTTGATTTAGTTCATGCTGATGTATGAGGTCCTTGTCATGTTCGAAGTTTGTCAGGCAATAAATACTTTGTTCTGTTCATTGATGATTACTCACGTGCTACTTGGTTGTTTTTAATGAAAGACTGGTCACAAGTCTTACCTACTATTAAGTTCTTTGCTGAAATTAAAACCCAGTTTTCTATGCCCATTAAAATTATGCGCACTGGCAATGCCTTGGAATTTGTTCAAAAAAATGTTGAATTATTTTGTCGTTCTGTGGGTACCATTCATCAGACATCCTGTGCTTACACACCCCAACAGAACGAAGTTGCTGAAAGGAAAAATAGACATTTACTTGAAGTTACTAGAACTATCATGTTGCACCATGGAAGACAACATCGTCAAAGTTTGGCGAAGTTTCGCCGAAGTTTCGAAATTCGACCATAGGTGAAGTCGAATACCATATACTTCGACCTCGTCCAAACTTCGGGGCGAAGTTTCATGGATGTCGGCGAAGTTGACTTTTTTGTGTGTATTTTTGTCTCAACTTCTCCAAAGTTGTCGAAGTTTCCTCGAAGTTGACGAAGTTGGGGGCGGAGTTAAGACCACCCAGAACCATAATCCCAACTAATGCCCCAATGGCCATATAAGGCATAAATGTCACTCCAACCCTCTTCATAACTTCTAATATCAACTCCTATGTTTTTTGTTGCCACTCGTTCCTAGAGAGGGTGTTGTAACAACTATTTAATTGTATATTGTATATAATACATATGGTGAACTGTATCTATATATGTGTATTGCACAATTGACCATTTCAAGCAACACATTGTATTATTAACCTACATAGGGCTAGAGAGTCATAAATCGTGTTCTTTTTTTAAATTCACATATATAAGATAGAGGTATAACATAATTAGAAGTTTTCCATCAAAGTTTTCTAAAAATTCACATCATTTCTTCAAAAAATGGCATCAAAGTTTGTCGAAGTTTGCGTCTAAACTTCCTCGAAGTTTCCACAAACTTCCACTTCCACACCTGGCGAAGTCGACACGAAGTCGAAGTCCTGCACCATGTGTTGCATTCTAATGATCCAAAACATTTTTGGTCGGAAGCGGTTCTCACTGCTTGTTTTCTGATTGATCGCATGCCCTCGTCGGTTATTGGTAATAAAATCCCTTTCCAAGTGCTAGAACCCCATTTTCCTCTTTTTTCTGTTCCTCCAAGGATTTTTGGATCAACTTGTTTTGTTCGTTTGCTTGGACCGACTCAGGACAAGTTGTCTCCTAGAGCAGAAAAATGTATTTTTCTGGGATATTCACGTACTCAAAAAGGATATCGTTGCTATAATCCTATTACTAAGAAGTGGTTCACGAGCAGTGATGTGGTTTTCTTTGAGGACACTCCGTACTACTCTACTAAAGGGAACACCTTGAGTTCAGATATTATTTCAGCACCTCTGCCTGTTATCAGCGATTCCCCTTCTTCTTTGTAGCCTGCTGAGACTCCGTCTCCTCTTATTGTTTACCAACGCAGGAATCGGCCGCCGCAGTCTACTCTTGCCTAAGACCCCCCCACAGAAAACCAATCTTCTCCTTCAGAAGGTCCTACACCTGCCGAGGTAACCTCTGATCTGGATTTACCTATTGCTCTCAGGATGGGCACTCGCTCATGTACTTCTCATGGTATTGCTAACTATGTTTCTACTGCACACCTTAGTGTCCATGTTAGTAATTTTGTTGCTACCCTTTCTGCTGATTCTGTTCCCAAAAATATTCATGATGCTTTAGAAAGTACGACCTGGACACATGCCATGACTGAGGAGATGACTGCTCTTATTGACAGAGGTACCTGGGATTTGGTTGATCCTCCATCTGATTGCAAGCCTGTTGGATGCCGTTGGGTGTACACTGTAACGTATCATCCCGATGGGACTGTTGAACGCCTGAAGGCCCGCCTAGTGGCCAAAGGGTATACTCAAACCTATGGTATAGATTACTTTGAAACATTTTCTCTAGTTGCCAGGCTAAATTCTGTACGGGTTCTTTCTATGGCAATCAATCTGGATTGGCCCCTTATACAGCTAGATGTTAAGAATGCCTTTCTTTATGGTGATCTCCAAGAGGAAGTCTATATGGAGCAACCACCTGGGTTTGTTGCTCATGGGCATAGTCCCAATATACTCCGTTTTTTTGAAAAAAAACGCGTTTAAAACGCGTATTATTCACGTGACGTATATGACAGCCGTTTTAAACTCCAAACCGAATAATACGTTTTAAACGCGTTTAATTCGCATTTTATTCGCGTATTGCGTTTTAAACGCGTTTAATACGTTTTTTTGCCGTTTTAAACAGTTCTGTACTTTTGCTTCACATTTATTTTTTCCACGTCCTTTTTAACTTGTAGCAGGGTTCCACTAAACTGTCCAACCTTCCTCCTCTATCCCTCGACACACCAGGAGTAACCCTCGACATTTTACATGTACGCTCCATCTTTCTCCTCCATTCTCCCCCTTTCTTCCCGGATTTGTGCCTGCTGCTCCCACTTCTTCCCCTTCTTCCAATATTAGAGTAATCAGTTTGATGTTTAGTCATTTTCAATCATTATGTGTGGGTTTATATATATTTTGTATGTATATATATATATTAATATATATATATATATATATATATATATATATATATATATATATATATATATATATTCCGCTTTTTTGCTGACTTTTTTCCGAATAGTTGACCGAACTTTTACCGTACGTTGACCGATTTTTATCCCAATTTTCCGCATAATTTCCGATTTCCGAATTTTTCAACTTGGCCGTACGTATCCTGAATACCGAATTTTTGACTATGCTCATGGGGAGTCACACAAAGTCTGTCGCCTCAAAAAGTCTATTTACGGACTCAAGCAAAGTCCACGTGCCTCGTTTGATAAACTGAGCAAGATTTTGTCTACTTATGGCTTCCTCAGATCTCATGTTGATCAATCTGTCTTTATTAAAAAGACTTCCTCTGATATTGTTGTTCTGATTGTGTATATTGATGATATTATTTTATCTGGCAGTGATCATTCTGAAATTCATGCTACTAAGGCCTACTTATGCAAGCACTTTGTCACTAAAGATTTGGGAAAGTTGAGATACTTTCTGGGAATTGAAGTTTCCCGGACTGTTAATGCTCTTGTTTTATCTCAAAGGAAGTATGTTCTAGATCTTCTACAGGAAACTGGGATGCTTGGAGCTTGAGCTACTGATACTCCCCTAGATCCTAATGTAAATTGGGATGATGATGACTCTCCCATGTATCCCGACAGCAAAAGATATAGGAGACTGGTTCACAAACTAATCTATTTAACTGTTACTAGAGCTGATATTTCTACTGCTGTTGGCCTAGTTAGCAGGTATCTTGACAAGCCTAGACAGTGTCACTGCGAAGCACTGTGTCATATTCTGAGGTATTTGAAGAAATCCCCTGGTAAAGGCCTTTTCTATAGAAAACATGGCCATTGTTCTCTTGAAGGCTACTATGATTCTGACTATGCTGGAAGTAAGATAGACAAAAAATCTACTTCTGGTTACTATACATTTGTTGGTGGAAATCTTGTAACCTGGAGGAGCAAAAAGCAGAATGTTGTTGCTAGATCTAGTGCTGAGACCGAGTACCGGGCCATGGCTCACACAACTTATGAACTTCTGTGGGTACAATCTCTTGTAAAAGAATTTGGAGTGGAGTCTTCTGCTCCTATTCCCATGCATTGTGATAATAAAGTAGCTATCTTTATTTCAAATAATCCTGTTTTTCATGAGCGAACCAAGCACATTGAAGTTGATTGCCACTTCATCAGAGAAGCTATTCTGACTGATCGTATCTGCACTCCTTTCACTCGCTCAGAGGATCAAGTTGCTGATATCTTCACGAAGCTGCTGGCCAAGAAACATTTCATCTCTCTTGTGGACAAGTTGGGCATGATTGATATCTATGCTCCAACTTGAGGGGCAGTGTTAAATAGTGTCTTATTTAGTTATTTATATTCACTTGTTATTTTCCTATTCTATGTGGACTTATATGTAATTGTTCTCTTTATAAATATACGAGGTACACACATTGTGCACCCTAACCCTTACAACAAACTCAAGAGACTGAAATGTCAAAATTTCAGTAGAAATTTTGTTTTTGGCAACTGCTTGATATAGAAATTCACGTACGTTTCTCCGAAATTGTCAGTATGTAAATTCATTAAAGAATAAAAAAGCTGGAAAAATGAGAATCATTATGAATCATTTGATTGCATGTAATATATAAGATATAATAGGTTGTTGCATAAGGATGTATATATATACACACACACACACACACATGTTAAGAATAAGATTGTATTGAACGTAATGGGATGAATACAAGGCTAGACGCCCTCTCCTTTATATAGGAGAGGGGAGACACCCTAAGACTTAGGACGCAAGTAATCTAAATGGGCTGAGATACAAAAGCCCACTAACTAATTAACCTATTAATTAAATAGGCTAATATAGACTCTCTAACACTTCCCCTCAAGCTGGAGCATGGGTGAAACACATGTCCAAAGCTTGGAGGTTACAAGACTTGATAAAACGATAAAAGAAATGATAAATGAAAGATAAAGGATAAGTATCACTCCCCATACAAAAATTGATACTCTGCCTTAATTAATACTCCCCCTGAACCATGTGGTGACAATGCCTCTCTTCTTTGAAATTGCATTCTGCAGGCTGGAGATCCTCGAGCTTTGAAGAAGGTCTTTGGAGTGCATCTGGAATGAAGAACATCTGAAGAATGGAACCTGATACTACAACAGTAATTTGCCACTTGGAGTAGACGATCCTCAACACCATCACTACATCATCTTCATTGGATTACATACTTAACACGGCACGAACGTGGATGCCCAATGTCGATGTAGCAGTAGCGGAATCTTCGAATTGTTTGAGAAGACGTGCATAACGTGGCATGAACACGAAAGGATGATGTGCGAATGATACAATGCAGGTATCATAAAACTCTGATGCATGAACCTTGAGGGCTTGATAGGAAAGGAGATATCATCCATCAAGGAAAGTCCCAAGAAGATCAACAACAGGTGATGTCGAAATAGCAAATGTGGCTCAGAGAAGACGTGATGAAGCAGCTTGGTGATGAATCAACCTTGCAGAAGTAGATTGGCAGGCTTGCTGAGCTTCTGAAAATCTGAAGAAGCACCCATCTGTCTCATGTGAATGCAACTGAAGTACACCATCAACACCTGACGTACATAACGCGGTATGAACGCAGATAGCTCGGTGTTGACGCTGAATGAAGATCCTTCGTTGCTGTCTGGAAGTAGAGAACGAATGTGCTGAACAATGTGAAGCTCCATGAAGATAATTGCCTGGAACATATATAGCCTGAATACATATATCATCTCTTCTCATACTCTCTCTCATACATATTCTCTCACTCTCTCTCTTCTCATCTCTTCCTCTCCTCTCTACCACACCCCCCCCCCCCCCCCCGCGCACCCGCACACCAAATACGACAAGAGTGAGTGTTTGGTGTGGATAATTGGATATATGACCCCCCAGACTGTGGAAAGGGATACACACGATATGGGTGGGTGGGAAAGGAATTGGTGGATTTGAGAGAAATTTGTGATATGAAGATGTGTAATATGTGGAGAATGAAACCGATAACCGGAGAGAATATGCCAAATGGGTCAATGTAAGATCCGAGTAAAAAATTAAATGGATCTAATCCCGACTCGTAAAGGGATTTGTTTGGCCCGTTAGGCTTTAAATTGGATCCGATTAGTAAAAATATGACCGGTTAAGGATCCGAATAGGCATAATGAATATGGGGCCATCAATAACGTGGGAGTAGACATAGGTGGGGAAATGGTGGAGTGATGATGGCCGACAAGAGTGCTAATTGGCGGCGGTACAACAGGGATTGGCGTTGGGGCAATAGTGATTGGCGACTGTTGGATGATGGCCGGAGGAGATGATGCTGCTGATTGGCCTTTCGTCTGTTGTTTTGCTGCTAGGTGGCGACAATGACTGGTGATGGCAGCGGCGACGTTGTTTGATGTCGGTGATGGTTGCTACTTCTGTGGTTGGCGGCGCTTTATGATGCTGTTGCTAGATGGTGATAGTGGCGTCGATAGGCGGCGAAGGCGCGAAGATGGCTGCTTGGAGGCCGACGGTTATTGCTGTTGGCCGGCGGCAAGATTGCTGCTGGACGGATGCCGATCGGAGGCGCTGGGAATATAGCGGTACTACTGCTGTTCTTGGAATACAGACAGAAGAGGTGGAAGGCGGCGGGTAATAATGCAGCGATGAAAATGGATATGTGATTGCCTGAATTAGCGCCGACGTACTGATCTATGTGAAAGTGGAAGAAGGAGAGCCATGGAGGGCGGAATTGCTTAGCGGGCAGCCAGCCTAAGCCATGGCAACGGCGGCGGCCGCCCGCAGGCGGGGGTTCTCCCCCTCAGTTGCTCTCTGGAAAAGATGAGCGACGGCGACTAGGGCTACATGCGCAATAGAGAGGAGAGGGAAGGGGGGCGGTGACTAGGTTTCCCTCAGGAGCGAACACGCTCTGATACCATGTTAAGAATAAGATTGTATTGAACGTAATGGGATGAATACAAGACTGGACGCGCTCTCCTTTATATAGGAGAGGGGAGACGCCCTAAGACTTAGGACGCAAGTAATCTAAATGGGCTGAGATACAAAATCCCGCTAACTAATTAACCTATTAACTAAATAGGCTAATATAGACTCTCTAACAATATATATATATATATATGTATATATATATATGTATATATATATATGTATATATATATATATGTATATATATAACATACATACACACACACACTACACACACAAATATACACACACACACACACACACACAGAATCCCCACTGAAATAGTTCTGTTTATTTTCACTAACACATGTAGGAGATTCGCCATCAAATATCCATATATGATATTATTGCATAATTAGGTGTATTCATGTAGGTAGATCATCCTGGTAAAATCTTGTGACTATATATATATATATATATATATATATATACTGAATCCCCACTAAAATAGTTCTGTTTATTTTCACTAACACATGTAGGAGATTCACCATCCAATATCCATATATGATATTATTTCATAATTAGGTGTATTCATGTAGGTAGATCATCCTGGTATATATATATATATATATATATATATATATATATATATATATATATATATATATATATATATATATATATATAGTCCGGCTAGAATACACTCGAGTGTACATATCGCACGAATACAAGTGTGTTTGCATATCAAGAATTTTTTTTGCAAAATGTAAACCATTGATCTTCACTGTCATACTCATACTATAACTAGGCTACATACAAATTTTGATCCCATTTGGATGAGTGTAAGTCAATCATCCGAGGGCAACAAAATCGACGCGCGAAACTAATTTGAAATGTATAATTTTTGCGGTCTTTATAACATGACCTATAAATGTCCAAATGTGCTCAAATTTGGTAGACGAGCTATCCACAAGATGTTTAAGAAGATCAACGGATTAGATTTTTGGAAAAAACATTGCATAATGAAAACTACTTGAGTGTATTCCACTTCGAATACACTCGAGTGTATTCTAGCCTGACTCTCTCTCTATATATATATATTATACACACACACACACTGAATTCCCACTGAAATAGTTCTGTTTATTTTCACTAACACATGTAGGAGATTCGCCATCCAATATCCATATATGATATTATTGCATAATTAGGTGTATTCATGTAGGTAGATCATCCTGGTAAAATCTTGTGACTTAATGGTAAAATCTTGTGACTTAATGCCTTTATTTGGTTGTCGAAATCGTGTGTCAAAATCTTGTGTTGACAACAACGGATTTGTTGAAATTTCCGTCGAAATTTGTATAAATTTCTGTTCTTGGACCATCAGAAACGGCGTTGTAATTGACCTCTATTGTTAGTCGATATCAGAGAAAGTATGTATTGGACCTTCTAAACTACACATGCTATCTTGGTGCTAAATCGACAAACACCTTGGATGCTAATATCCCCTAGGGTGATGATGCCTTACTTGTTTTCCAGATAACAAGTGATACTGAAATACTATGGGCAAACTTATATACTTGTCTTTGACTCATCCCAATATTACTACAACTATGGGATTGGCTAGCTGATACCTTACAAACCTAGGGAATGTCACTAGAATGTAGTTTGTCATATTCTGTGATATATCAAGAGCTGTCATAGCAAGGGGTTGTATTATAAGAAGAATGGCCATTGGAACATGACTGATTTCTTCAATTCTGATTATGTTGGCAGAAAGCTTGATAGAAAATTTACATCCGGCTTTTGCACCTTTGTTGGAGGTAACCTGGTCACATGGCACAACAAGAAATAGGCTGTAGTGGCTCAACCTAGTGCAGAAGCCAAATATAGGGCAGTGGCTCATACTGCACGTGAGATGATTCAGGTAATTTTTTTTTCTTCTATTAGAACTAGGCCTTACCCTTTCCAATCTATCCACTATCTTCATTGCAAATAGTCCAGTCGCCCAAGAGCTGAAGCACATTGAAGTCCACTGTCACTTTGTGCGGGAAGCTATATATGCCAGGGCTATCATCACTCCCTTCACAAGATCTGAAGAACAAATTAGTGACGTGCTTACGAAGCCTCTACTTGAAAGGTGTTTTCTACTTTAGTTGACAAGCTTGGCACGACCAATTTCTATACCTAACTTGTGGTGGCGTCTTAAGAGTGGTTATGTATTTAGTTCCACATGGGTAGATTCAGGAATGTTCAATGTTTTGAAAAGCGCAAAGCGGGAGGCAGTCAGATAGGAACTTGCATCCGCTTGAGCGTCATGCGAGGCACTATTTTCTAAAAGCGGATGCTTTAGTTTCTATACATTTTTATATATAATTAGACACATACATTCATATATAATCATGTATCGGTTTACATTTATAAACCCATGTAATTGTGTAAAATCAATTGCTATACAATATGATAATATTACTATGGTGTATAATATTCTACATATACATTAGGTATTACAGTAACATAACAATATCTACTATAGTAATATAAAACCTTAATACAGTATATTTGCATACTATGACGGTGATATTACAGTACTAGTGTAGATAACACACAAATACTTGTATTAATACAAACTTATTATACTAATGTACATAATATATTGATACTTAGTAATGTTAATACATTAAGATAACAGTACGCAATAAAATAAAATGCTGTTGATTACACAATGATATAATGTAGAATTGCAGATATGTAACAGTTGTAGATGATACAGTAAATACAATAGCATACTATTAATACATACTAATGGAGTATCATACAATACCATATATACCAGTGATATTGCTTAGTAGTACATATCCTACAGATAGTAGTTCAATATATTATACAAGAGTGTTACTTATTGTAGTAGTATATATATGCATATAGTATACTATATGCTAGTATTAATGTCTAGGAGTACAAATGGAAGTGTAATTTGCAGATATGGAAGAAATAGTTTGGGCCTAGCTGCTTGCTTACTCTAGGCGACCTGCGAAGCGGGTAAACTGGGGAAAAAGCAGGCACCAAATTTAGGGGAACCTAATCACCTCCTATAGGCCAAATAAAGCGATTGGGGCCTGTCAGCACTTGAGCAGCCGATCAGACGTTCTTTAGTATAGTGGGAATGATGGTGGTATGTTTACACTCCTATATTATCATGCTATGTTTACACTACTATATTATCATGCTATGTAATCACCGTACAAACAAAAATCAAATACAAATACCTTTCCTATTTAACTATATTATATCAGTTCTTGTTTCTGTATTTATATGTATATTTCTAATGGTACAATGCATTCAAGCTGGCCAGATTTGAGGAATATACATCCAGAAGATTAGAAATAGGGCAGTTGATGACTTGCAGACAGACTTGACTACTGAAAGTACATGGAATTTTGGGTTTTTATTATCTTTCAACATCCTGATGTAAATCATAACATGTACTAATAGTTTTTTCAAATCTGAATATCTTTGTTGAGTAATAAAGGCCAGTCTTCTAATTCTGGAACTAACACTTATTGTTTACTGTTGTCTATGAATAATGATTACCATGACTTAACGGTTTGGAATTATCTACTTCAATGCTTACCATTTTATGTGTGCTATTCTCGGTGTTTGAAATTTCATTGCTGAAGCAGGCATTCCCATTGATAAGGTAGCAGCGTTAAACCAGGAAACTCGTAACTATGTTGGCAGGAAATTGCTTGAGCTGACTCTGCTGGAGTTATTTATCTTTCGCTTCATGCAGGTTTATTCATTTCCTTTCTAGAATTATCAAGTCATACTGAAAAAATTGTCCTATTTGCATACACTCATTCTAGTCTAGAACTTTACATCTTACGTTGATTTCATCTTCGACTGCAGACAGGATAACTGATTGATTTGTTGGTGGTCTTTGTTAGCAACTTAGCGTTTTCATGGTATCAGTTGGCGCACAGTTCATTCATTTTTTCGTTTGAATAGGCTACTCTAAGATGGACACTGTTTATGCGAAACTTGCTACTATTTTGACATCTCAACTGCTGAAAGACAGGAAGCTGGTTTCTTAGCTGACTAGCAAGATTCAGACTTCAGAATGTCAGCATTGCGTTGTTCACTTCACCTGGGTAACTGGAAGTTTGTGCAAACTTTAAGGGAATTCGATTAGCTTATGAACATTATAGAAACATTGCGAGCTTTAAACAAAATTGATAGAACTTATTTGAAACTTTGCTTTGAAGTATACATTATTAGTATATATGCTTTATGCTTTATATTAATTTGTGTGCTTTAGACTTGTCTTGTCTTTTGCTTTTCTTTTATCCCATATCTTAATTTTATTTCTCACTTACTCTCTTATCCTATAAAAGAAAGAGCCTGGTATTTGTTTTATTCATCTAAAATAAAGGTTTTGTTATTCTATATGGTATCAGATGAGTTCGATCCCCCTTAACCCTAATGTATCCCAAGTCCATTCCCTAAGCCCCCCCTCGAACCCACCACCCATACCCTGCAGCTGCCATCTCCAAACCTCTCCTAATGCTGCCCTCCCTGCCACTGCCCCCCTGCAGCTGCCACCTCCAATCCTCTCCTCTCCCTGCCCTACAACCTTCTCCTCCTTTTCCCTCTCTCCTCCATCCTTCCCACCGCCACAACCTTCCTCCCTCCCTTCTCCGGCCCGTCACACCCCCACCCCCCGCTGACACCGGCCAACTCTCCTGTTTGCCGCCAGTCTACCACATCCAACCAACCACCCTCCCCCTCCTGTACCCGCAACCCTACAACCCTTTCTGCCGCCAACCTCCATCTCTACCACCCGCCAACAGTCTACCACCCACACCGTCTAGCCACCATCCTGCTGCCCTCTTGAAGAAACAACCTATTCCCCTTCCTGCTTTTATTCATTCCCTATTCCCCTTTCCAAAACAACAAGTTGACGCTTTAAAAAAAAGTTCCATCTTTTTTCTGACTACGCCACATGGTGGAGTCAATCTCACACTGTGGTGGCGTAGGTCCTCGTCTTCTCTCTACTGCCCCGATGTAGGTTTCTCAGATCTGCTGATCCAGATTTGTTGTTGCATATTCTAACTCAGTGCACGTCAACACCCCGCTTCCAATGGCAACTATAGATCCTCCTTGATCTTTGTGTGTTACGACCGAGAAGCTTGATGGAATCAAACTATCTCCTTTGGTCGACGTCATTTGAACTCTATGTAAAAGTCCAGGGGCACTATTCCCATATCTATTATGCTGCTTCGACCCAACCTGATGCCTCGACCGATGAATAAGCCAAGCAAGCCTACGCTCAATGGACCAAAGATGATTCCAATGTAATGACGTGGATGCTGAACAATGCCAAACCAAAGATCAATCAGTCTCTCCTCTGGCTTCAGAATGCCAAAGCCATGTGGGATCAACAATCCCATGTGTACTCTCACTAACAGAATGCAAAGAAGGTCTTCAAGATCTTCAAGAATCTGGCAAAAAAGGAGTATCCGACTGATGGATCTATCGAAGACTATTACAACCAGTGTTCGGCCCCTTGGGATGAATACAAAGTCTACCATCCCCTCTCTTCAATGGACCAAAGATGATTTCGATGTAATGACGTGGATGCTGAATAATGCCAAACCGAAGATCAATCAGTCTCTCCCCCTTCAGAATGCCAAAGCCATGTGGGATCAACTATCCCACGTGTACTCTCACTAACATAATGCAAAGGTCTTCAAAATCTTCTAGAATCTGGCAAAAAAGGAGTATCCGACTGATGGATCTATCGAAGACTATTACAACCAGTGTTCGGCCCCTTGGGATGAATACAAAATTTACCATCCCCTCTATTCTGACATTAAAGAAGTTCAACGACCACACAATGAACTTCAACTGGTTTAGTTCTTGGCTGGACTTCCTCACACTTTCTCTGGTGTTGTAGACCAGATCTTACCAGTGATCCCTTGCCTACACCAAAGGATGTTCTCAAGCGCATTCAACGCCTTCCATCCATGTCTTCCCTACCTGCTGATTCTTCTGATCACTCTGTCCTTGAGGTCTGCTCCAATGAGTCTGATAGAGGCTGTAGTCGCGATCGTGGTGGTCGTTCTTCTAGTGCTCTTGGACGTGGTCCTCCTAGATCTTGACGAGGACAACCCCCCTACTGCTAGCCGCTTCTGAAACTTCTGTGGATGCATGAACAACAATGAGGACCACTGTTGGAAAAAACATGGTGCACCTGCATGGGTGAACCATGCCACTTCTAATGCTTCTGAAGATTCCTCTACTGCTGCCTCTAGTTCTATCCAACCCACGGTTGAGTGGATCTGCTCGGAGTTTGAGAAACTCCTTCAGGCTCGTTTGTCTTCGCAGTCGCCTGCTCAAGATGAAGGTTCTTCTGCCTTGCTTCTCCTGCGCCTTATGGTAAAAATAATTGGGTTATTGACTCATGTGCTTTTCTCATATATCTGGCCGCTCTGAACTATTTTTTGCTCTATCTAAAACAATGAGAGTTCCACCAGTAATTGTGGAGGATGGAACTTAGTCTCCAGTGCATCGCTCAAAACTATATCTTTCTCCCATAATCTGCCATTAAAATCTGTGTTATATATTCCAAGATCTCCTCTTAATCTTTTATCAGTTAGTATAATTGTTAATAGCCTCCACTGCTCAATCACTTTTGATCTTGAGGGTTGTGTGTTTCAGGATCTTCACACAAGGACGAAGATTGGTTCGGGCCATGAGGGACTAGATGGATTGTACTGCCTGGATTGCCGCAATGCTGCTCTGCTATCATCTTCAATAGTTGGACTTCATTGGCACTAGTGTCTAGGACATCCTTCCATTGCTAAACTACAATGCGTGTTTCCTGAGATCCCTGATAAAATTTTATTGTGTGAATCATGTCAATTTGGCAAACAGACTCGGGCTGTGTTTCATAAGAAAAGAGAGATTAGTTCTAAAAATTAGTTTGATATTGTTCATGCTGATCTCCGGGACCTTGCTCTTTATATTTTGGGCTCCCCTGCCTCATTTGCTTCCACTCGTTCCTACCATTCCATCAGTAGCATAACTTTTGACCTAATCACATGACGTGTGATATAACTCTTGCTTGTTGTTGCCTGCTTGACTTTCACATGCCATGTGACCGGATATAACACGATGAGCAGGATTACTAAAACCTGATTGAACCAGCCGGTTGGACCTGGAACCAATGCCCAAATTGGTCTGTTCAGGTTCTAAACCCAACAATCACTCCAGAACCAGCCAAAATCGACCAGTTTGCCGGTTCAACCAGTGTACTGGTAGAACCAGTCCGGTTAGACAAAATCAGCCAGTTTCAGATTGTTGCTCTTTTTAATGGAGAAGTTAGGTAGGTGGCACATGCCATTTAAAACACTTTCCCAAACCCTCCCTTGACTTCCCCCGTGCTTGATTCCCTTATTCCCCCGACGTCTATTCTTGTTATTGTCATGATTTTCCCCAAATCCCTCGATGTCGGCTTGCATAGAACATTCCATCAACGGCGGTTTCTCCCTTGGATACAACTCTCCCCAACGGCCGCAGAGGCTGCTGAACCAACTTCCATTCCTTGGAGGTTGCTGCTGGTCTACCACCTCTTGGAGAGGTCGCTACTGCAGCTTCTATCCTCCAATGTAGCAAGTTAGTTCTATTTGCTTTTTTGGTTCTATATCTTCTACTCCCCTTCACCTGTTGTGCTGGTCTCTTTGATTTATGTGTTTGCTTTTTTTGTTTCTTCTTCTCCTACTCCCCTTCACCTGCTGGGTTGTTGTCTTGTATGTTTTTTTCGTCATCTCCTACACACCTTCACCTACTGCTATCGTAATTCTTCCTTTTTTCATTTTCTTCCCCTCATTAGTTCATGCTTCACTACTATTTACATTACCGCCAACTATTGTTTACAATAACCCTTGTGTTTTTTTGTAGAGTAAAATTGACAGTACACTGCGAGGAGTCTTTTGTACGGGCAAAGTCATATCCCACTTGGGTGTATGTCAAAGAGACTGTTGTAGAGAGTAGGAAAAAGATTTGGACTTTTTCATCATAGTTCATTTGGATTTTATTATTCTGATCTTAACATCTTGCTGTATATAATTTTAGCATAATATATTTATATATGACCTCATTGATGACGTGACGTCACTGTTTGAACCGGTCCAACAACCGGTTAGACCAGTTAATCGGGAACTAGTCCATACAATCTGAGTCGGCCCTCACGCAACTTGTCCTCAATGCTTGCCACCCCCATTTTATTCCTGAGATAGTCATTTCTCAAGCGATCTTTTCTTGTCTTCCCACACATCAATCTCAGCATACACATTTCAACCATGTTCATCTTGTTGAGACCTTGTTTCTTCACCGCCCAACATTCACTCCCATTGAGCATGGTTGGCCGTATAGCAGTTCTATAAAACTTGCTTTTTAATCTGAGAGAGATTTTCTGATCACATAATACTGTAGTTGCATTCCTCCATTTCAACCATCCTGCAGTGATCCTGTGACAAACGTCGTTTTGGACATCCCTATCTGTTTGAATAATAGAATCCAAGTAGCGAAATTTATCACATTTTGGTATGTCTACTCCGTCCAACTTGGCTCCACCATTAACACTGCGAGATTGGCTGAAATTGCAATGCATATACTCAGTTTTGCTCCTAATAATCATCAATCCATTTGACTCCAATGCCTTTCTCCAAAGTTCAACTTATCATTCAATCCATCTTTAATTTCATCAATTAATACAATATCATCAACAAGTAACATACACCAAGGAATATCATCATGAACATTCTTTGTCATCTCATCCATAACGAGAACGAACGACTATGGGCTGAGTGTGGATCCTTGGTGTACCCCAACTGTGATAGGGAAAGTTGGTGTCTCTCCTCCAAGAGTCTTCACACTTACAGTAGAGCTACCATACATGTCTTTAATCAAGTCAATGTATTGGATTGACACACCCTTTTTCTTCAAAACCATCCACAACACTTCCCTGGGTACTCGATCATAAGCATTTTCTAAATCAATAAAAACTATATGAAGATCTCTTTCGCTTTCTTCATACTTCTTCATAAGCCTCCTTATTAGAAAAATAACATATGTTGTTGGTCTTCCAGGCATGAAACCAAATTGATTGTTTGATATCTACGTTATAGATCTCAGCCTCTGCTCAATAATCCTCTCCTAGAGCTTCATTGTGTGACTCATCAACTGATACCTCTGTAGTTTGTGCAACTATGAATAACATCTTTGTTCTTGTAGATGGAGACTATAGTACTGTTTCTCCACTCATCCAACTTCTTCTTGGTCTTCATGATCTTGTTAAAGAAATTTGTTAACCACATAACTCCATCCCCCATACTCTTCCATGCATCATTGGGAATACCGTCTAGTCCACATGCCTTTCTCATTTTCATATTTTTTAAAAGATTCTTGACCTCAAATAGTGAAACTCGTTGTGTAAATGATATCTCTTGTATTCATGTCACACGAGTCGCTAACATTATTTACAATATCTCCCATTGAAAAGCTTATGGAAGTAATCTCGCCATTGGTTCTTGATATCATCGTCCTTCACCAACACTCTACCATCTTCATTCTTAATGCATTTTACTTGACTCAAGTCTCTTCCTTGCCTTTCTCTTATACGAGCCATTTTGTATATATATTTTTCCCCTTCTCTTGTGTCGAACTTCTTATAAATATCACCAAAGTATCTAGAACTTGCCTCCTGAACAACCTTTTTAGCTTATTTCTTTGCTTGCTTGTATCTCTGGAACGTTGCATCATCTCGATATTTGGACAAGCTCCTATAGATCTCCCTTTTCAGTTTAATAAACTTATGTACTTCATCATTCCACCACCAAGTCTCTTTCTGTGGAGGCCCACAACCTTTAGACTCCCCCAAAACCTCTTTGGCAATTTTTGTTATGCAGGTGCTGATGTTATGCCACATAGTATTAACATCTGACTCCAAGTTCCAAGTTCCCTCCTTGATGAGTTTATCATGAAAAATCAATATCTTTTCTCCTTTAAGATTCCACCACTTGATCCTGCTATCTTGGTTTCTGTTATGCTTGCCTTTGTTGATCTTCATGTCAATATCCACAACCACCAACCTATGTTGGGTTGTGAGTTCTTCGCTAGAAATCACTTTACAATCCTTGCATTTACGATCCACCCACCTCGTAAGGAGGTAAGGTAATCAATTTGGCTACAATTGTGCCCACTCTTGAAAGTAATCTTATGAGATTCTCTTTTCTTGAAATGGGTGTTTGCCAAAATCATATCATATGCAACTGCAAAGTCTAATATCTTCTTTCCTTCTCCGATTCTGTTACCATATCTAAAATCACCATGAACTCTCTCATATCCAACATTGCTACTCCTCACATGGCTATTTAAATAACTCCCAATAATGATATTCTCAACTGTCGGTATTCCCTGCATCAATTCATCCATGCCATCCCAAAAATCCTTCTTAGCCTCCTCGCTAAGGCCAACTTGGGGGGCATAAGCGCTAGGAATGTTAAAGATCATTCCCCCAAGAACAACCTTAATAGCTATGATTCTATCACCCATCATCTTGACAACATCATCTTTCAAATCTTATCAACAATAATACATACGCCATTTCTATGTTTATCAATACATGTATACCAGATTTTGTATCCTGACTTTTCTTCTCATCATGGTATCCCCAATCTCTAAAGATTTCCCTGTCAAAGAGCCAACATTCCAAGATCCAACTCTAATCCTATTTTGTTGAACTTGCTTCTTAACCTGCGTTCGTCAAAAATGTTGCCCTTGCACATTTTTCACTACATCTGGGCAATGATGCGGCGGGACTAGCTTCTTTACCCACACACATCCAAGATATGGTAACCCTTGCACATTTTTCACTACATCCGGGCAATGATGCAGCGGGACTAGCTTCTTTACCTACACCAATCCAAGATGTGGAAACCCTTGTTTGTCCTTCGACACAATCGGGCGCCGTTGTGTTGAAACCCCTTGAATATTTCTCACTGCACTGGGTGTCGATGCAGCACGTCGCTAGGTAGGGACGCTCCAATTTTTTTTATAAGGATCCATGTCATAGAAAGAGTGGCAAAGTTTTTATGGCTGGATGTCAACCTACCGCCAACCCTCCTTTACCCGGGCATGGGATCAACTACATTCCCAAAAAATGTACGAAACATAGGCAGAGTTATATATATTTTATTTTGTGATAATATAAACACCTTAAATAGAACTATTCAATAATTATATATATTAGACATATATGATGTTTTAGAGTCCATGTTCTATTTGATGTGTCAATTTACTCTCAGAACATTTAGTTGAAATTTGAGTTTGCGTAAGTTTAAGAGTTGAGGGTTGATTCCAAACCTAGACGTCTACATAAGTTTCAAAATTTGTTCAAATTTGACTTAACTAGTACCCATAGTTTTGAACAAATGTCCAACTAGAGGCAATAAAAGATGTGCTTTTAATAACAAGAAGAATGGCTAATTTTTAAAATATAATATAATTTTAAAATCATGTCACAAGATGACATTTAAAAATGATTTTAACAGTCTCATTTCATATTTTGGTATATTTTTTAAGATGCTTATATTATCTTAAAGTGTCGTTAAATACACATTTTTCATCTAAGTCTAAGAAATTGTCCATCGACATTCCACTTGGACTCAACCCATTTTTTTTGTACAAATACCCAACTAGAGATGAATACATGTTTGAATGGGAGAACCTAAAAAGAAACCCACATTTTAAAATGTGATACAATCCTAAGATAAGTTCAAATATAAATATCGAACTACTATTATACTAAATCCCACATTTTCAAATACAATATAATATTTATTTTAAGCATGGATTGTGGGACATGTAAGAGCGTATTAAAAAAAGCTCTTGTTTGTTTTAATAGGAGCTGACAAAAGGTGGTGGCAGAGGGGTTTATTGGATTTCGGACGTTTAGTGTTTTCTTAAATATCTGCTAAGTATGGGGTTTTAGGGTAAAATCTCATATAGTTTGGGCATCCTAATCATAGTTGTTGAGGCGGCCGCCTGACCGGTTGCCCAAGGGGCGTCTGCCCAACTTCACGCTTAGCCACAGAGGCTTTGTGGGTGTCCGCCTGGGTCGACTGGGCGGCTAGGCGACCGCCTAGTCCGCCTGGATGACCCGCAAGCCTGTTGGGCGGTCGCTTAATTGGCTGCGGGGTTCCATGATTTTTTTATTTTTTTATTTTATAATATTTGTGTTGTGTGATATGCCTTTTCCTAATTCAATATTAAGTATTTCAACCCTGAAGTGATAGTGAATCTAAAATATTAATGAACTATCAGGTGTGTCTTGCAACATTTTATTGATTCTAGTGTACTATACTTATTGTTGTTTCTTTTTGATATTGAATTTGTCTCCTTTACTTACTGTTTTGGTGTCATTTTAATAAATTTGAGAGGGCTGGACAAGTAATACATACATATATGCATAGTTATATACATAACATAGTATATAAATAATATATATATATATATATATATATATATATATAGTCAGGCTAGAATACACTCGAGTGTACAGATTACGCCGTACACCTCAATGGTGTTTGCCTATCTAGACCTTGTCTTTCCAAAATCCAATCCATTGATCTTCATGGTTACAATAATAATAGGTCACATATAAAATTTGAGCTCATTTGGATGAGTGTAAGTCACTCATCCAAGACAACAAAATCGACGCACAAAACTAATTTGAAATGCATGATTTTGCCTCTTTTAGATGCACGACCTACAACTGTCCAAATGAGCTGAAATTTATTATATAGTAGGTTCTTAAGATAATTAAGAAGATCAACGGTTTAGATTTTTCAAAAAGTTACTCTATCTTTAAAAACGACTGAGGTGTACAGTGCCTCCGGTACACTCGAGTGTACACTAGCCTGACTCTCTCTCTCTCTCTCTCTCTATATATATATATATATATATATATATATATATATAAAGTGTAGATTTATATATGTATTGTATGTGAAAAAAACAATGCCTAGGTGTCCGCCTAGTCGTCCTAGTTGCCCTAGGCGTCCAGCTAGGGAGGGCCACCGCCTGGCTGCCTCAAAAACTATGATCCTAATAGCGTATCATTCAAAACTATGTGTATTGGCTTTATACAAGTTCTCTTGTCTATATATTATGAAGATGGCTTCATGCTAATATAACATTTACTCTTTTAATTTATCAACATCTTTTTGTCCATTCTTTTCCAATTTATTTGAATTTCCTCTCTTTTGATTATTATAATTATGTTTTTGATGTCGTAATGATGCGGCTACTACAACCATATCAAGGATGTAATCAAAATCTTGGAGATGGGGACTGGCATCAGAATTGGTTAGGTCTGATAATTTTTCAAACATAAGTTGCCTGTCACTGATTTCGTCATTATACATGATCTAATCTTGAATAGCTGTTAGGGATTCAGTGTCTTATCAAATCGTTATACATGATCTAATCTTGAATAGCTCTTTCCTAGTAGAGTGCTTCAAGAAGGTAAATTTGGGTCTATTCGAGTGCTAGGAACTCGTACAAGAACACAACTTTCTAAGCTGAAGTTTTCAGCTGGGATGAGTCCATCTTTCTCACTTGTGGGTATTTGTTGTAATGCTATTGGTTTTATTTGTAGTATTTTCATCGGAAGTATGCCTGTAAGCTCGCTTTCACTCCCACAGAAAATGGGATTATTCTCCTGATGCCATGACAAATACGAACAAGAATCTGACTAAACTGTTTTTCACCAGAGATCTGTATTCTATATGTTATTTCCTCTGATTAGTTGAATTGACTTTTGCTTGCATTTCTGTGGATGTTCATTTATGATATGCATCTCGTCTGTTTTTCACAGCTGTTGCATGCTCAAACTGTGTCTAATCGTATTTCTTTTTTGCATTGTCCTTAAATACAGACTGACCCTAACTGGAGCAATTTCTTATACAATGAGGCAACAAATATGATCAATCTTATTGACTTTGGAGCTGCTCGTGAATATCGAAAAGATTTCGTTGATGACTATCTCAGGATGGTATGTTTTTAACATAACAATCCTGGTAGTGACCTTAGGATTTTACTTTTCAAACAGCTTATGCTAGGGTGACAATGTTCCTAGCCCTCCTAGTGTAGTTGAGGTTGGGTACATACAGCCTCCATACTTTTTGTTATTTGTTTGTTTCATCTTTCTGTAATATATTTTTCTCTCATTTTAGTGAAAGGTTTGTCCCCTTCAAACCTGTCACAAAGTGAAGCACATCCAACTTACTGAATCCTGACATGCAGCGTGTCTCACGAATATATTATAGGATGTATGTTGCCCATCAAGCATGCAAAGGTCGCAGGGCACACGGAGGGCACCTGACGCCTTAGCAGATCCATGCGTACCAGGCGGCTTTCAAATATATTAGACTCCAACATTTTCAAACATACAATGAATTACTGCATATAATGAAGTTCCCTACAATATACATAAAACTGTATTGTTATGCACCTGGATATGCACATATTCTTTAAGTTATACTCTGATGTATACAATTATATTGTTTTCTACATAGATATATACATATGTCTCATAGTTATACAGAATGTGTAGATACCATGGTGCAGGACTTCGACTTCGTGTCGACTTCGCCAGGTGTGGAAGTGGAAGTTTATGGAAACTTCGAGGAAGTTTCGAGGAAGTTTAGACGCAAACTTCGACAAACTTCGATGCCATTTTTTGAAGAAATGATGTGAATTTTTAGAAAACTTTGATGGAAAACTTCTAATTATGTTATACCTCTATCTTATATATGTAAATTTAAAAAAAGAACACGATTTATGACCCTCTAGCCCTATGTAGGTTAATAATACAATGTGTTGCTTGAAATGGTCAATTGTGCAATACACATATATAGATACAGTTCACCATATGTATTATATACAATATACAATCAAATAGTAGTTACAACACCCTCTCTAGGAATGAGTGGCAACAAAAAACATAGGAGTTGATATTAGAAGTTATGAAGAGGGTTGGAGTGATATTTATGCCTTATATGGCCATTGGGGCACTAGTTGAGATTATGGTTCTGGGTGGTCTCAACTTCGCCCCAACTTCGCCAACTTCGAGGAAACTTCGACAACTTCGGAGAAGTTGAGACAAAAATACACACAAAAAAGTCAACTTCGCCGACATCCATGAAACTTCGCCCCGAAGTTTGGACGAGGTCGAAGTATATGGTATTCGACTTTGCCTATGGTCGAATTTTGAAACTTCGGCGAAACTTCGCCAAACTTCGACGATGTTGTGTTCCATGGTAGATACACTCTGTAGTTAATCCCTAAAATAAGCCCAAAACCATGTATAAATATAATGCAAGTGCATTCTCCAGAAGTCATCATTTATGTACCTTGACCGCCATGTATTTATTCCTGTGGCTAGTTTTATTGAACTATGTCTTTATTTTGTGAGTAGGGCATGTGTGTGAGAATGGTCATGCCCTCGACTTCACCCAAGGCAGACTTGAAAAGAATGTCCTAGACAACATATGATTATCTTCTCACCATAGTCTAACTATTCTTGCAGTATATAGGTGGCCCTTCATAAGGACATTTCTAGGGATAGGGTCCCATCCTTGGGAGGTATTAGTCTAGCGTTTATCGGACTTAAGGGTCTTGGGTTCCTCCTTGGGACTCGAGATGCAAACCACAACTATATTCACCCACTGCTAAGGTTGGCACCTATTTATGTACCACCTTCCATTATTCATTCTATTTGCCTTGAATCATGACTTTTGATCATGATTCGAAGACGACTTCCCATTTTATTGTTCTCTCTTTTTTCAACTTTCACTAGGGTTTTCTCGTATATGGGTAGTATTTTCCTTCATGAATCCTATATACTCAAGATCAAGGTTTTAGGATTAACTTCATCCTGACAAGGTTTTCTCTTGCCTCTTATTACTTAGGTCTTCAATAGACATATTGTGTTACCTCAGCTTACTCCTAGGTTCTTAAAAGTCTCTAGGATTTCTCTTTATAAGAAAAGCATAATCACATGTATTTATTTGTGAATCTCAAAATAGCATTTCATATGCTTTAGTTGGCAGAGGATGCCTTAATCCTAACTTTCCTTAAAACCTTAGCTTAGCTAGAAGTTTTTTTTTTTGCTCAGTAAGCCCTTACTCCTTTATTGAACCAAAAAGAATGTACAAAGTTCGGATATATAGGGAAAAGAAACCTATACATCAAAAAATGAGAAACAGAAAAAACAACTATCTGTACATAGAGACTATGTCTTTGACATATCTACAACAACTAATGGTATCTTTATTTCTGTCTCTGAAGATCTTGCTGTTTCTCTCCAGCCATATAGCATGTATAACCGCCAAGGTTCCCAGCTGATGCTTCTTTAAAATGTTCAGAACACAATCCTCCATCTTCCTAGGAATCACTCCAATACAGCAGCTTTCCTTCGCTTCTCTCCAAAGGTCTTTAGCAAACGAACACTCAAAGAAAAGATGCTTACTGGATTCAGTGCTATCTTCACACACATTGCACCTAGAAACCAGCTGTAGACCACAACTTTGAAGATAATCCACAGTAGGTAGCCTATCCAGGAAAAGCTTCCAAGCAGTAATAACCATATTCCTAGGATGATTGAACCTCCAGAGCCAATTAGTCCAGTAAGGAATGGGGCTCACATGCCTGACAATATCCCAGGCCTCTTTAATTCTAATAGAAACTTTACCTTTGACAGTTAATCTATCTTCAGAATGAAGCTTAATATTCGACTCAGAAAGAAACTTGTTAAGCTCATTGAATCTTCTCTTATCAGGCACAGACCACTGACCATCTTTAATAATGCTACTGAGCAACCCAAAGCTGCCGAAACCAATCCTCATGATATTCTTCTTATCAATACAATCACTGAGGAATTTGTTACCAGGAATCCAGGGATCCTTCCAGATCCTAAAGCTGCAACCATCACCAATAGTGATCTTGATCAGAGGCAACAAATAGCATCTTTGATCTAAGATATGCCTCCACATCCAGGAGCAGTTACTCTTCAAACCACAAGACCAAAAGGTATCTTTAGACATGTACTTCTCATTAAGCCATTTAACCCATAAAGTGTCCTTTTTAGAAGCCACATTCCAGGCCCTCATAATCATAATCAGACCCGCCCTGTTAGTATCCTCCACTCTTCTAATACCCAAGCCCCCCTCCTTTTTGGGTCTACATACAAGGCTCCATTTAACAAGATGAATCTTCTTATCCATATTTGGACCACCCCACACAAAATTCCTACAGATGGAATTAATTTGCTTCATAATGTCCGAGGGAAGAGGAAAAGTCGAGGACCAGAACAAATGAAGAGCACTAAGCGTGGATATCACAAGCTCCACTCTGCCTCCAAAGGAAAGAGACTTCATCTTCCAATTCTCCAGCTTTCTTCTAATCTTGTCAATAAGAGGTAAACAAAACGAGCTTTTAAGCTTGCCCCAGAACAAGGGAAGCCCCAGGTACCTCATAGGAAAGCATCCTTTAGCAATGTTAAGGACAGAAGAAATCCTATCAGAATCCACACCTTTGCTGCAAAACACATTACTCTTATCAGTATTCATAATCAGGCCCGAAGCCTTACCAAAGAAATCCATAAGTTTTCTAATATGAACAACATTCTTCTCATCCCCTTTAGTGAAAATCATAACATCATCCGCAAACAAGATGTAAGAAATATTAGTGTTTCCAGCTTTGATCGGATTTATAACTCCATCCTCCACAGCTTTGTTCATCATGGCAGTGAAGCCTTCCATGGCAATAACAAACAAGGAGGGAGCAAGCGGGTCACCTTGCCTGATACCATTAGAGGGATAAATCACCTGAGAGGGGGACCCATTAACCAGCACATGCAAACTAGTCGTGGACATAATAGTATGAATCCAATCAATCCAACAGGACGGGAAGTTCATTCTCTTTAAAACTTTAAAAAGAAAAGACCACCTTATAGAGTCATAGGCCTTAGTAAGATCAGCTTTAATACATATCTTATCTTCCCCATTCACTCTGTTGAAGTCACTAACCAACTCATTAGACAGAAGAAGGGCATCAGCAATATTACGTCCTTTAACAAAAGCCACTTGATTTTGACTTATAAGAGAAGGAAGCACCACCTGAAGTCTGTTAGAAAGAACTTTAGAAATGATCTTATACAAGAAATTACATAGAGCAATAGGCCTCCAGTCCTTAATGCAGCTGGCCTCAGGAACTTTAGGAATAAGAGAGATATAGGCTTTATTGATTTCTTTTAGCATTCTGTTGCTACTAAAAAAATTCTGGACAGCCAAAGTAACTTCAGTACCAATGATATCCCAAGTGTTTTTGAAGAAATGCCCATTCAGTCCATCAGGACCAGGAGCACGATCCCCATCAGCCTCCTTAATGACTCTTTCCACTTCTTCCTTGGTAACAAAGCTTCTCAACATCTTGAACTGATCAGCAGAAACAGAAGGAAACTTCCAATTCTCATCCCAAGGAGTATCATCATCATCCAAGTACTTATTGAAGATATCATTATAATAGCTATGAATATGCTCAGAGATCTCATCCTCCTCATACCTAATCTCCCCTTATAAGTTCATACAACGGATGTGGTTCCTAGCAACCCTGGTTTTGATGCTATTATAGAAAAAACTGGTGTTTTTATCACCCAGTTTTAACCAGTTGACCCTGGACACCTGTTTAGCAAAGGATTCTTCTAACTCAGCAGCTTTCAAGGCTTGTTCCCTTTTCTCATTAGCATGCTCCCTCAACCACAGATTATCAGGATTCAGATCAGCAGCTTTAGCTGCTTCAGTAGCTTCAAATTTCATAACTTTAGTACTATCAGGGATATTACCAAAAACATCTTTATTCCACTTAGCCAGCTTGTTTTTAACATTCTTCAACTTCTTGACAATTCTGAACATAGGGCAGCCATCGACTTTAATACTCCAAGCTTCTTTAACAACATCTTTGAAATCCGGATGTTCAGTCCAAGCATTGATGAATTTGAAATACCCCTTTCTTTTTTTGAGACTCTTGCCAAGTCTCACAACCACCTGCCTATGATCACTATAGATCGTACTTTGGATATCACCCCACTTATCTTTGAAGACATTGTTAAACTCCCCATTAAACAACACCCTATCAATTTTAGACAGAATGAGGTTATCTCCTTTTTGTCTATTGTCCCAAGTATAGAAAACCCCTTTAAGCTCCATTTCCATCAAATCAATATGAGCAAAGATATCATTGAAATCATTCATAGCTCTAACAGAATAAAAACCTCTGCCTTTCCTTTCATTAGTAAACCTGATAGCATTAAAGTCTCCAATCAAAATCCAAGGATCAAGCATCCCTCTATGAAGACTTTTAATATCATTCCACAGATCAATTCTTTTCCTCTCTTCATTCTGACCATAAACAGCAGTAAGATAGAAGATACAATCTTTATATTCAACACAGCAGTGAATAAGCTGGTCAGTCTCCTTAACCTTCACAATCTTCACCCAATCCTGGTCCCAAAGAATCACAATCCTCCCCAAGGGATGAGCCATGTGATTAGAACACCATTGTTTGTTATTCCAGATTTTGTCAATCACCTTAACAATCTTTTTATACCTCATTTTAGTCTCAATAAGAATGTTGATAGGAAGCTGGTAAAGACTAATAATTTCCTTCAATTTCCCTTGGTGTCCTGGTGCATTCAAGCCACGGACATTCCAGGCAAAAACACCAAGATTGTCACCCATTAGAACTAGCTTTGACTGGTACCCTGCCAGCCTCAGTCACCTGTCCTTCCTCAACTTCCTCCCCCAGCAGGTCAAACATATTCACAGAAACATCACTTACAATCTCTTTAGCAAACGACACACTTTTGTTGCTTCTCTTCTGCTGATTTTTATTTTTCCCTTTTACAGTAAGAAATCCCTCTCTGTCCTTCATTTGTTTTTTGAGGTTCAGCTTGCTATCCAGGACATCTCCCATTTCCGCTGGTATGGAATAGCTGTTAGAACTCTTAGTATTCATTATCGGGATTCTACTACCTTGACTAGAAGCACTTCCAGAGTCTTTTTTGCTTGAGACACTACCTCCCGATCCCACTGAAGATTCTTTCACCAAGAGTGATATATTGCTCTCAGGAATAGGAATTCGTCTCTCTCCTTTGTTCTCAGCTTGGACAACACCACAGGTATCTCCATTACCAGCACTTTGATTCACTTGCATAATTGAACCTTCCAGACTGCTCGTAGCTATATCAGTGCAAGCCTTATCTCCCTGAGCATCCATGTTAGTAGAACCATCCACAACTCCCACAGATACAACGTCCTGCACAGTCTCCAGGACATCCACAACCACAGAACCAACCTGTACAGAAGAAGAATCCTGCTTCTTAGGAATCCACTCCTTATTAGTCGAATCCGCGCACGATCCCGATTCATGACCGAAGCAACTGCATTTCGTGCAGATTTCCGGAATCCATTCGTAGACCACTTCAATGACATCACAATGCCCTAGATCGCTGCGCAGAACAATCTCCTTAGGAAACGAACATCCATTAGACACGATGACCTGAATTCGGGCGAAATCCAGCCTAGCCATCGCTTTGGTCGCAAAATCCGAACAGAGAGGCCTTCCTATGAAGCTTCCTAGTAACCCTAGCATATCGCTATCCCAGAATTCCAGCGGTAGATTCGGGAATCTGATCCACACCGGGATCTCCGTCAACTTCTGCTTCTCTAGGGGCTCTCCTAACTCCCATTTCTTCAGAAGCGAAGGCTTACCTCCTACAAACCACGGCCCTCCCTCGACCGCCGTTTTCAGATCCTCCTCTTCCTTGAATTTGACTATAAAGAAGCTTTTATTCCTTGGAATAATTTCAAAAGAAGCTTTCGGTTTCCATACCATCTCGAAATGCCGCACCAAGGTCGGCCAGTGAGGCTTCAATCCAACGATGTAACCGGCTGCATAATTGCTCCATTTCTTCGCAATATCAATCGCCTTCTCCCGCCTATACCTCAGCTCCCCGTCCACAACCTCCAGCCGGGTGTACTTCAAGGCAGTGTTCTCCCTTTGCTTCAAATCAGCGAACAACTCCGTCCATGCCCGTTCAGAACCAGCAACGCCAACATTCTCCTTGATAGAATAGGAACGAGGACCCGTCGAGGGGGGAATCTGAGGCCGTCGCCATGGGCCATCTGAGGTTCTCCCCGCTGTCGCCCCTCCGTTCGCCCTTTCCGCTTTTTTGAACGCTCCCGCTCCTCCCGCCATTTTAGCTAGAAGTTTCAATGGTTTAGAAAGAGATAATCCTAGGGTTGAAAGAAAAGAGAAGAGAAATAGACGAAGTTTAGAACTTTAGATGAGAAAGCCTAAAAGGTACGTTATTTTAGGGAAATCCTAAAACTTTGGCCAGATAGGATACATATGGCCTGGGAGTCCTCTTAAACCAACCACTGGTGTGGAAGAAACCTTTTCCAACCCCTAGGTTGTGTCCCAATCCTAGACATCATCACCTTCTGGAGAAACCCTAATAATTCCCTTGCAATTCTATAGAGTTTTTGAAATTATTAATTATTAAAAGTCATTTATATTATTTTGGGGTCTGATACCAACAACCGCCCCCTCCTGTTATCCACAATAAGGTGGACCTGAGTGGCAATGGCCGTTATGTGATATTTTTAAGATTCCGATTATAAATTAGACCAATAAAAAATAATATTGCCAACCAAAGGTATTGTTGATAGAAACAGGGAAGATAAGATCTCCCATGAGTTACATGATTCTCATCATCATCATCATTGTTAGAATATTAGCCTATTTAATTAATAGGTTAATTAGTCTATTGTGTACATCGGCCTGCTGCCCATGGCCCATTAGGGTTTAGTCCGCTTCTTTGTGTTTCCTTGTAATTGCCTCCTCTCCTATATATATGACAGGGGTGTACATATCAATATACAACGAATACACTTGTTAACATGGTATCAGAGCAATAGCCCTAGGAATAGAACCCTAGCCGCCGCCTCCCTTCCCTCTCCTCTCGGCATTCCCTCTTTTCAACCCTAGCCGCCGCCCCTTCTCTCCTAGAGAGAACAACAAGGGGAGAGCCCGCCTGCGGGCGGCTGCCGCCACCTTCCATGGCTTAGGCCGGCTGCTCGCTGGACACTTCCTGACCTCTATGGCTTCTCCTCCTTAAAAATCCAACCTTTCATCCATAAGCCGACACCATCGTTCCCAACTATTTCCATGGATCTATCCAAACGTCGACGCTTTCCTTCCTGACGATTCTTCTCCAGTCCGAGTCTCTGGACGACGCTAATTCCCGTCCAGATCCGTCAGTTCGTCGTCACTTTCCCCGTCTCCTCAGAGAAAATCCATTTATCACGTAGCTCCAACCACGCCATTGAAGCAGTCACGCCAAGCACATTTGCCTTCCGCTCCAACAACCGCCTCCATCATCTTCACCACCTTTTGCCTTGCCGAGTTTGCATCCATCCACCGCACCAACCATTGAAGCAGCCACACAAACCACTCCAAGTTGTCTCTCCGTCCCCTGCATGGAGCAACAACAACAATCATTACAAGGAGCCGCGTTTATCATTCTACTCCGTCCACTTCAAGTAGTCTCGCCGTCCCCTACATGGAGTAGCGACAACAACCACTACAAGGAGAGACGACAATCATCACCCTTCCATTACATCATGATCTACAGGAGAATAAAAGACGACGCTAATTCCCGTCACCCATGGTGAATTCGGGGTTCTTTGTCTCCTTGACGGCCCCAATTCCCGTCAGGATCATACTTCAGCGGCGCCACACACGGCGTGTTGGCCCAACAACACGACTTGTAGAACCCCATAATCCGCTTGGCGACGCAAGGTTTCGTCCAGATCGCAAGTCACACGGCGTGTTGGCCAACTAACACGGCGTGTTGACACGAGTCTGTCATCTTCGACTTCGTCCAGATCGTTACTTACACAGTGTGTTGCAGACTAACAAGGCGCGTCAACAGAGATCTGAGTTACGCCTCCAACATCGTGCACGACGTGTAGGATTACTACACGACGTAGTGCACAAAGTCTGTCGTTTTCAAACGAAGGAGCTACACGACACACAACCTGTCATCAGGAGTCTGACTTCTCACCCTCGACAATCTACACAACATGTCAAGTCACATACATGGCGTGTCAAAAGCTGTCTTTCCACTTCCACTTTCAGTAATGACCTCCTCCAAAGGTCTATCTCTACTCCAATACTTGATGATAATCAGATCCTGTTATCTTTTGACCTAGCAAAAATTTTTGCGGGACTCCGCCCCCGCAGCCCCACATTTGTCGACCCAAGGGCCGGATAAATGTCCATTTATTTTCTCTATTCGAATCTTGTAATTGGGTTGTTTTGCATATTGATTCTGGTTATCGGTCTTCTGTCGAGATAGTGCCACTTCTCCTACCAGGTAACATTCCGGTGGTGTATCTCCTCTTTCTACCAAGTTTTCATTCCGGTAGTCTTCTTTTTGTTCTTCTCTACATTCTACACTCTCGTTTTTACCTTTTATACTTTCCCACCTCCCATCCATCATGTGTGCGTCCTTGCACGTGCGGGGGGGTCATATTTTCCTTTTTTCACACCATCTGCTCACTCTCGTCGTATTTGGTGTGCGGGGATTTAGAGAGACATATATATATATGTATATATATACATATATATATATATATATATATATATATATATATATATATATATATATATATATATATATATATATATATATAGAACATAGTTTGAAGAGAACATGAGAGAGTGGATATGAGGATAGACATATGAGACGATATGAGATGATATTCCATGCTATCTTCATGGAGCTTCGTAATGTTCAACATATCTGGTTTCCTGGTATCTTTGTGGCGTGTCAATCTCACTTAGCATCACTTTACATTTCAGACAACATTGAAGGATCTCATAGTTGCAGTATTGACACCAAACCTTTCGCGTTCGTACCACATTATGTAAGTTAGGATAAGAGTTGTTGCGGCTAATTCCGGCCTCTAATCCCTTTTGGTGTTGATGACGTTCCAGTTGATCATCCATGTTGCGTTGATGGTGTTTCATATGGTTGCTTCTTCATCTCTGAAGCTCATCATCTTCAAGCCTGTGCAAATTTTGTATCTGCAAGGATTCATCCAAAGTGATCTTCACTGAGCTACTTCGTCATGTTTTCTCCGAGTTGCATCTCTACTTCTACGTATTGAGACGACACCTCAACACCTCGTCCAACGTGTTTGTGTCACGTTATGCACGTCGATTGTCTTCTGTGCTTATTCCAGTTGGCTACACTTCTCAGACAATTCAAAGACACCTCTACTGCTACATCGACATTGCTCTACGTTCGTGCCACATTATGCACGTTGGATGTGTTGAGTGCGCTTATTCCTCTCCACATTCCTCTCCAGTGAAGATGACGTAGTCATGGTATTTGTGATTGTCTGCTTCAGGTGTTCTTCATTCTAGATGCACTTAAGAGAAGGACCTTTTTCAAAGCTCAAGCTTCTCCATCATGCAGACACATCTCAAAGAGGTGTCATCAATATTTTTAGTTAGGAAGTATTGTTTAAAGGGGAGTAACAATTTTTGTATGGGGAGTGACATATCTATCTTTCATTTGTCGTTTTATCTCTGAACGACTCAATCGAGTCATGTAACTCCAAGCTTGGACATGCGTTCACCCATGCTCCATCTTGAGGGGGAGTGTTAGAATATTAGCTTATTTAGTTAATAGGTTAATTAGTCTATTGTGTACATGGGCTTGTACCCCATGGCCCACGAGGGTTTAGTCCGCTTCTTTGTGTTTCCTTGTAATTGCCTCCTCTCCTATTTCTAGGATATGGGTGTACATATCAATATACAACGAATAAACTTCTTAACAATCATCGTCATCATCTTAGCCTCAGTCCCAACTATGTTGGGGTTGGGCTACATGGATCCTTCGTTTCCTTTTAGCTCTATCCTGGGTCATATTCTGGTCGAGATGTAGAGACTCAAAATCTCTCTTTATAAGCTCTTCCCATCTTAATATAGGCCTTCCTCTTCTTCTATTAATTGTGCTTGACTTCTATAACATTACTTCATATAGCCGCATTAGTCGGTCTGCGTTGTCAATGTCCATATCATCCGAGTCGGCCCTCGCGCAACTTGCCCTCAATGCTCGCCACCCCAGCTTTATTCCTGATATAGTCATTTCTTAAGCGATCTTTTCTTGTCTTCCCACGCATCAATCTCAGCATACGCATTTCAGCCATGTTCATTTTGTTAAGACCTTATTTCTTCATCGCCCAACATTCACTCCCATAGAGCATGGTTGGCCGTATAACAGTTCTATAAAACTTGCTTTTTAATCTGAGAGGGATCTTCTGATCACAATACTGTAGTTGTATTCCACCATTTCAAGCATCCTGCAGTGATCTTGTGACAAACATCGTTTTGACATCCCCATCTGTTTGAATATAGAACCCAAGTAGCGAAATTTATCACATTTGTGTATGTCTACTCCGTCCAACTTGGATCCACCATTGACACTGTAGATCGGCTGAAATTGCAATGCATATACTCAGTTTTGCTCCTACTAATCATCAATCCATTTGACTCCAATGCCTTTCTCCAAAGTTCAACTTTATCATTCAATCCATCTTTAGTTTCATCAATCAATACAATATCATCAACAAGGAACATACACCAAGGAATTTCATCCTGAACATTCTTTGTCATGTCATCCATAACAAGAACGAACAAATATGGGCTGAGTGTGGATCCTTGGTGTACCCCAACTGTGATAGGGAAAGTTGGTGTCTCTCCTCCAGGAGTCTTCACACTTACAGTAGAGTTATCATACATGTCTTTAATCAAGTCAATGTATTGGATTGGCACACCCTTTTTCTTCAAAACCATCCAGAACACTTCCCTGGGTACTCGATCATAACCCTTTTTTCAAATCAATAAAAACCATATGAAGATCTCTTTTGCTTTCTCTATACTTCTCCATAAGCCTCCTTATTACAAAAATAACATCTGTTGTTGATCTTCCAGGCATGAAACCAAATTGATTGTTTAATGTCTGCGTTATAGATCTTAGCCTCTGCTCAATAATCCTCTATCAAAGCTTCATTGTGTGACTCATCAACTTGATAACTCTATAGTTGTGCAACTTTGAAAGGAGTTACATGATTTAAAAAAAGAAAAAGAAAGCTAATTATTCTGAAAGGAAATGACTAAAAATAACCATCTAATCCTCCAAGTATGATCAACACTGTGCCTTGTGATTTATTCCTCATGGAGTCCATTTCTTCACTCTCCAGATATGCAACTAACCTAAAATGCCGACAAAAACACGTGGCTTAACATATAATTATGCTGTGTATGTGGGTACAACTAGAATGTTTGCATGTAATGTTAACAACATATATAATAATAAAGTTCAAATATTAGCACGTGATGGACTTTTCATTTTCAGTTTACATTTCCAATCCACAATCATTCTTTCTCATTGGGTGTACCAATCTTTAGTCCAGTCATGGACTTTATGGAGTTTGTTCCAACAATGGATTCCACAAAGGTGGTTCCAGCAATGGACTCTTACCACCTTATCCTATTGGTTTTTAGTCACTCTCTTAATGAATATTTCTTAAATTTCAGGAGTGATTATCTCCCTGAATCACCCTTATGTGATTCGTTGTTGGTTCAATTATCATTTAGACCATGTAAGTGATACTCATGGATCTTTATAAATTGCAGGAACTGAATCATCCTAGGCAATTTGCATAATGAATATACTTTGAGTGATCTTTGGGAATCTTTGAAAAGAAAGCACAATTAAGAGTAGTTACTCGTAATTAACCCACATATCTTATTCAGGGGAAAGTTGATGTCCAATCCACTCAAAACTTATGTCCAAACAAGATTCAATCTGAAAATCAACATTCAACACTAAGATGTTCATAACTTCTCAAAATTCCTTGTCTGGGGTTTTGAGGTTAATAAAGAATTTTAGGTTTTAGGGTTAGTTTGATTTAGGGTTTGGATTGACAATTAGAGCTTGTCTGCATGAAACCCTAATCATCATATAGATTCCTAAATTTCTTCATTCACCTTATTATACTAATTCTTCTCATCAGATAATCAAGGATATCATTATTTTGTCCACATGGTTAGTCCTAATTGGACTAGTATTTGATTTCATTATTAGATTAAAAGTTTAGCGGTATATTAGTCTCATTAAGTTATCTAAACTAGGGTTTAGCACATAATGATCCATATTAGGTAATTAACCTAAGTTACATGTTCATCATACTTCAAAGTATCATAAGAAAAAGTAACTAGATCTGAATTTGGATATGAAAGGATGATACGAGATATTAGAGTTACTAATATTATCAGATCGGTCAGAGTCATAATCATCAATATTAGGTCAATAATCTTACGTTAATCATCAAAAGATGGATATGAGATCAAGTCAGGGAACTAGGATTGGAATTAGCCTTTGCAAATGTTTTCATTGGATTCCTCATATTTTTTTGATCAATTAAGTTTACTTATACATAATTTTTGGTTTAAGGATTAAGGAACCTCCGCCATGTAATAGAATCATTGTTGATGGTGAAGCAAGCCAAGTTGTAGCAACAGTAACAGCGGACACGCCGTGTTGGTAAAGAGACACGCTATGTCTCTCATCAGTAGATGCACTAGTAGAAGTCAGTGCCATCAAGAAGCAGGCGACATGCCGTGTCGTGCAACAACACACCGTGTCACTTGACAAAATTTTTGAGACAGTAATCAACAGTAGTAAGTGATATGCCGTGTCAGTAATGAGATACGCTTTGTCTGATACCACAACAGCAAAAGTAAGCGCCAGCAAAAGCAGGCGACACGTCCTGTCGTACAGTGACACGCCGTGTCAGCTGACATAATCTCGGGGCAACCTCCCGTTCCTATAAAGGATCAGAGGGAAGCATACAAACACAAGACAAACCCTAATGGGTCAATGCACAATTGGGACCATATTCCAGAAAGACTAAACAACTTAATTAAATAGACCAAACCACTTACGTAAATATACTCTGTAACAATTATATTTAAAAATCTTTTTAAATTACAACTTCTACATAAAAGGGGGAAAATTCCAAGTCCTCATAGGCTCCTACTAAGACTACGACCAGATGGGGGGGAGAGAGAAGGGTGTGGGCTTGCACAACCGTCGATGGTGATCCATCATGGATCTGCCATGATCGGGCGATGCCCATGACGCGTGAAGGGGCAGAGTCTAGGTCCCTAAAGTTCACCTGACATCAATCATTCTAATTAATCATTATATGATTTCCAAACTATAGCCTCATTCTAGGGGTGAGAAAAATGCAGTTAGAAAACCGATTAACCGAATGACTATTTTTTTGGACAATTCGGTTAATTCGGTTAATTTATTTTGGTAATTGGTTAAATGGTTAATTTGACGATTAAAGATATTTTCTATTTGGTTAACCGAATTAAACGAATAGTAAAAAATTTATTAGTTCAAAATTATTCTACACATATATATACCTACATAGTTGTACTTTAATTTAAAAAACCCTCTACATTTACATACTTATCAAGTTTTCATGAACTATGCACCTCTAAATTTATATGCAATACTACTGAAATATAACAATTGTTCAAAATTTTATGAGTATTTTCATACAATACCGTTACAAGAGTGTTATTTGGTTAATCAAATGAACCGACCGAATTAACCGTTAACCAATTAACCATAACTGAATTAACCAACACTAATTTGGTTAGGTTAATGGCTAAAATCTCAAAACACAAATTAACCATTTAACTGAACCGAATTAACCGTAACCGATCGAATTAACCGAATGCTCACCCCTACTCATTGCATGTCAACTTAAATTTCTTCTATAATTTCTATAGGGCTCTAAGATAGTCCGATTGACTTGAAATTTTAAGATAAGATTTCTATTATCTTCATCTTGCTAGAATAAAATATGACAACAAAATTAGTGCTGAATATCCTTTCCTTGACCTTCAAGTCACCCTTCTAATAAATTCAATTAAAAGTCTTCAAATCTCATATGACTTCATAATGTGTTCAAATCTAGATTATAACTCCTCAAGTATATTTATATTCAAAGAATCACAAACCTTTGATGATTACTTCATTAGAACCATAGCCTTTTGAATTATTGTCCCACAAGATTTAAAAGTAATGATGCAACCAACACTATTTATTTAGAACATTATATTCAATAATCTTTTTTCAATTACAACTTTGACATAAAAGGGAGGAAATTTCAACTCCTCCCACAGGCCGCTACTAGGATTATGACCAAATAGGCTTAGGCGTGTGGACAAATTGTACAAATAAACACAACCCAAGTCTCTATCTATCGACAACTGATCTAAACGCACATGCAACAAATCAGTAGGACACCATTTCACTTGTCGTAATAACATGAACAAGATTATACAGTTACATACCCACACATATATATATGCACATTTCATTTTTTTAGTGTGGGGGCGTGGCCCTTGCTGCCCCTAGCTGCATCCGTGCTGTTCATGTCTATGACAGAATGAACCCTTTCCTCCTTTCTTAAAATAAGATGTTTTAAATCCTCTTGTAAAAGAAGATTATCATTGCATCTTAATACCTTGTTAGGGTTGAAATAAAAATTAATCAACTACCTGAAAAAATGATGAAATGATATCCAAAGGCATAATATCCAAATAATAATGATATTGTGCAGTCATAGATGCAAATACTTATTTTGATCGTTAGTACACTTGTATTTAACATTTTTGAGAGTGATTTGGCTAATGGGTTTATTATCTATTTTTTATATGTGTCTAAGTGTGTTTGGTCTGTTACGGTTTGGTCAAGTCTATAATTATCTTCCCCTTTCCATAGAGAAGTAGGGCTTATTAGTGAAATTAGTTTCTTGCCTTCTAATCACCTTTTGACATGGCATTAGAGTGTTGGGATTTGGGCAGCTGATAAGGCAGTGGAAATAATTTTTTTTCTACCTGTTTCCCAAACAAGCAGATCGCGTCAACAACAATGTATTTATCAAAGAGGGTTTGCAAGGCATATACCTGGTCCTAGAGCAAGTCCAACGACAATCCTTGCAACGACATGCTTCTTTCTCAAGTAACACCCAGACAGTTTTTGTCGGCGGCGTCACCACAACGGCAGTTGACGACGTTCTGCTAGCGTGGTGGCAAGGCCTTCACGCCTCTATGGTAGTCTACGCGGACCACCGGGAACTCCTCTTCGCACTTGCTAGAGCCAACAGGAAGGAGTTTGTCCCTTCGATGTCAACGTGCTAGCACTGATTTGTTCTCCCTAGCTGTCTCTCCCTTTTAGGGTAAGACTTACTCAAACTCTTATGTTACCACAACTGTGAGAGGACAACGTTTGTTAGCGTTACTTGTGTCTTCAGAAAGCCTTGACTACCTCCTGTTTATAGGAGGGTCAGGGTTTCCAGATCAACTGCAAGTCAAAGAGATGGATTTTCATGAATTTCTGGCTGTTGCAGGTAATGAGTCGGTCGACTCAACATTTGAGTCGGCCGATTCACACCCCAATCGCTCAATTTGAATGCTTTCCATATCGACCTTAAATGCAACCTTTAATGCAGCCTTTAATGCACAACATTACGTCAACATCGGTCCTTGATCCAGTCTTACTGATCATCCAGTCGGGCGACTAGAATTCTGGGTTGCTCGACTCACCACTTAAGTCGGTCGACGCTACACTTGAGTCGGCCGACTCACAGTCCTAATCAACCAATTTTCAACCAATGTTGTTTAAATTGATTACCTAAACACTTTAGTAATCACGACATATGAATCAGTTGACTCAACACTTGAGTGAGTTGACTCACATTCTAAATCAGTCAATTTTGTTTAAATTGATTACCTAAACACTTTAGTAATCAAGGCAAATTATATTCATGACTAAACTTTTATTCCAGGTGCGACCTATGCGTGTGACCATATATGTCCCAAGTTACGTTGATCGCCCATAACGCTGGTAGTGAACGCCCATAACTAATTTATTACACCACAAGCAATGAGCGGTATCTAGCAACACAACATTGATATCTAAGTAATTGAAAAGTTGGAGAATAACTTCAACTTAGATCCATGATCAGTGATACTGTGATTTTATAATTCCTTTGTCTCAGATATACAGATTGAACTCGAGGTACGGAAACGTCATCCTCTTAATCATTCAATCAATATTCCTTGAACTAGAGCAGACTGTCTAAGATGCATGTGAGCTTACATATCACATATTGATTCACATCAGTATGGCCGTACATTTCTCAGTTTCGATTGTCAAGTGGTCAGGATATCAACTCCAGTATGAGGGACAAATCCCATCTACATCACTCAGTCAATCTTCGCGTGTTACAATGTACCCAAGTATCACCTTTATAACAACCCTTATTCAAAGTCACGTTAGATGATGTTAAATACATTGAACAACATGTGTTGACTGTAGTGACTTCAGGTCTAAGAATCACAATCACCACTATCACATCGAGATGTGATTATGACTGTTATCTATGTATTACTTCTCAGGGTAGGTCTGTCCCGTACACTGTTCTCTAACAAATATTGTGTTTGGTTTGATATCACATATCACGACTAATGAGATTCTGTTGTCAACCAACACACAGTGTAGTCTTATGTATTATTGTTGTCTATTAGCTTCCACTATAATATCCAACCAGGGGTATAATCAAGAATGTAAATACTCTTATCATACATATGATCTCATTGTTCAGGTCCTCAACCTGAAGACATCTGTCATTGAGCAATATCGTTCCTTAGACATCTAACATGTTATATCATATCATAATTGAACAAACATATAAACATAATTGGCTTTATTGTTAATCAAATCATTTACAAGATATGCCATTACAATCATCGCATGACTGGCTCTAGGGGCACATACCAACAGACTCCCACTTGCACTTAGGGCTAGTCACCCATGAATTTAATCTCAAGTGACCTTACATGCCCGTCCTGGTTCTGCTGTGAAAGTGTTTTTCTTAGTGGGTCAGCTACATTACTTTTAGTTGGTACTCTGCAAATCTTCATATCTCCTCGTTGTACGATCTCTCGTATGAGATGGAACCGCTGTGGTATGTGCTTGGAATGTTGATGTGATCTGAGTTCCTTAGCTTGTGCAATAGCTCCACTGTTGTCACAATACAACTCTACTCCACCACTAATGTTTGAAACCACCTCAAGTTCAGAGATGAACTTCTTGATCCATACAACTTCCTTTGCTGCATTAATGCAACAATATACCAGCCTCTGTTGTAACTGTCTCTTGTTTGGAACTCTTCCAACTTACAACTTCGTATTTAAGACAAAACACAAATCCAGATTGCGATTTATAGTCATATTTGTCAGTTGGAAGCTTGCATTGGTGTAACCCTTTACCACGAACTCTTCCTCACCACCCTAGACAAGAAACCGATCCTTAATTCTTCTCAAGTACTTAAGGATGTTCTTTACGACAGTCCAATAACTTTTACCGGGATCTGATTGATACTTGCTAGTCATACTTATAGAGAGAATAGGAATTGTGTATTTGATGATTTAACAGGTGTACAATACAGTCTCTTATATAACAGAAGAGAGTAGAGACTAAAGCAGAGACAAGCAGTATGGGACTAAACTACTGAAGTAAAAACATAAGTGAGGCACATGCTAGGCACATGGCACTCAACAAAACACAACATATCTCTATACTCCCCCTCAAGTTGGAGCGTAGATGTCGAACATGCCCAACTTGTCCACTAGAGTCTGAAAACGAGCTTTTGGAAGAATCTTGGTGAAGATGTCAGCTACTTGCTTTTCAGTGCTGAGATATGAAGTGCAAATCCAACCAGAAAGAACTGTTTCACGAACAAAGTGACAGTCGACCTCAATATGTTTTGTCCTCTCATGAAAAGTGAAGTTGCTCGCAATAAAAATGGAGGCCTTATTGTCAGAAAACATCGTAGGGCTGGAATAGGATATGTCGAACTCCTGGAGGAGACTCTGGACCCACAGAAGTTCACATGCAGTATGAGGCATGGCTCGGTATTCTGCCTCTGTACTGGATCTGGCTATGACAGTCTACTTTTTGCTTCGCCAGGTAACAAGATTTCCGCCCACAAATGTACAATAGCCTGATGTTGACTTACGATCAGAGCGACTTCCTGCATAGTCAGAGTCTGTAAAACTAGATAGATTACAGTGGCCATGCTTTTTATACAACAAGCCTTTGCCTGGAAAGCTTTTAAGATAGCGCAGAATGTGACATATATCATTCCAATGACACTGTTGAGGTTTCTCAAGATACCTGCTGATGAATCCTACGGCAGCAGTGAGGTCAGCTCTTATAACCGTCAGATAAATAAGCTTGCCTACTAGCCTTCTGAACTGGTGATGATCATCATAGGGAGGAGAATTTTCATTGTCCCAATCCATATTTAGGTCAAGGGGAGTGTTGCCTAGTTTACAGCCAAGCATACCGGTTTCCTACAAGAGATCAAGTACATATTTCCATTGAGAGAGACGCAACCCTACAGATGATCTGGAAACCTCAATGCCTAAGAAATATCTCAACTTTTCGAGATCTTTAGTGATAGTGCTTTTCTAAGTAGGTTTTAGCTGCCTGTATACCCAAGGTACCATTGCCAGATAAATAATATCGTCAACATAAACAATAAGAATGACAAGCCCAACCACTATTTTGCGGATAAAGACTGAATGATCTGAGTGAGAACGACGGAAGCCAAAAGTGACTAAGATCTGATTGAGTTTGTCGAACCAAGCACGCGGGCTCTATTTGAGACTGTAGATGGCCTTTTTTAGTTTATAGACTTTTGAGGTAGACTCCCCCTGAGCAACGAAACGTGGTGGTTGCTCCATGTAAACCTCCTCCTGTAGATCTCCATAAAGAAATGTATTTTTAACATCCAACTGAAAGAGGGGCCAGTCTTTGTTAACAACTACAGAAATCAGAATTCGAACAGATTTTAACCGTGCAACGGGAGAAAAAGTTTCAAAATAGTCGACACTATATGTTTGCGTGTACCCTTTTGCCACAGGCTGAGCTTTCTGGCGCTCAATTGTTCCATCAGGTTAATACTTAATGGTGAATACCCATCGACAGCCAACAGCAGGGCATGAAGGAGGGCAATCTACAAGTTCCCATGTCTTGCGATCACATAGTGCCTGCATTTCCTGATTCATCACATGTTTTCTTGCAGGAATAACGAGAGCTTTTGCAGCAATCTTTGGAATAGTGACGACAGAAATCGCAGAAGTGAAGCATGCAAAACTGTTATGCAGATTAGCAGAAGAGCAGAAATGACTAATAGGATGTTTAGTGCAGGAACGAACACCTTTGCGCTGACTGATAGGAAGGTGCAGGTCAGAATTTACCTCAGTGTTTGTATGATCATCCGCAGACGGAGGAATTGGTTGTGGAGGGGCGATGGAAGGAGTGCTTGTCTTGGGCCGTCGTTTGTACACTTGCAAAGGGCGACCTTCAGGCTGGTCTGAAGAAGGCAAATCCTCAACATCTGGTAGAGGCATGGGTGCCAACATAGCACTAGAGAGCGTTGCCCCATCATCAGAAAAATAGGGCATATGCTCAAAAAAGATCACATCTGCACTAAAAAACCATTGCTTTAGAACCGGATTAAAGCAACAATAACCTTTTTGGGTTCTAGAATATCCCAAAAAAATGCATTTAGTGGAGCGAGGATCCAGCTTTGTCATCCCTGGGCGTAAATTTTTGACAAAATAGGTACACCCAAAAATATGAGGAACAGAGAACAGTGGTGCATCAGGAAACAGAATGGTGTAAGGGATACGATTGTGTAATACAGAGGATGGCATACAGTTTATAAGATAGCATGCCGTAGAAACTACTTCAGGCCAGAACCTGTAAGGGACTTTATAATGAAGAAGAAGAGTGCGAGCAACCTCCAACAAGTGGCGATTTTTGCATTCCACAACAACATTCTGTTGTGGAGTATAAGGACAAGTGGTTTGATGGATGGTGCCACAAACTGAACAAAAAGATGTGATAGATTTTGCATAAATTCTAGGGCATTATCGGTAGGGAAAATCTTAATGAGTTTATTGAACTGGGTCTGTATTTCAGAAAAGAAGATACTAATATTGTCTAAAACAGTGTTGCGATCCTTGAGTAAAAAAAGCCAAGTAGCACGAAAATAATCATCAATAAAAGTCAAAAAGTATTTAACACCAGAGTGACTAGGAACATAACATGGACCCCAAATGTCATGAACAATATGAAAAAGTGCCTTAGAACCAATTTCTTTTTTAGCGGGAAATACAGACCGCGTTTGTTTTCTCAAAAGACAAGATGCACAAGAAAAAGTTTTTTCAGATAATGCGGGAAATATATGTTTCAGCTTTGTTGCAGACGGATGACCAAGCCGGTAGTGCCACTGGAGTCCTGTAACTGATGTAGACAGAAGTGCAGATGCTGTAGGCGGTCCATCCAAATAGTTGAGTCCGTCGGGTCCTTCATGGCCCGAACCAATCCTCGTCTTCGTGCGGAGATCCTTCAAAACACAACCAGAACGATCAAATTTAATAGAGAACTGAATCTGTTTTACAGTTTTACTGATAGATAATAAATTAACAAGAAGTTATGATATGTATAAAACGGATTGGAGATGCAACTTTCGAGACAGAGGAATAGTGCCGATGCCATGAACATGAGTCTTAGAGCCATTTGCAACAATGACAGACAGAATATTGGTGGTTTTAGTCAGAGCAGAAAATAATTGGATGTCGCCAGTCATATGGACAGACGTATCAGAATCAATACACCATATATTGTTATCAGCAGAAGGGGAGGCGAGCATAGCGGAGGAACCCACAATAGATGTCGAAGGTAGCTGAGTTATGCGCTCTTGGAAAAACTTCTCAAACTCCGAGCGAAGCCATTCAGTAGACGACGGAGTAGATTGTTTGTCGGATGCAGTATCAGTTGAGGTTTCTGTAGATGCTTGGTTAGCCCAAATTGGTTTACCTTGCTTGATCCAACACCTATCTTCGTTGTGATTGTCACGACCACACCAGTTGCAGAAGCGAGGCCCAGTAGCTTGGCCTCGACCAGGTGCAATAGAGGAGCCGCGTCCACCAGTAGGAGGTAGACGTCCGCCACGGCCACGACCTCGACTGCAACCACGTCCGAAGTCAGTAGTGCGAATAGCTAGAGCAGGATGCTCAATAACAGGGTTGGAGGTCACCGACGGAAGTCTTTAAACTCACTTAAGAACATCGCGAAGAGTAGGTAGAAGGTCGCTAGATAGAATCTGATCGACCACACCAGAGAAAGAAGCAGGAAGAGCAGCCAGAAACTGGACCAGTTGTAGTTCATTGCGCTGCTTCTAAGCTTCTTTGATGTCGGCCGTTAAGGGATGGTAGATTTTGTACTCATTCCAGAGAGCAAAGCACTGGTTGTAGAAGTCCTCGATAGAAGTGTCAGAAGAAAACTCCTTGGCTAAGTTTTTGAAAATTTCAAAAACACGTTTAGGATTTTGCTGATGGGAATAGACATGGGAGAGCTGGTCCCAGATCGCCTTAGCATCATGAAGGCATAACAAGGACTGACTGATCCGCTGCTCGGTGCTATTAAGAAGCCATGATGTAACACCAGAGTCGTCTTTGGACCATTGTGCATAGGTTTGTTTACTCTTTTCATCCGCAGTAGCAGCAGGAGCGGCAAGAGGATCAATAGTAGGATGTGAGTACCGACCTTGTGCCTTGCCGTAAAGGACAAAAGACGCCGACCAAAGATGGTAGTTAGAGCCATTGAGCTTGACGGCTGTAACACACAGAGAACTAGGCGACTCTACAAAAGCCATGATGAGCAGAGACAGAGCAACAGTGAATTAGGCGGCGCAACAACAACAATCAGTAGATAAGGAACCCGCTATGGGGTAGTAACAACACTAGAGATCTGACGGATCAGATCATAAGAGACCCATGTCGGGCAGATAGACTGATAAATTAACCTACGCCTTCATGAGGAATATCAAGATTTCGTCATGAGGCGCAGGCAGAGAAACCCAGAGAGACGACATACTCTCAATGTGCAGGAGCTATGGCTGTTCGAAAGATTGCACGTATGGAAATAAGTGGGAGGAAGCACGTGAGGATGAGGGCAGCATGAGGAGTGGGCAGGGGCGGGCTGGGATGGGCGGCGGCGGGCTGGGGGTAGAAGGGGTGGCGACGAGAGAGGGGGGGGGGCGGGAGCGGCGGTGGTGAAGGGGGGGGGGGTGGCAACGGCGGCGGGGAGGAGGGGGCAGCACCGGCGAGTGAGGGGGGGTGGCGGGGGGGACTAGAGCATAGGGGCAGGGTGGGGATTTGCAAAGCGGGGAACCGAACCTGCTCTCGATACCATATAGAGAGAATATGAATTGTGTATTTGATGATTTAACAAGTGTACAATACAATCTCTTATATAACAGAAGAGAGTAGAGACCAAATCAGAGACAAGCAATATGGGACTAAACTACTGAAGTAAAAACATAGGTGAGGCACTTGCTAGACACATGACACTCAACAAAACACAACATATCTCTATAATACTCAAGGCATATGAGACATAAGGAGGAGCACATAACGTTGCGTACATGATAGATCCGATTGCAGATGCATGTGGAATCTTACTCATGCGCTCCCAGTCTTCACAAGAACTGAGACATTGAACTCTAGAGATAGTAACACCATGAGACATGGTAAGTTTCCTCTCTTTGAGTTCTCTATGCTGAACTCTTCAACTCCTTGTCAATGTCTGTGCTCTCAAGGAATTAAATGACCGATACCGATGCCGTTTCGACAGCTTGGGTATAGATATTTACAGGTATACCGACGAAAATATCGACAGATGCAATCCTGGCCTTATCGACGCCAAAATGAATGAATTAAATCATGAAATTTTACAGGCGTGGTCTCAACACCTAGATGCAATATTTTGTGCAATAAAATTCTATATTGGGTATGTGAGGGGGGTCAATCATGTGTGAGTTAAGGAATATGTCCTGTTTTTTGGAGATTTCGATGAAGGATATCGATGAAAAAATGCAAGAATTAAGATATGAAATTTTACTAGCACAATCTATAAACTCATGTGAACACACTTATGCAATAATATTCAATTTACAACAAGCATATAACAATGTAGTAAATTACTAACTCACATCAGTTGTATGTTGAGTGGCGCGCTGGTTCTCTATACAATATGTTGTTCATATGGGCCACATATTGCTCCCATGTCATGTAACTTCTGTAAGACTTGTTGTATGAAACAACATGTTCCTCATACACTTCAGGATTGGCAAACTGCATCATCCCAAACTTCGAAAAATGTTCTTCCAAATCTTTTAGATATTTTTCCTTTGTTGCTGAAATGGAGGGAGGTTGAGTAGAAGCAGGTGGAGGTGCCTTTGCTCGAGGAGCTTGAGGTTGAGTAACTGTAGAAGCAGAAGGAGCCCATGTTTGAGGAGCTTGAGGTTGTAATGGAACATTGACAATAGGATAAATTGTAGTATGCCCACCACTCCATGTTTGACCTCCATCACCAGAGTATGCTTCGGTGTTCACCCGAAAGCATCCATAAGGGCTACGGACAGAGTATGCTTTGTGATATCCCATACCAGGTCCAAGTTCTAATTGTAATCTTGGTGGTGGTTCAACATGATATCTGGGATACCCATGTTGGGGCTGAGATGGGTATGGAAGTGTCAGCCCAAATAACATATCTCCGAATGAATGTTGAGATTGAGAGTCAGATATGCTCATGCTATCCATTGAATCAACAAGATCAGAATGATAATCACTTTGGCTATGATATTGTGGTTGTGGATTGCATGGGTAGGGGTATGGGCTTGTAGTTGTGGGCATTGTGGCACTGGCATGTGGTGGAGGTGCACCGCTATAATCTTTCCCAGTTTCAGTTTTTCTTCTTTGAAATCTTTTTTCAGCCATGGGATTCCCCTGTTCTTGTGGAGGTGAAACCCTAGTAACATCATGACTAACATAAGGCCGATCATCATTTTGAGGATCAACAGCTGGAGGATATTCTGGAGAGCGTTGGCTGCGATTATCACCATCATTGCCACCATCATTAGACTTAGATTTAGAACCAGATGTAGAAGAAGAAGAATCTGAGCTACCTAATTGATCTTCTACTTCTCTATTGATTTCCATATCAGTATTAACATGTGCAGCTTCAGGATCAAGTCTTTCAGGCGGGGCATCAATAATAATATCATCACCATTATTTGCATCAAATTGCTCTTCTATATATGGATCTGGACATCCATCTAAACTATCAAGAACAGGACGGCCTATCTCATTCATCCATTCCTCTAAAGGATTTTCTGAATCATCCTCCAGTCCTCTACGTCTTTCAGTGTTAAAAGTATATGCGGTGTCAATGGGATCATGGAAAAATATGCGGTGTCAATGGGATCATGGACAACAACAAAATCCACTTCCTTGTAGTTGGCATCACGTATTGCTCTAGCCCTCAACTGCATGTTGTAATGAACGTATACAAGATCCCTCAACCTGTTTGCATCAAGTCTGTTCCTTCTCTTGGAGTGTATCAGATTGAAAGTGCTCCAGTTTCTTTCACAACCCCCTGCAGATGTTGTTTGGGAAAGGATGCGAATAACCAATTTCTTGAATGAGTGGCACCTGTTCCATTCCAAACCCATCACTCACAAGGATCACCTGCATCGCGGTCATCAATCACATTTGGATGGCCAAAGCATCCAGTGCTTTCACGAAACTGGTGCAACTGCAAAAATAATATATACGATATTAAGATGATGAAATCAAAGGAAAGAATAATGAGAAATAAAGAATGTAACTAAGTCATATAGTTATATACCTCTTCCAGTACTAGCAATCGCTCTTCTGGAGAGGTAATGAACTTGTTAGTGACTTCTCTCACTGCATTCATTAGAGTCGAATTCAAGCCTAGTGTTCGTGAGTATTGGAACCTCAGATTCAAATAGTAAGCTGTCACAAATATATATAAGGAAATTAGAATGACATTTTATTGTAGACAAGTATGAATTAGACCAATAACTTAGAAGTTAGAATATATTTGAGTCATTGAGAGAATCATATACCTGCTTTATGCAATGGTTGCAAAAGCATATTCGTCCAACGATTCTCATAAATTTTTATGTATTGCTCATTGGACCTAGGAGCTGCTTCTTTGATATTGTCCACCATTGAGGTTATTGCATCATAAAGGAAAGGCATTGTTGCAGTTTTGTCACCATCTACGTGCCTCAATACTTTGACAATGGGTTCCATTATTTTCAGCACTCTAGTAACCTTATCCCAAAAAGGTCGGCTGGCAATCAACTCCTCAATTCTTTTGCCAACAGGGGTGTTGTGCTCCTTCATGGAGGTCCACTCCACTCTATTGAAGAGCCTCCTAAGTCCATCCTTTTTGGACTTTAACGATTGTAAGGCAAGAAAATATGTTGCAAATCTAGTTGCCCCTGTTCTAATAAGATCACCATCACAGTACTCAAGTCGCCTCATGGCATTTAGCAGAAAAGAATGGTTGTAGATGAATCCCGTTATCAACCTACCATCAATGACAACAGATTTGATGAAATTAATTGATCCCATGTCCTTCAGAATGAGATCTATGCAGTGGGCAACACATTGTGTCCAGTAGTCTGGATATTTCTTCATTAAACTCTCGCCGACCTTCTTAAAGGCAGTAGCATTATCAGTAACAATCTGCACCACATTCTCCACACCAATTTGCTTCATGTATGTCTTCATTAATTTCTTTAGGTATCTGTGGTTCCTGACCTCACCTGAAGCATCAACAAAATCTAGAAAAACTGTGGATCCACGACAATATGCAAGAAAGTTGATAATTTGTCTTCTGTCCACTAGTCCACCCATCACACATAAGCGTGACGCCATATTCATCCCACATGTGTTTTTGGTCTGAAATCCATGCTTGTAGATCCTTCTTCTCTAGTGGAAGATACTTGTTCATTAATTCATATGAACTGGGGGCCTTGATGCCTCTACCAGACTCCCCTATCACATCTACCATATGCTGCAGATAGGGTTCAGTTGCAACATGTGCAGGTATACCATGAGCAAAGAAGAACTTACCCACTGCCTTGCCAACTTTTTCTTTTGCATCAGTAAACATTGCTTTGAGGCTTTTTTGCCTAGCCTCAGGCTTCCTAACCCCTAGTTCATCAACATTCCTCAATCTCACACTAACAGAACGGAAAAGTGTATCAATGCCTCCTTTCTTCCTTTTACCATAACTAGCTCGGTCTTCATCGTCGTCATCTAGGGTCAACAACAGGAATACATGCAGTCCCACTACCTCCACCTGCTGCACCAGATGGCCCATACCTCCTTGTAATTCGAGCTGCCTCCTCCCTTTCCCACTCACTTCTACGAGAATCTCTAATAGCACGTCTATACATACGACGTGAATAAGCTGTATCACATTCAGGAGGATATCCAATATCATCACCAGATTCAGCAGAAGAACCTGTGGGCCTAACATCAAATAATGTATCTGTATAAGCCCTTTCAACCTCCTTCATCTTTTGTTGTTTTTGTTTCTTTGCGCCCATCAGTTTCTTGAAATCATCTCTAACACTTTGGGGACACCTTTGACACATTGCCACATTTTTTTCACCACCAGTAATGTGACGTTTAAATCTAGTAATCCCCCTTCACCAAGTGTCTTCTTACAGTAATTGCAAATTATCTTTCCCCTGTTCCCGTCAACAGGCGTGCAGTGATTCCATGCAAAATCCACATCCTTAGCTCCAACATTACGGGCCCCAATACCCTCACCATCGCTTGAAGACATCTTCTCAAATCAAAAGTCAACACTGCAAAAAGACAAAGACAAACAAAAATTAGGTGTATGAAATTAATAACCCATTAAGTTGCAAGAAATGAAGAAATTATTCTATTTTATGTATAAAAGAATAAAAAACAATACTTTAACTGTATAAATGTTACATGTATCTATAGAAGCAAACACAATATTTTTTAAGATTTTTATTAATAAGAAAAAAGGGTTAAATAAATAAAAAGAAGTCTGAAATTATTTTTAAAAATAAAAAATCTGTCATTTATCTAGTATTAAGGCAAGTGATGTGTTACAAATTACTCATTCCATCTTATATTACACTAACACACATAAATCTGTAGAAAAAACAAAAAAACAAAAAAATGCATTTTTTTTAATTTTCAGCATTTTTAATAAATGAAAAAACGAAATATATATATATTTGTACTATATTGTTGTTTGTATTTTTTCATATTAGTATTTGGTACAAATTTTTCTACTAAACCTAAGTTGGATACCTATTATTAATAGTACTTATTGTATTATTATGAATTTTATATTAATTAGTGAAATTATGTGATAATATTAATTAATAGTAGTAGATCTAGTGATACATTAGTATATCTACATAAAATAATCATAGATCTATTGTTAAATAGCATTAATCCTAAGTTTTTTGGAGTAGATCTAGATTTTGGGTGTATTTAGAGAATTTTAGAGAAGTTCTATGGTGAAAATAGAAGGAAATAGAGAGGGGAGGGGTTAGAGAAGATGAGATATGAAAGAAATTAAGAAAACATACCTTGATCAGGGCTGATTTGAGCTCCAAGGAAAGAAATCGCCTCAAATCTCCAAGTTGCTCCACTCAAACAACATCAACAAGCAATATGTTCGCGTAAATCGGCATGCCGGGACGACATACCGCCTGTATCGTCCGTAAGTGGGCTTTTTGCAGCGGTACCCCTCGGTTTTCGGCGGTAAGTGGCGGTTTTACCGGTAAGTCCACCGGTATACCGATATTTACGGTACCAACGATAGACTTTCTCAAATAGATGCCCGATGACGTCGATATCGGTATTTCGACCGATATACCGACGATACCGGCGATATCTCTTTCCTTGTGTGCTCTGGCTTAGGCCTAGAAGCCTTCTATCTCTACAGATCTTGATTTCTAAAATATAGAATGCTTCGCCTTAATCCTTCATAGAGAAGGTACTCAGCCAGGCCTTTACCATCTGTAAAGCAGAGATGTCGTTCCCCATCAACAATATGTCATTTACATATAATATTAGAAATAGAACTATGCTCCCACCAACCTTCTTATAAACACATGGTTCATCTTCATTTTGACTAAGTTTCATCAAATTAAAGATTCCAACTCCGATATGCTTGCTTCAATCCATAAATTATTAACCTTTGTAGCTTACATACTTTATTTGCATCCTTCGGATTTATAAAACCCTTGGGTTGTGTCATGTACACATCCTCAAGTAGATTCCCATTAAGGAATGCGGTTTTAACATTCATCTGCCAAATCTCATAGGCATAATAAACTGCAATAGCAAGCATGATCATTATGCATTTAACCATGGCAACTGGAGAAAAAGTTTCGTCATAGTCAACACTTTGAACTTATCTGAAATCTTTTGCAACCAATCTATCTTTATAGATTTTTACATTACCATCCATGCCGGTCTTCTTCTTGAAGACCCATTTGCATCCTATGGGTTTCACCCATTCGGGTGGATCCACCAAGGTCCATACCTTGTTGGTGTACATGGATTCCATCTCAGATCTCATGGCCTCAAGCCATTTCTCAGACTGTGGTCCCTCAATAACTTCTAGGTAGGTTGTTGGCTCATCACCAATGACCAACTCATTGCCTTCTTGAGTCACAAGATTGCCAATCTTTAAGGCTCAAGGTATGTCCTACTATATCTATGAGGTTCATGTCTCATAAAAGGAACTTGAGATTCCACGACGGCTTGTGAGTCTTCTTGTTCCTTATGTACTTCTAGAGGTTCATATTTTCTTGTTGGTCTCAAACTTCTTTGAGTTCTACTTTTCTCCCACTGATTCCTTTGAAAATAAAATTCCTTTACTAGTAATATACCATTCCCGACAATAAACACTTTGTTGTCAGATGGAGTGTAAATGTAGTATCTCCTGGTTTCTTTGGGGATATCTAACAATATAACATATATTTGATTTGGGTCTTTTTCGGGAAACTGCTTTCTCACATAAGCTTCACATCCTCAAATCTTCATAAAGACACATCGTGACGTTTCTCATGTCATATCTCATATGGTATCTTTTGAACCAATTTAGATGGTACACAGTGAAGTGTAAATGCGGCAGTTTGTAAACCATATCCCCAGAATGAAATCGGAAGATCAGCAAAACTCATCATTGCTTGCACCATATCTAGTAATGTACTTGCACCATATCTAGTAATGTGCGATTCCTTCTTTCTGATACACCATTATGTTGCGCTGTTCCAGGTGAAGTCTATTGTGATACGATATCACAGGCTCGCAGAAGGTCCTCAAACTCTCGACTGAATTTTTCTCCATCTTGATTAGAACAAAGTGCTTTAATACTTTTACCAAGTTGGTTTTGTACTTCATTTATGAAATCCTTGAACTTTTCAAGGGTTTCTGACTTGTGTTTCATCAAGTACACATTGCCAAACCTACTGAGATCATCAATGAAGGTAATGAAGTATTGGTAACCACCTTTGACATTTGTCCTAAACGGTCCGCATACATCGGTATGTATAAGTCCTAATAGAGGACTTGCTCTCTCACTGTGACTAGTGAAAGTAGTCTTTGTCATCTTGCCCAATAAATAAGATTCGCCTGTCTCCATTGATTCGAAAAATAAAAGAGTCTAGATAACTATCTTTCTGGAGTCTAGAGATGCGTCTCTCATTAATGTGCCCTAGATTGACAATGCCAAAGATATGTTTTGTTTGAGTTATCGAGTTTTAGCCTTTTGATATTTACGTTATAATCACTTATCTCTAGATCTAGCAAATAAAGACCATAAGACACCGGGACACTGCCATCAAAGTTCTCATCTTTAGAAATTGAAACATTGACCATTCTTAATGTGAAATTTGCATCCATTCTTGTCCATACAGGATACAAAAATGAAATTTCTATTAATGGTAGGTACAAAAATAGAAATTCTCTAACTCCATCACAAGCCCACTGCGGAGAGATGAATGACGGGCTCCAACTGCAGTGGCAACAACTACTACTCCATTCACAACGCACAGTTCAGCCTCGTCCTTTCTTAAAGGCCTACTTCTTTTCAAATCCTGCATATTTGAACATATGTGAGATCCACATCCGATATCCATTACCCAAGATGAAGAAGTAGACATATTTATCTCAATCATGTATACACCTGAAGTGAAGATCTCTATCCCTTCTTCTTCTTCCGAAAATCCTCCAAATAAAGAGAGTAGCTTCTTTTATAGTGTCCAATTTGGTGACAGTGGTGACAATTGCATTCTTTGTTCCTCCTTCCTTACCTTTTAGTGCAGAAGACTTGGACTTCTGGCTAGTTTTAGAACTCTTCTTAGCCCTGCCTTTGCCCTTGGACTTCCCTTTGACTCTGCTGATCATCATCACATATTTGAGTTTGTCCTTCTTCATCTGTGCTTCATTTGTTTTTAACGTTCCAAGTAATTCTCACAACAACTTGTCAAATCGTTCATGTTGTAGTTCACGAAAAACTGGCTGTATGATTTCGACAGTGATTGCAAAATCACATCTGTGGCCAATTCTTGGCCCAAGGGAAATCCCAGTCTAGCAAGGTTCTCCACATACCCAATCAACTTGAACACATAAGGACCTACTGGATCTCTTTCTGCCATATTGCACTTGAACAACACTTTAGAAACATCATATCTCTCTCGTCTTGCATGATCTTGGTATATCTTCTTAAGAAGTGCTATCATCTCAATAACATCCATGTTCTCATGGTGTCTCTGCAACTCATAGTTCATTGAGCAAAGCGTCAAGCACTTGACATCTCCGACATTTTCAGAGTGCTTCTTGTAAGCATCCCTATCAACCTTGGGCACAGTGGGAGCGGGTTCATCTGACTCTAGTGTCTCCAAGACATGGAGCTTGATTGAGTCGTTCGGCTCACACCACAATTTGTCAATTTATATTCTTTCCTATTCGTAAACATATTAACTTTCAATGCAACGATCAATCCACAACATGTCGTCAACATCAATCCTTGATCTTGTCTTACTGATCATCCAGTCAGGCGACTGGAGTTCTGGGTTGCTCGACTCATCACTTGAGTCGGTCGATGCAACACTTGAGTAAATCGACTCAAAGTCTTAATCAACCAATTTTCAGTTAATGTTGTTTAAATTGATTACCAAAACACTTTAGTAATCATAACATATGAATCAGTTTGAGTCGGTCGACTGACATCATTCCAAATCATCCAGTTTTGTTTAAATTGATTACCTAAACACTTTAGTAATCAGGTCAAACCATATTCATGAGTAAACTCCTATTCCATGTGCGTCCTATGCGTGTGACCCTTTAGGTCCCAAGTTACGTTGGCAGTTGAACTTCCATAACTAATTTATGACATTACAAGCAATGAGCGGTATATAGCAACACAACATTGCTACCAAAGTAATTGGAAAGTTGGAGAACAACTTCAGATCTGTGATCGATGTAACTGCAATTGTATAACTCCGTTGTCTCAGATATTCAGATTGAACTCAAGGCATGAAAACATCATCCTCTTAATCATTTAATCAATGTTCCTGAAACTAGAGCAGACAGTCTGAGATGTATGTGAGTTCACATATCACATATTGTTTCACTCACTCTAGTCTTATGTATTATTGTGTCTATTAGCTTCCACAATAATATCCGACTAGGGACATAATCAAGAATGTAAATACTCTTATTATGCATATGATCTCATTGTTCAGGTCCTCAACCTGAAACATATGTTATTGAGCAATATCATTCTTTACTCTTTACGCATCTAACATCTTATATCATCTCATGATTGAACAAACATATAGACGGAATTGCCTTTATTATTAATCAAATTATTTACAAGATATGCTATTACAATCATCGTATGCCTGGGTTTCTGAGCATACATACCAACACAAATCACCAATCCTAAACCTATCGCAGGAGAAAGAGAGAGAAACTTCTTTTGGCGGCCCCTCCCCCCTTTCTTGGCCGTCTGCATGCCCTAGTGCTCCTATCACTCACAGTCCCTGGTGTTCACAATCCACTACCATTTCTATGTTCTGTTTATGTCTACACTCTGTGTGCTTCCACAATATTTGCTCTCTGTGGTTTCTTGCTGCCAACTATCTAGCACTATTCTTGCTAAGGCCAACATGTGAGTAGGCATCTTGCATCCTTGCTAGAGCCGATGCGTAAGTACACAGTGGTTTCCATGCATAAGGACTCTGCACTGCTACCTATTTTCCCTAGGTTACCTGATTGAGCAACTTATGTATTTGCTGTGACGTCCCTGCTTCCCAAAAAATCCCTCTCACCCTTACGGTGCCCCTGCTGCTACTCTCTTTTTGCCTTTATTTTTTACTCTTTTCAATTCAAGTCCCCTTCTGCAGATGCATGCAAGTAGGGACTGCCCTCTTCCTTTTTGTCATTTTCTTACTTTTGCTCTTTTTTTCCGTCCCGTCCTGAAAAACTCTTTTTATGAAGGCCGAATGGCCATCATTCTATTTTCATTTAATTTCAAGTGGACTAGAGTTGTATTTCAAGTCGCCAAATGCCCATCAATGTCTCCCTTTTTTCTTCTCCCTACTCTTCTACTAGCCCATATCATTCTCTACTGCCTGGAACTTTTCCAAATAGCCTCACGTCCTGGGGCTATTTCATGGGAAGCTATGAATTTATCCTTTGTCATTCTTGACCATCTACATTTAGGATGTTCCTTGCCTTCTGTTGATTACAGGGGCTCTAGCGGATGATTCTTGATATTTTGGGCTCCCCTGCCTCATTTGCTTCTGCTTGTTCCTATCATTCCATAGATAGCACGACTTTTGACCTAATCACATGACATGTGATATGGCTCTTGCTTCTTGTTGCCCGCTTGACTTTCCCATGCCATGTGACCAGATATAACACGATGAGCAGGGTTATTAAAACCGACTTGAATCATCCGGTTGAACCGGGGACCGATGCCCAAACTCCAGTCAGGGTTCCTAACACGGTAGTCACTCCAGAACTGGCCAAAACAGGTCAACTGGCTGGTCCAACCGGTGAACCGGTCCGGTTAGACAGAACCGTCCGGTTTCAGAGTGTTGTTCTTTTTTAATGGAGTCAAGTCAGGTGTGCAGCACGTGCCACTTTAAACACTTTCCCAACCACACCCCCCCCCCCCCCCCCCCCCCCCAATGCCTGATTCCCCTGTTCCTCCGACTTCGGCTCCTTGTATTGCCACAATTTTCCCCAAATCCCTCGATGCCAGCTCCCATAGAACATCCCATCAGCGGCAGTTTCTCCCCTGGATACAACTCTCCCCAACGGTTGCAGAGGCTGCTGCACCAGATTCCATTCCTTGGAGGTTGCTGCTGGCCTACCACCTCTTGGACAGGTCGAACAGCTGCTGTCCTCCTCCAATGTAGCAAGTTCAGTTCTATTTGCTTTTTTTATTCTATATTTTCTACCCCCCTTCACCTGTTGTGCTGCTCTCTTTGGTTTTTATTATTTGCTTTTTTTGTTTCTTCTTCTCCTACTCCCCTTCACCTGCTGCTTTGTTGTCTTGTACTTTTTTTCTTCATCTCCTACACACCTTCACCTACTGCTATTGTCATTCTTCCTTTTTTCATTTTCTTCCCCTCGTCTCATGCTTCATCTATTATTTGCATTACCGCCAACTACTATGTACATTAACCCTTGTGTTCTTTTTTAGAGAATAGAAATGACAGTACACTGCGAGGAGTTTGTTGTACGTGCAAAGTCTGGTCCCACTTGGGTGCATGTCAAAGAGATTGTTGTATAGAGTAGGAAAAAGATATGGACTTGCTTCATCATAGTTCATTTTAATCATATTATTCTGATTTTCACTTCTTGTTGTATATAATTTTAGCATAATATATTTACATATGATCTCATTGATGACGTCACCAGTTGAACCGGTCCAACCTCGGTTAGACCAGTTAGCCGGGAATCAGTAGCCTCACCGGTTCGATGACTGGTCCGGTTCTGATAAGCATGACAACGAGTTAGGTGACGTGTGTAGATGCTATATGACGTGTACTCGACCTATTGACTGCTGATGCTGCCGCAACTATGACAAAATGTGTGAACCATCAGAAGATGTAACTTGGCCTACTACTTAATACTACTGACACCACATTTCTTCTTACACGTTGTGTACCTCTACAGTTTCACTTTCTTTACATGCCTTGCAGATATCCTATACGACATGTAGCCACCAACACGGTTTGTACTTACTATATGCCGTCTGCTCTCTCTACTGCTGTCTCTTCTCCTGCAACTTGTTCTTTCTCCTAGGATGCCTCTGAATTCTGATGCCTTCTGCTGTCCTCTCCGCCACTAGGTTACTACTATTCGTCTAGATGGCAAATTATATATGGCACCACTCTATGGAGGTCTAGGTCATTTCTCAAGAGAAAGCTGCTCATATGACTGATTAGTCTTCCACCCTACCTGTTAATGATGCTAAGGCTAAGGTATAGAGTGACTATGTGCTTACAAAAATGAGTCTCTTAATGGATAAATTCAATATAGTGACGATCCTTGTACCATTGCTTCTCTTCTCTGTCTAAAGACTGCTAATGACATGTGGAGGCAACTTACTCGCATCTGTGGCCACAAGAACTACCAAAATATGATCAAACTCAAGCTTGCTCCTCGAACTAATATTGAAGATCACTATGGCTATTTAAAAGCCTCTGTAATGACTTTGAGATGCATCTTCCTCTTTTCTGATGTTTCTAAACTTAAAAAAGAACTTTTAGGAGCTTCATGTTGGCCAATCTCTGACTGGTCTTCCCAAAAGTGTTTCTGGCGTTGTGGATCAAATTCTTAAAATTGATCCCCTTCCCGATGTGGATGATGTTATCAAACACGTTCACATTCTCTCCTCTAGCATTATATCTCCAACAACTCAAACAAATTTTTATTTCCAACCCTGGACGAGGCCTTGCACGTGGCCACTCTTTAAGAGTTGTTCCACCTTTGGCCCACACCACTACAACTTCTATGGGAGGAACAATCACACTGAAGACCTTTGCTTGGCTCCAATGGCTCTCCGACTTGGGCCAATCAAGTCACCACCCAAGAAATCCTCATGCTATATACTGCTTTAACACCTGGTGATGCTAGTCTGCTCTCCATGAATGGTTAATACTTTCTTCAGGAAAGGCACACTGAAGACCTTTGCTTGGCTCCAATGGCTCTCCGACTTGGGCCAATCAAGTCACCACCCAAGAAATCCTCATGCTATATACTGCTTTAACACCTGGTGATGCTAGTCTGCTCTCCATGAATGGTTAATGCTTTCTTCAGGAAAGGCTCTCTGCTTTGACTCCTGCTTCCCCCTTACCTGCCCTACCAACTTTGGAAGGTAGATTGGCCTTCTTCACTGCTGCTTTATCATCAAAGAATTCTGTATCTATGATAATAGGCCTATCCCTATGTTTTGTGATGACAGAACATTTATTGCTAGCAATCCCACATTCCATGAACGCACTAAACATATAGAAGTAGATTACCATTTTGTTTGAGAAGCCATTTAACAAGCATATCTCTACTCCCTACGTCTGGATGGAAGAGCAAGTTACTGATATCTTAACAAAGTTTCTTACAACAAAAAGATTCTTGACCATGGTGGCAGGCTGGGCATGATTGACATACATGTTCTAATTTGATGGGGTGAAATTGTTTTGGTTTCCTTTGTTTACTTCTATTTTTATACTTTTATTTTTAGTCCCATTTTGGTGAATCACGTCGTTTTTTGCTTCTTTAGCCTTATATTAGAAATGCCTTATGCTCTGTTTTAGTTATGAAATATAGAATTATCTTCTTAACACTAGTTAGTATTGGTTTATGACAAGAACCAACCTTGGACTAAAAAAGCTGCAGTCTGATCTGGGCCAATTTGGGCATGCGAACAATCTCGTCTAGTCTAGATTTTTTCAAACAACTTGGAATAGTCTGGTCTGCGGTTTTTGGCCTAAGAGGCTAAGACCGACTCTGTTTACCTCTAATCTTGGACTTTTCCTCCGTGACATTGCGCCCCATAGATACAATTTGCAGCTATCACTGGTGTTGGGCGCATCTAGCATGGGGATTGAAGGAGGTTAGGATTGACATATTAGTATCTCCAATGAACTCACAATAAAGATAGTTGGCATCAAGGCGTATGTCTGGTTTTTCTCAAATAGTTGACCACAACTTAACGATCCTTACCCAAATTCTGCATAACTCCAAATTCCGACTTTTCAATCTCATCAAATTCCGTTTTGTGACTGGGTAGCAGAGGAACATGAAGTCTAATTTGTTGATTTGGAGAAAGGGATTCCTTCAATATTCCCTCAGAAAATATTGTCAGTGAGAAGTGGGAAGAGATGGGCCGAGGAGAAAGGGAGGATGAAAGGGGAAGGGAAAAGCTGAGCGTGAGCTGGGTAAAGCAGCGGAGAAGTGTAGCAGCTCTGATGGACGGGGCGCGCAGGTGGTGGAGCCACTTGGATTGAGAGAGTGGGGAGGGTCAACTTGGAGGTACGAGACAGGGAGTATAATTGGAATCTGAGTTTTTTTTTTTAAAATCATGTGTTATCTTAACCCACTTATGAGATGCTACGTTAACAATTTATTAAAGGTTGTGCTAGAGCTGACTAAAGAAATATGATAGACCAATTAATATTAGTTCGATTGCCCATTTATGTTGAATGAAACATTTTTTTTCCAGTGAAAAAGAGAGCTGTTATCATCATTGCATTTAGCATCCATCCCATTCCCTAGTTCTGTAATTAGAGACTAGATGACACTATTTGTTTACTGAAGCAGGTGATGGCATGTGCTGATCGTGACAAAGAAGCTGTTGTTGAAATGTCAAAGCGGCTTGGATTTCTCACTGGCATGGAATCTGAAGTGATGCTTGATGCTCACATCCAAGCTAGCTTTATTGTTGGCTTGCCATTTTCGACTTGTGGTTCATATGACTTTCGTGCATCAAATATCACAAGTAGCGTTTCTCACCTGGGAGCGACAATGCTCAAGCATAGACTCACTCCACCACCTGATGAGGCATATAGTCTTCATCGAAAACTCTCAGGTGCTTTCTTGGCTTGCATCAAACTCGGGGTGGTGGTGCCATGCAGAGATTTGCTCCTTCAAGTCTATCAGCAATATCGCTTCAGTGACGAAAATGAGGAGACCGCATCATATTCCGCGGTGTGATTTTATCCTTTTATTTGCTAATTATTTTTTTTCACTCGTTGTTGAATCTTATCCACTGGCTCTCTGCTGTAATCCATTGGTTCGTTATAATTTTGAGTGGCGTTAAATTGTACTTACTGCTCCTATGTAATGATGGATGTTCCCCGGTTCATATTATCATTTCCCAATAAAAACAGTGCAGCAAATAATGTACTTTTCACGAACAAAATATTGATATATTTATAGTCCATGAACTTTTTTTGAATGGTCAATGAACTTAACACTTTGATGTCGAAGCTGTTGTTTATAACCACAAAATGGATCCCTGAGTGGTTTAAGGGCTTCAAATTCCAAATTCGAATCACCTCGACGGATATTTAGTTCGTCATATCCATAATCAGCTGACGGGAGATGCTCTCTGCGTGGTTTGAATGCTTCTGGTGGGGTTTTCCGGTTGAATTCTAGTAATCTAGAAGCTGGATTCCAGATGAATAGTTCAAAATGGCTTAGTATTTCAATTTCTGTACAATTTAGCATCCACGAACTTTTGCTAAACTTAACCCCTGATTTCCCAGAATTTTGCATCCAAAAATTGTACGGATTCCTAACCCATCTGTACTCATCAAATTTTTGATTCAGCTAATCAAAGGCCCTAGATTTCATGTTGATTTAACTCTGGTACATCCCGTTGGACAGATCCACGGTTCATCCTAACCCCGACTGCCTTAAGCAGCCATTCCTTGCTAGCCAAAAGTTGTCTCCACTTATGGCTTCCTTTTCTTCTCTTTGCTCGCTCACTATGGGGCTAGGACGGACTTGAAGGTTATCAGGTAGGGGTGGCATAAGTTATAGCATATACAGTGGTGCTGTCATAGTTAGAGGAAGTGCATGATGGGTAGAAAGTAGAATTCAAGGTACTACCGGTGTGCTACGATGACTGTAATGACAGAAATTGAAACCCTAGAAAGTACGGGAGGCTGGAAGAAGAAAGAGGGACGAACAGGAGGGAAACTCACTTGAAAGTACAAAGTGACGGACTTTTGTAAGTTGGGAATCAGTGTGATCGTCTCCTCTTTGCAAAGAGTCCAGTCTGATTAGACATATCATAGACCTTACACTATGGCAGGCCCAGTTGCGAAGGAAACAAACAGACCCAGGCAAATATACAAAAACATTAAGTGGCAATTACCAACAGGAAAGAAAGCAACGAAAATCTTAGACTTCACCATGGTCTTCATAACTTTGGTCGTTTGATTCATTTCTTTCCGTGTGATGTGCTCTTCATCGGCTAGATTCACTATAAGTGAGATTTTTCCCTTCAAATATCTGAAAAATTGCATAAATTTAGATTTGCGTTACCTCGACAGTTTTACTGTTGAGTCTAGAAATTATCCCTTTTAGACAGATAACCAAAGACACCTACCCCATTAGGCATAGAGTGTGATAAGTAAGTTTTGGCTTAATGCATGCTAATTGCTGACTGACTTTATCTGACATTTTTTAAGTTTTCTTGATTGTTTCTTCTCATTTTGACCTCAGAAGTGCGATGATGGCTTGTGTTTTTCGTTTAACGTTTACGCTTGAGATCTTTCTTATACAGTAGCTTTTGTCGACTTTGCTGGAGAGCTGTGCCGTGGCCATACATGCAAAAATGCCAATGATGGATGTGGCAGTGGGCATGACATGGGCAGATCCAAGTGGGGGCCACGCCCCTAGCATTTTTGTTTGCAACAACTCGTTAACATATAGGTATTTAAATAATCGAGATGCAATAAAGATACAACAATCGTGTAGTGTACTTGAGCACATTGTAGGTGAAAAAATTGACATGTTTTTCAACACTATAGTTAAGAGGTCTCAACACACATTATATGTTCTAAAGAGTAATAACATACCTCTTATTTATAATTATAATGTTGTCACTTCAATCTCAGTCAATATTTAACTAATTGAGAGAAGTTTTTTAGCACTACAATTGAAAGGCGTCTTGTTCAAGTCTTAATATATTATATTTATTCTAATAAGTCACACTTATTTCTTATTTTTTATCATCACCTTGTTTCTTTAATCTCATTTAATAGTTAACAAGTTGAGTTGATAATGATATTTTCTATTTGTATATGTTCGATATTGTCTATTTTATATGCTTATCAGAAGAAAAAAATAGATTTTAACTTCTCTCTATACAGTCTTTTTGACATGAACTTTTGTTTTTGTAGCAGTTTAGTATTTGATTTTTACTTTATTGCTAAGGTTCTAGTTATATTTTTCATTTGAAAAGAAGTAAATCATGCATTGAGTATAATTTCAAAACTTTCTTACACGAAAGCCAATGCTAAATGTTCAAAATATATAATAGTTTACAAAAAAGTGTATATGCAACACTAATGACGCATCCATTTTTTTTTTTTTTCTCGAATGTCCCAATCAATAGTAGTATATGAATATGAATCATCTTTACTTCCCCTCTTCCTTACTTATCTATACGATTTCCTAATTTAGTTGTATCTACACTCTTCTTCATCATACACGCCCTACTACACAATATTTCCTAACAAACTTTCCCCATTATAAATGGCTTTCTCCATTAAACATGATCTCTCCTTCCCCTATATGCTCTCACCCAACCCATTTTCCCAAGTCATTCTTACACGCTTCCTCTATATTTATATATAATTTCACTCTAACTCGTTATTCCACATAACCAACAAATATTATATAAAAGAACAATATACAAAGTATTAGATATTTTTGTGTCACATCATATGAATTTTCCAGTCATTGCATTCATGACAAAACTAATTAATCCACCCTCACAACTAATGAGTCCATTGCAATTATTTACTTGCACCAAGATTCACGTTGTGAACTAAAAAAATTGAGTAACTATCCACCATATTTTTAGTCTCTTGAAAGGCATGCCTATATTTCTTCATATGTAATATACATCTAATTATAAATTTATACTACACTAAAGAGTTTTTCCTTGAAAAAGTAAGATAGTAAACAACTAATTTAGAAATCTACATTTGTACCTTTTCCATCTACTTAATAAAATTAAGCATATTACATAATAGAAATTTTTTTTCTTCAATCGATTAAAAGTAACAAATAGAGCTAGATTGAATTGAGGTATGCATAGTTAAAAATTGCTATATATACATATATATATGTATATATACATATATATGCATATATATGTATATGTATATATATATATATATATATATATATATATATATATATATATATATATATATATATATATATATATATATATATATATATGATAATGACACCCACCCACACACTTATATATATAGGATTGTACATATATCGGTCCAAATCGGTTGAGCGAACCAGATTGACTATTCGGTCCGGTCCTCGGTCTGCTATCTTTTCAAAATCCGATCCTCGGTCCAGTCTGGTTCAAGACCGGTAGAAACCAGTTTGGACCGGTTGGATTGGATAATATAAAAAACTTCTTATATATTTAGTTGAGTCTAATATTTATGAAAAGTTGTGGAAATATACAATACATATTAATGACTCTAGTATTTACAAATAGGTATATTAATATTGTGGGCTACATAATGATGTCATTATATCAATAAATATCTAGAACATTACTTGTTGCACTTATTCAAGCACCAAGCAGCCGTAATTTTTTTTGAATATTACATTACATTTTGGCAACAACAAACTAAAATGACGTTGTACATGAATTGAGTGTTAATAAATTAGTGTACTACATATTACTATCATATAATTCAATCTTGTAATAATTGTAGGTGTTAGTTTTTTGTGTGCTATAAATTTATGACAATTAGTCTCAAATGTATTATTATGTGTAAGTATTATATTAGTAATGTTCCCTATACTTCTATAATAGTTTACTCTCTTGGGTTGTAATAATTTAATTGTATAACCTGTTTGTGTTACCAAATTCAAATGACTTATTAGTTATTTTATAATATATTTAACATTTGATATATAAAAATCAAGAGTGTATAAATAGAGGTTATCCGATCTGATCCTGGTCCAGACCTTGATGTTTCTAGTTAGGTCTAGGATCTGTTCGTTTTGGTCTGGTCTTTGGTCCACAACTTTTTTGTTAATCAGGTCTCGGTTTAGTCTGGTCCGGGTTTGGTTTGATATACAGCCTTTTATATATATGTATATGTATGTATGTATGTATGTATATATATATATATATATATATATATATATATATATATATATATATATATATATATATATATATATATATATATCAACATTGGCTTTCAGACATAAGCTCAATCTTAACGAGACATAATTTGTTTTATATATATATTTATATATATATATATATGTATATATATGTATATATATATATATATATATATATATATATATATATATATATATATATATATATATATATATATATATATATATATATATATATATATATATATATATATATATATATATATATATATATATATATATATATATATATATATATATATATATATATATATATATATGGCCGTTCATTCATTGCCCGCGCGGGTAGCCTGGATTTTTCTACCCGGCAGCCAAAAAAGTAACTATTCTGGCCAGAAAAGTAACCCTGCTATAAAAAAAGTAACTATATTGATCAAAAAGTAACTATGCTACTAAAAAAGTAACTCTGTACAAAATATACAACGGATATATATGTATCCGTGTTTTGAAATCTGCTATTGCAAACATAACTATCTATGCACGAAACTTAGCAGTTTGCAAGGTAAAGTAACCCTCTACATGTCAAAAGTAACCAACTTGAAAAAAAGTAACCGAAATGGTGGGCGGGTAGCTACCCGCGTTGGAAATAAAGATGGGCCATATATATATATATATATATATATATATATATATATATATATATATATATATATATATATATATATATATATATATATATATATATAAGGTTAGGAAGTGTGCACCAGCCAGTACATATAACTTAAGTGTACTGGCCATTAAAATGGCGTATGTGGTGTATGCTCATAAAGTCCAACCATATGGATGGAATCAACGCTATATAGATTAGATAAGTTAAAAAAATCATCACCATATCTCATATGGATAATGAGATACAACAATATATTATTCAACAATGTTTTTAATTTTTTCAACTTATCGTTGATTACAAAATACAAATATTCTTTCATAGGATGATGTATTTATATCAGATTGCGGTGATTTTTGATACACATCATATCTAAAGGGTATGCATCACATCTATAAGGTTATATTATTTCATAGAATCTCACAACTATCATAAATGAATATGGGTACATGTAATCTACATGTACTCATGTACACAATTATTTTAGCCTATATATATCATCAACTAAGCCTCAATCCCAACTATGTTGGGGTCGGCTACACGGATCCTTCTTTTCCATTCATCTCTATCATGGGTCATATTCTGGTTGAGATGTAGAGATTCAAAATCTCTCTTTATAATCTCTTCTCATGCTAATTTAGGCCTTCCTCTTCTTCTATTAATTGTGCTTGCCTCAATAGTATAGCTTCGTATAGGCGCATTAGCCAGCCTGTGTTGCACATGTCCATACCATCTGAGTCGGCCCTCATACAACTTGTCCCCATGCTCACAACCCCCACTTTATTCCTGATATAGTCATTTCTCAAGCAATATTTTCTTGTCTTCCTACACATCCATCTCAACATACAGATTTCAGCTACGTTCATCTTGTTGAGTCCTTGTTTTTTCACTGTCTAACATTCACTCCCATAAAGAATGTCTGCCCGTATAGTAGTTTTATAAAACCAATATAGTAAATGAAGGTGTTAGAGAAAAGACTAAGTTGAAGAATCTATTTCTAGATAAAGATTATTTTCATATCCACTTATCTATCTTAGATACTCTATACATAATTCAACTTTGTATGAAAATATATCTCTTTGAGTATCCGTTAGATTATGATTTTTTCTAATATAAAGTTTGTTAGAACTAAAATTTAACAATTGTCTCTGTTACGACCTCACCTTTCAGTAACCCCCAGTTAAGGGAGACCAAGAGGATGAAGCCGCACCCATTAATTCCGGATCAAAGGTTCGACATATAACCATAAACAATTATTAAATTCTAACAGACTATACTGAAAAATAGTAATAAAATTTTTCTTTACATACCTTTTGAAAAGTTAGGAACAAACTAACTTCTAACCTCAGTTGAACTAATCTATCTAATTCCTCCTTGTTCTTTAATTCTTGAATTCACAATGTGTCGCTTTACTGTGTGTACTTTGGAATTTGTACCTAAATTGCCGACAAACAAAATGACGATCAGCCGAAGCTGGTATGTGGGGGAAGCAGATAATTTTTTAACTAAGTTAACAATATAATCACTCGATTAATCATTTAACAAATAAGATTACATTTTAAACCGTATAACTCAATCCATACATATTCTCAAACTCTGGGCTGTCCCTGCAGTGGACATGGTTATCACCTCTCTTTTAGGTTATAGAGTCGCATGGCACTATCTGAAGATAGCCCAATATCTAACTCATTATGACTTGATGGTCCTACCTCCATGGTAGCCATGTACTAAGTCAACCATAGACCTGATGGACCTACCCAATAGGTAGCCATGTACTAGGTCAACCATAGACCTGATGGACCTACCCAATAGGTAGCCATGTACTAGGTTTTTCTCTAACCTGATGGACCTACCCATAGGCAGCCATGTACTAGGTTAGCTATTATGCCACAGAGAGAACCAGTATCTGAGTTTATAGGTATATACATTAAGTGATAATCATAGTCACTTTATAATTGCAATATGAACATCCGAGCAGTTTAGTTGCACTCATTGCGATTAAACGTTCGAGAAACCATCGGGAAACATAAGCGGTTAATCATAAGTAACCACATACCTTTAATTGCAGATTTCAAGATAGAAAGAGAAACCCAATCAACAAGCAAAACCTGAAATAAAAGGACAATTTTCCTTTTATTAATATTTATCTAATTTTCATCAGATTACTTAGGGTTTCAGTTCCTATTTTAGGGTTCCTTTAGAAATTAGGATTTTCACTTCTTCTTCTTTCCTTATTATCATTCATAATTTATTAAACTACATAAAACCCCTAATTTCTCAGTAAATTTCCTTTTATAAGAATCTAATTATCTTATTCCACAAAAACATGCTTTTTATCTCCTTTTAACCCAAATTAGGGCTTCCATGTAAATTAACTTCCTTTTAAGCATTATAACCCCAAATTAAGCATTTTTGCATTCAAGCTGATAATCATGCCATCTTTATCATTAACAAAGTTAAACTGATCAATTTGACCTATTGGATTACCAAATTACACTCTAATCATGCAATTAGGGTTTCTCATCAATATTTAATACACTTTATTAGCCAAATAAAGAACTTTTGCAAAACGAAGTGGAATTAGGTTCTGGAATTATTTTTATCGTATTCCTTGCATTTTTCTATACAACTTTCATATATAAAGTTTTCTCATTAGCTAATCCTAGCAATTTCTATTATTTTTGCAAGAAAAGTCCTTTTTCTGATTATTCATTAGAGAGGGGAATTTTACCAAAATTCGTAGCCGTTCGATCGGTGCGCCCTTTGGTCCGCACCTTGATCCGACACCCAGCATCGCGCGCGCCTCCACTCAGCCCTCACTTAAGCACCGTGAAGCCCCGACCGTCAGATCCACGAGCCCACGGTGGTCTTTAGATCCAACAGTCTTCGCCCAACTTTGACCCGATCGTCCGATCACGATCGAACGACCGCTGCTCTTCGTCTCCTTCCTCTTCTTCTTAACAAAGATGCGCGGCGGCGCCATGGCGGAGGCTTGCCAGAGCTAGGTCAATCGGACAAAGGAGTGGGTAAGGGCACTCGAGAGAAGGCCGGCCGAGATCATTAGGTTGCGAGGAACCGAGGGGTGCCTTTATATAGGCACTAGGAGGTCCCAATTAGGGTTCCCAAACTCGACCGTCATCCTAGTTCTAGCCCAATTGGGCATTTCGTGAATCTTGCTCAAAACTTGGTAAAACCAGGGTCTAGGTTCTTCGTCCTGGTCTCCCGATCCCATTGGGACATAGACCTTGAGTGCACATGCACTGCACCGATCAAGAAAGCAAGGGAAAAATCCCCTGTATCGCGCTACAGTCAGAGTCCCTTTGGGACTCTAGGCGATGAACCCAAACCGTTGGATTAGAATCCAACAGTCTCCATTAAACGCGTTCAACCAAAAAGGGGAAACAATTCCCAATTAATTGAATTATAATCCCAAATCAAAGGAACTTGGATAATTAATATCTCCCAAACGGTTACTCCTTTCTTTACCAAATTTTGAGGGAAGATTCATCATAGGTTTCTCTTCCTTCCTACAAAATTTGGAGTTATAATAATAAGGATTCGATTACTTTTCTTAATATGCAAGTTATCTTCCTATTAATCACATTTCCCATCTTTTCTTTAATCCTTTTATCATTATTTCCTGATTTTGAGTTCTTTGAACTCCAAGGTATATATTATCTCGAAATCCTATTTATTGGATATTTATTATCCTTCTAGATGCATCTGAATGCACTATTCTTCATCATTTCTCTTTATCTTGTTTATTTCTCATCAAAATAGTTCTTTTTGAGGATTTCTTCTTTATTTCTCTTTTATTTTCCTCATTGGCATTCCTTTTATCACTAGAAATATCATGGATACGAAATTCCACAATGGATCACCTAATTATACCTTTTCCCACTTATTTCCAACATTTTCACATTATTTCCAATTTCTTTCTCTAATAAAGAAATACATAATTAATCTTTTCTTTTTCTTATTGCTTTTCTTTGCAACTTTAGACTCCTTGGAACCCAAGGAATCCAAGAGGCACGAAATCCCTCTTTGGATTTTCCTTCTAGTGGTTTCTACATATTTCTTTTCTTCAGAATTCAATTATCCATTTACTAATTGAATTTTCTTGTTATTTCCTTGTTATTGGGCCCAATAGCCAATAAAGCCCACAAATCAAACAACAAGGCTATTTTACACGAAATACAATTATTCAAAACAAATCACATCATTATTTGTTCAATTATCCTTAATATGAGAAATTGCATTTCTCACCAATTGAACCCAAAAATTGGGGTTATAACATCCTTCCCCTCTTATAGGAATTTTGTCCTCAAAATTCAAACAAGCAAATAAACAATTCAGGATAAGACTTTTCCATGTCCATCATTGGCCCCTATGTGGCGTTTCCGTACTCATGGCGCTTCCACAGAACCTTTATCATTACTTATTCTTTTCCCTGAGTTCTTTCACTCTGGCGTCTATAAACTGCACAGGTGACTCAGGTCATTTCAGCCTCCCTTGGGGCTCACTAGGTTCATTGCTCAGCACATGGTTGGGTACCTCACACAGTGCTCTAAATTGGACACATGGAAAACATCTCCCATTACTCTATCCTGAGGGGTAGGGTCAAGCCTAACCTTCTCCACCCATCCATCTCTAATGGACCCATGTATCGGGGACTCATCTCTCTTAATTATAACTTAGAGGGGTCAGATTTTCATGTCACATTTTCTCCCACAGTAACTTGTATGTCAGTCTACTTTACATCTGCTCACGACTCTTATCGTCTCTAGGCTCCTTTCAGCCCTTGCACAATCAAAGCGACTTCATCTACACGCACTGTGGTCCTTTTCTAACCATCAGGTGGTCCTTTCACCAACATCACCTTACTAAAGTGGTGACCGACACAACCTCCCTTACAGAGCTTCATATAAGACCCAATACTGGCTATGGTGGTCATTGTCACATCTTTCATAGGACAAGAACTGTCTCTAGATATCACCCTGAACGAGCACACATGCCCTCATCAGACCCTTTAGTCTGGATCTTACTAACCATAGTTAGGGGTGATAAACTATACTAACATTGAGTTCTCAATGTACCTACTTCCACCTTTTGGATGGGAACCTTTAGTTCAAACTCAAGAACCTTTGAACTCACTTCATGGTGTAGTTGAACCATCTCTCTCATGGGTAGTTCAACTAGATCTGTCCCTTGATAGAACTCTCTTCTTTCTCATGTCATCTAGGTAAGGCGATCTACCATAACTCATATTGCATCCGGACCTTCCTTGGTCTAGGGAAGACCTATCACAACATCCATAGTGTTGAGCTCTCATTCCCTCTCAGGGATTCTTTTGTCCTCCATATCGATACACTGGGTTACTGGGATTCATCCTTTACCTCCTGGCTTGCATGGCCATAAACCACATGCAACCTCATCTTAAGCATCTAACGTGCTATTTCCATTTTCCATGGTGTATCATGATTTCTTGTATGTCATGATTCTTTTAAGATCGATTCCTTCGAAACCCTAAACCACTCTAGTCAGGGTTTCATCACCTTCTTTTCCAAAGAAGTGCATCTGAGGTTCTACCACCATCCTTTCATTGCATCAAGGACTAGACTGGCTAACCAAACAACCCTTAACTTTTCAACGCATCTTGTTACATCTAAGTGTTATCCAAACACCTCTCCTTTTCAAACTTAGGGTTAGCAAAACAACCTCTTCTAGCTTCTAATCAAACAAGTCAGATGTATCTCAACCAGAGCACCTATTACCACTTCACATCCTTAGGTAACATTACACTTCCATGTATTTCACTTATCATGTCACCTCAAACTATATGTTCATCTTCATAAGAACACTCTCTGATTCCATCATCATGGTGATCAAACTCAACCTGGTATAACTTGTAAGTTCCACATAGCTCATGATAAAAACATCCTCATAAGGGGACTACCTCATTTCTCTTAGTGTTTACAAACCATCCATGTATCATTCACTTTACCGGGATAGGTTATCTTCTTTATCCCCATCTCTCGTGGCAACGTTCCAACCTACATCATCTCTTATCCTTGGTGTATGGCATGCGTAATGTCCTATCTCTCACTCCCATAACAAGAGGAAATAAGCATTTGGCTGTAGTCCAAATACAGAGTTCTTCCTGTTCCAAAAGTAGAGATGGTACATCCCACCTTGCCAATACACTTTTACATCTAAGTTGAAACGTGCCACATCAACATCACATTCATCTCGATATCAAAGTGACTTCCATGGAAAACTGGTTTCAAACCTACTTGGGTCACCTCACAATCCTTGGTCATCTCCTCTAGGTCTATAGGGTGCCGACACTTTTGGGGTCATCCCTCTTCCTTCATGCATCAAGAGAGTGCCCTACTCATCTACCCTTTGGGTCCCATGAGTTCATGAAGGTGATCAATATCCTAACCCATGGCCCTCAGACAATGATAGCTGTTACCTCCCGACCCTATGGTCATGTGCAACTGGGGAATTAGGCAACTCCTACTTTCATCAGTCTTATACCTACCTGACCCTAGGATAGACTTAGGATTCTCCATTATAGCACATGTTCACTTAGAATCTTACCCAAGTCTTCATCATCTCTCCTTCTGCATTCATGGGCTGACTCTCATCCGTTCATAGGCATTATGGAAACTTGCCTACCTTGGTCAAGACCCATACTGGTTACCTCCATGGTAACGGATTCACATGCAATAGAGATGGATATCTATGGGTCTGTAGATTCAATCTCATACTATGTACCTTTCACTTAGCTTTTCAAGATCCTATGAGACTTCTTTAGGTTACCTTGAACCAACAAAACTGATATACACCCTACCAAAGGGGTCCCTCTCCCAGGATGGGAGGAAAACTATCTCTAAGGTCACAAAAGCTCTTAGGTCTAGGGTTTACATTCCCATGAGCCTACTTAACCCTAGCAAGCCATCAAGGCACAAGCAGATCACTTACTGTACCATGCTAGGTCATACTTGTCCTCTTTCCTCAATGTTGTATCAAGATCATACCCTTCTTTGTCAACAACCTAGCTGTGAGGGGTTCAAACACACCTTAAACTTAAAGGGCTCCCCTTTTCCTCTATACATGAGGAGTACCATGCTCATTTCTATAGGAACTCAATTCTCATCATGAGCATCAGGTATACCACTTCCCCTCATAGGCCTAGGACCCTAGGTTCACTTGTAGGTGTCCAACTGCATACTCTATCTCTTAACTACGAACCAAGCATGCAAAAGGCATGACATGCACTTCTTGTCATCCTTCAACTCGAGCAACACTTAGGGTTGGGTCCTCCTTAAGGACAACCATCAAGGTACAAGGCCTCATAACTCGCTACTAAACCTTTCTAGGTCTAAGGAACTCTTTTTCCTACCTCAGAAGGTAAACACCTATACTGTAGGCACATAGGCACCATATGCTTCATCTTCACTATCTAGGGTTTGGTCCCTCTAAAGGCAACCAAGATATCATCAACTTATGAGGCAACCACTGTCATCCATTGTTCCAGGTTTTAGGCTTCCAACCTTCTTGCTGGGTTTCCTGCTCTCTCTAGAGCTAACCCTACAACCAACCTCACCATTAGAGGTCCTTTCTTCATGAAGGATCAACCTCAAAGGCATGCTCTACAAGGGTGAAGCCTAGGTTCGAACTTATGGTTGCTCAAGATCATCCATAACCCTTTATGCTCCATCATAATTCCTTATCCAGGGTTTCATCCTATCGTCAACACTATGACGTGTCCTAGGTTCCAGCTATACCCTACTTGCACAAGCCCATAGGATTTCTAAGGTCCTTCACTAACATCATCATCTAAAGAGCTATCCTTTACCCCAACATGCACGCCCCTTCCCAGGGTTGGGGTTGCCAAAGGTGCTAGGTCACCCATGGATCCTATGGCATCCCAAAGGCATGTCCCTTCAAACACCTGGTCCAAATCATCTCTCTCTAACCTTCACTTAGGGTTAGGGTTAGCATCATCCTCAGAGGATGTGCCAGGTCTCTACTAGCAATGGAGATCTCTATCTCCAAGACTAACTTATCCTCCTGAGAAGAAGGTCTAGCCTCAGGTCTCTTCTAGAGGACATGACAACTTATGTCATACGACTTGAGCATGTATCTATTATTTATTTTGTGCTTAATCTATTAAGCTTATGTCCATGACATCTTATTTATATGACTTTCATTAATTTAGTGGATGATTCCTTAAACCTCATTAACCTTACCCGTACTTCAAGAGGGTGAGGAGAAGAAAGAAAACCCTAATCCTTTAGGACCTTATCAGAATTTTGTGATGAGAAGGGATGAATAAGATGAGAAGTCCTAAAGGTATCTTATTTCGATTCGTACCCTAAGACTTTGGCCAGGCTGTCACACGGGTCCGGGAGTCCTCGTATTCTGACTAGAGGTGCGGAGGAAAATCTTGCCAGCTCCCGGTCGTGATCCCTTTCTAGACACCTCCGTCTTTAGGATACTCCTCTAATAACTCCCTTGGGTTCTATGGAGTTTGTAAAATTTAATAATTATTAATGGTTAAATGAGGAACCTGGCTCTGATACCAAATTTTACGACCTCACCTTTCAGTAACCCCCAGTTAAGGGAGACCAAGAGGATGAAGCCGCACCCATTAATTCCGGATCAAAGGTTCAACATATAACCATAAACAATTATTAAATTCTAACAGACTATACTGAAAAATGGTAATAAAATTTTTCTTTACATACCTTTTGAAAAGTTAGGAACAAACTGACTTCTAACCTCAGTTGAACTAATCTATCTAATTCCTCCTTGTTCTTTAATTCTTGAATTCACAATGTGTCACTTTACTGTGTGTACTTTGGAATTTGTACCTAAATCGCCGACAAACAAAACGACGATCAGCCGAAGCTGGTATGTGGGGGGAAGCAGATAATTTTTCAACTAAGTTAACAATATAATCACTCGATTAATCATTTAACAAACAAGATTACGTTTTAAACCGTATAACTCAATCCATACATATTCTCAAACTCTGGGTTGTCCCTGCAGTGGACATGGTTATCACCTCTCTTTTAGGTTATAGAATCGCATGGCACTATCTGAAGATAGCCCAATATCTAACTCATTATGACTTGATGGTCCTACCTCCATGGTAGCCATGTACTAAGTCAGCCATAGACCTGATGGACCTACCCAATAGGTAGCCATGTACTAGGTCAACCATAGACCTGATGGACCTACCCAATAGGTAGCCATGTACTAGGTCTTTCTCTAACCTGATGGACCTACCCATAGGCAGCCATGTACAAGGTTAGCTATTATGCCACAGAGAGAACCAGGATCTGAGTTTATAGGTATATACATTAAGCGATAATCATAGTCACTTTATAATTGCAATATGAACATCCAAGCAGTTTAGTTGCACTCATTGCGATTAAACGTTCGAGAAACCATCGGGAAACATAAGCGGTTAATCATAAGTAACCACATACCTTTAATTGCAAATTTCAAGATAGAAAGAGAAACCCAATCAACAAGCAAAACCTGAAATAAAGGACAATTTTCCTTTTATTAATATTTATCTAATTTTCATCAGATTACTTAGGGTTTCAGTTCCTATTTTAGGGTTCCTTTAGAAATTAGGGTTTTCACTTCTTCTTCTTTCCTTATTATCATCCATAATTTATTAAACTACATAAAACCCCTAATTTCTCAGTAAATTTCCTTTTTATAAGCATCTAATTATCTTATTCCACAAAAACATGCTTTTTATCTCCTTTTAACCCAAATTAGGGTTTCCATGTAAATTAACTTCCTTTTAAGCATTATAACCCCAAATTAAGCATTTTTTCATTCAAACATATAATCATGCCATCTTTATCATTAACAAAGTTAAACTGATCAATTTGACCTATTGGATTACCAAATTACACTCTAATCATGCAATTAGGGTTTCTCATACATATTTAATACACTTTATTAGCCAAATAAAGCACTTTTGAAAAACGAAGTGGAATTAAGTTCTGGAATTATTTTTATCGTATTCCTTGCATTTTCCTATACAACTTTCCTATATAAAGTTTTCTCATTAGCTAATCCTAGCAATTTCTATTATTTTTGCAAGAAAAGTCCTTTTTCTGATTATTCATTAGAGAGGGGAATTTTACCAAAATTCGTAGCCGTTCGATCGGTGCACCCTTTGGTCTGCGCCTTGATCCGACACCCAGCGTCGCGCGCGCCTCCACTCAGCCCTCACTTAAGCACCGTGAAGCCCCGACCGTCAGATCCACGAGCCCACGATGGTCTTTAGATCCAACAGTCTTCGCCCAACTTTGACCCGATCGTCCGATCACGATCGAACGACCGCTGCTCTTCGTCTCCTTCCTCTTCTTCTTAACAAAGATGCGCGGCGGCGCCACGGTGGAGGCTTGCCGGAGCTAGGTCAATAAGAAGAAGGAGTGGGTAAGGGCACTCGAGAGAAGGCCGGTCGAGATCATTAGGTTGCGAGGAACCGAGGGGTGCCTTTATATAGGCACTGGGAGGTCCCAATTAGGGTTCCCAAACTTGACCGTCATCCTAGTTCTAGCCCAATTGGGCGTTTCGCGAATCTTGCTCAAAACCTGGTAAAACCAGGGTCTAGGTTCTTCGTCCTGGTCTCCCGATCCCATTGGGACATAGACCTTGAGTGCACATGCACTGCACCGATCAGGAAAGCAAGGGAAAAATCCCCTGTATCGCGCTACAGTCTGAGTCCCTTTGGGACTCTAGACGATGAACCCAAACCGTTGGATTAGAATCCAACAGTCTCCATTAAACGCGTTCAACCCAAAAGGGAAAACAATCCCCAATTAATTGAATTATATTCCCAAATCAAAGGAAACTTGGATAATTAATATCTCCCAAACGGTTACTCCTTTCTTTACCAAATTTTGAGGGAAGCTTCATCATAGGTTTCTCTTCCTTCCTACAAAATTTGGAGTTATAATAATAAGGATTCGATTCCTTTTATTAATATGCAAGTTATCTTCCTATTAATCACATTTCCCATCTTTTCTTTAATCCTTTTATCATTATTTCCTGATTTTGAGTTCCTTGAACTCCAAGGTATATATTATCTCGAAATCCTATTTATTGGATATTTATTATCCTTCTAGATGCATCTGAATGCACTATTCTTCATCATTTCTCTTTATCTTGTTTATTTCTCATTAAAATAGTTCTTTTTGAGGATTTCTTCTTTATTTCTCTTTTATTTTCCTCATTGGCATTCCTTTTATCATTAGAAATCTCATGGATACGAAATTCCACAATGGATCACCTAATTATACCTTTTCCCACTTATTTCCAACATTTTCACATTATTTCCAATTTCTTTCTCTAATAAAGAAATACATAATTAATCTTTTTTTTTTATTGCTTTTCTTTGCAACTTTAGACTCCTTGGAACCCAAGAAATCCAAGAGGCACGAAATCCCTCTTTGGATTTGCCTTCTAGAGGTTTCTACATATTTCTTTTCTTCAGAATTCAATTATCCATTTACTAATTGAATTTCCTTGTTATTTCCTTGTTATTGGGCCCAATAGCCAATAAAGCCCACAAATCAAACAACAAGGATATTTTACACGAAATCCAATTATTCAAAAAAAATCACATCATTATTTGTTCAATTATCCTTAATATGAGAAATTGCATTTCTCACCAATTGAACCCAAAAATTGGGGTGATAACAGTCTCTGTCACCTATAAATCTTTTCTATAGACTTTTCTGTAAATATGTATCCTTCTGAGTATGGTGCCTAGTTGTCTTCAACCAACCATGCGTTGTTACCCTCCCTTCCCTTCCCAAATATCAAATTGTTTTCCCTGCCCCTTGAGCATGACCCACAATGGGTTGTGGGTGTAGCATCGATGGAAAATATAGCTCCACAAAGAAGGTGAGGAGAGGATATACATAACATCCCAATATTCTTAAAACATGTACATTATTAATCAGAAGTATAAATATCTTTGGGAAATGTAACAAAGTAATATTTACTACATAAACATAAAGTTAAATAAACTAACACATGATAATGTATAATTTCTCACATCTCAAGCTCATAACATAAATATCACACTCTAAACTAAAGCACATATCTCATAAACATAAAGGAAATAAAATATATGGATAGTTGGTATCCCATTAGATCTAGCCTTAGAATTCATTGAGCTCTTCTTTAAGTTGTTCCTTGGATGGCTGTATCCTTGATGTTTCTGCCATACCGTGGGCATCACGCCCCCAGTCATGCATAAAACAAATTGTAAGTGAAATTGAACATTTTATAACATAAAATATCATATACTTTGAAAGAAAACATTGAACATGAAAACATAATTGTGCATTATATAACAATATTTTATCTGGCTTATATAAGAATCCTCAAGTTTTGCACCAAAGTGCCTTTTCTCTTTACATCGAAGTGCCTCTTGAATTTTACCAACGTGATTTGTATGCTAGGAAGCCCATCATTTGCACCGGAGTGTACTTCATGCTTGGAAGCCCATGACGAGGATCATTTATAAGGTTCATTCATTAATTTTTATTATCTTACTCTTAAATACTCTTTACTCTTTCTCTTAAACATGAATATGATGTGATACCATGATTCTTGAAAACAAACAGTAAAAAGGATTTCACTATTCTAAAACTTTTACCTTTAGTTAACAAAAATATAGAATGAATAATATACTCACACCATACATGTACGTTGTACTTAATAACATATAAACACCCAACAATCAAGTTCAAAGTGCATGGACCAAATAAAGGGATTGGAGAAACTCTTAGTTGATCTATGGATGTAGATGAAATGCTAAATCACTTGAAAGTATGATACTTCCCAACAATTACCATCTTAATCAAAATCTAAACCCGAATTCTAGGTCAAACATGGTCTGATAGTATCAAATTGGGGTTTGAGTCTAGCAAAATTAGCCTCCTTATCAAAATACCTTTATAAAACATATTATTGCATATTTTTTCCATGAGCAGTTATTTTCTATAGATTTTCAAAGAGCAACAAGAAACTCTAGAAATCCATTAATGAAATCAAAGGAGAAATAATATTTGTGGGGCCCTTGCCTAGCAACCAATCATGGTCAATCACCTTATTTGATCCTACTTAACCAAAATGCACACTTTTATAACAAACAAGGATTAAATTCCTTATTTGCCCATACTTGACGTTACACATCAAAATAATTTCAAGGCTATACATGTAAAGTTAGGCACTAGATTACTCGATTAAGATTTGGATTATCGAAAAGACCAGAACAAAATATGGGTGATCCTTGATTTATAAGTTTGAGATATGGGGGTCATCAAGATAAATCAAAACTAGAATTGAGTACTTTCATTCCTCTCAATCATAGAGGACTCCTAATTTGTGTTATCTCATGCCTAGGACCACTTGAACCAAGTTATGTCATGGCCACAAGGTGTTGACAACAAGCAAGTGACCAAAACTCTATATCACATGCAAACGACGAGTGCCACTGGCTTTGTCATCCATAATAGAAACTTCTCACAAATTGGGTGCAAGGAAAAAACCTCAAACTCGATGGAAACACACTAGGTATAGAAATAAAGAATGAAATGAGGGGAAATGGTATAGAAATGGTTACCTTCATTTGAGAGGAATTGAAGATGGGTAAATCTTTGTAAAGGTCCTCTTAATGATTCTGGTGCGTTAGTGGCAATCTTGGAGGCCATGAGTGTTGTTGTAGACCGCCCAAATGGAGTAATATAAGAGGTGAAGTTTAGAGAGCCAAGTGAGGGGTGATAGAGTGCAAGATGATGGTGGGTTTTTGCTTTTGGGTGTCTGGTGTTGCTTTTGGGATGGGTACTTATAGCTTTAAAGGTGGGGTAATCTGGTTGTCGTGCATAGATTGAGTTGTAGTGCGACATGTGTTGGTAAGGTATGCCCATAGTGCCAATCATGTGATTATTGGCATGGCATATACCATAATGGATTTGATTAATGCTTATAAAGGCAATCTTCCAATTCATTCTGTTTCACTCAGTTTTGAGATAATGAGGAAATATTATGAATGTCTAGAGAATAATACTACTTAATGACGTATGCCTTCAAGTATTAGCCTTGAACCTTACTCCAAAAAAAAAAGTATTAGCCTTGGGGAAATGAGATCATACATATGTTAAGAGTACATATACATATTATCATTATGTCCCTGTTCAATTGTTATTGTGGAAGGTTGATAGACAACAATAACACATAAGATCAGAGTTGGGTTGGTTGATGAAAAAATCTGATTAGTCATGATATAGCTATATCAAACCAAGCACATAGATACATGTTAGGGAACAATGTATCAGACAGACCCACCTTGATAGTGACACATGGAAACTATCATTGGTGGTTATAGTCATCTTTCATAATAAAGGTGGTGATTCTGGTTCTTAGACCTAAAATCAATGCACTCATTACATGTCGTCAGGTACGCTTTGACATCATCAAACACATGCCCTGAACATGGGTTGTTATAACGGTGATGATTGGGTGACTTTGACACATGGGGATAGACTGTGAGTGATATATATGATATTTGTCCCTCCTACTAGAGTATAAAATCTTGTCCACTTGATAAGCGAGACTGAGAAAAAGCATGCACATGCACATGTACATGTGAATCTATATATGATATTGAGGTCACATTATCTCAAACAGTCTGATTAATGTTCAAGGAACGTGGATTGAACATTGAGAGGATGTCAATTTCATGCCTCGAGTTCATCCTAGATATCAGAGATAAAAGAATTATAAAATCACTACAACACCTTTCACAGATTGTAGGTTGAAGTTGTTCTCTAACTTTTCATTCACTTGGGGAGCACTGATGTGTGACTAGGCACAACTCCTTGCTTGTGATGTCATAATTTAGTTATGGACAGTCACTTCCAATGTGATATGGGACCTATAAGATCACACAAATAAGAATTCATCTAGAACAAGAGTTTAATCTTGAATGATGATTGGATTGATTACTAAAATAGTTAAATACTCAATTCACACAAAAATCAGATAACTATAATGTTTGTAATTTCAGATGACTGTCTCACAGGGTGAGGCAACCGTTTGAGGTACCAGACGACCAACTCAAGAATTGAGACAACCGTTTGGGACATCAGGCTGATGAGAAATTGAATTGGCTAAGTTTTACTCTATGAAAAAACTAGTTGAACCGATTGGTTTAGCTCGACTCACCAGACGGGTGTCTGGGTGTGCGAGATGAGCATCTCACATGTGTGAGACGACCCAGTTGGGGGTCAATGAATGTTCTGGAATTTTCCCAAACTTGTTTTGATTGCACAATACTTGAAGTGTAAAAAATTAACGTCTTACATTAATGGGAATTGATTTTTCAAATTCATATGCAATTGATAAACTGTCAGACGACCATCTGGAAGTGTGAGACAACCTTCTCGTGTGACCAAACGACCATCTGGATCACTAGATGGCCATTTTGGCCTTTGTAGGTTGCAAAAATTCAAGATCTTCTAGTCCATTCTACTCCCGCACAAATCTAGAATAGACTGAGAACCCTGGCCCTAACCTCTCCTATAAATATAGGGGTACTGGGGGCTTCCCAGAGCACAACAACATCAACTAAAAATTAGTTGCTCTGAGAATTGTTGTCCTCTCTGGTTGTGATAACCAAAAGAGTCCAAGAAAGTCCTACCCAACTAGGGAGGGATAGCGATGGGAGAGAACAACTGAGGATCGTTGTTGTGGGAGAGCAAGTTGGTGACTAGTAAGTAAACATGAGGGAAAACTCCTTCTTGTCTGTTCTAGTTGAATGGCTTGAGTTCTAGTTGGTCCGTGTGGACTGCTCTAGAGGGAAGAGTCCTTTGTCTGCTTCTAGGAGGACAACTACGACCTGCAGTCCATGGTGAGACCATAATAGTCGTTGCATAAGTTGTTCTGTTTGTTGTTTGTGGTGAAGACTAAGAGTTGCACAACCCCCATCCAACAACAAGTAGTTGACATTTGCATTGAAGCGAGTTGTTGTCCCTGGACTTGCTCTAAGACTAAGTATAACTCACTAAACCATCCTTCCTATTTCATATTAGTTGACATGATCTTGTTGTTATGAGAATACAAATAGATAAAAATTTTATTTCCGCTATTGTACTCTGTTCCCGTATTACCCTACAACATGGAGTGTTTATGGTTTGTGCACTGTGGTGGTCGATGCCTAGACAAACTAGGACTTTATCTCCTCACAAGAATGTCACAAAGGCAAATGGAAAGTTTCCTTAACTCAGGACTCAGTAGAGAAAGAGATTAAAGGGATGGAAGATTAGGATTCATCGGGGACAGAAGCACCCTCTTCCGACTAGGAATCAGGTGGGGAAAATAACTTTTGACCTACATTATAGGTCCATGAGAGGAAGAAAAAAAATGACCGTTAGATACAAATATAAAAAGGGAATAAAGAAATGAAAGCATGTTTGACACATCGACCGTTATATTAGGCTCCCAGACTAAAGTCGAATCTTATAATGTTTAGATTAATTATGAAATGTATTTAGTTTTAGTTTATTCCTTTCCCCATTCAATTTGATTATCTAGGAAAGCTCACTCCGGACAAACATTAATGTGTTACTTAACTGGACCACAAGGAATCCAAATATATATGCACTCTCCTTATTCAATAATCTCAATTGTCTGCATTTTCCTTTTTAGAATAAATATGAACTAATTATAGAGGATAACCTATAATAAATTTGAGGCTCATATATTGAGAAAATCAACATACTTTTGGCTTAAGTTTATATAAAAATTATTGGTCAAAATGTTTTTATTTATAGGTTCAATTTCACTTTAACCCCAATGTATCACTAATTGAATAATTAAGGTTATACTTGATGAAATTGAAATACAATTGGGTTGTTCATGTACAATTATATCGGAATTTCATGGGAAGATGCTCTAAACATTATAGTTGTGTCTTATAGTCACATTAGGATTTAATTGTAGTGTTGAATTTTAAAATCATGGTTTCTAATTAGGGATGATTTGTACAATATAATTGTTTAGGGTGATTTGCAATGATAAAGAAATGTAAATTCCAATTTATGTTTTAATTTTGGCTTTCTCTTATTTCTATGTGATGGTGGGTATGAGGCAATGAATATTGTTTGTGTGTATTTTATTATTTTATTTATATGTACACATTTTTGTGGTTTCAATCATCTCTGATTCAAAGAAAATTATTTTCTAATAATAAATATCCAATATATCTTAAAAATCACAAAAACAAAACAATAATGTGAGATCATGTATTTGTATTGTTGTTGTCAAGAAATTAAATGTATCTAAGGGGTTTTTCAGAATCCTATTTTCAAGTTTCTAGAGATGGAATGTAATGTTTTTAGTAGTGTGAAATATCAATTTACTTCCTTATCTAATGAATCTAGGTAATTGAAACCATGACCATGGACACTAGGGTTGTGTTTTGGGTAACTAGGTTCGACTCTTGAGGTATGTGCATCTTATCAGTTTATATTTGAGCACTCATTGATGATACCTTGAATTTCAAGAAAAGATGCATGCCATTGTAATTAGTATCCTCTGGAGATCTTTGAGCAATTCTTTGGAAGTAATACTTGTTATCATGTGACTTATATCATGACATGATAAAATTCCTAAACTTATTCACTTTGGTCCTTGACCTCGCCTGCCATGTCTTTTATAAGTTTCTTTTCATACTGGATATTGATAGACGACTGAACAATGCATCTTGCCACTCTATTTGTATATAAAATGGTTAGAAGAATATTATCTTAGATGGGGTGCTTTTGCACAAGCAAACATATTGGGTGCATCTTTCTACTCAAGATCAATATTTTCACCCAACGATACATATGGGTTCTCCTTTCCTCCCATGGTGCATGTTTCCACCCATGATAGAAGACTAAACAATGCATCTTTCCACTCTATTTGTATATACTATGGTTAGACGAATATTATCTTAGATGCGATGCTTGTTACCATATGAATTATATCACGACATGCTAAAATTCCTAAACTTATTCACTTTGGTCCTTGACCCCACCTGCCATGTCTTGTGATAAGTTCCTTTTCATACTTGAATTTGATAGAATACTAAAAAATGCATCTTGTCACTCTATTTGTATATAATATGGTTAGACGAATATTATCTTAGATGGGGTGCTTTTGTACAAGAAAACACTTTGGGTGCATATTTGTACTCAAGATCAATCTTTTCACCCAACCATACATATGGGTTCTCCGTTCCACCCGTGGTGCATGTCTCCGCCCAACCTTGGCTTAGAATCTTATGATGTCTCAACCCTACTTTAGGTAGTTTTAGCATGCTTAAAATCCAAATGCATATATTTATTTGTTTCTGATTGTCAAATGATGGCAAGAAATATATGTTTTTAATTATCTTTTATAAAATAAATGCATCATTACTCTTTGATAATGTTAATCTTTACTTGCTACCAACACATTTTTTTACTTCCCCTTTTATTGGATGGAAACAACCTTTTCTTGTATTTCACCCTTAATGCATAAATAGTTGCACACATACAAATTTTAATAATACAAACATTCTTTTAGTTTCCCTTTTGCTGGTGTTGTCCCCAAATCACCTAAGAGTTGAGTAGCATGTGGGAGTCAACTAGGAATGACCTTCTCAATCTTAGAGAAGTTGAAGAATCAATCAGAAGTCCATTTTCCCCTATGCAACTTGTCTTAATGTACATATATCATTACCTTTCCTTTCTATTATGCAAACCATGTGGGTGAAGAGGCTTAACTTTAGTGAGAAGTCCATGTTGACCTATGTGACTTGTCTTAATGTACTTATGGAATTATTTTTCTTTTCTATTATGCAAATTGTGAGGGTGAAGATGCTTAACTTTTAATGTGTAATAGTTAGTTTCATTTCTACTGCTAATTTATACTATACTTAGTACCCATACATTCCATTGAATGAAATGCACCCTTAGTGAATATGTATTTTGTTAGGATTGGAATGTGATTCTATTCCTACGTGAGTAATGACTGGTTTCTTTTTTGAGTCCCAGTCATTACAAGTATAAAATTAGAGATATAGCAATTTGCAAACTATCTTTGAATATCTTATTTATTTTACTTATAGTTGGATTCTCCTTTCAAGAGGAATAACTTATTTGAGGGCATGGAATACCTCTCCTTCTGGTGGCTAGGCAACCATGCAGACCTTGCCACTCCTCAAATTCATAGTAAAGGATGTTGGAAATGGGCCCTCCATTGACTACCTTGACCTCTTAGGTTACACTTGGGAGCCCATCCTTTTCTATTGACCCCTAAACATTAGATTTGGATACTCTGCAGGAATACCTCATGGACAGGAATTGGTCCTACTTCATTATCTCCTAACCAATGCGATTGTAGAGAAGGTCCATCCAATTCCTATTGTTAATAAGCTTAAGGAGTTTGAAATGATGAATTTCATAAAGATGAAACCATCCTACTTCAAGGATGAGTGCGACTTGAGCATAGTATATATATATGTAAACTGAGTGTTGGCTCCAACACACCTTTGACAACATCTCCTTCCGTTTTCACTAGATGGCCAGTTTCTTCACCTATGTTCTACATGGCTCAACACTTGTATAGTTGAATAACATCGCTCATACGTGCAAAGTCTCCACTATGTCATGGGAGTAGTTTCTCACTTTGTTTTGTGAGAAGTACCTGTTCACTACAACTTTGAGTGAGAAAGAGGCTGAATTATACAGCCTAAGACAAGACTTCATGATTATCTCTGACTATGTGCAGAAGTGTATACTTCCAGAGCAATATGCCACCATCCTTGAAGAGGAAAGTTGAGCCACACTCTTCTTGGAGGGTCTGAATTACAACATCAAACACACCCTCATCCTACAATTCCCACTTACTTCTTAAGAAATGGTGACAAGGCTCTTTCCCTATAGGTATTCTTTGGCATCTGTGCTCCAACTCACAATGAAAACAATGACAACGGGAAGCACCTTGGATATGATCAAAGATGTGAAAAGTGCAACTAGAGTCAATGATACTACTTCCCTCTCAAATATCACTTGCAAAACCCTACAACTCAGGGAGATGGTAGACAAATGATCTAACACATTGTGGACAAGTTGGCCACATCATGCCTCAATATCCTTAGTTTCAACACAGATTAGCCTTGACACAACCAATAGTTTAACAACAACCTTTAAGGAACAACCAAAGACTTAAAAGGGGATCCAAAACTAATAGTATAAAGGAATATCTATGCTTACCATTATGAAGGTACCGAAGACTATGACATGGAATAGAAGGTATTATACAATGAACTTTTCATTTTAATCATGTTTGCAACTGTTTTCCTATACTGTGGAAAGATAATGACACCGAATTGAAACATATGATGATTATTTTGTTGTCTACACAATGGTGGTTGTAATAATTTACCTTGTAGAATGACACACATAGATAAACATACAAAACTTCAGAACCTCAACATTTGTGATGTCTAGAAACTAGTACCACAAGATATAAATATATATCATGATCTCAATGACCTTTTAAGGGGTCCGAGTTTGTGGAGTAAGCTCAAATTCTTTCTCTATCATGATTGTCCTGGAGAGGAATTACGAGTGGGTAGATATTAGGAATGAAAAACACCAAACTAAGGATACCAGTGAGTCTATGAATCAATAGAAAATAGGGAAACCATCTTCATTATAAATTGACAAAAAATCTTATAAATCATGATTAAGTCAAAGAATAACAATAATAATAACCAATTCAAAATAAAGGCACAAGGCCACAATAACTTTAATTGAGGATCAAAATACCCCACCTAGGTCATATAAAAAGTATATGCCCATATCTTTGGCTAGAGGGCCAATGAGTCCAGCTTTGTTCCAGAAGAACTTGAGTATGGAAGAGAACTATAAATTACATGAAAAAGAGAAATTAAGAAATACACGAGCATGGTCATTAGATCCTTACCCCTAGATAAATTGCTTTGAGAAGTCTTGAACTTCCAAAATTGCTCGTGGTCTCTATAGAAGAAACACAAATTCATGACAACTCTCTTCAACTAGGAAGTGAACATGCTAGAGAGGATTATAACAAGTGAGGGTTATGAAGTTGGGAGATGTGTTCTTCTTTATGTAAATAGGTTTTGAGAATAATAAAAAAATGGAACATTTAAGTGGATAAGGATACTATTCATAATTGTATGCATCTAAGATTTGGTGATAGGAAGATAAAATACAAAGTGTTTAGGTCATAATAGAAAGTGTTGTAGACATAATGACCACCTAAGAATTACTCAACATGTGAAATATATATCGAAATTCAATAAGAAAATTATTTATTATTCCATCTACACCAATTGGATTAGATGTTCTATAGTTTCCTTATAAAGTCAATACACTAATATACGGTATATATATCCTTATTATTAGTACTAGAGAGAACATCACCAAATGATTGATTTTACACACATAATTCTATTCTATCTTTATTATCTAAGGTTTCCTAATGACAACCAATTTATACACATGATCACACACTTGAACAACATTAATTCATCAACACTCTAGTTGGGAAGTGATAATCCTAATCAAGTTATCCCATGCTTCCACGTTATTTTCTATTTATTATACCATACTTCCATCTTTGTGTTATTTAGCCACACACTTTCTAGATTGCAAATCTCCTAAAGCTTACCTAATCTATACGTCTCTTAAAAGATTTCCAAAAATTCTTTTGTGTTTCTATACTACATGTTCCCTAAAGAATTCCTGAACTACATGTTTCGAAAGCATTCATAAACTACCTATTGTTGGTGTGTATATCATCAGACATTATTATGAGGATTATATTTGGCTTGATTATTAATTAGTACATTTTTTTTTGTTAAGAGATAATGATTAACATGAAAATATCCTAAGAATGTTTGACTCAATGAGATATGATTTCAACTTGAGGATCAAAACATGAGATCATAGGTATGGTAAGAATATTCATTCATGTTTAGTCCCTAGTAATAGATTATTGTGTGGAAATAAGGAAAAATAATGCATCAAGACTAGTGTTTCCCATGACTAATGATTATGTTTCATTAGTCATGATATTGAATATAGAATCATACACATATGTACTTGTTAGAGAACAAGTGTCCATCTAGAATAGCTCAGGTGGTAAGAGCTTGGTAAGTCCCGATAAAGGACCCGAGTTCAAATCACATCAAAAGGCTCTCTGCAAATGGTGTTTCATGCTGATTGGACATGGTGGGGGTGATCAAAGTACACCATCTTAGGCCCCTAGAGTTTACCATGTTGGGGGTGGGTCCAGTAGTGGCCTTGTCTGGGTAGGTTCTCTCGTAAATAAAATAACAACTGTTAGAGAACAAGTGTACTATACAAACTCACTTTATGGGTGATACATGGATGACAAGGGATCTCAGTCAGAATCATATCTTAATGTATAGTGGTGAGTGTGTCACATAGACCTAAAGTTACTACAGTGATCACCTGTTGTTCTATGTCCTTTTGCACAACTCAACTTAACCCATATGGGTTACCTTAAAAGTAATGATCAAGTGTACTAAGACACATGTGGATTATTCTGAGTGATTTTGATGAAATTGTTCCCTCCCATCAAAGTTATATTCTTACCACTTTATGGGTGGGACTATAAGTAAGCTCATGTGAGTCAATATTGTATATTGGACTCACATATGTCTCAATAGTCTACTCTAGGTCAAGAAACATAGATTGAATATTATAAGGATGATGATTTCATACCTTGTATTATATAGATATTAGTGAGAAAATGATTATATAGTCATGTAAAGTTCATCACAAATTTGTTAAAGTTGTTCTCAAACTTCTCTAATTACTTAGGTAGCAATGATTTGTTGCTTGATACTATTCATTACTTGTGAACTCATAGTAGTATTACATACATTACAACATATGTAATATGGAACCTATGGGGTCACACACATAAGAGTGGACTTAAAGAGGAGTTTATTTGGTTTATTTACTTGAAAGCTAATCATATATAGAGAGAACCAATTAGGTTTGGTCATAGTAAATCTAATAATTAGGTCATCACTAATTCATGTGAACCAAATATTATTTCATTAGGGCCATGAACCCAAAACTCATGTTTCCTATATATAATTACATAAAAATGCCACTCTCATTAGGGTAACCCAGTTTTTGGAACCTTGTCCATCATAGAGAAAGTAGGAGAGAAATAGAGCCACAAATCTAGCATATGAGCCGACACCCTCATTTCAGACGAGAGTTCACATAGATCCGTGTGGAAAAGTAGAGACATACACACATGACACATACATTCTAAAACCTCATGAGATGATGTAGATGAGGAAGAAAACAACCGAAACACACATCATCTTCATGCGAGCACATTGTATATCTTGGTTCAACAATGAGGTATATCTCACAACTCTCATTTTGAATATGTCCTTACCAACAAGAACATGTCATATGGTCATCATGACATATTTTTTTGTTTTTGTTCTTCCATTGCACTTTTTGTTGCCCCGATACATAACAAATATATCTTAAAACTTTCCTATTTCATCTATATGGAAACTCACTATGGATTTCCAAGTCTTTCATGAGTTAGATGTATTGAATCTATTACCTAGTAGAATGTACTTTCTTAAGTCCCATACTATAAACTTTCTAAATGTATAATATATTCTTATATTTGTATTCATTTTTGCATGCGTTCCCCTTTCCTCATTCATCTCGTATTAATATTTTATTATTTATTTTTACCAAATTGGATATGAAGAAGTAATGGAGTTAAAATTCATAAACATTTTATTTATATCCTAGAGGCCATCAATTTCATATTGTATAGATTTGACTACTTCTATCCTTTTATACTCTTGTTACCATTTAAAATGACTGAAAGATGTCTTCATTACTTTTCTTTTCATGACTGTCCCTTTGTTTGTACATTTTTTTAGGTTAGATATCATTAGCACATTAAGGTAAAATTTACCCCTAACTTAGTTTAAACTTGTAGAATTCGTAATACTAGTTTTTGTGGTTTTGAGGTTATTTTTAGGTCATCTTATTGATTTGGTATATTTTAGAATTGTCCAAGTAAATGTTATCATTATTCCAAAATCATTACTATATTTGGGACTTAAATTTAATTTAGGTTTATCCTCACTAGGAACGAAATTCTCATATTTATCTTGTATACCAATGCCTACTTTTAACAAAATTATACATCAAGTCTATTTGGTATATTTTTAATAAATGTGACTTAAATTAATGAACTTGTATTATATAAGACGATCCATACATATTTAGGTGTTTTGGACATATTTCAACTAACAATACATATTTAGGTATATTTATCCATGTTAATTTGAATCATTGAGTGTAATAGAGCAGCATGTGACCTCAAAATGTAGGTAGTCATTTATTAAATATGACTTATAGTCTCATATATTGTCATATATACCCTAAGATTCATAAATACATAGATTTTATTAATTTGTTAAATTCCATCATTTAGGTCATCCTTTTATCATAAATGTGTCATGTTTGTTTTATCTAAATGAGAGCTACATATCAACCTTGCTAGGTTATGATTTGAACTTTATTATATGCTGTATGTACTTCTTATACATATGTGGGTACATAAATGTATTAGTGACCATTTGTTTAACAATATTAGGTTAACTACTAGCCAATAAACCCATTCTAACTCAACTTATGGAACTAGGGTTTCATTGAAAAATATATCTAGCTTTTGGTATCTTACAAATCTGGAGCTACATTTGGTTTATGTTGAAGCTCCAAATTATGACGTACGTGGGACAATCTATATATGTGAATGGATTCTTTTTCTACAAGAACAAACAAATAAAAAGTCAAGGTTGATTATTGTAGATAAGTAAAATTGTGGAAAAATTTATTACTCTACATTATTCATGTTTCATGCAATTTTTTTTATTCAAATGAATAAGAAAACAATATACTCCTAGATGAAATAATATATAGTGATGAATTCATCAATGTATCATTATTTTAGAGTAAAGGAATTATTCATGAGTTAGATCTTCAAGTATCGTATTCACAAACCGAATAGCATTTAATTGAGGGAATCTTTGTTTTTTCCCTAAAAGGATACATTTCATTATTTTACCATGAATAGTTATTAAAATAATTTTTTTAATTTTAGAACACCAACATGCAAAAAAATTGAGAACTTTGAAATGCTAAAATAATTGTAGGCAATGTTTTCCTGTGAATCAATCTGAGTCACTTATAATTTTTATTTTTAGATTGAAATTTAGATATGCTAAAAGAGAAGTCTACTAGACACTTAAATAGAAGTGACAGACACAACATGTCTCCTTTTGGTTTGTGTTGAGAGTGGGGAAACAAGCCTATAGACTATTAGAGCCCAAGAGGTAATAACCTAATTCATGTGAAGTTGGATTACTATAATTTCATAGAGACTAAATACTTTGGTGCAAATGATTTTCTACATATAGTATAGTTCACAAAAATAATTGAAAAGTTTAGTGATACTTATACTAATTACTAATAATGAGAGAATAATCCTCCTCACCATGGCTTGTGGTGTGAGCCATCCATACATTGTGCACATCTTTAGGTCAATATGATTTATAGCAAGAGGAACCACTCCTTGAATTCAAGATATGATATCCCTAGTTTATAATAGTTTCTGCTCCACTACCAGGAGTGGCATTACTCATTGTAGACCAACAAAGTTAGGTAATTTAGTTGGCTTCAGGTCTTGGGTTTTACCATAAGCCTTGTATGATAAGTCCCTATTAGTTGTGTCATCTTAACTTAGACAATATAATCCAAATGAATTTAGGAGAGTTAATAAAATAACATAGTTCACTTAGTAAACTATTTAGTAAGATCTAGTTATATATGGAACTAGTTTAGTTGAGATCATTGCATCACTATCATATCCATTACATATGTGTAACCTTATTTTAAGTAAATTACTTGATTATCGGTTCATCCATATCTAAAACTTACCAATTGATGAATTTTCAACCTTATATATATAATTTATTTCCCATAGAGTTAGGAATTTCATCGAGCAAGCTTGTATGCCACACTCTACAAATATAGCTATTAGGTTGCATCAATAAGATGTAAGAAAAGCAATAAGAAATTCATTCTTATAGATGTAGTGTAGACAAGAAGTTCATTGAGTAGTAGATAGAATAGTTAGTAATAACCACTCAAGATGGTTTTTTAGTCACTGAAAAGTGTGAGTGGGAGAATAAGATCATTGCAATACTTTATTTTGAATGTTTTTTTCATGCTATATATGTAAAGAATGCATATAAATAGGTTTATTTAAATTTTATATAGTGATGATTATATCAAAAGGAAAAAAAATACAGAGTTACCTTCAACTTGATTTATTTTGTACTTGGTTTAATTATATTTATAATACCCTATATTACCATGGCGAATCTAGGTTGTGGAATTAGGGCTCCCCAACGTCAAGATATGTTTGCCTACTCAAAACTTTGTGGTGATTCCACTATAAGTTATTAGTTTAGAGTCTTCAAAGACAAGTTTAAGATATCATACCTACCCTTGATATTTGAGTTGGTGATGTAAATATGTACTTAAAGTAAATCCATATTAGCACCAATTAAATTCCTTGTATTTACAACTAAAGCTTCCCTAGTAATGTCCCGACCACACCAATTCCTTCTGGACCCATGAAAAGGAAGGAGTTGAAAATCTACCCTGATAAGGTCTCTGTACCATGAACATAATGTGATGATGAGAAATAGAGATGAGATGAGAGAGGCTGGATGATAGGGAGTGTGTACAAATTTATCGTTTGTGTTAGGTGCTAGAGACACAATGTTGGTGATCTAAATCTATGGTTTGCCTCTCCCAACAAAAAATGTTAGAGGTCCCATATAGGGTAAAAATGAGACATAAAATTTAAGTGTAGGTTGAGAATCCCATTCTATTATAAAAACTAATTAGGTGACTTCATACCAAGCCCCTGAGCACAAGTTTAAGAACTAGACATATTAAAAAGTTTATAAAACGAAATATGAAACAACGATTCAAGATTTCATTGAGATAAAATATATGATAATTTAATAGATAAACATAGTTTCTTCTCATAGGACTGATCATGGAATCGATGCATCATCATCATCATCATCATCATCATCATCATCATCATCATCATCATCATCATCATCATCATCATCATCATCATCATCATCATCATCATCATCATCATCATCATCATCATCATCATCATCATCATCATCATCATCATCATCATCATCATCATCATCATCATCATCATCATGGATCCTTCTTTTCCCAACCATGTTGGGGTCTACTACATGGATCCTTCTTTTCCAATCAACTCTATTATGCGTCATTTTTTGATCAACATGTAGAGTTTTAAAGCTCTCTATATATGCTCTTCCTATGTTAGTGTAGGCCTTCCTCTTATTCTTTTATTTGTTCTTGACTCGATAACATTACTTTATATAGGTGCATTAGTCAATCTGGGATGCACATGCCATGGATGACTCTCGTGCAACTTGTCCTCAATACTTGTAATCCCCACTTTGTTACTAATATAGTCATTTCCCATATAGCATGGACCATATAACTGTTTTATAAATTTTACTTTTTAATTTGAGAGGGATCTTAGTTAACATAATACTCTAGTTGCAATCCTCAATTTCAAAAAACCTATAGGGATCTTATAACAAACAACATCTTGTACACCCTTATTCATTTGAATAGTATAACTCAAGTAACAAAAGTTATCACATTTGGGTACCTCCACTCTATCTAACTTGGCACAATTCTAGATTGGCTAAAATTGAAATGTGTATAATTCATTTTGATTCTACTAATAATCAATCCAATTGATTCCAATACATTTATCAAAGGTTCAACTTTATCATTCAATCCATCTTTAGTTTCATAAATCAACACAATATCATCAAAAAATAACGTGCACCAAGGAATGTCATCCTGAACATGCTTTGTCAACTCATCTCTAACAAGAAAAAATAAAAGTGGGCTCAGTGTTGATCCTTGATGTACCTAAACTGTGATAGGAACTGTTAGTGTCTTTCCTACCAGATTCTTCACAGTTGCAGTTGATCTATCATACATGTCTTAAATCAAGTTAATGTATTGGATTTACACACCCTTTTTCTCCAAGATCATCCACAACACTCCCTGGGTACTCGATCATAAGCCTTTTCTAAATCAACTGAAACCATATGAAAAGTTCTTTTGCACTCTCTATACTTCTCCATAAGCCTCTTTATTAGAAAATGGAATCTGTTGTTGATCTTCCTTACATGAAACTAAAATAGTTTTATGATATCTACATTATAGACCTTAGCCTTTGCTCAATAATCATCTCCCAAAGCTTCATATTATGACTCATCAACATGATAGTTCTTGTACTTTGTGCAACCCTAAACATCTCTGTTGTTCTTGTAGATGGAACTGTAGTACTATATTTCCACTTATCTAGCATTGTCTTTCTTCATAATCTTTTTAAATAAATTTATTTTCCACTTAGCTCCTTAATCCTCATTCTCTTTCATACATCAATGGGAATAGCATATGGTCCACAAGCCTTCCTCATTTTCATCATTTTTAAAGCATTCTTAACCTCAAAAAGTGAATTTAGATTTGTGTAAATGATATCTCTTGTATGCATGTCACATGAGTATCTTACATTATTCATAGTGTCTCCACTAAAAAATCTTATGAAATTAGTTTCTTCGTTGGTTCTTGATATCATCAACCTTCACCAACACTCTACCATCTTCAATCTCGATGGATTTTACTTGACTCAAGTCTCTTCCTTTCCTTTTTTATATGAGACATTATATATATATATATCCTTCATCTCTTGTGTTCAACTTCTTATAAATATCTTTGAATTATCTAGACGCTGCCTCTTGAATAGTCTTTTTATCTTCTTTTGTTGCTTGTTTATATCTATAAAATTTGCATCATCTCATGATTTAGGCAAATTTTTATAAATCTCCTTATTAAGTTTAGTAGCCTTATGTACTTCATCATTCTACCAAAACCTCTTTCCTTGGAGGCCCACTTCCTTTGAACTCTCCCAAAACCTCTTTGACATATTTTATTGTGCATATTCTCATATTATGTCACATAGTGTTAACATCAGATTCCAAGTTCCAAGTGTCCTTATTGATGATTTTATCTTAAAAATTCAGTTTCTTTTCTCTATGAAGATTCCACCACTTGATCACGCTATCTTGTTTTCTATTATGTTGCCTTTACCGATCTCCATGTTGATATTCAAAACCAAAAACTTATGTTGGGTGGTGAGTTCTTCACCATGGATCACTTTATAATCCTTGTTTACTTTACAATTCACCTTTCGTGTAAGAAAGTAATCAATTTAACCAATTTGCACCCATTCTTTTATATAATCTTATGAAAATATCTTTTCTTAAAATGGATGACAAAATCATATCATATGAAACTGCATAATCTAAAATCACCTCTCCTTCTCTATTTTTTTCTGCCATATACAAAACCACCTTGAACTCTCTGATATCCAACATTGCTACTGCCTACATGACCATTCATACCACTCACAGTAACAATCTTCTCCTCTATCGATATTCCTTGCATCGATTCATCCATGTTATCTAAAAAATCATTCAATTGGGGGTATAAGATTTAATTGATTTTAAAAAAAATTTCTCCAAGAAATACCTTGATAGCTATGATTCTATTTCCCATTCTTGTGTTCTTGACAACATCATCCTTCAATATATTATCAACAATAATACCTATGCCATTTCTATACTTGTACATACTTGTATACCCCATTTCATACCCTATCTCTGATCTTTCTTCATCATTATCCTATCCACTTGGTATCTTGCAAGCAAGATGTGTTGACTTATCTTCTAATCATGGTATCTACTATATACAGAGATTTTTTTTGTAAAAGAGCCAATATTCTGAGATCCCAATCTAATCCCTTCTATTGAAGTTGCTTCTGTACCTACCGCTATAAAAAATGTTGCCCATGCACATTTTTCACTACATCCTGGTAATGATGCAGTGGGACTAGCTTCATTACCTACATCAGTTCAAAGTGTCGAAACCCTTACATGACCTTCAACACAATTGAGAGTCATTGAGTTGAAACCCCTTGCATGTACATCACCACACCAGGTACCAATACAACACATCACTAGGTAGGGATGCTCTAATGACATTTTTTTTGAATCCATGCCATTAAATAATGAAAAAGTTTTATGAATGGTTATCAACCTACCACCAACCCTACTTTACCAGGGGTGGAGACCAACTACATTTGCGCAAGATGTATGACACATAGGTGGAGGTGAATTGATGCTTCATTCAAGTTGCATTTGTTGCTTTAGCATAGTGTTTCAATAAAAAAATTACAAGTTCATGGCTTTATTTTTGGTTCCCAATCGAATCTTGAACAATAAAATGTTAAATTTGAGTCAACGTGAAGCTCAAACTTGTAGAATAAACAAGATCAACATGTTCCTTGGCAAGCTAGTCAAGAACATATATTACTATCACAACCTTAGTTTTGGGAAGGATTTTTGTCTTTATTAATTAGTGATTCCTAATCACACAAGCATGACTATTCAGTTTTGTAAATAACCAATCATTACGATAAAAAATTTACAAAATTGAATCAAAGTATTAAAAAATATGTATTATAATCATGCTTTTACATCAAAGTCACAGAAGCATTAAACGTAAGGTCACAAGATTAAGAATAAGAATGATACTATCTACACTTCAATAGGGGACAAATCTTGTACATCTCTTCTAGTCCTTCTTTGCATCATTGTCATGAGTTATTAGAGGAACAAAACCACACATGGACCCCAAGAAGGGATAATGGGTCAACAAGGTAGGGCTTAAATTCAATGATTGAGCTATTTGAAAAACAAAGATTTGTGAGATCAAATTTTGGTAAACTTGCTTGGTAGACTATGGTAATAAGAAAAGGACAATCCAATCACCATATTAATTTCAAAAGGGAACAACAATGCAAAGTGGTAACTAGAATCAATAAAAAGATTTCTCAAAATTAATATCAACATATCATATTATTCAAAATGAAATGATTTATCTATTGCCACAATCAATCTAATATTTGGTCTTCGCTAGTGGCTAGGTGCCTAGTGTCCTCCTCTTTATTGGAGAATAACACTTTCTCATGTGGGGGTAACCAGTACTGGGGGACCTCTAATTGTCCAGTATCCATTGTTCAGGATTGAGGGATATGACCTGTTGAATCTAGTGAGCCAAAACTCTTTGCCAATATTTTGAATTTTTGTGCCAATATTAAATCAACACTACTACATAAATGGCTTACAATGTCACTTTTAAAGGCATCAGTTGTATAAAAAAAACGACGCCTAAACCATAAAGCATCGGTTAAATAAACAAACCGACATCTATCTGTGAAGGGCTACAGACACGGGTATTACTTTTTATTTAGTTTCGGTTCCACAATAAGAAACCGACGCCTAAACTCGACCGCAAAATCTAAATTTTCCAACAACAAAAAATTACCTCCAAAATTTAACATACGGCGTCGGTTGTTAACAAAATAACTGACGACTAAAGGTTTTTCATGAGACAGAAAATTGGGCCCATTTTATCTTCGGTTTTCTTATTATAACCGACACCGATGTGTTTTCACACGCTGTCCCCGTGAAAATTTTCACCCCCCGTTTGGCGTTATTTTTTGTGAAAACCGACAACTATTGTCAGAATTTGAGAACATTTCATTTTTGTCGGCATATGTAGATTGACGTCGATTTTTCTAGTAGAAACCGATGACTATAATTGAGAATAAGTGTCGGTTTTTTGTGGTAACCGACGCCTATTGTTATAAGCACCGATTATTATTTTATAACCGATGCCGATACTTAACTTAATAGCACCCCCGCGAGCAGACTCTTCCCCTTTCTCTGATTCATTCCCGATTTCAAGATTAGTTAGGGCCCTGGCGATTTCCACCGCAACTTCTCCTGCCGCCGCTCCTGCCTGCCATTCTTGCTAACACCGCCAACTCCTCTGCCTCCTGCTGCTGCCGCCGCCCCCGCCAGCTCCTCTGCCTGCTCTTCCTGCTGCTGCCACCGCCTAGTTTTCTTCCTACTGCTGCCGCCGCCGCATCCGCCTCTCCACCAACCATCCTACCCTCTGCCGACCATCATACCCACCGCTGCCTGCTGCTCCTCTGCCATCCATCCCATCCCTACCTTCCTCTGCCTGCTGGCTTCCATCGCCTAGTCATGCTGATCCGTCAGGTCCATCAAAATTCCCCTGCCGTCTGCTCGTCTGCCGCTCATCCGCCTGCCACCGCCGTCTACTCGTCTTCCACTGCCGCAAGGAGCTTGGACCTTCCCCTGACGGTATAGGTAAGTACATATCTCCCAATTATCCCCTCTTACTGTGTTTACAATTCCGATTTTGATTATGTTGATATTTGTATTTGTTTCTAGATAGCTTAGAAGCCAACTAACATATTGTGTTATCTGCCAATTCTAATTTCTGTTGTTGCTTGCATTGGTATATTGTAGTATCAATTTTTACATTGGAAACAAATTCTGCATGTGGTAGAGGTATATTGTATTATCAATTTACTTATCTACTGATTTGAATTTATATATCTACTGATTTTTGTATACTTATCTACTGATTTGTATTTACTTATCTATTGATTTGTATTTACTTATGTGCTGATTTATATTTACTTAAATACTGATTTGAATTTACTTATCAACTCATTCGTTCATCTAATGATTTTTTATTCATCACATTATTTAAATTTAGGGCTTTGTATTTATTCATCTCTTTTTTAAAGTTATTTAATCATCTACTGATTTATATTTGTTTATCAACTGAGTTGTACTTTTTTTATATATTGGTTTGTATTTGTTTATCTACTAATTATATTTATTTATCTAATGCTTTGAGTTTACTTATTTAGATGTTGCTATTGTAAATCAACCTAGGATATGAACACATCTTGTGCTTGCATATATTTGTGCTTCTAATCCTCATACTTGACCTAATTCAGTAAATTTTGGTGCATGTTAAAATAAGATTCAAACTTGTCTATTCTAGTATCCTAATTTGATTTGATTATGTGCTTTGAACCTTGAAACATGCATGTTTAAGATATGTTGATGTCTCAAACTTAACTCACATGTGGGTCTTCTATTTATAAAATGATTATGTGACCTAGTATGTATGTTGATATATGAAGCTCTAGTTAGGAGAAAACCTAGTGTGTGATAGCAAACATGTATTTGTTTGCCTAGAAACCCATCCAAGATTTACTCATTAGGAGTAAATCTTGGATAGTCCCCGGTTTGGGACTGTTCTTGAACACCTAATCTCACTTAGGATGTAAGTGTATAATGTGTATTGGGTTTTTAAGAAAATTTCGGTAGCGTTTCCCCGTTTGTTCTCTAAGTACATATGTACTTGGAGAACAACGGGGAAATGCTTCTAAATTTTTTTTGAAAACCCAATACACATTATACACTTACTAGTGAGATTAGGTGTTCAATAATGTGATAGGTGGTACACATTTATTATATATAAGAATGACAACACATGTATTTGTTGGCCTAGAAACCCGTCCAAGATTTACTCATTAGGAGTAAATCTTAGATAGTCCCTGGTTTGGGACTATTCTTGAACACCTAATCTCACTTAGGAACATACCAATTTCATCAAGAGACAATATCCTCGACCCAATTCAATGTGGCTTGCTAGAGAGCATAACAAGACATTTATCAAGTGGTTTGAAGATAAAGTCTTACATCAACTATCTCAAACACCAAATAATCTTACTGAAACCATCAAATGCCTCACCTTTAAATCAAAATTGAATGTTATGTCTTATGAAGGGTTTGACATAAATGGATTCTCATATTACACAAAGCGTCAAGATGATAAGAGTGTCATCCTAAACAGTGGGGTCACCCTTCAAGCGTCTTCATTATTTTTTGCAAGTGCAAAGTATAAGAGTCCACGTGAAGCTAAAATGTCATATTACGAGGTCATTGAAGACATATGGGAGTTTGACTATGTAGATTTTAGAATTCCGCTCTTTAAATGTAATGGGTTGACAACAACAAAAGAGTTATAGTGGATGAATTGAGTTTCACATTAGTGAACTTTGAAAAGATTGGTGAGAAGGGTGAACCATTCATATTGGTATCACATGCGAAACAAATATTTTATATTGATGATCCTGCAAATGATAAATGGTCGGTTGTTCTTCATGGTAAAAGATAGTTCATTGAAGATCCTATAGATGAAGAAGAGTACTATGATAAGTATGATGACTCCAGTCCATTCTCAGTTGGGTTGCCAACACCACCAAACATTGAAGATGGGGATCACAATGACTTGTATGTTCATGGGAATCACAATGAAGGATTGTTAATTGATAAAAGATCACAATATTAGAGGCATGAATGTTTATATTTTTATATGTTTTATTTTTCTAAATGTGAACTTTACAATGTGAATGTGGACTTTACAATGCGAATTACTTTACAATGTGAATGTGAACTTTACAATGTGAATTACTTTACAATGTGAATGTGAACTTTACAACGTGAATTGCTTTACAATGTGAATGTGTACTTTACAATGTGAACTTTACAATTAGTGTTACTTTACAATGTGAAATTTATAATTTGAATGTGAACTTTTAGATGGTTGAGCATTCCCATGATGACCGTTCTGATGATCACCGTGAGGGTGAGGACGTGCTTGTGCCGCCTGACTATGTAAGTTTTAAGAATATATCCATGAGGTTTCTATCTATATGTTCATCTATAATTATATCATGTAAGTGTGTTTTTAATCAAATTTTAGGTTGGTGATGTACCCCCTGAAGAAATTACAACACTTGATGAGCAGCAAAAGAAAATTGAGAAAGTGAGGGGCATCACAATGATGAACAAGTTAATACAGCAAAGGGGCAATGGACCCAAATTGATTGTGGATTTCGATCATGTAGGAAATCCATATGGAGTGAACCGGAACTCATTTGTTTGATATTTTGGGGTTCTTACTCGCAACCATTGTAGTCCTATCCTAGAATCCTGGCATAAAGTTCCTAAGGGGAAGAAAGACCACATATGGAAGGAACTATGCGTGAGTCATTATTATTTGTAATTCTATTTGTGTAGATTACTAATTTTTAGGATACAAGTTAATAACAATTCTATTTAATTTGAAGATAATATTTGATCTGGATGAAAAGTTGCATCGTAAATGTGTGATGCAACGGTGTGGGAGGGTCCTAAGGAACTATAGGATCAATCTCACCCAATATAACATACGCGATGCTGATAAGAGGTTCTTGATTGATTTCCAATTCTAGACATTGATCACTATTTCACTAACTCTACACTAAATTTTTTTGTTTGTATTCTATTTAAAAAATAAATTTACGCAGAAGGAAGCCACACAACAATGGAACTACATGGACCCTAAAGACTGGGAGGCGTTTGTTACCCAAAGAAAAACAGATGAATTCAAGGTATTAAGCGCCACTTCCAATTTAATTAATATACATTTTTATGTATTCACCTATTCAAGATTAACATTTAGGTATTAAGCAATGCTCAACGAGCAAGGAGTGCACTAAATTTGCACAACCACATAATGGGTCCAAGAGGATATGCATGCATTTTCCAAAGACTACAGGCTGAGTCTGCTCAGCCTACTGCTACTCAAGAGACTGCAGAGTCCTCTACTACTGCTCCTGCACCTCTACCTCACCATGCTATGTGGATAGCTGGGAGGCAAAATAAGAAGGGATACATATCGAAGCCCGCAACTGCTGAGGCGACTGCAAGAATGGTAAAATTCAACTCTTAGAGAAATCGATCGATATTGATTATTGTTATGTTTACTTACTAATTTTTGTTGATGGTGATTAGCGGGAGCTGCATGAGCAGAGGAAGGAAGGCAAGTTCATCTCTCAGGGCACAAGGGATGAACTGACAGTTGCTATGGGTAACCCAGAGCATCCTGGACGTGTTAGGGGTGCAGGTACTGGTGTGGGCATCTAAGCGTTCTTTGGGCCATCCCACTGCAAACCTATCCCAAAAGCGGGACTTTCACAAGATGAGGTAACCTATTCTTATTTTAGAATATTATTACGAAAGGGAATTCAATAATCAGAAGCTACCGTTTCTTTTATCCATGTATAGGTAGATTCGTGAATTGATAGGAGAGTCGAGGAAGTACTTGATAAGAGACTCCATGAAGCAATTAGCAAGTGGCAGGCGTATCATACTGCCACTCAGACAGTACCTGTGGCGGGCCGCTCTTCTCCTACTGCTCGTACTGCAGAGGTTGGGAGTAATCCTATAGACCCACCACCTAGCACATCCTCTGTAAGTATTTTTATGACATAATAGCTAGTCTGTTCAAGATGATATGTTTGTGTATACATGCATATAACATTCTTTACATAAATTTATAGGGGTTGAAGCCATGCCGACTAAAAAGTCAAGAATATATCATTGCAGAGGCGTCATCTTACCCACCCCTTAAAGGGTGCATGTTTCATGGGTATCCAGTACTAGATGGTGTGGTACATGTGAGCCCAATACATGTACTCCCCGACTGGACGGATCTTGTACTGTCTCATGCACACCTAGATGCTGAAACACTTGGTGAGGTAGTAGGCGGAGTGATACTATGGCATGAAGCGGATGTCCTCTATACTGACATTGTATGATAAATTTCCATTACTTTAATTTGTTAGTGTGTATATATGAGTCAATTGATTTGAAATTATATATACATGTCAAAAAGACGAGACCTTCTACATCTTGGCCTCCACCTCCTCGACTACCAAGTTGGCTTCCAAGGGACCAACACACCTCAATAGGTCCTAATTGTAGGGGTGTGGCAGTATGGATTGGCGAACATGATCCAAATTGTCCTATAATTGTTACTATTTCGGAGGATGCTGCAGGTAAATCATATGATAACAATCTATTTATACACGTTTAGCATACATATTAATGCATACATAATACAAGTTCTGCATACGTACGTATTAATGCAGGTCAATCATATGAAAACAAGATATTTATACAAGATATTTTGGAGTTGTTTAGTTATGAATGGATGAACACATCTATGATAAAGTTGTGGATATGGTGAGATCTTATTTATACATCCATATAACTTGTTTATATACGGTGATCTGGTTTCTTATATATTAATGCATACGTAATACATGTTTGCAACCACTTACACAAGATATGTATACATTTTGGGTTTTCCCATGTGGGATTTTTCATTCCATCTTTGATTAGTCTTGTAGATAGAGACCCTTCTTTAGTTACTTCATACTGCTGTGATTCTTTTAAATATTTTGGTAAAAATAAGAAGACGGTGATAATAGCTCCACTCAATGTCGAGTAAGCTTACTTTGCTTATAATTTGGACTGAAGAAAATTACATTTTTATTGTGAATTTTGAGTTATTAATTTTTAACTTTCTTACATGTAGTGGTAGGCATTGGGAGTTACTAGTTATTGTCCCGAAGATGTTCACTGTCTATTATCTAGATCCTGTGGGGAATGAGTTGGATACATTATATGGACATACAATTAAAATGCCATTATTCTCATGAGAAATATTTCATGTTTTTATATCTCTTAACATATGTTACTACATTACTATTTAATTATACAATTTAATGGGTTACATTAACATATGTAGGGCTTTACAAGAGTATAAAAAAGCTAGAGGAAAGGTCCCCAGGAAAAAGGATCTGTCACTAATTTGGGAAAATGTGAAAGTAATTTCTAGACTGCAATGTATATATTATTTATGTGAACTGTGCTTATTTGTATTTTTGAATATTTTTTATGTTTCAATTTATAGTGTGCTACACGAGACAATGGCTGGGCATGTGCCTACTATGTGATGCTATTTATGGACCTAATACTCAAACATGATGTAATGGAAATCGATAAGATACAACATGTATTATACATAGTCTCATTAGATAATATGAAATATATCAATCTTATTATATGTTATTAATTATATATACGTCATTCTCTTTGTAGGTCTTTAAAACTGTTGACTTCATCACAGGTGGCAAGCGTTTCGATGTACATGCTCCCTATACGAGAGATGAATTAGATGCTGTAAGAGAAGAATGGGAAAAAGCCATACAAAGAGTGGGAATTTTTAGATATAATTTTATTGACAATGATGAATAAAGAATAACTTTGTTCTCATAATTATTTTTGTGTGAATGTGAATGAATTTTTATGAATTGTCATGTGTGTGAAGATGATCAATACATAAATGTTCCTACATGTGTCTGAATGTGAAAAGAGATGAAATGAATGGAACTACAGGTTGCTACTGGTTTCAACATGTGTGTGATGAAAAAATAATATGAATTAAATGTACTTATACATGTGTGTGAATCACATATATATATAATATTGTCCATCTTATTAATTTTGCAGGTTTGTGGCCTGTTGTTGGCTGAGATTAATGTATGTCGTAAATCTACAGTTCAGAACTGAACTGCAGGTTCTCATCCTGCTGACCAGCCATACAACATGCCTGCAAACTGATAAGAAAAAAAATCATAACATAGGCGTCGGTTATTTGAACAAAACTGACACCAAAGACATACGGCAGCATTTTTGATAAAAAAATCGACGTCTATGTGGCCATGAACCACGACCCTTCTGGGAAGCACGACCGTGGTGGCATGCAGGGGATATGGCGTCGGTTATTAGCACAAAACCGACGTCGGTTCATCTGATATGACGTCGGTTATCTTAAAAAAAAACATCTATAGGCCCTTTGTTGGCACGCTTTTCGGTGGCGGGAAGCGTTTTGACGTCGGTTCTTTTAATAACTAACGTCTGTAACTATTCTATAGTGTCAGTTTTCTTAAAAAACCGACGCCTATAGTCCCTTTACTGGCGTGTTTTTGGTGGCGGGAAGCGTTTTGGCGTCGGTTGGGAACCGACGCTGAAGGGGTCCACCTTTAGCGGTGCCCACTTGGGTGTCGCTTGGAAACTGATACTAAAGCCCTTAATTAACCAACACTAAAGGCATGTTCTATAGTAGTGCAATCAATATTTCAGTTATTCCTCAATGTTTACCATTCAATATTAATCATGGTGATCTTCAATAAGAGGGAAAGGATAATAAAAAATTGGTTCACTACTTATGCAAGATTTGTAGAAATGAAACTCAAGATGGAGATAAATAGTTCATAGTAAAATCAAGAATTAGTACCTTTATATCAATAAAGAGTTTCAAGTTTGCACTAAGTATGATTTTCTCCATGCATTGGGGGAGGGAGATACAAAGTAAACAAACTTATCACTAATTGGCTTAGAATTCAATGTTTGTTCAATTTGAGTTATTTAGTATTACATTTTCTAATTTACAATTTCTATCCATAATTTCCCATCAACATTATTTCTAGATTTTAGACTAGGTTTTCTAGAATTAATGTTACAATTTTGACATTACTTTTTGTCTAGATTAGATCCTAAAATGTTTTTATGCCTTATGTATAATATTATTGTACATCACTAGGCTCAACGAATGTCCATTAACTCGATATACCCTTACTAGGATAATGTAGGGTTTAAATTATTTATAGTTCAATGCATACACTTATACTTAGGTCTCAAGTTGTATATGAATATTGTTATACTAGCATGTGGATGAAAGACTTCTCATATTATAAATTAAGAAGTGTTATCTTAGATTTTATTTAGGAATATATGGTTAGATAAAATCAATTAGGTTCTCCTTCATATTCTCTCTCTATCTAAGTTTCCATTATGGTAATGTTGACTCAGGTTAAAGTTATTCATAAATCAGAGTCTTGTAATTTGTTCATACTCGAGCATGTATATTTCTAGGGTTCTTAATAATTGTTGGATCCTAGGATGGGTGATGGGATGCTCTACAGGGGGGTGAATAGAGATGAATGCCCTTAAACAAAATTCATTAGACCTTCAAGATATATCACAAGATAAGCTTGCTAATGTGAGAAGTTTGAGTGCAACTAAAACATACATAGTAAGGGAGAGAGAGATTGAATAAGCACCAAGTGACAAGCTATATAGAGTGGTTCCACACTTCAAACTAGAAGTATGTCAGTCCACTACCAATAGAGGTCAACCTCTAGGATTTCTTAACCATTGCACTCTTATATTCATTCATAAGACTTAAAATACATGAACCACCAAAGGACTTACCTAACCAATACAAAGAGTCTTCAACCTTACCAAGGACTTACCCACTTTGCAACAAGTCTTCGTACTTCTCCAAGGACTTACCCACTCTTGCAGAAGTCTTCTACCTTTTAGGAATTACCCACTCTTTTTGGATCTTCAACCTTTGACTTCACCTTCACTCGGAGAAGCTTCCACCAATGACTTACCCACTTAAGCAAGGAGTCTTCTGCCTTTACTAAGGTCTTACCCACTCTTGATCCAAGTCTTTAGCCTTGATCTTCACCAAGATACTCCTTCTCTTTGTCTTCTTCACTTCTCTTATCCAAGAGAGAACCTTCATCTTCATGGTTGAAATGAGAGATATGAAGGTGGTGGAAGTGAGAGCCTCACAAGATATACATGTAGGACTAGATCTCTTACAAATCTCCTACTAAATGGATGTAGCAAGTGATTAAGCTTAGACAGAGAGAGAGGAGGTTGTAGGATGCACTCAACTATAGACTAGGAACCTCATATAGAGTTTTGCATTGAGTGCTCAACCTTGGAATGAAGCCTGAGGGGTCCTATTTATAGTTGGGGATGCCTCTTAGCCTTTGGGAACACTTAAGAACAAAAACTAGCCATTTTGTGGCTTGCAATAGATATATTTTTGATTGGTGCAACTCCAAAATGACTAGAAACACTTTTCTGCACTTTTCCTAACAATGCAACCGGTCGAGTTTCTATAAAGGTATCACGACTAATCCCACTATGTGATAAGACCAATCTAAGACATCGGTTGAGTTTGTCCTGGTGCAACTTGACCGATCCACATAAAATAGTTTCGGTCTACAGTGGGATCGATCAAGTTCTATGAAATGAAAAATTGACCAATCAAAAGTCATTTTCAAGATCCAATCAGGATCGGTCGAGTTTGCAACTCGAGCAATGAACAACCTAATGTGAATTTTAGAAAATGGCTTTTGAGTGCTTAAATATTTGATCCAAATGCTCTTAATTTTTTCTAAGCTTTATAGGCCATACAACCATTATGATTCATAAATACTTAAATTACAAATTCACTTATTAGCACACCTATATACTAACATATATGTCAAAGACTAATGTAGAAAACCCTTGCACAATGGATTAGCTATGTTAGGTTATCATAATGTCATCAATTCTCTTTATTAGTTAATCTTGTCATTGATACATGCATGTTGACTATTTTCCTAAAATTAGACGTTCCACCCTACATGTTATCAACATTATGATTCCTTTTATTCCATGAATTCATTTCTAACTTCATTAATGTAAGGAGAGGTCCCTGACCTAAAATATGGTGACATTATAATGGTATGATCTCTTGGATCCTATGGATCGAGCATGGGGAAGATCTCTATGTTGGAATTCCATCTGACCTGATTAGATTTGGACCATAAGGTCTTTGAGAGGTAACAATCATCATATGATCATCTAAAGAGATTTTCAAGACATCAAACTATTCTGACTAGGTCTAGGGCCATATTCAATGAGGAGGAGAAAGAGAACAAGGTTTTATGTGAATCAAGCTCTCAAGCAAGGAGGGAGTGGTTGTGATGGAGACTAATATGTCCAATGAGGGCATTCTGGTTGTTGAGATCTAAGAGGCAACAAGTTGAGGAGGATTCAACACCAGATTGAAGGAACTCATTGTAGGGTTGGTAGAATCCGAGATGTCTGAGATCCATTTCAGGTTGCTACGATGGTCACATGGGAAGGAGGAGGCGGTTTCCAGTCTACTTTATATTAAGTTGTAGGTCTTCGTTGACAAGGTTTTGTGGGTTAGTCAGGTATAGTTCACTGTTGTTTCACTTTCTCCCAGATTTTTCATCTGGTTTGCTTCACTAGAGGACGGTGGTTGAGCATCCTGGTGAGATATGAAGATCTACAGTGGCAAATCTGTAGTGTACAGGCCTGTGGATATCTAGCTACAACTGTGACTAGTGATGGGGTTATAAGATGCAATGACAGAGTTGTATGTGGCATAGGGAAGACGATAATTTCCATCGGGGAGGAAACATGAGAGCCTGTAGGCGAGTTGTAGGCGAGTTGTAGGCATGTTAATGGTGGATTGGGCGGTGGTGGTCTATTTGTGATTGGAAGAAGACCATTGTAGGGAGTCGAGGGGATCAAATGTAGACATGGTGGTTGGGTTCTGATGTCTGGTCAGGAATCGACTAGTAGTGATGCTGAGATGGTGTCAACTCGTCAATTTTTTCATGCCTCCAGATCAGGATATAACCTATATATCAAATGGCAGTTCTAGGGTTCTGGGTTAACTGAGGAAGGAGGAAGAAGATTGATACATGGATGCATATAAGAAGAGGAGCAAGTATAAAATGGGATGTGGACTTTAGCCATTTGGGACATTTTTCTCTATGTGGGAGGAGATGAAAGAGTCCATCTCATTTGGATTGTCTCTGTGTATTTGTAACTGGTGTTATTTGCATGAGAGGGGTGGAAGAGAGTGTTACCTCATTTATTACGATATTAAGTTGATGACTACAGTTAAGACCATAATTACCAATTCCATTATAAATTTTGAATGAACAACCCAATGTCTATGTGATTTTAACCATGAGTTTCATTCCTACTTGGACATTAAGACCTCTATGTATATATTTGACCTTGGCATCCTTAAATATTTCCCACAATGTTTATATATTAGTACCTATATATATTGATCTAACTCAAACGTGTACATATGTATATAATTTCAAATGGATTTGCACATTTAAACTTAATTCCAAGCCATTATGTGAAAGAAAGTGAATGTAAGGTCTAATACGACAGTGAGACATGAAATATTAAATTGAACTAGATGATCTCAAAGAATGACAAAATATACACAAATGAGGGGCTAATTCGAAATTTTCTCTCAAATGAAGAACAAGAATATTTTTAGGCACAAGAAAAACTCAAAAAGAGAATAATTCGTATCAAGGGACATGATAATCAGTCAAAACGATCATATTAAAGTTGGAAACAAAGACACTGTAATATCCTCAATTTTGGTAAAATTGAGTCATAAAAATAAGTAGGAATTGATAATTAATTTCCCTCGACAATATTGTTCATGGAATAATAATGCTTTTCTCCTTTGTGGCATGGGTGCTTTTGGTAAAAGTTAGATAAATAACAGATTTTACATATAAATAAGAAGCAATGGCTTTATATATAAATAAATAAGTGAAATATGATATATTGTTGAGTTTTCAAGGGAAGATAAAATGCATGGTATTTTACATAATTAAAGGAAAAATTATCTAGCCAAGAGTGGCAACACAATGTTTGAGGCACGAAATAACATTACCTCAACCTAACCTTTGTATATTTAAGAAAATAAAAAGATTAATCAATGGGATAATAGTATTGTTTTAAATAAATAAAAGAGCAAGTTTTGAATACAAAAGATGTCCCAATGAATTCCACAATATTATAGAAACTTTGGGATAGAAAATGGGATCCTATATTTGATTTGAGAAATTTATCAGAGAGAGAGAGAGAGAGAGAGAATAATCAGATCATCTAATACAGTACCATGTTGGCTTTTAGTATATCAACTAAGTAAATTAAATTGTGGATGTATGTGATTGGAAAGATAGTGAATACCTTCCTTTGGCAACCCTGCATGCCCCTTTCTATAAATTTTAGTCTTAACCATGAGAAAGAGATTAATAAAAAGAAGATTTTGGATTACGCCATCATGGGCAAGGCAATGAACAATGATGGAAAGAATATTTGTTCTATTAATGACTTTGAGGTGGTGAGTATATAAGCATGGGTATCAGTGGTGAATATGATTAAAATACTTCCTAGATTAGTAAACTATGACCTCAAAAGTCTCTCACTATTTGTGCGTGCATGAAAAGGGAAAAAAGTCCCAATCCCTCACCCACCTCTTTCGGCCCCATTGCCATCTTCCCCCCAAACTTTAGGGTTCCTGTGAGGGCCTATATAAAGACCCCAACAACCATTGTACTTGGAACAACACCCAACGCACGGGGACCTACTGCTGGACCTTCATGATGATGATGCCACCCTATTCTTGTTGGCAATAAGTTCTAGGGGGTATAAGGTGTCTAGACGACCCTTCAAGCCCGACGAGTGCCGCCTTGCCAAGCTGATGATCTTCCTCGCCCAGGGAGGGTGGCAGAGTGTCGAAAGGAGGGTTGAGTGGCACACAACCCTCATAACTGCAGGCAACATTGCAAGCCATAAGGAGAGGAGAATTTTCTCATCATGGCCGATGCACCTGACAACCCCAGACGAGATGAGTCACACATAGAATGCATAGGTATGAAGTTCTGATCGCCATTTTCTATGGTTTGACTTGCAATAACCCTAGCAATGTAGAACCCCATACAGTCACCTCCGATCACCTCCGACCACACGAAGTGTCTAACATGGTCCGACTAGGCTGGTCGAGGGGCTAGGTGCTTCCCCCTGGCCGCGGCAGCATAGGCCCCATGCCAGGAGATGGCTTCGCGACGATCCTGTCCTACGCACACGAGTCAAGAGCAGGGAAGGGGACGATCACTGGGAAAATGACCAAGATACCCCCAGTCTGTGTGATCACACATGATCACTATGCAAGGGCACATTGGTCATTCCAAGGTCAATAATAAGAATCTCTATTAAATAATAAATGGAAATATTGGCACTGACTTGTCAATCGAGATTGACCCATTAATAGTTATTTTGCCAAAATCTAGAAATAGCTAGGAATACCCAAATATAGTAAAATTATATATTGTTTTGATCAACTAGAGAAACCTAATAAAATATCATGAAGATATAATTCTGAACCCAATTCAAAAAGTAGGGAAATGCTTGTTTAATAAGTAATTAGTATATGAAAACCCTAGATTTGGGTATTTAAGAGTAGATAACATTAAAAACCTTGCCTTTATACTTTTACCTGATCTTGATGAACATAATGGGAATCTATATTGATTATGATGATAATAGAGAACACTTAATTGAATAATTGCATACATGATAATAAATAGAGTTTCTTATGTGAATTACCATGCATGTGTAAAATTAAGGTTAAAGATCATATCTTCCAATGTTGTTAATGAACATGATTGAATCGAAGTAATCATATTGGAAAGGATATATTGGATACAGTAATCAGGGCTTCACCTAATGATCAATATGCATAGGAAATAGGGTTTGACCCTTAATCCATATCCTAAAATTGAGACTAAGGAAATCTGAACTATAGGATAGGGCCGAATAGGGTTTACTGTGATTAATATGTAATGGTGACACTTTAGGATTTATATTCATGTAGACTAAAATATGGATTGTTTGATTTTCTTGTTGATTGGATAATATGCTTGAAGTGTATTCCACATGATAATATGCATGACTCACCATCCAGGTACATGGTTACGATTATGACTACCTGAAATATAGTTTGCCGATTCCAATTGATTTCTGAGGATTGATTTGATAAATAAACTATTGGTTGTTTATTTAATTCATGTTCAACTATGATGCCAATATGAGTATTGTAAAGAAGTGAAATCACCTCCTTACTAAAAATTTGAACAATATAACCTCCAGTCCAAACACACTTCAAATGTATGCTTGGAGTGGGTGTAAAATTTTCAAATCTTTATTAATGGTATACAAAACAACCAAAGTATAGTGGCGGAAGAAAATAATGACCATATTCAATTTATAAGACAAGGTAACATCTTAAAATTACATCATAAGGATACCCGTAGAGGAAATCTAAACTATCTCAAGATTGTCTCCAAGATTTAACTTCACAATCTAAGTCTAAGTCAACATGCCTTGTCATCCATGTCCTCCACCTAGGGTTGGAAGCATACCCCAACAAGAAGAGAAAAACAAAAGACATCAGCAAAGGCTGGTATGTGCATACTAAAAAGAGCAAATTGAGAAATTTGTAAAGAATAAGGGACATCAAAATAAAAAGCTTCCCATGCAAGAGATAAGTACTACCCAATCGGGCATAAAAGAAAAGAATCACCATCACATAATAAAAGAAGATACTTGACATAGTAAAAAAAATAAAGATTGTACCACATAAGCACATATCATGATTTGGGCACATAACCCATCAAGATTTTTAGGCACATAACCCAACATCAATTTTGGCACATAACCCATCATAAACATCATCAACATGCATGCATGTGAGATAAGCATATCCCTAGAACAATATAAATAACAATGGCGTCCAAGCCTCATAAACTTGAAACCTGATAGAGATTGACACATAACCAAACTCCCAATATATATAAAATGGGCCAACCCTCATAAAGTTGAAAACCCTGGGTACGAGGTTCCGTTCTGTACCAAAAGAGTAGGAAATATCACATCTTCTTGGTAGGAAATAACACATATTCCATGAACAAAACCAATACAATTACACTACTCTAGTGCTACTAAATCACATAACATGTTAAATGTAGAGGCAAGTATAAAAGTATAGTCAGAATTGTACAATGTTGCAATCACACAATGGACAACAAAAAAATATAAACATCCACTTCAAAGTGGGATTATAGTATCAAATAAAATCAACATGCACCAAGGCATAAGATAAGAGTCAAGAGAATATCCATGATTACCACAAACAAGATAGTTCACAAGAACCATGATATTAAAAGATAAGAGCAATGTGTATAGGCTATTGTCCATAAGACCAAGAGAAAGAAGAAAATAGGTGCATTTCTCAATAAGAATAATAGGGGACGCAAACATACCTCAACTTCAGAGTCTACTCTGCCCAAAGACAAATTTAGGTCCAAGCCTATGCCTCCAAAGAACTTATGATGCATATATGTGGAATTAGGGTTAGGTTTCCATTAATTATCAAAACCCTAAAAACCACCTTTTATTAATGTATGATTTAGGTTATTAAAACCATTCCATATTTTAGTTTATGTTATTAGGAGTCCAAAACATATTTAGTATGTTTTCCTGACTTATGGATATTTAGTTATGATTTTTATAAGTTAATTCACCTATAATTAGATCCATTGAAAAGACCTATTATTAAACATTGGATTTACTCATAAAATCTAATATCATTAGATAGGTCTTATTTTTTTGAATCCAATGACTATTTATTTGAAATTTTTGGACAACCACAATAAAAGATATGAATTTTGTAAGATCGACCAATCAGATAATTAGATAAAGCCACGTAGGCGAGAAAATCCGCATAGAGAAAGGGAAAAGTAGGTTGGGCCCACATGACTTGGCCCAATGAGCACCGACCAAGTCATTAGGTCAAGGTTTGGTTGACTAGCCCCATTGCAAAGATGTATGAATGCAAAATGACCGAAATGCCCCTAGGTGATGAGACAAATAACGAAGAAAATGAAGGGCATGTAGGTAATTTCTAGAGGGGTCATCTTCCCCATAGCTTCTGCATGACATGGCCACAGACAACACGGCTGTTAGAAGGTGCTAATTTGAGCAAAACTCTGGATAGCCCCGATTTGAATGAAGAAAGGTACCAAAATGAATCCGTCTAGCTAATTTGGGCAAAACTCTGGAAAGCCCCGATTTGAATGAAGAAAGGTACCAAAATGAATCCAAAGGCAAGGCGAACTCACCACCGAAGAGAATCAGAAAAATCACAGTGTCCACAACCCGCACAAGCTGCCACAAGACAAGAGGGTAAACTTGATCGATGAGGGTCCAAAGCTCTCCAACGAGGCCAATTTGGGTGTGAGGGGGGATCCTGGAGTTCGAACGGAGTCGAGGGAACCCAAATACATAAGCGGGGTGCGGTAAGGAAGCATCTGTGAAAACCATGGAGAAGAAGGAAATTGGGGGTTCCTTTCATAGGCCACGATAGAGGTGGTGCTAGGGGTCAGGTTGAGTGGAATCAAAAGAGGAATAAATGCCGAAGAAATTTCGTGGAAAGACCATCTGTAGCGAGAGAAATCAACAAAAGAATCGTCACAAAACTCGGCGGCAAACAGAGGTCTCCGACTCATGGTTGAAGATAACCCTGGTGCCTTCCGATCAAGATCAGACGGACCGGGAGGACCCCCTGCTTCCATGTTCGGCGTGACAGAAATCAAAATACCAAACCTTATCCAAAAAGAAATCAGAATGAATGTGAGATATTGAACTATTTACTTTTTCTCTTTCATCAATTAATGGTCCAAACATTATCCAAATTAAGTGAAATTTTGCACAGAGGCCAATTAAGGCATGTAGATACTGATTATGTACTTAGTTTTTCCTTTTGGAAACCATTAATGTGTTAAATAAATGAAATATCATTTTCTCTTTCCTCCTTCATTAATGGCTTTAGGATTATCCAGATTTGATGAAACTTGATCCACACGTCATATTTAATGTGTTAGATATGATTTTGTCATTAGTTTTACATATTGGAGTTGTTTGTTTATTTATTTAATATTTTGAAGCTTCTACACACTTTCTCTCTGTTGATTTCACCTTTTAAGCAAACTTTCTCCAAATTGGATGAAAATTCTCCCAAAGGCTATATTTACTATGTAGATTACAAATCTAAGATTATTTTCCTCCTTTGGAGGCATTTAATATTTTATTTGATATTTTGGGGAAAAGACACATCTCTTTTCCAATATGAATTAAATGCATTATTATTATGTGAATAAAGTGAAACATGACTCCCAAGGTAATTGGGACCTGAGGAACACAATTTTAAACTTAGATTTTACTTTTGGGGTTTCTTTTTATGAGATATGTCATATGGCCCATTAGATCATTACTTAACCGATTAAGTCCTTTATCTTCATATTACCAACCAAATGAATTATGTGACATATTCGATTACACTATTCATGCATTAGATCATTAGGATCACTCTAACCTCTACCTTGTTTGGCAAATATCAAAAGGTCAAACTTCTAGGGTAGGGTTTGAGATCCGGTATGTTACAACACTCCACCCCTTAAAAGGATTTCTTCCTCAAAATATATAGATTCAAACATCAACCGCCAACTACTTCTCCACCCCTTAAAGGGTTCAACCTAACAAGTCAAACTAAACAACTTTTTAGAGCTACCCACATCTCTTAATTGTGCAAGTTTTAGAGATTTATGTTTCTCATGTATCCAACTAGAAGTCATACCATCTAGGGATGAGTTTTAGGTCATTGTGTCTCTAACCTATGAACCCTACATCAGCATCCACAAGTCATAGGGTATGTCAACTACACCTTTATATCAAATCTAGTCACAACTCCAAAGTCAAAACTAGGGTTAGATTATACTCAAACTATAGTTTCTCTTCATTGTGACATAGTTCAAGAAAAATTCAGGAAAATCCAGAGAAAACATTTTGTTTTGTACATATAGTAATATGGAAAATAATTTGTTGTGAAAAACTTTTGCGATTAAAAAATGAAATTAGGGCCCAAAATCCAAATGAGAAACCAAGTCACAATTTCCATAATATGACCTCTTATCATAGTCTCATCCTCAAATCAAACCTTTGTTGCATAAAAAGATCATCATTGATCAAATCTAGGGTGAACATCTCATCTAAAGACAACTATCTAATTCAAGGGTCAAACTAGGGAGACAAAATTGAAATAGTCTGATTTCGACTACCATAGGCTCTAATACCATGTTGTAAAGAAGTGAAATCACCTCCTTACTAAAAATTGAACAATATAACCTCCACTCCAAACACACAACAAATGTATGCTTGGAGTGGGTGTAAAACTTTCAAATCTTTGTTAATGGTATACAAAACCAAAGTATAGTAGCAGAAGAAAATAATGACTATATTCAATTTATAAGACTAGGTAACATCTTAAACTTACATCATAAGAATCCATGTAGAGGAAATCTAAACCACCTCAAGATTTTCTCCAAGCTTTAACTTCACAATCCAAGTCCAAGTCAACATGCCTTGTCATCCAGGTCCTCCACCTAGGGTTGGAAGCATACCCCAGCAAGAAGAGAAAAACAAAAGACATCAGCAAAGGATGGTATGTGCATACTAAAAAGAGCAAATTGAGCAATTTATAAAGAATAAGGGACATCAAAATAAAAAGCTTCTCATGCAAGAGATAAGGACTACCCAATCAGGCATAAAATAAAAGAATCACCATCACATAATAAAAGAAGATACTTGCCATAGTCAAAACAATAAAGATTGTGCCACATAAGCACATATCATGATTTGGGCACATAACCCATCAAGATTTTTGGGCACATAACCCATCATAAACATCATCAACATGCATGCATGTGAGATAAGCATATACCTAGAACATCATAAATAAACAATGGTGGCCAAGCCTTATAAACTTGAAACCTGATAGAGAATGGCACATAACCAAACTCCCAATACATATAAAATGGGCCAACCCTCATTTAGTTTGAAAACCCTGGGTACGAGGTTCCTTTCCATCCCAAAAGAGTAGGAAATATCACATCTACTCGGTAGGAGATAACACATCTTTTATAAATAAAACCAATACAATTACACTACTCTAGAGCTACTGAATCACATAACATGTTAAATGTAGAGGCAAGTAGAAAAGTATAGTTAGAATTGTACATGTTGCCATCAAACAATGGACAACACAAAAATATAAACATCCACTTCAAAATGGGCTTATAGTATCAAATAAAACCAACATGCACCAAGGTATAAGATAAGAGTCAAGAGAATATCCAAGATTACCACAAACAAGATAGTTCACAAGAACCATGATATCAAAAGATAAGAGCAATGTGTATAGGCTATTGTCCATAGGACCAAGAGAAAGAAGAAAATAGGTGCATTGCTCAATAAGAATAATAGGGGATGCAAACATACCTCAACTTCAGAGTCTACTCTATCCAAAGCCAAATTTAGGTCCAAGCCTATGCCTCCAAAGAACCTATGATGCATATATGTGGAATTAGGGTTAGGTTTCCATTAATTATCAAAACCCTAGAAACCACCTTTTTATTAATGTGTGATTTAGGTTATGAAATTGAGTTTATGTTATTAGGAGTCCAAAACATATTTTATTATGTTTTTCAGACTTATAGATATTTAGTTATGATTTTTATAAGTTAATTCACCTTTAATTAAATCCATTGAAAATTACTATTATTAAACATTGGATTTACTTATAAAAACTTTTATCATTAGATAGGCCTTATTTTTTTTTGAATCCAACGACTATTTATTTGAAATTTTTGGACAACCACAGTGAAAAATATGAATTTTGTAAGATCGACCAATCAGATAATTAGATAAAGCTACGTAGGTGAGAAATTCCACAAAGAGAAAGAGAAAAGTAGGCCTGGCCCACATGACTTGGCCCAATGAACATCAACCAAGTCAATAGGTCAAGGTTTGGTTGAATCACCCCATAGCAAAGAGATATGGATGTGAAATGACCGAAAAGCCCCTAGGCGATGAAACAAATAAAGAAGAAAATGAAGGGCAGGTAGGTAATTTCTGGAGGGGTCATCTTCCCCATAGCTTCTGTGTGACATGGCCGCAGGAAACACAGCTGCTACAAGGCACTAATTTTGGGTAAGACTCAGGAAACCCCCGATTTGAACGAAGAAAGGTACCGAAATGAATCCAAAGGCAAGGTGAACTCCCCACCGAAGAGAATAAAAAAATCACAGTGTCCATGACCCTTACAAGCTGCCACAAGACAAGAGGGTAAACTTCATCGATGAGGGTTAAAATATCTCCAATGAGGCCAATTGAGGTGTGAGGGGGGATCCTGGAGTTTGGACGGAGCCGAGGGAACCCAAATATATAAGCAGGGTGCGGTAAGGAAGCATCTCCAAAAACCATGGAGAAGAAGGAAATTGGGGGTTCCTTTTATAGGCCATGATAGAGGTGGTGCTAGGGGTCAGGTTGAGCAAAATTAGAAGAGGAATACAATTACAAAGAAATTTCATGGAAATACCATCTATAGCGAGAGAAATCAACAAAACAATCGTCACCACGGCCAACAGAGGTCTCCGACTCGGGGTTGAAGATAACCCTGGTGCCGTCCAATCAAGATCGGACAAGCCGGTTGGACCCCCTACATCCATGTTTGGTGTGACAGAAATAAAAAGACCAAACCTTATCCAAAAAGAAATCAGAATAAAGTGAGATATTGAACTATTTACTTTTTCTCTTTCTTCAATTAAGGGTTCAAACATTATCCAAATTAAGTGAAATTTTGCACAGAGACCAGTTAAGGCATGTAGATTCTGACTATGCACTTAGTTTTGTCTTTTGGAAACCATTAATATGTTAAATAAATCAAATCTTATTTTCTCTTTCCTCCTTCATTAATGGCTTTAGGATTATCCAAATTTGATAAAGCTTGACCAACAAGTCATATTTAATGTGTTGGATATGATTTTTTCATCGATTTTATATATTGGAGTTTTTTTGTGTATTTATTTAATATTTTGAAGGTTCTACACACTTTCTCTCTCCTGATTTCACCTTTTAAGCAAACTTTCTCCAAATTGGATGAAAATTCACCCAAAGGCTATATTTATTATGTAGATTATGAATCTAAGATTATTTTCCTCTTTTGGAGTCATTTAATATTTTATTTAATATTTTGGAGAAAAGACACATCTTCTTTTCCAATTTGAATTAAATGCATCATTATTATGTGAATAAAGTGAAACTTGACTCCCAAGGTAATTGGGACCCGAGGAACACAATTTTATACTTATATTTTACTTTTGGGGTTTATTTTTATGAGATATGTCATATGGCCCATTAGCTCATTACTTAACCAATTAAGTCCTTTTCTTCATATTACCAACCAAATGAATTATGTGACATATTTGATTACATTATTCATACATTAGATTATTAGGATCTCTCTAACCTCAACTTTGTTTGGAAAATCTCAAAAGGTCAAACTTCTAGGGTAGGGTTTGAGATGTGGTATGTTACAAGTATCACATAAGTAAATGATAATATTCTAAACCCTAGCCTCATGTATATCAAGGGGTGATACGCACAAGCCCTGGAGGGGACAATGATCATGCCCGAGACAATATATCCAGTAAGGGTTAATATATGTAAAGAATATGCAAGTACTTATTTGTATGTGATTATCTTAGTTGCACACATTATGGTTTCACCCCATGTACATAGTATAACTTGTTATGCTGATCCGTGATTTGTTTGTTGACATTTTAGGTACATGCTAATTATGAGGATGTCAACATGCGATAAACCAAATGGAAATTACTTGAAAGCATTAAAGTTAAGTTAAAGGAGGAATAGATAGATGATTAATTCTTCTCAATAGGTATTAGTTTCATGAGGAATATCATTGTACAATTTTCAAACAATATTTGGAATAAATGAAATTATTTATTATTTGCTAAGTTTGGATCCTTGGGAACATATAGTGAGGTTGTTACATTTGGTATCATAGCCCATATTTTTCAAATAATATTTAATAATTAATATTTTCATATAATCTGTAGAAATATGAGGGAATTGTTAGGGCATTTTCTGAAGACAACGATGTCTAGAAGGGACCACGACCAGGGGCTGGTAAAAATTTTCCTCCACACCACTAGTCGGCTTATGAGGACTCCCAGACATGTGTATCCTTCTTGGCTAAAGTCAGAAGTCTTTTTCCCGAAGTAAAATAGCTTTAGGGTTCCTTCTCATCCGCTTCTCATACTCTTTCTTAATAAACCCTAAAAGAAACTTCTCTCCTCATCTCAGGTTAGGGTTTTTGAAAAGAAGTAGGATTAAGACATCCTCCACCAATTAATGTACATATAATGTGAAATGTTAATGCACATATAAATGTGGAAATAATAAAAAAGTAAAGAAGGATTCTTTATGCATTTTCCTTTGCAAAGGTAAACCCTAGATGGATCTAGGGTTGGTCTAGGAAAACACTTAATGGGTAAAGAGAATCATAAAACTAAGATGCAAGGTTTAGTCTATATAACTGAACCCAAACCCTAATCCTGGAAAATGGGAGTAGAATGGGTAAAACGGAAACCCTACCCATATGAACCCCCATTATGGTACGAGTAATGTGAAATAAGAAAAAGGTAAATAAGTCTATAAGCCATGGGTTTCCATGTATGAATGTGGAGAGATTTATATATGATTCATATGAAAAAGAAAAGGTTTTAAGAGACAGAAACAACCTATGAATAAGGCATTTATGGATGTAACCTACTCAAATTTATATCTATCTCTATGAGTTAAAGAGCATGGGCTGGACAATGGAGTACCAAGCCCAGATGGGATAGTAGTATAAGGTGCCAAGCTAAGATGTGATGGGCATATGAGGTGTCTAGCCCGGATGGGAAGACTAGAGAAATACTAAGCCTAGACAAGATGGTATGAATGTCCACTGGAACTACAACCCTAAAGAGAGGGTTCCCCATAAATATGCTCCCCTAAAGAGAGGGCTCACCATGAGAGAAAATGAATAAAGGTCAAGAAGTTAAGTAATAGAAAATACATAATTAGAGTGCATAAAAATGAATATAACTTGCTCATCGCCCTAATACTATCTCTAAAGTAATGGATGGATAAAAAAATACCCCCAATGAGTGGGTATGTTGTCCCCAGATAGTTGGGAGGCTATTGAGAATACTCCCAACAAGTGAGTATGAATGCCCCCAACGAGTGGGTATACCATAAAGATTGGGAAAATAAAGATTGAGAGGATATAGTCTAAAATATATGTTTAACATATAATGGTTAAACAAAAAGAGATGAGTTAGGTGACTCAGTCTTCCATGAATATGTGCATGTGAAATAAGGAATCAATAAGAAAAGTTTTAAGAAACAATGCTTTATATGAGAATAACTTCTCAACTATCTCTGATGGATGTGTGTGAAACATGGGGGATGTAAGATCACTTTGTGATCAGATACTATGTGAGAGAAAGGTCCACATTAAGTTGATAGGTGATCAGATCACTTCAAGGTTGTATGCTTATGTGAGAGAAAGGTCCACATTAAGTCGATAGACGATCGGGCTAGGGCCCATATATATACTATATACGATGTAGGGACCACCCTAGAGAAAGGGATCCCTAAATGAATAGTCCAGAGAGAGAGAGAGTATCCCACATAGATTAAGATTTGAGAAGTTATAAAGAAAATGCATGAGTATATACATGAGAAACGCAAGTAACCAATGGTTATAAATGAAAGTGAAAATCTAAATATAACTTGCTCGAACCCCTCGTACCACCTCTGTATGTGTGATATATATGGTCACCCACCTTAATAGGGGGAGACAAGAAAGGTCACCTACCTGAATAAGGGCAGACAACAAAGGTCACCTTCCTGAATAGGGGGAGACATCAAAGGCCATCCGCCTGAGTAGGGGAAGACATCAAATGCCATCTGCCTGAGTAGGGGAAGACATCAAAGGACATCTACCTAAATAGGGGAAGACATGAAAGATCATCTGCCTGAATAGGGGAAGACATCAGAGGTCATATAAGCTTAGACCAGGCCTCAGACTGGGAAGGTCATATGAGGTTAGACCGGACCCCAAATTGGGAAGCTCATACGAGGTCAGGCCCCATATTAGAGAGACCAACATGGAACCTAGCTCTAGATTGAGAGGTGGCATAGTCTCCAATATAATGACAAGATCCTAAGAGAGGGTATCCCATAGGTTGAGTAAAAATGAGTTGAGATGTTATGATAAAAGCCATAAATAAAGATGAAAATACGAAACCTTTAGGGCTAGTGTGCCAAACTGTGATGGATCAACCCAAGAGCGGGAAGATGACCTATGGGGGAGGAAAAACCTTAGACCTTGAGGTCAGGTTATGGCTAGAGAGCCTAACTTACTCTTGTGAGCCATAAAGGCACCCTAGGTTAGGACCTTTCCTAGAAACGTAAGTTGACCAAATCAATTTAAAGATTGAGGTAACCATAAATGTCATCTATATAAAATATGAAAACACATATATTGAGTATGATTCTTTGAACTGAAGTATGCCATCTCTGAGGGACATGAGAAGAAGTCATTATGAAAGTGGCTAGCTGTATGAGACTGAGTCCGGAAAAGAAATGTTTCTATGAGTCCAATGAGGGGACATAAAGTGAATAATGAGCATTATAAGAGATGAAGGAAATCTGGTTTAAGGAATTACATATGAAAATAATGTGCTTGAAGAATAGTTAAAGTTGTGACATCTCCAAGAAACCCTTGGGAAGGGTAGAGTCCTAAGTCAGTCTTAAGATCAAGTAAGGTGTATTAAAGGTACATAGGACTGATGGGATTAGGAGTTGATCATGTCTTGAATGCATAATACCATGTGGTTGGGAGATAACAACTGTGTTTTCCTGAGGCCTATGACTCAGGGGGTTGGCCACCTTCATGATGTTCATGTGGCCGTAGGGGTGAGAGGGGCACTCCCTAATTAAGGATGAGATCACTCCAAAAAGTACATATACCCTTAGAGACCTCAAGGAAGTAGCTAAGGCTCATAATGTATGAGGTATAAATATAAAAGATATAAAAAAGTCATGAAAACTTGAGTGAAGTTGTGTGACACGATTTTACTATGCGTATAACGCAAGTGTACACGTCAGAGTAATATATGCCTTGTGAGGTCCGAGTCGAACTCAGGGACACTGAACTATCGGTAGACTACTACTAACTGTTCGCAATCAGCTAGACCGATTAAAATGTCTTGAGGGTTGACTGAAAAATAAAAGAAAAATAAAAGAAAACAAAGCAATCGATTAAATGTTGAATTTAATCAAATTAGATGGGGATCTTTAGGATTGCGATTTCACTGCGGGTTCTCGTTGTATGTATTTCTATATAGTTAATCAAATTCATCTCTCATTCCGGGTAGTGGCATGTAGTGAGAATTGTACACTGTCGTGATACAATTCACTACCTAAATCTAGGTTGGTTCTGCCGTTGTAGTAACCTATACCCTAAATTAGGTGCATTAAAATCAACCTATGGGTTTCCACCATTGACCGTACATCACTTTGTTCAAGGGATTTATTAATTAATGTGAATTTCGTCTCTTTTCAACCGTTAATTCTTCTTTCAAAGCAATTAAAGGCATTGAATTATCATTATGGTGATCAATCATAATGATATAATGGAGAAAATGAAATCATACCACGGATTTAAGAGATGAAATATGAATTACTATGATAAAAACGTCATACAATGATTACCCGGGTTACTCCCGGTCCTATATACAAAGGGGATTAGCCCCGCATGTTCATCTCAATGAAAGACATGGTAGAAGAAAGAAAAAACATGAAGAAAACGTGGATGAAGTGATGTAAACCCCTGAACGGAGAAGATCCAAACGCTCCTCAACGTAGAGGGCGCGAACTACAACCTTCCGGCGGTGGAAAATGACTTCTGCGGCTCTCAGAACGATCAGGGTGTGCTTCTGGGCTCCGTTCTCTTCTTCAACTCTCCTTGAGATGTGTGCAACGGCTAATGACGTGGTAGATAGCTCCTGGCCGCCATCATTAGGTATAAACACCAAATTAGATCGTCAAAATATCCCCACTGTTGGATTCGGGACAATCTAGAGCAAAAACTAATCTGACGGCGTCGATACCATCGACGCGAGTCGATGGTATCGACCCACCAGGGTATCGACAAGCTTTCCTTCTTCTCTGACGTTCCGCCTGATGCCGACTCGATACCATCGACGCGGGTCGATGGTATCGACATCTTTAGACGTCGGTTTTGTCACCTTTCCGACACTGAAGCTGTAAAACGTCGATAGTATCGACTTTTGTGTTGATAGTATCAACCGGCTGATCGCTGGCAACCTGAAGGTAAGTCGCTACCATCGACTTCCCAGTCGATGGTATCATCTCTGCTGGGCTTCTCGCGGCTGTCTCTCTGTGACTGTGTCGTAACTATCGACGGATGTCGATGGTATCGACAACTGCATATATGTGTTTTTCCTGGAATTGCAAGACAAAACCAAATCAGCCAAGCTAAAACCCATTATAATAATCGTTTATAACCAAAAAGATAAACTATGAGAGATTTGATAAAAAATGAGATTATAGACTAAAGTAAGTGAATTATGTGATACTAACCACAAAAGTGACTAATAAACACATAAAACACATGTCAAACAGGTCTATAAATGCGACCCAAAATCATCGCATCATTGTGCCCAAACTTAAGAGTGAGAAAGGGGTATTTGACTTCATGAAATATAAGAATATTGTGGAATTAAAAGCAAGTATGGTTTAGAGTCATGTTGAGAATACTCCAACTTAAAATATAAAGTGGAAAGATAATGTGTGGATAAACCATATCTGCTCTTAGAATAGAATGAACTTTGTGGATAAAATATGTCGACGACATGTTGTTCCAGATGTTGTTACAAACTATCTTGGTTGTACATTTATTCCAAACATACCGCAAAAAAAAAGATATTTTACAACAAAGATGTTTTAAAACGCCACCAATGGAGGCTTGTCGTGCTCCCGTCTGGGCGACTGGAGAAGCGACTGGAGGTGTGACGGCTTCTCTCTGGCCACGTCCTTGGTCGAATCTGAGAAGAAGGGAGAGAGAACCAACTGTTAATACGATCAACGACGCGGTGGAATCATCAGATCCATTGGAAAAGCCTCTGAACTGGGAAAGCATCAAGCCGAGAAGAGGTGGCTATGCTACGGATCTGGAGAAGGTTGACGTTATTCTGTTGGACGGGAAGGTTGTCTATCCGAGAAGTGAGGCAGTGGAGAATGCTAGTAAATGGAGCAACTATATCTTAGGCTATGTGATCGATTTTCGCCCACATATTCCATTCTTAACGAATCACTTCAGCAATATCTGGGGCACCAACGGATTTTTTGAGGTGTTCAATAGAGGCGACGGTTTCTTCCTGATCAGGTTTGAGCTGTCGGAGGACCTGGAGAGGATTCTCAATGGTGACTGGCATGTCATGGACAGGCCTGTCATTCTCAAGAAATGGCAGCCGGGCAATAAACAGGTGAAGATGCCGCTGCTGGATGTTCCAGTCTGGGTGACGTTGAAGGAGGTTCCTATAGATCTATGGGATCAAAGGATGTTTAGCAGGATTGGTTCCGTTCTAGGGACGCCGTTAAGAATGGATGAGTCGACTCTGAATCTTCAGAGGCTTGATGTAGCGCGAATTCAGGTCCTAATGAACAGAAATCCTAAGTATCCAGATGAGGTTATTATGAAGGATGAGTGCGGGAATGAGCATCATATTATGATTGACTATGAGTGGATTCCCCATGTCAGTGGCAAATGTGGTTATCTAGGACATGATGATTGTTCTGTTCCGAACAAATCGTTTGGACGAGGTTATAGAGATCCGAGTGAACAGATCTGGAAAGTAAAGAAGATGGATGTTGTTTCTGTGCTCGACAGAATTCTTGAGAAGGATTCTAGTGCTGCTGATAACTTTATCCTGGAGGAAATTGAAGATATGGAGGAGATAAGGAAGGGCAATGCCAGTAGTTATCCCATTGAAATCATAGTCGAAGATGAGCTCCTATCTGAACAGGTGAATAAGGGCTTTGTTAGTGTTAATCCTGATGATGTCCAAGTTGAAAAATCTGGTGGAGATGTTGTTAGCTGTATCAATGGTGTTACGTCTGTTCCTGGTACACCATCTTCAGTCATTGCTTTTCCTAATATCTCACCTGTTAGTGAAGGAAGTTCGCAGGCTTCTTCGAGTGTTGTTAGTTATGATAAAGGGAAAGGAAAGGCGAAAGAGCCTCCCAAATGCCAAGGAAAATTGAATGTTAATGTGAGGTTAGAAAAACTCCAATCTGCCCCGACTCCTAGAGAACTGAATTTAATTTCTTCTGAAACTGAGGCTGACAGTTCAACAGACGATAAGATTAAATGACTCTTCAGTGCACTATCTCCTCTTGGAATGTTAGAGGAATCAACAACAAAATCCTTAGCGTTCAAGAGGAGATAAGGAGGGCAAACTGTGACGTGTTTGTCCTGGTTGAAACAAAGTTAATAAGGAAAAGATTGGATAAGTCGATGAGAAAGTTTTTTGCTGATTATAATTGGATATCTAATAGCGCGTCTCATGCGTTTGGTCGTATTATTGTGCTGTGGAAGAATGATAATTGTACTATTACTAAGTTTTCTGAATCCGATCAAACTTTGCATTTCTTGCTTGAGAAAGATGATGCTATCCTGAATGTTACTGTTGTTTACGGTCATAATGGGGATTATGATAGAGAAGGGCTTTGGTCTGATTTGAAGCATTGTAGTAACTCTATTTATGGTGCTTGGGTTATTATCGGAGATTTTAATGCTGTTCAGAGGAATGATGAGAAAATTGGTATTCTTCGCCCCACAAAAAAGTCCATGGAAGACTTTAATAATTTTATGATGTTCAATGGCTTGTTAGATTTGAACCTTGCTGGTCCTCGATATACTTGGAAAAACAATCAAGATGGGGATAACTTTATATCTACTAAAATCGATAGAGTTTTGTATAACCAGGATTTTCAAGTCGGGTTTGATGAATTTCATGGTGAGACTGTTTCTAATACCATCAGTGATCACTGTAGGATTTTCTTGAAGATCAGAGAACCTATCAAAAGAAACTCTCCCTTTATGTTTATCAACAGCTGGGTTACTCACAAAGACTTTGGAAAGATTCTTGAGGAGAGTTGGAATATTGAAGTTCATGGTCATGCTATGTTTAGATTTTTTAGAAAGCTGGAACATCTGAAAATTAAGCTCAAAAAGTGGAACTTTTCTAATTCCGGGAATGTGTTTGAAAAGGCTACTGAAGCTAAGTTTACTGCTCTTGAAGCTCAAAAGAAATCTTATTTGAACCCTGAAGATGAAAATCTAAGGTTACAAGCTAATGTTTTGAGAAGAGAAGCTCATGTTGCGTCCATCAGAGAAGAAGCTTTGTATAGAAAAAAATCTAGGGCGACTTGGTTGAAGGAAGGAAATCTTAATTCCAAGTACTTCTATTCCTCTATGAAAACTAGACGGAGCAGGAATAATATCAAAAGTCTCAATGTTGATGGTGTTACTGTTAGGGATAGCCAAAAGATAAAGGATGCTATTGCCGATCATTATGAGAATATTTTCTGCAAGATAAATACTGGAGGAGTGTGGAAAGGGAATTGGAATGGTGCCAAGATTAACCCAAGTCAGAATGAGCTTCTTACTAAAATGGTTACTAGAAAGGAGCTGGATGATGTCGTCTCTAATTTGAGTGAGGATAAAAGTCTCGATCCTGATTGTTTTAATGGCTGTTTTTATAAGAATGCTTGGAAGGTTATTGGAGATGATGTTTTTGAAGCTGTGAAGGAGTTCTTTGTGAATGGTTCACTGCTGAAGGAAGCTAATAGAACTTACATTACTCTTCTGCCTAAAGGAGATGATAAATCGTTAATCACTAATTGGCAACCTATTGCTCTGTGTAATGTTTTCTATAAACTCATCTCTGAGATTCTAGCAAATAGATTGCAGAGCTGTATCTCTTCCATCATTGATAAGAATCAATGTGCTTTCATTAAAGGGAGGAACATCAAGGATGCTATTCTTCTCTCAAATGAGATCATGACTGATGTGTTTAAAAAAGGTGGTAAGAATATGTGTGTCCAAGTTGACATTTCGAAGGCTTATGATTCAGTGAATTGGAAGTTTCTTTATTCTATTTTGAGAAGAATGGGCTTTGCTTGTAAGTGGATTAGATGGATTGAAGTTATTTTCAGCACTACCTCATATCAAATTCTTGTTAATGGAGAGGTAACAAGAAATATTTTCCCTCTGAATGGGGTTAGACAAGGCGATCCTATTGCCCCCTATCTCTTCACCATTGCTATGCAATGTCTGTCTGAGATGATTAAGAATGACTCTAACTATGCCCCTATTCAGGTGTCTAAGAATATGAGCTGCTCCCATCTTATTTTTGCTGACGATCTTATGATGTTCTCTAAGATTGGTAAAGATAATGCTGAGAATATGAAGTCCTTGCTTGATAATTTTGCTTCTCTCTCTGGTTTATGTATCAATAAAAGCAAGAGTATGATTCTTATGAATTCTACCAAAGACGAGGATGATATTTCTAATATCTTGGGTATAAAGATTGGTAAGTTAGAGGATGCTAAATATCTTGGTCTTCCTATCTTTCCTGGCAAACTCAATAAGAATTACTGTGGCAGGCTCATTGATAGAATCAATAAAAGAATGGAAGGCTGGAAATCAAAGACCTTGTCCTTGGCTGGTAGGGTAGAGCTGGTTAAGTCTACTCTATCTACCCTACATCTTTACTGGATTTTATCTTTTCCTTTGCCTAGCTCTGTTTTGGATGATATTGATAGAATTTGTCGCAATTTCATTTGGGGGGATTCAGAGTTAAAATCCAACCTTCACCTTCTTAAGTGGGAGAGTATCACTTTACCTAAAGCTGAAGGTGGGCTTGGTTTAAGGAAGAGTAAAGAGGTGGCTGATGCTTGCATTATTCTGAATGCTTGGGATGTGGCACGGAAAAAGGATTCGTTGTGGGTGAAATGGGTGAATGAGAAGTATTTAAGGAAGGAAACTTATTGGAGTGTGAATGTTTCTACTAATTTCTTGTGGATGTTCAATAATCTCATTCGTATTAAGGATGAGTTGCTGAAATTCTATGAGATTAAAATCGGCAAAGGGGATAGTGTTGACATTTGGAAAGATCCTTGGCTTAATGGGAGATTCCTTCATGATTTTGTTGAGCATAGTTATTTTGTTCGTGCTGGTTTATCTAATGGTGCTAAGATGAATTCTATTATCAAAAATGGCTGCTGGAATATCAAGGATACGAGGTGCTCAAAGAATTTGCTGGATGTTCTGGATAGGGTGCATATTGATAAGGAGCAAGATGATAGATATTATTTCAAAGGGCAAAAAGAGGTTAGACTGAAGGTGATTTGGGACCATATTCGAACCAGAGGAGAGAAGAAAGATATTTTTTTGTGGCTTTGGAAGACTAAGGCCAGTATGAATTCAAAGTTTCACACGTGGAAAGCTATTCATAATAAGCTTCCTACTACTAACTATTCTAGAAGGAGGGGGATTTCTGTTACTTCGATTTGTTATCTATGCATGAATGATTATGAGGACACTCTTCACATTTGTTTTGGCTATAGTTTCATGAAGGAGTTATGGAATATTGCTCTGGACAAAGAGTTAATCAGTTCTATCCCCATGAATTGGGAGAGTATTGTTGATATGAAGAGTACTAATGCGGGTGTTGCTATTCCCATTATTCTATATCATGTGTGGCTTGAACGAAATAGAAGAGTTCATGATAATATTTGCAAGGTTGTGAGTACGCTTTGGAAGATCATTGAGCATGATATTTTCCTTATTCTTCATTGATTCTATGGTTCTCTGAAGATGGTTGATGTCCAGAGTTTCTTGGTTCTTATAGCTGTGCTGTTGGTCTGCTGATCTGTAGATGGTTCGCTTTGTGATCTGTTGTAGTCTGTTTGGGTTTTTTCCTTTGGAGTTCTTTGTTTTCCAATCTGTTCGTTTCTTTGGGCCAAGGAGTTGTTGGCGTTCTTCTTTATGGAGTTGGTGTTTAGCAGCTTTTTCTGTGGTAGCTTATCCGTTGGCTGTGTTCTTCTGCATATATGCTGTTTAAAGGGCTGCAGCGTGCTTTGGAAGCATAGATTTCTTTGTTTTTGTGCTTGCTGTTGTGGCTGTCAGTTGCCCTAGATGATCTTTTGTGTGGTCTCTTCAGTTTTGTAATGTGGTCTGTTTGGTGCCTTAGGGCTGTTGTTCTGTTGCTGGTGGGCGTGATGATCTGATCTTGACCTTTTGTTCTGCAGATAGAGCTGTAGCTGCTGTAGCTCTATCTATTAAGGGCTCTATCTTGACCATTTGTTCTGCAGATTTTTAAGCTGCTTTAGCTCTGTTCTGCAGATAGAGTCTTATTCTTGTTGAAGGTTGGATGGTTCTGGATTCTTTGGGTGCTTTGATGGCTGGTATCATAATGGAGGAGCTACTTAGTTTGTTTTCTTGCTGCTGTGGCTGTCAGTTGTTTCGCTTGATGGATTGTATTACATGAGTCTGTCTGCTGAAGTTTGATGGTTGAAGTGAGGGTCGAGTCACCATCCTGCGTGGATGTCGACGTTCCCCTCCTTTCCTATCATGGTGGTCGGTCCTTCTGATCTTGACCTTTTTCTTTAGCTGTTGTAGCTCTATGTTTGCTGAAGCTTGAGTTGCGATGAGATATCTTCTGTCTCTTTCTGTTCTCTTTGGTGTTTCTGCTATGGCTGTCAGGTTGGTAGTTTTGGGAGTGTTGTTCGTTTGCTATGACCGTTTCTTCTTCCTTCTGGTGATGTCTTTCTCCCCTCTCATTGCTTTATGCAATGATGGTTGAGTCTTTATGCTGATCTGTGTTGCTCTGCCCCTCGGAAGTTCTTACGCTGATCTGCTGAAGGTTCTTTTTCTGGAGGAGTTGGGGTGTTTCTGTTGCTCAGTTTTTTTCCTCCTCCTTCCTTTCTTTCTTAGTTTACACTGTATAGTTTTTCTTCCTCTTTTGTTCTTTTTCTTTCTCCATTTTCAGTTGAAGATGGAATGCATTGTACAGAAACCAAAAAGAAAAATACAAAAAAAGCAACACGAGTTTTCGACCGACCAAAAAAAGATTAATTGTAACACGTCCTTTACAACATCTTGCAACAACGAATATAGACCAGCCAAATGGTATACCGTAATAATAAATATAAAAAAAACCATGAAACTATGTTTTTTTTAAGGGAAAAACTAGAATAATGCGGGTAATTATAACCGTCCGCTGCGTAGGTAATGAAATCCATTGAGCTTGCGTGAGCGGGGTAGCAATGAAAACACAACCCCATCGATGGGAATCACGGGAGATATGTGGCGGGAGGGATCACTGGATCTGCCCTGGGCGCGCATTTATTACAGAACCCGCGCAATAGAGAGCCCATGCCCTTCCTACGTGCATACATGCATGCCCTAATGCCAAGGAATCACGAAATCTCTCTGCACGGCGTTGCTCTTTCTTCAATTTCCCCCGCCATGCCTGCCTACTTCCACGTGCTCACAACGGTGGCGGTTGTAGTTCTGTCTGGAAACTAGATCAGCGACGTGCTGCCGTATGGTATATACGTGCGTTTGGCGGGTGGGCAGTGCTGTATCGTTATTTATTTAAGGCGGGAATAGAAGGCAGAGAGCGCAGAAGTGCAGTTCTGAACAGAGCCGCTACAGTACGAAGAAGCAGATCAGTGCGACAGAGAGCGTTGGTGCAGAATGTCCCACATAGCCGTGGAGAGGAAGAGGAGGCGGCAGATGAACGAGCACCTTAAGGTGCTGCGCACCCTCACCCCAGCGTTCTACATCAAACGAGTAAGTCCATCTCGATCATTCTGCAATACATTCTACCTTCACCTTATTGTCGACGAATCTATACGAAATTTGACTGAACTTCATCGATGTTTACTCACGTCCTATCTTCGTGCATGAAAAGGGCGATCAGGCATCGATTATAGGTGGGGCAATTGAGTTCATCAAGGAGCTCCATCTGGTGCTCCGTTCCCTCGAGTCCAAGAAACAGAGAACCCAAGTCTGCAACAGCAGCAGCAGCAGCACCAAGAGCAGCCTTAGTCCAGTCAGTCCACCATCAGCAACTGCTGCCGGCACCTACAATCCTTCTCAAACCAGTCCCCAGAAGCTGCTGCAGCGGTACTACTATTCCACGCCAGATGTGGCTCGCGATCGGCGTTGTGAGTCGTCGTTCCTTACGCCGTCAACGGCAAATCCGCAGAATTTGAGCAAGGAACTCGGAGCGTGCTGCAGCTCGCCTGTAGCCGACGTGGAGGCCAAGATATCCGGTTCCAACGTAATTCTCAAGGTTCTCTCGAAGCGGATTCCTAGTCAAGTCATCAAGATCATCGCCCACTTAGAGTGCCTCGATTTCGAGGTCCTTCATCTCAACATCAGCACCATGGCCAACACCGTCCTCTACTCCTTCGTCATCAAAGTACGCTATATGCACTCCCTCAGCTCTTGTTTTAATTCACATAAGTACTACTTCTGGCGTATCTTGTTTGTAGAATTGTATTTTTGGATCTTTGCTTATTTCTCCTTACCTGTTTATTGAATACGATTTTACAAATGTACATGCAGATTGGATTGGATTGCCAGCTTAGCGTTGAGGAACTGGTACTTGAAGTCCAACGCTGCTTCTCTACCACCTTGGACTCTGCGGCTTATGCTTGCTAACCAGTTGCAGTACTGCTTCCACAAGTACGGGTTTCCTTAGTCAAATTTCTGCCATTACACTACAATTCAATTGACGGAACCCATTATCAAATGATGGCCTATTGGTTAACCGGCAAAGAATCAAGCCAATACGGAGGGCGCCCTACTAACAGGATAACGTTGATTACCCAAGCAACAAAGTATCGCATGATCAGGTCAAGCTAGACATCACAGTAGTTATTTATATGTGTAGAATATATGAGCTTGCTTCCTTTGGTATTAACCACTTCAAAAAAAACTAGAACTGCCTAATGACATAGCTAATTCTCAATGTAATATTCGAAACTAGAAACAACATACTCAGCGTAATATTATTGTTCGTGTCATGTATTCACGATGTAAAACTAATGGTCGATTTTTAATAACAAAAGCAGCTGTCTTCAAGTAGAGTTGTTTTAGTAACAAAATTGTACTCAAACTGTAAGCTAATTACGCATATAATTGTAGTTGTGTATGTTGTTTGTTTCATTTTTGAACATCAATTCTGGAATTCCTTGGATTGATGCATGATGTTTTACATGATGTATTTTGCATGTTTTGCTTAAACAACACTATTCAAATCAATTTGGCATCAACTTTATGAAAACATACAATTAAGTACATGCGTATTAGCCAAAGTAGTGGTACTCAAAGGGTTAAGAGACTGGATTTGTAAAAGCAAGATCTCAAGTTTGAACCTTACCGTGGACGGGATAAATAGATTCCCCAATTTTACTTTTTAAAAGTACATGCATATTGATGTTTATTGGTTGAACTGGTTATGGTGATGAGAAAAAAAAAATGAGCTAATACTCTTTATGTAAGGAGTGAGACTTAAGAGGGGATCCACTCCCTACTAAATTAGATAAAAAGAGAGAATAACATATATCAAATACCACTATATATTTCTCACAAAAGGGATGATAAACAATTTGTTCAAATTGTATGTATCCTGATACCAAATGTAGCACTGGAATAGAAAACATCTAACTATTACAAAACTTGATACTGTCACTATACTTCAACGTGTAGGGTGATAAAAATGAAAATTAATTATACTAAAGGATCAACAGAGAGTCATCTAACCACCTCAAGAAAGTCTCCTAAAAGGTTGAGCTATACTTGATGAAGTCCTAGTCCAACTTGGTTAACTTCTCCTTGATCTACACCTGGGATTGGAAGCATACCCCAGTAAGAGGATAAAAGTAAATAATATGCCAACAAAATACTGATATGAGCATATTAAATCGGGTATTAAACAACCATCTACAATAAAGGACGTCAAAAAAACCAAAGGCTTCCCAACGGAAAAGAAAAAGACTTTCCAACTGGACATAAAAGAATATGAATTTTAAAAGACATATACGCAAGAGTAATACTTGCCACTAAATTAATATAAAAGTTGTGCCACACAAGCACATATAAATCTTGGACACAAAATCCATCACAAGAATATTAACCTGCATGCATTTGAGATAAAAATATTACTAGAATAATACAAAATACAATGGCGGCCAAGGTTCACAACCTTGAAACCTGATAGAGTATGACACCGAACTACCTCCCTAATACATGTAAAAATGGGTACAAAATTCGGGTATAGAACACATAACCTCCATTCCAAAAATATATCATGGACACACAACCCAAAAATTAATATAATTACACTACTGTAGGGCTACTGAATCACAAGACATGTAAAATGTAGATGCAAGTAAAAGTTTGATCTTTTATAGAATAAGTAAAGTTGTCATCACAAAACCGGACATAATAAAACTTCCACCACAAAAGTGCGTAGAATGCACATATCCACAATTAGAGTTTCATCATGAAGAAAAGTACAAGCTCGAGTAAAAAAAGAAAGTCTATCAAGATAGGATGATCATAAGATCAAAATGAAATTAAAATCTTTCATATGAAATAAATCTTCAAAAAAGTAATAAGTTGTGTAGGCTAATTTTGTCCAAGAGAGAAAGAGTGACAAAATATGTTTATTGCTCAACAAGAATAATATGAGATGCAATCATACATTAAAAGAGAGGAATTAGAAATTGTTCCATATAGAAGTAATGTGGAATATAATCATACCTTGAGAAGTCTATATATGTCCAAAATCAAATTACTAATTCCATCTTAGTCCAAAATCACCCTGTGATGTGATCAGAAAACATGGTATAGGAAAAGTATCAAGGGCCTCCTCCGCAGTCTGCCTTGATGACTTCATGGGGTGAGAGGGTTCAAGACTCACTGTTGTGAAGAGTTGATGGCCGATGATAATGGGATATCGATGGGTGTATCGGAGAAAAAGTAGGTGACCAAACAAGTCCTTGGATGGATATTATATAGGTTGACATGCATGCCTTTATTTGGAGAGAGACATCATGATTGTAGGAGATGTTGTTGCATGGTCATGGTGGAGGGGAAGAATAGAGAAGAGAGAAGATAACAGGAAATCATGAGCAACCTTCTACATAACACCAACTTAAATAGGGACGCAGATAGAAAAAGGATGCAAGTAAGTTTTTATAGAACCAAGAATAAGAGTCAAAGGTTGTTGTCTAACTGATTTCTTATTACAAACATAAAACTTGGTGTAATGAGAAATCTTGAAAAAAAAATCAATGCAACTAATGTAGTGTGTTCCCTTATATACTAGTATTTTAATCCTTTATTTTATATTTTATTTAAGGAAACAAACTTTAGCTAAACAAAGTAAATTTGACATGTAGTCTAATTGTGATGTGTATCATACAAACTTAACATATGTTTCCTATTTTAAAACTGTTTGATAAGTCATTTAATTTATTTGTTTCCTTTTACTATTAGCTTGCTAATTTATTTTTATAATTTACCTATGGAAACTTAGAATTATTGAATTGATGTGAAATATCATAAATAAATTAACTAATACATGAAAAATCCAAATTTAACATTAGTTCTTATTTTTAGACTGTTTACTTGAATATTTAGGATATAAAGATGTTTTTGATATTATTTAAATAAATATTTCATAATGTATATTGTGTTAATATATTTGATTTTATGATTCTTTGGAAAATATCTACTTATGAGCGAAGTATATCCTTTTTATATTTATATAAATACATATTGTCATGCTAATTTTTCATTAATTATGTGTAACAAGATTTTCTTTCAAGGAAAAAGCATCTATGTAATGAATGTAAAGATAGATTCTAATTTTTGTTTCCAATCTTCCTAAAACTGTTCTAAAATTTCATATACAAATTTGCTTATAACAATAAAGTATAAAAGAAACATGTGAAGATATTCATGGTATCTATAATATAACATTTTTGTTAAATTTTTCTCAAACCAAAATAATTACGATGAGATTAATTAATAATTTTCCACTTTCAAAAAATTACAGAGGTAAATGATAAGTTGTTCTTAAGAAAAGTGTACAAACAATATTATTATATCTTTTCAGTTGGTATTCATTTATTTATTAGATGTGTTTTATGTTGCCACATATTCTCAACAGAATGTAAACTTCATAATGAGAGTTAACTTCCTTTATAGTAGGATAAGATGATAATTCTACCGACATGCCTTTGTGAAATTCATATATTATAATGAATGGAACAATATCTTTAAATTCCATATACAATCACTATATTTAAAAATGATAACTTTATTTGAATTCTCTTATGATGAACAATTTCACACATTTACTGCAAAATATGCATTAATTTTTGTAACGCCATTGTCTGTCAAAGATAAGACAAATTGTCCCATTACTATTTAATTAGACATTTATGCTTGTTTTTAACATTAATTCATATATATATATGTATATCATGATATATATCTCTACATGCCTCATAAGTATTGTCGAGTTTGTTTATTGAATCATGACATAATTTTATAAATACATTTTATAAAGTAGAAACTAAGTTTACTTATATTGTTATCTGTTACTCCAAACCACAAAAATTCAAATATTGATTTTCATTTAAAAGTTTACTTAGACATTTATTATAATTTTCTAAGAAATAATGAATTAAGTTTCCCAACAAAGGTTAATTTTCTCATCAGTAAGAAACAACTTCTATGACTAATAAAAAGGAGAAAATTCCTTTCCTTACTAGATTCTACTTCTAAAGTCATTTATTGTATCATTTAATATGTTGGAGTTTAACTTACATTTTTCTTATTAATAAAACTAAGGCATATAGAATTTTTAAAATAATGTAAAATTTAGAAATCAAGCTCACTTGGACCCAAAGAATATGAATTTTCCATTGCATTTCACTTTTGATATTTTCTTTTATGAGTTATGGAATCATTTGGATATTTGTCTCACTACCATTATATTTATCAAAATATTATATCTTTATTATCAACATTCATTAAATTAAATGTTATTATCTTCACATTGTGGCCAAAAGAGCTATCTTATATTATTTATAGAAAATTCCACACGTAACATATTTAGTCTATGAATTCCATATTTATTCGAATAATAGAACATTATTAATATTTATGGTGATTGAAATATTAGTTGTTACTCCAAAGCATATTCATTTTTGTTTAGCCATTATGTTAGCAAAGAAAATATATATTAGTGTATTTCACAATTTTATTTACATGTTCACACATAATTAAATTGTTATGTAAATATGCTTTAATTTTTATCCTTGTTTGGTCAAATCTAAGAAACCAATCTTACTAGATCGAATAGGGTATGATTCTAAGTTTTGGTTTGTTACAATACATCACCCCTTGAAAGGATTTCATAAACAAAATCTAAACATCCATGTATTATCATCCAATTACTCTCAATCACATTAAAGGTTTAATATAATAAGATAATGATTATAGATATCATTGTTACTTATACATCTTTTAATCATGTATACTTTTTATGTTGTTCATGCATCCAAATGACATGTCATGCACACCTAGGATTGAATTTTAGGTCCTTTTAGTTTTAACCTAGCAACTCTAAGGTTCACATATTAAAACCAAAGCTTTACCTAGTATAACTTTTCACATATTAGAGGGGGTAAGGAGGGTAGGTCCACTAAACCTTTTTTGTACATGCTAAATCTTCCTACGATAAACATACTAAGGGAGACAAGATTGAAATAGTTAGATTAACCGATCTCTAATGGATGCAATATCATATTGTAAAGAGTGGAACCCGAGAGGAGATCTACGCCCTACTATATTAAATAAAAAGGAAACATCCCTTATATCAAACACCATAATAAATTTTTCAAAAAAAGGATGCTAACCAATTCATTATTCAAAGTGTATGTATCATGATACCAAATGTAGCAATGGAATACAAAACATCTAACTATTACAAAATTTGATATTGTTACCATACTTCACCACATAGGGTGATACATATTAAAACTAACTATACTAAAGGATCAACAAAGGGTCATCTAACCACCTCAACAAAGTCACCCAAAAGGTTGAGCTATACTTGATGAAGTCCTAGTCCAACTTGGTTGACTTATCCTTGATCTACAACTGGAGTTGGAAGAGTACCCCAACAAGAGGAGAAAAGTAGATACTTCAATAAAACATGGGTATGAGAATATCAAATCAGGTATTGAGCAATGATATGAAATAAAAGACGTCAAAAAATCAAGGCTTCCCAAAGTAAAAGTAAAAGACTACCCAACTAGGATAAAGAATATGAATTTCATAAGACATATACATAAGAGGAATACTTGCCATTAAACCAATATAAAAGTTGTGCCACACAAGCATATATAAATCTTGGGCACAATATCCATCACAAGAATATTAACATGCATGCATGTGAGATAAGCATAGCATTAGAATAATATAAACAAAAATGGCGGTCAAGGATCATAACCTTGAAACCTAATAGAATATAGCACACAACTACCTCCCTAGTACATGTTAAACTTAGCACAAAACCTGGGTATGGGACACACAACCTCCATCCCAAAAATATAACATGGGCACACAACCCCAAAATTGTTGGGAAAAAGAAAAAGGATCCGGCTCATGTCCTAGATGTATTTGGACTTGAATAGGAGTTTTCTTGTACTACCAATCCTAATAGGAGTCAAATCTAAAAGGGAAAGAAGATGGTTCCTATGTGTAACATGGAGTTGGACAAGGATTCCTAGCTGCATCCACATTCCATGGAGGTCTATAAATTGAGGTCCTCGGGGGGCCATTGAGATCATCCCTCCAGTTCCTTGTTGGTGCCTTCTGTGATAGAAGAGATAGAGAATAAGAACAACTGAAGGATATCTATTGGTTGTGTAAGAGATGGTTAGCGAATTTGTCTTGAAATGAAGTAACGACTGACAGTCAGTGACACATTGGGTGCACTGATAGAGAAACTCTCTTGGTTGATAAGAGAGGACTAGTGAGTTTACCTTGAAGCAAAGTAGTAGTTGGTGGTTATAGACGCATTGTTGCCATAGCGGCAACGGTCTGACCCAGTCAATGACCACAATGCCATAAAGTAGTCCCCAACAACGACAACAGCCTCATGAGGAGATCAAGTAAAGAGGGAAATTTGTGTACACACAAAGTGTGATTCTCTTCTTCCTCATCTTTGTTCTCGTGTGGGGAGGGCTACTTACATTTAGGGGTAATTAAATCTGGGTAGTGTGAGTTGTAATATTAATTACATAGTCCTTGTTGGGTGGTATTGACCTGTGAGTTTTCTCTCCTTGTCTTAGGGAGAGCTTTCCACATTAAATGTGGTGTTTCTTTTTTGGGTTTATACACTTGTCGGTAACACTTTCACAATAGGCTTTCGTCAAATTTGGGATCATATTGGTACAACATCCCCAACAAGTGGTACTAGAGCACAAGCTGTAGATATCAGTCCAGATGTGGAAGGATGAAAATGCAACGATAATAAAGTTGGCAAGAACAAATTGATAGATTTGGAAACCCAAGATGGAGGATGTTCTCTATTGCAAGGATATAGATGGTTTGATAGAGGGACAAAAGCCAGAGAGTACATATGATGTGGACTGGAAGAAATTAAATAAGAGACCTTTGGAATAGTTCAAAATTAGCTTGGCATTTCTGTGTTCCATCATGCCTCAGAAGAGACGACACTGAAGGTCTATAGGAGAAGATCAAGAAGTTATATGAGTGGAAGACTTCCACAAATAAAGCTTTCTTGATTAAAAACTTGGTAAACCTCAAGTTCAAAGATGGTACAAGCATTATCGAGCATATGAATGAATTCCAAAGCCTAATAAATCAACTGGGATTCGTGAAGATGGTTCTTGATGATGAACTTCATGCTCTACTTCTTCTGGGATCATTACTTGACAGTTGGGAGACACTCGTAGTGACAATCAATAATTCTGCATAGGAAGGCAAGTTAACACTTGACCAGGTGAAGGGCAGTCTACTGAATGAAGAGACTCGACGACAAGACTCAGGCGACAATAGATCAGAGGTGGACTTCACAGAGTGCAAAGGCAATAATAGCGAGAGAGACCATGGTAGATCTAAGATATTGGTCAGTCCCAAAACCGTGAGAAGTCTCGTGGTAGATCCAAGTTGAAGAGTAGTATATGGTGCTTCCATTGAAGCAAGCCAGTCATGTCAAAATGGATTGCAAAGTTTAGAAAAAGAAACATGGGTCTGAAGCCAAAAATAAGCTAGATGATGACAAGAATACTACAATGGTAATTTTAGATGACAGGGTAGATGATAGTGATGTAGTCTTAACAGTCCAAGAGCAGTGTTTGCATGTTGAGGATGATGATTCTAAGTGGGTTTTGTTGGGAGTAACGACATTAGATAGGCAGGAGAAACAAAATTTTACTGAAATATTTCCCATTAACCAGCAGATTGCAACAATAACTATGCATTGGGAAGGATAGATTCACAAATATATACCTTGTCCTGCAACAAGTCCAACCACAATCCTCATCGATCTAGATGCACACTCTATCTTGGATGGTGTCTGTGCAACTCCTAGTTGCATTGGGACTTGTCTGACTGCTCCTCCAAAGACAACAAACTCGAACAACTACTACAACAACTCCTCTGATCTCGCCATAGAGTGCGATTTGATGTTGCCCTCCTAGCAGTAGACAAAGGACTCCTGCCTCTAGAGTAGTCCACGCAGACCAACTAGAACTCCTATCATCCTACTAGAACAGACAGAAAGGAGTTGTCCCTCTTGTTGGTGTACTAGTCACCAACCTTCTCTCCTACAATAATGATCCTCAGTTGTTTCTCTCCTGTGGCTATCCCTCCCTAGTCAGATAGGACTTTCCTGGGCTCTCGGGGTTACCACAATCAGAGAGGACAAAAATTGTCAGAGCAACTGATTCTGAATTGCTTGTGTTGTGCTTTGGTAAGCCCCCAATACCCCTCAATTTATAGTAGAGGCCAGTGTTAGGGTTCCCAGACTGTGCGGGAGTGGAAGTGATCAGAAGATCTCAAATTTTCACAACAACTCTAGAAGTTTCACAACCTACGTGCACCGAAATGGTCATTTCACACTTTCCAATTTTATGTGAAATTGACAATTCAATTTCCATCAATGTTTGACATTGATTTTCTTGCATAACAAGCAATGTACAAGCAAAAAAAAACAGGGAAATGTCTATAACCTTCCCTCGACCGAACTAGAACATCGTGCCTATGTGAGACGGCCGTCTCGGTCACGCAGACAATCATCTAGTAATCTGAGTCGAGCCGACCGGTTGGGTGACATGCGTAAATTGTGCGTGCAAATGCAAGTATACATATCAATGTAAAATAGGCCTTGTGAGGCCTGAGTTGATCTCAGGAAAATGTAAATTGTAGTAAACTATTACTAACTGGTTGCGATCAACTAAATCGATTAAAAGAGTTGATTGGTTTTGACAAAGAAAATATAAATAAAGATAAAAGAAAACAAAGTAATCGATTAAATGGTTAGTTTAATCAATTAAAAATGGAATCTTTAGGATTGTTGTTCCACCGCAGGTTCTCGTTGTACTAATTTCTACACAATTATCCTAATTCGTCTCCTATTTCGGGTAGTGTCCTGTAGTCAGAATTGTCCGCTTTTTCGATACAATTCACTACCTAAATCTAGGTCGGTTCCATGGTAGTAGTAACCTATACCTTAAACTAGGTGCATGAAGACCATACTCTGGGTTTCCACCATTAACTGTACATCGCCTTGTTCAAATGATTTATTAGTTAATGTGAATTTCATCTCTTTTCAACAATTAATTCTTCTTTCAAAGTAACTAAAGGCATTAGATTATTATTAGTCTGATCAGTCATAATGATATAATTGATAAAATGAAATCATACCACGGATTTAGAGACAAATTATGATAACTACGGTAAAAATGTCATACAACGATTACCCGGGCTACTCCCGGTCCTAAAGATAGAGGGGATTAGCCCCGCATGGTTGACAATGGAGAACACATAGGAGTAGAGAAGAAAAACGTGGGAGACATGGAGAAAACTCGTGTAACCCCTGATACGAAGGTTCTCCTGAGATCCTCCTCGAGAAACGTGCATTTTGTTGTCTTTCGGCAGTAAAATCGCCCGTCAGAGGTGCTTGGATTGCCCGGTTGACGGCCTTCATCTCTTGTCTTCTCTCTCTCTCTCCTTCTTGGATGTCATGCAACATGATATGAGATCCCCCTAGGGCTGGCCGTGCTCTCCTTAGGTCATAGGACCATTTTACGGCACCGAAAAAGATCAACCATCAGATTAAAACGCTCCGTTTTAGTGCAGAAAGTTGCCAGATCCCGACGCTGTCGATACCATCGACACCCAGGTCGATGGTATCAACCATGATGTTGATATTTCTTTCCAAAATCGCATTTTGGGGTTGATTCCTGATGAAATGTCAATACTATCGACACCAGGGTCGATGGTATCGACTCTGGGCAGTGCAAAAGTACATGAAAAAGTACCAAAACATGTGCATAAGTCCGGGGATTATATAAAATCATATAAATATGATAAAATAAATATAATTTGATGCAAATAGAGTTAAAGGCCAACTATAGTGAATTATGCAAATATAATCAAGAAAATGACAAATACGTGCATAAAACAGCTATAAAATAAGCCTGTAAAAGTGACTTAAAACCCATGCATCAAACTCCCCTAAGCTTAAACCTTGCTCATCCCCGAGTAACAAAACTTTGGATCTGGTTGAGATAAGTCAGCAAAAGGACATAAATACATGAAATGTATATGCATCATCCCCACTTTCTTTCCACAAATCAGCCCTCCTTGACCACTGAACACTAACTGCCATCAAGGCAACCGAAGACCTATGTAAAAGATGTCCGTCCCCCAATCAATGAAACACTATCAATTAAAGCAGTTAATATGATAAACTCATCTGGTCCATACTTGATGCATCTTATGATCTCCTATCTACGTTGCTCATTTCCTAACTACCATCTAAATGGAAGTAGATCTCGTGATATTAATGAATGAGGAGAATATCATGGGTGGCCTACCGATTAGAGAAACGGGTGAATGGGAGAGGTGGTTGTAGAAGAGATGGAAGCACATGACAGTCAATCATGTAATACAAAAATTAATGACCTATCATGATGCAAAATGCAAGTGAAAATGTCCTAAAGCTACATTTTTGGTGGAATGATGCATGCACTATCATTCCATCTCAAGGTGAGATGGAATATCTAAAAAACTACACCATGTGCTTATTCTTCTTAGTATGTAAGTGAGAACATGTTCCTTTCTCCCTCACTCATACTTCTCAATTCTTTTTTTTTTCTCTTCTCTTTTTTATTCCAAAATTTTCAATTTTTTCAATTTTTTTCAAGCCCTTATTTTCATAGATGATAATGAATTATTTGTCGAGCTCACTTCTTGTTACATAACTTGTACAATTGAAGCATTTAGAAGGTAAGGAACAAGTTTAACACCTTTCATGTTTTCACAAGAACATACAACACATGATGTACAACTATATGCTCAAAAGATGTGAATGCATTACAAAATGACAGTTATGAAATTAAATGACACGCACCTAAAGATAATGTGCATGTATGATTACTCTATCCCTTTTTTTCATTTTTATGAAAAAATGTGTGAAAATAGTTGTAATGCAAGACCTATCTACATGAGATGCAATCAAAAAGTGAAATACAATAATGTGCTCCCATTTCTTATGGTGGAGTGTGAATGAGATTGTGGTGGATCAGATCACAAGACTAATTGACAGAACCTTTTGTATCATATGTCCCTCTCTAAATACCTGTGTATAGGGTAACTGAAGGATTTCTCTCTTAAACTTTAGTCTAAGGTCATGTTAGCGTTTGGTCGGTTCAGGCTCAACAACCTTGTCAATCACTTTTCCTTGGATAATAAAGATAGTCATTCATGTCCCTGTGTCCTGAAGCTGACTCTCCCAAGCACTTCCTCAGTTATGCAACTCAATTACTAACAAGAATAAGCTCAAAAAGTTCTCAATATGCTCATTTTTTATGTGCACACAACCCAAGAGTAAAACTCCCAATTGAATCATGCATTTATTGCTCCACAAATTACACTAGATAGATATGGATCCTACAAAAGTGGTAAACCTAGAAATAAAAACAACTAATATTTCAAAAGTAAAAGCAACATGAAAAAGTAAGTAAAAACTAAGATAGAGGGTGTTCCAACACCTCCCCCCTAAGCTTGAATATGACTATGGCCTCATAGTCAACATTCTCACTTAAGAGGTGGAACAACGACACCATTCACTTTGAAGTGTGGTGAAGAAGGATGGTTGGATGCTTAAGTGGACCAAGTGATGCTTGATATCTCCCTCTTTTTAGTGGACCATTTTGTGTCTTAGTGGTTCTAAGACGTGACTTGCTTCATCCTTCTTTGCTCTGCAAAAAACGGTTCGAAAAAATCTCGTTTCGACACCTTTTACAGCCTGTTTTATGTAGTTGTCCTGTAGGTGTCGATACCATCGACCCCAAAAACTTGACACGTGTAAACCGTGTGTGCAAACACAAGTATACGTATCAATGTAATATAGGCCTTGTGAGGCCCGAGTCGAACTCAGGGAAATGTGAATTTCAATAAACTACTACTAACTGATTGTGATCAGCTAAACCGATTAAAAGAGTTGATTGGTTTTGAAAAAGAAAATATAAATAAAGATAAAATAAAACAAAGCAATCGATTAAATGGTTATTTTAATCAATTAAAAATGGAATCTTTAGGATTGCAATTCTACCGCAGGTTCTCGCTGTACTAATTTCTACACAATTATCCTAATTTGTCTCCTATTTTGGGTAGTGGCCTGTAGTCAGAATTGCTCGCTTTCGCGATACAATTTACTATCTAAATCTAGGTCGGTTCCACGTTAGTAGTAACCTATACCCTAAACTAGGTGCATGAAGACCATACTCTGGGTTTCCACCATTAACTGTACATCACCTTGTTCAAAAGATTTATTAGTTAATGTGAATTTCATCTCTTTACAACCATTAATTCTTATTTCAAAGTAATTAAAGGCATTAGATTATCATTAGTCTGATCAGGCATAATGATATAATTGAGAAAATGAAATCATACCATGGATTTAGAGACAAATTATGATAACTATGGTAAAAATGTCATACAACGATTACCCGGGCTACTCCCGGTCCTAAAGATAGAGGGGATTAGCCCCACATGGTTGACAATACAGAATACATAGGAGTAGAGAAGAAAAACGTGTGAGACATGGAGAAAACTCGTGTAACCCCTGATACGAAGGTGCTCCTGGAGATCCTCCTCGAGAAACGTGCGTTTTGCAGTCTTTCGGCAGCAAAATCGCCCATCGGAGGTGCTCAGATCGCCCGGTTGACGACCTTCATCTCTTGTCTTCTCTCTCTCCTTCTTGGATGTCATGCAACACGATATGAAATCCCCCTAGGGCTGGTCGTGCTCTCCTTAGGTCATAGGACCACTTTACGACACCGAAAAAGCTCAACCGTCGGATTAAAACGCTCCGTTTTAGTGTAGAAAATTGCCAGATCCCGACGTTGTCGATACCATCGACACCCAGGTCGATGGTATCGACCATGATGTTGATATTTCTTTCCAAAATCGCATTTTGGGGTTGATTCCTGATGAAATGTCAATACTATCGACACCAGGGTCGATGGTATCGACTCTGGGCAGTGCAAAAGTACTTGAAAAAGTACCAAAACATGTGCATAAGTCCGGGGATTATATAAAATTATATAAATATGATAAAATAAGTATAATTTGATGAAAATAGAGTTTAAAGGCCAACTATAGTGAATTATGCAAATATAATCAAGAAAATGACTACGTGCATAAAACAACTATAAAATAAGCATGTAAAAGTGACTCAAAACCCATGCATCATTGGGTCAGTTTGCTTCTTAGCCAATTTCAACTCAAAACAACCCTGACTTTCCAGACGCCCATCTCAACATTTGAGGAAACCATTTGGCACTCTATAGACACCTATTGCGAAGGTGATGTGCCATGTCATACAAAGTGAGATTACTCAAAACATAACCACAGAAGTAAGATTAATGAACTGATTACTAGAAAACACTAAAAATTAAAATTGTTTTCATAAAATGCCAAACAACAAGAACCTTCACATATAAGTCCTTTCATTTCTCAAAGCATATACAAGGCATGCTATCAACCTGTAACCAAGAACTATTCCAGAACATATATACATGATTCCACCACATCAGATATACAAAAGGGCACATAAAGAAAGTACGTTCGTGAAACATCTACAAAACGTTCCCGAAGACCCTAGTGTACAGGGATGACTCCAGGATTCTATCAATAAAAGACATCTAGCATCACTTCCAACCTTATCAACTATTGGCCCTCCTACTACTCCTCAGCCTCCGCTGCATGATCTCCACCTCTTTGTACTCATCCACCTAAAAAGGGTGTGGGAAACCCACAGGGTGAGATTCCAAATCTCAGTGGGAGATATCACTCACCACCAGCTCTGTTATTATCACAAATAAAATAAACTAAGCAGTAATATGATTAAAACTATGTAATGTAGGTATTCATTATTAATAAAAAGGAAATTATTGTTGAATGCATGAAACATCTTAACAATTGAAAGGGAATATGAAGAACATGTATATTTCCTATCAACTAAATTGTATAAAGATCAATCAAGGCATCATCCAATGTTTTTGTATTTTGATCCTATACAATTATACTACACGGTTGATTATGTATTTCATTATGCCCCGAGGATTTGAGTTGTACCATCCAAATCCAACCGACCACTTGATAAGTCAGAATCAGTGCCATACAAGGTCTAATGGAAGAGCCGGAATCCACGACCTCACCACACCTCTTGGTCAGCACAAGAGAAAACACTACAGAGACATATCATTCAACTACAACAATGACATATAATTAGATTCATGGATTGGCTCACACATGGCCACCCACATATATAATCATAACTAGCCCACCTCGGTATAGGTATGGTGCTAGAAGAATAGGCTCACTCATGGCCATTCTAACAAGAAGGAGTGGCTCACGCATGGCCATCCATACCACAATGAGATTGACTCACACATGGTTGTCACACACATCTTGTATTTAAGGATACAAGGAATTACTTGACTTGTATCCCTCATATTCAAAAATATACGCTCCGAGTTAAACTCTTTTAACCATTCAACGAATGCTGACACTGAATGGATCTATGACATAGGGCAAGCTACACTATTAGATTCCAATTGATTAAATAGACCAATTTAAGCATCTTACAACATCAATCACGTTAGTATGTACAACCTCTAAACAAAATCTACATAAACAAGGGCATGATACATCACCAGAACATACTGAAGAATATAAGGTGTGATCTCATCACATTAACACTTGATACTTGTCATTCACCATATGTCCCTCACAAGGACCACATTTCTTGGGTAACAACCCCTCATATCATCACTAAGGAAATCACTAACCCATAGGGAAATAGGCCATCATCAGGTCATAAGAACATTTATTCCTCTTTCAAGAACATCGACAAAACTTTATGCCTCAAAAGGCCCATTCAAACATATCATAACCACCATAGCTCATACCTGGCTATGTGCATCAACTGGTACTACCTGCAAGGTTAAAAACTGATAATCAAGAAAGCAATACATCATCAACATCATCATCTCATAGGATTCATGATATACATTTTACATCATACGTTTTACATCATTACAATTAGGGTTTCACTTTACCTGATTATGGTTTACAAGGTTAGATCCACAACAATATTTAGATTATCACTTTCATCATCATTATGAGATGTGTTATGAGACGTAGAAGCATGTTTGTCATTATCATAATAAAACATGTTATGAGGTATAGAAACATAGCTCTCACATCATACATACAACAACTCCATAGGGTATCACATCATACCATTTGACCCTAGCATCAACATGGTGTAACTTAGACACCATCATGAGATATCAATTAGGGTTTCAACATAGGGTATCCGATTTTCCTTCAAAGGTTTCAGGAAACCATACCAAGGTAGGATATTGGCATACCTACTCAAGGTGTGTATCGATTTAGGCATCACCATGGGTGTGTAGGGAACACCACCTCAAGTAGAGGGTGTCAACCAACCCCCTTCTATAGGGCAACACCATTACAGGAATGACAAGCAATAGGGTAACATGCAACTTTGTGGTGTATCGATTCTGCCCAAGTAGAGCATCACAAGTTGTGATGATTGCAGGTGTATCGAACAACAACATTATGTGAGGTAACAACCAAGAATGAAGGCCAAAACAACTCATGGATGAACAAGGCATGACGACTAAAGGCTTGCCCAGAACGTGTTGACTTATACACTACCAAGGTCATGACGACCATCAGCAAGGCATGTCGAGTCAGGTCTTCCAAAGGTCGTGATGACCTATCATAAAGGGTGACGGCCAGGGGCGTCATAGGTCGTGACGACCACCCAAAGCCTAACGGTCTAATCTACATGTCAGCCTCCACATACATATCAGTCTACACAAGCATAATGGCCTTATCGTCTCCTACTTTAAGACGATGTTACAAGAAAGGTGAAAGAAGTTCAACACAAGTGAAACATCTAAGAAATGTTCATTTTTCCAAAACAGAATGGTAAACTACCCAAAAGAGTTACTAGCATGTAAGAAATAACAAGCCAAGGATGAAGAACAAGATAGAAAGTGAAAGGTGATAATAAAAAAGAGAGTTTAGAGTTATATAATCTGCCTCAAGGATCACCACCAAGCTCTAAGCTCCAAGGTCAAGCTCCAAGCTTCACGAGCTTAGGGTAAAAGAAGATCCTCCAAGCTTGATCACCACAACACCTCCAAGGAAGAAGATGGAACCATGGTTAAGATAGCATGAGAGGGAAAGGATATAGCCAAGGTCCATGGCCGAGAAGAAGAAATAAATAGAGAAAGGAAGCTAAGGATCATGTATTACCAAGACAGGGGATGAAGAGAGCACCAAAAGCATGGGACTCATCCTACAAACTCCAAGGAAGAAGCTACTCTAGCCCAAGGTCGTCCACCAAAGAGAGAATGCAAGGATAGCCAAAAGGGTTCTCTTACATGGTGGAAAAGAGGTATATATACAAAAGGGGTGAAAGAGAGAGTAAGGGGAAGGTGTCACCACCTTCCCTAGGTGACACATGTCCATGAATAAGGAGCCACATGAATCACCATGCAACAAGGTGATGAGGTCTATGTCTCATCCACTAGGTTACCTTCCTAGGACAAGGCCGATACACATCTTTACCTCTCTTCACAAACTGATAGGGTAAACCCTAGGTACCACAAACCGATAGGTTGCATCTAGAGACACCACAAAACCAATAGGATGTCCCTTAAGATACCCACAAACCGATAGGATGTCCCTCAAGACATCCACAAATCGATACAAGGCCTTTCCAAGGCTCTCAAGCCCGAGACAACACTCCTAGGTGCAAGGCACACATCAAACATATGTCCAAAGACATCACCAAGAATGTCACCAATCATCCAAGACTCAAACAAGATGCCCATTTCTTTCTCTTTCCTCTAGATGATGCCAAGAGAGAGAAGGAACACACTAGAGGTGGCAAACTAGCACATCAACCCCTATCCTAGGTAAATTGTAATTTGCACCAAACTTCTTCACAAAACACAAGCATCAAGATCAAAAAAGGAACTCAAGCTTCCCACATGCCCTAATTACATCTCAGATGATTAGAGAAAGGAGCTAAGAAACATACTTAAGCAAAAAATGGGGTTATCCCAAAATGTAGTTTTGGGTCCTTACAAGCCATAAACCCCTAACATGGATTTCGCCCCTAAAATCCTAAGAGAAAAGGGAAGGGTACTTCCTATTGGTATGTATGCCCTGAGAGCCAATCATGGGATGATTGGTGGGATACATTAAGATTGATTTGATAAACATCAAAGGCAAGCTTCCAATTCTTTCTGGTTCAGTCATATGAGATAGTGATAGAACATATTGAATGTCTAGAGAATGACAATACTCAATGACGTATGCCTTCAGGTTCAGGACCTGAACGATGAGATCATACGGATGCTAAGAGTTTGTACATTCTTGTTATGTCCCTAGTCGGATGTCATTGTGGAAGGTACATAGATAGCAATGACACACAAGACTAGATTGTGGTGTTGGTTGATGACAGAATCTCATTAGTCATGATATAGAGATATCAAACCAAACACATAGGTACTTGTTAGAGAACAAGTGTACCAGACAGACCCACCGTGAGTTTAACACATGGAACCATGACATGGTAGTCACAGTCAGTACTCACAGTGATGGTGGTGCGTGTGATTCTTTGACCTGAAATCACTACACTCAACACATGTCGTTGGGCACACTTTGACATCATCAAACGCAGTCCTGAAACATGGGTTGTTATAAAGGTGATGATTGGGTGGCTTTGACACATGGGACTTTTGAGGGGTGAGTGATAGATATGGGATTTGTCCCTCCTGAGGGAGTTTGATATCCAAGGCCACTTGATGAGTAGGATTGAAATAGGCATGCGCACGCATGCGTGAATCAGTATGTGATATTGATGTCATACATATCTCTTCCAATCTACTCTGAGATCAAGAAAGTGAATGAACGTTGATAGGATGACTGTTCCATGCCTCGAGTTCATTCGGGATATTAGTGACAAAGGAATTATACATTCACTCTAACACCATTCACAGATTGTAGGATTGAAAGTTGTTCTCCAACTTTCTTTTTCACTTGGGTAGCACTGATGTGTGACTAGGCACCGCTCTTTGCTTGTGAAGTCATAAGTGTTATGGACTTTCACTTCCAACATGAAATGGACCTCCAGGGTCACACACATAGGATTTAGCCTGGAAGAGGAGTTTTGTCCAAAAACAATGTTTAGATTGATTACTAAAGGAGTTTAGTAGTTCAATTAAACACTCAATCAATTGATAGCTTAATGTCATAATGTTCAAGGTATTGGACTTATTGATTGGAGTATGAGATTGATTGAAATCACAATTGACTGATTCTGCACCATCTGCACTCCCAACTGATCGGCTCATGTGATGAACCTATCGGCTGAGCTTGGTGAACCAGTCGGCTCAAGTGTTGAGTCGATCGACTCATGGTCAGGGTGAAACGATTGCTTCAAGTGTTGAAACGGTCGATTCAACTAGTGCAACCGAGCAAGTTGGGAAAGCAGGATTGGTGAGAATTCTCCTTTCATTTCACTTGCCCAATTTGATTGGGATATAGGATTGGTATTCGATACCAATTAGAAACAAAAGAAGGAAAGTCAATCGAGAACTGGTCAGGACCACGAACCGACCGGTTCCGAAGTGAACCGACCGGCTCATGGGTCCCAACCGATTGGTTGAGGTGTCAACCGACCGGTTCAGGTCCCCAACCGACCGTTTCAGTTGTGAAATGATCGGTTCAAGTTGCGAGTTGGTTGTTTTTGTGGAAAATATCAAACCCTTCTACTCCTGCTTTTAATCCCGCATTGCCCGGGATAGAGAACCCTGTCCCATGACCCTCCTATATATAGGGGTATTGGGGGATTCTCAAAGTACAACTCAGTGCAACCAGTTGCTCTGCAAAGTTGTCGTTCTCTCTGGTTTTGGTAACCAAGAGAGCCCGAGCAAGTGCTACCCGATAAGGGAGGCACAACAAGGGAAAGATAACTGCAGAAAACGACTAGTGGCAGGAGAGTGTGTCAGTGACTAGTACGCTGACAGGAGGGTGCGACTCCTTCCAATTCCTTGTGGGACAAGGAGATTGGAGTTCCAGGTGGTCCGTGTCGACTACATCAGAGGCGGGAGATCTTTGCCGCTTGGAGGACAACTGTCACCAGGAGTCGTCAGTCCCAGTGCGACCAGGAGCTGCACAGACACCGTCCAAGACCGGAGGTGAAGACCGCGCAAGCCGCAAGGTATTGTCGCCAAGCAAGCCTCAGGACAAGGTATGATTCCACAAACCATCCCTTTCCTATTGTATAGACGTTGACGCGTTTCCTTATTCTGGGTTTGGGGGAAAAAGTTTTTGTTTCTGCTGCCTTCTCTGCCTCCCCTAAAACCCAATAGTGGTATCATAGCCACGTCAACTGCTCTATACTTCAGGATTATCGATATGATCGATTTTGGTTTGTCACCTTTATTTATTGCATACGATGCGAATAAAATTGGCTTTATGCACGTCCAATCCTAAATCCACAAATCCCAATTACATATATGATATGTATTATTAATGCACTCGATACGCGTCACCCTTAAACGAGTTTTGTGGTGGATGTATAGCGTGGTTATGGCCAATAAACCCTATCTGTGTATGGTTGTATGTGGATGCTTGCATCTCGGTCTGCACACCGATCTTCCTTCTCCTATTCCTGATGTAACTCAAAATAATTCGAGATTTCTTTCCTACCTTTGCTCCCCTCGAATGTAACTCGAGGTTTCTCTATTAACAATGTAAAATAGGATAGAATTTTATTTCCTGTTATGTCAAAGAACGAAGGACATCCTGACGACTGCTGAGACGATCGGTTCAAGGCGTGAACTGATCGGTTGATGTTCCGGATGATCGATTCAAGGAGTGAGCCGATTGGTTGATGACCGGTTCAAGGAGCGAGACGAGCGGGTGGCGGCCATGATGAGATGCACGACGACCAGGCGAACCGATCGGTTGGAGGAGCCAACTGATCGACTGGTGGCACCCAGATGACCGGGCCAGAACGAGCAAGTCATTCATGGGATGAGTTGATCTACTCGAAAGGCAAAACATAGAGTTCATCTTGTATAGGTTGCATGTGATGTAGACATAGATGACCGTGATTCCACTTCGCTCAAGGAATCACATTAGGGTGGCCATAATCATCGTTTTTATCGTTTTGCATGTTTTCTGTGGGATATAGCATGTATATGATACACACTAAGTAGTGTGGTGATTGGATATCTATATATATATATATAAACCAAATCCCTCATTAAATATTGAGTTTTAGATGCCTTCCAAATGCGACACACGTGAAAAGCTTGATCGACCAAGTGTGGGCACACCCAAGCGTGGTGCACCGTCTTTCTCGTGGAAGCGTGAAGGATGAATGTGTGGGTCTGCCCAAGCAGGGTGCATATTCATCGTGTTGGATTTGGGTCGGACTTAACAAGGTGACCTAGATAGGATCTATCACCTTGAGGCATGGAGATGATCATGGCAAGGAGTTGCATATGACATCTTATCAAGAGTTTCATATGATGCAATTGGCAAAAGTTTCCTACCTGAGAGATCTAAGTTGTGGGTGACAACCCTAGCTGGTCCATGACTTAAAGGATTTCAGGATCTTGCCCACTAGAAGGTTGTACACTACAATCTTCCGAATTGATGGTGAGGGCTATCAATTTGAAATAAAATAGTGGGAGTGATAATAAATTAAAGGCCTAATTATATCGTCAATTTTTCAAATCAATCAAATAAGTCAAAAAATGAGTTTTTGGACTAAAATTGCATATTTTCCTTTTGTAGTACAAATGTCAACAAACAACAATCACTTTTCTTTGCGATCGATCCTTGAAAAGGACAAGCTAAATGGGACAAACTTCCACGATTGGTATTGGACATTGAGAATTGTTCTCACTCAGGAGCGAAAGCTCTATGTCTTGGATACTCCAATTCCAGAGGAACCTGCTCCTAATGCACCAAAGACAGAAAGGGATTCTTACAAGAAGCATTCTGATGATGCCATTGATGCAAAGTTCTTGATGTTGTGATTTATGAACCACGAGTTGCAGAGACAATATGAGAACATGGGTGTTATTGAGATGATTCAACATCTCAGGAACATGTATGAAAATCAGGCATGACAAGAGAGATACAATGTCTCAAGGGCACTGTTCAAGTGCGTCATGACAGAAGGAGATCCAGTTGGTCCTCACACACTCAAGATGATTGGGTATGTGGAGAACCTACAAAGATTGGGATTTCCACTGAGCCAAGAGTTGGCTACTGACATGATACTGCAATCGTTGCCAGAATCCTACAGTCAGTTTGTGATGAACTACAACATGAACAACTTTGATAGGCCACTGTCAGAGTTGTTGGGCATGTTGAGGACAGCCGAGATACAGATGAAGAAGGACAAGCCTAAGTCTGTGATGGTGATCACGAGCAAGAAAGGCAAGTCCAAGCACAAGGGCAAGGGCAAAGCTAAGAAAGGTTCTGATGCTAGCCAAGAGCCCAAGTCGTCTTCAGCTCTCAAGGCCAAGGGAGGTGTGATCAAGAAAGGCAATTGCCACCATTGTCAAAAGCTAGGGCATTGGAAAAGGAATTGCCCTCTCTATCAGGAAGAACAAAAGAAGAAGGAGGCGACATATGTCTCTACTTAAAGGTGTCATGAAAGTAAACTTGTAACACTTTTGAGGTATATGATACCAAGATGTAAAGTGTAAAGCACTCATAAATGGGGCAAGTGTTGCCGCCATAGATAGGAGTACTTTAGTTTATTTTCAGCCTATAAGGCATGTAATACAGTTATGAACTGCTATTTCATATTTGCCAATAGATAGAAACACTTTATTTTTCCATATTGTATGACAATGATGGCAATCAATAAAGAGATGTTTCAATTTATAAAGATATGATCTTTGTGGCAATGCCTTATTTATCTTGTGGTATTTGATATGCATAAGATAAAATGATACCTAAAAGTTATAGATATTTCAAACAATCAAATTAGCATCAATCATGAGAAATTCATTTCTAGTTTCCATGTGATGGATAAATCTCGACTCTTTTGGTTAGAGAACCAGTAAGAGACATGAATATCTTGGACATGATTAATCAATCTTCACTAAAGGTAGTGGGAGAATGATTATCCTATTAGGTATAATACATGAGATTTGGAACAAATGCTAGTACTTCAAATGGTGTTTAGAGAAATACCAATATGAATATCTTGAAGTGTTCAAGATTATCATAGATGAAGTCCAAATTTGGTAAAGTGTTAATTCTTGACGAGATCAATGAATGAAATACTTGGACCAAATGTTTGAGATCCTTATGAGTGATTATGATAGTGTATCATAGTGTACTCATGATTAAGGCATGGTGATGTCTAAATCAAGAAGGAATCATACTCTAAGGAGTTAGAGAATGATTATCAAATAACTGAATTCTTCTTAATAAAAGAATACCCTCACTAATGAAAGAAATTAAGAATCACAAGGGTTGTGAGTTCTATATCCTTAACAGATACACCTCAACTATCTATGTGATGAGTTGTTCATGTGATGAGTCAACTATCTAGATGAATATGAGGAATCGAATTTTGAGTTATGGTTTATGACCATTACATCCTAAATGACATCCATGTGAACCATAAGGTATGACCTTGATGGTAGCACTCATTGGATGAAATCCATAAGTGCAAATGAGTCTTAAGTGTTAAGAAACATGTATAACATTTTGAGAAGGATGATGCTTGTTGATTGCAACTTAATGACTAAGACATTTGGCATAAGGATACTAAAACCGCATTCCTATGAGGAATAAAACAAGGATGTGTACGTGACACAACCTATAAGGTTTATGAATCCACTAATGCAAATGAAGTCTATAAGTTACAATGGACTAATCAATGTGATTGATTGAGTACAATCAACTCAGAATTGGATCTTTACTTTAATGATATAGTCAAAGGGTTTGACTGATATGTCAAAGATAAAGAAGGGATCTGTGATTTAGTTGGAGCGTGTTCACATTCTACATGTTGATGTGAAATGGAAATGTTCTAGAATGGAAATCCAAAAGTGGAAATTAATTTTAAGGAAGATAGAGATGTTTCCTATGTGATAGGAATAGAGATCTATAGAGATAGTTCTCGAAAACCTCTTGACCTGAAAAGAGAAAGCGTACATTGGCAATCTGTACTGAAGGGTTCAGTATGCACAGATTCAGTGGGAGAAAACTTGTCCATGTTACATGGAGTTAGTATCCCAAGGCCAAATGTCCAATTCTTATGAAGAATGGGAACACTGAGAATAGATATGGATCTATCATGTATGTAATCATTCCATTATCTTGCATGTATTGACATGACAAGAACAAAATGCATTCATCATCTTGTATGTAGGACATGGCAATATGATGTGCTCATCCTGATAACTCGTATGTGGGACATGACGAGTGGATGTCTTTCTACTTCCAGTAAGGGTTACTGGAATACCATGAGAATTTGATAAGTACTTAAGAAGTACTAGTTCTATGGAGATAAGGAAGAGTTCAATGTAAAGAGTTACATTGATGTGAACTTCCAAAAGGACAGAAAATTACTCGCAAAATATATATATAGGATATATAAAAGTGAAAGTTTGTTGATAATTGGAAGTGTTCCAATAACACCATTTAAAAGGAAATGTCGAGTATCTATGCATTAGATAATAGCAGTGGATACTATATGGATCTGGAAGTTCATGAGATGAACTTATAGATATTCCGCTCATTGATGACAAGTATGGAATCCTTGATCATGCAATGTGGCTAAAGGTTAGCAAAGGAATACTAGATTGCATATTACGGCAACTCCATCTCATACGTTTGACGTACAGTGAAGAGATGAGAGACATGCAGTTAAAAAATTGACATTGGCAAGGTGTTGCCATAACTCACTATGTTCATTCTAGAGCACAGTAACATGTGGGACATGTTTGGATATCACTATGAATATGATTCAAGGGTGATTGGCTCGCAATGCAAGTAGGAGTCTGTTGGTATGTATGCCCTGAGAGCTAATCATGGGATGATTGGTGGGATACATTAAGATTGATTTGATAAACATCAAAGGCAAGCTTCCAATTCTTTCTGGTTCAGTCATATGAGATAGTGATAGAACAGATTGAATGTCTAGAGAATGACAATACTCAATGACGTATGCCTTCAAGTTCAGGACCTGAATGATGAGATCATACAGATGCTAAGAGTTTGTACATTCTTGTTATGTCCCTAGTCGGATGTCATTGTGGAAGGTAGATAGACATCAATGACACACAAGACTAGATTGTGGTGTTGGTTGATGACAGAATCTCATTAGTCATGATATAGAGATATCAAACCAAACACATAGGTACTTGTTAGAGAACAAGTGTACCAGACAGACCCACCGTGAGTTTGACACATGGAACCATGACATGGTAGTCACAGTCAGTACTCACAGTGATGGTGGTGAGTGTGATTCTTTGACCTGAAATCACTACACTCAACACATGTCGTTGGGCACACTTTGACATCATCAAACGTAGTCCTAAAACATGGGTTGTTATAAAGGTGATGATTGGGTGGCTTTGACACATGGGGCTTTTGAGGGGTGAGTGGTAGATATGGGATTTGTCCCTCCTGAGGGAGTTTGATATCCAAGGACACTTGATGAGTAGGATTGAAATAGGCGTGCACATGCATGTGTGAATCAGTATGTGATATTGATGTCATACATATCTCTTCCAATCTACTCTGAGATCAAGAAAGTGAATGAACGTTGACATGATGACTGTTCCATGCCTCGAGTTCATTCGGGATATTAGTGACAAAGGAATTATACATTCATTGTAACACCATTCACAGATTGTAGGATTGAAAGTTGTTCTCCAACTTTCTTTTTCTCTTGGGTAGCATTGATGTGTGACTAGGCACCGCTCTTTGCTTGTGAAGTCATAAGTGTTATGGACTTTCACTGCCAATGTGAAATGGACCTGTAGGGTCACACACATAGGATTTAACCTAGAAGAGGAGTTTTGTCCACAAACAATGTTTAGATTGATTACTAAAGGAGTTTAGTAGTTCAATTAAACACTCAATCAATTGATAGCTCAATGTCATAATGTTCAAGGTGTTGGACACATTGATTGGAGTATCAGATTGATTGAAATCACAATTGACTGATTCTTCACCATCTGCACTCCCAACCGATCGGCTCATGTGATGAACTGATCGACTGAGCTTGGTGAACCAGTCGACTCAAGTGTTGAGTCGATCGGCTCATGGTCATGGTGAAATGATTGCTTCAAGTGTTGAAACGATCGATTCAACTGGTGCAACCGAGCAAGTTGGGAAAGTAGGATTGGTGAGAATTTTCCTTTTGTTTCACTTGCCCAATTTGATTGGGAAATAGGATTGGTATTCGATACCAATTAGAAACAAAAGAAGGAAAGTCAATCGGGAACTGGTCAGGACCACGAACCGACCAGTTCAGAAGTTAACCGACCGGCTCATGGGTCCCAACCGACCGTTTTAGTTGTGAAACGATCGGTTCAAGTTGCGAGTTGGTTGTTTTTGTGGAAAATCTTGAACCCTTCTACTCCTGCTTTTAGTCCGGCATTGCCCGGGATAGAGAACCCTGTCCCATGACCCTCCTATATATAGGGGTATTGGGGGCTTCTCAAAGTACAACTCAATGCAACCAGTTGCTCTGCAAAGTTGTCGTTCTCTCTGGTTTTGATAACTAAGAGAGCCCGAGCAAGTGCTACCCGATAAGGGAGGCACAACAAGGGAAAGACAACCACAGAAAGCGACTGGTGGCGGGAGAGTGTGTCAGTGACTAGTACGCTGACAGGAGGGTGCGGCTCTTTCTAATTCCTTGTGGGACAAGGAGATTGGAGTTCCAGGTGGTCCGTGTGGACTACTTCAGAGGCGGGAGATCTCTGCCGCTTGGAGGACAGCTGTCAATCCTGACAGTCCCGGTGAGACCAGGAGTCGTCAGTCCCGGTGCGACCAGGAGCTGCACAGACACCGTCCAAGACTGAAGGTGAAGACCGCACAAGCCGCGAGGTATTGTCGCCGAGCAAGCCTCGGGAAAAGGTATGATTCCACAAACCATCCCTTTCCTATTGTATAGACGTTGACGCGTTTCCTTGATCTGGGTTTGGGGGAATTTTTTTTGTTTCCGCTGCCTTCTCTGCCTCCCCTAAAACCCAACACTTCCTCCTCATCTCTTCCTTGAAATCTGATGCATGGGCTTTTAGTCATTTTCACAGGCTTATTTTCCTTGATTTTATGTGTTTTTTTGTCATTTATCTGATTAATAATGCATGAAATGCTATTAATGATATTTAAATGCATCAAATTATCTAATTTTCATTGTTTAAGATGATTTAATGTTTATCCCCAATATTTATCTGCGTTCTTGTGTATTTTAGGTACAATGGAACTTCATAAAGTCGATACTACCGACACCAAAAGCCGGTGGTACTGACTTCACATCAGCAATTGCCCAAAATACACTCATACAAACTCGGTACTACTAACACTCCAAGTCGGTAGCACCAAAATCACGTTAGTGAAAGACAAGGATGAATCATGAAAAGTCAGTTGACCGAGTTCACGGACTCGGTACTACCGAGATGAAGTCAGGAAAACAATGCTCGTGCAACCTAAAGACTCAGTGCTATCGAGACAAGTCAATAGTACCGACATTGTCAAGAGTCACAACTACCCTAAGATCTTGGTGCTATCGACTACCACGTCAGTACTACTGAGTCTATCTGATTTGGAAAATATGAAGATGGCAATCTAATCCAACGATGGACATTATTTCGTATCGTAAATGACTCCTACGACATAGGGGAGTTTGACCATACAGAAGGAGGAGTCGTATTCCATTTCATGATACTAGAAGGAGAGAGAAGAGAAGAAAGAAACTGAAGGATTCATCCGGGATGATTCGAGAACCTCCAAAAGGAGAAATGGCAGTCGGAAGACAGCCGATTGCAGTCACGACGTAGGGGATCGTCTGGGCCAGCTATTCACCAGGCGTTACTTAGTTTTTGTAATGTTTCCCACATTTTTCTCTTTCTCTACCATGTATTCATCAATGAAAACTATGCGGGGATAATCTACTTAATTCCTTAGGACCTGGGAGTAGCCCAGATAAGCGTTGTAACTGATTTCCATGCATTAATATCATCTTTATCCTTATTTTCTGGATATAAATATATGAAGATGCATTGTTCTATTTATGCCTGATCAACATAGATAGATTATTAGACTCTTAATAATTTTGGGAGAGAGGTTAAGAGTTGAAAATCATAGATTTACCCATTTATTGCACCCCTTGGGAAGGCTGAGAATAAAAGGGAGGAGAAACCCAAAATTTAATCATAAAGCCTAACTAATCAACAATTGTTATGGAAATGGGGTTGGCGTTAGAATAGGTAGTGAACTACACTATGGAGGTGGGTAATCTAACTACATGCTCTTTATTTAGGGATAGGGGTAATAGATATTGGTGTATGGAATGAATTGCAATGTTATTTGTGGTGAAACCACAATCCTAAGGAATTCCCTAAATCTGAGTAATTTAAGTGTTAAGTTTGTTTCATTCTATTTTTACTTCTGTTCAATCAAACTCATTCATTTACACAGGCCTAGATGATTAGACCATCATTAGTAGTAATCTCTGGAGAACATTTTCCTGTGTTCGACTCGGGCCTCAAAAGGGCATATATTACTTTGATATGTTCACTTGCATAATACACATGGTAAACACATGTCAAGTTTTTGGCACCATTGTTGGGGAAATAGAAACATTCACCACTACAAGTGTTGTGGTCATCCACTTTAGTCCAACCCTTTTTAATTTTTAATTTTTCCATTTTACTTAGAGCTGGTTTATAAAACCATTATTGCTTCTATCTTTGCTACTGCACTCTGACAATTAATTTGCTACTTTTAGGCACTGGTGTATGGTGCATACTTGAGCCCATGATTATGGAGAGCCATCTTTGTTGGGGTTTGGGAAAGCAAAACTCCTTCATAGAGAGAAAGAAGTTGGACGATTAGTGGATGGATTCAACTGAACTCCACCACTGACACCCCGACCTAAGAGACCTGTAACACGAGAAGAACCTGAGGCAGCAAAAATGGTGGGACAAGAAGAACATACAATATGGGAGAGGATTAGAGCCTCTACCACAATAGCTCAAAAAGGACCAATCAAAAGACAAGACATTAATGTGGGTAGCTACACGATTGACCCAGGGCTGATCTCTTTAGTCAAATCGCAAGCTTTCCATGGCCATAGTTCTGAAGACCCGATGGTGCACATTAGCAACTTTATGGATAACTGTGATATGGTCAAGATAGAAAGAATACTGAAAATTGTGATATATCTAAAGATTTTTCTGTCTTCATTGGCAGACAATGCAAAGTCATGGTTTCATAACCTTGATGATGAATGCATTGAAACATGGGATCAGATGATTGACGCCTACTTTGAGCATTATTTACCCCCACAGAAGACCAATGAATTGGTAAAGAAGATCCATAAATTTAGAAAACAAGATGATGAATCCTATTCTGAAGCATGGGAGAGGTTCCAGAATATGTTGCGGAAAGTACCTCATCATGGAATCGATCTTCAGGGACATGCAAAGAGATTCTATTATGGCCTGCACAAGGGAAAAAAGACTACACTTGATAGTGTAGGAGCAGTGTTCTTCCTCAACAATAAATCTGCCCGTTGTCATAAGATATTTTAGAATATGTCCAAAAATCAATCATGGGGAGATGAAATAGAGATTCTGGTACCCGTCAAAAGTGTAGGCGATTCCAAGGTCATCTTTGCATTAAATGAGAAGTTGGACTTGATTGCTAAAAAGAGAAGAAGAATATGAAGAGTGTAAGTTCGTGCGCCAACAAAAACAATATAGGGGCAGTGATTACACATGGAGGAAGGATCCTAAGTTTTCATGCAAGGATCCTAACAACTTTCAACAGGACCCATCACAAGCACAACAACCAAAGCCACAACAGTTTGATGTCCAGGCACAATATCAACAGGAACAAAAGAAGATTGACGTATTGAAGAAATGCTTGGAAAGCTGGTAAGCCAAAATGAAGTGCTGATAGGACAGACACAAAGAGAACTCCTGAACCAAGGGGTGAGGATCCATAGTATAGAAACTCAGATTTCTCAAATAGCAGTGAATGTGGGTACCTTCAAGCAACCAAACTGACATGGGTTCCTTTCTAATACCAACGTGCCTTTTGGAAAACAACATGTCAAGGTAGTCCTACTACGTAGTGGTAAGACTGTTGGTATGTATGCCCTAAGAGCCAATCATGGGATGATTGGTGGGATACATTAAGATTGATTTGATAAACATCAAAGGCAAGCTTACAATTCATTCTGGTTCAGTCAGTTATGAAATAATGACAGAACATATTAAATGTCTAAAGAATTATTTTACTCAATGACATATGCTTTTAGGTTAAGGACCTAAACGATGAGATCATATAGATGTTAAGAGTATACATTCTTGTTTTTTCCCTAGTCGAATGTCATTATGGTATGTTGATAGACAACAATGACACACACGATTAGATTGTGTGTTGGTTGATGACAGAATCTCATTAGTCATGATATAGTGATATCAAACTAAGAACATAGGTACTTGTTAGAGAACAAGTGTATCAGACAGACCCACTGTGAGAGTGACACATGGAACCATGACTTGGTAGTCACAATCATCTCACAGTGATAGTGGTGAGTGTGATTCTTTGACCTGAAATCACTACACTCAACACATGTCGTTGGGTACACTTTGACATCATCAAACATAGTCCTAAAATATAGATTGTTATAAAGGTGATGATTGGGTGACTTTGATACATGGGGCTTTTGAGGGGTGAGTGATAGTTATGGGATTTGTCCCTCCTAAGGGAGTTTGATGTCCATGTCCACTTGATGAGTAGGACTGAGAAAGGCATGCACATGCATGTGTGAATCAATATGTGATATTGATGTCACACATATCTCATCTAGTCTGCTATGAGATCAAGGAAGTGAATGAACGTTGAAAGGATGAATGTTCCATGCCTTGAGGTCATTCGAGATATCTGTGATAAAGGAATTATAAATTCACTATAACACCAGTCACAGATTGTAGGATTGAAAGTTGTTCTCCAACTTTCTTTTTCACTTGGGTAGCACTGATGTGCAACTAGGCACCGCTCTTTGCTTGTGAAGTCATAAGAGTTATGGACTTTCACTGCCAATGTGAAATGGGACTATAGGGTCACACACATAGGATTTAACTTGGAAGAGGAGTTTATCCATGCATGATGTTTAGCCTGTTTACTAAATGTGTTTAGTAGTTCAATTAAACATTCAATCAATTGACTTGACTCAGAATCACCAAGTTCAAGTGTTGGACCAACTGATTTGGGTGTCAGATTGATTGAGAACTGCATTGACTGATTTCTGTACAACCTGGACTGCCAACCGACCGGTGTTGAACCGATCGACTCAGGGTCAAGTGAGACGACCGATTCAAGTGTTGAACTGATCGGTTCAGCTGGACCAAATGAGCTAGTTTGGGAAAGTTAGGTTGGTGAGAAAATATTTTCGTTTCGCTTGTACAATTCAATTGGGACAAGTATTGATCTTTGGATTTATTGGAAATGGAAAGAAGAAAGTCAATTGGGAACTACCCTGGGAAGTGAAATGACTGATTCATGAATGAACTGATCAGTTCATCTCCCCAAACGACCGATTCATGAGATGAACTGATTGGTTTAGTCCCCAAACGATTGGTTCATTTGTGAAATGACCGGTTCACTTGCCGCAATATCAATTCGTGGAAATTCCGGACCCTTCTACTCCCTCTTTAGTCCCGCATTTCCTGGGGCTAAGAACCCTGACCCTGACCCCTCTTATATATAGATGGGTATTGGGGGATTCTCAAATATCGCTCAGATAATGCCATTTACTTTGCAAAGTTGTCCTCTCTGATGGTGAACCGGGAGAGACCGAGTTGGTGCTACCCAACTAGGGAGGCATAATGAGGGAAAGACAACTGCAGGATGACAACTGGTGGTGAGAGAACACGTTAGTGACTAGTACGCCAACATAAGGGGATGAAACCTTCTAGTGTCCTGTAGGACAGGACGACTGGAGTTCCTAGTGGTCCGTGTGGACTACTACAGAGGCGGGAGATTTCTTCCACTTAGAGGACAGCCGACAATCCGTCAGTCTGGGTGTGACTAGGAGTTGCACAGACACCATCCAAGACCGGAGGTGAATACTATGCTTGTTGTGAGGTTACGTCGCTGAGCAAGCCTCGGGACAAGGTACGCCTTTACAAACCATCCTTCCTACCGTATTGATGTTGATGAGATCTCTTCGGGTTCTGGGTTTGGGGAAAAAATTGTTTCTACTGCCATCTCTGCCTCCCCTAAAACCCAACATAGACAATGTTGAATAAGGCACTGAAAACCAAAGATGCAGTTGAAGTTTTTGAAACAACAACTCAGATTGTGATAGTAGAGGAAACTGAACTGGATAATTTGGAATAGGAGAAAACATTTGAAGAGCACACTGATGATGTGGAAAATACTAGATCGAAAGCATATGTCCTGCCTCACTAGAGGACACCAGTACCCTTTCCAAACAACTTGAAGGCAACCAAAGTAGACCGACAGTTCCAAAAAAAATTAGAAGGTTTTAAAAAGCTATCTATCAATATCCCACTTATTGATGAAATTGAGCAAATACCACATAAGGAAAGTTCTTGAAAGACATCATCAATAAGAACAGACATACCCGAGGCTGACGTGGTAGTGTTAAAGGAGCAGGTGAGTGCTTTTATTCTGGGAACTCTACCTCCTAAAATACAAGATCCTGGTTGTTTCAACATCACGTGCTACATAAGAAAGACTAAGTTTGGTGAGGCCCTATGTGACTCAGGGTTAGTATCAATCTTATGCCTTTGTCAACCTTCAAAAATCTAGGTCTTAAGGAGACAAGAGAAAGTACTATGAATATTGAATTGGTTGATAACTCTATGGTTAGGCCATGTGACATTCTTGAAGATGTCCTAGTGAAAGTGGATAGGTTTGCTTTTCCTGTTGATTTCATGGTAATGGAAATGCAAGTGGATAAAGCAACAAACGTTTTCCAGGTAGGCCATTCCAAGCCACAACTAACATGATCTTGGAAATGGGCTGAGGACGTATGACAATGGGCACTTATGATGATCAGTTTGAAATAAAAATGCTTGAACACTCAAAAGAAAAGGGGGATAGAGCACAATGTAACATGCTGCAACACATGGAGGGCAAGCTTTCTTTGTGTCTAGGGAAGCCATTTCTTGATATGGCTTATGTGATGACCAAGGTGGGAAAAGATACTTTGGCCATTGATATAATTGAAAACACCAAGATGATCTCATTGAAAGAAGCAATACGTTACCCAGATGATAGAGAAGAAGACTATAACCTGGCTACCATAGAGGAGGTCACTATTGATTCAGTGATGCAAACATATCCAAAATTACCTCTAGAAGCATGTGTGATGAACAGAGTAGATGGAAACACACACAACCTCTCTCTGGAGGAGTGTGTATTGATGCTGAAGGAGGTACCCTATTACTACACAAGATATTTTGAAGACTTGGGACAACCTCTTTCTCCACTAGTTCCATCTCTGTTGAACCCTCCTGAGTTGTAATTGAAGTCGTTACCGCCACACCTGAAGTATGTCTTCCTGACCGTCTAAGAAAAGTTCTCAGTGATCATATCATCGTCCTTGAGTAGTGAAGAAGAGGGGCAATTGATTGTTGTATTGAAGAACCACTGAGCTACTTTTGGGTGGTCTATAGCGGACATCAAAGGAATCTCCCCAAGTTTGTTCCAAGACAAGATCCGATTGGAAGGAGCTAAAGATATAGTTGAACCTCAGTGGCGACTCAACCCAATCATGATTGAGGTAGTGAAGAAAGAAGTCGGCAAGCTCCTTTCGGTAGGTATTATTTATGCAATTTTTTATTCTATGTGGGTTAGCCAACTCAGGTAGTTCCAAAAAAGGGAGGATCACTGTCACAACCAACATAGCTAATGAATTGATTTCAACTAGGTTGGTGACAAGGTGGTGTGTTTGCATAGATTATCATCATTTCAATGTCGTCACTTTAAAAGATCATTTTCTGCTACCTTTCATTGGCCAGATTTTGGAATGACTCACTGGTTGTTCACACTTTTGTTTCCTTGATGGGTATTCTGGTTACAATCAGATCTCGATCAAGCCAAAGGATCAGGAGAAATCTACTTTCACCTACCCTTACGACACGTTTGCATATAGACAGATTCCATTCGTCCTTTGTAACGCTCCTGCTACCTTCCAACATTTTATGCTTGACATCTTCTTTGATATGGTAAAGCGGTGCTTGGAGGTGTTTATGGATGATTTTTCAGTGTACGCAGAGTCATTTACTAATTGCCTGTACAATTTGGATAATGTTTTACAAAGGTGTGAGGACACTCATTTAGTCTTAAATTGGGAGAAGTGCCATATGGTGGTGAGTGAGGGAATAGTGCTGGGACACAAGGTGTCCAATAAGGGTATGGAAGTAGACCCAGTTAATATTAAAGTTATCTTCAAGCTACCTCCACCGGCATCAATGAAAGGGGAAAGGAGTTTTCTGGGACACACTGGGTTTTACCATTGGTTTATCAATGTTTTTTCAAAAATAGCTAAACCCTTGTTAGAACTTTTGTAAAAATATGCTAAATTTTCTTTTGATAATCGATGTTTGATTGCTTTTGAAACATTAAAGGAAAAGCTAAGTTCTACCCCTATTGTGCAAGATCCTGATTGGAGCCTACTATATGAGTTGATGTGTGACGTGTCAGACTATGTTGTGGGAGCCATGTTGGGACAACACAAATATAAAGCTCCTACCGTCATATATTATGTGTCCAAAACTTTAAATGAGGCACAACTTAATTATACAACCACAGAAAAAGAACTCTTAGTGGTCATTTTCACATTTGAGAAGTTCCTCCAGTACCTAGTAGGGGCAAGGGTGATTGTTTGGACTGACCATGCTGTCATCAAATACTTGTTACAAAAGAAAGATGCAAGACCTAGATTGATTAGGTGGATTTTATTGTTACAAGAATTTGACATAGAAATTAAAGACAAGGTAGGGGTGGAAAATGTGGTAGCAGATCACCTATCTAGAATGGAAAGAGTGAATGAAAAAGATGTAGTTATTCCCGTTGTTGAGGATGTCCATGATGAACAACTCTTTGCGATCAAGGTGAAGGATCCGTGGTTTGCATATATTGTTAATTATTTATCCTGCAAAGAGTTGTCTGCAAATTGGGGGTATCAAGAAAAGAAGAAATTTTTCCACTCATTGAGGTTTTACATTTGGGATGACCCTATTCTTCTTAAACAATGTAGGGATAGACTTTTGAGGAAGTGTGTACCCCAGTGTGAGGTAGAGAGTATTTTGGCACACTTCCATTCTTTACCTATGAGAGGGCATCATGCTATCTCTAAGATAGTGGCCAAAGTGTTAGAGAGTTGATTTTATTGGCCAACATTGTTTAAAGATGCATATGATTTTGTTCCTCATTGTGATGCATGTCAATGTGCAAGTAATATTTCTAAGCGACATGAGATGTCGTTGAATGTGTTTCAGGAGGTAGAAGTTTCTGATGTTTGGGGCATTGATTTCATGGGTCCATTTGTGTCATTTAATTCTAACCTTTATATTTTACTTGCAGTTGACTATCTAAGTGGGTGGAAGCAATTCCAACCCAACCAATGATGCTCAAGTGGTGTGTAGGTTTGTGAACGACAACATTTTCTGCAGGTTTGGTGTTCCCCGACTGATCATCAGTGATGGTGGATCACATTTCACCAATAGGCAGTTCAGATCCTTACTTAGAAAGTATGGGGTGAAACATCGAGTGGGTACTCCTTATCACCCATAGACACAAGGCCAAGTGGAGGTGTCCAATAGAGAGGTGAAGAAGATCTTGGAAAGGACAATTTCCACTAATAGGACAAATTGGAGTTTTGTGCTCAATGACGCTCTTTGGGCATATAGGAAGACCTATAAATCACCTATAGGGATGACACCTTTTAGGTTGGTTTACGATCGTTCTTATCATTTACCAGTAGAGCTTGAGCATAAGGCGAAATGGACATTGAGAAAGTTAAACTTTGGATTGGATGAAGTAGGTAGAAAAAGATTTTTGGAGCTTAATGAACTAGATGAACTTAGGATGGATGCTTATGAAAGTTTGAGGATATATAAGTAGAATACAAAGAAGATTCATGATAGGCATGTTGTGAACAGGGTGTTTCTTCCATGCCAAAAGGTTCTCCTTTTTAACTCCCGACTTAAATTACATCCGGGCAAACTGAGGTCCAAATGGAGTGGACCATTTGTGATTGAGCAAGTTTTTCCCCATGGTGCAGTGAAAATTTTAGATGGGACTAGGTCATTCCTTGTTAATGGTCAAAGATTGAAGCACTACTATGGTGGGGAAGTGGAGAAGAGAATAGAAGAGGTACAACTTATGGAGATCCCTTAGATTCTTGCTCTTAGGAACGTCTAGTGTAGGACGTTAAATAATGGTTCTTATTGGGAGGCAACCAAACCTTCATTTTCCTTCTATTCATGTTCATTTTCACATTGTAGTTGTCTTTGTATTTTTATTTTTTTTTTAAATGGTACCTTGACTCTTATGTGGAGTGTGCAGATTTTTATCCAGGTTGGTACTACCGAGACACCCAGTCGGTAGTACCGAGAGTACATCAGTGGGCCATCTACACCAAAAAACCAAACTCGGTACTATCAACTCTCCAGTCAGTACTACTGAGTCTCTGAAGATTTTCAATCATTAACTGATAAGCTCTTAGTGATATCAACACACAAGTCGGTACCACCAACTTTTTGGTGCACCCAGAATCAGAACATCGAGATGAAAAATTTGAAAGTACCGACCCAAAACTACCAACTCGGTAATATTTACATTCCATTTGATAGTACCGATGCATGACGTCAACAATCTGTGGATGCTTGATTTAATGGCAGATGCAAGATTCATTGCATGGTCAGTGTCAACGATCCATGACTCAAGTTGGTAGTACCAACTTGGACTTGGTACCACCGACTCCGAGCGATCCCTGCTCAAGTCATCATCAAACATCAACCATCGATACATCTGAGCCACATATTTGTGCCTGTATCTCGGTACTACCAACACAAAAGTCGGTAGTACCGACTCTGCCCGACTCATATATAAGGAGGGTTGGTCAACCCATTTTCTTCACACCACTTCCTCCACTCCTCCTAGAACTCAAAGCAGAGTTGTACTAGGTGCCAACAATCTTCACCGAGCTGATGATCTTCACCAAGCCGACGATCTTCACCAAGCCAACGATCTTCACCAAGCTGACGATCTTCACCGAGCTTCTCTTTCCTAATCCTTTCTTGCATTGGCATCAGGGCGCTAAGGAGAGGCCCTTCTACATTAGTTGATCAATTTGAGTCACTCCCTCGACCAACCTGCATCCAACATCCATCCTCAGATATCAGGAAGATCTATGAGGAGCTGTAGATGAGGCCAATAATACCAATGTGGTATGGAGATCACACATTGATCGAAAGGGTGGGCTTTATTAAAATCATGTGATGGGTATGTCAGAAGAAGCTCATGGAGGGAGACAATCCTTTCTTAAGTGACTGGAAGACTTACCCACTTGTCCTGGAGTTCTTAACATCGCTAGATATTCTTGTTTCCTTCAAGCAGAAGTTAGGAGGTGAATGGAGGGAAGGCAAAGTCAACTTCTTCCTCTTCAACAACAACTATTCCATCACTCTGTGGGCCTTCAACCACATCTTCAACTGGGATCACGTCCCAGAATGCTCGGCCCCTTCTGACTTAGACTTTGACTTGGCTTGGGCGCAGTTGACTAAGGTGTCAGAGGGATTTCACATAAACTAGAATATCAACTTTGTTACTGACATTGAGCACCCCTTTGCTCAAATCCTTCACCGCCTCTATTCCAAAACCATATTTGCTCAATCCGGTAAAGCTCAAGGGAAGGTTCAATAGGAGGACCTCTACTTCCTCTATAGACTACTGGAAGGAGAGATTGTCAACTTTGGAGCCTTCCTTCTGCTCCACATGATCTCTGCTCGGTGCAACGTGACAAGAAAGGTGTCAATTTATTTGGGGGTATCATCACCCCCATTGTATTACATTTTTGCTTTGATTTGTCCACCCTCATGCCATTGGAAGATACAAAGAAGCTGGACCTCCTGCACTTCCACAAGGCACACCTCCTCAGCTTCCACCACAATGTGCTCTATGTGCATTGCACGCGTCGAGGACTATTTTGGGAGCGGAGCCTCCCTGACCCCATCTTCAACTTGCACAGAGTGAACCATCTTTGTTGGCCATTGAACGAGGGGGAGGAAGAAGATCCACCAAGGGAAGCAGCTCAGGTTGATGACGAGAAGTAAAGTGATGATGACTCTTATAGTGTTGAGGAGGTGGAGCCCACCATCGCCATCACTACGAGAGTGGTCCCGCACAAACATGCCTGCACTTACATGGCCTCAACTTCTTCTGCCTTGCCACGTTCCCAGGAGGAGCAAGACCCGTACAGCATGGCAGGTATGTATATCATGTTGCAGGAGATCTAGACTAGATAGCAACAGTATTAGGCAACATTGGCTGGTGTACAAGACATTCAAGGAAGATTGTAACAAAACTAGCAGGCAATATACGAGAATGAACGCCTTCTCTTGGCCAACCAAGAGAATGTTCACATGCGCCTACAACGAATGGAGCAGTACCAGTAACTCTTCTTTGACCAGTATTGGAACCAAGGGTACTTTAGACGATACCCACATCCGCAACGGATGCCACCGCCTGATCTATCTTTTCAGGGGATGTTTCCCCCTCACGATCCCGACATGCCTCAACCACCTCCATTTTGAGCCATTGTACCGATGTTCCACCTCTTGAGTGGGAGTATCAGCTATGTGGACATAGTCATATTCAAGCTTGGGGGTGCAGGAACAACATTATATCTTAGTTTTTATAGTTTTTCATGCAAATTTATCTTAGTTGTTTTATTTTTAGTTTGAATCATGCATTTTTAGGATCCACACCTATCAAGTGTAATCATGGAGTAGTAATGTATGGTTGCATTTATCAAGTCATCAGTGTTAGTGCAAGAAAATGGTTGTATCTTCATAGCTTAATTTGTGACATCTTTGTGCATTACCAATCGAGGAAATGTTTGGTTAAGTCATCTCTAGGATATAGGATATGAATGAACATCTGATCAAAATGTGAAAATGAATGAAGATGTTGTTGATCCTAAGATGATCAAACCTTTAACGAGATCTTAAATGGAAATTAAGAAAGAAACCTTAAGACTACCCTATGCACAAGTCATTAAATAGGGATATATCATAATTCAATGAAGGGCGGTGTCTCTTAGTTATGTGATTCCATCCATCCTTTCCATCCAATTTTGAATCACCACATTAAGATGAACAAGTGATCCAACTTATTTCTTTTGATTGCATTGCATGGAATGATAGGTAACATGGTAGGTTAGCTCTTATCCTCATGTACATTTAAAAATATATATATTTTTGCATTTGTATCACGACCAATCTTAGTGCATACCATCTTAGTTGCATTGATATTGCATGTAGTTTGACATTCCATCACATTCATTCCTTTTTGTCATCTATATTGTAGTCTCTAATTGTGAAAGTTGAAGCGGGGGCATACCTCCACATCAAGAAAAAAAGGAAGGAAAAAATGAAGTGAAAGCCCAGGCATAATTCCATCATGCTAAAGACAATAAAAATTATGGGCTAGAAAAATTGGATCTCAAGATTTCATAAGGAGAAAGTATGTCCTTGAGTCTTCTTAAAGGGATGAACTAATTCACATGATGCAATATTTTTGTGTTTAACAGTCTCATTTTTCATTATGAGATAGCCTTATACATGCATCATGTGTCAACAAGAAAAAAAAGAGAGAAAGTCAATAGGCATTAGGTATCATGCATAACATTCTTTTCACTCATGTAGGTCATCGTTTTTTCTGCATAAATAATTTGGACTTACTTGTGATTCTTCAATTTCCACCCAACTCATATCATTAATTTCTCTCATTGGTAGGCCACTCAAATCATTCATCTCCTCATCCATTATTATAAGGAGATTTGCTTCCAAGTAGTTGGTAGTTAGGAGAGAACAATTTAGATTAGGGAATCACATAGTGCACCAACCGATACCTGAATTATTATGATATTAACTACTTTCTTGATAGTGTTCATTGATCAAAAGGTAGACTTCTTCTATGAAATTTTTTGGTCGTTGTATAGCAGTTATTGGTTCGGTAGTCATTGGAGGCCGGTGTCCCTGTCCAATGGAAATGATTAAGAAAAGAATTCATGTGTCGTATCCTTTTGCTGACTTACATCAAACAGATCCAAGAGTAGTGTTGCTCGAGGACGAGCAACATTTAAGCTTAGGGGAGTTTAGTGCATGGGTTTTTAGTCATTTTTACAGGCATATTTTCCTTGATTTTATGTGTTGTTTTGTCATTTATCTGATTAATAATGCATGAAATGCTATGTATGACATGTGCTATTTAAATGCATCAAATTATCTGATTTTTAATGGTTAAGATGATTTATTTTTATTTATACCAAGTATTTATCTACGTTCTTATGTAATTTCAGGTATAATGGAACTTCATAGAGTCGATACTACCGATACCAAAAGTCAGTGGTACTAACTTCACGTCAGAAATTGCCCAGAAAAGACTTGCACAGACTTGGTACTACCGACACTCCAAGTCAGCAACACTGAAATCACGTGAGTGAAACCCAAGGATGAATCGTGAAAAGTCGGTACTACTGAGTTCATGAACTTGGTACTACTGAGAAGACGTCATGCAAACAATGCTCAGGCGACCTGAAGACTTGGTGCTATCAAGACAAGTCGATAGTACCGACATTGTCAAGAGTCACAGATACTCTAAGATCTTGGTACTACCGAATACCAAGTCGGTACTACTGAGTCTGCCCGATTTGGAAAATCTAAAGATGGTAATCTAATCCAACGGTGGACATTATTTCGTACCATAAGTGACTCCTATGACGTAGGGGAGATTGGCCATATGGAAGGAGGATCCACATTCCATTGCATGACATCAGAAAGAGAGAGAAGAGGAGAAATAAATTGAAGGTTTCATCTGGGACAATCTGAGCACCTCTGGAAGGAGAATCGGCAGCCGGAAGATAGCCGATGGCACGCATGACGTTGGGGATTGTCCGGATCAGCTATTCACCAGGGTTACTTAGTTTTTCTAATGTTTCCCACATTTTTCTCTTTCTCTATCATGTATTCATTCATGAAAACCATGCGGGACTAATCCCCTTGATTCCCTAGGACCTGGGAGTAGCCCAGATATGCACTGTAACTGATTTCCATGCATTAATATCATCTTTATCCTTATTTTCTTGATATAAATCTATGAAGATGCATTTTTCTATTTATGCCTGATCAACATAGATAGATTATTAAACTCTTAATTATTTCTGGAGAGAGGTTAAGGGTTGGAAAGAATAGATTTACCCGTTTATTGGACCCCTTGGGAAAGGCGGAGAATAAACGGGAGGAGAAACCCAAAGTTTAATCATAAAGCACTGATGCGTGCTGATTTAGCACCCTTTTTCACAGTCTTTTAAGTCTTGACACATGGAAATTCTTATTTGTATCTACTGAAAAGAAACAAATTATTATTTTCTTCCTTTTATCACAATTAAACTTGAATCGCACCAGAATCTATGCCTTTCTTGCAGACACAAAACACCATATGAGAGGCTCACATGTTCCAGCCGATCGTCTCACCTGTTCCACATGACTGGCTCACCTGTTCCAGCCGATCACTTCACCTGTTCCAGACAATCAGTTGACGCCATCCCTCATCCACTGAGCCTCATCCAAACATTCAGTCTAGATGGCGCCCCTTTTGAAAATCAAACGATCATTTCAAATCTCAAAGAAGGAGTTTTCCCTCCCAAACCGAGTGGGTCAAAGAGCGCCACCACCCGAGACTTAGGGTTGCTGACTGCTACCCTGACTCCCGCCCTTTCCAAACACTTAACCAATCAGTTTGCCTCCAAACCGATTGGTTGCAGTGCATGGCCAATTCAAATTTGCAACCGCCAGCCCCATTTGTCCAAAACCCTAGATGTAAAAGCCCCCTCCCTCTCCTATAAAAGGAGGTGCACTTCCTCCTCATGAGCATCATCTTTTATATCATCTTTGTATGGGGATTTCTAAGCAATCATTCTGTGTTCTTAAGTTCTATTCATCAATAAAGTTATGATTTGCAAGATAAGCATTCTCTTTAATTTTGTTCTTTACCTTACTCATTTGAGATCTAGCCTTCTTCTTCTTCCTCTTCTATAGACTGGAGCAAGGAATTAAGGGTCGACCATTTGATTGTTTCCTAAGAAACTAATCCTTTGATAAGTCTAGACTATGGCTAGAACACTTCTTTCCTGCATCTCCCTTTTCTCTACAAGCGTGAGTGAGTAGTTTTCTTATTGAGGCAAGGGGAATAACCCCTTAGCCATGTCTTTAATCGAGTAATACTTAAGAACAACTTCTAGATGGCTTTTGGTTTTAATAACTGTTGATCTATCAAAGTAATTAACTGGTTTGATCACATGTTAATCCAGGTGGAAATGACCATGGAAATCTGGAAGAATCTTACCAACAGGTTGGGGGTCGTCCTCCTGATCCTCCAAAGCTCCTTGGTTGTTTTCCAAGCAAGGGAAAAGAAATGAAAACGAAAAAGCCCTTGGTTTTGCTTGTAAAGGGTACTTTTATAAGAAATTCCATGAGAGAGAAAATGCCTTATAAAAATTCATTTAATCCCAAAAATAGTGCTGCCTCTTCCCCTAAACTCCTTGGATCCGAGGCTATCTTGTTTGACTCTTATTCCTCTCAATTATCCATTATTTAAAGAAAAGCAAATCAAGCACCTTAAATCATATAATACTAATATCCATAAGTGAGTGGATATTTCTTTTTCTTATAATAATGTGAGTGAGTTATCCACTTCCCTTGGATATTTTCATGGCCTAGAAAAGGCACAAAGGTGTTCACACTTGAGAAAATTCCACCATCTAGTTTTTGGTTGAAGGTCCTTCAATTATATTATTTATTTTTGCATTAAATTGAATTAGGGTTTCACTTAGGCTTAAATCTTGATTATTTTAATATCAAGATTCTCTTTCCTCCAACTTAATTCAAATGAGGCGCCCTCTCATTTTCTTGCCTCAACATGATGCCAAGAAATATTAGGGACCTTATTGAAGTGGTAATTTTGCATATTGAACCCTGGGTTTTGGGTAAATTGTACATTACACCAAAACTAGGTTTTAATGCACAAACATTGCTTTATCAACTCTTTCTTGGTACTCAGGCTATCACAAGCCATACCTATGCATCATATCCAATATCATGATGCTTTAACACATGAGGAACATATTATCATGCACAATTTGCAATTTAACCCCTCTACGTGGGTAATTTGCACTTTAGTCCAAATCAAGTGAAACATTATTTCAACATTATTCAAAAAGGACTAAAATTGAAATATAAGTTCCTCTTGAGACCTAATTATTTTTCATAAGATAAGATTAAGCATCTACTCAACCTTATTAGGAAAATCATCTAGGGTTAACACATAACCCATGTCAGGGATGTTACAAATTATAAACCCCTAACAAGGATTTCGTCCCCGAAATCCCAAGAAAAGGAGGGACAGATTTATTCATTTATCATACCCTGAAGTCTCCACATATTATCTTAATATCATGGAGATATCATAGATCTGTAGTCCACATAGAGTTCCTTTCATTAATTCAACCTTATCAATGTTTATGTTTATGCAGAGCATAAACTCCTAACATATGATGTTTTTATTATTTGAAAGGAGGCATAAAAGAACATACTCCTGTCATCACCCAAGAGTGTCTATCAAAAGAAAAACATATATATCTAACAGAGATAATCCACTCAGCAATCCTTTATTTGTTTGGAAAAGTTCACTTAGCAAAAACTCTATTAAATTGGGAATGCTCACTTAGCTTTTCCTTTTTCATTGGGAATGTTCACTTAGCTCTTCCTATTTAATTGAGAATGTTCACTTAGCTCTTCTATTTAATTGGGAATGTTCACTTAGCTCTTCCCATTTAATTAGGAATGTTCACTTAGCTCTCCCTATTTAATGGAGAATGTTCACTTAGCTTTTCTCTTTAATTGGGAATGTTCACTTAGCTCTTCCCATTTAATTAGGAATGTTCACTTAGCTCTTCCTATTTAATTGAGAATGTTCACTTAGCTTTTATCTTTAATTGGGAATGTTCACTTAGCTCTTCCCATTTAATTAGGAATGTTCACTTAGCTCTTCCTATTTAATTGAGAATGTTCACTTAGCTTTTCTCTTTAATTGGGAATGTTCACTTAGCTCTTCCCATTTAATTAGGAATGTTCACTTAGCTCTTCCTATTTAATTGAGAATGTTCACTTAGCTTTTCTCTTTAATTGGGAATGTTCACTTAGCTCTTCCCATTTAATTAGGAATGTTCACTTAGCTCTTCCTATTTAATTGTATTATACTCTCTAGATTGTTTCAGAATGACTACTTGATCAGAGTAATAAAAAAGACAATAATCTAAGAGTTTCATACTTGCCTTATCTACAATAATCATATACCTGGCCAGGGTATACAAGTATTGAGATTAGGTAGTATGCACTTTATTTACTATCATGTTCCTCACTTTTCATATCATTATACACACATGATTTTTCATTTTTGAATTTTCTTCAGACATAGCTTCTATATCTCATCTTTTATTTCATAGATAAGAGAGATTATAAAGCATTTTAAGGAGCACTGAGTAAAATGTAAGTTATTTTCTTCCTTGTGCCCTTATAGGACTGGTTAAAGGAAGTTCAAAAACAACTACTTTCTTATTTTTAACACATAGAATCAGGAAATGAAATATCAGAATGAATCTATTTCATCTGACCTGTCTGGGATGTCTGTCCACGTCCTCTATTGTTACTAGAAAACTGCCTCCTTTGTGAGCCTTGCTGACTCTGCCCCTGGGGTTGAATCATCATCAAATTCCCATCTGGACAGTCCTTTGCTAGATGTCCCAGTTTTCTACATTGGTAACAGACTTTGGGTGCAAAACAGGGTCTATGAGATCCAATTACCAATGTTGATTCTATGTCAGGGGTTCTACTTGAAACATTACTATGATCCCTACCCCTACTTGATGTCCATTGCGTCTGGGCATGGAATCTCGATGATGTTGCCGATGTAGAAAATCTCGGTTTCTTAAAACTTTTGGACCTTTGTCCTTGAGACTGAGTGTACACCTTCTTACCACTAGTCTGTCATTTCTCTATTTCAGACCTCTCTATCCTCCTTACCGACTCCACAAAGGTGGCAAACCTCTCCCTGTTCTCTAAAGCAGACACAAGAGTGGTCAGTTCATCATTCAACCCCTTCTCAAAACACTGAATTCTTTCCTCATCATTAACTGCCATTTGTGGACGAAACCACAACAGATCCATGAACTTAGCTTCATACTCGCTAACGTTCATCTGTCCTTGTTTGATCCTCTCAAATTGAGAAATCTTCTCATCCAAATATGTCTTAAGGAAGTATCTACTGACGAATTCTCGTCGGAATACCTCCCATCCAATTTCTTCACCTAGTCTCTTATCTTCTTCTATCATCCACCAATGACCAACACTCCCTTTTAGGAGGTACATTACATGTCTTACCTTTTCAGCTTCAGGGATATCACGGATCCTGAAAGCCTTTTCCATCTCTGTCAGCCACAAATCAACATCTGCTGGATCAGATGTACCAGCATAATCTATGGCTCCAACCCGGAGAAGTCTCTCAAAAGTCTTATCGGCTCCATAACCCTCATGGTGGGCTAGTATCCTAGGTGCAGGCATTGGCATCCTATCTGTCATGTGAGTCATGGCAGCAATAAACTGCCCAAACATGTCTTGAAAGGCTGGGTTCCCCATGTCAGCTTGATTGAACTGGGGTTGTTCAGGTACAGGCTCCTCCCTATCATGGTCTCCTACACCTCTTCCTGGTGCAGCAACACTACTCTTAGCATCATGTTCTTCATGTGGTCCAGAAATCTTCAAGTTCTTCTTCTCCTATGTGAGCAGAAGATACTATCAGATAAACTAGAAGACATTTAGAACAGACTCAACAACCTTAGTCCTATGTCTCTGTAGACTCAGCAAACCTAGAGCTCTGATACCACTTAATTGTGGCATACAACTCACAAAAACATAACTAACTAATGCGGAAGCATTCACTAAGCAGTGGATTACCAAAAATCACTAAAAATTAAAACCTTTTTATCAAAAGATCCATTAAAGGAAACTTTCTCACATAGAACCAAAGTAACACATTTACATCCTGGTTTAAAGGTACATGTCATGTATCATCTCTTTCTGAGAATTACAAGCATCAATTGCTCTGGTAAACTAAACACAGGCAGTATAAAATCTCGAGGCACTGAGCCAAAATCTCGAAAGCACTAATACTACTCCAAGGACTTGAGAGTATAGAGATGACACATAGGACTCTATATACATCTATACAAGGCATGACGGCCAGTGTCTCCACCTTAGACTTCACTACTGTCCCTGCTGCTGTTGTTGCTGTCCTCCACCTACTGAAGGGTTCCTTCCTCCTTGTCCGCATCCACCTAAAAATGTGGTTCCCATAGGGGTGAGACAATTGTAAATTTCCCCAGCGAGAGATATAACTCTCCGCCAGAAACATTATTATTGCAGCTAAAGAAGATAAATATGAACAGAGGAATCATATTTGTTTGACAACAGTTAATTCAATGTCTAATAGATTAGAACATTATTTTTATCAGAAGCATTGCAGCTATAACTTGATAGAGCAATATGTCACTTATCCATTAAGGAATATGAAGAACATGTATAACATTTATTCACTACAGAATCATCACCACATCATTAGCTCTCTTCAGGCTTAGATCATATATCTAATGCCTGGCATTGTTATAGTGGAGTCATGGCCTGTAGCCATACTCTTTTCACAAAGTATTGGGATATTAATCCCTCATATCATCAAGTACATTTCCACTTCTTAACAAGTTCATCATCATGATTATAGAATCTGGGTATTTGAACCCTTATTTCATCATAGAACACTTGTTACCACCTATTAGGTAACTTCATACCTTCAGATCATCTGACCAAGGACATTATAAATTCTTGCTACACAAAGTATTGCACATAGTTCACAAAGCTCATATCACCTCTTATTACCTCTTGATAGACAACAAGGCACATTATGGCTTATGAAGCCATAACCAATTTCAATAAATAAAACATCATATGGCACACATGGCTCATAAGTTTTCAGATTACTTCTCACTAAGCAATTAAGCATATGAAGGCTTATAATGCCTATGAAACATTTTCAATATACAGAACCTCATAGCCCATACCTAATTATGCTCATCATCTCAACATACCTGCATGATTAGTAATCATGATACAATTACATATCTGTACCATGCAATACAAGGGTTATCTTATCACATTCATAAACCATTAGTCTATATTTGAGCTTCACATAGGATTAATCTGTATTAGAACTTCACATAGAATCACCCTGTATTAGGGTTTCACATAGCATTACCCTGCATTAAGGTTTCACATAACATTACCCTGCATCAGGGTTTTACATAAATAATCCTTTAGGTTCTCAAGATCACATTATTAATGATCAAGTCTTATTTCCTTGCTTCACACAACTAGGAATCAATATGTATAACATAAGTATTCAATAATACTTACTTATTCTCATCATTCATCATTAAATGAATTACCAACACACAATATGAATATCTCTCTCATCATTCCAGCATATGATTACATCATAGTTTATAGGTTTGGATTAACCCTTACATAAGGCATGTTAGCCTACATTCAACAGGGTGCATTACATCTCAATGTAACAATTGACATGAAAAATCTCATGTGTCATTCATCCAATTATATTGGACTTATAACACATCAAGGTAAACCAGTATTGAGGTGTTGGATGTGATATCTATCATATCTTGATGTATCACTTCCCTCAACACCTTCATCTTACTTGAGTTCATCCACTTAGCTTGTATTAGGGTATTCCCCATCCTAATACTTTATGCACCAGTTCATCACATTTATCATGTAATGTATTGGTCATTAATCACTCACTTAGAATATGCAACCATTGCCAATAATATGGACTCATCCTTGAGTTAGGAACTACTAATATAAGGATATCCATTATCAACCTCTCTAGGTGTTACATTTGTCAAAACATTAATCACTATTCCAGTATTAGGAATAGTATTCTTCATATTTATAATTTGAGGATTCACATAGAATATTCCATACATTTATGGATTTCACATAGTATTGCTCTTCAATAGAGTTTTACATAATCATCCTTCTATATCAGGGTTTCACCTAGTATTATGTGAAATTAGGATTTCACAACACATCACCCAGTGATAGGTCTTCACATAGAATTATTAGCTCTACCCTATATTAGGGTTGCATGCACCTTTACCCTATTTTAGGGATTAAGGTTTACCTTTCACATCCAAGTAGGGTTTCTCATACCCCATACCCAAATTAGGGTTAGGATGTACAATCCCCATTAAATTAGGGTTTCTTACATTGTTACACTAAGTTATAGTTACATCATCACTCTAGATTATGGTTTCATTGAGCTTTTGCCCTAGATTAGGGGTTCACATAGCCTTGCCCTAAATTAGGATCAAGGGATCAATCTTTTCAATGAGGATTTCATGATCTCATTGTTATGGATCAAACCCTGATTACACATTGTTTCATGATGAGCGAATTAGGGCTTATGATATAAGCAATCATCTCTCTCATTCTTTCTCTCTCTCATCCTCTTTAGGATGTTAGCTACTCTAAGATTGAACTAGGTCAGCCCTTCAATTAAGTACACATAGTTAGGGTTAACCTTCATAATCACCATTGATCTACATCATTAATAATCAAGTAGCTATTTGACCTTTGATCATATTAGGTGTCCAAATGTTTTAACCAATTTGAACCTCAAAAGGTCTTGGTCACTTAGACCTCAAACGATCTTGATCACTTAGACCTCAAATGGTCTTGACCAATAAGTTCAAACGGTTTGAAACCGTTTGCTAAAGTGAACTCTTGAAACTGTTTGCTAAAGTGAACTCTTGAAACCGTTTGATAAAGTGAACACTTGAAACCGTTTACTAAAGTGAACACTTGAAACTGTTTACTAAGTGAACACTTGAAACTGTTTGCTGAAGTAGGTGCTTGAAATCGTCTAGACAACACACCTTGAAACCGAATGGACTTGAGTCTCCAAACAGTTTGAGACCGTTTGGTCTCAAATGGTCATGAGACCGTTTGGTCCCAAACGGTCTTGAGACCGTTTGGACTCAAACGGTCTTAAGACCATTTGGTCTAAACCATCTCAAAACCGAATGGACCAAAAAGGGTCTTCAACACTTAATCGATTCAAGGTTCCAATCCATGGACCAACTATCAATTGGGCCATCAATTATTCTTCAATTGAACCACTGAGTCACCATTCAATTGGACCTTCAATTAAGGTTTTGAACCCAATTCATCTAGGGTTGATAATCAAGAAACCATCACTTAGGGTTTTGAAACTAAGGAACCATCAATGGTTGACATTGTGGAACCAATTCAATTGAAATCAATGAACCATCATCATTATATGATATGACCTGACCTCAAATGGTCTTTAATGAACCCCAAACGGCCTTGAGGTCGTTTGGATGATATCCAAATGGTCTTGAGACCGTTTGCCCATTTCATCATCAAAATCCATGACATCAAATTAGGGTTTGGATCATTGGATTGATTATCAAATCAGCCATTGATTACATTTCAATTTGGTATCTTTGGATCTTCTAATACCCAACCATACTCAACCCTAGACCTTCGAATGGTCTTGGTTGACCTCCAAACGATCTTGAGACCGTTTGAGAGATTCCCAAATGGTTTTAAAACCGTTTGGGTCAATCAACCCAAAACCTCAACTCAATCAATTGCAAAATCAGCACTTAGTCGATTAGGGTTTCTATTTGAAAGATTGTCCATATGTTTAACTAATCAATTGGATCCATTGGATCATCATCCAAAACATACTAGGGTTCAGACCTCAAACAGTCAACCCATCCAAATGGTCAACTCCTCTAAACGGTTTGGAGTTCCAAACTCCAAACGGTTTGGAAACTGTTTGGTCTCCAAACGGTTTGGAAACCGTTTGGTCTCCAAACGGTTTGGTGAAACTGTTTGGACCAAACCTTTGAAACTGTTTGCCCTAGATATTTGGGGAGGTGTGTGCTTATGATGATTTCATAATAATCAAGCTCCAAACCCATGAAGTTTGCTGTGATTTCATGGTTATTGCATCAATCAACCAAAATGAATTTGGGAAATGAGGAAAGCATCAACAATTGATAAGGAATTGAATGTAATAACAATGTCAACGGTTTAAGTTATAAAACCCGCCTCCAATTGAGCTCCAAAGCTTCAAGATCACGTAAACAATGGTGGATGCAACTCCGTTCACTATTCCAAGGGTCGTCCTCAAGCTTTGAGTGAAAAGGAATGTTAGAATTGAAGAGGGGATCGAGATATGAAGAATTCATACATTGATTTTCGATTTCACCATGGATTCAAGGTGAAAGGAGGTCAAGAAGCATACCAACAGGTTGGGGGTCGTCTTTCTGATCCTCCAAAGCTCCTTGGTCGTTTTGCAAGCAAGGGAAAAGAAATGGAAACGAAAAAGCCCTTGGTTTTTCTTGTAAAGGGTACTTTTATAAGAAATTCTATGAGAGAGAAAATTCCTTATAAAAATTCATTTAATCCCAAAAATAGTGCCGCCTCTTCCCCCTAAACTCCTTGGATCTGAGTCTATCTTGTTTTCCTCTTATTCCTCTCAATTATCCATGATGTAAAGAAAAGCAAATCATGCACCTTAAATCATATAATACTAATATCCATAAGTGAGTGGATATTTCTTTTTCTTATAATAATGTGAGTGAGTTATCCACTTCCCTTGGATATTTTCGTGGCCTAGAAAAGGCACAAAGGTGTTCAAACTTGAGAAAATTCAACCATTTCGTTTTTGGTTGAAGGCCCTTCAATTATTTTATTTATTTTTGCATTAAATTGAATTAGGGTTTCACTTAGGCTTAAATCTTGATTATTTTAATATCAAGATTCTCTCTCCTCCAACTTAATTCAAATGAGGCACCCCTCCCATTTTATTTCCTCAATATGATGCCAAGAAATATTAGGGAGCTTATTGAAGTGGTAATTTGCATATTGAACCCTGGGTTTTGGGTAAATTGCACATTACACCAAAACTAGGTTTTAATGCAGAAACATTGCTTTATCAGCTCTTTCTTGGTACTCAGGCTACTACAAGCCATAACTCTGCATCATATCCAATATCATGATGCTTTAACACATGAGGAACATATTATCATGCACAATTTGCAATTTAACCCCTCAACTTGGGTAATTTGCACTTTAGTCCAAATCAAGTGAAACATTATTTCAACATTATTCAAAAAGGACTAAAATTGAAATATAAGTTCCTCTTGAGCCCTAATAACTTTTCACAAGATAAGATTAAGCATCTACTCAAACTTATTAGGCAAATCATCTAGGGTTAACACATAACCCATGTCAGGGATGTTACACCTTGACTCTGAGACATGAGGAACCATGTGAAATTGGATATGATATGACCTGGTTTAGACGACCAGAGTAGATAGTTGTGATTGCCTCATTCATAATCCTTGGAGGCTTGTTGTACCTTAGATGTTATAGAGAAACCAAACACTATAATGTGAAAGAGGCTTCATGAACAAATGTACAGACGATATGAGTACCTACCTTTTAGGAGCCCGAAGAAGAGTTCCTTAGACCCTGAAAAGGGTATGGTAATAAGTTGAGAGGCATCGTAACCAGTGGATGCTAAAGGCTATTCATGTGGAAGAGTGTTATGATGTGTATGCTATAGTTGGCATGGGTTCATTTCATGTTTGAACAGCTGACCATACTGCTAAATAGCCGATGTATAAGAGGAGAACCTGGGTTCATGGACCAAAGAGGGGAAGCAGCAATACCTGGTGCACGTGATATTCGTGAGGCTAATTGAGTTCATGTGTTACAGTAAAAGGAAACCCACTCGAGATGAGATATGCGCTGAGGAACCACTCACACAAGTTGGTGACGTATGGTCCAACCTTGAGGAATGATGAATTGGTATGACATACCAATAAAGTTAGCATGGTTTAGTAGGTTGTCTTCTTTCTAGATACATGCATAAGTAGCATGATAGGGCTAAGCATGTATATGATTATGTGAACCCTAGAAGTATGGACGTTTGTGACCTTTGATGCTATCAAGAGATGGTTTTCTCGCGTCTTGGGAAGGAACCCTTTATGTAGGGCGAGCACCAACTTTTGATTAGGTTCGAGGTAACCTCAAGAGGTCTCATATAAGCATTTGATGATATAAGTGTAAGAGCACATAGTATTGCCATGAATCTATAGACCCATGTGTGATCATCTCTAAGGGCAAGAGGATATGTTTCCATGGAGGTAACCTATATGGGGCCAGACCGAGGTAGGTAGGTCGCCATGACCCCTATGAAAAATGTAAGTTTGACCATGAGTGCCCAGAGAGATGATGGAGTTTTAGGTAAGGATTCAGGTTTGAGATGTACTATGATGAAATCCTAAGTCAATACCAAGGTCAGGAAGGGATAAGACTGATGGAAGTAGGAGTTGTCTATTCTCGGAATGCACAAGACCATCAGGTCGGGAGGTAACAACTACATTTGCCCGACGCCCATAAGTTATGAGGTTGGCCACCTTCATGAGTTTATGGGGCCTAAGGGGTAAATGTGAGAGGCACTCCCTAGTTGCATAAGGGTCAGATCACCCCAAAAAGTGCCAACACCCTAGGGACCTGGAGGTGATGGGTAAGTCGCTTTAGTTTCCCAGTGATTCCCGAAGTTTTATCGATTGCTTGGAATAATTTCTTGATTGCCTTTTATTTCATGCAATTATAAATTGACTATGACTATCACCATAATTATGTGTACATGACTAGCTCAGATCCTTGTCCTCCTCTGTAGCTTTGATGATGATGAAAAGGATGACCTAGTACATGGTCTACCTATGAGGTAGGACCATCAGGTTATCATGAGTCAGTTATTGGGCTACGTTTGGGTAGTGCCATGCGACTCTACGACCCTATGTATTGATCTACATGTTAGGTAGGATCATGGGGGTTAGATGAGATCTATCATATGAGAGGTAGTATCAATGTCAACTGGAGGGACATCACAGAGGCTAGGGTATGTATGGATTGAGTTGTCATGTTTAAAATGTAAAGTTTGCTTGATAAACCATAATTGCTTGCAATATGTTGTTACAGTTAACTGCACAAGAATTGTTTCCCCCACATACCAGTATAATTCATTATACTGACCGCCGTTTTGTTTGTCGGAATTTTAGGTTATCAAGAAAATGGATAATCCTTTAAAGTGACATTGATGAAATAAAGCTTAATAAAGAATTGGGGGAGTATAGATAGATATGTTCTTTCTTGGGTAAAGAATTCCCTTCCCATATTTTGCAAGGTATGAAAAGAATTTTTTTTTATTTCAGTAAAAGTTTAGTTGCAGTAGAATTTAGAAATTACGATTGATTATTTGCAAAACCATTGATCCTATTTTGGGATAGCGGCTCTGACCTTCTGGTCTCCCTTAATTGGGGGTTACCGGGAGGCGGGGTCATTACAATGATCCACAATAAAATTCATACATGAGAATGTTGAATTGAGTTAGGATAGTTGTACTTGCACAGAGAGGTGATGTGCAAAATACAACTCTCCTTTAAAACAAGTGCTTAGTATGTTTAACTTTCGTGTTCCTATTTTATGCTATGATATGTTGGTGAAATCTTATGTCCAAGATCCTTCCATATCTAAAATTAAACCTCTTTTAGTAATCCATTTACTATTTTGCTTAATTTAGAAATTTTAGCTTAATCAATCAAATTACATCTTTAAAATGGTCTAGATTGTTGAACCTTAGCACTATTGCATTTAATTGGTTACTAAGATCCTTGTGTTCGATTTTGACTACAACGAATCCCATATACTTGCGGGAATTGGTTAGTTGAGTAAAATGTCTTTCTTAAGATTGAAACTCGTTAGTGTAACAACCAAAAAGTTTTTGGTGCAGTTGTCAGGGAGCTATGGTTAATCTAATTAGAGTAATAAGTGCTAATTAGTATTCAAGATTAGATGATCATTTCCATTTTTGAATTTCCATATACCTTTTAGTTGTGTCCTCATCATCTCTTGCTTATTTTTAGGTTGTATGCGTCGCTAGCAAAGGGGTCTTCAACCATCTGCATTTCTAGACCTTAAGATTGAGAGTACTCTTTCAAGCTTAAGAAGAGCAAGAAGAGTAGAGAGACCAGTGCTAGGAGGTGTTCCATAATCACCATCACCATCTTCTTCATCCTTTAAAGAAATTGCTCAAGAAGATCCAACCATCGAGGATGATTGTCCTTTGAAAGACTTTGCCATGCCGGTTTCTACAAACATTTGTGGAGCCATTGATCTACTAGCAATGGAAGTGAACAAATTCTCTATTTCTCTTTCAATGATGTAGATGATCCAACAAAATCACTTTGGGGGTACCGTTAATGAAGATCCAATTCTTCATGTAGCTGAATTCCTGGAGTACATGAACACTTTCAAAATCAATGGTGTATCTACCGATGGAGTAAGGCTACTATTGTTCCCTTTCACCTTGATAGGTAGAGCCAAGGTGTGGCTTCTATCTCTTCCTAAGAAGTCCATCAAAATTTGGGATCAACTTTTAAATGCTTTCCTTGTAAAGTATTTTCCGCCAAGCAAAACAACCCAACTAAGGAACCAATTCACAAACTTTTCTCAATCCGATGGAGAAACTTTGTATGACACATGGGAGCGGTTTAAGGACCTACAATGCCTTTTCCCTCACCATAGATTGAACAATTGGTTGCTACTCCAAACATTTTATAATGGACTGTTCTACAATACCCAAATGACTCTAGATGTCACAGCTAATGGAGCTTTGATGAATAAGTCTTACAGGGAGGCTTATGATATCATTGAAGACATAACACTTGACCACTGTCAATGGGGGTCAGATAGGAAAGCACAGTCATCTTTTACACCAGTTTATTCAATCGGGAGACAATGAGGGAAGCATATTGTTGATGTCGTCAACCTAGTTGCTATCAAACTTGATGTTCTTACACAAAAGTTTGAGAAGATGACTACATTGCAATTCCAATCAGCTGAACTGAAATGTGAAGCGTGTGGGAATTTTGGACATACTTCTTCTACGTACTTTGCTTCTAATGTGAATGAAGGGAGCCTAGAACAAGTCAATGTCGTTGGGATGCATGGGAACAAACATTTAACACCTACAATTCGGGATGGAGAGATCATTCTAATTTCTCTTAACGGAACACAAGAAATGCTCAAAACTTTCAACGAGGACAACAACAACACTTCAACCGGAAAAACATTGGGAATCTACCAGGCTTCAACAATAATAGGGGTTACCAACAATAGCAACAACCCCAAAGTTCTTCCTTGGAGGTCATGATGGAGAAATTTATCTCCACGCAGATGTAGCAAAATGAAGAGTTCAGGGGCAATGACAAGCTCTTGAAGGATGCAATTGCCCAACTCTCTAAAAAAGTGGATGACATTTCCACTCATGCAGGGATGTTGGAAAACCAAATTGCCCAGTAGGCCTTGCCACAACAAAAGAACACTCAATCTGGTTCTCTTCCAAGCCAACCAGAGGTGAATCCAAGACAACATGCAAATGCTATCACCTTGAGGAGTGGAGCTGAAATCCAAAGACCTTCTCCACCTAAGGAGAAGAGTGTTGAGATTTCTGATGAAGAGAAGTTTGACAACCCTATGGGTGACAAAGGAAAAGGTATAGCTAAGGTACCACTTTCTATTAAAGCAAATGCACCATTTCCACAAAGACTTGCAAACAAGAAGGAGGATTCAAAGTTTAGGAAAATTATGGACATTCTAAATAAACTCCATGCTAACCTTTCACTAGCTGAAGTTATAACAGAGATGTCATCATATGCTAAGTTTCTAAAAGACATCCTCACCAAGAGGAGGACGATGGACCAAGTGGAAACCGTGATGCTTTCTAAAAGAATCAGTTCTATCATTCAAAATAGTCTTCCTGAGAAGCTAGATGATTTGTGAGCTTTTACTCTACCATGCAAGATTAGCAACACCACATTTGACAAATGTCTTATAGACCTTAGAGCTAGCATTAGTCTTATTCCGTCTACTTTGTGGCAGGAGCTAGATCTTGGAGATTTGAAACCTACAAAGATGGCCATTGAACTAGCCGATCATTCTATCAAATATCCAAAAGGTATTGTAGAAGACGTGTTAGTGCAAATTGGTAAACTCTACATTCCTTATGATTTTGTTGTATTAGATATGGTATAAGTTCCTTCCAATCCCATTCTTTTTGGGAGACCTTTCTTGAGAAATGTTGAATGCCTTTTTGATGTCTGAGAAGGCAAACTTACACTCAGGGTTGGTGAAGAAGCCATGGAGTTTTATGTATATGATGCCATGAAATAACCTTCACGTGTAGAAGAAATATGTTTTATGGACTCTATTGATTCTATTGTGGAGGAAGATCATGAAATTGCTGATTTGATATTAAACTATTGTGATGATGTTGAAGTTACAAATAATGAACTTGAAAATTATAGAGTACTTTCTATTGCCAAATCAAATGCTATTGAAGAAGACACTCCACTATTGATGACAACACCAAAGAAAATGCAGTCGAAAGAAAGGTAGAACTCAAAGCCATTCCACCAGGGCTGAGGTATGCATTCTGTGACTCCGACTCTACTTCTCCTGTCATAATCAATGATTAATTAACTAATGAACAAAAAAATAAATTGCTTGTGGAATTGCATTTGTAAAAGATGTCATTGGTTACTCTATTGACGATTTAAAAGGCATTCATTCCTACATTTGCATGCATATAATAAACATAGAGTATGACGCTAAACCCACTATCGAACCACCTAGACGTTTAAATCAAAACATGCTTGAGGTGGTTAAAAATGAAATCTTTAAGTTGGTTGATGTCAGTATCATTTATCTTATAAGTGACAGCCCTTGGGTTAGTGCCATTCATGTGGTACCTAAGAAGGGGGGTGCAACTGTCATCAAGGGAGATAATGATGAGTTGATACAAACATGTATAGTCACATGTTGGCGTATGTGTATTGATTACTGGCATTTGAACAATGCGACTCGCACAGATCATTTTCAGTTTCCGTTTATCGACTTGATGCTTGAACATCTTGCAAAACATTCTTATTTTTTCTACTTGGATGGTATTCTAGTTTTTTTAGGATTCCTATCTACCCTCCCAACCAAGAAAAAACCACTTTTACATGCACATATGGAACATATGCTTACCTCTGCATGCCCTTTGGTCTTTGCAATGCTCCTACGACGTTTCAGCAATGCATGATGGCTATTTTCTCCGATTTTATTGAAAATATAATGGAAATTTTCATGGATGATTTTAGCGTTTATGTATATTCATTTGATCAATGTTTATGCAGCTTGTCATTAGTCTTATCCCACTGCAAAGAGGTTAACCTAGTACTAAACTGGGAGAAGTGCTATTTCATGGTACAATCCGGTATAGTATTAGGCCATGTTGTATCTAACAAGGGTATTGAGGTTGACAGGGCTAAAGTGGAGGCTATTGAGAAGATGTCTACTCCTTCTTCGGTTAAGGACATCTATAGTTTCCTTGGTCATGCATGGTTCTACAGAAGATTCATTAAAGACTTCTCCAAGATTGCAAAGCCATTATATTCTTTACTAGCAAAGGATGCTGAATTCATATTCAATGATGACTGTCGTACAACTGTCACCAAGCTCAAGGAAGCTCTTATTTCAGCCCCAATCATTCAACCACTGGACTGGAATGCTCCTTTTGAATTAATGTGCGATGCAAGTGACTATGCAGTAGGGGCAGTTCTTGGACAGTGAAAAGATAAGAAGCTTCATGCCATATACTATGCAAGCAAGACCCTAGATAAAGCACAAATCAATTATACAACCACTGAGAAGGAGATGCTTGCTATAATGTACACCTTTAAAAAATTACGACAGTACTTGGTAGGATCTAAGGTAATCATATATACGGATCATACTACCATAAAGTATTTGCTCTACAAGAAAGATGCCAAACCTCATCTCATCCATTGGATATTGCTTCTACAAGAATTTGATCTTGAAATCTGGTATAAGAAGGGGACAGAGAACAATGTTGCTGATCATCTTTCTAGGTTGACTACAGATGCTAGAAACTTATTGCCTATTGAGAACCATTTGCCTATTGAGAAGCTTTATGCATTATTATCCACACAAGCACCATGGTTTGCAGACATTTGTGAATTTTCTTACTACAGGACAGCTGCCACCAGATTTGACATGTGAGTAGAAGAAGAAGTTCTTCCATGATATAAAGTTTTACTATTGGAATGACCCCTTGTTGTTCAAATGGGAGTGATGGACTCATTCAGAGGTGTGTTTCTAAAGAAGAGATTGCCACTATCATTTTTGAATGCGATGCCTCTCCATACAGAGGTCACTTTGGAGGAGAGAAGACTGCAACAAAGATTCTACATGCCAGTTTCTATTGGCCAACATTGTTTAAAGATGTCATTTTATTTTTCAAAGCTTGTGATAAATGCCAATGGACTGAAGGAATATCTAGACGCGATGACATGCCTCTTAACTCTATCTTGGAGATTGAGGTATTTGATGTGTGGGGAGTTGATTACATGGGACCATTCCCATCTTCTTGTGGCTATCAATACATCTTAGTTTCTTGTGAGTACGTCTCTAAGTGGGTTGAGGCCATCCCAACCCAAGCACCGGATGCAAAATCTATAGTCAAGCTATTTTAGAAAATCATTTTCCCTCGATCTAAAGTTCCCAAAGTTGTAATTTCTGATGGAGGCATGCATTTCGTTGAGAAGCAATTCAATAACCTTCTATCTAAGTATGGAGTCACTCATAAAGTATCTATGCCATACCATCCTCAACTTCTGGGCAAGTAGAAGTCTCCAACTGACAGCTAAAGAACATTCTAGAAAAGATAGTGTCTAGCTCAAGGAAAGATTGGGCATTGAAGATAGACGATGCATTATGGGTATATCAGACAGCTTATAAAACCATAATAGGAACAACTCCATTTAAGCTGATATATGGTAAATCTTGTCATATTTTGTTGGAGCTAGAACACTATGCTCTTTGGGCTATCAAGTTCTTAAACGTTGACATGAAGAAGGCTGGTAAAAAGCGTCTATTACAGCTGCAAGAACTGGAAGAACTCCGACTAGATGGATATGAAAATTCAAAGCTCTACAAAGAAAGAACAAAGGTTTGGCACAACAATAGAATCCACAGGAAAGACTTCAAAGAAGGAGACAAAGTGTTGTTGTTTAACTCTAGACTCAAGCTATTCCCTGGACAACTAAAGTCCAAGTTGTCAAGTCCTTTACTCGTGTTGAAGATATTTTCATATGGAGTTGTTGAGTTACAAGGCAAGGATGGAGCTTTCAAAGTAAATGGGCAATGTTGCAAGCTATATACCTCTGGAGATGAAGTTCACAAGGGAGCCTCTTGCTCCCTCCAAGATGCATGATGGATAGATTGAAGAGTCTCACTCCAGACTCCAAATGGAGGACCTCATGGGAGTTGAACCCACATTAGGATATATTTCTTTTCAGTTATTTAAGTCAAGAACACTCTTTACTTTTGTAAATAGGCTTGTCATGGATGAATGTAATAATTTAGACAATTATATTGTCATATCTATCATTATTTTTGTGCTGATGAAATGCTATTTTCTGTAGAAACTACAGAAGACATGACATGTCTTTATTTGACACGTCGTGTTGCTGATCAAAGAAACACAACAGCCAAGCAACATCTCTAGGTACATGACATGTCATCACTCGACACATCGTGTCCTGTCTACGGATCATCTTTATAGAATCTCACATGGCGTGTAAAAAATTAGCACACATCATGTGCAAATCACACTGACTTAGCAATAAACTTTTGGGAAAGGCACACATCATGTCTTTACAGGCACATGTTGTGTCTCAATCAGCTGGCGATATACGTAGAAGTTTCTAGAATCTCACACGACATGTCAAAATTCAATCACGTCGTGTCTTGCAAGTGCAAATTTTGAATAGAAGATATACAGGGAGCTTATACAGTGATGAAAACGACATGTACAACCTTAAACACATCCTGTCTTGTTGGTTGTTACACTAACGAGTTTCAATCTTAAGAAATACCTTTTACTCAATTAACCAATTCCCACAAGTATACAGAATTAGTTGTAGTCGAGATCGAACACAAGGAGCTTGGTAATCAATTAAATGCAATAGTGCTAAGGTTCAACAATCTAGACTATTTTAAAGATGTGATTTGGTTGATTAAGCTAAAATTTTAGAATTAGGAAAAATGGTAAATGGATTACTAAAAGAGGTTTAATTTTAGATATGGAAGGATCTTGGACTTAGGATTTTACCAACATATCGTAGCATAAAATAGGAGTACAAAATTTAAACATACTAAGGACTTCTTTTAAAGGAGAGTTGTATGTTACACTTCTCCTCTCGGTGCAAGTACAACAATCCTAACTCAATACAACATTCTCATGTATGACTTTTGTTTTGGATCACAAACCTACTCCTCAATTCCATAATTTCCTCCCTCATGGTAAAGAAGGAGTTTCCAAGAGAGTACCTCCTTACTCTCCTACCTATCTTCTCAGATCAAGTAAGAAAGCATAAAATATGCACATACACTAGTACATAAACGGTCTATAGCGTCAGTTTTTTTAAGCCTGTAACGTCACTTTTCAGTCGACACCTAAGTGGTCGTCTCTACAGAAATTGCTCTATAGCGTCGTTTTTTTAACCCAAAAAACTGACCTTGTATAGTAAAAACTGACCCTATAGGCCCTCAAAATCTAAACCCAAATGAGAAATAAATTTGTACCTGAACCTTATAACGTCGGTTTTTAATAAATAACCGACTCTAAAGATTATTTCTAAGGACGGTTTGTTACTAAATAACCGACTCTAAAAAACCTATAGCGTCGGTTTTCTTAAAAAACTGACCTTATAGTTGTCTTGGCCGTTCCGCGTAGAACGGTCATGCTGCATAAAACGGTCGTGTTGGGATGAGGTAGAACGACCGTTCCGCCTAGCACGGTCGTGTTGGTCTTTACTAGCACGGCCGTGCTACAAGGCACGACCGTTCTACCTCAACCTAACACGGCCGTTTTATGCAGCACGACCGTTCTACGCAGAATGGCCAAGACACCTATAGCGTCAGTTTTTTAAGAAAACCTGCGCTATAGGGTCGATTGTTTTTTAAAATTTCTGCAGAAACTGAACATAACAAAATAGAAGAATAAGAATAAGATATGGGAAAGGGGAGAATTAATGCTCAACCGTCACCATTCCAAACCACACATTCATATTTGGAGTTGAGTACACATAGTCACATCATAATTTACAAAATGATAGATTGCAAGTCTGAGATGATATTAAATGTCAGATACAAAAGTAAATATGAAAGAGTACCGAAACCACATACATAAATAGAACGTAACTGACATATTTATTCCAATGCTATGAATTCATTTAGAAAAGCATCCGACCACTCTTCTTGGAATTCATTTAAGTCCTCCCGTGTGTAAGGCTGAGTTGTAAAGATCTGTAATAGAAAATGCACATGCTAATATTTTATAAAAATGACTACAACTCACTTGTAAATTTATGATGTTATTCTTTATTACCTGATCTATAGTCTGAATGTCATTTGATGCTTGTTTGACAATAGCTTGCATATATTTCATTACATAGTAACCACAAGCCCATCCATTATTTTGTATAGGACACTACAAATAACGAATTATACTTAATGTTAGTAACTACTATAAATAGAAGACTATAAGAGTTGACATATAAGAGTTGAAAATAAATACATATAAGACTAAGCAGTTGTCAAAGTAGCTACCTTGACATTTTTCAAAGTCAATGTCTTTAATTTTGTGGGTATTTGTCCTCCGCCTTTACGAAAAGCTTTTATACCCCTATCAATTAAATGATAGTTGGTAAAATAGAAATTCTAAACAGAAATATCATGTTGAAGCATTGACTATATTTATTCTTACGCCATAGCTGGCAATTTCAGTTTGTGACCCCTTGTTGTTTTTTCCATTGGGTCAAGATAATAAAGAGTAATCAATTTTGGGACAATCACCACTAATTCCCAATGTCTAGATCTGAGTAAGAATAAAACAAACATTAAAATAAATACATTTGTTCATTATTAAAGTTATATTGAATAATAATACTTAGTATACGTTAAAAGGAATTAGGATAGTTTCCTTTCCCACAGTAGCAAAATATTTGAATGCATCAGAGAAGTACTCACTCACTTCCTCAATATGTGTCTCCACCTGACTAGTGACCGAAGAAACTAAGAATCCAACATTATTTATATCAAAGTTTGTGGCCTTGGTATATAAATTTCTGTTAAACATTTGTAATTATTTTCATATGTAGAAATAAGCTAAAAATATGTATTCAAATTTTCTATATTGATAGATCATTACCTTATCCATACTTCTAATATCGAAGTATTTAGCCAATCATAACGGAACAACTCTACAATATCATCAAGAAAAATATAATTGTCAAAGTCCCTGCTAGTTGCATCTTCTATTAAATTGATCAACATTTGTAGTCCAGAGCTTTGGTTGGCTAAGTATCGACACAAACATTTACATTTACATCCCAACTCGTCGAATGTGGATTCTAGAATAATAGATGGCTTGGGCATAGGCGGACGATAGTTGAATTTTTACTTTTTGGTTTGCAAACCTGTTAATTAAGTTACATACTTCTATTACACGAGTTCATATATGCAGTCAAATATGAAAAACATGGTAGAACTCAAGTATACCTTGTCATTATAACCAAGTGTCTAGGCCAACCCACCATAGAACCCTCTGCTTCTTCAACTGTACTATATTCAGGATTAGGTATGGGTAGTGGTTTGTCCCCCATTCCATCATACACAACATGGATGGACACACGACAAATGTCATCAGTAATTTGTTGGCAATGTAATGTGCCACCAAGGTTGTACACCTTGCCCGCTGCCACAATATTATATTATGGAACCTCCACTGCAAGTTTACAGTTCATATCAACCTAGATTGAAATAATATAGGTTATATAAGAAGCAGTAGAACAGATACCTGTTACAACTATATATATTATCATATATATATCATACTAATAACACAACATATAGAACAAAAACTTACTGCAGATTGTTGTGGTGGGTCATTGGGAGTGCTCCCATGACCTTCTACAATTGGAGCATGTCCAGCTTGTACCTCATCACTTGAGAGACACACAGTATGAATAGGTTGAGAAGGTTGAGTAGGCTAAAATGAAGACATTATTTCTTGTACTTTCTACGCTACTAATGCTTCAACCTCCTCTTGTGTAAGACCTCCTGCACGACCTCTTTTAGATTACGAAGGGCCAAAATAAGACTTGAATCCTATGCCAGCTCCTAATCCCCTAACACGGCCAGGATGCTCCTTTGTACCAAGAGAAACTGATAGTTCATCCATGTGGCCAGTTGGGATGAAATTTCATTCCTTCCTTTGCTCGTGGAGATCAATCTATTCATAGTTAATAAAAATATTAAATCACAATATCAATTAGATATAAATAAATCTAAGTTTGTGGGAGTTACTCTTTACTTAGTTGGGATAAACCTACCATCTTTTGTGCCACCTCCTTACTTGCAGGGTTGACAAATTCACCTACTCGATTCTTTCTAGCATCAATCCATGTCAAGTGTCGGGGTGGACACTCAACTTGAGTTGTACTAGATTCTTCTCCAGAAGAGGATTGCTTCTCTTGTAGTTTGCGGCGGAAGGCATAACCACCAGGCCCCAGGCGATGGTCATGCATATTTTTGGCCCGTCTTTCCTTTTGAGACTTGGCAAACATGTATAAAAAAATTCACCTCCTTAATTGTATAAAATTAAAGATTCATACAATACATCACAATCTTTTTTTACCTAAAACTCTTCCGATCTCCTAGCTACAACAAATGTTTCCCACACCTCAGGATCTATAAAAATATATACATATGTTTCTTTCTACTTTTGTTTAGGATTATTTATAAATTCCCTTGTGAGATATGTATTAAAACCCCTCCATCGTACACCACAACGTTGTAGCACTCTTTTCTTGTGATCTTTTTCATTTAAATGAAAAACACCCTATACATACAAAAGAAGCAATTAACAATGTTGTTTTGAAAAGCAATTAATTCCAAGCAAACTAAATTAGAATCAATAGATAAAAAACATATTAAAATAATATCACTTCCACTCACAGATATATCTTTCCATATGAGGTTTTTTTTGGCATTAGGAACATCATGCCAATTTTCTATATCTATTGGCACCTTACGGCGCGCGGTCGCCCCTACGTAATGCTTGAAAGCACTAGCATGTTCCCCAACAGGTGCTCCTGTGATATCAAACTGGAATGGCAATTTTTCCCCTTTAGCCTTGAGCTCCTGCAGCCTACGCATCAGTATGAGACCTCTACTTTTCTTAGCATCACCACTACCATCCTCATGGTGCTCATGCTCACGCTCAGAATGTTCAAATTCACTCTCCATTTTAGAACCTGCAAGTATACATGATAAAAAAAAGTGATAATAAAAGCACAAGTGATAAGGTATACTAACTTGAATGATAATAAAAGAAATAAGTGATAATAAAAGCACAAGTGATAATAAAAAGAATACATGCCTCTAGTATTGGTTGAGTTGTTAGTCAAGGAAAATTCCTTCATCATGGTCTTGACATTTATAATATTTGTCGGTGTTATCTTTAACATTTACACTTGGCAAACCAACTGAGAATGGACTGGAATCATCATACTTTTCGTAGTATTCTTCTTCATTTATAGGATCTACAATAAACTGTCTTTTTCCATAAAGAACGATAGACCAATTTTTATTTGTCGGGTCATCAATATAGACTACTTATTTTGCTTGATCTGCCATGATGAATGGCTCATCTTTCTCACTAGTCTTTCCAAAATTCACCAATTTGAAACCCAACTCATCCACTAAAACTCCTTTGTTGTTGTCAACCCAATTACACCTAAAGATAGGAACTCGAAAATTTGTATAGTCCATTTCCCATATGTCCTCAATGATGCCGTAATATGACATCTCAGCTTCGCGTGGTCTTTTATCTTTAGCACTAGAAAAATACAACGAACAAGCTTGAATAGTGACCCCACTATTTTGAACTACACTACTTTCATCTTGACGCTTTGTGTAGTATGAAAATCCATTTATGTCATAACCTTCATATGACATGACATCCATTTTTGGCTTAAAGGTGAGCCATTTTATGTTCTCAGCAACATTATTCGATGATTCAGATAGTTGATTAAATACTTTCTCTTCAAACCACCTAATAAATGTTCAATTATGCTCTCTTGCAAGCCACATTGAACTGGATCGCAGATGATTTCTCTTGATAAGATCATTGTGTTCTGTGATGTAGCTACTAACTTCATCGATGTTGTGTAAAATATACAAATGCGCTTGTTCCCACAACTCACGACTGATTCCTTTCACTCGTCCTCCCAGAGTTCCTTTGCCACAATAAGATTCAATGTGATGGGAATTTTTTAGATCGCTAAAAGTTTCATTGCAATTCAAAAAATCATTGCAAAAGTCCATCACCTCCCTAGCCACGTAACCCTCAACAATACTCCCTTCAGGACGATAATGATTCCGAACATCACCTTTATAAACACTCATGTAGCATTCAAATGGATACATCCATTGTAAGAAAATTGGACCCAACATCTTCACCTCCCTTGTAATATGTACTACAAGATGAACCATGATATCAAAAAATGGAGGAAAGTACATTTCAAGCTGACACATGGTAACAATTACATCTTTCTATAATTTATCAAGAGTATCAGGATGTATCACTTTGTTGCATATTTCATTGAAGAAGAAACAGAGTCTTGTGATTGCAAGCCTTACATGCTTTGGCAATATAGATCAAATACCCACAGGTAAAATTTATTGCATTAAGGTGTGACAATCGTGAGATTTGAGACCTATCAGTTTCAGATCCTTCATTGATACCAATCTACGAATATTAGAAGAGTATCTTTGTGGAACCTTAATATTATACAAGCACTCACAGAAAGTCTTTTTCTCCTTCTTTGACAAAGTGTAACAAGCTGGTAATAAATATGTGCGGCGAACCATGATCTCCACTGATAATTCTTTTCTTATACCCATTAATTCTAAATCTTTTCTAGATTTGATGCCATCTTTAGTCTTTCCTGGTATGTTCAATAGCGTACCCATGATTCTATCACAAATATTTTTTTCAACATGCATGACGTCAATGCAGTGTCTAATTTCCAAAGAGCTCCAATAAGGAAGATCACAGAATATTGACCTCTTCTTGTATAGAGATTTATCACATGCGAGTGTATGACTACTTGAACTCTTTCCAAATTCATTAACAATATGTTTCACCCTATCATATACAACATTTCCTGGTATAGGTTTAGGAGCACTTCATTCCTCAGTTGACCCATTAAAAGTTTTGTGTTGCCTTCGTTAAGGATGCACTCGTGGGAGAAATCTTCGATGACCAAGATATACGATTTTACCACCATGTTTTAGTCTGATTGAATCAGTATTTTCCTCACAAACATGACATGCTTTGTAACCTTTTATGCTATATCCAGACAAATTTCCATAAGTTGGAAAGTCATTAATCGTGCAAAACAACATAGCACGCAAATCGAAGGTCTCTTTACATGAAGCATCATATGTCATAATACCTTCTTCCCATAGTTTCATTAGGTCATCTATTAGAGGTTGAAGGCAAACATCAATATCATTTCTAGGTTGCTTGGGCCCTGATATCAATATTAACAAAATGACATACTTATTTTTCATACACAACCAAGGAGGAAGATTGTATATAACAATCATAACAGGACATGTGCTATGTTGGCTGCTTAATGTACCATAGAGATTCATTCCATCTGTACAGAGTCCAAGTCTTAAGTTTCTTGGTTCTTTACCAAATTGAGGGTATAATAAATCAATTTTCTTCCATTTTGGTGAATCAGATGCATGTCGTAGGATGCCATCATCATTGGCCTTTAACTCCCCATGCCAAGACAAAATTTGTGCATCTTCTGTATTAGCAAATAAGCGTTGAAATCGTGGTATTATTGGTAGATACCACATCACCTTGACAGGAGAGCCATTTTTAGCCTTAGCTGAATTTGTGGTCTTATACCTTGACGCACCACATTTTGGACAATTTATTAAATTACTATAGTCCTTCTGAAATAACACACAATCATTTAGACATGCATGAATCTTCTTAGCCTCCATTCCCATTGGGCACATTATTTTCTTTGCTTGATATGTTGAAATTGGAAGCTCGTTTCCTTCAGGAAGAATTTCCTTTAACAAAGACAACAATGAAGTGAAACTCTTATCGCTCCACCAGTTTTGAGCTTTAAGAGTATATAATCGCATCAAAGCACTCAACCTCATGAACTTAGTACAACCCTTATATAAAGGTTTTTTAGCATCATGGACTATGTTTGCAAATAAAGAAGGTGGATCAATGACATTGTCCCGACAACTGCGTAGCATCTCATCAACCATATCATCCGGAATCGGGTCATCCTGAATTGGTTCATCATTGAAATTATCATCATTATCTATATCTTCTATGCCAAAACTATTAGTATCGACATTTTCTAATCCATTATTAATTTTCTCTCCATGCCAATACCGTTCATTATAACCTTGTATGATCCCATTGCATATGACATGATCCTTAATTTCCTCAGCAGTATCAACTTTCAAATTGTTACCACAATTTCTACATGGACAATAGAACCTATCAGTAGGTAATTTCCTATGTTCCTCAGCAAATCTGATAAATTCATCAAGACCTTTGGCAAACTCTGGACTAAAACGGTTCTTGATAGACATCCAACTTCGATCCATTTTCTATATCACATTAAAAATTAATTATAAAACTAAGCATTTAATATTGATACTATAAGATGTAAGTTTTTATTGATAGGAAGTTAATTACTTTTATACTAAAGTGTACCACCTATCCCATTTTTGAATATTTAATCTCATTAATTAGTAACTGTATAATGTATGTTTAGTTTTGAAGAAAATTCTGTAGCATTTCCCCTAAGTTCTCCAAGTACACCGATGTAAATGGTAAATAACCACTCACATATGTACCCAGAGAACAAATGAGGAAATACTCTAAAATTTTCTTCAAAACTAAACATACATTATACAGTTACATCCTAAGTGAGATTAAATATCCAAAAACAGTCCCAAACCAGGGACTATCCAATTTTTACTCCTATGAGTAAATTTTGAACGGGTTTCTAAGTTGATACATGCATAAATGTATTATTGTCTTATTTATATATTAAGTTAAACATCATGCATTCGATGATCTCATATATAAACCCTAAAGTGTCAATGTGAGACTACACAATGTCTACCCTCATATTTCTGGAATGTCTACCAAGTGCTACCGTACATGTATTAAATATTTGAATCAAAATAAAGCCTAATGGTACATTGGGAGAGTGAGAATGTTATACCTCACTTGAAGGCTGAAGAAGAAATGTATGCAAGTCAACAACACCTGCAACAACACAAATGCACGATTCAATTCTCTTATAATGAAAGGCATTAGGGTCAATATACATCAATATTAGAGGAGCAGAATGATTTTGAAAAATGCAGTTCAACAACTCAGCCAACACGACCGTGCTACCTAGCACGGACGTTCTACCTAACAAATACATTTACTCAGCCACAGCCACCACGGCCGTGCTACCCAGCACGGCCGTTCTACCAACCACCACGACCATGCTACCCAGCACGGTCGTGCTACCTAACAAATACATTCACTCAGCCACAACCACCACGGTCGTGCTACCCAGCATGACCGTGCTACCTAACAAATACATTCACACTGAACCTTTCCTAAATCACGGCATGACAATAAGAAGAAAAACGGTAGTGGTTATGGCACGATCGTGCTACTACCACCAGCACCCATCACTACCCACTTTCGACCCCAGCCCCGACCACAACACCCATCACCACCCACCGCTGGACCCCAGCCCCGACCACAGTAGCCCCCACCTGCCCCACCTCTCCTTTCCAACTGAGAAGGCTCTTCGACGACGGCACAACACGTACAACCGAGAAGCTTGCGACTAATTTTTGGTTAATAGAATGTACCTTGCGACCTTTAGTTGGCGGCGGCGGCACAACACGTACGGCTAGGCGACACAACATCGCTCGATGGTGGCACAACACGACTCGGCTCCTTGGACAGGGTGGCCACAACGGCTCGTTGGACATGACGGCGACATCAGAAGGACACAGAGATGGGCTCCTTGGACACAACGACAGGGAAGTAGGGGGTCTCTAGCGCCATGCTTTTGAGAAAAATGAAATGAAATAGAAGTTGATAGGGTCCTAGTCATGTGTTTTTGGTAACAACCCGACCTTTAGCATCGGTTAACTGACAAAACCGATGCTAGAAGTCAGGTCTATAGGGTCGGTTATTCCAAAAAACCGACGCTAAAGCATAAGTGGTGCCCAAATTTTCGTAAACCATCTATAACGTTGAGTATTTTCAAAAAACCGAACCTAGAGGTCAGTATCTATAAGGTCAGTTATCCATAAAAATCGACCCTAGAGTTCCAAAGCGGTGCCTGCATTTTTGTTTGACGCTATAGCATTAGTTATTTGGAAAAACCGACAATATAGATCGACGCGCGAAGCCAAAATCGCGTGAATTGTTTCCGCAGGAAACCTGTAAGGTCAGTTTTTATGATAAAACCGATGCAATAGTCTATTAGGTCAGTTATTCTAATAAAAATGACGCTATGGGCAGCGACGTTATTGGCCAAAAATGTAGTAGTGATAATGTGACCAACTATACATGCAAGAAGCAAGAAACCAGTACTCACAAGGTGGAAAAATAAGCAACTGAGCATTTAGTACAAAATTATCATTTCCTTACATGCTATGACATGGGAGTTACTCTCCCATGTCCAAGAAAAAGAGTCTACTCATCCATGATGATGTATAGTAGAAAAAATGCAGAAATTTTAGAGTTTAACATGGTTTAGAGAAGGGAAAAACTAAGAGAACCAAAGGTGTAACCCAAGAAGAGTAGAATTCTGGCTTTGGGACAAAATTCAACTCCTAAAGCTTCTCTAAATTGGATAAAATTCCCTCCCAAGAAGATTTGTGGAGTGAAGAAGCTCTATCACACCTCCAGAGAAGAAAATGGAGAAGAAGAGAAGAAGAATGGGGGTTCTTTTGCAATAAATCACCTTCTTCCACCCAAAATCGCCCTCCTTTGCTCTAACCTTGCTCTTGGATGAAATACTTTTGAATATGACCAGTGATAATTTCTTTATAAGTTGTTTTTGTCTTTGAAAATGAGGGGAATTGTTTTTCAATTTTGCTGAAACTGATAGCGACACGACATGTCTTCCTTTGGACACATCGTGTCCTGGCCTTTGATAGTTGCTCCAAGTCATGTCCGAATTAAGACATGTCGTGTACGTTTCCAGAAATATATAGTCGACTCTATGTCTCCAGGTACACGTCGTGTCTGAGTGGAACACGACGTGTCTTTGCTTTGCTCAGCCCCTTCTGGAATTGCACACATCGTGTTCCAAAAAGGAACATGTCGTGTCTTCATCACTTCAGCTGGATGCATGTCTTTCTTGAATCGTACACAACAAGTCTTAATTCAAACACATCATGTGTGATGCTATTTCAGCATAAATGAAACTCTAAATGGTCTGCAATGCGTGGAGAAACTCGAATGATGTTGAATTGAGTTGGGCTATCTCCAATTTGATTCTTTTAAAGCATATCTGCAATATACATCATGCGATAAGAAAAATAACAAAAAGGTGGCAAGAATAATATGAATAGAGGCTAAATGAGAACAAAATGAATTGAACTTTTGTGTGAAATCATGTGAAAAGTTGATGCGGAAAGCACACAAAAAATCCCCCTAAGCTTGAACCATTGCTCATCCTCAAGCAAAAAGAGCACGACCACACAAATGAAGGAATATATAAGCTCATGCATGGATTAAATGAAATGAAGATATGCAATAAACTCAACCAACCATGTACATTAGGTTTATATTCATAGCCATCATCTCAATTGAAACATCCAAGATAGATAAGTTTTAGTTGAACAATGGTGGTCACAAATTAAGCGAAACAATCAACTAAACAACACAAAACAAGATTTGGATAATCAGGCCAAACAACTAGTGGATGTATAACACTCAAATTTTTAGCTATTATGGATACAAATGAAGAAATCTTAGCTAACTTTAACAATCTCAGTTGTTCTCTCTTCTCAAAAAGATATGACAATGGATTTTTTAGGATTCCAACACTTGACTGCTAATTTAGGTTTATGTGCACGTCGAGTGCCAGTTGGGGTGTTATTTTTACCCTCTTTTGATTTCATACCACCTAACCATTATTGTCGGATCAGACTCACACTAGGGTAGCATGATATGTGGGTTATTTTCCATCTTTTATTGGGTAAAGGGAGAAAAGGATAAAAGAAATTTTTGCACAACACAAGAGAGTCAACTAGAAAGTTAAGTTAACAAGATTCCATTCTATGTTTTGCAAAATATTCACTGAAAAATTGATTGTATATGCACTAAGGATTTGGCAAGAGTATCCAATATTCTAAGTAGTGTTTTAGAGTTGATTTATTCACTAAAAGTTTAGACAATTACATGTATTTAGCAATCAAGGGTGTGAAAATTGAGAGTTCAGGCTACAATTACAAACCAAGATCATGTGCATGGGGAATTTCATTTTCCATTTGATTCATGCATGCTCTTTACTAGTTCTTTCATAAGGCCAAAAGAAGTACAAGGGACGAGATGGTTCAAGCATACAAGGTACAAGAGTTCATTCCATCACAATAGCCTCATTTCATATTAAACTTGCCATGAAAGGAAAAAGAGAACATAAAACAAAATGAAATAGAAGACTGACATGACTAAAACTAACAAAAGCAAATGCAAATAAAACTACATTATGGGCCAGTTGCACTCCCCAAGCTTGAAATCTATAGTTTCCTCACTGCATCAGTCAAACTCGTGGAGGTGACAACCAAATACCTATCATGAATAAAATCAAAGAGAGGGGCCAGTGCCCTCATGATCCAGCAGAGAGAATTGGCTGACGATGTCTAGAATGTCATGGGCTACGGGGTGAACTCAGGATGTGGGACAAAGTCAGGCTACTGAGTCGGCGATGGCTGATATGGTGGTGGAATGGAGTAGTGGCCCTATGAGATGTGCCATGAGTCCATGTGGTGGACCATGTCATGCATCACAGTATGATGTGTACCCAACTGATACAGGCGACCATCTATGTGATGGAAGCACTGCTGAACATTGCCATAAAGATGCTGCACGTCAAGCATCGCCCAAGTGTAGTCTGTTTGAGTGCTAGTAGAGGGTGGTGGTGTTGCTACTGTAGTTGTAGGTGGTGCACTAGAAGTGCCTGCTCCTCTAGTCTCCTCCTCTTCTTCATCCTCAGGTGCCAGTTCAACCTTCCAGTTGGCCTTATCACTCAAATCATTGTGGTCGGGGTCAGGGATCTCAATATATTATTTATTGGTAAGGAACTACCTAAACTTTGAATAACTATCAATAACTCTGGATAGAAGATTGGTGGATATGAGGTATGGGATATCCACCAGAATCTTTCCTGGTGCGGGATCTAGGTCAGTCAGATCCACCCCTAGCTTTGTAGCAAGAAGAGTAATGATAACACCAAATATGATGTCTCTATATTCTCTCTTTTTCATCTTCTTTATTTCCAAGAATCTACTGAGGATATAGTAACCTATACTTATCTGTTCATCATGAACCATGCACCACATAAATAACAAATCAATCCTTCCATAGACCCCCTGCGTTTCTTTCCTCGCAAAAACCCCCATGCTGAGAAGGTGGTGAACATAGTGAAAGATTAGATTATGAATGGCTGAATCTCGTGCTTGCTTGGCATTATAAAAAAAAATCACTAGAGATTTCAGCCTAGACAGAATCGCTATTAAAGGTTGTTGGATAGTCTATCAAACCGCCATAGTTGCATTCAAGAAAATCAGAGAAATGCCATAGGTCAAACATAAATGGTTTGTTCAGCATGTGGAATGAAATTTTAGGATATGGTTCAAGTCACCTTTGGCAATCTTCCTCAACCACGAGAGTAGTCAAAAATTCATAAACAAGTCTAGGGTACGTCTTATTTATCGTAGTGCAACCCTAAGAACTTTAGGTGGCCCATCACTTCATTCTTGAAACCAATCTTGGTGAGGGTCTTCTCACAAGCAAAATGAGATGGAAATACCCTCCTAGAGATTAGGAATTGGTAAGTGGTATCCTCCTCTTCTGTGACCCTGGGCATCGTGGAGGAGACGTAGGTCGGGGCTGAAGAGGAGCTTGCTCTATGGTTTTGGTTTGACGTCTATTTCATGGGTGCCATTTGGCTGCTGAAAGGCTAAGACACATCATGTTAAGAAGGGGACACAACATGTCCTATTGAAGAAGATCAGGCCTGAATAAAGAAGGACACGACGTGTTTGTCAGTGGACACGATGTGTGCCTACAGTAGAAACACAAAACCAGACTTGCGATGATGGTGCTTGGAGAAAGGGGCTTAGTGAGGTGGTGGTTTTGTGACAATGATGAGGAGGTGGTGACTGTATCTTGGATGTTGATCTTTCTTGGCAACATGGATTGGGTGCACAGAGAAAGCACACGACGACTACCGATTTGAGCACAGCGGCAGTCGGGTGGCTTGTTGTTGCTTGAAGAACAGTGGTGGTGCACGTTGGCATGGAGAATGGCGGCAGTGAGGAGAAGATAGGGCATAGCTGTGGCTGAGGAGAGGTCAGCGGTGTGCTAAAAGGTATGAACCGATGTGCAAGCATAAAGGAGATGGCAGCATGAATGAGATCCACACACGACAGCTATGAGAGTGAATAAGAACATAGTTGAGGTCGAGGCGGAGTGCGACGACAGCTGCATGACCAAGGAAGAACATGGCTGAGCACATGACAATGGTGAGAGAACCATGAAGATCACACATGGTGGCTAGGGTTGAGATGACACACGACTCGAATGGAGGCGTAGGTGAAGGAGGCGGCTCATGTGCTTTACTTAGACTCGACTTTTTATTTTGTGAAATGACATGTTCAAGGTTGTACATGCGTGTTCATCATTGAATAAGCTCACCGTTGATCTTCTATTAAAATATCGCACTTGCAAGACACAAAGTGTTTGAATTTTGACACGTTGTGTGAGATTCCAGAAACTTCTGCAGATATCGCCAGCTGATTGAGATACGACGTGTGCCTGTAAAGATACAACGTGTGACTTTCCTGAAAATTTACTACTAAGTCAGTGTGGTTTGCACACGACGTGTGTTGATTTTTAGCACGCCATGTGAGATTCCAGAAAGATGATCCATAGGTAGGATATGACTTGTCGAGTGATGACACGCCATCTACCTAGAGATGTTGCTCGGCTGCTGTGTTTCTTTGATCAGTGACACAACGTGTCAAATAAAGACACGTCGTGTCTTCTATAGTTTCTGTGGAGAATAGCATTTCATCAACACATAAATAATGATAGATATGACAACATAATTGTCTAAGTTATTACATTCATCCATGACAAGTTTATTTACAAAACTAAAGAGTGTTCTTGACTCAAATAACTGAAAAGAAATCTATTCCAATGTGGGTTCAACTCCCACGAGGTCCTCCATTTAAAGTCCATAGTGAGACTCTTAAATCTATCCATCATGCATCTTGGAGGGAGTAAGAGGCTCCCTTGTGAACTTCATCTCCAGAGGTATATAGCTTGCAATGTTTCCCATTTACTTTGAAAGCTCCATCCTTGCCTTGTAGCTCAACAATTCCATATGGAAAAATCTTTAACACAAGAAAAGGCCCTGGCCACTTGGACTTTAGTTTTCTAAGGAATAGCTTGAGTCTAGAGTTAAACAACACCACTTTGTCTCCTTCTTTGATGTCTTTCCTGTGGATTCTTTTGTCATGCCAAACCTTAGTTCTTTCTTTGTAGAGCTTTGCATTTTCATATGCATCTAACTGGAATCTTCTAGTTCTTGTAGCTGCAATAGATGCTTTTCACCAGCCTTCTTCATGTCAAAGTTTACGAACTTAATAGCCCAAAGAGTACGGTGTTCTAGCTGCAATGGAAGATGACAAGATTTACCATATATCAGCTTAAATGGAGTTGTGCCTATTATGGTTTTATAAGCTGTCTGATATGCCCATAATGCATTGTCTAACTTCAATGTCCAATCCTTCCTTGAGAGAGACACTGTCTTTTGTAGAATTCTCTAAAACTGTCAGTTGGAGACTTCTACTTGCCTGGAAGTTTGAGGATGGTAGGGCGTAGAGACTTTATGAGTGACTCCATACTTAGATAGAAGGTTATTGAATTGTTTCTCAACAAAATGCATGCCTCCATAAGAAATTACAGCTCTCAGAACTCCAAACCAAGGGAAAATGATTTTCTGAAATAGCTTGACTATAGATTTTTCATCCGGAGCTTGGGTTGGGAGGGCTTCAACCCAGATAGAGTTAAGAGGCATATCATTGCAACTAGGATATATTTATAGCCACAAGAAGATGGGAATGGTCCCATATAATCAACTCCCCACACATCAAATACCTCGTTCTCCAAGATAGAGTTAAGAGGCATATCATTGCATCTAGATATTCCTCCAGTCCTTTGGCATTTATCACAAGATTTGACAAATAAATTGACGTTTTTGAATAATGTTGGCCAATAGAAACCAACCTAGAGAATCTTTGTTGTGGTTTTCTCTCCTCCAAAGTGACCTCCGTAAGGAGAGGCATGTCATTCAGAAATGATAGTGGCAATCTCTTCTTTAGCAACACATCTCTGAATGAGTCCATCACTCCCATGTTTGAACAACAAGGTGTTGTCCCAATAGTAGAACTTTACATCTTGGAAGAACTTCTTCTGCTGGTATGTCAAATCTGGTAGCAACTGTCCTGTAGCAAGAAAATTTGCAATGTATGCAAACCGTGGTGCTTGTGTGGATGATAATGCATAAAGCTTCTCAATAGGCAAATGGTCCTCAATAGGAAATAAGTCTCCAACATCTGTAGTTAACCTAGAAAGATGATCAACAACATTGTTCTCTATCCCCTTCTTGTCCCATATTTCAAGATCAAATTCTTATAGAAGCAATATCCAATAGATGAGACGAGGTTTGGAATCTTTCTTGTTGATTAAATACTTTATGGCAACATGATCTGTATGCACAATTACCTTAGATCCTACCAAGTACTATCAAATTTGTCAAATGTGACACTATAGCAAGTATCTCCTTCTCGGTGGTTGTATAATTGATTTGTGCTTCATCTAGGGACTTGCTTGCATAGTATATGGCATGAAGCTTCTTATCTTTTCACTATCCAAGAACTTCCCCTACTGCATAGTGACTTGCATCACACATTAATTCGAAAGGAACATTCTAGTTTGGTGGTTGAATGATTGGGGATGAAATAAGAGCTTCCTTGAGCTTGGTGAAAGTTATACGACAGTCATCATTGAATATGAATTTGGCATCCTTTGCTAGTAAAGAACATAATGGATTTGCAATCTTGGAGAAGTCTTTAATGAGTCATCTATAAAACCCTACATGATCAAGGAAACTACGGATGTCCTTGACTGAATAAGGAGTAGACATCATCTCAATAGCTTCCACCTTAGCCCTGTCAACCTCAATACCCTTGTTAGATACAACATGGTTGTAACATCCCAGGATTTGAGTCCTTGGATAAAAATGATCTTAAAATGAATTATTGAACAACCCATATCACCAATGTGCACCTCCTTTTCCGAGAGCCCATCACTAAATTACTCCATAGTGAAGCATGCTCAGCTTGGAGTAGTACTAGGATGGGTGACCAGTCGGGAAGTTGACCCCGGCTTGCGCATGAGTGTGGACAAAGCATGTTGCTAAGGCTAGTGGTGATCTGTGGGGCCAGTTGTCATCCCTGAAACTCTACTAGAGCCTAAGGCAGTGGTCCCATGCGTTATAAATGGTATCAAAGCCAATTCCCCTCTAGTAGGTGGGACCCACATGGGCATGTATCATGCTAGTCTTGAGTTGTGCTGTCCAGGCATGTAGAAAAGGGATGTCCATGGTGATGTAGCCACCCTTGCACTGGTATTCCATGATTGGGAGCTGGGTGTCCATGGGTCATTTTGGGTCTACACTGAAATGGGGAAATATTATGAGGCCATATAGTTGAGCCATGACGAGGACGTCAAGAGTTTAAGTGGGGGAGATTGTAATGTCCCAGGATTTGAGTCCTTGGATAAAAATGATCTTAAAAGGAATGATTGGACTACCCATATCACCAAGGTGCACCTTCTTTTCCGAGAGCCCATCACTAAATAACTCCATAGTTAAGCATGCTTATCTTAGAGTAGTACTAGAGCCTAGGTAGTGGGCCCATGCCTTACAATGGCCTAATACTACACTGAATTGTACCATGAAATGGCACTTCTCCCAGTTCGGTACTAGGTTAACCTCTTTGCAGTGGGCTAAGACTAATGACAAGTTGCATAAACATTGATCAAATGAATCTCCATAACTGCTAAAATCATCCATGAAAATTTCCATTATGTTTTCAATAAAATAAGAGAAAATAGCCATCATGCATCTTATAAATGTCGCAGGAGCATTACAAAGACTAAAGGGCATGCAACAGTAAGCATAGGTTGCATAGGTGCATGTAAAAGTGGTTTTCTCTTGGCCGGGAGGGAAGATAGGAATCTGAAAAAAATCATAATACCCATCCAAGTAGCAAAAATAAGAATGTTTTGCAAGACGTTCAAGCATCAAGTCAATAAACGACAATAGAAAATGATCCTTGCTCGGGTAATCAATACAAATACACCAACCTGTGACTATACATGTTTGTATCAACTCATAATTATCTCCCTTGATGACAGTTGCACTTCCCTTCTTAGGTACCACATGAATGGCACTAACCCAAGGGCTGTCACTTATAGGATAAATTATACTGGCATCAACCAACTTAAATATTTCCTTTTTAACCACCTCAAGTATATTTTGATTTAAACATCTAGGTTTCTCAATAGTGGGTTTATGATCGTCCTCCATGCTTATTATGTGCATACAAATGGAGGGATGAATGCCTTTTTAAATCACCAATAGAGTAACCAATGACATCTTTGTACAAACGTAATTCAGTAAGCAATTTATTTTCTTGTTCATTAGTTAACTCATCATTGATTATGATAGGAGAAGTAGAGTCAGAGTCAAGGAATGCATACCTCATCCGCGGTGGAAGGTCTTTGAGTTCTACCTTTCTCATGGCTGCATTTTCTTTGGCATTGTCATCAACAAGTGGAGTGTATTCTTCAATAATATTTGATTTGGCAATAGAAAGTACTCCAAAATTTTCTGGTTCATTATTTGTAACTTCATCATCATCACAATATTTTAATATCAAATCAACAATTTCATGATCTTCCTCCACGATAGAATCAATAGAGTATATAAAATAGATTTCTTCTACACATGAAGGTGCTTTCATGGAATCATATATAGAAAACTCCATGGATTCTTCACCAACCTAGAGTGTAAGTTTGCCTTCTCAGACATCAACAAGGCATCCAACAGTTCTCAAGAAAGGTTTCCAAAAAAGAATAGGATTGGAAGGAACTTCTACCATATCTAACACAACAAAATCACAAGGAATGTAGACTTTACCAATTTGCACTAACACGTCTCCTACAATACCTTTTGGATATTTGATAGAATGATTGGTTAGTTCAATGGCCATCTTTGTAGGTTTCGAATCTCCAAGATCTAGATCCTACCACAAAGTAGATGGAATAATAATAATGCTAGCTCCAAGGTCTACAAGACCTTTATCAAATGTGGTGTTGCAAATCTTGCATGGTAGAGTAAAATCTCACAAATCATCTAACTTCTCAGGAAGTCTGCTTGAATGATAGAACTGATTCTTTTAGAAAGCATCATGGTTTCCACTTGGTCCACCTTCCTCCTCTTGGCGAGGATGTCTTTTAGAAAATTAGCATATGACAACATCTCTACTGTAACTTCAGCTAGAGAAAGGTTGACATGGAGTTTGTTTAGTATGTCCGTAAATTCCTAAACTTTGAATCCTCCTACTTATTTGCAAGTCTCTACAGAAATGGCGCATTTGCTTTAATTGAAAGTGGTACCTTAGTTGTACCTTTTCCTTTGTCACCCATAGGAGTGTCAAACTTCTCTTCATTAGCAATCTTACACTGTTCTCCTTGGGTGGAGAAGGTCTTTGGATTTCAACTCCACTCCTCAAGGTGATAGCATTTGCCTATTGTCTTGGATTCACCTCTGGTTGGCTTGGAAGAGAACATGATTGAGTGTTCTTTTATTGCGTCAAGTCCTGCAAGGCAATTTGGTTTTCCAACATCCTTGTATGAGTGGAAATACCATCCACTTTTGCAGAGAGTTGGGCAATTACATCCTTCAAGAGCTTGTTATTGCCCCTGAACTCTTCATTTTGCGGCATCTATGTAGAGATAAATTTCTCCATCATGACCTTCAAGTAAGAACTTTGGGGTTGTTGTTGTTGTTGGTAACCCCCACCACCACCGTTCTTCAAGCAACATCAAGCCACCCGACCGCCACTGTGCTCAAATCGGCAGCCACCGTGTGCTCTCTCCGCACACCCGATCCATGTCACCAAGCAAGATCAACATCCAAGCTACAACCACCGCCTCCTCGTCATCATCATGAAGTCACCACCTCGCTAAGCCCCATTCTCCAAACACCTCGGTCACAAGTCTGGTTCTGCGTTTCTGCTCTAGGTACACACCGTGTCCTCCAGAAGACACACCGTAACATCCCTGACTTGGGTTATGGCTTAGTCCTAGAAGTTTTTCTTACGAAAGTTATTTACAAACTTGTTCTAATCTTATAGAAAGTAATTAAGACTCTTTGCAAAGTTTATTTTCAAGTGTGAGCTTAATTACAAACTATTTGTGCATTATATGATAGTCTAAGTGTATAGTGTAATTTACCCAAGATGAGGGGTTACTTTGCAATATGTCACATGTTGAATGTGTCCTAAGTGTTTTAATATCATAATAGAACGAATAATTCTAAGTGGTGTCTTGATAAAAGCCTAAATTCCAAGTATTGAGCTTGTTTGAATAATGCCAGTGCCTTGTCTACCAATTTTGGTACAAATTGTAATTTACCAAAATTATAGGGTTGATATGAAAATTACCACCTATAGGGTGTCTTTACTCCCTATATGTATCATTTATAGGAAATCGAAAGAAGGAGACGGCATGTTTTAACCATCTTTGAGTAATGGTACTCTTGGTGATGAAAAGACTAAGAAAGGATTGAATTTAAAACCCTCAATTGAGTTGTATCGAGTTGGACTTGAAATGGGAATGCCTATCGGCCAAGGAGCAATAAAGGGGATCCCATATCAGTTTTTGGACTATTTTCTAAGGCCATGATGACCTAATAACCTCAAGGAGGTAATCCATGATGAGTTAGATGTTCCTTGCAAAAAGTGTATCGGTTTGCATTATTTGTGAGATAAAGATGATATATCTTATCCAAAAAGATAAAGGATGGACAAAATATCATCTCTAGATTATCTTATAGAATTTTGCATGTCAAGATAAATGTAAGAGAATGCATGGACATGTGTCAAACATGCATGGCCACGTGTCACCTAGTAGTATATGGTGAAGACACCTCTTATACATTCTCTTTCATGAACCCTAAGTATATATACTTCTCCTTCCACCTACTAATGGAAGTTTACGAACCCCACAATTCTCTATCTTGGAGATATCATGCACCCTCTTATATATCATGCATATTATCTCAAGGATAAAGGAGAGCTTGAGCACCAAGCTTAAGGTAAGGCTTTGGTCATCTTCAACCTTAGTTGAAGCATGATTCTCGGGTTATCGTTATTCCTCTCTTTTCTTCTTCACCAAGTTCTTAACAATGGTAATTACTTGAATATGGAGGAGTTGTGAACGAGCCTTGGACCATGTATAAGCTCACCTTCAACCTTAGGAACGTGAAACTTTGGATCTTGGATCTTTGAAGTTGTTCTTTAGGCGGGTTATATAACTTGAACCCAACTATGTTATTATTCACCTTCAATATTGTTGAACTTGTTGATCTACTTTCAATTTTGAATTCCTTCAATAAATTAATGATCCTTTGAGTTCTAAAGTATCTTATGACTGTTGTCCATGAACTAGAACAGTGAGAATAAGAATCTAGAGGTTGATGATCGATGACATCAGCAAAGCCTAACCTGATATTGGGTTGAATCCCCTCTAACCCGATATGATGGAGTGAATACACCATTAGCACGATATGGTAACGAGTAGGTACCTCTTGCACATTATGATCATGAAATGCACACCTTGTGCATGATATGTTGTTAAGAAGACACTATGTGCACGATATAAGGTCAAGAATATATCCTATATATGACATGGAGTCAACCATATGGTCCAACTCGATATAGTAAACCCTAGAGGATAAGTAATCTGATATGTTGATGTGATCCCACCACAGAAATGATATAGTGAGAAGTGTATATCTCATGGGAAATATGAGTAATACGCATACACCCCCTGAGCACGATATGGGGTCATATATTCTCCTTATGCATGATATGGTGTTAGGATTATACCCTAACCCGATATGGGTGGAAAACCTAGTTGATAATATGAAACTCGATATGTCAAACCCATGATGATGGGTATCTCGATATGGAGATGAGTGATATTATTCAAGAACGGTATGAGTGATACCTACTTGCACCTTATACACAATACAAGGTTAAGGTTATACCTTTCACATGATATGGTATACTCTACTCGATATGGTTGAAAACCCTAGACGATAGATTGAAACCCGATATACCCTATCCTTTGTGTAATGAACTATTATAAAAGAATTCAACTAGCCTATCGTGTAGTTATATGATAGAACTGATCCATGAAGGTATAAGAGGTTATGAGCCTATGGGTCTACCTAACATTGTAACCCTATATGTTACCCAACATGGTAACCTGATATGTTACCTAACATGGTAACTCAATATGTTATCCAACATGGTGACCCAATATGATAATCCAATATGGGAACCCGAGATGGTATAGTGTGTATGCTACTAAAATGATACCATGATGAGTCATATACCCCATGCCCGATATAGTGTACACCTTATGCACAGTATGGAATCAAATATACCCTTATACCCAACATGAGGTCAAGCTTCCAGCTCATAAATATTATGAGGTCAAGAATCTAACCCATACACGATATGAGGTTGACTTGATATGATAAGAAATAAGTGATAGATAATCCGAGATGGATACACAATATGGTGTTAGAGGATACACACTAAAACATGATATGGTGATGTGGTTATACCACATGCCCAATATGGATACACGATATGATGTGAAGGTTGTATCTTAAGCACAATATGATAGCATATATACATGATGATGCCTAATATGGTAGGTATGCTTCAACCCAATGTATTTAAGTGAGTGATATATGTTGTGTGTTGTGTTAAATACAACATTAAGATGCAATGAGATTAATGTAATTTGATCATGGCAAACTAATGTAATTTAAGAGGAGAATTGAACCAACCTAGTAAAAGTATGGTGCACTCAACATCTTAGTGAGGATGAAAGAGAAACTTATATTTGAATAACAATCATGTAATGAGTATATGTTGATAATCCTAAAATGAGTGGAGTATGAATTAAGGTTTAATTCTTGATAACATGATCTTGAATCCATAATTTGATTAATAAGGGGACAACCTAACCCTAATGAAGGGTGATGGTATGCACTTGCAACCCTAATCGGTTAGATTAAGAAATCCTAACCCTAATAATGGGAAGGATGCATTTCTCATATATCACATAGTTATGATATGAATTTGAAACCCTATCTGGTTAAAATAGGCGATCTTAACCCTAATAATGGGAAGGATGTATTTCTTTTGAATTGCATAATGATGTCAGATACTGCTAGAGTTTTTACCATGACGTGCAAACTATTCAAGAATCATGAGATGATGAACATAGCCATATATAAGCTATGATGTTTTATATGGTACAAATTTAGTAAGCCTTGTGATCTATGTTAAATATATGTATAAAAAATATAATGATTAAACATTCTGATATCTTAAAAGGTAGTTGTTGCCTAGAGAGGTGACAAGATATTTAATGAACCATGAGAGATATGTGAAATACTTGTACAACAAGTGTGTTGAATACATTGGTATGAGGACCTTGAGGTAATAGTTACTTGTTATAGAGGTAACAATGCTCAGTGATGATCTATGGGTTTGAATACCCAAATCCAGTAATCATGATGATGATGATGATGATGGAAAGGATGAGAATTCCCAATATTGTGATAAGGGACTGAGATCCCGAGTGTTATACATTCAAAGTGTTCCAAAGATCTTAAAAGTACTACACCTTTCTTTATAGAATATATTATAATTCATGTTTAAAACTTGGTTGATGCTAAAAGATATTGTAATGTACCTAATTATCAAGTTAAATCTCATCATGTAGTTTCCCTGACCATAGATCCATTCAGTGTCAGAAATTTCTGATGGTGAAATGAGTTTAACTTGGACAACATATTTTTTAATATGCGGGGGTGAAGGACAAAGTATATCCATACGTCCCAATGAAGAATCGATGTCACACCTTCCTTAATTATCACGAGATGATGTGAATCTCCCGACCAAATGAGAAATTAATGTGCAAATCCTTCTTGATTCTAAGTTGTATCAGGATTGAAGTGTAAAATCTCCCGACCAGGTGAGTAATTGATGTTTAATATTCCTTATCCTTATAATCTGGGAAAACTCAGTGGTATTCTCTCAAAGAGAGTACATGCTATGGTAGTAACTCTATAGAGAAGATGTCGCTATACCCCAACATGCTATTTGTAGAGAACATGAGATATCCTACCAGCATCTAACATGATATGTCCTGCTAAGTTGTCTCATATTGACCGAGACGGGTGAGGTCTTGACAGTCAGCTCTGCCATTGACCTTTTATGGTACCGTTTCTTAACATAGTCGTGGTCAGTTGAAGCATGAATGATATACTTCATCTCCTCAGAGCATAAGTGTGATTGTAATATGTAATCAACCATGTAGTGTATTTTCTTAAGGATCGAATACAAAAGACATTGGTTGATGTACACTCCTTTTATGCATCTTAGTTGGGTAGATGTTATTCATATTTCATTATATTCCTTGTAAAGTGAATAGATGATTTATTACTCTGCCATAGTTAGATGCATTATTTTAAGAGAAGAGATTACTCTATTCTACTTATAACACTGATTAATCCTGCTTGTTAATATAAAAGAACCTCTTCTCAATTTTATACTATTTACATGTGATAATATTATTGTCAGAAGAGAGTTATATCTTTCATTGGGACAATTATCTCACCCATGGGATCCACAATTTTTAGGTGGACATGCACGAGGAGGTAGAGACCTTTCTAGAGAGGAAGAACAACAAATGGGATAGTAGTAATAGCTCAGGTTCAGTGTACTGTCTGTCGTGTCTTGTAGATAGAAGCCTACGTGTTGTTTCTGTACTCTCAGGTCTTTGGAGTTAGTACGTAATGGTTTCATGAACGATCTGAGATTTTGGCTTGTATGCCTCGAGGTTTTATGTTTCTTTATTATATGTTTTGATAGAGCAATTGTTATATGTTGTCCTCATGATGAGATGATACAATGCATGTACTATGTGAATCATGATATATAAAAGTTTTGGATCTCTCAGTGAGAGTTTCTTGGTATTGGATCTCATTGCAAAATGAATTCTTAGTGATTTTTGTTAATTTGTTGTTTATGGTTATTCCACAATTAATACTGGTGATTGCTTTATTTGTTTCGGGTCATCACAAAGTTTTGGTATCAGAGCTTAAGGTTCGCTGAGTCTACAGAGACATAGGACTAAGGTGTTGAGTCTGTTCTAGTATCCTCCAGTATATCTTATAGTGACTTCTGCTTATGTAGAAGATAGAGTAAAACTTAAAAGATGTTTGGAGAACATGAGGAACACATTGCTGAAAGTAATGTTGTTGCAACAGGAGAAGGTGCAAGGGATCACGCGAGAGAAGAACGACTGTCTGAAAATTCCCAAGTTGATCCAACCATGATAGAGAACCCTACTTTTTATGCTCTCACTAGACTGGTTATGACAGTGTTATCACATATAAAGGATCAGATACTAGTAACACAACCTAGATTACCAGTTCCCAATGATGAAATTTTGGTCTCTAGCAGGATTTGAGATCAACATAGTTATATTGGAGTAGTGGAAAATGTCGAAAGAATTAGGTTATGACACGGAAATAAAGTTTGCTACAGGTGTAGGCAACCAGGAAATTTTACAAAGGACTATCTAGATAAGGATAATGAGGTAGGAATTAAGAAAAAATCTGTCCAAACTTGGGAACAGATGCCTAGTAGTTCTAAAAAGGGGAAGTTGTTGGTGCCACCAATGCAACAAACATATAATGCACTAGGGCACTGGATACCAAGAAGGGGAAAAGTACCTAATATTCCACCAGTTAGAACTCTTGATGTAGCTTCTACATCGGTAACAAGGCTGATAAGACCAGGAAATGCATATAAGATATGCCATAAATGTAGATGTGTTGGGCATATTAGATCCTTTTATCCTAGAAGAAGGAAGGGAATGACCCAACCGCTGAGGAAGAATCAACAAGATTCTCAAAGGCAATGGTTTAGCAATGGCACACGAGGACATGGATAGGCATCCCGAGCAGGTCCATCTGCACCAAACGATAGAGCACGATGTTGAAATTAGGCAACGATAGGATTCTATGCAATGAATCATCCTGAGATAGTAATTGATCCATGAATTAAGATAGGTCAGATGAAATTGTTTCATTCTGATATGTCATTTCATGATTTTATCTGTCAAGTATGAGAAAGTAGTTGTTTTTTAGCTTCCTTTGATTAGTCCTATGAGGACATAAGGAAGATGAGAACTTACATTCTGCGCAATAATCTTTAAAATGCTTTATAATTTCCTTTTTCAGTATAAGAGAGGATGAGGTGTAAAAGAGATGCCTGGAGACATCCAGGGATGCTAAGTCCTATGTTTGTGAAGATATAAAAGTATGGTATATGATACAAACAAGGTGCATACTACCTAATATCAGTACTTGTATACCCTAGCCATGCATTCAATTATTGAAGGCAAGGTAAGTATGGGACTCTTAGATTGTTATCTTTCTGATTACTCTGATTATGTAATCATTTTGAGACAATCTAAAGAGCATAGTGAAACTAAAAATATGGCATAGATATTTCTATCTCATCCTAACTACAATGAAATAGAAACCGAGTTTATCTTAAACCAGTCTGTGTGTATGAGGAAGTAAAAAGTACGATCCTCATAATAAGAGAAAGGGAGCAAGGGATATGATCCCTATTAAATAAAGAATGTGTGAAATGAAGATATTTCCTATTATGTAGAAACAAATAAAGTCAGAAAATGACTCGTGAATAGTTGAAAATTCATGCAATAATCAAGGAAGATGATAATCTTCTTTGGTAAACAACCATGGGTGATGATGGGATGATAAGAGGAATATGTTTCCATATGTTCTTTCCTTATAGAGACATGATAATTAATTAAGTCTTATGACACCTGATGTGCAAAGATTAGAAGTAATCTATAGATGGGTACTTTGTAAAGTATTAGCTAGTCTTGGATTTTTGGCTCCAAGACAAAGTTATGTGTGATAAGAAATGTCCCAAGATGAAAGAAAGGTCTCATTATATGCTTGTCTTTGGTAATAACAATAGGTAGATGTATATGATGAGGATATGATGTGTTTTTGGCACATGTAATGGATACCAAGGTAAGGAGTCCTAGTATCCAAGAACTTTCAATGGTATAAGAAAATAAAAACATGACTCCAGATAAGATGAATCATGTTTGGTTACCTAGAAGGGCCAACTTTGAGATAACTATAGTATGGATATTATATTCTAGGGGTTTATGCTCTACATAAACATAAGATCATTAAGGATGTATCAATTGAAGGAACAATTGTATAATCTTTTTGGGAAAAAGCTTATCAAGCTAAAAATAATTCCTTAGAATATCCCTATCTAGATCTATTGAGGCAGTTTATACATGAAATCTAGAGATACCTCTGAGATAAGTTCTTCTTTGATAAGTAGCCTCTCCTTATGATAAGAAATAATACATCTAAAATAAGTCATAATAAAGTTTAGTATTGTGCCAACAGATTGAATGGCACAACAGAAGTATGATAAGACTTGTAGTCCCAAATGAGTTATAGAATGAAATTCTAGTCTTTCCTTGGAGAAGGAATGCTAAACTAAGTAAGGGAGGTATGGTAAACTCCCCAGAGTCAAGAATATTATTACATAAAATATGTAAGTTGAGAAGATGACAAATCAATGAGGTTTGACACCTGAATTATTCGAAGTATGAATAATACTACTTTGACTTAGAAAGTGTTACCTGACACAAAATTGACACTACAGTCGTTAATGAAAAGGACAGTTGAGTGTGTATCCTATATGATAGATTCTATAATAACCCTATGTGAAAGGACTTTGTACTGGTCAAAGTTCTATGGCATCTTCTTGACAATGAGATGATTATGTGGAGACTTGATATATGATGCATGAATAACAATTGTCTTCCTTCATCAGGGATTTTGGGGATGAAATCCTTGTTAGGGGTTTATAATTGTAACATCCCTGACCTGAGTTATGGCTTAACCCTAGAAGTTTTTCTTGAAAAATTTATTTACAAACGTGTTCAAATCTTTTGAAAAGTAATTAAGACTCTTTGTGAAGTTTATTTTCAAGTGTGAGCTTAATTACAAACTATTTGTGCATTATATGATAGTTTGAGTGTATAATGAATTTACCCAAGATGAAGGTTTACATTGCAATGTCACATGTTGAATGTGTCCTAAGTGTTTTAATATCATAAGAGAAAGAATAATGATAAGTGGTGGCTTGAGGAAAGCCTAAATTCCAAATATTGTGCTTGTTTGAATAATGCTAGTGCCTTGTGCGCCAATTTTGGTAAAAATTGTAATTTACCAAAAATGTAGGGTTGATATGAAAATTGCCACCTATAGAGTGTCCTTACTCCCTCTATGTATCATTTAGAGGAGAGAGAAATAAGGAGACGCCATGTTTGAACCATCTTTGAGTAATGGTACTCTTGGTGATGAAAAGACTAAGAAAGGATTGAATTTGAAACATTTACATGAGTTGTATCGAGTTGTACACTTGAAATGGGAATGCCTATCAGCCAAGGAGCCATAAAGGGGATCCCATACCAGGTTGTGGAATCTTGGAAAAGGCCATGATGACCTAAGTACCTCAGGGAGGTAATCCATGATGAGTTAGATTCTCCTTGCAAAAAGTGTATCGGTTTGCATTATTTGTGAGATGAATATGATATATCTTATCCAACAAGATAAAGGATGGATGAAATATCATCTCTAGATTATCCTATAGACTTTTTCATGTCAAGATAAATTTAAGAGCATGCATGGACATGTGTCAACAATGCATGGCCACGTGTCACCTAGTAGCATATGGTGTAGACAACTCTTATGCATTCTCTTTCATGAACTCCAAGTATATATACTTCTCCTTCCACCTACTAATGGAAGTTTGCGAACCCCAAAACTCTCTTTCTTAGATATATCATGCATACCCTCCTAGATATAGTGCATAGTATCTCAAAGGAGCAAGGGGAGATCGATCACCAAGCTTAAGGTAAGTCTTTGGTCATCTTCAACCTTGGTTGAAGCATGATTCTCAGGTTATAGTTATTCCTCTCTTTTCTTCTTCACCAAGTTCTTAACTATGGTGATTCGTTGAATATGGAGGAGTTGTGAACGAGCCTTAGACCTTGGATAAGCTCACATTCAACCTTAGGAATGTGAAGCTTTGGAGCTTGGAGCTTTTAAGTTGTTCTTGAGGTGGGTTATATAACTTGAACCAAACTATGTTATTATTCTCCTTCAATATTGTTGAACTTGTTGATCTACTTTCAATTTCGAATTCCTTTGATAAATTAATGATCCTTTTAGTTCCAAAATTATCTTAGGACTATTTTCCATGAATTATAACAGTGAGTATAAGAATCTAGAGGTTGATGATGATGACATCATCAAAGCCTAACTCGATATTGGGTTGAAGCCCCTCTAACCCGATATGATGGAGTGAATACACCATTAGCACGATATGGTAATGAGTAGGTGGTACCTCTTGCACATTATTATCATGAGGTGCACACCTTTTGCATGATATGTTGTTAAGAATACACTATGTGCACGATATAAGGTCAAGAATATATCCTATATACGACATGGAGTCAACCATATGGTCCAACCCAATATAGCAAACCCTAGAGGATAAGTAATCCGATATGTTGATGTGATCCCACCACAGAAATGATATAGTGAGAAGTGTATATCTCATGGGCAGTATGAGTAATACACATACACCCCTTGAGCATGATATGGGGTCATATATTCACCTTATGCATGATATATACCCTAACCCGATATGGGTGGAACCCCTAGTTGATAATATGAAAGTCAATATGTCAAACCCAATATGATGGGTATCTCGATATGGGGATGAATGATATCCCATGAACGGTATGAGTGATACTGTAAGGACTATGCTTCCTGATAACCCACAATTAAGGGAGACCAAGAGGTAAGAGGTGTTATCCCAAAATAGGATCAGTGGTGTCGCAAATAATCAACAATAATTAATAAATTCTACAACGACTAAGCTGAAAACTGGAATAAATTTTTTCTTTTCTCATACCTTGCAAAATATAGGAGTGGAGAGACTTTACCCCATATAACATATATCTATCTAAAGTCCTCCAATCTTTATTAAGCTTTATTCCATCATTGTCACTTTAAAGGAATATCCATTTTCTTGATAAACCTAAAAGTTTGACAAACAAAAGGGCGGTCAGTATAACAAATTATATTATATGTGGTGGAACCAATGATAATGCTTTTAATTGTAACACCCAACACATCGACTCATGGTAGCCTAATGATCCTACATCACGGGTAGACCATGTACTAGGTCATCTATCTCATCATCATCAGAGCTACAAAGGAGGACCAAGATATGAGCTAGCCATGCACATATAATTATGGTGATAGTCATAGTCACTTTATAGTTGCATAAAATAAAATTCAATCAAGCAATTATTTCCAAGCAATCGTTAAAACCTCAGAAATCACCGTGAAACTAAAGCGAATATCCATAAGAGTAACCACATACCTGATTTGGAGTCTCAAAGAAGCAATATATCCAAATCCAACTAGATGTCCAATCAAGCAAGCCAATCAATCAATCAAGCAAACATTGATCTTAAAAACATGTACAACACCAAGTTGTTACCATGACATCCAAACAACTCTTTATTGACTTGGGACACCTTTCTAAGGTTTCTAAGTCTCATTAGTATTCATTAGGGTTTCTTAGATCAATTTCTCAAACTTTATCCTTTTTAGGTCAACAAGCCCTAAAACAACTTTTCTACTCATAAAACCCTAATTACTCAAATTATCCACATTAAAGATATTTTATACTCAAATTGGCTTGGGATCATCATATCTCTATTTTATTCATGGATTTGCACAATTCAAATTCATAATTATCAAAATTAGGGTTTCTAAGCTCACTAAGGCATAATTATGTACATGGAACCCCAAATTAAGCCAATTATATATAAAGATCATTCTTTTATATCTAAATCATCCCTTCATTAACAACAAGTTAATTTTCCACTTTAAACTTCCATATAACCCTTCACAAATCATTAATCATCAAAATCTAGGGTTTTTCATTAATAGCAATATTAAAGGAGACAAATTTAAGAAATTTTCGAATTGAAAGAATACTTGGGCTCCAGTTATATTTTTAGTGGATTTCTTGCATTTTGTTTATCAACATTCATATATTATATGTCCTGTACTAAGTTACCAATTAACTTCTATGAATTCTTCAAAACCATTACCTTTCGGCCAATGGAATGCCGCCACGTTGCTTCGTGTACTATGCAATGAGGGTTACAGTTGGATGTTTCTTCCCCTCCTTCTCTTCATTAAGGTCAGGGGTAAGGAGGTCTATTCCTCCCCTAACCCATATTCAAGCTTGCACTCACCTCCTGTTCACGATCCAGGCCCGACGTCAGTCAACAGGAGGGTTGACTCCCACCTCCACCGCAACCACGTCCCCAGAGATTTCCCCTTTGGCTCCGCCAGCCACTGGAAAACTTTTCAGCCTACTTCTCCACCTCTACTAGAATCCCCGGCTAGCTCTCCATGTAAGAGACCTCCTTCCAAAAACAAAGTAGGATTATGCTCCTAGGGTGACGCCTTTCCCAGGCCCAATGATGCCCCACGATTGGCATCCTTCATTGCGGAACCCCCAAGCGACTCCTTTCTAGGGTCACAAACCTTATATAGGTAGAGAGCAAAGGCAGAGGAGTCAGTTCCTCCATGACAGTTGGTAAAAACCCAATCCTTCTCATAATTGGTCAATCCAGGCATGGTTTGAAATGGAATCACCTTCCTGATTTGGCTAAACCACTACCAAGTTGGCACAAGATCTGGAGAGGAATCGAATTGCTGAATCAATAGGAAACCCTACTGCTCCTAGTTTCCTCCTTGCATAAGAACTGGATTATGCCCAAGAACCATCAGATCTCAATCTGATGGCTAAAATCTCACACACCAGCATAGTTGAATTTTGATTGATATTATAAAAATCGTGACATTACTTGATATCCCTTCACCTTAGGAAAATTTACAAAAATTATATCTCTTAAACCATGTATCCAATTGATCCCAAATTTTAAGGGAAAGTCCATAATGACTTAATCCACGTGTGTACCAAATTAGGGACACAAACTCGCAAGTATGAGGGACTTTTCGTTATAAGAAAGTTATCTATTAATAAGACATATTTTATGCATATTTTCTCTCTCCTATTCTTTAATATTATTTATTTGGATTCCTTTTACCATTAGAAACCATGTGAACTCTAAATCTCCTCCATAATGATTCCATTATCCATATCTTCACATATTTCCTACATTTACATCATTATCTCTTATTTCCTTCTTAATAAAGCAATATTTGATTTTTTTTTGTCTTTCATATTGGACTCATTAACATGTTATAGTCCATGAAATCATATGCATAAAGGAAATGTAGTAAAGAGAATTCATTAATAAATATAATTCATACAATTCCCATAATCATACATTTATTGGGGAAATTGCATTTCAAACCATATGAACCCAAAAAATTAGGGTTGTAACATCCTTCCCCTCTTATTGGAATTTTTCCCTCAAAATTCCTCCAAACATACAAACAATTCAGGATAAAACTTTTCCATATCCATCATCAGCTCCCATGTGGCTTCATCCTCTCCATGGTACTTCCAAAGAACCTTTATCATTTTATATTCTTACATCTTAGTTCTTTCACCTAGGTATCTAGAATCCTCACATGTGACTCAGGACATTTCATCCTCCCTCGGGAGCTCACTAGGTTCATTGTTCAGCACATGGCTTGGGATACCTCACATAGTGCTCTAGATCGAACACATGGAACATGTCATACATCATAATATCCTGAGGGGTAAGACTAAACATAAGAAACTTCACCAATCCATCTCAAATGGACACATGTATCAGGGACTCAGCTATAGCTTAGAGGGGTCAAATTTTCATAACACAAATTCACCCACAGTGAACTACATGTCACTCTGCTTTGCATCAGCTCACGACTCCCGTCGTCTCTGGGCTTTCTCAGCCATTGCTTGATCATAGTGTCTTCATATGCATCCACTGTGGTCTTACCGACCTTCACAAGGTCCTCTCACCGACATCATCCAAGTGAAGTGGTGACTGACACAACCCCCCTTACCGAGCTTCATGTTTCCCGATACTGGCTATGGTGGCTATCATCTCAAGAAAACTCTCCTAGGGGTAGGAACTGGTCCCACAAATCACCCTGAACGAGCACACATGCTCTCATCAGACCCTCTAAAGTCTAGATCATACTCTCTTGACTGTCCATTAGTTAGGGGTGATATGTTGTACTCAACTTCAGTCTAGCATTGAGTTCTTCTTACACCTACTTCCACAACATGGAAGTGAACTTGAGGTCATACTCAAGAACCTTTGAACTCAGATCATGGTTTAGTTGAACTATCTCTTTGTCATATATAGTTTAACCAGATCTATCAAACTGATAGAGCTATTTCTCTTAGGCAAGGTATTAGGTCAATCTTGGTAAGGCAATCTACCATAACCCATATTGCTTCATGACCTCTCTAGGTCCAGGGGAGACCCACCACAACATCTATGGTGATCTACTCCCATTCCCTTTCAGGGACTCTTCATTATTTGTAGCAACTCATGGGGTTACTGGTGTTTGACCTTCACCCTCGACATGTATGGCAACTTGAGCACATGCAACACTATATCCTTCTTCATCCCAGGTCCTCAAGGTACCACATACAAACCTTAACCATCTTAGTAGTACCACGATGTATGGTGTACTTAAAATCATGAGCTTTTAGTATGACATGATTCCTCAAGGGTGACTCCTCAGCTTCAGTAGTGGGTTTCACCTCCTTCCTTTTCCTAAGAGGTGTATCTGAGGTTCTTACAACCATCCTTCTATCTCATCAAGCTCTGGGTTGGCTAACTGAGTATCCACCAACTTGACCAACGGGTCAGGTTATATCTGACTGTTAGCCACATAGATCTCAATTTTTTCTAGTCTCTATATTGTTTATGCAAGACAGAGGTACACTTGATTCGTATTCTGTCGAGAAACATCTTGTTACCACATAAGCCTCTTTACTTGCTAGGTGGTGGTGAGGACATAAACCCTCATATATCACTCATCATCCTCATCTCGAGTTTAGGTCTGACTGAGCCAAAAAAATGTTGAGCTCATCATCTCGATTATCAAACCCAAACTTATGACTCATAGATTCCATCTACCTCCAGGAAGGTACATTCTTTATATAACTTTTGTTCTCTATTTGTTTTCAAACCATCTTTCCAATGTACTCTCATAAGGTGTGGTACTTCCTCTATCCTCAATCATCATAGAAGGGTTTCATCCGTAGTATATGGCATGCATTTTACCCTATCTCTCACATCCATAACAAGATGAAATAAGCATTTGGTTGCAGTGCAAATATAGAGTTCATCCCATTCCAAGCGTAGAGATGGTGCATCACACAACGCCATTACACTTTCCAACTAAGTCGAAACATACCTCTCATGTCTCCACATCATAAACATCTCTGATCTATGTTTACATCCATGGAAAGGCTGTTCTCAAACACTCTTGGGTCTTCACATCACTCTTACGTACAATCCTTAGTCCTTACCTCAAGGTCTCTAGGGTGTCGATACTTTTGGAGTGATCTGACCCTTATGCATCTAAGGAGTGCCTCTCACTTTTACCCCTTAGGCCTCATGAAGTCATGAAGGTGTCCAACCTCATAACCCATGGGCCTCAGGAAAAGGTAGTTATTACCTCCCGACCCTATGGTCTTGTGCTTTCAGGGAGCAGACAACTCCTACTCCCATTGGTCTCATCCCTACTTGACCTTAGTGTTGACTTAGGATTCTACTATAGCTCGTGATTTCTGTGTTGATAGTCATGCACATCTCATCCTTGAATCCACACTCGAATCTCCATCCTCTCTTTGGGCATACAGAGCTAACTTGGCATCCCTAAAAGGGATCATGGCGACCTACCGACCTCGGTCTAGCCCCAAATAGGTTACCTCCATGGCAACATATCTTCCTACCCCTTAGATATGGTCACACATGGGTCTATAGATTCATGCTCATATTATGTGCTCTCCACTTAGCTTATAAAGCTCTTATAAGTTTCCTCTTAAGGTTACTTAAAACCTAAACAAGAGTTGGTGCTTACCCTACATAAAGGGTTTCTTCCCAGGATGGGAGAAAACCATCTATTGATAGTAACAAAGGTCACAAACGTCCTTACCTTCAGGGTTTACATCATCATGTATATGCTTAGCTCCTATAACGATACTTATGAACATATCTAGTTATAAGACAACCTAGTAAACCATGTTGAGTTCCTTGTTAGGTCATACATATTCATCATTCCTCAAGGTTGGACAAATATCATACATACATACGTCACCCACTTGTGTGAGTAATTCATCAAACATATATCTTAGTTTGAGTGGGTTTCCTTTTGCTGTAACACATCAGGGGTGCCAAACTCAAAAACTATGAACTCAATCAGTCTTGTGAAGTTCACGTGAACCAGGTATTGTTGCTTCCCCTCTTTGGTCTAGGAACCCAAGTTCACCTCTTAAACATTGGCTATCTAGCTGCATGCTCATCTGTTCAAACACGAACTGAACCTATACCAGATAGGGCATATACTTCTTAACACTCTTCCATGTGAACAACCCTTAGAGTACTACCCAAATACAACAAACTGGGTGCGAGACCTCACAACTTGCTATCATACCACACCTCTTTAGGATCCTTGGAACTCTCTTTCTATACCTAAGAGGTAGGCACCTATATCATATGTGCATCGGTTCAAGAAGCCTCTTTCTCTTTCTAGGGTTTGGTTCCTCTAAAGGAAACTAGGGTACGACAAGCCTCTAAGGATCATGCATGAGGCAACCACATACATCTACTCAGGGTCATCCATTCCAGGTGATATAATAACCAACTTCTCATAATTCCTCATGTCTTGGAGTCAAGGTCACCAACCTTCTTCATCGGGTCTGGTTCTTTCTCTCTAGAACAAACCTTACATCTGGTCCTACCACTGGGGGTTCTTTCACCAAAGATGGGTCAAGCTCATAAGGGCACATGTCTATCCCCACCTGGGTGCAACATACTCTCAAAACTTATGTTTGGCCAAATATTATCCGAAGCTCTGCATGCTCATCTCGTGATCATTATGCATAACCCTACGGGTCTAGGTCTAACATCTGCTATCAGCCTTGTTGTCATTCTCTTCTACGTAGGTGCATGCCTCTTTCCTACTTGTATATGTCTGTTAGGGTTCCTATAGGGTCACCATCAACCCTCTAAATGAGGGAATTATCCTTCACCCTAACATGTACAACCCACCCAAGGTTGGGTCGCCACAAGGAACTAGAGGTCAAACAACTACTCAAAGTCTATGTTTCTCATGGATACTCAAAGCCTCACATATATCATGCATGTCGAACACCCATATGTGTATGCAAGGACAACTGAGGTATCCAACTCATCGTTTCTTCTCTTTCTCTAACTACCAATTAGGGTTAGGGTTAGCATTGTCCATAGAGGATGCATCAGGTTTCTTCCTCCTCCTAGAGGGTTCTTCCTCCATGGTGAACTCTCCCTCCTTATCCTCCTATAATAAGGTCTAACCTTAGATCTCTCCCGAGGGCACGACAACACACGCCATGCAACCCAAGCATGTAAGTAATCTTTAGTTTACGCTTAAACTACTAAACTTATGACCATGACATCTTGTTTACATGCTTTTCATGATTTGGTGGAGGATTCCTTAATCTTTATTACCCTTATTGCAAACACATGAGGGTGGTGGAGAGAGAGAATACCCTAAGCACTTAATGTTTCTCTAGAAATAAAAGGTAAAGAAGGGACAAAATTAGATGAGAAGACCTAGAGGTATCTTATTTCGAGTCAAATCCTTTGATTTTGGCCAGGTAGTCACACAAAATTCAGAAGTCCTTGTAGACCGACTAGCGGGGCAGAGGAAAATATTGCCATCCCCCAGATCATGATCCTTTTCTAGACACCTCCATCATTGGAAAATTATCTAATAACTCCCTTGGGTTCTAAAGAGGTTGTAAAATTTAATAATTATTAGAGATTAAATAGAAAACCACGGCTCTGATACCAAATGTAATGACCCTACATCCCAGTAACCCCAAATTAAGGGAGACCAAGAGGTAAGAGGCATTATCCCAAAATAGGATCAGTGGTTTTGCAAATAATCAACAATAATTAATAAATTCTACAACGACTAAGCTAAAAACTAGAATAATTTTTTTCTTTTCTCATACCTTGCAAAATATAGGAGTTGAGAGACTTTACCCCATATAACATCTATCTATCTGAAATCCTCCAATATTTATTAATATTTATTCCATCATTGTCACTTTAAAGGAATATCCATTTTCTTAATAAACTTAAAATGCCGACAAACAAAATGGCGGTCAGTATAACGAATTATATTGGTATGTGGGGGAATCAATAATTGTGCATTTAATTGTAACAACATATTGCAAGAAATTATGATTTAACAAAACAAACTTTATGCTTTAAACATAACTACTCAATCCTTACATAACCTAACCTCTATGATGTCCCTGCAATGGACATGGATACTACCTCTCATATGGTAGATCTCAATTAACCCCCATGATCCTACCTTACAGGTAGATCAATACATATGGTTGTGGAGTCGTATGGTCCTACCCAAGGGTAGACCGACACATCGACTCATGATAAGTTGATGATCCTACCTCATGGGTAGACCATGTATTAGGTCATCTATCTCATCATCATCAGAGCTACAGAGGAGGACCAGGATCTGAGCTAGTCATGCACATATAATTATGGCGATAGTCATAGTCACTTTATAGTTGCATGAAATAAAAGTCAATCAAGCAATTATTTCTAAGCAACCATTAAAACCTTAGAAATTTTTGTGAAACTAAAGAGAATATCCATAAGAGTAACCACATACCTAACTTGGAGTCTCAAAGAAGTAATATATCCAAATCCAACTAGATGTCCAATCAAGCAAGCCAATCAATCAATCAAGCAAACATTGATCATGAAAACATGTATAACACCTAGTTGTTACCATGACATCCAAAAAACTCTTTATTGACTTGGGATACCTCTCTAAGGTTTCTAAGTCTCATTAGTATTCATTAGGGTTTCTTAGATCAATTTCTCAAACTTCATCCTTTTTAGATCAAAAAACCCTAAAACAACTTTTCTACTCATAAAAACCTAATTACTCAAATTATCCACATTAGAGATCTTTTATACTCAAATTGTCTTGGGATCATAATATCTCTATTTTATTCATGGATTTGCACAATTAAAACCATTAAAATCCATAATTATCAAAATTAGGGTTTCTAAGCCCATTAAGGCATAATCATGTACATGGAACCCCAAATTAAGCCAATTATGCATAAAGATCATTCTTTTATATCTAAATCATCCCTTTTTTAACAACAAGTTAATTTTCCACTTTAAACATCCAAATAACCCTTCCCAAATCATTAATCATCAAAATCTAGGGTTTTTCATTAATAACAATATTAAAGGTGCAAATTTAAGCACTTTTCGAATTGAAAGAAGATTTGGGCTCCAATTATATTTTTAATGGATTTCTTGCATTTTTCTAATCAAAATTCATATGTTATATGTCCCGAACTACATTACCAATTAACTTCTATGAATTTTTGAAAAACCATTACATTTGGGCCAATGGAATGCCGCCACGTTGCTTCGTGTGCTAGCGATGAGGGTTACAATTGGACATTTTTGCCCCTCCTTCTCTTCGTTAGGTCGGGGGTAAGGAGGTCTATTCCTCCCCGAATTCGTCTTCAAGCTTGCGCTCACCTCCTGTTCACGAACCAGGCCCGACGCCGGTCAACAGGAGGGTCGACTCCAGCCTCCACCACAGCCACGGCCCCAGAGATTGCCCCTTTGGCTCCGCCATCCGCTGGAAAACTTTTTCGGCCTACTTCTCCAACTCCACTAGAATCCCTGGCTAGCTCATCGTGCATGAGACCTACTGTTGGAAATAGAGAAGGATTCTACTCCTAGGGTGACACCTTTCCCAGAAGCAACAATGCCCCCCGATTGGCATCCTTCATTGCGGAACCCCCATGCGACTCCCTTCCAGGGTCACAAGCCTTATATAGGAAGAGAGCAAAGGAAGTGAAGTATGTTCCTCCACGATAGTTGGAAAAAACCCAATCCTTATCAGAATTGATAAATCCAGGCTTGGTTTGAAACAGAATCACCTTCCTGATTTGGCTAAACCACTACCAAGTTGGCACAAGATCAGGAGAGGGATCAAATCGCTGAATCAATAGGAAACCTATTGCTCCTGGTTTCCTCCTTGCACAAGAACTGGATGATGCCCAGGCACCATTAAATATCAATCCGATGGCTAAAATCTCATGTGCCAGCATAGTTGAATTTTGATTGATATTATAAAAATTGCGACATTACTTGATATCCTCTTCACCTTAGGAAAATTTAAAAAAATTATATCTCTTACACCATGTATCCAATTGATCCCAAATTTTGTGGTACAGTCCAAAATGACAAAATCCATGTGTGTACCAAATTTAGGACTCAAACACGCAAGTATGAGGGACTTTTCTTCATAAGAAAGTTATTTATTAATAAGACATATTTTATGCATATTTTCTCTCTCCTATTCTTTAATATTATTTATACAGATTCCTTTTGCCATTAGAAACCATGTGGACTCTAAATATCCTCCATAATGATTCCACTATCCATATCTTCACAGATTTCTTACATTCACATCATTATCTCTAATTTCCTTCTTAAGAAAGCAATATTTGATTTTTTTTCTGTCTTTCATATTGGACTCATTAACATGTTATAGTCCACGAAATCATATGCACAAAGAAAATGTAGTAAAGAGAATTCATTAATACATATAATTCATACAATTCCCATAATCATACATTTATTGGGGAAATTGCATTTCCAACCATATGAACCCAAAACATTAGGGTTATAATAGATACCTACTTGCACCTTATACATGATACAAGTTTAAGGTTATACCTTTCACATGATAGTATACTCTACCCTATATGGTTGAAAACCCTAGATGATAGATTGAAACCCGATATACCCTATCCTTTGTGCAATGAATTATTGTAAAAGAATTCAACTAGCTTGTTGTGAAATTATATGATAGAATTGATCCTTGAAAGTATAAGAGGTTATGAGCCTAAGGGTCTACCTAACATGGTAACCCTATATGTTACCCAACATGGTAACCCAATATGTTACCTAACAAGGTAACCCAATATGTTACCCAACATGGTGACCCGATATGATAATCCAATATGGGAACCCGAGATGGTCCCGTGTGTATGCTACTAAAAGGATACCATGATGAGGCATATACACCATGCCCGGTATAGTGAACACCTTGTGCACAATATGGAATCAAATATACACTTATACCCGACATGAGTTTAAGCTTCCAACTCATAAATGATATGAGGTCAAGAATCTAACCCATACACGATATGAGGTTTATTTGAGATGATAAGAACTAAGTGATAGCTAATCCGAGATGGATACATGATATGGTGTTAGGGGATACACCCTAAAACACGATATGGTGATGTGGTTATACTACATGCCCGATATGGATACACGATATGATGTGAAGGTTGTATCTTAAGCACAATATGATAGCATATATACACCATGATGCCTGATATGGTATGTTTGCTTCAACCCAATGTATTTAATTGAGTGATATATGTTGTGTGTTGTGTTAAATACAACATTAAGACACAATGAGATTAATGCAAATTGATAATGGTGAACTAATGTACCTTAAGAGGAGAATTGAGCCAACCTAGTAAAAGTATGGTTCACTCAACATCTTAGTAAGGATGAAAGAGAAACTTATATTTGAATAACAATCATGTAATGAATATATGTTGATACTCCTAAAATGAGTGGAGTATGAATTAAGGTTTAATTCTTGATAACATGATCTTGAATCCTTAATTTGATTAATAAGGTGATACCCTAACCCTAATGAAGGGTGATGGTATTCACTTAAAACCCTAATAAATTAGAATATGAAATCCTAACCCTAATAATGGGAAGGATGCATTTCCCATATATCACATAGTGATGATATGAATTTGAAACCCTATTTGGTTAAAATAGGCAATCCTAACCCTAATAATGGGAAGGATGTATTTCTCTTGAATTGCATAATGATGTCATATACTGCTAGAGTTTTTACCATGAAGTGCAAACTATCAAAAAACCATGAGATGATGAACATAGCCAGGTATAAGGTATGATGTTTTATATGGTACAGATTGAATGAGCCTTGTGAGCCATGTTAAATATTTGTACAACAAATGTAATGATTAAATAGTCTGATATCTTAAAATATAGTTGTTGCCTAGTGAGAGGTGACAAGATATTTAATGAACCATTAGAGCTATGTGAAATACTTAAACAAAAAGTGTGTTGAATACCTCGGTCTGAGGACCTAGAGGTAATATTTACCTGTTACAGAGGTAACAATGCTCAATGATGATCTAAGGTTTTGAATACCCAGATCCAGTAATCATGATGATGATGATGTGAAAGGATGAGAATTCCCAATATTATGATAAGGGACAGCGATCCTGAGTGTTATACATTCAAAGTGTTCCATATATCTTAAAAGTACTACACCTTTCTTTATAGCATCTGCTATAATTCATGTTTGAAACTTGGTTGATGCTAATATTGTAATGTACCTAATTAATCAAGTTAAATCTCATCATGTAGTTGCCTTGACCATAGATCCATTATATGTCAAAAATTATAGATCGTGAAATGAGTTTAACTTAGAGAGAATATTTTTGAATATGTGGGGGTGAAGGATGAAGTATATCCATATGTCCCAATGAAGAATCGATGTCACACCTTCCTTATTTATCACGGGATGATGTGAATCTCCTGACCAAATGAGAAATTGATGTGTAAATCCTTCTTCATTCTAAGTGGTATCAGGATTGAAGTATAAAATCTCCTGACCAGGTGAGGAATTGATGTTTAATATTCCTTATCCTTATAATCTGAGAAAGATCAGTTGTCTTCTCCCGAAGAGAGTACATGCTATGACAGTAACTCTACAGAGAAGATGTTGCTATACTGCGACATACTTTTTGCAGATGACACGAGATGTCCTGCCAGCAGCTGACATGAGATCTCATGCTAAGTTGTCTCGTACTGCTGAGACAGGTGAGGTCTTGACAGCCAGCTCTGCCATTGACCTTGTATGGTACCGATGCTTACGTAGTCGTTGTCGGTTGGATCATGAACAATATACTTCATCTCCTCAGGACATAAGTGTGATTGTAATATGTAATCATCCGTGTCGAGTATTTGCTTAAGGATCAAATACGGAAGACATTGGTTGATGTACACTCCTTTTATGCATCTTAGTTGGATATATGTTATTTATGTTTTTTATATTCCTTGTAAAGTGAATAGATGATTTTTTTCTCTACCATAGTTAGATGCATTATTTTAATAGAAGAGATAACTCTATTCTGCTTTATAGTGATTAATCCTACTTGTTAATATAAAAGAATCTCTGCTCAGTTTTATATTGTTTGCCTATGATAATAATATTGTTAGTGGAGACTTATATCTCTCACTGGGACAGTTGTCTCACCCCGTGGGATCCATAATTTTTAGGTGGACATGCATGATGAGGTAGAGACCTTTCTACAGAGGGAGAACAACAGCTGGGACAACAATATCAACTCAAGTTGAGTGTATTGTCTATCGTGTCTTGTAGATAGAAGTCCTACATGTCGTCTCTATACTCTCAGGTCCTTGGAGTCAGTACGTAATGGTTTCATGAATGATCTAAGATTTTGTCTTGTATGCCTCGAGGTTTTATGTTTCTTCGATATATTTTTTGACAGAGCAAATGTTATATGTTGTCCTCGAGATGAGATGATACAGTGCATGTAGTATGTGAATCATGATATATATAAGTTTTGGATCTCTTAGTGAGAGTTTATTGGTATTAGATCTCCTTGCAAAATGGTTTTTGTTCTTAGTGATTTTTGTTAATCCGATGTTGATGGCTATTCCACAATTATTACTAGTGATGGCTTGATTTCTCTCAAGTCATCACACACGTCGTGTCCTTCTTTATTCAGGCCCGATCTTCTTGAACAGGAAACGTCGTGTCCCCTTCTTAACATGACGTGTCTCATCCTGCCAGCAGCCAAATGGCACCCGTAAAATAGATGTCAAACCGAAATGTGGAGCAAGATCCTCTTCAACCCCGACCTACATCTTGTCCACAATTTTTAGGGTCACAGAAGAGGAGGATACCACTTACCAATTCCTAATCTCTAGGAGGGTATAGCCATCTCATTTTTCTTGTGAGCGGACCCTCACCAAGCTTGGTTTCAAGAATGAAGTGATGGGCCACCTGAAGTTCCTAGGGTTGCACTACGTCTGCACTACAGTAACTAAGACGTACCCTAGACTTGTTTATGAATTTTTGACTAGTCTCACAGTTGAGGAAGATCGCCAAAGGCTACTTGAACCATATCCTAAAACTACTTTTCACCTACTGAACAAACCATTTATGTTTGACCTACGTCGTTTCTCTAATTTGCTTGAATGCAACTATGGCGGTTTGATAGACTATCGTGCAACCTTTAATAGCGATTCTTTCTGGGCTGAAATCTCTAGTGATACTTTTCATAATGATAAGCCAGCACAAGCTTCAGTAATTCATAGTTTGATCATTTGCTATATTCATTGCCTTCTCAGCACGGGGGGGGGGGGTTTGCAAGGAAAGAAATATAGGGGGCATGTGGAAAGACTAATTTGTTATTCTTGTGGTGCATGGTTCATGATGAGTAGATAAGTGCATGTTACTATATCCTCAACAGATTCTTGGAAATAAATAAGATGAAAAAGGGAGAATCTAGGGACATCATGTGTGGTGGTATCATTACTCTTCTTGCTACAAAGCTAGGGGTGGATCTGACTGACCTAGAGCCCGCACCAGGAAAGATTATGGTGGATATCCCATACCTCATCTCTGCCAATCTACTATCCAGAGTTGGTGATAGTGATTCAAAGTCCAGTGAATTCCTTACGAAGAAGCAACATATTGAGATCCCTGACCCTGACCACAATGATTTGAGTGACAAGGCCAACTAGAAGGTCAAAATGGTGCTCGAGGATGAAGAAGAGGAGGATACCAGAGGAGCAGGCACTTCTAGTACACCACCTACAACTGCAATAACACCACCACCACCCTCTACTAGCACTCAGGTGGACTACACTTGGGTGATGCTTGACGTGCATCATCCTTATGGCTATGTTCAACAGTTCTTCGATCACATAGATGTCTTCTACGATGCACAAAATGGTCCACTGTATGGACTGGTGGCACGTCTCACAGGGACACTACTCCATTCTGCCGCCGTATCAACCACCCCCGCCTCAATAGCCCAACTTCATCCCACAGATTGAGTTCACTCCACAGCCCATGGACATTCCAGTCATCCAGTTCTTTCCACTGGATCATGAGGGTGATGGCCCCTCTCTTTGATTTTATCCATGATAGGTATCCGGTTATCACCTCCATGAGTTTGATTGATGCAGTGAGGACACTACAGATTTCAAGCTTGGGGTGCACAACCGACCCATAATGTAGTTTTATTTGCATTTGCTTTTGTTAATGCTAGTCATATCAATATTTTATCTCATTTTGTTTTATGGTCTATATTTCTTTTCATGGAAAGTTTAATATGAAATGAGGCTATTGTGATGGAATGAACTCTTGTACCTTGTATGCTTGAACCATCTCATTACTTGTACTTCTTTTGTCCATATGAAGGAATTAGTGAAGAGCATGCATGAATCAAATAGAAAATGAAATTCCCCATGTACATGACCTTGGTTTGTAACTATTGCTTGAACTCTCAATTTTTACATCTTTGATTGCTAAATACATGTAACTGTCTCAAATTTTAGCCAATAAATCAACTTTACAACACTATTTAGAATTAGGGGACACTCTTGCCAAACCCTTAGTGCATATACAATCGATTTTTCAGTGAAAAAAATTGCAAAATAATGAGTGTAATCTTTTTAACTTAACTATCTAGTTGACTCTCTTGTGTTGTGCACAAATTTGTTTTATCCTTTTCTCCCTTTACCCAATAAAAGATGGCTTACAACCCTCATACCATGCTAGCCTAGCATGAATCTAATATGGCAATGATGGCTAGGTGGTATGAAATCAAAAGAGGGTAAAAATAACACCCCAACTGGAACTCCACATGCACATAAGCCTAAATTAGCAGTCGAGTGTCAGAATTCCAAAAATCCATTGTCATATCTTTTTGAGAAGAGAGCACAACTGAGATTGTTAAAGTTAGCTAAGATTTCATCATTTATATCCATAATAGCTGAAAATTTTGTGGTGTACATCCACTAGTTGTTTGGTTTGATTATCCAAATCATGTTTAGTGTTGTTTAGTTGATTGTTTCACTTAATTTGTGACCACCATTGTTGAACTAAAACTTCTATATCTTAGATGTTTAAATTGAGATGATGGCTACAAATATAAACCTACTATACATGGTTTGTTGAGTTTATTGCATATCTTCATTTCATTAATCCATGTATGAGCTTGAATATTCCTTCATTTGTGTAGCTGTGCTCTTTTTGCTTGAGGACAAGAAATGGTTCAAGCTTAGGGGGATTTTTGTGTGCTTTCCACATCAACTTCTTATATGATTTCACACACAAATTCAGTTCATTTCATTCTCATTTAGCCTCTATTCATATTATTCTTGCCACCTTTTTGTTATTTTGCTTATCGCATGATGTGTATTGCAGTTATGCTTTAAAAGGATCAAATTGGAGATAGCCCAACTCAAATTCAACATCATTGGAGTTTCTCCACACATTATAGACCATTCAGAGTTTCATTTCTGCTGAAACAACATCACACACGATGTGTTTGAATTAAGAAACAGTATGTGCGATTCCAGAAAGCCTCCAACCAAAGTGACAAAGACACGACGTGTTCCTTTTTGGAACACGACGTGTGCAATTCTAGAAGGTTTCAAGAAAAGCAAAGACACGTCGTGTTCCACTCAGACACAACGTGTACCTCGAGATGCATAGTTGACTATATGTTTTTGGAAATGTACACGATGTGTCTTAATTCGGACACGTCGTGTGCTGTACACTTGGAGCAATTGTTGAAGGCCAAGACACGACGTGTCCAAAGAAAGACACGTCATGTCACTATCAGTTCCAGAAAAACTAAAAAATGACGCACCTCATTTTTAAAGACAAAAACAACTTATTGAGGGGTTATCACTAGTCATAATTTAAAAGTATTTCATCCAAGAACAAGGTTAGAGAAAAGGAGGGTGATTTTGGGTGGAAGCAGGTGGTTTATTGCAAAAGAAATCCCATTCTTCTTCTCTTCTTCTCCATTTTCTTCTCTGGAGGTGCGACAGAGCTTCTTCACTCCACAAAGCTTCTCGGGAGGGAAGTTTGTCCAATTTAGAGCAGTTGTAGGAGTGGCGTTTCATCACCAAGACGGAATTCTTCTCTTCTTAGGTTACAACTTTGGTTCTCTTAGTTTTTCCCTTATCTAAACCATGTGAAACACTAAAATTTTTGCATTTTTTCTGTTGTACATCATCATGGATGCATATTCTTTTTTTCTTGGACATGGGAGAGTAACTCCCATGTCATAGCATGTAAGAAACATGATAATTTCATACTAAATGCTAAGTTGCTTGTTTTTCTACCTTGTGAGTACTGATTTCTTGCTTCTTGCATGTATGGCTGGCCACTATGTGTGTATGTTTTAAGCTTTCTTGCTTGATATGAGAAGATAGGTAGGAGAGTAAGGAGGTACTCTCTTAGAAACTCCTCCTTTACCACGAGAGTGGAAATTATGGAGTTGAGGAGTAGGTTTGTGATCTAAAATGAAATTCATACATGAGAATTGTGGTGACCGTCTCGCGAAAACATGATTAACTAATGCGAAAGCAAATTATTTACAGCGGATTACTAAAAATCATTGAAAATTAAAACTTTTTCAAGAGATCCATTCACAGGAAAACTCTTTAACCAAGAACCAAAGTATTTCAAATTCATACTGGTTCACAAGTACACAACCTGTACCATTCATTCTCAAAGATTACAACATCAACTGTCTTATAAACATTATATACAGACAATATACGAATCTCGAGGCATCAAGCCAAAACCTCAGATTGATTCATAAGAGACTGACTAAAAACTCTGAGGACCTGAGAGTACAGAGACGACACATAGGACTACTATTTGTATGACTAGACATACAATATCTCCACATGAGATCTTATTGTTGTCCCTGCTGTTGTTGTTGCCCTTTCCTTGTTCTAGGATTTCTGCTTTGCCTCCCATGCATACCTAAAAATGTTTCCCACGGGGGTGAGACAATTGAAAATTGCCCCAGCGAGAGATATAACTCTCCGCCAAAAACATTGTTATTGCAGTTTATTAAATTAAAACTGAGCAGGGGTTACTTTTACATTATCAGGCAGAATTATTCATTATAGAACAGAATAAGATAATCTCCATTCTCAAGGAGGTCATTGCATCTACCCATGGTAAATAAGTAGTTCATCTATCTACCTTGCAGAGAATATAAAGAAACATAATTAACATTTATCCACTAAGGAATGTACAACGAAATGCAACATCAGCCAATGAATCTCCGTATTCAATCCTTAAGCAAACATGCTATACAGCTGATTACATTTTACAATCACTCTTATGCTCTGAGGAGACCGCTCATACTCCAACCGACCACTATTAGGAGTCGAAATCGATACCATACACAGGTCATCAAAAGAGCCGGATTCCTATGACCTCATCCGTCTCGGTTAGTATGAGACCACATGCAGGACATCTCGTGTCTCTGCTAACTAGCTAGCCAGGGTATACTGGCACCTTCGCTACAGAGTTACAGCGTCAACTGTACTCTCATCGCCAATCGAGAGATTTCTTGTTTATCTCCTCGATCCAACATTAAGTATCATTGGGGGATGTGTACACCATCTAACCCAATCATCGGGAGATTCGTGATACATCCATCCCGACATATTCATGAAGGATTGAGAGGTTTCTTGTTTACCTTCCAACAATCTCTTCAAGAGGACGTAAGGATGTTTTCGCCCATTTACCCCCACATATTCAAAATATGTGCTCCGGGTTTTGCCACGAGCACCCGTTTCACCATCACCTATTCCTGACAATGATGGATCTATGGTCAGAGCACTACATGAATAGATTTCACTTGATTTATTAAGTACATTCTCATATTCTTTTAGCATCAGCCAAGTTCTCAAACATAACTTATTACAACAATGCTATAAAGAGACATGTACTACTTGCATCAGATATTTATCAGTCTTTCAAAGACCCTGGGAACTCAGTCCCTCATTTCAATACTGGGAATTCTCATCCCTTCACATTCTCATCACCATAATTATATGGTTTTGGGTATTCAAACCCTTAACTCATCATTGAGCATTATTATACCTTTTTCAGGTAACTATCACCTTCAGGTCATCTGACCAAGACATTCATGATACTTGTTACACAAGCATCACACCTGGCTCACAAGACCATGAAATATCTTGTCACCTCTCACTAGGTAACAACTTACTCATGTGACTCATAAAAGTCCATGCATATTGCTTCTTTTACTAAGCAACAACAACATTAAGGCATATAATGCCAATCAACATTTATTATATAAATGTCACAACTCAAACTAGCTATATACATCACCTCATAATATCTGTATGGTTATTAGGCATGATAACAGTCATACAAGATATTCATCACATCATGTGATGCAATAGTAACACCATTATTCCTCTACCAGGAATTAGGGTTTACTATCAAATAAGGCTTTTCATTCCCTTTACCCAAATTAGGCTTAGGGTTCCCCATTTCTCATTAATAAAGATTTCATGATCTCATTATCTGTCCAACCCTTAATACATTATTCCATACCTCTGGGGCATTCAAGGATATCATTATTCTAGAACATTACTTTCATCATATAGCATTAATGGTCATCAATTCAAGGTATGAGTTCATTTCTCATCCTCATCATGGTATGATTATATCATACACACCATTTGAGCTTAACCCCATTCTCAAGGTAAATTAATTAACACTCATCAAGGTGCAACAACTCATTACATTTTATTGTAATAGTTGCATAACACACTTCATATGTTTCTTACCCAATTATATTGGATTTGGAGTACATCAAGGCATATAAACCCTGAAGTGTTGAATGTGATAACTATCATATTTTTATGTATCACTTTCTCATCACTTCAGACTCTCCTGAATTAGCCATCTTATCTTGTATTAAGGTATTTCCCTTCTTAATACATTCCATCACTAATCACTTACCTATAACATATAATGCATATGCCACACATTAGAATTGTCCAACTATCTTTAATGATATGGACTTGTCTAACGGTAAAGACATTGCTTACAATTAGGTTGCATATATTCAACCACATGAAATGTTTCACCTTTATAAGGCCATTCTGTCTATCTCATCATTAGGGTTTCTTTATACCCTTAAGATTAGAATTATGATTCATTGTCATATTATCCAAGATTAGGGCTTTATGTATTATGAATCCTCATTAGAGTCTCACATGACTTCATCCTTCTTAGGGCCTCTTGTCACAAAATAACATTAGTACGTCATGCAGTGTTAATACTTAGTTAAGGTTTCTCATGGAATCACCCTCAACTAGGGTTTCTCATGGAATCACCCTCAACTAGGGTTTCCACCATAGTTTCCCACAATTTGGGTCTACTATTCATCTCTATTAGGATTTCATTCAATTATCCATAATTGGAGATTCACTATTCATCCCAATTAGGGATTTACATCTCTTTTCCCTAAATTAGAGTTTCACTTATGATTACCCTAGATTAGGGCTACATCCTTACCCTGGATTAGGGTTTCATTTAGAATTGCCCTCAATTAGGGTTAGAATTCAATAACCCAGTCAATTAGGGTTTATGTTCGTGATTAGGGTTTCATGATCTCTTTACTTAAGGATCATACCCTTAATCACCACATGAATCATATTCATGTTATGGATTCATGCTAACATCATTTCAACTTGATAAGGTCATATCATCCCTTCAATTAAGTACATACAACTATGAATGACATAGTGTACCAAGTCATTGATCCTATAAGAAATTAGGGTTCATCCCTTAATTGGCACTAATCACTTAGGTACTAATAGGGTTTCAATCTTTGTACCTTCATTGATTATCATTACTAATCATCATTGGATCAATGAGTCATTCATCATCTCTATTCTCGAGAGATTCAATCACCTTGGACCTCCATTACATAAGGTTTCCAATTGAATTGATCAATTGAATCTACAATCAACTTTGAATACTTGACCCCCAAACTGTCTTGGTCTTTCAAAGTTCAAACGGTTTGAAACCGTTTGGCAAAGGTGGTGCTTGAGACCGTTTGCCCAAGTAGGTGAAGACCGTTTGCCCAAGTAGGTGAAGAGAATTTGCCCAAGTAGGTGAAGACCGTTTTCCCAAGTAGGTGAAGACCGTTTTCCCATCACATCATCAAAATCCAAGTCAACCAATTAGGATTTGGATTATTGGATTGATCACCAAATCAGCAATCGATTACACTTTAACTTAGTATCATTGGATCATCAATTGCTTAACCATACTCACCCCTAGACCTCCAAACGGTCTTGGGTGACCTCCAAACGGTCTTGAGACCATTTGTATGAGCTCCAAACGGTCTTGAGACCGTTTGGCTCATCCAACCCTTGGATTCTAGTGAAAAATCATTAGGGTTTGAGCTATTGAGTTGATCATCAAATCAGCATTTAATTGCAAAGTGATTTAGTACCTTTAGACCTTAAATTGGTCAACCATGCTTAACCCTAGACCTCCAAACGGTCTTGGGTGATCCCCAAACGGTTTTGAGACCGTTTGGGTGATTCCCAAACGGTTTTGAAGCCGTTTGGGTTAATCAACCCAAAACATCAACCCATTCCAATGCAAAATCTGCACTTAGCCGATTAGGGTTAACACCATATCTTTTGTCCTTCAAACACTTAACCATATCCAACCCTAGACCTCCAAATGGTCTTGGGTGACCTTCAAACGGTCTTGAGACCGTTTGGGTAATCCCCAAATGGTTTTGAAACCGTTTGGGTTAAATAACCCAAAAAGTCAAATCAATCAAGTTGAAAATCAGCACTTAATCCAATTAGGGTTTGCCTAATTGATTAGCCTTCAACTCATGATTCCTTTGGAATTAATCCATAAAATTTGGTAAGTTTTTAACCAACATCATTAGGAACAGGAATCTCAAACGGTCAACCTTTGGTCAACCCTATCAAACGGTTTTGAAACCGTTTGCCCAAAAAGGCAAATAAATCAAATTGAAAATCAGCACTTAATCCAATTATGCTTTGCCTAATTGATTGGATTTCAACTCATGATTCCTTGGGAAATTTGGTGAGTCATTAACCAACATAATTAGGAACAGTAATATCAAACGGTCAGCCCTTGGTCAACTCACTCAAATGGTTTTGAAACCGTTTGCTCCCAAACAGTTTCAAACTGTTTGCTCTCAAACGGTTTGGTGAAACCGCATGAGCAATTAACTCAAAACCATATGAAACATGATTTCTTTGGAAAAAGTATCCAAGATGATGTCATCATCATCTACCTTCGTCCCTGAAGTTCTAACAACTTCTGATTTCATGAAATAACCATTTTCAACCAGCAATTAAACAAGATAATGAAGGAATCATTGAAATTGCAAGATTAATGGTTGAATAACAATGAAAAAGGGTTCAAGTTATAAAACCCGCCTCCAATTGAGCTCCAAAGCTCCATGTACATGGAAACAATGGTGGATGAAACTCCTTTCACCATTCCAAGGCTCGTCCTCAAGGTTTGAGTGAAAAGGAAAGGTTAGAATTGAAGAGGAGATCGAAATTGGAAGAAATCCATAATTTATTTTCGATTTCGACCATGGAATCAAGGTGAAATGGATCAAGAACCTTACCAACAGGTTGGGGGTCGTCATCCTGATCCTACCAAGCTCCCTTGGTCGTTTCCCAAGCAAGGAGAAGAAGTGGGGTCGAAAAAGCCTTTCATTTGGCTTGTAAAGGGTCTTTTTATAAGAAATTCAAGGAGAGAGAAAGTGCCTTATAAAAATTCATTTAGTCCCAAAAATGGGGCCGCCTCTTCCCCCCTATCTTCCTTAGGGACGAGGCTATCTTGTTTGCCTTTTATCCTTATCCATGATTTAAAGAAAAGCAAATTAAGCACCTCAAATCATATTATATTAATATCCATATGTGAGTGGATATTTCTTTTTCTTATAAAATTGTGTGTGAGTTATCCACTCCCTTGGATATTTTCGTGGTCCTTGGAAGGATCAAGGACGTCACATACACATATGAATCCAACCATTTTAATTTTGATTGAAGGCCCTTTAATTAATACATTCATTTTTGCCCTAAATCGAATTAGGGTTTCAATTAGGATTAAATCTTGATTATTTTAATATCAAGATTCTCTCTCCTCCAACTTAATTCAAATGATGCGCCCCTCTCATTTTCTTTGATCTACATGATGCCAAGAAGCATTAAGGACCTTATTGAAGTGGTAATTTGCATATTGAACCCTAGGTTTTGGGTAAATTGCACTTTACACCAAAACTAGGTTTTAATGCACAAACATTGCTTTATCAGCTCTTCCTTGGTACTCAGGCTAACACAACCCATAGATTTGCATCATCTTTATTCTCATGATGCTTAAATACATGAGGGACATCTTATCATGCAACATTTGCAATTAACCCCTCAACTTGGGTAATTTGCACTTTAGTCCAAAATAAGCAAATATTGCTTCAACATTGTTCAAACAAGGCCAAAATTGAAACATAAGTTTCTCATGAGCCCTAATTACTTTTCACAAGATAAAATTAAACATATAATCATCTCTCTTAATCAAAACACCTAGGGTTAAAGTATAATCCAGGTCAGGGATGTTACAAATTATAAACCCCTAACAAGGATTTCGTCCTCGAAATCCAGATAAAGGAAGACAGATGTATTTTATTCATCATACTATCTAGTCTTCTCATAACATCTCCTTATTATGGAGACACCATAAAACTTTGATCAGTACAAAGTGTTTCCATACAAGATTCTCATAGAATCAACACACAAGGCACATGCTCCACTGTTCCTCATCATTGACTATAGAGTCAACTTTGTGTCAAACAACACTTTTCTTGTTCAGAGAAACATCATACATTCTTTATTAATATCATGTTTATGCATAGCATAAACCCCTAACATATGATGTGTTTGTGTGTATGCCTTGAGAGCCAATCATGGGATGATTGGTGGGATACATTAAGATTGATTTGATAAACATCAAAGGCAAGCTTCCAATTCTTTCTGGTTCAGTCATATGAGATAGTGATAGAACAAATTGAATGTCTAGAGAATGACAGTACTCAATGACGTATGCTTTCAGGTTGAGGACATGAACGATGAGATCATACAAATGCTAAGAGTTTGTACATTCTTGTTATGTCCTTAGTCGGATGTCATTGTGGAAGGTAGATAGACAACAATGATACACAAGACTAGATTGTGGTGTTGGTTGATGACATAATCTCATTAGTCATGATATAGAGATATCAAACCAAACACATAGGTACTTGTTAGAGAACAAGTGTTCCGGACAGACCCACCGTGAGTTTGACACATGGAACCATGACATGGTAGTCACAGTCAGTACTCACAGTGATGGTGGTGAGTGTGATTCTTTGACCTGAAATCACTACACTCAACACATGTCGTTGGGCACACTTTGACATCATCAAACGCAGTCCTGAAACATGGGTTGTTATAAAGGTGATGATTGGGTGGCTTTGACACATGGGGCTTTTGAGGGGTGAGTGATAGATATGGGATTTGTCCCTCCTGAGGGAGTTTGATATCCAAGGCCACTTGATGAGTAGGATTGAGATAGGCGTGTGCACACATGTGTGAATCAGTATGTGATATTGATGTCATACATATCTCATTCAATCTACTCTGAGATCAAGAAAGTGAATGAACGTTGATAGGATGATTGTTCCATGCCTCGAGTTCATTCAAGATATCAACGACAAAGGAATTATACATTCATTGTAACACCATTCACAGATTGTAGGATTGAAAGTTGTTCTCCAACTTTCTACTTTCACTTGGGTAGCACTAATGTGTGACTAGGAACCGCTCTTTGCTTGTGAAGTCATAAGTGTTATGGACTTTCACTGCCAACGTGAAATGGACCTGCAGGGTCACACACAAAGGATTTAACCTGGAAGAGGAGTTTTGTCCACAAGCAATGTTTAGATTGATTACTAAAGGAGTTTAGTAGTTCAATTAAACACTCAATCAATTAATAGCTCAATATCATGTTGTTCAAGGTGTTGGACACATTGATTGGAGTATCGGATTGATTGAAATTGCAATTGACTGATTCTGCACAATCTGCACTCCCAACCGATCAACTCATGTGATGAACCGATCGACTGAGCTTGGTGAACCGGTCGGCTCAAGAGTTGAACTGATCGGCTCATGGTCAGGGTGAACCAATTGCTTCAAGTGTTGAAACGATCGATTCAACTGGTGCAACCGAGCAAGTTGGGAAAGTAAGATTGGTGAGAATTTTCCTTTCGTTTCAATTGCCCAATTTGATTGGGAAATAGGATTGGTATTCGATACCAATTAGAAACAAAAGAAGGAAAGTCAATCGGGAACCGACCAGGACCACCAATCGACCGGTTCACTTGTGAACCGACCAGTTGAGGTGTCCCAACTGATCGGTTGAGGTGTCAACCGACCGGTTCAGGTCCCGAACCGACCGTTTCAGTTGTGAAACGATCGGTTCAGGTTGCGAGTTGGTTGCTTTTGTGGAAAATCCCGAACCCTTTTACTCCTGCTTTTAGTCCCGCATTGCCCGGGATGGAGAACCCTGTCCCATGACCCTCATATATATAGGGGTATTGGGGGGCTTCTCAAAGTACAACTCAGTGCAACCAGTTGCTCTAGAAAGTTGTTGTTCTCTCTGGTTTTGGTAACCGAGAGAGAGCCCGAGCAAGTGCTACCCGTAAAGGGAGGCGCAGCAAGGGAAAGACAATTGCAGTTGTAACTGGAGGTAGGAAAGTGTGTTGGCGACTTGTACATCAACAGGAGGGTGCGACTCCTTCCAATTCTTTGTAGGACAAGCAGTGTGGAGTTCCAGGTGGTCCGTGTGGACTACTTCAGAGGCGGGAGGTTACTTCCACTCAGGAGGACAACTGTCAACCCGACAGTCCGGTGAGACCAGGAGTCGACAGTCCCGGTGCAACCAGGAGCTACACAGACACCTCCAAGACCGGAGGTGAAGACCGCGCAAGGCGTGAGGTATTGTCGCCGAGCAAGCCTCAGGACAAGGTATGATTCCACAAACCATCCTTTCCTATTATATAGACGTTGACGCGTTTCCTTGTTCTGGGTTTGGGGGAGAAAATTTTGTTTCCGCTGCCTTCTCTGCCTCCCCTAAAATCCAACAGTGGTATCAGAGCCACGTCAACTGCTCTATATTTTGGGAATATTGATACGATCAATTTTGGTTTGTCACCTTTATTTATTGCACACGATGAGAATAAAATTGGCTTTATGCATGTCCAATCCTAAATCCACAAATCCCAATTTACATATATGATATGTATTATTAATGCACTCGATACACGTCACCCTTAAATGAGTTTTGTGGTGGATGTATAGCGTGGTTATGACCAATAAACCCTAACTGTGTATGGTTGTTTGTGGGTTGCTTGCATCTCGGTCTGCACACCGATCTTCCCTATCTCCTATTCCTGATGTAACTCGAAATAATTTGAGATTTGTTTCCTACCTTTGCTCCCCTCAAATGTAACTCGAGGTTTCTCTTATGCAATGTAAAATAGGATAGAATTTTTTTTCCTGTTATGTTGAAGATCGGCGGACATCCTGACGACAACTGAGACAATCGGTTCAAGGCGTGAACTGATCGATTGATGACCGATTCGAGGAGCGAGACGAGAGGGTGGCGGCCATGACAAGATGCACGACGACCAGGCAAACCGATTGGTTGGAGGAGCCAACCGATCGGCTGGTGGTACGCAGACAGCCAGGCTAGGACGAGCAGTCATTCATGTGATGAGATGATCTACTCCAAAGGCAAAGCACATAGTTCATCTTGTACAGGTTGCATGTGATGTATACCTAGATGACCGTGATTCCTCTTGGCTCGAGGAATCACATCAGGATGGCCATAATCATCACTTTTATCATTTTGCATGTTTTCTGTGGGATATAGCATGTATATGATACGTACTATGTATTGTGGTGATTGGATATGTATATGTATATAAAACGAAATCCCTCATTAAATATTAAGTTTTCGATGCCTTCCAAATGTGACACACGCGAAAAGCTTGATCGACCAAGTGTGGGCACGCCCTAGCGTGGTGCACCGTCTATCTCGTGGAAGCGTGAAGGATGAATGTGTGGGTATGCCCTAGCAGGGTGCATATTCATCATGTTTGCTTTGGGTCAGACTTAACAAGGTGATCTAGAAGGGATCTAGTACTTTGAGGCATGGAGATAATCATTGCAAGGAGTTGCATATGACATCTTATCAAGAGTTGCATATGATGCAATTGGCAAGATTTGCCTACCTGAGAGATCTAAGTTGTGGGTGACAGACCCAGCTGGTCCATGACTTAGAGGATTTCAGGATCTTGCCCACTAGAAGGTTGTACGCTGCAATCTTCCAAATTGATGGTGAAGGCTATCAATTTGAAGTAAAATAGTGGGATCCATAATTAATTAAATGCCTAATTATATCGTCAAATTTTCAAATCAATCAAATAAGTCAAAAATGAGTTTTTGGACTAAAATTGCATATTTTCCTTTTGTAGTACAAATGGAAACAAACAACAATCACTTTTCTTTGCGATCAGTCCTTGACAACGACAAGCTAAATGGGACAAACTTCCATGACTGGTATCAGACATTGAGAATTGTTCTCACTCAAGAGCGTAAGCTCTATGTCCTGGATACTCCAATTCCAGAGGAACCCGCTCCTAATGCACCAAAGGCAAGAGATGCTTACAAGAAGCATTTTGATGATGCCATTGATGCAAAGTGCTTGATGTTGTGTTCCATGAACCATGAGTTGCAGAGACAGCATGAGAACATGGGTGTCATCGATATGATTTAGCATCTCAGGAACATGTATGAAGATCAGGCACGGCAAGAGAGATACAATGTTTCTAGGGCGTTGTTCAAGTGCATCATGACAGAAGGAGATCCAGTTGGTCCTCACACACTCCAGATGATTGGGTATGTGGAGAACCTGCAAAGACTGGGATTTCCACTGAGCCAAGAGTTGGCTACTGACGTGATACTGCAACCGTTGCCAGAATCTTACAGTCAGTTTGTGATGAACTACAACATGAACAACTTTGATAGGCCACTGTCAGAGTTGTTGGGCATGTTGAGGACAACTGAGATATAGATGAAGAAGGACAAGCCTAAGTTCGTGATGGTGATCACGAGCAAGAAAGGCAAGTCCAAACGCAAGGGCAAGGGCAAAGCTAATAAAGGTTCTGATGCTAGCCAGGAGCCTAAGTCGTCTTCAGCTCTCAAGGCCAAGGGAGGCGTGACCAAGAAAGGAAATTGCCACCATTGTCAAAAGCCAGGACATTGGAAAAGGAATTGTCCTCTCTATCTGGAAGAACAAAAGAAGAAGGAGGCAACTGATGTCTCCACTTAAAGGTGTCATGAAAGTAAACTTGTAACACTTTTTGAGGTATATGATACCAAGATGTAAAGTGTAAAGCACTCATAATTGGGGCAAGTGTTTCCGCCATAGATAGGAGTACTTTAGTTTATTTTCAGCCTATAAGGTATGTAATACAGTTATGAACTGTTATTTCATATTTACCAATAGATAGAAACACTTTATTTTTTCATATTGTACGACAATGATGGAAATTAATAAAGTTGAGTTTTCAATCTTAAAGATATGATCTTTGTGGCAATGCCTTATTTATCTTGTGGTATTTGATATGCATAAGATAAAATGATGCCTAAAAGTTATAGATAACTCAAACAATAAAATTAGCATCAATCATGATAAATTCATTTCTAGTGTCCATGTGATGGATAAATCTAAACTCTTTTGGTTAGAAAACCAGTAAGAGACATGAATATCTTGGACATGATTAATCAATCTTCACTAATGGTAGTGAGAGAATGATTATCCTATTAGGTATGATACATGTGATGTATCTACATACCTATTGGAACAAATGCTAATACTTCAAATGGTGTTTAGAGAAACACCAATATGAATATCTTGAAGTGTTCAAGATTATCATAGATGAAGTACAAATTTGGTGAAGTGTTAATTCTTGATGAGATCAATGAATGAAATACTTGGACCAAGTGTTTGAGATCCTTATGAGTGATTATGATAGTGTATCATAGTGAACTCATGATTAAGGCATGGTGATGTCTAAATCAAGAAGGAATCATACTCTAAAGAGTTAGAGAATGATTATCAAATAACTGAATTCTTCTTAATAAAAGAATACCCCACACTAATAAAGGACATTAAGAATCACAAGGAGTTATGAGTTCTTATATCCTTAATAGATACACCTCAATTATCTATATGATGAGTTGTTCATGTGATGAGTCAGCTATCTAGATGAATTTGAGAAACCGAATTTTGAGTTATGGTTTATGACCATTACATCCTAAATGACATCCATGTGAACCATAAGGTATGACCTTGATGGTAGCGCCCATTGGATGAAAATCCATAAGTGCAAATAAGTCTTAAGCGTTAAGACACATGGATAACATTTTGAGAAGGATGATGCTTGTTGATTGCAACTTAATGACTAAGACATTTGGCATATGGATACTAAAACTGAATTCCTTTGAGGAATAAAACAAGGATGTGTATGTGACACAACCTATAAGGTCTATGAATCCACTAATGCAAATGAATTCTATAAGTTACAATGGACTAATCAATGTGATTGATTGAGTACAAGCAACTCAGAATTGGATCTTTACTTTGATGATATAGTCAAAGGGTTTGACTGATATGTCAAAGATAAAGAAGGGATCTGTGATTTAGTGGGAGCGTGTTCACATTCTACATATTGATGTGAAATGGAAGTGTTCTAGAATGGAAATCCAAAAGTGGAAATTATCTTTAAGGAAGATAGAGATGTTTCCTATGTGATAGGAATAGAGATCTATAGAGATAGTTCTCGAAAACCTCGTGACCTGAAAAGAGAAACCATACATTGGCGATCTGTACTGAAGGGTTCAGTATGCACAAATTCAGTGGGAGAAAACTTGTCCATGTTACATGGAGTTAGCATCCCAAGGCCAAGTGTCCAATTCTTATGAAGAATGGGAACACTAAGAATAGATATGGATCTATCATGTATGTAATCATACCATTATCTTGTATGTATCGACATGGAAAGAACAATATGCATTCATCATCTTGTATGTAGGACATGACAATATGATGTGCTCATCCTGATAACTCGTATGTGGGACATGGCGAGTGGATGTCTGTCAATTTCCAGTAAGGGTTACTAGAATACCATGAGAACTTGATAAGTGCTTGAGAAGTACTAGTTCTATGGAGATAAGGAAGAGTTCAATGTAAAGAGTTACATTGATGCAAACTTCCGAAAGGACAGAAAATTAATCGCAAAATATATATAGGATATATAAAAGTGAAAGTTTGTTGATAATTGGAAGTGTTCCAATAAAACCATTCAAAAGGAAATGCCGAGTATCTATGCGATGGAGAACAGCAGTGGATACTGTATGGATCTGAAAGTTCATGAGATGAACTTATAGATATTTCGCTCATTGATGACAAGTATGGAATCCTTGATCATGCAATGTGGCTAAAGGTTAGCAAATGAATACTATACCTCATATTACGACAACTCCATCTCATACGTGTGACGTACAGTGAAGAGATGAGAGACATGCAATTTATACTGACTTTGGCAAGGTGTTGCCATTACTCACTATGTTCGCACTAGAGCACGGTAACATGTGGGACATGTTTGAAGATCACTATGAATATGATTCAAGGGTGATTGGCTCACAGTGCAAGTGGGAGTCTGTTGGTGTGTATGCCCTGAGAGCCAATCATGGGATGATTGGTGGGATACATTAAGATTGATTTGATAAACATCAAAGGCAAGCTTCCAATTCTTTCTGGTTCAGTCATATGAGATAGTGATAGAACAGATTGAATGTCTATAGAATGACAGTACTCAATGATGTATTCTTTTAGGTTGAGGACATGAACGATGAGATCATACGGATGCTAAGAGTTTGTACATTCTTGTTATGTCCCTAGTCGGATGTCATTGTGGAAGGTAGATAGACAACAATGACACATAAGACTAGATTGTGGTGTTGGTTGATGAAAGAATCTCATTAGTCATGATATAGGGATATCAAACCAAACACATAGGTACTTGTTAGAGAACAAGTGTACCGGACAGACCCACCGTGAGTTTGACACATGGAACCATGACATGGTAGTCACAGTCAGTACTCACAGTGATGGTGGTGAGTGTGATTCTTTGACCTGAAATCACTACACTCAACACATGTCGTTGGGCACACTTTGACATCATCAAACGCATTCCTGAAACATGGGTTGTTATAAAGGTGATGATTAGGTGGCTTTGACACATGGGGCTTTTGAGGGGTGAGTGATAGATATGGGATTTTTCCCTCCTGAGGGAGTTTGATATCCAAGGCCACTTGATGAGTAGGATTGAGATAGGCGTGCGCACGCATGTGTGAATCAATATGTGATATTGATGTCATACATATCTCATTCAATCTACTCTGAGATCAAGAAAGTGAATGAACGTTGACAGGATGACTGTTCCATGCCTCGAGTTCATTCGGGATATCAGCGACAAAGGAATTATACATTCGTTGTAACACCATTCTCAGATTGTAGGATTGAAAGTTGTTCTCCAACTTTCTACTTTCACTTGGGTAGCACTGATGTGTGACTAGGCACCGTTCTTTGCTTGTGAAGTCATAAGTGTTATGGACTTTCACTGCCAACGTGAAATGGACCTGCAGGGTCACACACAAAGGATTTAACATGGAAGAGGAGTTTTGTCCACAAGCAATGTTTAGATTGATTACTAAAGGAGTTTAGTAGTTCAATTAAACACTCAATCAATTGATAGCTCAATATCATGTTGTTCAAGGTGTTGGACACATTGATTGGAGTATTGGATTGATTGAAATCACAATTGACTGATTTTGCAGAATCTGCACTCCCAACCGATTGGCTCATGTGATGAACTGATCGGCTGAGCTTGGTGAACCGATCGGCTCATGGTCAGGGTGAACCGATTGCTTCAAGTGTTGAAACGATTGATTCAATGGGTGCAACCGAGCAAGTTGGGAAAGTAAGATTGGTGAGAATTTTCCTTTCATTTCAATTGCCCAATTTGATTGGGAAATAGGATTGGTATTCGATACCAATTAGAAACAAAAGAAGGAAAGTCAATCAGGAACCGACCAGGACCACCAACCGACCGGTTCACTTTTGAACCGACCGGTTGAGGTGTCCCAACCGATCATTTGAGGTGTCAACCGACCGGTTCAGGTCCCCAACTGACCGTTTCAGTTGTGAAACGATCGGTTCAGGTTGCGAGTTGGTTGCTTTTGTGGAAAATCTCGAACCCTTCTACTCCTGCTTTTAGTCCCGCATTACCCGGGATGGAGAACCCTATCCCATGACCCTCCTATATATATAGGGGTATTGGGGGATTCTCAAAGTACAACTCAGTGCAACCAATTGCTCTAGAAAGTTGTCGTTCTCTCTGGTTTTGGTAACCGAGAGAGAGCCCGAGCAAGTGCTACCCGTAAAGGGAGGCGCAATAAGGGAAAGACAACTGCAGTTGCAACTGGAGGTAGGAGAGTGTGTTGGCGACTAGTACATCAACAGGAGGGTGCGACTCCTTCCAATTCCTTATGGGACAAGGAGTGTGGAGTTCCAGGTGGTCCGTGTGGACTACTTCAGAGGCGGGAGGTTACTGTCGCTCAGGAGGACAACTGTCAACCCGACAGTCCGGTGAGACCAGGAGTCGACAGTCCTGGTGTGACCAGGAGCTGCACAGACACCGTCCAAGACCGGAGGTGAAGACCGCGTAAGGCGCGAGGTATTGTCACCGAGCAAGCCTCGAGACAAGGTATGATTCCACAAAACATCCTTTCCTATTATATAGACGTTGACGCGTTTCCTTGTTCCGGGTATGGGGGAGAAAATTTTGTTTCCGCTGCCTTCTCTACTTCCCCTAAAACCCAACATGATGTTCATATTGTTTTATATATTCAGAATAATTTCATAGTTGACCACTCTAGGTAGCCAACCTAACCCATATGATAACTCTCAGATACCAGAATCTTTCACCTTGGTATCTATCACATGTGTTGGAAACACATCATATATACCTCTTCCTTTCATCTTAGAACATTAATTGTTTCATATGTCCTCATCTTGGGACCAAAGTCCAAGATAACTGATACTTTTCTAAGTATCCATCACGTGAACACATTTATATTATGCACATCAAGTGTCCTAAGACCCACTTGATTGCCATGTCCCTGAAAGGAAAGAAAACAAGGATTCATATTCCTCTTATTAATTTATGTATTTTCAACTATTCTTGAACCATTTACTCTTTATCTCATCCAAGGTTCCTTGCCTTTAGCATTGGAATTTGGAAGGATGATTGCATGTCATTATCCTTTTTTTATTATTATCTAGCATGTTTATGATCATCTCATGATCTCATCACATTTCCCATTTCCTCATTAAGGGAAAGATATTTATTATGCTGGCAGCATTATTGAACAGGGTTCATCTCCCTTATTCTTATTCATATCTTATGAGGAGTACACTTTTAGTCCCTCATACAACATGCTCATCTGAGATTATCTCAGACGTCTCTTTATTATTCATAGGATATGACACATTTATTCATTCCATATTTCTAATTTCATGATACTCATTAGATTGTCTCATAATGACTGCTTGATCAGAGCAATAAAAAAGACAACAATCTAAGAGTTTCCATACTCACTTTATCATCAATAGTTGTATACCTGGCCAGGGTATATAAATACTAAGATTAAGTGGTATGCACTTTGTACATAAAGCTTAACATCCCTGAATTTTATCCAGGCATCTCTTCTATACCTCATCTTTTCTTATAGAGGTAAGAACAACATAAAACATTTGTAATGTTTTACCATGCAAAACATAAGTCCTCATAGGACTGATCAAGGAAAGTTCAATCATTTCCTTTCTCAATTAATCTAGGAATTCATAGGATGACATATTTAAATGACATTATATTGTCTAACTTGTCATAATTCGTGAATTATTCATTGCCTCAGGCTAACTCTGCCTCAAAGGTTGATTCAACAGGCTATGGTTGAGCACAGACTCAATTAAAGTCTAGAAATTCATCATTTCCTTTTGCTTCAACCTGCTGATGCTAAATACAAATCTTGTTGATATCTATAACATCATCATTGGGACTGGTAATCTAGGTTACACTGGAAAAACTTGATCCACTATATACATTATTGTTGCCCTAAGTTCTCCAACAATAATACTTAAAGAAGGATTTTCTTATTATAGTTGGATCAGCTAGGGGATTCTCAAGCAATTGTCTCTCTCTTGCCTATTCCCATGCACCTCTTCTTGGTGCAACATTGCTGCTTTCAGCAGTAATCTCCTCATGTGACCTAGTCATCTGTAAGTTCTTCTTCTCTTATACGAGCATAAGACACTATCAGATACACTGGATGACACCAAAATAGACTCTACTACCTTAATTCTATGTCTCTGTAGACTCAGTGAAGCTAGAGCTCTGATACCACTAATTGTGGCGACCGTCTCGCGAAAACATGACTAACTAATGCGGAAGCGAATTATTTACAGCGGATTACTAAAAATCATTGAAAATTAAAACTATTTCAAGAGATCCATTCACAGGAAAACTCTTTAATCAAGAACCAAAGTATTTCAAATTCATACTGGTTCACAAGTACACAACCTGTACCATTCATTCTCAAAGATTACAACATCAACTGTCTCATAAACATTATATACAGACAATATACGAATCTCAAGGCATCAAGCCAAAACCTCATATTGATTCATAAGACACTGAATAAAAACTCCGAGGACCTGAGAGTACAGAGACGACACATAGGACTACTATTTGTATGACTAGACAGATAATATCTCCACCTGAGATCTTATTGTTGTCCCTGCTGTTGTTGTTGCCCTTTCCTTGTTCTAGGATTTCTACTTTGCCTCCCATGCATACCTAAAAATGTTTCCCACGGGGATGAGACAATTGAAAATTACCCCAGCGAGAGATATAACTCTCCGCCAAAAACATTGTTATTGTAGTTTATTAAATTAAAACTGAGCAGGGGTTACTTTTACATTATCAGGCAGAATTATTCATTATAGAACAGAATAAGATAATCTCCATTCTCAAGGAGGTCATTGCATCTACCCATGGTAGATAAGTAGTTCATCTGTCTACCTTACAGAGAATTTAAAGAAACATAATTAACATTTATCCACTAAGGAATGCACAAAGAAATGCAACAGCAGCCCATGAATCTCCGTATTCAATCCTTAAGCAAACATGCTATACGGCTGATTACATTTTACAATCACACTTATGCTCTGAGGAGATGAGGTATACCGCTCATACTCCAACTGACCACTATTAGGAGTCGAAATCAGTACCATACATAGGTCATCACAAGAGTCGGATTCTTATGACCTCATCCGTCTCGGTCAGTACGAGACCACATGCAGGACATCTCCTGTCTCTGCTAACTAGCTAGCCAGGGTATACTGGCACCATCGCTACAGAGTTACAGCGTCAATTACACTCTCATCGCCAATCGAGAGATTTCTTGTTTATCTCCTCGATCCGACATTAAGTATCATTAGGGGATGTGTACACCATCTAACCCAATCATTGGGAGATTCGTGATACATCCTTCCCGAAATATTCATGAAGGATTGATAGGTTTCTTGTTTACCTTCCAACAATCTCTTCAAGAGGACGTAAGGATGTTTTCGCCCATTTACCCCCACATATTCAAAATATGTGCTCCAGATTTTGCCACGGGCACCCGTTTCACCATCACCTATTCCTGACGATGATGGATCTATGGTCAGAGCACTACATGAATAGATTTCACTTGATTTATTAAGTACATTCTCATATTCTTTTAGCATCAGCCAAGTTCTCAAACATAACTTATTACAACAATGCTATAAAGAGACATGTACTACTTTCATCAGATATTTATCAGTCTTTCAAAGACCCTGGGAACTCAGTCCCTCATTTCAATATTGGGAATTCTCATCCCTTCACATTCTCATCACCATAATTATATGGTTCTGGGTATTCAAACCCTTAACTCATCATTGAGCATTATTATACCTTTTTTAGGTAACTATCACCTTCAGGTCATCTGACCAAGGCATTCATGATACTTGTTACACAAGCATCACACCTGGCTCACAAGGCCATGAAATATCTTATCACCTCTCACTAGGTAACAACTTACTCATGAGACTCATAAAAGTCCATGCATATTGCTTCTTTTACTAAGCAACAACAACATTAAGGCATATAATGCCAATCAACATTTATTATATAAATGTCACAGCTCAAACTAGCTATATACATCACCTCATAATATCAATATGGTTATTAGGCATGACAACAGTCATACAATATATTCATCACATCATGTGATGCAATAGTAACACCATTATTCCTCTACCAGGAATTAGGGTTTACTATCAAATAGGGCTTTTCATTCCCTTTACCCAAATTAGGCTTAGGGTTCCCCATTTCTCATTAATAAAGATTTCATGATCTCATTATCTGTCCAACCCTTAATACATTATTCCATACCTCTGGGGCATTCAAGGATATCATATTTGATTATTCTAGAACATTACTTTCATCATATAGCATTAATGGTCATCAATTCAAGGTATGAGTTCATTTCTCATCCTCATCATGGTATGATTATATCATACACATCATTTGGGTTTAACCCCATTCTCAAGGTACACTAATTAACACTCGTCAAGGTGCAACAACTCATTACATTTCATTGAAATAGTTGCATAACACACTTCATATGTTTCTTACCCAATTATATTGGATATGGAGTACATCAAGGCATATAAACCCTGAAGTGTTGAATGTGATAACTATCATATTTTGATGTATCACTTTCTCATCACTTCAGACTCTCCTGAATTCGCCATGTTATCTTGTATTAAGGTATTTCCCTTCTTAATACATTCCATCACTAATCACTTACCTATAGCATATAATGCATAGGCCACACATTAGAGTTGTCCAACTATCTTTAATGATATGGACTTGTCTAATGGTAAAGACATTGCTTACAATTAGGTTGCATATATTCAACCACATGAAATGGTTCACCTTTATAAGGCCATTCTGTCTATCTCATCATTAGGGTTTCTTTATACCCTTACTTAAGATTAGAATTATGATTCATTGTAATATTATCCAAGATTAGGGCTTTATGTATTATGACTCCTCATTAGAGTCTCACATGCCTTCATCCTTCTTAGGGCCTCTTATCACAACATAACATTAGTACGTCATGTGGTGTTAATACTTAGTTAAGGTTTCTCATGGAATCACCCTCAACTAGGGTTTCTCATGGAATCACCCTCAACTAAGGTTTCCACCATAGTTTCCCACAATTTGGGTCTACTATTCATCTCTATTAGGATTTCATTCAATTATCCATAATTGGAGATTCACTATTCATCCCAATTAGGGATTTACATCTCTTTCCCTAAATTAGAGTTTCACTTATGATTACCCTAGATTAGGGCTACATCCTTACCCTGGATTAGGGTTTCATTTAGAATTGCCCTCAATTAGGTTTAGAATTCAATAACCCTTTCAATTAGAGTTTATGTTCATGATTAGGGTTTCATGATCTCTTTACTTAAGGATCATACCCTTGATCACCACATGAATCATATTCATATGATGAATTCATGCTAACATCATCTCAACTTGATAAGGTCATATCATCCCTTCAATCAAGTACATACAACTATGAATGACATAGTGTACCAAGTCATTGATCCTATAAGCAATTAGGGTTCATCCCTTAATTGGCACTAATCACTTAGGTACTAATAGGGTTTCAATCTTTGTACCTTCATTGATTATCATTACTAATCATCATTGGATCAATGAGTCATTCATCATCTCTATTCTCGAGAGATTCAATCACCTTGGACCTCCATTACATAAGGTTTCCAATTGAATTGATCAGTTGAATCTACAATCAACTTTGACTACTTGACCCCCAAACGGTCTTGGTCTTTCAAAGTTCAAACGGTTTGAAACTGTTTGGTAAAGGTGGTTCTTGAGACCGTTTGCCCAAGTAGGTGAAGACCGTTTGCTCAAGTAGGTGAAGACTGTTTTCCCAAGTAGGTGAAGACCGTTTGCTCAAGTAGGTGAAGACCGTTTTCCCAAGTAGGTGAAGACCGTTTGCCCATCACATCATCAAAATCCAAGTCAACCAATTAGGGTTTGGATCATTGGATTGATCACCAAATCAGCAATTGATTACACTTTAACTTAGTATCATTGGATCATCAATTGCTTAACCATACTCAACCCTAGACCTCCAAACGGTCTTGGGTGACCTCCAAACAGTCTTGAGACCGTTTGGCTCATCCAACCCTTGGATTCTAGTAAAAAATCATTAGGGTTTGAGCTATTGAGTTGATCATCAAATCAGCACTTAATTGCAAAGTGATTTGGTACCTTTAGACCTTCAATTGGTCAACCATGCTTAACCCTAGACCTCCAAACGGTCTTGGGTGATCCCCAAACGGTCTTGATACCGTTTCCCAAACGGTTTTGAAACCGTTTGGGTCAATCAACCCAAAACATCAACTCATTCCAATGCAAAATCAGCACTTAGCCGATTAGGGTTAACACCATATCTTTTATCCTTCAAACACTTAACCATATCCAACCCTAGACCTCCAAATGGTCTTGGGTGACTTCCAAACTGTCTTGAGACCGTTTGGGTAATCCCCAAATGGTTTTGAAACCGTTTGGGTTAAATAACCCAAAAAGTCAAATCAATCAAGTTGAAAATCAGCACTTAATCCAATTAGGGTTTGCCTAATTGATTAGCCTTCAACTCATGATTCCTTTGGAATTAATCCATAAAATTTGGTGAGTTTTCAACCAACATCATTAGGAACAGGAATCTCAAACGGTCAACCTTTGGTCAACCCTCTCAAACGGTTTTGAAACCGTTTGCCCAAAAAGGCAAATAAATCAAATTGAAAATCAGCACTTAATCCAATTAGGCTTTGCCTAATTGATTGGCTTTCAACTCACGATTCCTTGGGATTTAACCCATCAAATTTGGTGAGTCATTAACCATCATAATTAGGAACAATAATCTCAAACGGTCAGCCCTTAGTCAACTCACTCAAACGGTTTGGTGAAACCGAATGAGCAATTAACTCAAAACCGTATGAACCATGATTTCTTTGGAAAAAGTATCCAAGATGATGTCATCATCATCCACCTTCGTCCCTTAAGTTCTAAAAACTTCTGATTTCATGAAATAACCATTTTTAACCAGCAATTAAACAAGATAATGAAGGAATCATTGAAATTGCAAGATTAATGGTTGAATAACCATGAAAAAGGGTTCAAGTTATAAAACCCGCCTCCAATTGAGCTCCAAAGCTCCATGTCCACGGCAGCAATGGTGAATGCAACTCCTTTCACCATTCCAAGGCTCGTCCTCAAGGTTTGAGTGAAAAGGAGTGGTTAGAATTGAAGAGGAGATCGAAATAGGAAGAAATACATAATTTATTTTCGATTTCCACCATGGAATCAAGGTGAAATGGATCAAGAACCTTACCAACAGGTTGGGGTTCGTCCTCCTGATCCTCACAAGCTCCCTTGGTCGTTTCCCAAGCAAGGAGAAGAAGTGGGGTCGAAAACGCCTTCCATTTGGCTTGTAAAGGGTCTTTTTATAAGAAATTCAAGGAGAGAGAAAGTGCCTTATAAAAATTCATTTAGTCCCAAAAATATGGCCGCCTCTTCCCCCTTATCTTCCTTAGGGACGAGGCTATCTTTTTTGCCTTTTATCCTTCTCAATTATCCATGATTTAAGGAAAAACAAATTAAACACCTTAAATCATATTATATTAATATCCATATGTGAGTGGATATTTCTTTTTCTTATAAAATTGTGTGTGAGTTATCCACTCCCTTGGATATTTTCGTGGTCCTTGCAAGGCTCAAGGACGTCACATACACATATGAATCCACCCATTTTAATTTTGGTTGAAGGCTCTTTAATTAATACATTCATTTTTGCCCTAAATCGAATTAGGGTTTCAATTAGGATTAAATCTTGATTATTTTAATATCAAGATTCTCTCTCCTCCAAATTAATTCAAATGAGGCACCCCTCTCATTTTCTCTACTCTACATGATGACAAGAATAATTAAGGACCTTATTGAAGTGGTAATTTGCATATTGAACCCTAGGTTTTGGGTAAATTGCACTTTACACCAAAACTAGGTTTTAATGCACAAACATTGCTTTATCAGCTCTTCCTTGGTACTCAGGCTACCACAAGACATAGCTTTTCATCATCTTTATTCTCATGATGCTTCAATACATGAGGGACATGTTATCATGCAACATTTGCAATTTAACCCCTCAACTTGGGTAATTTGCACTTTAGTCCAAAATAAGCAAATATTGCTTCAACATTGTTCAAACAAGGCCAAAATTGAAACATAAGTTTCTCATGAGCCCTAATTACTTTTCACAAGATAAGATTAAACATATAATCATCTCTCTTAATCAAAACACCTAGGGCTAAAGTATAATCCAGGTCAGGGATGTTACAAGAATGTTGAATTGAGTTAGGATTGTTGTACTTGCACCGAGAGGTGAAGTGAAACATACAACTCTCCTTTAAAACAAGTGCTTAGTATGTTTAAATTTCGTGATTTTGTTTTATGCTATGATATGTTGGTGAAATCTTAAGTCCAAGATCCTTCCATATCTAAAATTGAACCTCTTTTAGTAATCCATTTACTATTTTTCTTAATTCTAAAATTTCAACTTAATCAACCAAATCACATCTTTAAAACGGCCTAGATTGTTGAACCTTAGCACTATTGTATTTAATTGGTTACCAAACTCCTTGTGTTCGATCTCGACTACAACTACTCCCATATACTTGCAGGAATTGGTTCGTTGAGTAAAAGGTTTTTCTTAAGATTGAAACTCGTTAGTGTAACAACCAACAACAAACATCAAGCAATTGACCTCCTTGCATAGCTCGATAAGTCTTGAGCACAAATCAATCAACTAAGCAATACCATTTGACTGCTTATCAATCAAGTTGTTGTGATTTACTTCTGACCTCATCAAGCTATCGACCCAACTAAGTTATTGATCTCCATAGGTAATTGACCAAGATTCATTAATATGACTGACCAATCTAAGTCTTTTCAAACACGCGCTCGACCAATTGATCGGCTACCAATCGAACAGTGCTTATCAATCTCATGACCCAAAAAGTAATCAACCTCTAATGATTGATCAATCCAAATATGGGTTGTATCCCATATGCATTAATTCCACTGATTTACAACTTTCCGCTACATTTTTCATGACTTCCCAAATCTCAATCCAACAATAAATGCATCCATCTAAGCCTATAAATACAAAGCCGCCGCCACTAGACAAAGACCCCCCTGAACCCCTTCAGACCAGAGTCCACCTCTTTTTTCTTGTTGTATCATTGTTTTCTTTTGATATCCATGCCATGTTCAAATTGTAATTTGATTTTTGCTTGAACCATGAATAGCTAAACTCACTAAATTGGGTCGGTAGTAGATATCATGCCCTCCCAACCATGTAATCTTTCCTTCTCCTATTTAATTACATATATTCTCACAATTTTGTTTCTATACGGTTGTTTAAGCGCATCACTTGTTTGATTAGCTACCTTCTTGTGATGTCTGGTCTAAATAAATTAGAGAGAACTAGTTCATGAAGATCTAGGGTATAGATTACTAACAAGATATGAGAGTGAGGAGTTACCATAGTGAATGGCATACATTTATACTTGATTTGTTGGTTATAATCTGAAGATAGAGGTGCCTTTAGATAGAAAAATACCAATATCTCAAGAGTTTGAATGTGTAGATATCTTTTATGACTACTTTCAAGATGTGTTAAGAATATATATAAATTAGAAGAGAATGTTTTGTATAGTTGACTCTGGTTTGATTGGTGAAGCCCAATCCAAGTTACATTACATCTTATTCATAATTATCTCCATTTTGCTTGATGTTTCAAAATTTATATATACTATTTTAAGTATATTAATTAGCATCTTTAATGGAACATCAAATTCATCCCTTTTAACTTTACAAATCTAAGCCAAGCCTATTTGTTCTTACGTCATTGTTTTTCCTTATCCTTGTGTTTGACCTCGTATTACTACAATAGACTTTGTATTAAGTTGTAGATGTCTCATAAAGTAGGGTATAAATTTAAAGTCATATATCTTAGAGTAGGAAATTGTTTATAATTTTAACACACTTTTAAGAACACGCAACTTTTGACGCCATTATCATAGACAATAAAACAAGAAACCACAAAAAGAAGTCATAGTTTACTTAGACTTGTTAGTGTTATTAAATTTAGCAATAGACTTGATTGCAAAACCTTTTTCTTTTCTTTATTTTGACTATAGCCTTTGATCGAGCCACAACAAGGCAATCTTCTTATCTACTTGCTCTCCTAACTTTTCCACATTCTATCCTATTGGCATATCATAGAGAGCCACACACTGCAGTTGGTATCCTTCAACTCAACCCCACCAACCTTTTCTACTTAAGCCATGGTTGATACATATCATGTTGGGTTTTTGACCAAAGATCTTATGCGAGCAACTATCAATACAAGATAACATATTGACGCACTCAAGTTAGCATGTCATCCTACTTCTAAGATCATGTTGATCTATATTCATCTATGATCAGGAGGGAGGAGTGCATTATCTAAGAACTGATAGAGGTTTAAACCCACAATAGAATCATCATATACATTGATGAATAGAGATTCACCAACACACCCTAGGTCTGTACAATCGATCCACACTTAGTTTATATGTATTAAGATTTCATCCATCAGAACAGATCCAATAGTCCTATCAAGAATTTACATTGCTTTCCTACTCATTTCCTCCATTAAACTCATTCATATATTTTTAGCAAATATTCCCCCACCCAATAGAGAATTTCATTCAACTCATTTGATCCAATGCAACCACTATAGGAACATTTAAAATAGCCTTAATTGGAAGTTGGTCATGGATATCTTCACATACTCTTGGACAATCAAGAATCCATGTATCAACCTATAAATCAGTTTAAAGACTCGCTTGATTTGTCTAGTTTGTTTTCTATTCCAACCCAGAGTGACATTCCACATGTTGAGGATTGTCATTTTGTTAATGACACATCATCTACTTTGGGAGTGGAAAAATTTATATGACGACAAGATGACCAATACTGCACATGTGGGGAATGTAATCTTACTGACTATGACCACCATCTGACTTCACATAGTTCTACATTATCTTTGAACCCTTTCAAGGGTCATGACATTGTGAGTGATACAGTTTTGACAAACTTTCAGAACATGGTTGCAACTCATTAAGGCATCTTGTCCCTTTTGGTCAGTGACAAGCTTGGGTTGAAGGATTCATAACTTGATTCATGTAGATTTCCCCACGTATAGAGAATTATTGGATGAACCACATTCAACTTGGAATGTGCGGAAAGCCATTCGATGTTGGGTTTAGATATGGAGAGTGATGAACATAAATACTTATCATATTTGAAGCCACTTTCCTCCATCATTTCATGTTTTAACATCCTAGGGCCCAACTATGTAGATTTGCACTTTGAAGGATATCCTTAGGATGTTATGCTAAGGCATACTTTTTTGGATCAGTACGAAGATGAAGTTACCAATTTCTTAAATTTTATCATCCTATTTTAGACTTGGCAAGGCCCACCACTCCTTGCAATCCACTCATACATGAGGGATCTGATATTCAAAACACAAGTGACCTTGGTACCAAAACTTAGAATTTGGGATCCAAGCATCAATATTGTTAGGAGACCCCCTTACCTTTTCTTATCCTATTTTTTCTCATATAAAAAAAAATCTTACATAGTTTGTTAGTTGTTGGTTAAATGAGTTTTAATTCATGCATCATGTCATATTCTTGTAGATTTCTTTTTCACCATGTTGTAGCATATATCTTGATCCCTTTGTTTTATTTCCTTTATTTTGCATGATTATACTTAATTTATCTTTTGGCACACATACAGGTGGAAATCCACTCCATCATGATTTGGATAGACAACCCCAAGTTTGGTGTGCTCCCAAGGCATTAATTCCACTTCTAAGGTTCACATTAGAAAAATTATATTTGCATTTATCTTCTACATCAAGTAAAGTTGGGAGTGGGAAATACATAGATCAATCATGATTGCAACATACGCCATACCTACCATCCTATGTTTAATATTTGTTTAAGGATGAGTACAATTTTAAGCTTGGGGTGGTGGGGCATTACACCCATATATCTCATCTATCTTTGTATTTCTTGTCATGAATTCATCCATATTTACTTTCTTGCATTTTTCTTTTTTCTACATTCTGTAAAAAATAAACTTTCAAAATTTAAACTTTAAAAATGTCAAGAAACACATCATGAATTTGCATCATGAATGTTTCCTTACTTTCTAGGCTTTGTAGTGTAATTTTTAGTTTCTTAAGTTATGGCTATGTTGGTATAAATGGAAACTTTAATGTTCATATTGTGTTAAATCTCCCCATCATCATTATACTTTCTTGACCTGCAGATTCACCTCACTGTCTCCTTATTACAAGTTTGCCAATAGGCTCTGAGGTTACATGTTACAATCCATAGTTTGAAATCATTCATTCATCTACTTTATATTGTGAATGATGAACCCAGTGTTTGTTCCTAATAGTTGTTGTGTAAGATCAAAACTTCAAGCGGTGTTTTCACTTATTTGACAATATTCTAAGGATTCTTGAACCATATTAAACTCTTCAAAGAGGTTTTATGTGGCAACGTTGATTTTTAGGTTTACATACCCAATATAGTAATTGGAGTTTATGATTTTTCTTAATTGATTAATTCCAAGTTGAGGTGACATTTATCCAACGATGGATACCTTTAACCCACAAATATGACTACAATTCCATTATAGGATGAATACTTTTATCAAGGGCCTTCTTTGGACATGCAAATGCTTAACGTTTACTATTAGTAATTTTGATTACTTATGAAGTGAAGTGTCAAATTGAAGTATAAAAGGACTCAGTTGATTTGATGGTGGTCCTTTAGGTGTAATGTTATCAAAATATGCAAGTTAAACTTGTTTGATCAAGAATTGATGATTCATTGGTTTGCATTTTAGGTTTATGCACTTTTTATGTGGTTACTTGAGGATTTAATTTGGATGATAAAATTTTAGAGTTTTGAGCTCAAACTTGGTTATACAAGGCCTTATGTGATGGGCAATCCTTGGTTTAAACTTCATCTAAATAGGAGGTTCCTACTAGAAGATATAAGAATTTGAAATTATCAATGTTGATTTAAATATCCTGCCAAATCATAGTCTTATGGTTATTTAAGACTTTAGAAACTGTGACATTTAAATGTCACTCGGCCCAGATATTATGTGAGTGCACAACTCACTCACCCAGCCATAGATCTTAGATCTGAAACCCACCATGATCAACTAGTAGGGTGGATGTCGGGGATTAAGGCGGAGTGGAGGGTAGATATCGAGGCATCTCTACTGAGTTCCTAAGATCTCTGTGAGTTCTTTGGGACTCCATGATTCTCTAAGAGTGATTGATTCAAGCACGAGGGTCACATGTCCTTTTTACCCTCTTGCGTCCTCCTAGCGACGTTAGAGGAGACGACTACCTAGCGCTAATGGGGCTCTAAGCTATATCCAAGGAGCCAAGGTGTCGACGGGCTTCCTAGAGATTTATTGAAGTCAAAGTGCCCCCTTTTCCTTTAAGGACACTACTAAATCTCATTGGGATCCTCATTGTGATGCCAGGCCATGGTGGCACTGGAAATAAGGAGGATACACGCGAGAATGAAGGCAATGAGCGTTGCTGGGGATGGCCCGATCTGAGTCTTTGGATCCTCAATGAGGCGGATCCCAACTAAGACTAAACTAAGCATGTCCTTAAAGCCCCCAGGCCCCACCTGAAGACCTGGCTGAGGCAAAAGGTTGTGCCTACTATTGGAAAATGTGGCACGCATCCAGGTGCCTTACTGGGTTCATCCAACGGCTCTACTCATTCTAAAAAGGTGAATAGATGTTTATTTTTGCAGAAATACATTAAAACTTAGAAAATGCCTAATAAACAATCCCCCTTACCTTAAAAATTCCAAAAAAAATCCATATACTCAAGAAAACAACATATTTAGTACCGAACCCCTACATCAGACTTTTGAAGAATGCATGATGATGATTTATAATGTAGATGATAATACTCCACTTTAGTGTTCATAAAAATTTAATAAATAGTATATAGTTTAGATTAATCTCAGTAAATTATCCTAGAAGCCTAATGATGGTTTAAATCCATCTTTAGACTCAAATCTGAGTAAAATACCTAAATAACCTATCTTTTTCTATTAATGACTAATTAGATGCTTTTAGCCTGATATCAATTATAGAAAATAGATAAAGCATCAGAAAATTGTTAAAATCTATCCAAAATTAATTTATGACACATAGATTAGTAGAAAAATATCAGATACAAGTTTAGGCCAGTTTGAATCTAGATTTGTCCAAAATCCTAATCTTTACCTAAAATATCAATAATAATGTTGAACCAAGTTTTAATGATTATTAATTGTTACTAATAAGGTGGTGCAGATGACTATATGATCGTGGATGTGATAGGAATCTCTAAGCTCATGTACGTGGGTTTTATTAAGCATAAAACTAGTTTTCATGGATGCATAATGATGTGATGTACTTTGGATGCTTGTATTTGCATATAATTCTTGGATGTGTATTAGTAGTATATGCTTCGCCAAACTGAAAGGAACATAAAAGAATTTGATGAGCTGTAGCTATTGAAGTCAGCACAACCCCATAGCCTAAGAGGCAGGGAATGACCTAGAATGGATGTATGACAAATTTCCCATTAAGGATGTATGATAACTTTCCTATTATGGATGTATGATAAATTGGGTGATAAGGATGTATGATAAATTGCCCATGTTGGATGTATGATAAAGTGATGATATAAATAGTAGTACAACTGCATCTAAAGATATGCCTAAAAGATGTGTTTACCTGATTATCACATTATATAATATTTTATTTTACTTTCTTTCTTCAAAACATTCATTATGCAAGTTACTATATAAGTATGTCACCCACATACACAACTTTTGTTGATTCATCTTTTTCAATTATATTTTATATTCAGAGCGAAAATAGGAGAGAAGATAGAAAGTGAGCACTATTCAGGTTATACATATTGTGTAGATCCTAGTTAGCATACATGATTGTACTTGTGTAAAATTATTGTTCAATATGTAAATACAAGTAATAATTCATGTTGTAACATACACATGTTTAGTGTTGAGAAATGTTATGGTTGGATGTTCACGTATGCCTATGTCACTTTCTCATCGCTCTCTGATACACTTTTTTAACATTTTCAGGTTTTTCCTCTCGATCCTTCTAAGTCTCGAGATGGTAGAATCTGGGGACATTACATTTTAGGAGAGCAATGTTGAGTTTTGAGTTTAATCAAAATGAATTGTTTACTGTGATGTTCTCATGCTTTCCAACATTAAAGATATATATCAAAATATAAGCAAAGAAGGCTTGACTGCCCAAAAATCACAAAAATAATTCAAAATATATAAGAGCAAAAAATCCTAAAACTAGCTAGCACCCATACCCAATCTATTAGTATGGAATGTTAAAAGCATGTGAGTGAACACAAGTATTAGCGATTTATTTTTTATTTTGAGGAGAGTTAAGGATGATGACCAACACTTATATGATTGTGCTTACATATGCGGGTATGTCGTGTATTCTGGTGTCATAGAATTCTCATTAAAAAGTCTTTTAGGAACCCAAAGGAGATCAATGGGACCTTCCCAATAGTAGGGTTTGTTTGAGCACGATACAAGGAGTTTGTCTTACTTCTTTGGGCCAACTCAATCAGATTGTAGGAGCATTGTTGGTCACATGGACCATCCTCATGCAGATCAGGATCCTCATAGTCATTAGAGTATTTTTCCTTTAATTGGTTTACATAAATTCATGATGACAACTCACTACTCACATTTGTCGCTCGCTTGATTTCATAAGTGACTACGATTGAATGCTAACATATATGATTTGTATCCTTGAGAATCTTGTTTGATTGCGGTTATTCACTTAAACATGCTCGGTAGTTATTGATCTTACGTTATTAGGTTTGTATGTATAGTGATTGTTCATTTTAAAATAACATGTCATGGACTACTTATGTTTTGAAGCTATTTTCCTAACATTAGAGTTTATATCAAGGCTTAGTTTGGATGTTATCATACAATCTTTGAGTTTGAGTCATTCTTGTGGACAAGCAAGTTGTAAGTTTGGGGTTGTTGGTAACACCCAAATTTATGCAATATTGTTAGTGATCTTTCTTAGTTTTGTACCTTTATTGACCATGATAAACCTTTAAATATTTGATTGCCAATCTTTCCATAATGTGTCCTTTATCTAAATACATATGCTTAATTAACCCATTCACTTGACTTACAGGAACCAATAACACAAAATATCAATGTATATTAAATGATATTTTTTCACAATAGTCATATTGATAAGGAAACATAGTCAATGATTTTATATTGTTCAAAAAACATGAAGAATCATTAATATATTTGATTGTAATGGAAAGAGTAAAGAGAGTAAGATGAGGGCACCTAAAGAAAAAGATGAGAAACCATGAGAATTGAATAAATTATGGGGCAATGTATTAATGGTTAAATTGAAACGACAACGACATCAACACTGAATTTGCAATTTAGTACTATTCCACTTTGATAGAAGACCAAAAAAGAAAAATCAATCACTAATTTAGGCTAAGTATAAATGAAAGATAACAACAATATGCAAATTTGTTTACATGCCTTTCTAATTCAGACAATCAAGGTTCGTACGTATTGGCTTATCAAATCCTAATTAATTTGTCATCAAGCAAGGTCTTTGAAAAAAGGCAATATCAACACTCATACCATCCTATTCATCCTCTTTTCCTATAAAGATTTTAATATATCGAGCTTTGACCAAGCAACTATGAAGGTTTTGACCAAGAAATCACTTTTATTAATATGTACATCCTATCAACAAAATGAGTGCCAAATGGATGCATTGAGAACCTATTCTGATCCTGAAGTTAGTAAAAGCAACAAAATCAACAAAGGAAATTGTGTGGTTTCTATATGCGGTTATCAACAATTTAAATCATACTATCGGCCTTTGAAAACCATGTTTGCCTTCCCACACTCCCTAGAAGATTGTCAAAGCTCACATGGTGCAACTATCAAGCATCTGATTGACCCTCTTCTCTGATTGTCCAACAATGGAAGTACTTGATAGTAAAAAATTCAATGCAAGCACTGAGCAATCCACCTCCATGCACAACTTGATAAGTCCCAACATAAAGAAATTGATAGGGAAATATAAAACTACCTCTTGTTAATCAAGCCATTGTGATTGACCTCTGACCCTAACGAGCTATCAGCTCTGCCAAGTTATTGAACTTTTAAGGTAACCAACCAAGATTCGTGAAAATGATCTACTACTCCAAGTCTTAACAAACACACGCTCAACCAATTGACCACCTTCAAATCGAGCAATGCTTATCAGCCTTCATCCCTAAGAAGTAACCAGCCTCGCATGTTTGATTAGTCCAAATACGGGTTATCCCGTCTGCATTAATTCCACAAATTTATAACATTTTGTTATATTTATTTCATTAATTTCCAAATCTTAAAAGAACTCTAATGCTTCCCATCTATTCCTATAAATATCAAGAAGCTGCCACCAGACAAAGCCCCTCTCCCCTGACCCCCTTCAAACCCAAGTCCCACCTCTTCCCTTTTCTCTTACTATATTATCATTTCTTAGAGCCATGACTTGTTCAAGTTGTAAATTGATATTTTCTTACACCATGAGTGGTTGAACTCATTAACTTGGGTTGGGGGTAGACGTCAGACCCTCCCAGCCATGTAATCTTTCCTTCTTCTATTTAAATACACATATACTCACAATTATATATACTTAAATGTAATTGCTTCTTTTTTTATCTACCTTCTTTTTTTATATGACTGGGGAAACCCAACCCCCCAGGTGAAGACCCAGATAGCAGGGATGGTAAACTCGAGAGACCCGTGCACCCACACACTGGTATCTCAATAAGTCGCATCAGAGGCCGACTGACACTGTGGGAAATTCATTTTCATGCGGCGCTTCCAGCGAGAATCGAACCCGAGACCCTTCATCAGGGGACCCATGCTACGACCAGCTGGGCTACCACTCCTTGACTTATCTACCTTCTTGTGATGTGTGGTATAAATAAATTTGAGAGAACAAGTTCAGGAAGATCTAGAGTATGTATTAGTAATGAGACACAAGAGTGTGGAGTTACTATAGCACAATTCATATGCTTGTCCTTGATTTATTGGTTATCATATTGAGAGAGAAGTACATTTAGATAGAAATCTACCCAAATCTCGAGAGAAGGAAGGTGTATATATCTTTTATAATATATATATAAATTACAAGAGAAGGTTTTGCATGGTTGACGTATGTATGACATGTGAAACCTAATCAAAGTTTCCTTCTATAATATTCACATTTATCTTCATTTTGTTTGATCTTTAATAACTTATATTTTATTTTATGTGGATAAATTTATTGCTTAATATGCATTCCAAATTCATCTTATTTTGTTTTGACTAAACTAAGCCAAGTCTTTTTATTCTTACGTCATTGTTTTCCTTATCTTTGTGTTCAACCCCATATTACTACAACATAATTTGTATTGAGTTTTGGATGTCTCTTGAAGTCGATCATATATTTAAAGTTCTCTATCTTTGACTATACAATTGTGTTTACACTTTTGACCCATGTTTAAGAGCGATCACCATGTCACATGCATAAGGATGCATACGATAATTGAAGTTCACAATCAAACATATGATTAGAATGAATTTGAATCATAAACATATTGATCAACCTTTTGATTAAGAACTAAGAATGTCTGATCAGATGATTGGATCAGCAAATCAATTGTTTGTCAATTGATTGATTGAGAGTTTCATAGGACACATGTGATTGAACAAACAGGTCACTTTCTCGAGAAATTACAATGTTCCTGTAACATCCCTAACCTAGTTTATGCCACAACCCTGAAAGTTTTGCTTGAGTAAGTTATTTATAAACTTGTTTTAATCTTTTTAAAAGTAACTAAGACTCAAGGAGAGTCTAATTTCTAAGTTTGAGCTTATTTGCAAATTGCTTGTGCATTATATGATAGTTTGGGTATAAATTATAATTTACCCATGATAAGGTGTTATATTGCAATATGTCAAATTTTGAATGTGTCTCAAGTTCTTTAGAATCATAAGAGATATAATGATGCTAAGGGGTGGCTTATGGAAAGCCTAAGTTCCAAGTTGGAGCTTGTTTGAATAATGTGTGTGCCTTGTGTACCAATTTTGGTGCAAATTGCAATTTACCCAAAATGTAGGGTTGATATGATAATTACCACATATAGAGTGTCCCTACTCTATCTTAGCATCATCTAGAGGAGAGAGAAAGAAAGAAGCACCATGTTTGAATCATATTTGAGTGATGGTATTCTTGGTGATGAAAAGACCAAGAAGAGTTGTATATTTGAAACCCTAAAATGAGTTGTCTTGAGTTGTAGAGCTTATATGGGAGTGCCTATCGGCCAAGGAACCATACAAGAGGTCCCATATCGTTTTTTCAACTCTTGGAAAAGGCCATGACAAGTTAAGAACTTCAAGAAGGTGATGGATATCAGTTTACAACTTTCCTTGGAAAAGTTGTATCAGTTTGTGAATAAAGTGATGTTGGGTTGAAATAACTAATGGCCGAAATCTTATCCCTATATTATCCCCAAGAGTTTTGCATGTAAAGATAAATATGTGTGCATGCATGGACACGTTTCAACCCATGCATGGACATGTGTCACGTAGTAGCATAAAATGATGACACCTCTTATACACTCTCTCTCGTGAGCCTCAATTATATACACCACCCCTTTCACCTACTAGTGAAACTTTTAAAATCCTACAACTCTCTTTCTCTTATATATCGTGCATATTAGTTGAGGAGCAAGGAGGAGCTCGAGCCTTAAGCCTAAGGTGAAGCCGTGGTCATCTTCAACCATGGTTGAAGCAAGAATCTCGAGTTGTGATTCTTCCTTTCTTTTCTTCTTCACCAAGTTCTTATCTATGGTGATTCTTTGCATATAGAGGAGTTGTGAACAAGTCTAGGATCTTTGATAAGTTCATCTTCAACCTTAGGAATGTGAATTTTCTTTGGATCTTGGAGCTTTAAAGTTGTTCTAGAGGCAAGTTATATAACTTGAATCCAATCATGTTATTATTCACCTTCAATCTTGCTATACTTGTTGATCTACTCTCAATTTCGATTTTTCTTGAAAGATTGATGATTCTATGAGTTCTAATAGTTGCATAGGATTATTTTACAAGACTAGAATAGTAAGGGATGAAAGTCTAGAGCTTGATGATGATGACATCATCATGGCACAAACTGATATCTGGTTGAAGAACCTCTAACCCGATATGGTAATGAAACCCAATATGGTGATATGAAATCTGTTATACCTTGGAAATAACACCCCTATCTTTTTGTACATTTGGGTTGGTTGTAAAAGGACTAACCAATTGTCTAGGATGTCACTCAACACATGGTAGGTTGATACTTTTAAGGTTTGAAAAGGTATGAGCATAAGGGTCTCACCCGACATGCAAAACCCTACACTTGCAAAACCCTACACTTGAGTAACCCGATATAAGTGAAACAAGACACCTCTTGGACGATATGGTGATAAGAACACACCTCTTAGATGATATGGTGATAAGCACACACCTCTTAGATGATATGGTGGTAAGAACACACCTCTTGGATGATATGGTGGTAAGCACACACCTCTTGAACGATATGGTGGTAAGCACACACCTATTGGACGATATGGTGGTAAGCACACACCTCTTGGATGATATGGTGGTAAGCACATACCTCTTGGACGATATGGTGATAAGCACATACCTCTTGGATGATATGGTGATAATAACATACCTCTTGGATGATATGGTGGTAAGCACACACCTCTTGGATGATATGGTGGTAAGCACATAACTCTTGAATGATATGGTAGTAAGCATACACCTCTAGCCTAATACGGTGGAAGCACCTCAAAACCAATATGGTGGTAAGCACCTCAAATCCAATATACTTGATTAACACATGAAGTGTGTTATGTCAAATGATACATTAATATGTAAAGATTTTAATGCATTTTGATAAGTGTAGGCCAATGTACCTTGAGGAAAGGGTTGAGCCAAATTAATAAAGTATGATGTAATCAATATACTAGTGAGGATGATAGAGAAACTCATATTTTGTGTGATAATAATTTAATGATAAATGGTAAGAATAAACAAGTATGATTGAATACTTATGATATCAATGTATGCTCCTAATATGTGTGGAGCTATGAATTAGGGTTTTGATTCTTGACAATATTAACTTGAAACCCTAATGATGAATCAATATTCATCATGAAATTCAATCGCCATCTTGTGCTCATTTCAACTCAATACATCCGATTTTATATCCTAAATCTCACAAAATGCAAAATTGCTTAAATGGTTCAATTGTCAAGATTATTAATTGAGTTTATGTTGATTATATGCAGGTCATTATGATGATCAACAATCAAATGGAACTCACCTTCACTCAAGCCTCTCAGCCTCAGTCCTAATCAATCAATTTTGACCAAACGGTTTGATCAATCGGTCTTACACCTAACAGTTTGCCCATTCGGTCTGTCCAACCGGTTTTGATCCATTGGTCTCAGAACCATGAGCTCATCACACCTTTATCTTCATCAACTTCACCATCAAAACCACTTCTTCTTAACCCTAATCCACCCTTTTCTCGCTCACTTTTCCATCAATTGTCATTACCATCCCTTGCTTCATAATTCACCTTCACCTTCATCGATTCATCTCAACCGTCCGATAGCATATCTACGCCTCCTTGTGGTTTGGCCATCCAACCGATTTTGCCCATCCATACAGTCTCAAAACCGTATGAGGCCACACAGTCTCAAGATCGTGTGAATCCTCATAGTCTCAAGACCGTATGGGCAACGACAACCACGTCCCTGTCCTCCTTCTTCCCTTCTTCTTCTTCCTTGGCTCTGATATGAAACCCTAATCCACTACTATAGCAATGCCATTCTCAAGGAGGGTTGACGCACCTGCATCATCACAATACCACTGCAGCACCTCTTCACCTCTGCCCGACCTCCTACTACCTAAATCCTCTGACGCCTTCCTCCTAAGCAACCTTTCTCCTCACCAACCCCACGCTCCACCTACAACACTAAGCCCACCGCCATCACTACCTCCAACCTGCAACTCCTCTCATGGCCCCTGCTCAACCTGCTCCTTACAGGTCTCAAGACTGTGAGGCAGGGATCGATCTCCAAACTGATCAGAAACCACCAGACTCAAGAACGTTAAGCCCAAGGAATGATCAAGCAAGAGAAGCACAGACCATGAAGAACCAGGGCTAGCAAGACTGTTTGGTCATTGATCGGTCTCTGTGACCATTTGGGTGTGTGATCATTTGGATGACAGGGAGCCAAAGACCGTTTGAGCGTGGGAATGTTTGGGAGCTCAAGACTGATCAACACAAACCGTTTGGAAGCCACAAGCGCAAGACCGCATGAGCGATAGAAGCCAAGACCGTTTGGTGGCGGTGCTCGATCACAAGGCCACAATCGGTCTTATAGACCGGTTGGAGTCGAGACCACGTGAGGAAGTGATCTCCAAGACCATTTGATGGAAATCATTTGGATCGCTGGCTCAAGATCGAATGGATATCCTAAGGACTGAAGACCGTTTGGAGGAAGAACTCCAAGACAGTTTGGTCATTGATCAGTCTGCAAGACTGTTAGAGAAGATCTCCAAGACCATTTAAACTGAAGACGGTTTAGATATCTAAGCATTCCAAGACCGTTTGGACTTATCAACTCAAAGACCGTTTGGTTAATACTAAAGCAAGATCAATTGGAGGCATTTTACTCCAAACCGTTTAAACCACGTAAAAGGTTCACAGCAAAAATGTGAGGCACCAGCCCAATGCTATAAATAGGACTAGTAGGGTCCTCATTTGGGCATCGAGTCTGGGACACAGACAGGCTTCCTGAACATAGGTCTGATCCAGATCATCACGCATATTCACCTATTGCTCCTACTGCGATCAAGGAGACCGAGAAGAGAAGGAAGGAGGAGTGAGAAAGACTACCTGGTCTGTCTAGGCATCCCTCGTCTAGATCATCTCTGACATGACGTAGAAGACTGCATCATCTTCACTGAGTTGCGACTACCTTCTGCATCTTGCTCATGGAAGAATCTTCCCTCTCTCTTATTCTTTTTGTTTCTCGCATCATGAGTGAGTAGTTCCTTTTCGCTCGGGTGCGGGGACTATCCCCACTGCCCATGCTTTCATGTCTTTTCATTTAACATTCCAAGGCAATGTATATAATTTTTCATTTCATTGTTAATCGTTAATGTTTGTAGATTGGTTACCTACTTGCTTTCATCATGTTTTTCGCTATGTTGTGAGAACTTCTATACATAGGGTAGAATGTCGATTAATGAGGTTGAATCCCAACCTAGAAATAGAATGGGATTCCTTGAGGTCGTAAGTGTATGATCTGTGAGAGGATGAGCCATCTAGCATACGATGACGCTTCTGTGGCCTAAACATCCCTTAGGGAGGGCCACAACCTTAGTTGGATTTTGTATCTTCCTTGTTAATTGGCGATGTTTACTTGTAGATTAATCACTTGCTTGCTTGTCGATTAGTGCGGTTGACTCCTTGATGAGAACTTCTGATAGGATTCCTTGAGGTCGTAAGTGTGTGATCTATGAGGGGACGAGCCATCTAGCCTACGGTGATGCTTCTGTGTGCCTAACGCCTGTATAGGGGACCCACAACCTTAGTTGGATTTATGTATCTTCATAGCCATAAGTGAGTGATCTGGATGGTGACGAGACATCTGATACCTAAGGTGATGCTTACGCAAGCGTAATGCCCGTATGGGGGGTTTTGGAGTAGCTCTATTTGTATGGTTATATCTTGCCTAGATGTTTGATGTTTGGATGTGTTTGCATGTGTAGTGGTGGTGAAACCAGAGACCATCCTAGAAATTTCATATCATTAATCTAGATCATCTTTAATTTAGCTCTTTACTTTCCCTCACTTAGTTTAATTAACCTTAAATCAGCCAATCATTCTAAATATTACTCTTACTTGAGATAGATTCGACTAATGATGATTCTTAAAAATGTTGTCTCTTGGGATTCAATCCTCAACTATATTGTGATAAGACCTGTCCGCTTGCGGGTGGTATTATTGCACAAGGTTTTGGTAAAGCTCGGGGATTTCAACCCCGAGTGAATTTGTTAGTGCGATAATATTCTACGTCACCTAATCGGATAAAAAGGGAAACCCTAACCCTAATAATGGGAAGGTTGTATTTCTCTTATATTGCATGGTGATGATATGTACTTGATATTGTTTTTATCATGAAATACTAACCATGCAAGTATCATGAGATGATGAGCATAGCTAGGTATGAGCTATGATGTTTCATATGATACCGATTAAATGGGCCTTGTGAGCTATGTGAAATACTTGTACAACAAGTATAATGTATACCTAGGTCTGAGGACCTAGAGGTAACTATTACCTGAGAAGAGGTGACAATGTTCAATGATGAACTAAGGGTTTGAATACCTAGATCTAGAAATTATGATGATGATAATGTTAAGGGATGAGAATCCCCAATAATGTGATAAGGGATTGAGATCCTAAGTGTTATGCATGGAATGTGTTCCCAATATTATGAAAGTACTTGATAAATGTATCACACCTTTCTTTGTAACATTTATTATAATTCATGCTTGTAACTTGGTTGATGCTAAAAGATATTATGATGCACCTAATTAATCAAATGGGAACCGTATCATGTAGTTGCCCTGGCCATAGATCCATGCAGTGTCAGAATTTGCTGAATGGTGAAACGAGTTTAACTCGGAGAGCATATTTTTTAATATGTGGGGGTAATGGGTGAAAATATCCTTACGTCCAAATAGGGATTGATGTGTGATCTTCCCTCATCATCATAAGAGTATGGCTATATGCCATGACTCAATATTAATATACTGGGGTTGTTGTGTGATCTCCCTGAAGAGAGTGCATGTTGTGGTTGTAACTCTATAGCGAAGATGCCACTATACCCTGGCAAGCTAATTTTAGTTTGACACGTGATGTCACTGTCAGTGGTCTCATACTGACTGAGATAGGTGAGGTCTTAGAATCCGGCTCTTCCATTGACCTTGTATGGTACTGATGCTTTATGTAGCCATGATTGATTGGAGCATGAGCGATATATCTCATCTCCTCAGGGCATAAGTCTGATTGTAAATATGTAATCAGTCATATATCGTATTTTCTTAAGGATAGAATACAGAAACATTGGTTGATGTTACACTACGTTTATACATTTTAGATGGATAGATGTTATATGTGTTCTTCGTATTCCTTATAAAGTGAATAGATGATTTATTGCTCTATCATAGATAGTTGCATTTATTTAAAAGATGATATTGCTCTATTCTGCTTATAAATAGTGATTAATCTTGATTATTAAGATAAAAGATCCTCTTCTCAATTTTATATTGTTTACATGTGATAATAATATTGTTGGCGGAGAGTTATATCTCTCACTGGGACTTTTGTCTCACCCCATTGGTCCCAACATTTTTAGGTGGAAGCGGACGAGGAGGTAGAGACCGTACAGTAACAACTCAAGTTGAGTGTGTTGTTTGTCGTTTCTTATAGATAGAAGTCATATGTGTCGTCTCTATACTCTTAGGTCCTTGGGAATTAGTATGTAATGGTTTTATAAATGATATGAGATTTTGGCTTGTATGTCTTGAGGTTTTATGTTGCTTATGTATATGTTTGGGCAAAGCAACTAGTATATGATATCCTCGAGATGAGATGGTACAATGTATGTACAATGTGAACCATGATGTATATATTGATTTGGTTCTTCCCTTAAGAGTTTCATGGCAATGGATCTCTTTGCAAAATGGTTTTAGTTTTTAGTTGTTTTCGTTAATCCGCTGTAATGGTTATTCTGTGTAATTACTGTGCGATTTGGTTGTCGGTTTGATAAAGGTCGTCACAAGTTTAGGTATCAGAGCCTAAGGTTCGCTGAGTCTATAGAGACATAGGATTACAATTGTTGAGTCTATTCTAGTGTCCTCCAGTTTATCATATAGTGACTTCTGCTCATATAGGAGAAGAAGTAAAGCCGGAAGATGGCTGGAGCACACGAAGAACATGTTGCTGAGAGTAGTGTTTCTTCTCCAGGAGGAGGTGCAACGAAACATGCTAGAGTGGTATCAGTTCCTGAGAATCCCCATCTTAATGAAGCCATGCTAGAAAACCCAACCTCTCATGCTCTTTTTGTGCAGTTCATGACCACAATATTGCATATGGTGGACCAAATTCCAGCATTAGCACCTAGGGCACTAGTTCCCAATGAGGGACATGAGTCTGGTAAGACCTTTGAGCAGTTATGCCAGGTAGGAGCCACTAAATATGCCGGTACAACTGACCTAACAGGCAAAGATTTATGGCTCACTGAGAAGAAAAAGCCTTTAGAATTCTTAGCATACCAGAAACAGAAAAAGTTAGGCATGTTGTGTACCTGTTAAAAGGACGCACTGGCCATTGGTGGGCAATTGAAGAAGAGAAAAGACCTGGTGTTGAGGTCGGATGGCAGGAGTTTCAACATGAGTTTGTCAGTAGATACTTTCCTAGGACTTATTTGGATGAGAAAATCTTACAGTTTGAGTAGATTAAACAAGGACCGATGAAGATTATTGATTACGAAGCTAAGTTCATGGAGCTTCTTTGGTTTTGTCCACACATTGCTACTAGAGAGGAGAAGAGGATTTGACATTTTGAGAAGGGTTTGAACGCTGAGTTATCCACAGTTGTAGCTGCTCTAGAGAATAGAGAGAGGTTTGCCACCTTTGTGGAGCTAGTTAGGCAGATAGAGAGGTCTGTGACTGAGAAACGTGAGGCTAACAGTAGGAAAGGACCTGCCCAAATCTAGGGACAACGGTCTGGAAGTTTCAAGAAACTAAGGTTTCCTGCACCATTAGCACCACAGAGGTTCAATGCACAGAGACAGTAGATGTCAAGCAAGGGTAGAGGCCACAGTTTTTTTCCAAGTGGAGCCTATAGTATGACATCAATGTCAGTAAAATGACCATCTAGACCACAGCAGGATAGAAACTACTTCAAGTATGGGTTGGAAGGACATATGATAAGAGAATGTCCAATTAGAAACATAGAGGTAACACAACCATCGAGGCAGAGTCAACAAGGCTCTCAGAGGAAATAGTTTAGCATTGCCACATGAGGACGTGGAAAGACATCCCAATCAGGATCATCTGCACCAAACAACAAAGCATAGAGTCGACAATAGGCAGCGATGAGATTCTATGCAATGAATCAGTTGGAGGAAGTAGTCAATCCAAGAGTCGTGACATGTCAGATGGAATTGTTTCATTCTGATATGTCTTCATCTTGCTTCATATCTGTTTTGATTGATCCAGGTGTTGTACATTCCTTTATCACTCGATAAGTGATTCATCACTACAATATGACTGAAACGACACGATTCATAAACCACGATATAAACTCAGCAGAAGCATTCGATTAACAGCGGAATATGAAAATTCACGAAAAATTAAAACTTTTCGAGACAAGATCTTGAAGACATGAAACTTCTTTCATAAAAGCAAGGTAACAGTTTACATCTCTGTTAAACCACTTCTCAAGTGATTACATAAAACAAAATACAAAATCTCAGATTAACAAACTCCAAGGACCTGAGAGTACATAGATGACATAAGACTATCTAACTACATGACTTAGCAGTCAGTATCTCCACCTGAGATTCACTGTTGCCCCTGGTGCTCTTGCTACTGATACTGATCACCTGCAGACTGGTTCCTTCGTCCTCGGAGACCACCTAAAAAGTTAAAATCTACGGGGTGAGACAATTTTAAATAATTGTCCCAGCGAGAGTTATAACTCTCCGCCAGAAGCTTTATTATAGCAATCACAGATCAACATAAGCAATAAAGCTTTAAGGTAATCAACAGCAGATTGTTATCAAGTAGAACAACAACATTTAAGGAATATGAAGAACATGTATACTAAACAGTGTAACCATCAATCATTGTATCTCGTAGTTCAACCTAAGTAGATATGCTACGCGGTTGATTATGTTTTACAAACATTATTATGCCCTGCGGAGATGAGGTATACCGCTCATACTCCAACCGATCACTATTAAGTCACATCAGTATCATACATAGGTCATCAAAAGAGCCGGATTCTTATGACCTCATCTTCCTCAGTCAGTATGAGGATCAACATGTAGTACATCTAGTGTCTCTGCTACTATAGCTTACCAGGGTATTCTGGTACTTCGCTATTAGAGTCACAGTGGCATTCTGTACTCTCTTCGCCATCGAAAGATTTCTTGTTTATCTCTCATCGATGTGGTACAAAAGAATTCCTCGGGAGATTAGTGTTATATCACCCCGACATAAACACATAGTGAAGGATTGATAGATTAAGATACATCTACATCAATTCCTACACTAGGATGTAAGGGTATTCACATCCATATTCCCCCACATACTCAAAAGTATGTGATCCAGGAGTTCCCTTAGGAAAACTGGTTTCACCATCATTTAACTCCTGACAATGATGGATCTATGATCAGGGCTCTACATGGTATGATTATACTTGATTAGTTAGGTACATTTCAGTATTCTTTTTATCATCATACATGTTCTCAAACATTAATCATTAGAACAGCAGCTATGAAAGTAGAATACTAAATGTATCAAGTCTAACTCTCATCAATTATCATTTCTCAATCATCTCATCACAAGTCATCTGACAAGCATGACCTTGATGATACTCATGGCTCTCACAGCCTATCATTCTCATAAGATGCCACTTACTAGGCATCAACATATGTCATTATTTTTTTTTTGATGCTCCCGGCGTGTTACTCTTCTATTAGAACCGAAAAAACCAAAGCTGTACAGAGAAGGCCTTGGACAAGGTGTCCAAAGACTAACCAAAACTGCTCACAAGCGAGCAACAGAAAACTGTAAAACAAAACAGCATAAAACAAGCTATACACAGGCTAATCCAGAACAGAAAACCGGAGGACAAGCCCTCAAACAGTATCTCCAAACCATAAAGCTCCATCCAGCAACAAAGCACCAAACCAGAGCACAACTCCAAGCCAGAAAAAAAGGACAGATAGCAGCTATACGGAACCCTGCAAACTCTCTACCACACAGCAACAGATCTTCAGCAAACGTACCAAGACCAACTAACAGAGGCTGTAAACATCACTACAGACCCTCTCCCATAAACTTGCAGCTCTAACCCGCCTACCAACAAACAGCCTGCTATTCCTTTCCAACCACAGATGATAGAGGACAGCAGCACCAACAAACTTCCTCTCTCCACTAAAAGAAATCAGATCTTCAGCAGCAACCGGCTTCCCACCAAACTTCGTCTTGAACATCTCCCACAAATCAGAACTGAACGAGCAATTAAAGAACAAGTGTTCAGTAGAATCTTCATCTTCCTGACATAAAGGGCATCTACTAGCAAGATGAAAGCCCACCATCTTCAGAAAATTAGAACAAGGTAGACGATGCAAAAATAACTTCCAAAGAAAACACGCCCAATTCCTGGGCATTTTACAATCCCAAGTCCACTTCGCCCAAATCACACAATCTTTAGATCTTCTGAAAATATCCCAACCATCCCTTGTCTTAAAAACATCACGATTATTGAATTTAATCTTGTCACAACTTCCAGGCTCACCAACAGGGATGTTCTTGAGGATACTATTCACCTTATCCGATCCTCTAACATTCGGGTAGCACCATCTTCCATTCACTAAACAAGAACTGACCTTGCAAAATTCCCCTTTACCAAACCTATACACCTGTTGTTTATCACACAACTCAATCAAATATTTCTTGCCCGGAAGCCAAGGGTCTTTCCACAACAAAAACTCATTCCCATCCCCCACACTGAAGTCGACTTTGCTTTTGAGGATACCTTTGAACTTTAGTAATCTCCTCCACAGCCATGAGGAGTTAGACCTACTCTCCACAGCCCAAATAGAACTGTTATGAATGTACCTTTCATGCAACCACTTGACCCACAAGGATTCCTTACTTCTAGCCACATCCCACAGATTTTTGAGCAAGGCAGCGTTGGACCAGTCTTCAATCCGCCTAATACCAAGACCCCCTTCATTGCGTGGTAAACATATGTCATCCCACGAAACAGAATGCAAGTGCCTCTTGTTTTCAGTATCATTCCAAAGAAAATCCCTCATGATCTTCTCCAACTCCAAAACAACCCCTTTCGGCAAGGGGAAAGCAGTTGTCCAAAAAAGATGGTACGAGGACAGAGTGGAAATCACCAGTTCGACTCTCCCTGAGAACGATAGCAGTTTGCTCTTCCAAGCATCAAGCTTACTCCTCATCTTATCCACAATCGGACTGCATAGAGCTTTAGTAAGCCTCCCAGTGAATAGAGGTAAGCCCAAATACCTAACAGGTAGCGAACAACAAGGAATATTCAAAGCATCACTCAATCGTTCAGTATCCCGGACTCCCTTACTGAAAAACACTTGGCTCTTCAGCTTATTAAGCTTCAAACCAGAGATGTGCTCAAATTGAGAGAACAAATCAGCAATCCCCTTCACATTCTCCAAGTTAGCTTTAGAAAAAAGAAGGAGGTCATCAGCAAAAAGGATATGGGAAACACCAAAATCAGTAGATGCCATCAAAGGACTAATAGTTTTATCCTTCACAAAACTTTTAACAAGGGAAGATAACCCCTGCATCGCCAACACAAAAAAATACGGAGCAAGAGGATCCCCTTGCCTGACCCCATTACTAGCTTTGAAGGATTCAGTAGGACTACCATTCACCATCACCTGAAAAGAAGCAGATTCAAAGCAAGAAGAAATCCATCTCAACCAACAGTCCGGGAACCCCATCTTTTGCATAATGAACATCAAATAGTCTCTTCTAACCGTATCATACGCCTTCGATAAGTCCACCTTAACACACATCTTTTCCCCACTTTGACTAGGAAAGGAACTAAGAATTTCGTTAGCAAGAAGGATAGCATCCCCAATACTCCTCCCTTTCATGAAAGCAGCCTGGTTGAGGTCAATCACCTCCGGAAGAACATCCCTCAACCTATTAGCTAGGATTTTAGTGATGAACTTAAAGATGACATTACAAAGGGAAATTGGCCTGAAATCCTTGAGTTTTGTCGCCCCAGGTAATTTAGGAATCAACACAATAAAAGATTTGTTGCATTCACTCAATAATTTCCCTGTTTCAAAAAAGTTCATAATAGCCTTAGAAACCTCATCACCAACAATATCCCAGCAGCTTTGAAAGAAAAGGGCATTTAACCCATCCGGACCAGGGGCCTTGTCCCCATTATAGCTTTTAACCACCTTATCAATTTCTTCCCTCGTCACCAATTTCACAAGAGACTCCACATGACTAGCCAACAAACTAGGTAGAATCCACTTGTTAGACCAACAAACCTCCGAGTGCTCAGCAGAATTGAAAACTTTAGAAAAGTAGTCCACCACATGCAATTTGATCTCCTCAGGAGTTCTAAGAACATTGACACCATCATGAAGCAGATAGATATTGTTATGCACCCTCCTAGCTCTCAAAGAAGCATAAAAGAATCTAGTATTCTTGTTTCCATCCTTCAGCCATAAAACACGAGATTTCTGTCTAACAAAGTTCTCCTCATTTTTCATGGCGGTCAAGGCATTTTTCCTGGCTTCAATCAAATCCTTTTGGAGATTCACATTCATAGGCTGACTATCCACCATTCTTTGCATAGCAACAGCCTTTTCTTCTAGCTCCCTGGCTACATTAAGAAAATTGCCCACCTTCATTTTGTTCCAACTGATCAGATCAGCCACAACTCTATTGATTTTCCTGTACACTTTAAGCATCGGAGCTCCATTATTTATATCCATATTCCAAGCATTACGAACAACATCTTTGAACCCCTCCTGACCAACCCACGCATTGATAAATCTGAAGGGAGTTTTACTCTTACTCTTAATGTTCAACTTCCACACCAAACTACAATGGTCACTAACCACATTAGGAACCACTTCACCCCAGAGAGAAGGGAAGAGAGCTAACAAATCATCATCACAGAGACATCTATCAATCTTCGAGAACGTACTAATCCCCATTTTGCTTTTGCTATCCCAAGTAAAAAAATTGCCTTTGAAGCTCACCTCCAGCAGCCCCGTACCAACCAAAAAATCATTAAAGGCTTCCATACTTCTTTTAGAAGGAGGTCTCTTCCCTATTTTTTCAGCACTCTTTCTAACTGCATTAAAATCGCCAATCAAACCCCAAGGAGTTCCACTTCTATGAAGCATCCTCAGAGAATTCCAAAGATTTTCCCTATCCAAATCACCATTAGCCCCATACACAGCCGTCAAGCAGAACCTTATATCCCCAATAGCCAAACGAGTATGAATGAACTGATCCCCTTCAGCCTCCTTGGTGATATTAATCATAGGATTCTTCCACAGAATCAAGATTCTAGTATAGGAGTAGTAAGCCGCATTATCCAAATAATCAGCATCAGGCCACAAGAAATCAACAACAACATATGTCATTATTCATAAAGCTAATAACATGCTTTCAATGAATATGAAATCATAATCCTTACCTGGATATGATCATCATCATGTATAAGAACATGCATGGTTAATTCAACTGATAATAGTAAGCAATTCATATCAAAAGTTGTACCGGTTAGGTTCCCTAATTTTCACCAATTAGGGTTTACCATTCACATTACATGTCATCATCCTAGAATTAGGGTTTACTATTCACCTCATGGTGAATTGATCTCATAATATCACCATGTATGAGGAACGTCATCATTAAAGCCCTCAGATAAGATTAAGATTCACCAATTATCATATTTAGGGTTTCCATGATCTCACATAAGTGGATCATACCTAATCTTGCATATTCGGGTACATTGAAGGTATTTTACTTGAGTTTTGAACATAAACGGTATTTTCTCTCTCCTCTCACTAGTAGATGGTGATTACACCACTCTAGATAGGTTGGGTCAAGTCATCCTTGATTAACATAAACCAAATCATCACTATTAAGTGATTAGGGTTTGATTAGAACAAGGTATCATTCAAATTAACCCCTCAAGGGCATTTTGGTAATTTACCCATTGATCATCATCATGGGTCAATTCATTAGTCACTTAGTCCCTTAATGTATTAAGTTACCATTAGAGTTTAGATTAGATCATCATTGAACCATTTACACCTTCAAGTGATTAAGTATACATAAACTTGAAAGTCTCCAATTGGTTTAGGGTTTAACCTTCAACCTTCAACCCATTTAGGTTTTAAACAACCTTGAACTCGTTTAATCTCAAACGACTTTGAACCCATTTGATCCTAAAATGAGTGTGGACCCACTTGACCTTAAACGGGTGTGAACCCATTTGACCTTAAACGAGTTTGAACCCGTTTGGCCTTAAACGAGTGTGAACCCGTTTGGCCTTAAATGAGTGTAAACCCGTTTGGCCTTAAATGAGTGTCAACCTGTTTGAGCCTAAATGAGTGTCAACCTATTTGCCCAAAGTTTGACCAAAAACCAAGTCGGTTGGATAAGGGTTGAACCCTAAATAGATCTAAAATCAGCAATTTTATCAATTCATCAACCTATTGAAATTGGACCCTCAAACCATCAAATTTCCTTAACCCTAGACCTCCAAACGATCTTGGGGTGTCACTAAACGAGTGTGAGACCGTTTGGATGAACCCCCAAAAGGTTTTGAACCCATTTGGGTCCTTCAACCCAAAACTCAACAAGATCAATACTTGAAATCAGCAATTTCAACCCGATTAGGGTTAGGGTGTTGAAGTGCCTTCAACTCTCAATTGGTTAGAAATTAGTTTATAATTCTTTGTAGAAATGAAATTCAATATATTATCAACAGACCCTCAAATGGTCGTCCCTTGGTCAACCCTATCAGACGGTCTTGAGACCATTTTGATCCAAACGATCTTGCAAGATCGTTTGAGATCAAACGGGTTGAACCCGTTTGACCTTAAACGGTTTGCAACCGTTTGGACCAAAAGGGTCCGAGGTCGTTTGATAAAGTTACCTAGGAATCCATGCCCATCATCCTCAACCTCTTTTTAGGTCGGTTACACCACCGTTTTGCTTGCATAAGTGCAAGGAAGAAGAGAGGTAGAAGAAGAACTAAGCACTAAAAGTAAGAACAAAGATATGCATAATAAAGCTAGGAGTTTAAAGTTATAAAACCTGCCTTAAACGTGGTTCCTAGAGCTCCAAGCTTCCAAGATTCAAGCCTTTAATGGTGTCTTGAGCTCCACAGGTCATCCAAGGTTGTTTCTTTAAGGAAAAGATGGGAATGGTCGGCTAAGACAAAGAATCTAAGTGAGTTAACCATAGAACCAACCTTTTAAGAAGAATTCCTCCATGAATTCGAGCTTGAAGATGGTTCCTACTCACCTTAGCACTAGTTGGTCATCTCCCTGAGGTCCAGAGCTCTGCCTTGGCTATTTTGAGAAATATGAGAAATGAAGAGGATAAAGGATACGTTCATTTGGTTTGCAAGGGTGAAGGCTTATATACTTCAGGCTATTTTCCACCATAAGGACCTCTAAATCATGGAATTCTCATCTAAGTCCCTCCTTGTTTCTAAGGCACGCCCAAGCTATGAAACTTATGTAAAGCTCATCAAAACTCTAGATTTAAGGGTAAAGAAAACCAACTTTCAACTAGAGTTCATATATGACGAGTCTCCATCCTCATACTTAGTGAATTTTATGCACAAAGATCATTTTTCTTATATGATCACTCATTCGTGTGTCCCTTTCATCATTTTTACTCTAAATGATTTCAAGAGTCATAAAAGATGTTCTAGATGGTGTATTTTATAAGTTGCACCCCACATTTTGGTAAATTGCACTTTAATCCAAATTAGGGTTTTTAAGCATAAAGATCATTCCACAAGCTGCATCTTGATGCCCAAGCTTGGGAAATCCATATTACCTCATCATATCCACTCATATGATATCTCATCATCAGAGGAACATCTTAAATTGTGAAATTTGCAAGTTAAACCCCTTAACTGGATAATTTGCACATAGGTCCCTGTATTACCACACAATACTACAATCATTGTTTAAAAGGGACAGAAATGAAAATGTATGTTCCTTAGGAACTTAATTACATGCCAAAAGATAATCACAAGAGTTTAATTACATATTTAGGCAAAACACCTAGGGTTAGTTTATAACCCAGGTCAGGGATGTTACAATGACTATCAGTCGTAGAGCAGATAATCTATAATTAGAAACTCTATTAGTCGGATTTGCAGTGTTGTGGGAGGTATGTTCTCCCTGTGTTCTTTCTTTTTAGAACACAACATTTAGGTGGATCTTATACCACTTCATATGCACATGTTTGATGTAATTCTTGGGATGGATACCATACAAAAGTATAAGGTTGTCTTAGATTGTGGTTCCAAGCAAGCTATGTTTGCAGATAGTGATGAGACATGGGTCTTTTAGAGGGACAAAAAAATTCTTTCAATGTGTCTCGTGTTAGCAATGATATCTAATTGATGCGACAAGGATGTGAAGCATTCTTGGCACATGTGGTACATACGAAAGTAGAAAGTCCCAGTCTTCCTAAAGTTCCTATTGTCAGAGAATTCAAGGATGTGTTTCCTGAAGAATTTCTAGATATTCTTCCACCTTGAGAGATTGATTTTGAGATTAATCTAATTATGGATACGCAACCCATAGCCCAAACACCTTATAGGATGACACCTGCTGAGATGGAAGAACTCAAGAAACAATTATAGGAGTTCCTTGAGAAAGGTTTCATTCGACTGATTACTTCATCATGGGGTGGTATAGTTCTTTTTGTTAAAAAGAAGGATGGGTCTATGAGGTTATGCATAGACTATAGATATCTTAACAAGGTGACTATAAAGAACAAATATCATCTGCTAAGGATAGATGATTTGTTTGACCAGTTGCACAGTTCAACAATGTTCTCTAAGATAGATCTAAGGTCAGGGTATCATCAATTACGTATCAAGGAAGATGACATACATAAGTCAGCCTTTAGGACAAGGTATGATCATTATGAGTTTGTAGTTATGTTGTTTGGACTAACTAATGCACCCGCTACATTTGTGGAGCTGATGAATAGAATCCTCCGGTCATTCCTTGATTAGTTCATAGTGGTCTTCATAGATGACATCCTGATATACAGTAGAGATGGTCAACAACATGAACAACAACTTCATCAAGCCTTAACTTTGCTAAGATAGCACAAGCTACATGCTAAGTTTAGCAAGTGTGAGTTCTGGTTGTTAGAAGTATCTTTCCTAGGACACATCATATCTGCTTCAAGAATTCATGTTGATCCTAAGAAAGTGGAGTCTATTTTAGAGTGGGAACAACCCAAGACACCAATTGAGATTCGCAGTTTCACGTGTTGCTCCTGCTGCGATCGAGGAGACCGATAAGAGAAGGAAAGAGGAGTGAGAAAGACTGTCTGGTCTATCTTGGAGTCCCTCATTCCTCATCTAGATCTTCTCCAACATGACGTAGAAGACTGCATCATCTTCACCGAGCTGCGACTACCTTCCACATCATGCTCATGGCAGAATCTTCCCTCTCTCTTATTCTTCTTGTTTCTCACATCATGAGCGAGTAGTTCCTTTTCGCTAGGGTGCGGGGACTAGCCCCACTACCCATGCTTTCATGTCTTTTCATTTAACCTTCCAAGGAAATGTATATAACTTTTCGTTTCGTTGTTAATAGTTAATGTTTGAAGATTGGTTACCTGCTTGCTTTCATCATGTTTTTCCCTATGTTGTGCGAACTTCTATATGTAGGGTAGAATGTCGATTAATGTGCTTGACTCCCAAACTAGAAATAGAATGGGATTCCTTGAGGTCATAAGTGTATGATCTATGAGAGGATGAGCCATCTAGCCTACGGTGAAGATTCTGTGGCCTAAACATCCCTTAGGGAGGGCCACAACCTTAGTTGGATTTTGTATCTTCTTTGTTAATCATCGATGTTTTCTTATAGATTAATCACCTGCTTGCTTGTCAATTAGCGCAGTTGACTCCTTGACGAGAACTTCTGATAGGATTCCTTGAGGTCGTAAGTGTGCGATCCATGAGGGGATGAGCCATCTAGCCTATGGTGACACTTCTGTGTGCCTAACGCCTATATAGGGGGGCCACAGCCTTAGTTGTATTTATGTATCTGCGGAGCCGCAAGTGAGTGATCCAGATGGTGACGAGATATCTGATACCTAAGGTGACGCTTACGCAAGCCTAACACCCGTATGGGATGTTTTGTAGCAGCTCCATTTGGATGGTTATATCTTGCCTGGATGTTTGATGTTTGGATGTGTTTGCATGTGTAATGGTGGTGAAACCTGAGACCATCCTAGTGATTCCATATAATTAATCTAGATCATTTTTAATTCTGCTCTTTACTTTCCCGTACTTAGTTTAATTAACCTCAAATCAGTCAATTGTTCTAAATATTAGTCTTACTTGATCTAGATTTGACTAACGATGATTCTTAAAAATGTTGTCTCTTGGGATTCGATCCTCAACTATACTGTGATAAGACTCATTCTCTTGCGGGTGGTATTATTGCACAAGGTTTTGGTAAATCTCGAGGATTTCAACCCCGAGTGAATTTGTTAGTGCAATAATATTCCACGTCAAATTCTGGCACCGTTGCCAGGGACAACAGAATCAGTTAGTCAAATCTATTTCTTTTAAGGCTAATCTAGGTTTTTGTTTTTCTTTTGATACAATTGATCATTCACTTGAACTTGATTCTACTCTGTGGATCTCACTTTCGAATCTTTTCCATTTCAGGTACATCCAAAAGACTAGTGTATGCATCGTTGGAACAGTCCTGGACTCTCTGCTAGCTTTGATCCAGAGATAGACATGACCTTTTCATCGTGAAAATAGAGAGAATCAAGAAAGAATGGCTCAAGAGGAGGAAATAGCTCAAAGGGTAGCTCAAGCCATTAATGCACAAAGAGAAAGGCTCGTGCAAGAAGCAAGAGATGTGGTTCACGAAGAAATCCTAGCAGCACAAGTAACAGAACTGCAAAAGGATCTTAGGGAGTTCTCAATCCCTAAAGCTTCTGATATTCATCACCCAGTTCAACCTCCTCCCATCAATGCTCCCAACTTTGAGATACGAGCACATTGGATTACCTTGCTTCAAAACAGCCCATTCTATGTTAAACAAGGAGAGGATAGTCAAGAACATCTTCTGAGGTTTATTGATCTATGTGCCATGACAAAGCAAAACGGAGTGTCTGACGATGCCATTAGACTCCATCTTTTCAAGTATTTGCTTGCTGATAGAGCTATGAGTTGGTACAACTCCTTGCAATGCGAGCCCATCACTACATGGGAACAACTACAAAATGTTTTTCTAGAAAATTTGTACCCTCCTTCTCTCACCTATGAAATTAGGGGTCAAATAATAGTTCATTCAAGCCCCTGGAGAAACCCTTGCGGAAGCATGGGAAAGATATAAAGAGCTACTATGCAAAGTGTCCACACCATGGCATTCCCAAAAATCAACTCATCGAGATCTTTTATAGGGGTGTGGATGACTATATCAAGAGATTCTTAGATTCCTCATCTTGAGGGAACTTCATGCGTCAAAGTTATGATAGCACGTGGAGGGTTGTCACCCTTGGAGCTAAAAATCAAGTTAATTGGGGTAGGTCTGTAGGTAAGGGAGTATTGAAGGTAGCTATGGCTGAAGTTATTCCAGAATACAAGTCTATCGATGAGACCCTCAAACTCTTAGTTTCCAAGTAAGACCATATCGAATCATCCCTTACTGCATTTGGAAGAGGACGTTCACCCCCTCAACAACAAGAACAAATTAAATCAGCCTCACTATTTAGAGAACCATGTAAAGGCACTGATCACTCTACTTTGTCATGCAAAGTTCTCTATGATGTTGTTCTAAGCAATGCTTATGATCAAGGAGATAATGGCTAGATGGAAAGTCTGAATGTTGTCAACACTATCCCTAGTCAAGGATACTATAACCCGAATCAGAATAGGAGCCATCCCAGTTTTCAGTATGGAAATCCTTTGGGAGCGGTAAACTCACATCAACTTGGTTCATATAACCAGCAAAAAAAATTTGGGAATCAAGGGAACTATAGGGGTAACTTCCAGAATAGGAACTACAAAAATTACCAGAACAACCCTCAGTTCCAAGATCCTAGCCAAGTCCCATACCAGAACCCACAACAAGGGCAACAAGTCGGTCCCATCTCTCTAGATGACAAACTATCAGCCATTGAAAAGATGCTATAGTTGCAACAGACGATGACAGCTAACCAGCAAGCCCATCAGAAGGCTATTGAATCTCAACTAGCTCAACTTGCAGCTAGTATGAAACCACCTACTGGAGCCTTTGTCGGCCAGCCAGGGAATAACCCTAAACACCTTGAGCAACTAAAGGCTGCGACCACCAGGTTTGGAAAAGACTATTTTGATCCTCCTATCAAGACACCTGTGGCTATTATGGATGAGGATGAACCGGTGATCATTCGAGACTCTAAAATACCTGAGTCTCAACCAAAAGGTGCAGCAACAACTGATAAGATAGATAAGGGAAGTTCTGAAAAATCTGTTGTCGAAGAAAAAGAAACACCAAAACCAGAGGTGCCTGTATATAAGCCTCGTATACCTTTTCCATCTCATCTAAGGCAAACCAAGCTTGATACTCATTTCAATAAGTTCAAAGAAGCTATGAAGAAGCTTCATGTTGATATACCCTTTTTGGATGCGCTGGATGTGATACCATTGGACGTAGTACTTGAAGTCACTCCTCACAAGGAAATATATAACTGAAGAGTACAAGATAGTCAAGTCAGCAATGACTACTTCAGACATCATCCAGAGTAAGATGCCCAAGAAGCAGAAAGATCCAGCATCTTTTGGTATCTCATGCCATATTGGTGATTCTACACATAAGAAGGGACTAGCTGATCTTGGTGCTAGCATTTCGATCATGCTGCTTAGCCTTTGCAAGAGGCTAGTATTTTTAGAATTTCTTCTGACTGGCATGACTATACAACTTGCAGACAATTCGATAAAATGTCTGTTAGGCATTCTCGAAGATGTCCCAGTCAAGGTTGGAAAGGACACATATGTTCCGTGTAACTTTGTCATTATGGACATCAAAAGAAGACACTAGATATCCTCGCATCTTTGGACATTTGTTCCTCGCCACTGCAAGTGCTCTAATTGATGTTGAAGCAGGTACCTTGCTTCTCAGACTTGGTAAAGAAACTCTCAAATTCAAAGTTTTTGAAAGTATGCGAAGACCAAGCATGTAAGAAGAAGTCTACTTGATTGAGTGTATAGGGCAGATGTCACTCCTTACACAAGAGGATTATGAAAAAGAAGATCCTTTAGGAGTGTCCCTTACTAATACTAATTTGAAAAGTTCAGTGGACGAACAAGTAAAGGATTACATCGAATTTCTCAACTCTACAGAAGAATATGTTGAAGCTACTTTTGAAGAACTCAAGTCTATAGAAATAATTGAAGACATTTTTGAAAAGGAGGAGACACCTCTCAACCCTGTCATGACACATACCAAACCATTTGTGGGTGTCTATGAGCCTCCTCATCCAGAAACAACTATCCTCTGGAATGCACCGGTAGCCCCACAGACAGAGATTATTGATTTTATCTTCCCTCCGCAACAAGATTTGGATTGTGGTTTCTACAAGGAACATCCCTTAGATCCATATTTGATAGATGTTAATAACCAACATTGCTACGATGAAGGGATAGTGCATCAACTAATGAACTTTTCTTCTGAGCCTCAAGAGCACTACATTATCAATGATGTCGTTCAAATTTCCTACAACTATTTTCCACCTCAAATTGAGCAACAAATAATAGGTCAACGTCACTCAGGTTGTTTCCCTATATGATCTGACAATGCTCATTCTGTATGGGGAAGGATACAAGAAGCTAAAATCAAAGTAAAGATTAATGAATGGTGGAGAAAGAAACCACCAAAAGAATATGTCAATCAAGTTCCACCTAGAGCCCCAACATGGTGATAGTATCCACGTCGAGCCATCGACATAAAACAAAAGCACTTGTCCAGAGGCAACCCGATCAATAATTTTGTTTACTTTTAATTTCAAATTAAAATGTTTCTCTAATGTGTTTTTACCTTTTAGATAATTTTGCACTAAAATAAAAATTGCATCGTGAGATGCTATCTTTAGTTTTGATTGGTTTTCATTCTTGAAATTTTGATATGAAGGATGCACACTGATTGGAATGCAACCACATCATGTGGTCCAATCGGCATGAATTTTCCCCTCCATCTCAGATTTAGAGTTTGCTCGGGAAGAGAAAATTTCTAAGTTCGGGGTGGAGGGTGGGTGACGTGGTTTATTAACAAATTCACTCGAGGTTGAAATCCCCGAGCTTTACCAAAACCTTGTGCAATAATACCACCTGCAAGCGGACGCATCTTATCGCAGTATAGTTGAGGATCAAATCCCAAGAGACAACATTTTTAAGAATTGTCGTTAGTCAAATCTAGCTCAAGTAAGACTAATATTTAGAACGATGGGTTGATTCGAGGTTAATTAAACTAATTGCAAGAAAGTAAATAGAAGAATTAAAGTTGGATCTAGATTAATGATATGGAATGACTAGGATGGTCTCAAGTTTCACCACCACTACACATGCAAACACATCCTAACATCAAACATCCAGGAAAGATATAATCATCCAGATGGAGCTGCTGCAAACCCCCCCATACGGGCGTTAGGCTTGTGTAAGCATCACCTTAGGTATCAGATGTCTTGTCACCATCCAGATCACTCACTTACAGCTCTGAAGATACATAAATCCAACTAAGGCTATGGGGCCCCTATACAGGAATTAGGCACATAGAAGTGTCACCGTAGGATAGATGGCTCGTCCCCTCATAGATCACACACTTATGACCTCAAGGAATCCTATCAGAAGTTCTCGTCAAGGAGTCAACCGCGCTAATCGACAAGCAAGCAGGTGATTAATATACAAGCAAACATCGACGATTAACAAAGAAGATACAAAATCCAACTAAGGCATGGCCCTCCCTGAGGGATGTTTAGGCCACAGAAGCGTCACCGTAGGCTAGATGGTTCATCCCCTCATGGATCATACACTTACGACCTCAAGGAATCCCATTCTATTTCTAGTTTGGGAGTCATCCTCATTAATCAACATTCTACCCCTACATATAGAAGTTCTCACAACAAAGGGAAGAACAAGATGAAAACAAGTAAGTAATCATTCTGCAAACATTAATGATTAATAATGAAATGAAAAGTTATATACATTGCCTTGGAATGTTGAATGAAAAGACATGAAAGCATGGGTAGCGGGGATAGTCCCCACACCCCAGTGAAAAGGAACTACTCGCTCATGATGCAAGAAACAAGAAGAATAAGAGAGAGGGAAGATTCTGCCATGGGCATGATGCTGAAGGTTGTTGCACCTCAGTGAAGATGATGTGGTCTTCTAAATCATGTCGGAGTAGATCTAGATGAGGAGGAAGAACAACCAAGGCAGGCCTGGTGGATCTCCTTCTCTACCTTCCTTCTCGTCTTGGCTTCCTTGCTCACAGCAAGAGGAGCATGTGAAGTAGCAATGGTGTGGATGTACGTGGAGGGATATGGATCGACCCTTGCATTTGGGCAGCCTGGCGGCGTCCCCAGGTCAATCCCCAAATGAGGACCCTTGTGGTCCTATTTATAGGCTCGAGTCTGGCCCTCACATTTTTGGTGTGAGCCCTTCTCATAGTTTGGTCTTAACAATTTGGAGACCATTTAGATGACCAAACGATCTTCATGCACTCAGCCTTCAACTAGTCTTGTGCTTTAGAGGAACAAATGGTCTACAACAACCGGTTTTACAGATCGATCAAACGGTCTATTATCCAAATGGTTTTGGAATATATCCACCAATCGGTCTTGCCTATTGGTCCGTGTCCAACTAGTTTCCATTCCAAATGGTTTGGAGTTCTATTCTCCAAACGGTCATCAGTTTAACCGGTCTTGGAGACTGATAATCATCCAAATGGTCTCTGCTACAATGTTTGCTGCTCTAGCGGTCGCGGATCTTTCTCCAAACGATCTTGCAAGACCATTCTTGCTACTTATATGATCTGGGACTCCAAACGGTCTTGCAACTCCTTGATCGGTCTCATGATTAGGTTCTCTAATCCACACAGTCTCATGCATGTGGCTTCCAAATGGTTTGCGCCTATCGGTCTTGAGAGATCGATGGTATACGATCGACCTTGGAGACCAATCGTTGTGCAACCGATCTTCAGCAATTGTTCAACCGATCTCGGTCTCGCGGATCAGCGTAGCTCCAAACAGTCTCGTAGATGTAGTTTTATCGGTCTTGAGAACGTGCAGGTGGCACGATGGAGAGGTGGGCATTGAGGGGCATGGGTGACGGTGGCGGCTAAGGTGGATGGCAGAGGTGCCAAAGCTACTGGTGTGAGGACAGAAGCAGAAAGGGAAAGACGTCGTTGCTGTTGTGGGCTAGGGTTTGCAGGTAGATGGATGAAGGTGATGATGGAAGAGATGCACTTCATCGCGGTTTCAGGATGGCCGCTTCCTAACGGTCTTGGTGAAAGGCTGGCCAAATGGTCTTCATGATCCTATGGCCGCTCATAGAGTCTTGCGAGGGTGCTTCTCATGCGGTCTTGAGATCGTATGAAGGGGAAAGCACTCAAAACCTTTAACCGTTTAGATGAAACTGGTTGGCCAAAACTGTTAGAGTCAAGATTGTTGGGGTCATCACCGTTAGTAATGGTGATGATGGTGGTAGAGTATGGAGAGGATAAAAGGATGATGTTGGTGAATATGGAGGTGTAATGAGCTCATGTTTCCAAGACTAAGGGATCAAGACCGGTTGGACAAACTGAATGGGCAAACCGTTTGGTGCAAGACATATTGATCAAACCGTTAGGTCAGAATCAATTGATCAGGACAGAGGCTGAGAGGCTTGAGTGAAGGTGAGTTCCAGATGATTGTTGAACCTCATCATGACCTACTTAAAATCAACATAAACTCAGTTAATAACCTTTACAGTTGAACTAATTAAGAAATTTTGCATATTGTGATATCTAGGAGATGAAATCGGATGTATTGAGTCGAACTTGGCTCAAGATGGCGACTGAATATTATGATAAATATGCATTCATCAAAACACCCCGAACTTAAACATTGCACATCCTCGAGTAACACAAAATCTGAAATAGTCACCAAATGAATACTTTCAACTCGTGTGATTGCCTCATCTTCACATCACGATTGTTTTCTTTCTGCTCAGTATGACTAAGTATCTCAACCTCTTGAGACCACTAAAAACATCTTACCATATCTTCATTCTTGAGTTTGCTTTCTAATATCACTTCCTCCTCACTTTTTCCAACAACAAGAATGTCAAAGAGTTTTGTAAGAGTCCAGAGATACCCGCAGAACCACAAGTATGCATCTGATCAAACACTGGTGTTTTTCAGGGTAGTGGAGGCATTCATTGTGCCTTTAGGTAGAAAAGGGCATGAATGGTGGTATGGAAGAAATAAATCTCTCCTCTATTTGACTCGATATTTTTATTTTATGATTGCAATTTCATTGATTGCATTTTTTGTGTGTGAATATCTCCTCTATTTGACTTGAGATTGCATTTTCTTTTTGTGTGCACATTGGAATCTTTTCTTGGTGGTACGCCCCTATTAATTTGTGAGGGGTATGGAAGAAGCAAATGTAGATGGAAGTGGTGTGCCACCCCACTTAGGGTTTGGCACTATTTTGGCTATTTTATGTTTCTTTTTGATGGACAGAGGGGTACAAAGATGATAGAAGAACTGTAGAAGAGAGTTCAGATCAAAATGCAACTTGATTTACAATTCAGTGCACCAGGTTGTTCTCTTTATTGTACTCTGCTCAAATAATGACTTGATGAGGATATGGTGGAGATTCCATGTTATTGTTCCACTAGTCAGTTAGGAAGCACGATGTGTCTGTTCCCTATCAGTTCAATAGACGCTTGTCATTTTTGCATAAGTATCATGATGTTAGGAATTATAAGCTTCACAAGATTATTTCAATCAAAGGGCTTGTTTCAAAAAGTGGTCCATTTGAGGATCTCCTTCGAATAAGGAGGGTGAAATGATTCAAAATGCATAGAAAGAGAAACGAAAAGCATCAAAACTTCATCCAGTATCTGTTCAATTTCTTTGAAAACTTTTAAATTTTTGAAAACTTTGATAAACAATGTAACGAGATCAAAAATGCAATGATGAAATCTTTAATGGCCAAAATAGATGTGTGAAAGTGGAAAGTGAAGTACGTACCACCCACCCTCCACCCTGAACTTAGAAATTTGCTCGTTCCGAGCAAACTCTAAATCCAAAATGGAGGGGAAAATTCATGTTGGTTGGACAACTAGATGTGGTTGCGTTCCTATCAACGTGCATCCTCCATCTGAAAATTTCAAAAATGAGGACTCATCAGATCTAAAAGATGGCATCTCACGATGTGATTTTTTATTTATTGCAAAATTATCTAAAAAGTAAAAACAAAATTAAAGAAATATTCTAATATTAAAAGTAAAAATAAATTTATTGATCGGGTTGCCTCCTGAAAAGCGCCTTTGTTTTATGTCGATGGCTCGATGTGGATACTGTCACCATGGTGGGGCTCTAGGTGGAACTTGAGCTGGACTGGTATATTCTTTTGGTGGTTTCTTTTTCAACCATTCATTAATCTTTACTTTGATTTTAGCTTCTTGTATCCTTCCCCATACAGAACGAGCAATGTCGGAGCATATAGGGAAATAACCTGAGTTATGTTGACTTGTTCTTTGGTGCTCAATTCGAGGTGGAAATAGTTTTAGGGGATCTAGATGACATCATTGATAAAGTAATGTTGTTGATGTTGGTCATTGACATCTATCAGATATGGATCTAGGGGATGTTCTCGGTAGAAACTGCAATCCAAATCTTGTTGTGGAGGGAATATGAAATCAGTAATCTCTGTCTATGGGGCTATCGGTGCATTCCAGAGGATAGTTATTTCTGGATGAGGAGGCTCATAGACACTTGAAAATGGTTTGGTATATTTCATGACATGGTTAAGAGGTGTCTCCTCCTTTTCACAAATGTCTTCAATTGTTTCTATGGGCTTGAGTTCTTCAAAAGTAGCTTCAACATCTTCTTCTGCAGAGTCAAGAAATTCGATGAAATCCTTTACTAGTTCGTCAATAGGTTCATTAGCTGATGGGTCTATTAGAGAAACTTTTAAAGGATCGTCTATCCCATGATTCTCTTGAGTGAGAAGTGACATCTGCTCTATGCAATCAATAAGATATACTTATTCTTGCATGCTTGGTCTCCACATACTTTAAAAAACTTTGAATTTGAGAGTTTTTTTTACCAAGTCTGAGAAGCAAGGTACCTACTTCAACATCAATTAGATCTCTTGCAGTGGTGAGGAATGGATGTCCAAAGATGAGAGGATATCTGGCATCTTCTTTTATGTCCATAGTAAAAAAGTCACACGGAACATAAGAATCTTTGCCTACCTTGACAGGGACATCTTTGAGGATTCCTAACATACGTTTTATCAAATTATTTGCAAGCTGTATAGTTATGCCAGTAGGAAGAAATTCTGAAAATCCTAGCCTCTTCCAAAGGCTAAGCGGCATGATCGAAATGCTAGCACCAAGATCAGCTAGTTCCTTCTTATATGTAGAATCACCAATATTGTTACAACCCCAATTTTTGGGTTCTTTTGGTGAGAAATGTAAATTTATCATATCAAAGATATTTGAAAAAATGATGATTTAATTCGTTTGGAATAAATGAGTTTCGTTTACAATAGCCTTGATGATTGTTTTGTGGACTTTATTGGCTATTGGGCCCAATAATAAGGAAAATACAAAAGAAAACTCCATATTTAATAAGAAATAGAGAAAAGGGAAAATGTCAAAACCTCTAGAAGGCAAAAGTATATAATCCAAAGGTGGATTTCATGCCTCTAGGGTTCCTTGGGTTCCAAGGAGTCTGATGTTGCAAAAAGAAAGCAATAAGAAAAGAAAAGATCAACTAAATATTTCTTTATTAAGAAAGAAATTGAAAACAATGATAAAATGTGGAAAATAAGTTAAAAGAGGTATAATTGAGTTATCCTTGATGGATTTTCGTATCCAAAGGATTCCTAATGTTAAATAGAATGCCAATGAGGAAAATAAAAAGAAAGATAAGAGAAATCCTCAAAAAGAGATATTTTAATAAGAAATAAGCAAGATAATGTGAAATAATGAATATATATGCATCTAGAAGGATAATAAGTATCCTTATAAAAGGTCGAAATCTTGGAGTTTCTTGGGGTCCAAGGAGCTCCAATGGAGAAGAAAGAAAGATAAAATACCAATAATGCAAAATAAGAGGATAATGTGATACATTATTAATGATTTTGGTGGCATTGCTAAAAAGGAAGTATTTTCTACTAAATGAAAATAGAATTTTGTGCCAATGGGTAAAAATCAAGCAATAAAAGAGAATAAGTGAGAGGATTTTCATATTTCTAATTATCCAAGAAATAAGAAATATCAAAGGGATAATTAAGAGAGAGAGAGAGAGAAACTTGCTTCTTCATGAAGGAATTGAATTCCTATTGAAAGAGGGATTGGTTGCTTCGTGGGCAAGCATCCCAGGGCATTGCTACACTCCCCTATATAAAGGGTAAGACCTTGGGCCGAGTCTAGAAGAAACCCCACATATCTCTCTCCCTCTTCTCCTTTGTTTCTTCTTTTAACCCTAGCCATGGGGGTTAATGCAACCCAGAGTGATGTGGAGCTTTGGATGGGAGCTTGATGAGGGCATGATGCTCCCAGGTCCCTGGAGAAGAAGCTCAACCATCGTCCCTTGGCCCTAGCACCTACAAGACGTCGCCGGTTGGCTGTAGGTTAGTCATGGTGGCATACCTACTGGGATCTATTCCAGTTGACCGACCGCATACCAAAGGTACCTTCACCTACGTGAGGGCACGACAGAGGAGGGGGAAGGATCCATGGTGGCCGAGGAGTCCAAATTAGGGAGGTGGAGTCGCGCCATGGGTGACTAGGGTAGCAACGGGCGAGCTGCATAAGGTAGAAGATGACGGACAAGCATTTGACACCTTTGCCCCTCTGAGTCTTAAGGAGTTAAGTGGTCACACAAGGGCATATGTGTAATTCAATTATGTTTCCAAAAGAGCATGTTACATGGAAGATGCCGACGTGGCAGCCCCCTATTGGCCCAAAGTAAGTTAGATTTGCAAAATTCATATCTAACTTACGGTAGCTCGGATGGATGTGCATTATATATGAATTTTGATCAGGAGAACTTAAGGAATACAACAAAAATATATATGAATCCTAATTCTAATTGCAATTCGAAAAGTATTGGAAGTTATTAACTTTAATGTACTAATGATTAAGAAACCCTATTTTGTAGATAATTAATCTATTTAGAATGGTTTTATGGATGATTAAAGTTGATATTAACATGTTAATTGTAAAAAGGTATATTGAGAACAAAAAGGATGAAATTTGGACGTAATTGGTTTAATTTAGAGTTTTATGTGCATAAAATGTTTTAATGGGCCATGAAACCCTAATATTAGTAAATGAGACTATTAATGGCTTTAATTGTTCAATTTCATGATTAAAGTTGAGATAAGATAATTCCAAGCTATTTCAAGTATAAAAGTTCCTAATTGTGGATAATTACCCTTAATGTAGTAATTAGGGTTTTCTAATGGATAAAGGTAGAATTAATGACAAATAGAGTTTATATGTGAATTATACCATAATGAACTATGAATTGATGAGCATAGTGATCTTGTCATGGATTAAAAGGATAAAAATGGTAGATTTAATGTAAAAGAGGCTTAATGGACTTAATTGATGTTTAATTGTGCCTTTAATCCGAAAATAAGGTTATATGTTGTTAAAGGTAACCTTAATAACTTTCGTGAAGGATAGATGAGAAATTAGGGTTTAAAAAAGTAATATGAAGTAAAAACTCTGATTGCAAAGTAAACCCTAAAAGAGGTAGAAATCCTAAAAAGGAATAGAAACCTTAAGTAGCAAGATGGTTTGAATAGATTTTGATAAAAAGGAATTGGATGTGATTTAATGATTCTTGTACTTGCTTGATTGGATTTCCCTTCTTGGTTGATTTTGTCTCAATTCTTCCTGATAGGTATGTGGTTATGCTTATGAATAATTGCTTTCGTTTCACGGCGATTCCCGAACGATTTTATCGGTTGCTTGAAAATAATTGTCAAATGCCTTTTATTACATGCAACTATAGAGTGACTATGATTATCACTATAAATACATATATAACTGTCTTAGATCCAGGTCCTCCTCTGTGGCTTTGCAAAGGCTAAAAAGGGTAACCTAGAGTAAGGTCTGGCTATCATGAGTTAGAAATTGGGCTACCTATGTGTAGTGCCATGAGACTCTTAGCATACCACGAGTTAAGGTGTGGACTACCTACGGGTAGTGCCATGTGACTCAACCCTAGAAACTAATTCACCTGTAAGGTGGGATCATGAGGGGTTTAATTGGGATCTACCATAAGGAAGGTAGAATCCAGGTCCACTGTAGGGAAAATGCAGTGATAGGGTACGCATAGACCGAGCAGTTATATTTAAAACATAAAGTTGCTCGTTATACTGTAATTGACTGCAATACGTTGTTATGGATAATTGCATGATTATTGTTTCCCCCACATACCAGCTTTATGTTGACTGACATTTTGTTTGTCAGCGTTTTAGGTACAGTCACAAGGACAAATAGTAAATCGTCATATTGTGAAATACAAGAATTAAAATACAAGGAGGATTAGTTAGAGTAGAATCCATATGTGGACATAAGTTTAGAGATCCAAGTTTTTAAAAGGTATGTAGAAATTTTATTTTATCACAACTTTTCATTATAGTCGGGTAGAATTTGATAATTATTATTGATTATTTGTCGAACCTTTAATCTGGAAAATGGGATAACGACTCTGACCTCTTGGTCTCCCTTAATTGGGGGTTACTGGGAGGCAGGGTCATTACATTTGGTATCAGAGCATAGGTTCCTCATTTAATCTTTAATAGTTATTAAATTTTACAAACTCAATATAACCCAAGGGAGTTATTAGAGAATTTTCCGAAAGACAGAGGTGTCTAGAAATAGATCACATTTGGGGGTTGGCTAAATTTTCCTCCGCACCACTAGTCGGAATATGATGACTCACATATTAGTGTGACTACCTGGCCAATGTGTCAGGATTTGACTCGAAATAAGATACCATTAGGACGCTCTCATCTTGTTCATCTCTTCTCAACTCAAATGTTGTTAAGGATTATAAGGATTAGGGTTTTCTCTCTTCTCCTCACCCTCTTGAGGTATGGGTAAGGTTGATAAGGTTTAAGGAATCCTCCACCAAATTAACAAAAAGCATGTAAATAAGATGTCATGGACATAATCTTGGTAGATTAAGGGTAAAAGAATAGATACATGCTTAGGTCGTATGACATAAGTTGTCATGCCCTCAGGAGAGACCTGAGGCTAGACCTTCTTGTCAGGAGGATAAGTAAAGAGAGTTAGTCTTGGAGGTAGAAACCTCCATTAAAAGTAGAGACCTGGCACATCCTCTGAGGATGATGCTAACCCTAACCCTAAGTGAAGGTTAGAGAGAGAGAGATGGCATGATGAGTTAGATGTCATGGTAAACTAGGCATTTGGATTGACATGCCTTGGATGCCATATGAGCCATGAGAGGTTGGATGACTGAGTACCTTTGGCGACCCAACCCTGGGAAGGGTCGTGCATGTTAGAGTGATGGATAGTTCCTTAATTGATGAGGTTAGAGAAGAACCTATGGAAACCCCATGAGCTTATATGAGCATGGCATTGTAGGCACCCATAGTACGTCAGTCGTGCTAAAACCCTAGCCAAGGGAGTATGTTGGAAAGCTGATGAGATAAACATAAAGGGGCTAGGGATAACCTCGAGCAAACATAAGTTTGAGCATGGGATTCACCCATGTAGGGGTATGCTTGTGAGCTTGATCCACCTTCATGGAGAGAGGACCTTTAGTAATAAGGTTGGTTGTGGAGTTAGCTCTAGAGAGAGAGAGAAGGAACCATGCAAGAAGGTTGGAAGCCTAGACTCCGAGGTATGAGGAAAAGTGAGGAGTTGAGGATGATGTGACCTAAGTGGATGTTTGTGGTTGCCTCATGCATGATCCTTGGAGGCTGATAATATCTTGGTTGCCATTAGAGGAACCAAACCCTACAGAGAGGATGAGGCTTCTGGTACCTATGTGCCCATGGTGTAGGTGGTTACCTTCTGAGATAGGAAGAAGAGTTCTTTAGACCTGGAGAGGTTTAGTAACAGGTTGTGAGGACTTGTACCTTGTTGTTTGTCCTTAAGGAGGACTCAACTTTGAAGTGTTGCTCGAGTAGAAAGATGACAGGAAGTGTGTGTCATACCTGGTACATGTTTGGTTTGTGGTTAAGAGGTTGAGCAGATAGTTGGACATCAGAGAAGTGAACATAGGGTTCCTAGGCCTAAGAGGGGAAGTGGTGTACCCAATGATCATGATTCGATCATGGTACTCCTCATGGTTAGAGGAAAAGGGAAACCCCTTAAGTTTAACGTATGTTTGATGAACCCATCACAACAAAGTTGATGACATGGAAGGTATGATCTTGATGCAATGTTGAGGATGAGAACAAGTGTGACCTAGCATGGTTTAATAGGTGGTCTGCTTGTGCCTTAGTAGCTTTCTAGGGTTAAGCATGCTCATGTGAATATAAACCCTAAGGATGTTTGTGACCTTGTTGTCAAGGGTTGTAGTTCCTCCCATCCTAGGAGAGGGACCCTTTGGTAGGGTGTATACTAGTTTGGTGGGTTTTGAGGGAACCTAAAGAGGTCTCATAGGATCTTGAGAAGCTAAGTGAAAAGTACATGGTATGAGAATAAACCTATAGACCCATAGATAACCATCTCTAAGTGCATGTGGATGTGTTACCATGGAGGTAACCGATATGGGTCCTGACCAAGGTAGACAGGTTGCCATGACCCCTATGAAAGGATGAAAGTCAGCCCATGAAGGCAGAGAGAGATGACGAAGGCTTGGGTAAGGTTCTAAGTTGAACATGTACTATGCTAGAATCCTAAGTCTATCCTAGGGTCAGGTAGGGATAAGACCGATGGAAGTAGGAGTTTCCTAATTCCCTAGTTGCAAATGACCATAGGGTCGGGAGGTAACATCTATCATTGTTTGAGGGCCATGGGTTAGGAGATTGATCACCTTCATGAATTCATGGGACCCAAAGGGTAGATGAGTAGGGCACTCTCTGGATGCATAAGGGAAGAGGGATGACCCCAAAAGTGTCGACACCCTATGTACCTAGAGGAGATAACTAAGGAATGTGTGTGGACCCAAGTATGTTCGAAACCGGTTTTCCATGGAAGTAACTTTGATATCGAGATGGTTGTGATATAGAGGCATAAGCTACAAGTTGCAATTTAGATTTAAAGGTGTACTGGCAAGGTGGGATGTACCGTCTCCACTCTTGGAACATGAAGAACATTGTATTTGGACTGCAGCCAAATGCTTATTTCCTATTGTTATGGGAGTGAGAGATAGGACAATACGCATGCCATACACCAAGGATAAAAGATGATGTTAGTTGGAACGTTGCTATGAGGTATGAGAACATAGATGATAACATGCCCTTATGGGGTGAATGATACATTGATGGTTTACAAACCCTAAGAGTTATAAGGTAGTCATCTTATGAGGATGTTTTTATCATGAGCTATGAGTTATACAAGGCTGAGTTTGAAAAACCAAGAGAATAAGCTCAGAGTTTTCTTGATGAAGATAGACTAAGAGCTGAGATGAGGTAATAAGTGAAATACATGGAGGCGTATGTCTTCAACTTTACCTAACACCTAAGGATGTGAAGTGGTAATGGATACTCTGGATTGGATACAACTGCCTAGTTTAAATGGAGGCTAGAAGAGGTTGATAGGATAACTCCAGTTGGAAAAAGAGATAAGTTTGGCTAACACTCAGAGGTGACACGATCTGTCTAACAAGTAAATGGTTGTTTGGTTAGCCAGCCTAGTCCTTGATGCAATGAAAGGATGGTTGTAGAACCTCAGATGCACTTCCCTAAAAAGGAAGGTGTGAAAACCCTGATTAGAATGGTTTAGGGTTTATGAGGAATCGATCTTAAGGAATCATGAAAATAAAGGAGATCATGATTTAAGATTACCATATACCATGGTACTATCAAGATAATAAGTGACAATAGTACTTTGGATGATTAAGATGAAGTTGCATGGGGTATGTTTCCATGCAAGCCAGGAGGTGAAGGACGAACACCAGTAACCCAGTGTATCGATATAGAGGATAAAAGAGTCCTTGAGAGGGAATGGGGGTTCATCACTATGGATATCGTGTTAAGTCTCCCCTAGACCAAGGAAGGTCAAGATGCAATATGGGTTATGGTAGATCGCCTTACCTAGATGACATGAGAAAGAAAGAGTACTGTCAAGGGTCATATCCAGTTGAACTACATGTGAGAAAGAGATGGTTCATCTACACCATGATGTGAGTTCAAAGGTTCATGATTATAACCTAAAGATTCACTTCCATAAGGTGGAAGTAGATGCATGAAGAACTCGATGTTAGTACAGTTTATCACCCCCAACTAATGGTTAGTATGATCTAGACTAGAGGGTCTGATGACAGCATGTGTGCTCATTCAGGGAGACAATTCTTATCTTCAGTAAGATGTGATGATAACCACCATAGCCAGTATCGGGATGTAATGAATCTCTACAAGGGAGGTTGTGTCAGTCACCACTTCATTAAGATGATGTTGGTAAAGGAACCTCGTGAAGGTCAAGAAAGGACCACTGTGTGTGCAGAGGAAGTCGCCTTGATCATGTAATGGCTAAAAGGAGCCCAGAGACGACATGAGTTGTAAGTTGATGCAAAGTAGACTGACATGTAGTTCACTATGGGAGAATATGTAACATGAAATCCAACCCCTCTAAGTTATAGCGAAGAGAGCTGAGTCCCCGATGCATGGGCTCTTTTGACATGGTTTGGTGGAGAAGGTTAATTTTTCCCTTACCCCTCAGGATAATGTGATGTGTGATGAGTTTCATGTGTCCAATTTAGAGCACTATGTGAGGTACCCGGACCATGTGCAGAGCAATAAAGCTAGTGAGCCCCAAGGGAGGCTGAAATGAGCTGAGTCACCTGTGAGGTTTATAGATGCCAATGTGAAAGAACTCAGAGGAAAAAAATATGTGATGATAAAGGTTCTTTGGAAGTTCCATGGATAGGGTAAAGCCACATAGGGGCTAATGATGGACATGTAAAAGTCTTATCCTGAATTGTTTGTTTGCTTGATGGAATTTTGAGGACAAAATTCTTATAAGAGGGGAAGGATGTTACAACCCCAATTTTTGGGTTCTTTTGGTGAGAAATGTAAATTTCTCATATTAAATATATTTAAACAAATAATGATTTAATTCATTTGGAATAAATGAATTTCGTTTACAATAGCCTTGATGATTATTTTGTGGGCTTTATTAGCTATTGGGCCCAATAACAAGGAAAATACAAAAGAAACTCCATATTTAATAACAAATGGAGAAAAGGGAAAATGTAGAAATCTCTAGAAGGCAAAAGTATATAATCCAAAGGTGGATTTCATGCCTCTTGGATTCCTTGGGTTCCAAGGAGTCTGAAGTTGCAAAAAGAAAGCAATAAGAAAAGCAAAGATCAATTAAATATTTCTTTATTAAGAAAGAAATTGAAAACAATGATAAAATGTGGAAAATAAGTGAAAGGAGGTATAATTGAGTTATCCTTGATGGATTTTCGTATCCAAAGGATTCCTAATGTTCAATTGAATGCCAATGAGGAAAATAAAAAGAAAGATAAAGAGAAATCCTCAAAAAGAGTTATTTTAATAAGAAATAAGCAAGATAATGTGAAATAATGAATATAGATGCATCTAGAAGGATAATAAGTATCCTTATAAAAGGAATTTCGAAATCTTGGAGTTTCTTGAGGTCCAAGGAGCCCCAATGGAGAAGAAAGAAAGAGAAAATACCAATAATGTAAAATAAGAGGATAATGCGATACAATATTAATGATTTTGGTGGCATTGCTAAAAAGGAAGTATTTTCTACTAAATGAAAATAGAATTTCGTGCGAATGGGTAAAAATCAAGCAATAAAATAGAATAAGTGAGAGGACTTTTGTATTCTAATTATCCAAGAAATAAGAAATATCAAAGGGATAATTAAGAGAGAGAGAGAGAAACGTGCTTCTTCATGATGGAATTGAATTCCTATTGAAAGAGGGATTGGTTGCTTTGTGGCAAGCATCCCAAGGCATTGCTACACCCCCTATATAAGGGGTAAGACCTTGGGCTGAGTCCAGAAGAAACCCCATGTATCTCTCTCCCTCTTCTCCTTTGTTTCTTCTTTTAACCCTAGCCATGGGGGTTAATGCAACCCGGAGCGATGTGGAGCTTTGGACAGGAGCTTGATGGGGGCACGATGCCCCCAAGTCCCTAGAGAAGAAGCTTAGCCATCGTCCCTTGGCCGTAGCACCTACACGACGCCGCAGGTTGGCTGTAGGTCAGCCATGGTGGTAGACCTACTGGGCTCGATCCCAGTCAACCGCTCGCGTACTAGAGGCACCTTCACCTGCGTGAGGGAACGACGGAGGAGGGGGAAGGAGCCATGGTGGTCGAAGAGTCCAAATCAGGGAGGTGGAGCCGCACCATGGGCGACTAGGGTAGCAGCGGCCGAGCTGCGTAATGTAGAAGATGACGGATATGCATTTGACATCATTTCTCGTCCGAGTCTTAAGGAGTTAAGTGGTCATGCAAGGGTATATGTGTAATTCAGTTATGTTTCTAAAAGAGCATGTTGCATGGAAGAGGCCGATGTGGCAGCCCCCTATTGGCCCAAAGTAAGTTAAATTTGCAAAAGTCATATCTAACTAACGGTAGCTCGGATGGATGTACATTATATATGAATTTTGATCAGGAGAACTCAAGGAATGCAATAAAAATATATTTGAAGTCTAATTCTAATTGCAATTCGAAAATTAATGGAAGTTATTAACTTTAATGTATTAATGATTAAGAAACCCTATTTTGGAGATAATTAATATATTTAGAAGGGTTTTATGGTGATTAAAGTTGATATTAACATGTTAACTGTAAAAAGGTATATTGAGAACAAAAAGGATGAACTTTGTATGTAATTGGTTTAATTTAGAGTTTCATGTCCATAAATATGTTTTAATGGGCCTTGAAACCCTAATATTAGTAAATGAGACTATGAATGGCTTAAATTGATCAATTTCATGATTAAAGTTGAGATAAGATAATTCCAAGCTATTTTAAGTATAAATGTTCCTAATTGTGGATAAATACCCTTAATGTAGTAATTAGGGTTTTCTAATGGATAAAGGTAGAATTAATGACAAATAGAGTTCATATGTGAATTAGACCATAATGAACTATGAATTGTTGAGCATAGTGATCTTTTCATTGATTAAAAGGATAAAAATGGTAGCTTTAATGTAAAAGAGGCTTAATGGACTTAATTGATATTTAATTGTGCCTTTAATCCGAAAATAAGGTTATATGTTGTTAAAGGTAACCTTAATAACTTTCGTGAAGGATAGATGAGAAATTAGGGTTTAAAAGAGTAAAATGAAGTCAAAAATCTAATTGCAAAGTAAACCCTAAAAGAGGTAGAAATCCTAAAAAGGAATAGAAACCTTATGTAGCAAGGTGGTTTGAATAGATTTTGATAAAAAGCAATTGGATGTGATTTCAGGATTCTTGTACTTGCTTGATTGGATTTCCCTTCTTGGTTGATTCTGTCTCAAATCTGCCTGACATGTATGTGGTTACGCTTATGAATAATTTCTTTAGTTTCACGGTGATTCCCGAATGATTTTATCGATTGCTTGAAAATAACTGTTGGATGCCTTTTGTTACATGAAACTATAGAGTGACTATGATTATCAGTATAAATACATATATAACTGGCTTAGATCTGAGTCCTCCTCTGTGGCTTTGCAAAGGCTAAAAAGGGTAGCCTAGAGCAAGGTCTGGCTATCGTGAGTTAAAAATTGGGCTACCTACGTGTAGTGCCATGAGACTCTTAGCATACCATGAGTTAAGGAGTGGACTACCTATGGGTAGTGCCATGTGACTCGACCCTAGAATCTAATTCACTTGTAAGGTGGGATCATGAGGGGTTTAATGGGGATCTACCATAAGGAAGGTAGAATCCAGATCCACTACAAGGACATAGGGTACGCATGGAACGCACAGTTATATTTAAAACATAAAGTTGCTTGTTAAATTGTAATTGACTGCAATACGTTGTTATGGATAATTGCATGATTATTTTTCCCCCCACATACCAGCTTTATGCTGACCGACGTTTTGTTTGTCGGCATTTTAGGTACAACCAAAAGTTCAAACAGTAAATCGTCATATTGTGAAATACAAGAATTAATATACAAGGAGGATTAGTTAGAGTAGAATCCATATGTGGATAGAAGTTTAGAGATCCAAGTTTTCAAAAGGTATGTAGAAATTTTATTTTATCACAGCTTTTCATTATAGTCTGGTAGAATTTGATAATTATTATTGATTATTTGTCAAACCTTTGATCTGGAAATTGGGATAACGGCTCTGACCTCTTGGTATCCCTTAATTGGGGGTTATTGGGAGGCGAGGTTGTTACAAATATGGCATGAGATACCAAAAGATCCAGGATCCTTCTATTTTTTGGGCATCTTTCTTTGAATAATATCGGAAGTAGTAGTTGCTAGTTTAACCGTCTCAACTTCCTTGGTTTTGTATTTCCTTGTGAGGAGAGACTTCAAGTACTTTGTCTAGGCTGGTATCTCTACCAGCGCATCTAGAAAGGGTATAGCAACATGAAGTTTCTTCATAGCTTCCTTGAACTTGTTGAAACGGGTATCAAGCTTCGTTCGCCATAGATGAGCTGGAAAAGGGATACAAGGCTTGTATACATGGATATTAGGTTCTGGTGTTGCTTCTTCCTTTTTTGTAGTAGGTTTCACAGAATTTTCTTTGTTTGACTTATCATTGCTTGGCTGCTCCTTCGGAATAGATTCAGGTTCTTTGTCAACTTGATCATTCACCTGGTCTTGTTCATCTATGACAACCACTGGTGTCTTGGTAGGAGGGTCAGGATATACATTACCAAAACGAGTCATAACAGCCTTCAACTGCTCAGGATGTTTAGGGTTGTTCTCCAATTGACCACCGAAACCTCCAGAAGGTGGTTTCATACTAGCTGCAAGTTGAGCTAATTGAGATTCAATAGCCTTCTGATGGGCTTGTTGGTTAGCTACCATAGTTTGTGGGCTAGCTATCAATGTTTGTTGTGACTGTAACATCTTCTCAATGGTAGATAAATTGTCATCAGGAGAAATGGGGCTAGCTTGTGGACCTTGTTGGTGGTTCTGGTAAGGGATTTGGTTGAGATTTTGAAATTGAGAATTGTTCTGATAATTGTTGTAGTTCCTATTCTGAAAGTTACCCTTAAAGTTTCCTTGATTTCTGAAACTTTGTTGTTGGTTATACTGGAATCTTAGTGGCCCTTGTTGTTGATTATTTTGACCAAGTTGTCACGATTTTTCTGCTCCTATGGATTTCCATATTGAAAACCAGTATGGTTCCTATTTTGATTCGGATTGTAGTATCCTTGACCAGGAATGGTGTTGACAACATTAAGATTTTCCGATTCACTATTATCTCCTTGGCCAGATGCGTTACTTAGAACAACATCATAGAGAACATTGTATGCTAAAGTTGAATGATCAGTATCTTTAAATGCTTCACAGAACAGTGAAGCTGACTTGATCTGTTCTTGTTGTTGGGGGGTGAACGTCCTCTTCCAAAAGCAGCAAGTGATGATTCGATATGTTCTTGCTTAGCAACTAAGAGTTTGAGGGTTTCAACGATAGACTTGTATTCTGGAATAAGTTCAGCCATATCTACCTTCAATACTCCCTTACCTACAAATCTACCACACTTTGCTTGATTTTCAGCTCCAAGGGTGACAACCTTCCATGCGCTGTCATAACTTTGATGCATGAAATTCCCTCCATATGAGGAATCTGAGAATCTCTTGATATCATCATACACACCCCTATAGAAGATCTTGATGAGTTGATTCTTGGGAATGCCATGGTGTGGACCCTTGCGTAGAAGCTCTTTATATCTTTCCCATGCTTCCACAAGGGTTTCTCCAGGGGCTTGAGTGAACATTGTTATTCGACCCCTAATTTCATAGGTGAGAGATGGAGGGTAAAGTTTTTCTAGAAAATTTTTTTGCAGTTGTTCCCATGTAGTGATGGGCTCACATTGCAAGGAGTTGTACCAACTCATAGCTCTATCAGCAAGCGAATACTTCAAAACACAGTCTAAAGGCATCGTTGGAAACTCCATTTACTTTGTCATGGCACATAGATCAATAAACCTCAGAAGATGTTCTTGACTATCTTCTCCTTGTTTACCATAGAATGGGTTGTTTTGAAGCAAGGTGATCCAGTGTGCCCTTATCTCAAAATTTGGAGCATTGATAGGAGGAGGTTGTACTGGGTGATGAACGTCAGCAGCTTTAGGGACGGAGGACTCCTAAGGTCTTTTTGCAATTTTGTTGCTTGTGCTGCTTCTTGTGCTACTCGGATCTCTATTTAAACTACAAGTCTTGCCTCTAGCATAAGCCTATCTCTTTGTGCAGCAAGGGCTTGAGCTACCCTTTGGGCTATTTCCTCCTCTTGAGCCATTCTTGCTTGGTTCTCTCTGTTCTGACGATGGAAGGTTCTGTCTATCTCAGGATCAAAGCTCGCAGTGAGTCTGGGACTGCTCGAACGGTGCATACACTATGCTTTGGGGGTACCTGAAATGGAAAAATATTTTTGAAGTAAGAGTGACGGAGTAGAACCGAATTCAAGTGGATGATCAATTGCATCAAAAGAAAAAGCAAAATCCTAGATTAGCCTCAAAAGAACTAGAGTTGACTAACTGATTATGTTGTCCCTAGAAATGGTGCCAGAATTTGATGTGGTTTATTATCACACTAACAAATTCACTCAGGGTTGAAATCCCTGAGCTTTACAAAAACCATATGCAACAATACCACCCGCAAGTGGACGGGTCTTATCACAGTATAGTTGAGGATCGAATCCCAAGAGACAACATTTTTATGAATCGTCGTTAGTGATGAGTGTATATTCATCATGAAATTCAATTGCCTTTTTGGAACAATTTCATCTCTATTCCACATCTTTTCACCCTAATATGAATCACAATGCACAAAACTACTTAGTTGATTCAATAATCAAGATTTTAACTAAATATCTTTCATTTAATGCAGGAAAATCAAGCAACTCCATGCATACGGTCTCAAGACCGTTTGGATCCTTGCGGTCTCAAGACCGTTTGGGTCCACGCGGTCCCAAGACCGTTTGGTCCCATGCGGTCTCAAGACCGTTTGGTCCCATACGGTCCCAAGACCGTTTGGTCCCATGCGGTCCCAAGACCGTTTGGTCCCATGCGGTCCCAAGACCGTTTGGTCCCATGCGGTCTCAAGACCGTTTGGTCCCATACGGTCCCAAGACCGTTTGGTCCCATGCGGTCTCAAGACCGTTTGGTCCCGTGCGGTCCCAAGACCGTTCGACACAAGCGCAAGGATCAATTGAAGAACTAAAGCCGCACGACCACACCAAGGCCAGGACCGATCGAAGCAAACCGTTTGGTGCCCAAACGGTCTCCAAACTGTTTGGTGCCCAAACGGTCTCAAGACCGTTTGGCGCCCAAACGGTCTCCAAACCGTTTGGCGCCCAAACGGTCTCCAAACCGTTTGGGATCAGATTTGAACCTATAAATAGACCCCCAGGGTCCCCATTTGAAGGTATCGGATCCGGACGCCGATAGGCTGCCAGAGCACCACCCCGATCAAGTTCCGCTCCATCTACTGCTATTGTTGCATCCAAGGAGGCCGAGAAGAGAAGGAAGACGGAGCAAGGAGCGCATCTTCTTCACCGGGCTGCGACCACTCTCTGCACCGAGCTCATGGCGGATCTCTCTTTCTCTCTCATCCTTCTTGTATCTCGCATCATGAGCGAGTAGTCCACTTCCGCTGGGGTGCGGGGACTAGCCCCGCTGCCCATGCAAACCATGTTCTTTTGTTAAAACTTTCCATGGCAATGTATATAACTCTTCATTTTGTCGTTTATCGTTAAGCTCGTAGGTTGGTTATGTGCTTGTTTTCATCTTTGTGCTCCCTATGTTGCGAGAACTTCAATGCATGGGTATGAACGTCGTTTAGCAAGTTAGACTCCTTGACGAGAACTTCCGATAGGATTCCTTGAGGTCGTAAGTGTGTGATCCGCGAGGGGACGAGCCATCTAGCCTTCGGTGACGCTTCTGTGCGCCTGACGCCTGTATGGGGGGTTCACAGCCTTAGTTGGATTTTGTATCTTCTTGTTAATCGTCGATGTTTACACGTACTATAATCGCTTACGTGCTTATCGGTTGACGCGGTTGACTCCTTGACGAGAACTTCCGATGGGATTCCTTGAGGTCGTAAGTGTGTGATCCACGAGGGGACAAGCCATCTAGCCTTCGGTGACGCTTCTGTGCGCCTGATGCCCGTATGGGGGGTTCACAATCTTAGTTGGATGTTGTATCTTCAGAGCCGTAAGACATGTGATCCGGATGGTGACGAGACATCTGATACCTATGGTGATGCTTACGCGGACCTGACGCCCGTATGGGGGGTTCTGCAGTAGCTCTACTTGGAGTGTTATATCGTGCCTGGATTGTTTGCAAAAGAGTATGTTTGTGTGTGTAGCGGTGGTCAAACCCGGTACCATCCCAGCGATTCCATATTATTGATCTAAACCTATATTTTATTCCGCATTTACTTTCTTGCAATTAGTTTAAACAACCCAAATCAAACTATTGTTCTAAATATTAGTTTTACTTGAGCTAGATTCAACTGACAAGGATTCTTAAAAACGTTGTCCTTTGGGTTCGATCCTTAACTATACTGCGATAAGACCCGTCCTCTTGCGGGTGGTATTGTTGCACTTGGTTTTGGTAAAATCTCGGGGATATAAACTCCGAGTGAATTTGTTAGTGCATTCAAAAACCACATCAAATTCTGGCGTCGTTGCCGGGGACAACGGAATCAGTCAGTCAAATCTAGTTCTTTTAAGACTAATCTAGTATTTTGTTTTCTCTTTTTGAAACTATCGCTTATCTACTTGATCTTTATTCTACTTTATGGATCTCATTTTCAAATCCTCCTAATTTTCAGGTGCATGCACCGATCAGACAGTCCCGGACTCACAGCGAGCTTCGATCCTGAAATAGATAGAACCTTCCATCGTCAGATCAGGGAAAATCAGGCAAGAATGGCGCAAGAAGAAGAAGTAGCCCGAAGAGTGGCTCAAGCCATCAATGCGCAGAGAGAGAGGCTCATGCAAGAAGCTAGAGCTGCGGTTCAACAGGAGATCTTAGCAGCACAGGCAGCAGCGCAAGCAGCGGAACTTCAGAAAGATCTTAGAGAGTTCTCTATCCCAAAGGCTGCAAATGTCTATCATCCGGTGCAGCCTCCTCCCATCGAAGCTGCCAACTTTGAGATTAGAGCACATTGGATAACTTTGCTTCAAAACAACCCCTTCTACGACAAACAAGCTGAAGACAACCAAGGTCATCTTCTGAGATTCATCGACTTGTGTGCCATGATAAAGCAAAATGGGGTCTCTGATGATGCCATTCGACTCCGTCTTTTCAAGTACTCTCTTGCTGATAGATCCATTAGTTGGTACAATTCACTACAGAGTGAAGTACCCATCACCACCTGGGAGCAGCTCCAAAACGCTTTTCTGGAAAAGTTCTACCCCCCATCTCTTACATATAAAATCAGGGGAAGAATCACAAATTTCACTCAAGCCCCAGGAGAAACCCTTGCCGAAGCTTGAGATAGGTACAAGGAGCTCCTACGCAAATGCCCACACCACGGAATTCCTAAGAACCAACTGATAGAGATCTTCTACAGGGGTGTGGAGGATGACGTAAAGATGTTCCTTAATTCCTCGTCTGGAGGGAACTTCATGCGTTAAAGTTACGACAACACATGGAGAGTTGTCACCCTTGGAGCAGAAAATCAAGCCAATTGGGGCAGATCTGTGGGTAAAGGAGTCTTAAAGGTAGCCATGGCTGAAGCTATCTCGGAATACAAATCTATAGCTGAAACTTTGAAGGTCTTAGTTGCAAAGAAAGATCACATAGAATCATCCCTTGCTGCAATCGGAAGAGGACATTCTCCTACTAGGCAACCAGAACAAGTCAATTCCACTTCTTTGTTTTGTGAAGCATGCAGAGGCACTGATCATTCCACATTGTCATGCAATGTTCTCTACGATGTTGTTCTAAGTAATGCATGTGGACAAGGAGATAATTTCCAGATGGAAAATCTTAATGCTATTAACACCATCCCTGGGCAGAACTATTACAATCCAAATCAAAATAGGAATCACCCACGCTTCCAATACGGAAACCCTTCAGGAGCTATGAACTCACATCAATTTGGTCCGAACAATCAACCGAAGGGCCCATCTGGGTACCAGTTTAACCAACAACAGAACTTTGGAAATCAAGGAAACTTCAAAGGAAACTTTCAGAACAGGAATTACAATAATTATTAGAACAACTCTCAGTATCAAAACCTGAACCAAAAACAAAGTCAGGCAGGGTCCATCCCTTCTGATGACAAGCTATCTACCATTGAAAAGTTGTTGCAAACACAACAAACGATGATAGTCAACCAACAAGCCCAACAAAAGGCTATTGAAACTCAACTAGCTCAACTTGCTGCTAGTATTAAGCCACAAGCTGGGGTCTTTGCCGGACAACCTGAGAACAATCCAAAACATCTTGAGCAGTTGAAGGTTGTCACCACTAGATCAGGGAAAGATTATTCGGATCCCCCAGCGAAGACAACTGTGGTTATCCCTGACGAGAGTGAACCTATGATAGTCCAAAACTTGACAACACCGGAATCACAACCGAAGGAAAGCAAGACTGATAAGGGAAGTTATGAAAAAGTTGCCGATGAAGAAGTAGAGACACCAGAGCCAGATATTCCTGTATATAAGCCTCGTGTTCCTTTCCCATCCCGTCTGAGGCAAACCAAGATTGATACTAGATTCATCAAATTTAAGGAGGCTATGAAGAAACTCCATGTTGATATACCATTCTTAGATGCTCTTAATGAGATACCAGCCTGGACTAAGTATCTAAAGTCACTTCTCACTAAGAAGTATATAACTGAAGAATATGAAACCGTAAAACTGGCTACGACCACATCAGATATCATACTCAGCAAGATGCCAAAGAAACAGAAAGATCCAGGATCCTTTGGAATCTCATGTCACATTGGTGACTCATCATGCAAAAAGGGACTGGCAGATCTTGGTGCAAGTATTTCTATTATGCCATTCAGTTTATGCAAGAGATTAGGGTTCACAGAATTGCTTCCAACAGCTATGACCATTCAACTTGCGGACAATTCAATCAAAAGACCGTTAGGAATTCTCGAAGACATCCCAGTCTAGGTAGGCAAGGACGCATATGTTCCATGTGATTTTGTCATCATGGACATAAAAGAAGACACCAGATACCCTCTTATCTTCGGTCGTCCATTCCTCACAACTTCAAGAGCCCTTATTGATGTCGAAGCAGGAACCTTACTGCTAAGGTTAGGCAAAGAGACTCTCGAATTTAAAGTTTTTGAAAGTATGAGAAGACCAAGTATACAGGAGGAAGTCTATCTGATAGATTGTGTTGAGCAAATGTCACAACTAACTCAAGAATATCACGAGTCATGCGATCCCTCGGAAACTTCTCTACACGACCTTTTTAATGACGAACCTATTGACCAACAAGCTAAGGATTGCATCGAATCTCCCAACTCTGCTAAAGAAAATGCTGAAGCTACTTACGAAGAATTAAAGACTACCGAAACTCCAGAAGAAATCAGTGAAAAACCAGAACCTCCTGAAATGAAGCCCCTACCTGAAGGGCTGAAGTATATGTTTTTAGACGATCTCAAAGTTTGTCCAGTTATCATAAACTCTGATCTAACGACCAAACAAGAAGAGAAACTTCTGGAGGTATTAAGGGAGAGCAAGAAAGCCATAGGCTATAAGATGAGTGACCTCACAAGGGTCAGTCAAGCCTTGTGCATGCACAGAATCCCCATGATCGAAGACCATAAGCCAACCATCGAGCATCAACGAAAGTTGAATCCGAATATGAAGGAAGTGGTCCGTCGCGAGATCATCAAACTTCTTACAGCTGGAATAATATACCTGATATCGGAATCACCATGGGTGAGCCCAGTTCATGTGGTACCCAAGAAAGGAGGGACTACCGTTATAAGAAATGAAAACAATGAGCTCATCCCCACTCGAACAGTCACTGGGTGGCGGATGTGTATTGATTATAGAAAATTAAACAAGGCCACTCGAAAGGATCATTTTCCTATGCCCTTCCTCGATCAAGTTTTAGAAAGATTGGCCCATCAAGAATATTTCTGTTACCTAGACGGTTACTCTGGATTCTATCAGATTCCCATACATCCAGATGATCAAGAAAAAATGACTTTCACCTATCCCTTCGGGACATATGCTTTTAAAAGGATGCCATTTGGTCTGTGTAATGCCCCCACAACTTTTCAACGTTGCATGACTGCCATTTTTGCAGGGCTTACTGAAACTGTTATGGAGGTCTTCATGGATGATTTTTCTGTATACGGGGACTCCTTTGATTCCTATCTTAAGCATCTCTCCATGGTCCTCAAACGTTGTGAAGAAGCACATCTGGTGCTAAATTGGGAGAAATGCCACTTTATGGTAAAGGAAGGCATTGTCTTGGGCCACAGGGTTAGCAACAAAGGAATTGAAGTTGATAAAGCCAAGATAGAAGTCATATCTAAATTGGCAATTCCCACAAATGTAAAAGAAGTTTGCACTTTCCTTGGTCACGCTGGATTCTATAGAAGGTTTATACGTGATTTTTCCAAGATAACAAAGCCGATGACCAATCTACTTTTAAAATATGTTGATTTCAATTTCAATGAAGAATGCGTCAAAAGTTTTGATACGCTGAAGAAAGCCCTTACAACTACCCCCATCATTAGAGCTCCCGATTGGGACCACCCCTTTGAAATTATGTGTGATGCCAGTGATTACGCGGTGGGTGCGGTCTTAGGACAATGCATAGAGAAGAAACATTATGTGATCAATTATGCGTCGAAAACCCTCGACGAAGCTCAAAGGAATTATGCTACTACTGAAAAGGAACTTTTGGCAGTCATCTATGCCTTCGATAAATTCAGATCCTACCTTACTGGTTCGAAGGTAATCGTTTACACAGACCATGCTGCTATTCGTTACCTTATGGCAAACAAGGATGCTAAGCCAAGGCTGATCAGATGGATACTCCTTCTATAAGAATTTGACATGGAAATAAGAGATAAAAAGGGGACGGAAAATGTTGTTGCAGATCACCTCAGTCGCATCCACACTCTGGATGCTGAAGGGATCCCGATAAATGACTCCCTACCGAATGATCAGCTTATGAGCGTCTCGGAAGCAGTGACATGGTATTCTGACTTCGTAAACTACCTTGCTGCGGGAGTCATCCATCCCCAGTACACCAGGAACACTCTGAAGAAGTTTATGCATGATGTGAAGCATTACCATTGGGATGAACCATATCTTTTTAAACTTTGCGCTGATGGTCTGTATAGACGTTGTATCGCCGAAGAAGAAGCTCAATCTATTCTGGAACAATGCCACTCGGGACCTGTGGGTGGACATATGAGCTCCAAAAAGACTGCCTTAAAGGTTTTGCAATGTGGATTTTTCTGGCCAACTTTATCCAAGGACTCTTATGATTTTGTCCTATCCTGCGATAGATGTCAAAGATCTGGCAATATAACCAAAAGAGACGAGATGCCACTGAATCTATGGCAAGAAGTCAAGGTATTCGACGTCTGGGGAGTGGACTATATGGGGCCATTCCCATCTTCTAATGGATTCTCATACATCCTAGTGGCGGTAGACTACGTCTCCAAATGGGTTGAAGCTATACCAACCGTCACTAGTGATTCAAAACCAGTCATCAAATTATTCAAAGATATCATCTTCCCACGGTTTGGAGTACCGCGAACCGTGATATCTGACGGAGGCTCCCACTTCATTGAACGAAGCTTTGAAGCTCTTCTAAGAAAATATGGTGTCTCGCATAAGGTGGCTTCACCTTACCATCCACAAACCAGTGGACAGGTAGAGGTCTCTAACCGACAACTAAAGGCTATCCTTGAGAAAACCGTTGGACGTAATCGAAAAGATTGGTCGATAAAAATCAACGACGCCTTATGGGCTTATCGTACAGCTTATAAAACTCCCCTTGGGACTACTTCTTTTCGATTGATATATGGAAAAGCTTGTCACCTGCCAGTCGAATTAGAACATAAGGCATGGTGGGAAATTAAACAATTGAATTTTGATATGAAAGAAGCAGGGCAAGCCAGGATTTTGCAACTCAACGAGTTGGATGAACTTAGAATGATAGCTTATGAGAATGCACGAATCTACAAAGAACGTACGAAACTCTGGCACGATGGACATCTGAAAAGAAAAGACATACAAGTGGGAGATCAAGTTCTGGTTTTCAACTCAAGATTATGGCTATTCCCAGGAAAACTTCATTCCCGCTGGTCCGGACCCTTCATCGTCAAAAACATCTCGCCACACGGTGTTTTCTCTATATGGAGTGAAGCGACAGGGGAATTCATAACAAACGGCCACCGCTTGAAGAGATATTTTACCTCGATTGACATTGGCACTGACACAATGATAGAACTGACAAATCCAAAAGACCCACCACGAAGCTAAAGGACTCTGTCGAGCCAACGACATAAAACAAAGGCGCTCGTCAGGAGGCAACCCGATCAATAAATTTGTTTTACTTTTCCTTTCCAAATTTTGTTTTTACCTTATAGTTAAATTTTCCTTAAATAAAATTTGCCTTATGAGATAGTTTTCTTTCAGAACACGAGATCGGAGTGGCGTTGATCAGAACGAAATCATTCTCGGCAGTCATACCTGGTGTTACCTTTCCCCTCCATCTTGGATTTAGGTTTTGCTCGAGGACGAGCAAATCTCTAAGTTCGGGGTGGGGTGGGTGGTACGTATTCCACTTCCACATACACACCCTCTTTTCATAACTCAATCTGTCTCTATCATAAAATTTTTCAAATTTTTGAACAGTTATTTGATGAATTTTTGACACTTGTTGATAATTTGTAACTAACTTTTTTTTTCTATGCATCTTCAATCATAACATCCTCCTTATTCAAAGCAAATCCTCAAGAGGACTGACTTTTGAAACTTGCCTTTTGCCTGAAACCATCCTGTGAAGCTTATGATTCCTAACATTATAATACTTTTTACAAAATGATAAGTATCTGTCAAACTGATAGGGATCAAACACGTCGTGCTTCCTAACTGACTAGTGGAATAATGGCTCAGAATCCCCACCGGATCTGCATCAAGTCATTATTTGAGCAGAGTATGACAAAGAGAATAACCCAGTTTTGAATTGTAAATCAAGTTGCATTTTGATCTGAACTCTCTTCTACACTTCTTCTATCATCTTCGTATCCCTCCATCCATCAATACCACCAAAATAGCCAAACTTGTGCCAAACCCTAAGTTCGGGGTGGCACGCCATTTCCCCCGTATCCACTTCTTCCATACCCCTTCCAATAAATAGGGGCGTACCACCAAAAATGCAATCTCGAGTCAAATGGAGGACAGATTTGCAAACAAAAGATGCCAAAGTGCACACAAAAAGGAATGCAATCTCGAGTCTAATAGAGGAGAGATCTGCAATAAAGGATGCCATAGTGCACACAAAAAAATATGCAATAAATGAAATTGCAAAACAAATAAAAATCTCGAGTCGAATAGAGGAGAGATTTACTTCTTCTTTCCATATCACCTTTCACTCCTTTTTCTACCTAAGGGAACAATACATGCCCCACCATCCTGAACTACACCAGTGTCAGATCGGATGCATACTTGTTGATTCTGCGGGTATCTCAGAACTCCTACAAAACTCTTCGACATGCTTGGTGTTGGAAAAAGTGGGGAGGAAGCGTTGTTGGGAAACGAACTCAGGAACGAAGCTATGGAAAGACGTGTTTAGTGGTCCCAGGAAGTTAAGGTACTCACTCATACTGAGCATAAAGAAAACATTTGTGATGTGAAGATGAAGAAATCACACAGATCAAAAGTATTTCATTAGGCAACAGTTTCAAACTTTATGTTACTCGAGGACGAGCAACGATTTAAGTTCGGGGTGTTTTGATGAGTGCATATTCATCATGAAATTCAATTGCCTTTTTGGAACAATTTCATCTCTATTCCACATCTTTTCACCCTAATATGAATCACAATGCACAAAACTACTTAGTTGATTCAATAATAAAGATTTTAACTAAATATCTTTCATTTAATGCAGGAAAATCAAGCAACTCCATGCATACATTCTCAAGACCGTTTGGATCCTTGCGGTCTCAAGACCGTTTGGGTCCACGCGGTCCCAAGACCGTTTGGTCCCATGCGGTCTCAAGACCATTTGGTCCCATACGGTCCCAAGACCGTTTGGTCCCATGCGGTCCCAAGACCGTTTGTTCCCATGCGGTCCCAAGACCGTTTGGTCCCATGCGGTCCCAAGACCGTTTGGTCCCATGCGGTCCCAAGACCGTTTGGTCCCATGCGGTCTCAAGACCGTTTGGTCCCGTGCGGTCCCAAGACCGTTCAACGCAAGCGCAAGGATCGATTGAAGAACTAAAGCTGCACGACCATGCCAAGGCCAGGACCGATCGAAGCAAACCGTTTGGTGCCCAAACGGTCTCCAAACCGTTTGGCGCCCAAACGGTCTCCAAACCGTTTGGCGCCCAAACGGTCTCCAAACCGTTTGGGATCAGATCTAAACCTATAAATAGACCCCCAGGGTCCCCATTTGAAGGTATCGGATCTGTACACCGATAGGCTGCCAGAGCACCACCCCGATCAAGTTCCGCTCCATCTACTGCTATTGTTGCATCCAAGGAGGCCGAGAAGAGAAGGAAGATGGAGCAAGGTGCACATCTTCTTCACCGGGCTGCGACCACTCTCTGCACCGAGCTCATGGAGGGATTCTCTTTCTGTCTCATCCTTCTTGTATCTCGCATCATGAGCGAGTAGTCCACTTCCGCTGGGGTGCGGGGACTAGCCCCGCTGCCCATGCAAACCATGTTCTTTTGTTAAAACTTTCCATGGCAATGTATATAACTCTTCATTTTGTCGTTTATCGTTAAGCTTGTAGGTTGGTTATGTGCTTGTTTTCATCTTTGTGCTCCCTATGTTGCGAGAACTTCAATGCATGGGTATGAACGTCGTTTAGCAAGTTAGACTCCTTGACGAGAACTTCCGATAGGATTCCTTGAGGTCGTAAGTGTGTGATCCACGAGGGGACGAGCCATCTAGCCTTCGGTGACGCTTCTGTGCGCCTGACGCCCGTATGGGGGGTTCACAGCCTTAGTTGGATTTTGTATCTTCTTGTTAATCGTCGATGTTTACACGTACTATAATCGCTTACGTGCTTATCGGTTGACGTGGTTGACTCCTTGATGAGAACTTCCGATGGGATTCCTTGAGGTCGTAAGTGTGTGATCCACGAGGGGACGAGCCATCTAGCCTTCGGTGACGCTTCTGTGCGCCTGACGCCCGTATGGGGGGTTCACAACCTTAGTTGGATGTTGTATCTTCAGAGCCGTAAGACATGTGATCCGGATGGTGACGAGACATCTGATACCTATGGTGATGCTTACGCAGACCTGGCGCCCATATGGGGGTTTCTGCAGCAGCTCTACTTGGAGTGTTATATCGTGCCTGGATTGTTTGCAAAAGAGTATGTTTGTGTGTGTAGCGGTGGTCAAACCCGGTACCATCCCAATGATTCCATATTATTGATCTAAACCTATCTTTTATTCCGCATTTACTTTCTTGCAATTAGTTTAAACAACCCAAATCAAACTATTGTTCTAAATATTAGTTTTACTTGAGCTAGATTCAACTGACAAGGATTCTTAATAACGTTGTCCTTTGGGTTCGATCCTCAACTATACTGCGATAAGACCCGTCCGCTTGCGGGTGGTATTGTTGCACTTGGTTTTGGTAAAAGCTCGGGGATATAAACTCCGAGTGAATTTGTTAGTGCATTCAAAAACCACATCAGTTAGTCGAATCTATCTCAAGTAAGACTAATATTTATAATAATGGGTTGATTCAAGGTTAATTAAACTAATTGCAAGAAAGCAAATAGCAGAATTAAAGTTGGATCTAGATTAATGACATGGAATCGCTAGGATGGTCTCGGGTTTCACCACCACTACAAATGCAAACACATCCTAACATCAAACATCCATGCAAGATATAACTATCCAAATGGAGCTACTGCAAAACCCCCATACGGTCGTTAGGCTTGCGTAAGCATCACCTTAGGAATCAGATGTCTCGTCACCATCCGGATCACTCACTTACGGCTCCAAAGATACAAAAATACAACTAAGGCTGGGGCCCCCAATACATGTGTTAGGCACACAGAAGTGTCACCATAGGCTAGATGGCTCATCCCCTCATAGATCACACACTTACGACCTCAAGGAATCCTATCAGAAGTTCTCGTCAAGGAGTCAACCGCGCTAATAGACAAGAAAGTAGGTGATTAATCTACAAGCAAACATCGACGATTAATAAAGAAGATACAAAATCCAACTAAGGCTATGGCCCTCCTTGACGGATGTTTAGGCCACAGAAGTGTCACCGTAGGCTAGATGGCTCATCCTCTCATTGATCATACACTACAACCTCAAGGAATCCCATTCTATTTCTAGTTTGGGATTCATCCTCATTAATTGACATTCTACCCCTACATATAGAAGTTCTCACAACATAGGAAAGAACAAGATGAAAACAAGCAGGTAATCATTCTACAAACATTAACGATTAACACCAAAATGAAAAGTTATATACATTTCCTTGGAATGTTGAATGAAAAGACATGAAAGCATGGGTAGTGGGGCTAGTCCCTGCACCCTAGTGAAAAGGAACAACTTGCTCATGATGCGAGAAACAAGAAGAACTAGAGAGATGGAAGACTCCACCATGGGCATGATGTAGAAGGTAGTCGTAGCTCGGTGAAGATGATGTGGTCTTCTACGTTGTATCAAAGAAGATATGGATGAGGAGGAGGAACAACCAAGGCAGGTCGGGCGGATCTCCTTCTCCACCTTCCTTCTCATCTTGGCCTCCTTGCTCACAACAAGAGGAGCAGGTGAAGTGGCAGTGGTGTGGATGTACATGGAGGGAGTTGGATCGACCCTTGCATTTGGGAAGCCTAGCGGCGTCCCCCGATCGATCCCCAAATGAGGACCCTTGTGGTCCTATTTATAGGGTCGGGTCTGATCCTCACATTTTTGGTGTGAGCCCTACTCACGGTTTGGTCTTAATGGTTTGGAGACCATTTAGATGACCAAACAGTCTTCTATTATTTTCCTCCAAATGGTCTTCATGGACTCAACCTTCAACCGGCCGTATGCTTTCGAGGAGCAAACGGTCTGCAGCAACCAATTTTGTAGATCAATCAAGCGGTCTGTTATCCAAATAGTTTTGGAATATATCCACCAATTGGTCTTGGCTATCGGTCCGCATCCAATTGGTTTCCATTCCAAATGGTTTGGAGTTCTGTGCTCCAAACGGTCTTCAGTTTAACTGGTCTTGGAGACTGATAATCATCCAAACGGTCTCTGCTTTAGTGTTCGCTGCTCTAGCAGTCGTGGATCTTTCTCCAAACGGTCTTGCAAGACCGTTCATTCTTCTTACACGATCTGGGACTCCAAACGGTCTTGCGACTCCTTGATCAGTTTTGTGATCATGTTCTCTAGTCCACATGATCTCGTGCACGTGACTTCCAAATAGTTTGCACCTATCGGTCTTGAGCGATCGATGGCATCCGATAAACCTTGGAGATCGATAGCTACGCAACTGGTCTCCAATGATCGTTCAACCCATCTCGGTCTCGTAGATCAGTGTAGCTCCAAACAGTCTCATGGATGCAGTTCTATCGGTCTTGAGACCGTGCAGGTGGTGCGATGGAGAAGTGGGCAACAAGGGGCATGGGCGACGGTGATGGCTAAGGTGGATGGCGGAGGCGCCAAAGATGTTGGTATGAGGACGGAAGAAGAAAGGGAATGGCGTCACTACTGTTGTGGACTAGGGTTTGAAGGCGGATGGATGAAGGTGATGATGGCAGAGGCGCGCTTCATCGCGGTTTCAGGACGGCTGCTTCCAAATGGTTTTGGTGCAAGGCTGGCCAAACGGTCTTCATGATCCTGTGGCCGCTCATACAGTCTTGTGAGGGTGCTGCTCATGCAGTCTTGAGACCGTATGAAGGGGAAAACACTCAAAATCATTAGGGAAAACCATTTAGATGAAACCGGTTGGCCAAAACTTTTAGAGTCAATACTGTTGGGGTCATGACTGTTAGTAATGGTGATGATGGTGGTAGAGTATGGAGAGGATAAAGGATGATGTTGGTGAAGATGGAGGTGTAATGAGCTCATGGTTCTGAGACCAAGGGATCAAGACCAATTTGACAAACTGAATGGGAAAACCGTTTGGTGCAAGACAAATTGATCAAACTGTTCGTTCAAAATCAATTGATCAGGATAGAGGATGAGAGGATTGAGTGAAGGTGAGTTCCAGATGATTTTTGAACCTCATCATGACCTGCTTAAAATCAACATAAACTCAGTTAATAACCTTGACAATTGAACTAATTAAGCAATTTTGAATATTGTGATATTTAGGAGATGAAAACAGATGTATTGAGTCGAATTTAGTTCAAGATGGCAACTAAATATTATGATGAATATGCATTCATTAGTGGGTGGTACGTACTTCACTTTCCACTTTCACCCATCTATTTCGGACATTAAAGATTTCATCGTTGCATTTTTTATCAAAATTTTCAAAAAAATATTTAGAAGTTTTCAAAGAAATTGAACATATACTGGATGAAGTTTTTATGCTTTTCGTTTCTATTTCTATGCATTTTGAATCATTGCACCCTCCTTATTCGAAGCAGATCCTCAAATGGACCATTTTTTGAAACAAACCCTTTGATTGAAATAATCTTGTGAAGCTTATGATTCCTAACATCATGATACTTATGCAAAAATGAAAAGTGTCTATCTAACTTATAGGGATCAAACATGTCGTGCTTCCTAACTGACTAGTGGAACAATAACATGGAATCTCCACCAGATCCTCATCAAGTCATTATTTGAGCAGAGTACGATAAAGAGAATGACCCAGTGCACTGAATTGTAAATCAAGTTGCATTCTGATCTGAACTCTCTTCTACACTTCTTCTATCATCTTCATACCCCTACATCCATCAAAAAGAAACAAAAATAGCCAAAATAGTGCAAAACCCTAGGTTTGGGGTGGCACGCCACTCCCCTCTATATCTGCTTCTTCCATACCCCTCGCAAATTAATAGGGGTGTACCACCAAGAAAAGATGTCAAATCGCACACAAATAAATGCAATCTCGAGTCGAATAGAGGAGAGATTCACACAAAAAATGCAATAAATGAAATTGCAAATCATATAATAAAAATATCAAGTCAAATAGTGGAGAGATTTATTTCTTCCTTCCATACCACCCTTCACTCTCTTTTCTACCTAATGACACAATGAATGCCTCCACTATCCTGAAAAACACCAGTGTCAAACCAGGTGCATACTTGTTGATTTTGCGGGTATCTCTGGACACTTACAAAACTCTTTAACATGCTTGTTGTTGGAAAAAGTAACGAGGAAGTGATATTGGAAAGCAAACTCAGGAACAAAGATATGGTAAGATGTGTTTAGTGGTCTCAGGAGGTTGAGATACTTAGTCATACTGAGCAAAAAGAAAACAATCGTGATGTGAAGATGAGGCAATCACACGAGTTGAAAGTATTCATTTGGTGACTATTTTAGATTTTGTGTTACTCGAGGATGAGCAACGTTTAAGTTCGGGGTGTTTTGATGAATCAATATTCATCATGAAATTCAATCGCCATCTTGTGCTCATTTCAACTCCATACATCCGATTTCATATCCTAAATCTCACAAAATGCAAAATTGCTTAAATGGTTCAATTGTCAAGATTATTAACTGAGTTTATGTTGATTATATGTAGGTCGTGATGATGATCAACAATCAAATGGAACTCACCTTCACTCAAGCCTCTCAGCCTCAGTCTTAATCAATCAATTTTGACCAAACAGTTTGATCAATCAGTCTTGCACCTAACAGTTTTCCCATTCGGTCTGTCCAACCAATTTTGATCCATTGGTCTCAGAACCATGAGCTCATCACACCTTTATCTTCATCAACTTCACCATCAAACCCACTTCTTCTTAACCCTAATCCGCCCTTTTCTCGCTCACTTTCCATCAATCATCATTACCATCCCTTGCTTCATAATTCACCTTCGCCTTCATCGATTTACCTCAACCGTCCGACAGCATATCTACGCCTCCTTGTGGTTTGGCCATCCAACCAATTTTGCCCATCCATACAGTCTCAAAACCGCATGAGGCCACACAGTCTCAAGACCGTGTGAATCCTCACAGTCTCAAGACCGTATGGGCAACGACAACCGCGTACTTGTCCTCCTTCTTACCTTCTTCTTCTTCCTTGGCTCTGATCTGAAACCCTAATCCACTACTATAGCAACTCCGTTCTCAAGGAGGGCTGACGCACCTGCATCATCACAATACCACTGCAGCACCTCTTCACCTTTTCCTGACCTCCTACTGCCTAAATCCTCCGACGCCTTCTTCCTAAGCAACCTTCCTCCTTAGAAACCCCACGCTCCACCTACAACCCTAAGCCTACCGCCATCGCTACCTCCAACCTACAACTCCTCTCACGGCCCCCGATCAACCTGCTCCTCACAGGTCTCAAGATTGTGAGGTAGGTATCGATCTCCAAACTGATCAGAGGCCACCTGACTCAAGAACGTTAAGCCCAAGGACCGATCAAGCAAGAGAAGCGCAGAACATGAAGAACCTGGGCTAGCAAGATTGTTTGGTCATTGATCGGTCTCCGTGACCATTTGGGTGTGAGATCATTTGGATGACAGGGAGCCAAAGACTGTTTGAGCACGGGAATGTTTGCGAGCTCAAGACCGATCAGTGCAAACCGTTTGGAAGCCACAAGTGCAAGACCGCATGAGCGACAGAAGCCAAGACCGTTTGGTGGCGGTGCTCGATCACAAGGCCGCAATCAGTCTTATAGACCGGTTGGAGTCGAGACCACGTGAGGAAGTGATCTCCAAAACCATTTGATGGAAACTGTTTGGATCGTTGGCTCAAGACCGATTGGATATCCTAAGGACTAAAGACCGTTTGGAGGAAGAACTCCAAGACAGTTTGGTCATTGATCAGTCTACAAGACTATTAGAGCAGATCTCCAAGACCGCTTAAACTGAAGACGGTTTAGATATCTAAGCATTCCAAGACCATTTGGACTTATCAACTCAAAGACCGTTTGGTCAGTACTAAAGCAAGATCGGTTGGAGGCATTTTACTCCAAACCATTTAAACCATGTAAAAGGTTCACAGAAAAAATGTGAGGCACCAGTCCAGTGCTATAAATAGGACCAGTAGGGTCCTCATTTGGGCATCGAGTCTGGGACACTGACAGGCTTCCTGAACATAGGTCTGATCCAGATCATCACACATATTCACCTATTGCTCCTACTGCAATCAAGGAGACCGAGAAGAGAAGGAAGGAGGAGTGAGAAAGACTTCCCGATCTGTCTTGGCGTCCCTCGTTCCTCATCTAGATCAGTTCTGACATGACGTAGAAGACCGCATCATCTTCACTGAGCTGCGACTACCTTCTGCATCTTGCTCATGGCAGAATCTTCCCTCTCTCTTATTCTTTTTGTTTCTCGCATCATGAGCGAGTAGTTCCTTTTCTATGGGGTGCGGGGACTATCCCCACTGCCCATGCTTTCATGTCTTTTCATTTAACATTCCAAGGCAATGTATATAACTTTTCATTTCGTTGTTAATCGTTAATGTTTGTAGATTGGTTACCTACTTGCTTTCATCATGTTTTTCCCTATGTTGTGAGAACTTCTATACATAGGGTAGAATGTTGATTAATGAGGTTGACTCCCTAACTAGAAATAGAATGGGATTCCTTGAGGTCGTAAGTGTATGATCCATGAGAGGATGAGCCATCTAGCCTACGATGACGCTTTGTGGCCTAAACATCCCTTAGGGAGGGCCACAGCCTTAGTTGGATTTTGTATCTTCTTTATTAATTTTCGATGATTGCTTGTAGATTAATCACTTGCTTACTTGTCGATTAGTGCGGTTGAATCCTTGATGAGAACTTCTGATAGGATTCCTTGAGGTTGTAAGTGTGTGATCTATGAGGGGACGAGCCATCTAGCCTACGGTGATGCTTCTGTGTGCCTAACGCCTGTATAGGGGACCCACAACCTTAGTTGGATTTATGTATCTTCAGATCCGTAAGTGAGTGATCTGGATGGTGATGAGACATCTAATACCTAAGGTGACACTTACGCAAGCGTAATGCCCGTATGGGGGGTTTTGTAGTAGCTCCATTTGGATGGTTATATCTTTCCTGAATGTTTGATGTTTGGATGTGCTTGCATGTGTAGTGGTGGTGAAACCAGAGACCATCCTAGCGATTTCATATCATTAATCTAGATCATCTTTAATTCTACTCTTTACTTTCCCTCACTTAGTTTAATTAACCTCAAATCAGCCAATCATTCTTAATATTACTCTTACTTGAGCTAGATTCGACTAATGATGATTCTTAAAAATGTTGTCTCTTGGGATTCGATCCTCAACTATACTGCGATAAGACTTGTCCGCTTGCGGGTGGTATTATTTCACAAGGTTTTGGTAAAGCTCGAAGATTTCAACCCCAAGTGAATTTGTTAGTGCGATAATATTCCACATCACCTAATCAGATAAAAAGGGAAACCCTAACCCTAATAATGGGAATGTTGTATTTCTCTTATATTGCATGGTGATGATATGTACTTGATATTTTTTTATCATGAAATACTAACCATGCAGGTAACATGAGATGATGAGCATAGCTAGGTATGAGCTATGATGTTTCATATGATACAGATTAAATGGGCCTTGTGAGCTATGTGAAATACTTGTACAACAAGTATAATGTATACCTAGGTCTGAGGACCTAGAGGTAACTATTACCTGAGAAGAGGTGACAATGTTCAGTGATGAACTAAGGGTTTGAATACCTAGATCTAGAAATCATGATGATGATAATGTTAAGGGATGAGAATCCCCAATAATGTGATAAGGGACTGAGATCCTAAGTGTTATGCATGCAATGTGTTCCCAATATTATGAAAGTACTTGATAAATGTATCACACATTTCTTTGTAACATTTGTTATAATTCATGCTTGTAACTTTGTTGATGCTAAAAGATATTGTGATGCACCTAATTAATCAAGTGGGAACTGTATCATGTAGTTGTCCTGGCCATAGATCCATGCAGTGTCAGAATTTACTGAATGGTGAAATGAGTTTAACTCAGAGAGCATTTTTTTTAATATGTGGGGGTAATGGGTGAAAATATCCTTACGTCCAAATAGGTATTGATGTGTGATCTTCCCTCATCATCATAAGAGTATGGCTATATGCCATGACTCAATATTAATATACTGGGGTTGTTGTGTAATCTCCCTAAAGAGAGTGCATGTTGTGGTTGTAACTCTATAACGAAGATGCCACTATACCCTGGCAAGCTAATTGCAGTTTGACACGTGATGTCACTGTCAATGGTCTCGTACTGACTGAGATAGGTGAGGTCTTGGAATCCGGATCTTCCATTGACCTTGTATGGTATTGATTCTTTATGTAGCCATGATCGGTTGGAGCATGAGCGATATACCTCATCTCCTCAGGGCATAAGTGTGATTGTAAATATGTAATCTGTCGTATATCGTATTTTCTTAAGGATAGAATACAAAAACATTGTTGATGTTACACTACATTTATACATTTTAGATGGATAGATGTTATATATGTTCTTCGTATTCCTTATAAAGTGAATAGATGATATATTGCTCTATCATATATAGTTGGATTTATTTAAAAGATGATATTGCTCTATTCTGCTTATAAATAGTGATTAATCTTGATTATTAATATAAAAGATCCTCTTCTCAGTTTTATATTGTTTACGTGTGATAATAATATTGTTGGCGGAGAGTTATATCTCTCGCTGGGACTTTTGTCTCACCCCATTGGTACCAACATTTTTAGGTGGAAGCGGACGAGGAGGTAGAGACCGTACAGTAACAACTCAAGTTGAGTGTGTTGTCTGTCGTGTCTTATAGATAGAAGTCATATGTGTCCTCTCTATACTCTTAGGTCCTTGGGAATTAGTATGTAATGGTTTTATAAATGATATGAGATTTTGGCTTGAATGTCTTGAGGTTTTCTATTGCTTATGTATATGTTTGGGCAAGGCAACTAGTATATGATATCCTCGAGATGAGATGGTACAATGTATGTACAATGTGAACCATGATGTATATATTGATTTGGTTCTTCCCTTCAGAGTTTCATGGAAATGGATCTCTTTGCAAAATAGTTTTAGTTTTTAGTGATTTTCGTTAATCCGCTGTAATGGTTATTCTGTGTAATTATTGTGTGATTTGGCTGTCGGTTTGATAGAGGTCGTCACAAGTTTTGGTATCAGAGCCTAAGGTTCTCTGAGTCTATAGAGACATAGGATTACAGTTTTTGAGTCTATTCTAGTGTCCTCCAGTTTATCATATAGTGACTTCTGTTCATATTGGAGAAGAAGTAAAGCCGGAAGATGGCTGGAGCACACGAAGAACATGTTGCTGAGAGTAGTGTTTCCTCTCCAGGAGGAGGTGCAAGGGAAAATTCTAGAGAGGAATCAGTGCCTGAGAATCCCCATCTTAATGAAGCCATGCTAGAAAACCCAACCTTTGATGCTCTTTTTGTGCAGTTCATGACCACAATATTGCATATGGTGGACCAAATGCCAGCATTAGCACCTAGGGCACTAGTTCCCAATGAGGGACATGAGTCTGGTAAGACCTTTGAGCAGTTATGCCAGGTAGGAGCACTGAATATGCCGGTACAACTGACCCAACAGGCAAAGATTTATGGCTCACTGAGCAAAAAAAGCCTTTAGAATTCTTAGCATACCAGAAATAGAAAAAGTTAGGCATGTTGTGTACCTGTTAAAAGGACGTGCTGGCCAATGGTGGGCCATTGAAGAAGAGAAAAGACCTAGTGTTGAGGTCGGACGGCAGGAGTTTTGACGTGAGTTTGTTAGTAGATACTTTCCTAGGACTTATATGGATGAGAAAATCTTACAGTTTGAGTAGATTAAACAAGGACCGATGAAGATTATTGAGTACGAAGCTAAGTTCATGGATCTTCTTTGGTTTTGTCCACACATGGCTACTATAGAGGAGAAGAGGATTCGACATTTTGAGAAGGGTCTAAACGCTGAGTTATCCACAGTTGTAGCTGCTCTAGAGAATAGAGAGAGGTTTGCCACCTTTGTGTAGTTAGGCGGATAGAGAGGTCTGTGACTGAGAAACGTGACGCTAACAGTAGGAAATGACCTGCCCAATTTTAGGGATAGCAGTCTGGAAGTTTCAAGAAACTAAGGTTTCCTGCACCATTAGTACCACAGAGGTTCAATGCACAGACATAGTAGATGTCAAGCAAGGGTTGAGGCCATATTTTTTTGCCAAGTGGAGCCTATATTATGACATCAATGTCACTAACATGACCATCTAGACCACAACAAGACAAAAACTACTTCAAGTGTGGGTAGGAAGGACATATGATAAGAGAATGTCCAATTAGAAACATAGAGGTAACCCAACCATCGAGGCAGAGTCAACAAGGCTCTCAGAGGAAATAGTTTAGCATTGGCACATGAGGACGTGGAAAGACATCCCAAGCAGGATCATCTGCACCAAACAACAGAGCACAAAGTCAACAAAAGGCAGCGATGATATTCTATGCAATGAATTAGTTGGAGGAAGTAGTCAATCCAAGAGTCGTGACATGTCAGATGGAATTGTTTCATTCTGATCATGGTTCAGGAAAGCGGTATGCGGTGTACGGGCGGAGAGGGTACTGCATAGAGTATATGCGGTATGCGGGAGTATATACGGGAGTATATGCGGTTTTGGATTTTTTTCAATAAACTAATTATATATAAAATAATATAGCGAGATCATAAATTAAAATATGTAGAGTAGGAACGTACATCTATTTACTTATAAACATATTAATATGCATGTATGATGTATGATATGCTTATATATGTATATATGTCTATATATAGAATGTGTTTGTAATATATGTACAAATACTAAAATGTAGGTAAATCAATGTACAAATTTATGTATAGTGTGTATAAATGTGAATAAATCAAAATGTATATATACATGCACAAACATGTGATTGTATTTAGGTATATTGTATATGTATCTATACATGTTAATATATCAAAAAGTATTCAAATAAATGTACAAATGCATGTGGAAAATTTTTATATGTATTACAATGTATACATATAATTCAATGACTATATATCTCAATTTATATATATAATGAAATGTGTGTATATATATGCATGTATGTACGAAATGCATGAACATTAGTTGTGGGCTTTTCGAAAATTGGAGTTTAATCGGTCGCTTAATCGGCCAAGCGGGAGTATATGCGTCCCATGACCGCTTAGTGGACCGATTAGTAATATGCGGTGTGGTAGGGTGACTAAATAGGTATATGCGGGAGTATATGTGGCCGTGCGGACCGATTTCTCAAACAGTGATTCTGATATGTCTTCATCTTGCTTCATATCTGTTTTGATTGATCCAGGTGTTGTACATTCCTTTATCACTCGAGAATTGATTCATCACTACAATATGACTATCAGTCATAGAGCAGATAATCTATTATTAGAAACTCTATTAGTCGGATTTGCAGTGTTGTGGGAGGTATGTTCTCCCTGTGTTCTTTCTTTTTTAGAACACAACATTCAGGTGGATCTTATACCACTTCATATGCACATGTTTGATGTAATTCTTGGGATGGATACCATACAAAAGTATAAGGTTGTCTTATATTGTGGTTCCAAGCAAGCTATGTTTGCAGACAGTGATGAGACATGGGTCTATCAGAGTGACAGAATGATTCTTTCAATGTGTCTCGTGTCAGCAATGATAGCTAATTGATGAGACAAGGATGTGAAGCATTCTTGGCACATGTGGTACATACCAAAGTAGAAAGTCCTAGTCTTCCTGAAGTTCCTATTGTTAGAGAATTCAAGGATGTGTTTCCTGAAGAATTTCTAGATATTCTTCCACCTTGAGAGATTGATTTTGAGATTAATTTAATTATGGGTATGCAACCCATAGCCCAAACACCTTATAGGATGGCACCTGCTGAGATGGAAGAACTCAAGAAACAATTATAGGAGTTCCTTGAGAAAGGTTTCATTTGACTGATTACTTCATCATGGGGTGGTCTAGTTCTTTTTGTTAAAAAGAAGGATGGGTCTATGAGGTTATGCATAGACTATAGATATCTTAACAAGGTGACTATAAAGAGCAAATATCATCTGCCAAGGATAAATGATTTGTTTGACCAGTTGCATGGTGCAACAGTGTTCTCTAAGACAGATCTAAGTTTAGGATATTATCAGTTACGTATCAAAAAGGATGACATACATAAGTCAACCTTTAGGACAAGGTATGATCATTATGAGTTTGTAGTTATGTTGTTTGGACTAACTAATGCACCAGCTACATTCATGGAGTTGATGAATAGAATCTTCCGGCCATTCCTTGATCAGTTCATAGTGGTCTTCATAGACGACATCCTGATATACAGTAGAGATGGTCAACAACATGAACAACAACTTTGTCAAGCCTTGACTTTGTTAAGACAGCACAAGCTACATGCTAAGTTTAGCAAGTGTGAGTTCTGGTTGTTAGAAGTATCTTTCCTAGGACACATCATATCTGCTTCAGGAATTCGTGTTGATCATAAGAAAGTGGAGTCTATTTTAGAGTGGGAACAACCCAAGACACCAACTGAGATTCACAGTTTCCTAGGTCTGGCAGGTTACCATAGAACATTTATTAAAGACTTCAGTTCTGTATCATTACCCCTAACTAGGTTGACCAAGAAGGAAGTTCCTTTTGTCTAGAATGACAAGTGTCTGTGTTATTTCCAGTTGTTGAAAGAAAGGTTGACTAGTGCACCTGTGTTGGTTTTACCTGAGCAGGGAAAGCGATACATTGTTTTCTATGATGCCTCTAAGAATGGTCTAGGATGTGTGCTGATGCAGAGTGATCATGTAGTTTCTTTTGCGTCCCAACAATTTAAGAAACATGAGGAGAATTATCTGACGCATGTTCTAGAGTTAGCTGCAGTGGTCCACGCATTGAAGATTTGGAGGCATTATCTTTATGGAGAAACGTGTCAAATTTTCAAAGACCATAAAAACTTAAAGTACATCTTCTCACAACATGAGTTGAATATGAGACAATGCCACTGGATTGAATTAATCAAGGATTGTGATTGTATAATTGATTATCATCTAGGAAAAGCTATTGTAGTGGTAGATGCACTAAGTAGAAAATCTTCATCTCCACCCATAGATAAAGCACAGTTGAATTCTTTAATATGCTTTAAATGGACATGTTTGTCTCTTTGAGACAAATAAATGTACAGTTAAAAGTATCTTTGTTAGCTAGATTGTTGGCCTAGATGCATGTGAAACCTACTCTGAGACAACAGATTAAAGAGGCACTATAGGTTGATATTGTGATTCACCAGATCAGGTCAGAGTATGGTAGTGAGAAATGGGATAGTTTCCATGAGTCAGAGGAGGAGGTAGTCTATTACCATGGTAGGATGGTAGTACCTGATGCCAATGACTTAAGAAAGATAGTTATGGAGGAAGTTCATTCATCCATGTATGCAATGCATCCAGGAGTACTAAAATGTATCATAACTTATAAGATATGTATTGGTGGTCTAGTTTGAAGAAGTATGTAGATGAGTTTGTTATGCAATGTCTAGTATGCCAGCAAGTTAAAGAAAAACACCAGAAGCATATAGGAACATTGCAACCCTTACCTATACTATAGTGGAAATGTGATCACATGATAATGGACTTTGTGGATGGTCTACCCAGTATGCCAAAAGGCATAATTCCATTTGGGTGACAGTTGATAGGTTGACTAAGTCAACAAATTATCTTCTTGTCAAAACAACCTATACTGCTGAAAAACTTGCACAGATATACATAGATGAGATAGTGTGGTTACACGGAGTTCCAGCCACAATTGTGTCTGATAGAGGTCCCCAGTTTATAAGTCATTTTTGGGAATGACTACATAAAGCCTTGGGCACGCAGTTAAAGTTTAGCACATATTTTCACCCTCAGATAGATGGAAAATCTGAAAGTACTATACAAACTTTGGAAGAATTTATTAGGGCATGTGTTCTTCAGTTTGTAGGAAGTTGGGACTTACACTTGAGCTCAATAGAGTTTGCCTACAACAACAGTTATCAGAAAAGTATTAATATGACATCATATGAAGCATTATATGGTAGACATTTTAGATCTATGTTATGCTGGTATGAGACAAAAGAATACCAACTTTTGGGTCCTGAATTAGTGCTACAGACAACTGAAAATATTAAAGTAATATAACAATGTTGAAGGTTGTACAGGATAGACAGAAGTCATATGTCAATAAATGACTTAGACCTTTATAATTCCAAGTTAGAGATAGAGTGTATCTCATCCTTTGAAAGGTGTTCTCAGATTTGGGAAGCAGGGTAAGTTAGCTCCTAGATTTATGGGACCTTACCCAGTGACAACACAGATTGGAAAAGTAGCCTATAGGTTGGAGTTGCCACCTGAGTGACATAGACTACATCCAGTCTTCCATATATCTATGCTGAGAAAGTGTCATTTTGATATAGAGTTGGTGTTCCAACCTGTAGAGGTAGAATTGAATGAAGATATATCCTATGTGGAAGGTCCAATGATGACTCTTGACAGAAGAATCAAGAAGTTGAAAAAGAAAGAAATAGTTCTTATGAAAGTTCTCTGGCATCACTATGGCATTGAAGAAGCCACATGAGAGCTGGAGGAAGAAATGAGGAAGAAGTACCCTTCTCTTTTCTCTTGAGATTTCGGGGACGAACTCCCTATTAGGGTTGATAATTGTAACATCCCTGACCTTAGTTATGCCATAAACCTAGAAGTTTTTCTTAAGTAAGTTATTTTTAAAATTGTTTTAATATTTTGAAAAGTAATTAAGACTCAAAGAGAGTTTAATTTTCAAGTTTGAGCTTATTTTCAATTTGTTTCTGCATTATATGATAGTTTGGGTATAAATTGCAATTTACCCAAGATAAGGGGTCATATTGCAATATGTCACATTTTGAACGTGTCTCAAGTGCTTTAGCATCATAAGAGAGATAATGCTGCTAAGGGGTGGCTTGTGGAAAGCCTAAGTTCCAAGTTGGAGCTGGAGCTTGTTTGAATAATGCTTGTGCCTTGTGTACCAATTTTGGTGCAAATTTTAATTTACCCAAAATGTAGGGTTGATATGCAAATTACCACCTCTAGAGTGTCCCTACTTTCTCTTATCATCATTTATAGGAGAGAAAAATAAATATTCACCATGTTTGAATCATATTTGAGTGATGGTATTCTTGGTGATGAAAAGACCAAGAAGAGTTGTATAGTTGAAACCCTAAAATGAGTTGTATTGAGTTGTAGAGCTTATATGGGAGTATCTATCAGCCAAGGAGACATAGAGGAGGTCCCATATCGTTTTGTCAACTTTTTGAAAAGGCCATGATGAGTTAATAACCTCAAGAAGGTGATGGATATCGGTTTACAACTTTCCTTGGAAAAGTTGTATCAGTTTGTGAATAAAGTGATGTTGGGTTGAAATATCTTATTCAACAAGGTAACTGATGGCTGAAATATTATCCCTAGATTATCCCCAAGAGTTTTTCATGTCAATATAAATCTGTGTGCATGCATGTACATGTTTTAACCCATGCATGGACATGTGTCACCTAGTAGTATAAGGTGATGACACCTCTTATACACTCTCTCTCATGAGCCTCAATTATATATACCACTCCTTTCACCTACTAGTGAAACTTTTTGAATCCTACAACTCTCTATCTCTTAGACATCGTGCATATTAGTTTAGGATCAAGGAGGAGTTTTAGCCTTATGCCTAAGGTGAATCCATGGTCATCTTCAACCTTGGTTGAAGCATGAATCTCGGGTTGTGATTGTTCCTTTCTTTTCTTCTTCACCAAGTTATTATCTATGGTGATTCTTTGCATATAGAGGAGTTGTAAACAAGTCTTGGATATTTGATAAGTTCATCTTCAACCTTGGGAATGTGAAGCTTTGGATCTTGGATCTTTGAAGTCGTTCTTTAGGTGAGTTATATAACTTGAACCCAATCTAGTTATTATTCACCTTCAATCCTGTTATACTTGTTGATCTACTTTCAAATTCGACTTTTCTTGAATGATTAATGATTCTATGAGTTCTAATAGTTGCATAGTATTGTTTCACGTGAACTAGAATAGTAGGGATGAAATTCTAGAGCTTGATGATGATGACATCATCATGGCACAAACCAATATCAGGTTGAAGCACCTCTAACCCGATATGGTAATGAAACCCAATATGGTGATATGAAATCTGTTATACCTTGGAACCCCACACCCCTATTGTTTTGTACATTTGGGTTGGTTGAAAAAGGACTATCCAATTGTCTAGGTTGTCACTCAAAACATGGTAGGTTGATACTTTGAAGGTTTGAAAAGGTATGAGCATAAGGGTCTAACCCGATACACAAAACCCTATACTTGAGTAACCTGATATAAGTGACACACACACACACCTCTTGGATGATATGGTGATAAGCACCCACCTCTTGTATGATATGTTGATAAGCACACACCTCTTGGATGATATGGTGGTAAGCACACACCTCTTGGACGATATGGTGGTAAGCACACACTTCTTGGATGATATGGTGATAAGCACACACCTCTTAGATGATATGGTGGTAAGCACACACCTCTTGGATGATATGGTGGTAAGCACACACTTCTTGGATGATATGGTGGTAAGCACACACCTCTTAGATGATATGGTGGTAAGCACATACCTCTTGTACGATATGGTGATAAGCACACACCTGTTGGACGATATGGTGGTAAGCACATGGACGATATGGTAGTAAGCATACACCTCTAGTCCAATATGTTGGAAGCACCTCAAAACCAATATGAAGGTAAGCACCTCAAATCCTATATATATGATTGAGTAACACATGAAGTGTGTTAAGTCAAATGATACCTTAAGATGTAAAGAGTTTAATACATTTTGATAACTGTAGGCGAATGTACCTTGAGGAAAGGGTTGAACCAACTTAATAAAGTTTGATGTAATCAATATCCTAGTGAGGATGAGAGAGAAACTCATATTTTATGTGATAATAATTTAATGATAAATGAAGAGAATAAACAAGTATGATTGAGTACTTATGATATCAATGTATGCTCCTAATATGTGTGGAGCTATGAATTAGGGTTTTGATTCTTGATAATATGAACTTGAAACCCAATTGGATAAAAAGGGAAAGCCTAACCCTAATAATGGGAAGGTTGTATTTCTCTTGTATTGCATGGTGATGATATGTACTTGATATTGTTTTTATCTTGAAATACTAACCATCCAGGTAACATGAGATGATGAGCATATCTAGGTATGAGCTATGATGTTTCATATGATACATATTAAATGGGCCTTGTGAGCCATGTGAAATACTTGTGCAACAAGTATAATGTATACATGGGTCTGAGGACCTAGAGGAAATAGTTACTCGATAAGAGGTGATAATGTTCAGTGATGAACTAAGGGTTTGAATACCCATATCTAGCAATGATGATGATAATAATGTTAAGGGATGAGAATCCCCAGTAATGTGATAAGGGACTGAGATCCTGAGTGTTATGGATTCAATGCGTTCCAAATATTATGAAAGTACTTGATAAATGTATTACACCTTTCTTTGTAACATTTGTTATAATTTATGCTTGTAACTTGGTTGATTCTAAAAGCTATTGTAATGCACCTAATTAATCAAGTGGGAACCGTATCATGTAGTTTCCTTGGCCATAGATCCATTCAGTGTTAGAATTTATTGAATGGTGAAATGAGTTTAACTCGGAGAGCATATTTTTTAATATGTGGGGGTAATGGGCGAAAATATCCTGACGTCCAAATAGGGATTGATGTGTGATCTTCCCTCATCATCATAAGAGTATGGCTATATTCCATGACTCAATATTAATATACCAGGGTTGTTGTGTGATATCCCTAAACAGAGTGCATGTTGCGGCTGTAACGCTATAGCGAAGATGCCACTATACCCTGGCAAGCTAATTGTAGTTTGATACATGATGTCGCTGCCAATGGTCTCGTAGTGACCGAAACATGTGAGGTCTTGGAAGCTGTCTCTTCCTTTGACGTTTTGTGGTACCAATGCTTTACGTAGCCGTGGTCGGTTGGAGTATAAGTAGTATACCTCATCTGCTCAGGGCATAAGTGTGATTGTAAATATGTATTTAGTCGTGTAGCTTATTTGCTTAAGGATTGAATATAGAAACATTGGTTGATGTTACACTTCTTTTATACATTTTAAATGGATAGATGGTATATGTGTTCTTTTTTTTTATTCATCAGGAGGCAATCTATTTAGCCCGCCCTCCTCATGCAGGGATTAAAAATCTGATGTGATACACAGTGGTCAGATGGGATATGTATGGTAGGACTCCTACCATTACAGAGTGAGAAAGGGGTAGAGTGACCCACAGGGTCGAGGGGATGGGCCGTGTAAATACGTCCATCCTGGAAGTTTTTTAGGTGAACCTTTGCCAGGGAGTCCGCCAACATAGTTCTTTGTCTTGGTTGGTAGATGATCTTAATATCTGCAGGTTCGTCAATGAAAGCTTTGATGGGATCTAGCCATGGGGTGTAAGCCGGATAATCTGTTATTGTTCCATTAATAGCAGTCACCGCTTTAGAGCTGTCTGTTATAATCGTCACTGGCTCCCTTGAGCTTGACATAAACGATGTGATGCCTAACATAATAGCCCTCATTTCAGCTTCTGTAACTGACCCCGTTGTGATGGTATTGGCGATCCCTCCCAAGAAATGGCCTTCTTTATCAACTTTTATCGCAGCAATGGCTGCTGTTTTGTGCTTAACAGCAGCATCCACTAAGATTACCATGCACCCATCTAGGTCCGAGAGCGATATTTGTGTAGTGTCCCGAACCTCTGAATGTGTGACCTTCTTCCTGTTTCTTCGGATTTTCATAGCCTGGAAGAGCTTCTGTATTTGGTTTAGTTGTTGTGCGGCGTCCTGACTGACCCCCTCGAACACGAAGGCGTTTCGAGCTCGCCAAATAATCCAACAGTAAGCTGCAAACTGCATCGTCTCTTCCGTTCTTCCTTTAAGATACTTTCTGAGCCAAAGCTAAACTTGAGATACTTGCTGGTCATTAGAATCTAAAGGCACCTTTACCTTTGTCCAAATCTCTCTAGCAGCTGGACAAAGCCAGATCACATGGAGGGTGTCTTCTGTATCGGCCCCGCAGCGGGGGCATTTCTCACAGTCCGTGAAGCCTCGTTGCTTCCTACGTGAGTTCGTCATAATAGCCTCATGGGCCATAAGCCAAATGAAAGTTCTAATCTTGCTTGGTACCTGCAGACGCCATATACTGTCCCAAAGTTGGTTAATCGGTAAACAGTGATCACCATGAATAAGATCGTAGGCTGAGCTAGTAGTATAGCGACCGCTCTCATCCTGATCCCAGCGCCATAAGTCAGGTCCTTTGTTTGCTTCCGGAATGGGTATACCTTTGATAGCTTGTACACATTCAATGGGTAGATAGTGGTTCAGGAAATCCATGTCCCAGGAGCCTTTGAGGTTTCTTAAACTAGCAACCTGTAGGTCATGTAGCTCTTCCTCAACGGGTTTTAGGCAGATGGACTCGAGTTCTTTATATCCTGGGACCCAATTATCTGACCACACGGAAGTGGAGAGTCTGTTTAGAATGACTTTCGAACAGTTAGCCTTTATGAAATCCATTCCTGAGATCAGTAATTTCCAGAAAGGTGTTGCACGGCCGCCTTTACAACCTTTGAAATTTCTGTACTTCTATTTAAGTCCAGTAATCCATATGGCTTTATCATTGTTGATGAATTTCCAAGTGCTCTTCCAGAGAAGGGCTTTATTTATATGTGTTCTTTGTATTCCTTATAAAGTGAATAGATGATTTATTTCTCTATCATAGATAGATGCATTGCTATAAAAGATGATATTTCTCTATTCTTCTTATAAACAATGATTAATCTTGATTATTAACATAAAACATCCTCTGCTCAGTTTTATGTTGTTTACCTGTGATAATAATATTGTTGGCAGAGAGTTATATCTCTTGCTGGGACTTTGTCTCACCTCGTTGGTCCCAACATTTTTAGGTGGATGCGGATGAGGAGGTAGAGACCGTATTGTTGAGGGAGGACAACAGCAACAGGGACAACAGTAATAGCTTAGGTTGAGGGTGTTGTCTATAGTGTCTTGTATATAGAAGTCATATGTGTCGTCTCTATCCTCTCAGGTCCTTGGGAATTAATATGTAATGGTTTTACAAATGATCTAAGATTTTGGCTTGTATGCCTCGAGGTTTTATGTTGCTTATGTATATGTTTGGGCAAAGCAACTGGTATATGATATCCTTGAGATGAGATGTTACAATGTATGTACAATGTGGACCATGATGTATATATTTCTCTGGTTCTTCCCATAAGAGTTTATTGGCAATGGATCTCTTTCTAAAATGGTTTTAATTTTTAGTGATTTTTGTTAATCCGCTGCTAATGGTTATTCTGCATTATTACTGTGTGATTTGGTTGTCGGTTTGATAGTTGTCGTCACAGTTATAGGGTAAGTCTAAAATTGAAAAGCAAGTTAGATGTAAATCTTTATTATCATGATTGGCTAATTAGCTAATTTGATCAAGCGATTAGAGGTTGTGTTGGTCCTGTTGGATCAAAGGGATCTAGAGGGGGGTGAATAGAGCTACACACACTTCACAAAATCAATTAGACCACCAATTTAAACTTAGTGCAGTAACTAAACCAAGCAGCAATTTGATGTCCTAATCTAGCATTCAAAGCAAGGATAAGATACAATGAATAGCAAGCACTTGGACAGGTGGTTAGAGTGGTTCCACGTCCTAAACTTAGGAGCGATGTCAATCCACTAGCTAGAGTTGGTTAGACTCTAGGATTTGCAACTTGGTTCTCTTATATATCAGAATAAGATTACAAGGTACATAAATCACACAACTAAGGACTTAATTTCTCAAGATAAGATCTTCTACCTTTCCAAGGACTTACCCACGAAGCAAGATTCTTCAGCCTTCTTCAAAGGACATACCCAATCTTACCTTAGTCTTCATCCTTGCAGGATTTACCTATTTCACTTGAGCTTTGCCTTGCACCTCTCCTTCTCTTGGAGAGCTTCTCCACGTTTCACCTTCACCAAGGGATTTGGAGTAGCAAGCTATCTTCACTCTTGAAGATCAGCCATCATCTTCACCTTCACTCAGAGAAGAACAACAGCAACCTCTCTTTCACTTGGAGAAGCAGCTTCAATCAATCTTCAAAGGGAATAGGAGGTAGGAAGAGAGAAAGGAGAGTTGCACATCATATAAGGGATAGCTCTCATACACAGGGACCTAACTCACTCATAACTCAGGAATTTATCTTGAAGGTAGAGAGAGAAAGGGGCTCAAGGGCTTGGAACACTCTCAACTACGCTAGAACCAAGTTTGCAATGGAAGAGCAGCTTGGAATGAACTCCAAGGGGTTCTATTTATAGTTAAGGGTGGCCCTTTAAGTTGTGGGACACTTGGATGCAAAAATAGCCTTTTTTGTTCAAGAAAATGACTATATTTTTTCCCAAAACACTTCACCAACGGTCACATTACGTTTTCTGCAAATTCCGTACAGTGTAATCGGTCGAGTTTCAATGGGGGTAACTTGACCGATCACGTAAGAGACAAAACTGATATTCAAATGGTCGATCGAGTTTGTCCTAACAAAACTCGACCGACCATTTAAACTGGAAATGGCATGTTACCTGATCGGTCAAGTTCTGTGAGTGCACAACTCGACCGATGCAATCTTCAGAAAATCGACCAAGGATGATCGGTTGAGTTTCAAGCCAGGGAAACTCGACCGACCAAGTGCATGTAATCCATTTTCTAATTTGCATTTAAAGTGATTAGAACTTGGTGAATTTTGTCCCAAACATTTTTCTCTTCTAAGTTACAAGTCAATTCATCATTACAGGTGATTACATGGATGTTCTAAGGTCGTTTATGTAGATATCCCAAAACGCACTCTTGTAGCCATTTTGACTTGAACTTGACCCATTCTAGGGCTTTGAATTTTAGATCCTTTTCATGTACCTAATGCCTGCAAACAATCTTAAACGCACATATTAGATACATATGAGTGGAATGGTTAAGTCATTATCAAAATATAGGTAATGTATAACCTCTAGGTCAACATTCCCCCCCTTATGACAATGACAAACCATTCCTCAAACATATTCAAACGGATAAGAAAGTTATACCTTTGCCTTGTGAATTAGGGGGATTCATGATAAGAACAATTTGAATTTCTCCCCCTCAAAGCATGCTTCCTCTCACTTGCATGTTAGTTTTTCTATACATAGCAATACCAATATCCGTGTGCTATGTAATCCTTTGCAAGTCACATGATCAACAACAAATTAACAAGAAAAGGATCACCTAAGCAAGAAAGCAATAGTATAACAACAAGAAACAATATGATTGAGTCTCAAACCATGAGATATTTCTCCCCCTTTTGACATTATCAAAAAGGTAGGGGGTAGAAGAGAAAAAAACTAGGTCTTCTCCAAGACTCAACCAAACATATATGCAAGGTAGTAAATAGCATTGTAAAATATATAGCACACAACCACGGAGGAGAACACACAATCCAAGTCAGAATCAAAATATATCTCAAAAAGCACCAAGCATAAGATAAAATAGAGTAAGTAGCCAAGGTGCATAGTGATGATATTTCAACTCAGAAAGATATCTTCATGAACAACAACTACAACCATAAAGTGAGAAAACAGAAATAAGACAATAGTACAACTCAGAATAATGTGCCAGGATGTTTCTTATACAAAAGAGTCTAGAAAGATGTATATGATAGACATGCTAGACTATAATCTAAGAAACCACCTAGACATCTAAGCTATCTATATCAACTGTATCCTCATCGTCCTCGCCAGGGTGGTAGTCCTCATCTCTGTCTGACGACGGAGCAACAATGCCGACATCAGATCCAACACCATCATCACCATCTTCGCCGAAAGCATCCTCGCCATCACCGTCTTCAGCATCAGCATCCTCATCAGCATCCTCAGCCTGGTCGGGCATCTCCTCGTCATCAGGAGGACCAAAGGAGCGATCGGGCCAACATGCATTCTGCTCGGCCCACGACATACCAAGAGTAAGAAGCTCCTTGGCATGTGGGAAGGACGGAGCAGAGTCACCCAAGGAGGCGAGCAGAGTGGCCAGGGGGCCAGCATGTAACAGCAGGAATGTAGGAGCAGAACTACCGACAACATATGGTGGCGGAGTGGCAGCGGAAGGCTCGGGAGTAGGGAAGTAATGCTCGTATGCATAAGAAGCATATGCACTACCTGGGTATGGATGGTAGACAGGGTAGGGTGAAGCACAGGATAGGTTCATGGTGGACATGATTGAACACAAATCCTGGTGCATGTGTTCCTGATCCTGACGGTTGTACGCCTGTTCATGGATCATATATCCCAGAAGGGTTTCATTGGATGCACAGAAGGACGCACGACTGGGTCGGGGATGTGGTTGGGAGGTGGAGCGTGGGTGGAGGAGGGAGGGACAGTAGAGGTTGAGGCAGAGGCAGAAGCACCAGCGGCAGGGGAAAATACAGGGACAGCCTTCTGAAGGGTGGTTTCACTAATACAAACTCCTTTTCTAGAAACCGGGTAATGGAAGTCAGAAAAGAGGGATTTATCAGTGGCAAACTAGAAAAGACCACAAATCGGAGCTGGGTAGGGGGGCTGGGTGCCTTTGGTGTTCTTGCCGGTGTCGAAATAGGTCATGTGTGTAAGATATATCTAGCCCATTTGACACCTATATTGTTTAGCAAACAATACATAATGACCGCGGTGTTTTCCGCAATGTCCGTTTGATTTCATTTAGGATGGACATTACAGTTAATCACCAGGGCCAATATGCGCCTCTGAAGGTCAAGAGAGGATGAGGGCAGGGTTGACCTCTTCTTGTAGGCCATGTCACGTTTCTTTAAAAACCGATGAATGTCCGGTAGCATCAATTCATGGTGTTTATAAAAACTTTCCGGGTCAAGAAGATCAAAATACTCGCCATAGTCCTTACGCCAAGTGTTGTTTTCCTCGTCTCCGGCAAGATAGAAGTTGAAAGTTTCCTCGAAGATTTGAAAACGTCGATCGACGATCATCGAGGTAAGAACTATTTCGGTATTCGGCGGGGGAACGAGTGTATTGTAGTTCCAACGCAGGATTGCGTAGAACTCGTATATTGCCTTTGTGCTAGACAACTGATTGTTAAAGCAGTCACGTTCGATCGCAAGGGCGGACAAGTGGTGGCTGGCGAGAAGCCTCGAAACAGAGGTAATGACCGCTTGAAAACGATTTGTGTCAACCAAGGGGCGAAACGGAAAAGGAGACCGGGAAGAAGATCCTTATACAGATTTACCGCCTCAATAGACACAAAGGAGGTGTTATCGAACAGAATCAAGTGATTTTTTGAGGAGGAGGCTGGAGCATTGCCAGGAGCAACACGTTTTCGTCTATGGGAAGCCATGGAAACAAAAACAAGGAGAAAAATGTGCACACGAGCAAGATCAAACCTCAAACGCCGAAGAAAACCCACCACGAGCGCCCGGGAAGGTCAAGAACGGGGTTGCTAGGTCACCCTAGGGTTAGGAACGGGAGGTTTAGGGCTGGGGGTGAGAGCTCGGGGCTTGGAGACAAGGAATCAGTCGGCTATTTTCTAGTTGTAAGGGAAAATAGTCGGCCGATCCTAACTTTTAAGTTGGCCCAGCCCATCGATCGGTCGATTTCTGAGGGTGGCAAACTCGACCGAACGGTCCACTGAAGAACTGCTCTCGGTTCCTGATCGGTTGAGTTTTCCAGGGTGGAAACTCGACCAAAGGTCAACCTGACCTAACAGTCTCATTCATAGATTCTAGCCATATACATGCCAATTAAATTCATTTTATCATTCTATTATGTATAATTAACATACTTAGGCACATTTAGCTCATCATTGGGCACTATTTAGCGATAAAACAAAAAATTCGATAAAACCCAAAAAAAAACAAAACTAAGCATGTTGACAGGAAATTTAAGCACAAACAAGCATATATAGGCAAAGCAAGGTGAAGATAGACATGAGCAAGCATATAAGAAAGAGAAAACTAGCTAGATCACATGGAAATATCATTTAAATCAACAATAAGCAGTTTATCAAATAAAATTAAATTGATCTCTAGCTAGAGGTTTTGTAAAGATGTCCGCCAACTGATTTTCCGTGTCCACGTGTGTGATATAGCTGTCTTTCTTGGCAATGTGGTCATGAAGAAAATGATGGCGAACCTCTATATGCTTGGCTCTACTATGCAATATAGGATTGTAAGATAGATTAATTTCACTAGTATTGTCATAAAAGATAGGAGAAGCATAAAAAAACATGTTAAAGTCTTGGAGCATTTGCTTCATCCATAGGACCTGTGCACAACAACTCCCGACTGCAATGTATTCAGCTTCGGTAGTTGATAATGCCACTGTACTTTGTTTCTTGGAGAACCAAGACACTAAGCATGGTCCTAGAAGGAAGCAAGTGCCACTTGTGCACTTTCTATCAACCAAACACCCTGCGTAATCTGCATCACTATATGCTCTAAGAGTAAAATCCCTTGATTTAGGATACCATAGTCCAAAATTTTGGGTTTTGGGTAAGTACCTCAAAATCCTCTTAACAGCAGTGAGATGTGATTTCTTAGGGCTAGATTGAAAGTGAGCGCACAAGCCAACACTAAACATAATATCAGGTCTAGAGGCAGTTAAATAAAGTAAACTTCCAATCATACCTCTATAGAGCTTCTTATCTACCTTTTCACCTTCTTCATCTTTGTCAAGTTTGGCGGTGTTTGACATGGGTGTATCCATCAGCTTCATGTTCTCCATCCCAAAGTTCTTGAGTAGTTCACTTGTGTACTTGCCTTGGTTTATGAAGTTTCCTTCTTTTGTTTGCTTGATTTGAAAGTTGAGGAAGAAGGTCAACTCACCCATCATGCTCATTTCAAACTCACTCTGCATAAGAGAACTAAACTCCTTGCAAAGATCAAGATCAGTCCCACCAAAAATGATATCATCAACATATATTTGAATTATAAGAAAATGGTTAGAAGTGTGTTTTAGAAATAAGGTAGAATCAACATTGCCCATGACATACACATTATCTAACAAAAAGTTCTTGAGTTTCTCATACCAAGCTCGAGGTGCTTGTTTGAGTCCATAGAGAGCTTTTTGCAACAAATAAACATGATTGGGTAATTTGTCATTTTCAAAGCCAGGAGGTTGAGAAACAAATACTTCCTCCTCGATTGTACCATTCAAAAATGCACTTTCAACATCCATTTGATGTAACAAGAAATTTTTGTAACTAGCGAAGGCAAGTACAATACGAACAGATTCTAATCTTACAACAGGAGCATAAGTTTCATCAAAATCAATACCTTCTTGTTGGTTGTAACCTTGTTCCACTAACATTGCTTTGTTTCTTACCACTTTTCCTTTCTCATCTAGCTTGTTGCGGTAGACCCATTTTGTGCCAATGATTTTTCTATCACTTGGTCTTGGCACTAGGGTCCACACACGATTCTGCTCGAATTGCTCTATCTCTTCTTGCATGGCAAGGATCCACTCATCATCACCAAGGGCTTCTTTGATGTTCTTTGTCTCTAGTTGGGAGATGAAGGCACTATCTGCTTGTTCTTTGTTGTGAGCAGCTCGTGTCCTCACTCTCTCGAACGGGTTGCCAATGATCAACTCCTTGGGGTGATTCTTTGCAAAACAGGGAGTGGGATCCTTCTTTTCTTCTTCTTTTTCTTCTTCTATCACCTGCTTACCTTTGTTTTTGATGTTGAGATCTTTTAAGATGAGAATCAATTCATCTGCAACATCATCATCACCAATATGCTTGCCAACAATAGGGTTAGTTTCAATAAACTTAACATTGATAGATTCTTCAATTTTAGACAGTTCAATGTTGAATACTCTATATGCCCTACTAGTAGTGCTATAGCCTAGGAAGAAAGCCTTACAGGATTTCAGATCAAACTTGTCGAGAGAATCTTTTGTGTTTAAAACAAAACAAGGACATCCGAAAATATGAAAGAAATCAATATACGACTTCCTACCATGCCATAGTTCATAGGGGGTTTTCTTGAAAGAAGGATGTGTGAAAACTCGGTTTTGCACAAAGCATGACGTGCTAACAGCTTCAACCCAAAACTTCTTAGGAGTGTCATACTCAAGAAGAATGGTCCTAGCCATCTCTTGCAGAGACCTATTCTTCCTCTCAACAACCCCATTTTGTTGAGGCGTGGGAGGAGAAGATAAATTGTGCGAATAACCAAATTTTTCACAAAAAATGCTCATAAAGATCATTTTCAAACTCTCCCCCATGATCACTACGGATAGAAACAATTCGGCAAGAAGCTTCATTTTCAACCCATTTACAAAAGCTCGCGAATACATCAAGAGTATCACTTTTAGAAACGAGAAAGAAGGTCCAAGTATATCGAGAGAAATCATCAACAATAACAAGACAATACTTGGAACCACGAAGCGTTTGTGTTCTCATTGGTCTGAATAGATCAATATGAAGAAGTTCAAGAACTCTCTTGGTACTCATGACTCCTTTGGATTTGAAGGAGGATTTGGTTTGTTTCCCTTGTGTACAAGGTTGGCATTCCTCATCCTTATCAAAATCCAATTTAGGAAGTCCTCGAACCAAGTCCTTATTGTTCAATTTCTTCATTTGATGCAAATTCACATGACCCAAACGACGATGCCAAAGAGAAAGATCATTTTTATCCACAACCAAGAATCTATTTAGTATGGGCTTAAGAGAATCAAGAACAATAACATAAAGATTACCATTTCTAGTTCCTTTATATATAACATTGTAGGAGAGGGAATCTAGAAGAAAGCATTCTAAAGAAGTAAACAACACAAGATAACCATTGTCACATAGTTGACTAACACTAATTAAATTGTGATGTAGGCCATCAACAAGCAACACATTTGTAATACATAGTTCATTTCCTACATCACCCTCACCTATGACCTACCCTTCTTGTTGTCCCCGAAGGTTACCGATCCTCCTTTCTTTTTCACAAATTTGTTGAAATGGCTGATTTCTCTAGTCATATGCTTAGAGTAGCCACTATCAACAATCCATTTCTTTTTAACCTGCAAGAAAAGAGGATGTCGGAACCCAACTTTGGGTTGGTCCCCTTGGGCTTGTAAGGACAATAAGTGGAGTAATGGTCATCGCATTTGCAGTGAATACAAACCATAGGGTTCTTAGAGTCGGAAGTCTCTCCATGGAAAATGGGAGGTTCCACACTCTTCTTCTTACCCTTGTTCTTGCTCTTTTTCTTACTTTTGGGAGCAGTCCCATCATATCCCAAACCACTAGTACCAACATGTTTGGTAGAGTGTTCTAGGACATCATTGAGGGATTTCTTTCCCGAGAATCCTTTGCAAAGTAGATCTTAACTTAGCATTATCATCACTAAGATTTATAACAGTAGTTGAAAGACTAGCAAGATCTTCTTTAGCATACAAAAGGTCGGCTTCAAGATAGAGGGCTTTAGAAAGAAGGGAATCCTTTTCTAAAGTTAAGCTAGCAACTTCATTTCTTGGAAAAATAGGCCTAGAGGATAAATCATTAACTTGAGCAAGCAACTTTGCATTTTCAGATTTAAGCACAATAATCTCTCTTTGATAAGCATAGACTTCATCTCTCCTAGCATCATCAATAAGTTTGAGTTCCACTTTTTTAGTTTTAAGAACTTCAAGCTCATCTAGGCACTTTTGGTTTTCTATCTTAAGATTTTCAATATTTTTAAGATATACACCATTCTCAACCTCTACTCCATTGTATTGAAGTTCAAGGTCAAGAAATTGCCCTTGCAAGGAATCTATGCTCTCAAGATGCAATTTTTTGTTATTATCAAGAATATCAATTTTTGCATAAAGATCATCAACTATCTTGCCTAATATTTTTCTCTTAGATTTACATTTAGCAAAAGATGATTGGCATTCATTAAGCATATCAATGATAGTTTCCTTAGATAGCTCATGTAAATTAACATTGCTTACCTCGCTTACCTCACTTACCTCAATTACATCTTCACTAGTAGAGGCCATGAGGGCAAGATGACATTCTCCATCTTCGGAGCTTGAGGAGCTTGAAGAAGACCACACTGCATGAGCTGCATCGTTGGATCTTCTCTCCTTCTTGTCTTTCTTCTTGTACTTAACTTCTCTTTTGTACTTGTCATCTTTCTTGTGGCTGCTTTTGTGATGGCTCTTCTTGGCCTTTGGGCAGTCACTCTTGTAGTGGCCTTTTTGACCACACTCATAGCATCTAGGAGTTGAGGAGGATGGCTTGCTCTTGAAGTGTTTCCCCTTTAAGTAGTTTGCTTCATGATCATTGAAACCTTCATCTTCACTTGAGGAAGGGCTGGGAGACTTCAAGGCAAGTTGTTGTTGCCGGACCATTTCTTCAACTTGAGCTTTAAAGGTTGTGTCCTTTATCTTCTTTGAATCCTTTTCTTCTCTTTTCTCTTCCTCGTCTTGCTTTTCAAGCATAGGTTCATGGACTTGGAGGTTACCAACCAGCTCCTCGGTTGACAACTCGCTTAGCTTGTAAACTTCTTCAATTGAAGTAACCTTAGGCTCCCATCTCTTAGGAAGAGATCTCAAGATCTTGGCATTGATAGTACCTCTATCCATTACACTCCCAAGGGCTGCCAAGCTATTCAAGATGACATTTATCCTAGTGTACATATCTGCCACTCTCTCATTCTTACCCATCTTGAAGTTCTCCAGAAGACCACCAAGCATGTAGACTTTGGCCTCCTTCACTTGCTCGGTTCCTTCATAGGTGACACACAATTTGTGCCATATCTCATGCGCCGTGTCCCAAGAAGAGATCCGGTTGAACTCGGATGGAGTAAGAGCGGCGTAGATGATGCTCAAAGCTTTGGAGTTGAGTTGAGCCCGCTTCATCTCAGCTTCAGTCCATGTGGTGATGTCCCTTTTCGGATCTTCATATTTGAGGTGGACAATCTTCCACATTTCGTAGCTCACACCATGGAGGTAGAATTTCATTCTCCTCTTCCAATATAGAAAGTTTGTGTCGTCGAAGACTGGAGGTCTCATGGAGAAGCTTCCTTCAAGGTTGAGTGACCCAAGAGCCTAATCGCCCATCTTCTCCTACTTGTTGAAGTAGCTTGGAGAAGACCTGCTCTGATACCACTTGTTGGATCAAAGGGCTCTAGAGGGGGGTGAATAGGGCTACACACACTTCACAAAATCAATTAGACCACCAATTTAAACTTAGTGCAGTAACTAAACCAAGCAGCAATTTGATGTCCTAATCTAGAATTCAAAGAAAGGATAAGAGACAATGAATAGCAAGCATTTAGACAGGTGGTTAGGGTGGTTCCATGTCCTAAATATAGGAGCGATGTCAGTCCACTACCTAGAGTTGGTTAGACTCTAGGATTTCTAACTTGGTTCTCTTATATATCACAATAAGATTACAAGGTACATAAACCACACAACCAAGGACTTAATTTCTCAAGCTAAGATCTTCTACCTTTCCAAGGACTTACCCACGAAGCAAGATTCTTCATCCTTCTTCAAAGGACTTACCCAATCTTACCTTAGTCTTCAGCCTTGCAGGATTTACCTATCTCACTTGAGCTTTGCCTTGCACATCTCCTTCTCTTGGAGAGCTTCTCCACGTTTCACCATCACCAAGGGATATGGAGCAGCAATCTATCTTCACTCTTGAAGATCAGCCATCATCTTCACCTTCACTCGGAGAAGAACAGCAACATCCTCTCTTTCACTTGGAGAAGCAGCTTCAATCAATCTTCAAAGGGAATAGGAGGTAGGAAGAGAGAAAAAAGAGTTGTACATCATACAAGGGATATCTATCATACACAAGGACCTAACTCACTCATAACTCACGAATTTATCTTGACGGTAGAGAGAGAAAGGGGCTCAAGGGCTTGGAACACTCTCAACTAGGCTAGAACCAAGTTTGCAATGGAAGAGCAGCTTGGAATGAACTCCAAGGGGTTCTATTTATAGTTGAGGGTGGCCCTTTAAGTTGTGGGACACTTGGATGCAAAAATAACCATTTTTGTTCAAGAAAACGACTCTATTTTTGCCCAAAACACCTCACCAACGGTCACATTACTTTTTCTAAAAATTCCGTACAATGCAATCGGTCGAGTTTCAATAGGGGTAACTCGACCGATCAAATAAGAGACAAAACTGATATTCAAATGATCGGTCGAGTTTGTCCTGAACTCGACCGACCATTTAAACTGGAAATGGCTTGTTACCTGATCGGTCGAAATCTGTGAGTGCACAACTCGACCGATGCAATCTTCAGAAAATTGACCAAGGATGATCGGTCGCGTTTCAAGCCAGGGAAACTCGACTGACCAAGTGCCTGTAATCCATTTTCTAATTTGCATTTAAAGTGATTAGCACTTGGTGAATTTTGTCCCAAACATTTTTCTCTTCTAAGTTACAAGTCAATTCATCATTACAAGTGATTACATGGATATTCTAAGGTCTTTTACATAGAGATCCCAAAATGCACACTTGTAGCCATTTTGACTTGAACTTGACCCATTCTAGGGCTTTGAATTTTAGATCCTTTTCATGTACCTAATGCCTGCAAACAATCTTAAACGCACATATTAGATACATATGAGTGGAATGGTTAAGTCATTATCAAAATATAGGTAATGTATAACCTCTAGGTCAACAGGTCCATCATGGAACATGATTTGTCAATCACAAATTCATTCTGAGTATTTAGTAATAAACTATTTTTTAGATTTGCATTAGGAAACATATTGGAATTAGGTTTTCCAAGCCCATGAATCTCCTACACAAAGTGGGCACACCCCAAAGAAGAGACACAACTTTTGAAACAACTTGTGAGACAAGTTAGTCATCAAACTTCTCTCATTTGGAGAGGAAGTCACCCGAAAGACTGCCTCCCCAGATAGGAGAAGAAAAGGAGTTACAATATGACTAGTACATCGACAACTCCTCTTCTGCTTGAACTTGGTGGTCAAGGTGGTGCACCACATTCTCCCTAATTTGTGTAGACAAATTAGAGGCCAAGTCACACATGTATAGGCTATTAGAGAACACATTCTACAAGATAATAATAAGTTGCTACTTGGTGGACAATTCATATCTATTGGTGATATATCCAAAATTCTTTGTGGCTGTTCCGGATCTAGATTCGGATGATGAATTTCTTCAATGACATAATAGACGTCTAATTGTTGGATAAGTAGTGTGTGCAAAAGTATCACATTTATCCCTTCTTATGACTCTTATTCACTGACTCTATAGGTAAGATGGCTCCAATGTCTTTCGTGTAAAGTGAATAAATTTTGATGTTTCGATGTGCCCCCTTCCCTAAAACCCAACTATGATATTAGAGATAATTTTCTATGCTTCAAATTTTGGAATGGGTCTTGAATTGCAAAATATATGTTGGGAAAATATTGTGCAAACTTGTATCCATGATAATTACCTAATATCATATATGAAATGATATGTAAATGTATTACATAAATCTATGCAACTCCTTAGAAATAATTTTGTTTGATGGATGTAGATATGTCAATTTGATAGTTGTGTTGTGATCTAAAACATGTAATATTATCATTGTGATTTTATCAAAAGACTATGTAACATGTATGTAGCTTCCATGCCATGCCTCTCTCTACCATTATCCAAGTAAAATTTATATTTCACAATGATGTGCACACATCACCGGTGGACTACAGTGGAGAGGAGGAGACAATTAGAAGCCCACCCCAAAGAGGATGGTCCTTGAGGGGATTCATGATCCAAATTAGATGATGTATCAACAACAACACTGGATCTGTCAGATGGTAGACTTCTGATCAACTTATCTTCTTGTCTAAATACGCGATAAAAAACTCTAAAAAGTTTCTTGATCATTAATCTCTTATTTATATTTCTACTACACTTGTTGGCTTAAGGATTTGTACTAGTTACCATATCCTTTTTATCACATGTGGTGGTTGTTATAGTATATGATACATGAAATAGTGTCTATGTAATGGTGATTGGATACATATAGATATATTATATAAGTACCTTAAGATAATATAATATTGAAGATGTCTTTCAAGTGAGATACACATGGAAAATTTATTTAGCTAAGTGTGAGCACGCCAAGCGTGGTGCACCATCAACCTCAGAGAAGTGTAATAATAAGTATATGGGTCTGCCAAGCAGGGTGCATACTTATTATATTTAGCTTGGGTTGGATTTGAATAGGTGATCTTAATGGGATTAAGAACCTAGTAGCATAAAGATGGATATGATTCATATGGTGAATTATTGACACGGAGTTGTGCAATCATATATCCAAGAACTAGATATTATACCTTGGTAATAGTTGCCTACCTTAATAATTATGTTATGGGTGTCATCATTGCCTGAGAAATGATTATTTTGGATCTTGGCTCACTAGAAGATTACTCACTATAATATTTTGAACTAATAGTGAGGGTTATTAATTTAAATAAATAGTGGGATTTTAATTAATTAAAGTCTAAATTAATTTCATTAATTAGATTTTTGAAATCAAATTAATTTTCTAATCAATTGACTAGTGCGATATATCTTGTATGTATATTAATGGAGACCACAACTCATAACCCATTTTCACTACAATCCATCCTTGAGAAATAGAAACGAAATGAGAATAACTTTATCTACTGGTTCAATATTTTAAGAATTTTGCTCACACATGAGCATAACCTATATATCCTAGACACACTAGTACCTAATTAACCAACTCCAAATGTGCCTAGGATAGAAAAGGATTCTTACAAGAAGCATTTTTATGACACTATTGACATCAAATGTCTGATTATTTACTCCATGAATCATGAGCTTTGGAAGCAATATGAGAACATGGATGCTATTGAGATGATGACACATATTAGGAACATGTATCACGAACAAGCAAGTTAAGAGAGGTATATATGATGTCTCCAATGCCTTATTTAAATACAGAATGATATAAGGTGATCCGGTCGGACCCATGTACTCACGTTAATTTGGTATGTTGAATGTCTTGCAAGAGTGAAATTTCCTTAATAGTTGGACACATATGTAATCCTGCAATTGTTTCCTAATTTATACAAGCAATTTGTCATGAACTACAACATGAACAATTTTGATACGCCATTGACTGAGCTACTTGCATCTTGAGAACTGGTGAAGGAAAATGGAAGACAAGCCCAATTACATGTTGATGGTCCACAAAGGAAAAGAAAAATCTAAGGGCAAAGACAAAGAAAAGAATGGTTCTATTTCTAGCTAAAAGTCTTATGCACATAAAGCAAAAGGAGGAGTGGATAAGGGAGGCAACTATCATTATTGTCACTAGGTTGGACATTGCAAGAGAAATTTCCCTCTCTACCTTGAGGAACTAAAGAATAAGAAGCATGGTATAAATCCATTTCAGGTATATATGTTGTGGAAATAAATTTATCTACTCTTCATCATGGGTATTGGATACCAGATGTGTATCGTATATATGTTCAAATATACAATATCAAAAAAGACGTAGACCTCTAAAAAAAGTCAAGGTGTAACTATGTGTTACAAATGGAGTAAGAGTTTCTGCAACACAGCAGGCCCCTACAATTTATTTATGCACAATGAGCTTGTAATAGAGTTATAGAACTGCTATTATGTGTATATAAAGAATATTTTTGAGTTTTTAATAAAGAATGGTCATTTTTCCATTTCTAAATATGAGATCTTCTATGCCAGTTCTCCTATGTCTTACCATCTTCATTTATTAGGTCTTGTGGATATATGTATATAAAATAAATACTAAGAAGTTAAACCTTTCTAGATCAAATAAAATATGTCTTGGCATTGACGTCTAGGGAACATAAATGAGAATAACATTCCTAGACTCCATAAAGATGGTTATCTAGACTTATTTGATTTTGAATAGATAGAGACATGTGAATGTTGTTTACTAGGAAAGATGGAAGAATGCACATTTCATAGTTAATTGTGAGAGAGTTAGTGACTTATTAGAACTCATTTACATAGATGTTTGTGGACCTTTTAGAACAAGTGCTATAAATGGGTATTAGTAATTCAACACTTCTAGTGTCGACTTCAGTAGATTCAGATATGTGTATCATAAGAAACACAAATCAGAATACTTTAAAAAGTTAATGAATTCATGAATGAAATACATAATCAACTTGAAAAAAGAACTAAAGAACTTTGATTAGATCAAGGTGGTGAATAACTAAGCTAAGAGTTTGAGGCCCTTCTGAGGTTTGTGGTATTGTATCTCAATGAACTCCACCTAAAACACCTCAACATAATGGTATTTCAGAAAGAAGGAATCACAACTTGTTGGACATGGTACAATCAATGATGATTTTAGTTGATCTTATGGTTTCCATATAGAAACATGCTCTAGAAGTTGCATTTACATCTAATTGAGTACCATCCAAATCCGTTGAAAAGATACCATACAAGATATGGAATGATAAATATCCCAATATGTCTTTCATGAAAGTTTGGGTGAACCTTATGTCAAGAAGAAACTATGTGAAAAGATTAGACTCCAATTAGATAAATTTATCTTAGTTGGATGCCTAAGAAAACTAACGGTTACTACTTCTATTTTCCATCTGACAACAAAGTGTTTGTTTCTAGATATGTTGTATTACTCAAAAAGGTTTTGTTTTCAAATGTACAAGTGGGAGGAAAATAGAACTTGAAGAAGTTCAAGACCAACAAGATTATATTGAACCAATAGAGGTAGATAAGGAATAAGAGGAACCAAAAACTATTATGGAACTCAAGTCCCTATCACAACATAGGAACCTCAAAGGTCTAGTAGGGCACGTCTTGAGATGGAGAGATATGGATTTCTTGTGACTCAAGAAGATGATGTGTTGGTCAATGAATATGACGATCCAAATACCTATAATGAGGCTATTGAGGGACCAGACTCTAAGAAATGGATTGAGTTCATGAGATCTTAGATGGACTTGATGTATACCAACAAGTTATGACATTGGTGGATCCACCTGAAGGGGTAAAATCCATAGGGTGCAATGAGTCTTCAAGGAAGACTAACATGAACGACAATGTATAAGACTACAAAGGCATATTGGTTGCAGAAGGTTTCAAACAAGTTCAAGGCATTGACTATGATGAAACTTTCTCACCAGTTGCCATGGTTAAACCGATCAGGATCATGTGTGTCTTTGTAACTTGTCATGACTATGAGATTTGGCAAAGGTACATTGAAACTACTTTCCTTAAGGGGAATATTATAGAGGATTTATACACAATACAACTTGAAGGTTTTATTTCTCTAAATGAAGCCAATAAAGTTTGCAAACTATGAAGGTAAATCTATAGATTGAAGCAAATATCTTGGAGTTGGAATCTTCATTTTGATGAGATAGTCAAATAGTTTGATTTTATCCAAAATGAAGATGAACGTTGTGTTTACAAGGATGTTAGTGGGAGGATAGTTGTATTTTCATATTCTATGTAGATGGCATATTATTGATGGTAAATTACATACCAACTCTACAATTAGTTAAACATGGATGAAAAATACCTTCTCCATGGAGGACTTAGGTGAAGCATCCTATATGTTATGAATCAATATATATAGACATAGATCTACAAGGCTTCTTGTCCTAAGCCTAAGTACATACATTGATAGAGTGCTAAAGAGGTTTAGCATGCATAATTCTTAGAGACAAAACTAACCATGTCTCATGCAATAAGTCTCTCTAGAACTTAATGTCCCAACTCTTTGGGAGAACTGACATGCATGAGTAAGATTACAAATGTCTTGGTAATTGGAACTATCATGTAGTAATAATATGTATGTACCCAGATGTCTCATACGCTTTGAGCATGACCAACAGGTAATGGTCAGATCCATGTTTTGGCCATTGGATGTAAAGAGCATCCTTAAGTACTTGAAAAGAACTAAGGATCAATTCACAATTTAAGGTGGCGAGGAAGAGTTAGTTGTAAGAAGTTACAATGGTGCAACCTTTACAACTAACAAGATGAATATAGATCATAATCCAAAATTGTTTTTGCCTAAATGATGAAATTGTAGGCTAGAAAAGTTCCAAGCACAAAACCATGGCAGATTCTACAACATAGGTTGAGTAAGTTGTTGCCTCCATTGCAGAAAAGGAAGAATTATGGATCAAGAAGTTCATTAGTGAACTTGGGGTGGTTCCAACCATAGAAAATATAGTAGAGCTTTATTGAAATAATAATGGAGATATTGCACAAGCTAAGGAAACCAAATCACATCAATGTTTCAAGCACATACTCAGGAATTACCATTTCACATGTGAGATTGTACAACAAGGAGATATAAAGATTTGTAGAGTACCAACTGAAACCAGCGTTATTGATCCTCTAACTAAATCACTTTCATAGCAAAAACATTATGGCCATGTTAGATCTATTGCACTTAGGTTCATGAGTGATTGACTCTAGTGCAAGTGGGATACTATTGATTATATGTCCTTACAGCCATCATATGATGATTGTAAAAGGGATTTTTTTGTACTTGATTTGATAATCAATAAAAGACAATTCCACTTATTTTTCAATATTGAGATAATGAATAAAGTTAATATGTCCTAATTATTGTTTTCCTCGATGACATATGGTTTAGGTTAAGGACCCAAATTGAGATCATATGTATAATAAGAGTATTCATTCTTGTTATGTCCCTAGTCAGTTATTATTATGGATAATGTAGGACAACAATTATGAACAAGACTAGAATGTATGGTTAGTGACGACTGCATATCTTTATTCATGATATTAGATATCAAATTTGATACATGGTTACTTGTTAGAGAACATATTGTATTGGATATACCCACCTTGAGATTGGCACATAGATGTCATTTATTGATATGTCAGAGTCATATCTCAATGTGACCTTGGTGTTAGACCTGAAGTCACTATGGTAACACATGTTATTCTTTGCACTCGAACCCTAGCCCAACATGCTCTAAAATATGAGTTGCTAAGGGAATGAGCTCGGCTGCTTCTCCTCCACACTTGATAGGTAGCGATGTAGTGTATTGTGACTCATGTGGTATATTGTGAGTTATGTAGATGGAATTTGTCTCTCCTTTGGAATCTGGACACTTGATAAGCAAGACTATGAACTGCATGGTCACACTCATGTGAGTCAATATATGATATTGAGCTCACATTATCTCGAATAATCTACTTTGCTTCAAGAAACAAGACTAGATGTTAAGAGTCTCGACATTCCATACCTCAGTTTCAATCTAGATATCTATGACAAATAGATTATATTGATATAGTAACACTGATCAATTTATAAGTTCTAGTTGTTCTCCAACTCATTCATATTACTTGGGTGGCAATATATCATGTCTACACACCAATCTTTACTTGTTTTGTGTTTTTCGTTAGTACCAATGTAATTAGAAACCTACCATGTAACACACATAAGGATGTATAAGAGAAATTGAAGTTTGCAAACAAACATATGATTAGAATGGTTCTGAATCATGAATAGTTTATTAACCCTCTGATCACACAATCAGATGGTTGATTCAATAGATTAGTTGATTGTCAACTGATCAATTGAAATATCCACTAGACACATGTGATCGACCAATTCAGCCATGTGATCTGGCGATCTCAATGTTATAGGGAAATTCTAAAACTAAAAAGCAAGTTAGATGTATATCTAGACTGTAGTGATCAGTAATTAACTAATGTGATTCAGTGATCAAATGATGTGATGGAAGAATAATGAAATGTGATCGGTTGATCACAAATCTAATCTGAGTTTTCACCATTAAACTATTTTAAATTATTATTAGAAAGGATTGGAACTTGGTTTTTTTAAACCCATGACTCTCCTACAAATGGGGAACGTCCCAAAGGGAGCGATAAAACTTTTGAGATAGCTTGTAAGACAAGTTGCCCATCAAAATTCTCTCTCATGGAGAGGATATCACCCTAAAAATGATGCTTAAGATAAGAGAAGAAAGGCAGTTTTGGAACTACTAGCACGTCAACAACTCACATTCTTCTTTAACCTTATAACCAAGATGGTGCACCAAGTTCTATCTCATCTGCATGGATGAAATATAGGCCAAGGCACACATGTAGAGTCTCTTAGAGAACACATTCTACAAGGAAAAAAGAAGTTGTTGCTTGGTGGACAATGTAGATCTATTGATCATCTATCCAAAATTTCTTAGTGGTCGTTCTGGATCTAGAAGTGGAAGGTCGAGTTCTTCACTGGCGTAAGATGTGTCTACTTATTGGAAAAAGTAGTGCAGGCATCACCCTTACCACTTTATTTCTTTTATTTACAGATGTTTTACAACGAATTTAATGGCTTGGGTGGAAAGGAAATAAATTTTGTTATTATGTTGTGCCCCCTTTACTAAAACCCAACATATATGATATGAGCTTGCCATATGTCAATACTCTATACCATTTCATCAAGTAAATATTAAACAAGAAGAGGTTGAGTACTTCATGCCTTGGGTTCAATCTTGATACTTATGACAAAGGGATGACGCGATCATCGTAACATCGGTCACTTTTAGGGTGAAGTTGTTCTCTAACTTATTCATAGTATTTGGCTAGTAATGACACAATGCTAGATATAATTGGCTTTTTTTTGCGAGGTCTATACATAACTACAAATGTAATATAGAACCTACACAATTACATACATAAGGATGTTGTGACGACCCCTGTTTTGGAGTTTTATGAAGGCAAATACTCAAATGAGGTATAATTAGATCTAAATGTCTTAATTATGAACCATGAAGTATATTAGGGTCACACAAAGTGATTTTTACTCTTTTGATCTTTGAATCGATGACTAATTGAATTGAATATAAGGTTTATGCACATTAATTGTAAGATTCTTAAATAAATGATTTAGATGGCCAAATGTTGAAATTTTAGTTTTAAACTTGATAATAAGAGGCTTGGTGTAAAGTGGGATCCATGCTTCAAATCTTATTTGTGTTTGAGTCCCCTACTAGAAATAATAAAAACTAGAAGATATGTAAGAAATGCACATAAGACCATGTTAATTGCGTTAATGATGTGCATCATGACATGCATGCATTTTGGGTCAACTATGCCCATTATTGCAACATCATGATTATATGGACACCCTTTTCAACCTCCTCCCACTAGGGGACTCAAAGTCAAGGACTTATCTTCTCTCCATGCTCTACTCCCATCACCCTATATAATTCTAGGATTTTGACTTATGCATACTTGCATATGGTGAACCTATGTTAGACAATGTGTTACAAGTGCTAGCTCCTGCAACCAACGTCTGAGCAACCTGGAAATCAGTTCTCTCATCACCTGCAATGAAGGTGGATAACCCAGTCAGCAATGACCAAGCACCATAGTCAATTGCCGCAATGAACGGATCCACGCCGCCTTCAAGTGTCCAGCTGTCCAAGACGTGATGAAGTCTGTTGCTTGATTAGCGCTTAATTATGTAAATGTGTGATTACTGTACTTACTAGCTGTATAAATACACTATAGATGTACAACAGTAATCATCAGATCAATAAAACCTAATATGGTATCAGCAGCCAGCATGGCCAGAAGCGTTGCAAACTCCAGTTCCTCTGCCAGTACGGCTCCAATCCCTCCCTCCACTGATCTTCTTCCCTCCCTTCCTAACATCCATCAAGTCCACCATTATCTGTCATTCAAGCTCTCCCCAACCAACTACCTTCTTTGGAAAACACAATTCCTTCCCTTTCTTCACAGCTTTGATTTGGTCGGGTTTGTGGAAGGCACCGACATCTGCCCTCCAGCCTTCTTCCCCGCCCCGTCTGCTTCCCCCACCTCTGCATACCCCACTGACACTAGTGTTGATCAGATTCCCAACCCCGCACGCCTATTCTTCTTGGCAATGCAAGGATCAACTTTTGCTTAGCTGGATTCTTTCTTCCCTCATGAAAACTATGTTAACATAAGTTGTTGGTCTCAGCACCACCCGTGCCGTCTGGCATGCCTTGGAGCAAGCCTATGGATCTCCATCTCATACACACATCGTACAGCTCAATAACCAACTGCAAAACCTGAAGCAGGAGGGCCAACCCGTCACCGACTACCTCCGTCGTGCCATGTTCCTTGCGGACCAACTTGTGGCTGCCGTTCAGCCCCTTGTATTGACCATCTTCAATGACATATTTCTCAGCAGTGACTTTAGTGAAATAGTGGCTACGTACGCTCTCTGCTCATTCGGCACCAGCTCACCAGCCTACTAGTCAGCCACGAAATTCATCACCAGCTCACCTACAGCTTCCTTCTACCGCAAGAAAACCTTGTTTTTACACCAGTGCGGACACCTAATGCTTTTGCTGCCTGCAGACGAGGTCGTGGCCACGGCCATCGTGATCCCTGTCCAGTTTGTGGTGTTGCCGGCCATAGCCCCGTTACCGTCATCAAGGTGAATCCACGGCGCAAGCCCACCACATGACAACAGTACCGCTTCTTCCAACTCCCCGCCCCCTGCCGCATTGTTGCGTTCTCCTGCTGCTACTTCTTCGTTCATATGAAGCGTGGTACCCAGACACCGGTGCCACACACCATGCTACCCCAGATCCGCGTCAACTTCAGCAAGCCGATCGGTACTCTGGCAGCGACTGCCTGCACATTGGCGATGACACAGGTTTGACAATCAGCCAAATTGGTTCTGCTCGCATCCCTACCCATGCCCGTCCTCTCCAGTTGTCTAAAATTGTACACGTTCCCACCCTTACCAAACCTCTTTTATATGTTTCTCGCTTTACACGTAATAATTGTTGCTATTTTGAATTTCATGATGATGACTGTTTTGTCAAGGACTCGCAGACTCACCAGCCCCTGCTCCACGGTCATAGTAAAGATGGTCTTTACTGTCTTCATCTAGGCATCCAACCGAGTGCCCACCTCTCTGAATGTGTTTCCCTAGAATGCTGGCATCATCGTCTCGGCCACCCCAACCTTAACCTTGTTCATCGTCTTGCTGCTGATCATCACCTCTGTGTCGCTCCTTCCTCCACTTCCTACAAACGTTCATCGTGTTATGTAGGCAAATCTGCCCGCCAACATCTCCCTTCCACGTATTCTCGTAGCAATAAAGTTTTGGCAAAAAAACAAAATGGTAAGTTTAGCCATTTTAATTCCCAAAATAGCACGTTCTTGAACTTAATTCCCAATATGGCACATTTTGGGAGCAATGCGTCCCGCCTTGAGACGCATTGCTCTGTGTCACAGAACAATGCGTCCTGACCTGAGATGCATTGGCCACACAAAAGGGCAATGTGTCCCGGATCAGGACGCATTGCTATGCAATAGAGCAATGCGTCTCCAGGCGGGACGCATTGGTCTCACCGCTGAGCAATGCGTCCTCATCCCGGACGCATTGCCCTTCTGTGGGGCTAATACGTACTGAAGCAGGACACATTGCCCTACTGTGAGACCAATGCCTCCTGTCCCGAGACTTCTCAATGGCTCTTTAGGACAATGTGTCTCGGTTGGGGACGCATTGCTCCCCCGACCGTTGCAACATAGCCGTTGCGGGCCGCGAGCGTTGCCACATGGGGGCAATGTGCTCTCCTATATAAAGGAGACGAGACCAGCCTCTCAAACCCACACCATTCCTCAACTTCTTCTCTACTCCCATTTCTCTAGAGTTCCCTGCTCAGATTTCTATTGCTTGGAGTTGATTTTGGGCAATCTTGGAGTTGATTTCGGGCGATCTTGGATCTATATTCTTCTTTTTTCATTGTCTGGTTGGGATTATGCTTCTCTTCTTTCTCTTCTTGGGTATTCTGATTGACAAGGGAGATATCTCCATTTGAGATATTTTTTCTACTATATTTTTAGATTTAAAATTTTAGACCTAAAATCACTATGCAATATTAAAAACAAAATAATTGTATTGCTACTATTTTATTCCACATTACTAAAATAATGTTATAGAAAATGACACTTGAAGGTTAATTACTGTTCAAAAAGTTAATGTTCCAAATTCCAAATTATTGTTCTAGAATGTTAATATTATAGAAAAAATATTGTTCCAAATTTATTTCCAAATTCAAAATTATTGTTCTAAAATCTTAACTGCTCTTCTAAAAATGACGTCATTGTTTGAAAATATTAATTCATGCTATAAAATATTAATTCATATTCTACAATATTAATTATTGTTCCAAAGTTAAATTATTGTTCTAAAATTTGAATTACTATTTTATAATGATAGGAACATGGCATCTAGTTCACATTCACGAATTGTCAAGCTTCTATATAATGATCAATTTCTCTCTGATGGGTCTTATTCTAGTCGATCTGTTAAACCCATTATTATTTCACTTATCGATGCCCTATCCAAACTAAAATCATATATCTATACAATAGTTGACATCAATCCAAACCACTTCTCTATCAATATATCTTATCTTTTCCCTGGAGAAGATCATATGCTCATACAAGTTGAAGATGATGATGCATATAGAACCTTGTTCTCACTTTCATTTGATGCCTATATTGATGTGTTTCTTGAAAAAACATCTTTCCACCAACATTCTAGTTTCATTAGTCTGTTGAATCAACTTAAATCCAAACCATGTAACAGTAATGTAACTACTGAATGGAATCAACCACCTGAATTCTCTCAAAATCCTACTATTGAGAATATTGGTATTGAGGTTGAGGAGGGAGAACAAAATATTGATCAAGAAGGTGATGATAATAGTGATCATGAAGGTGATAATGATTGTGATCAGGAAGATGATAATAAAAGTGATCATGATGATGAGTCATTGACTGAAACTGATGATGAGCATGAACATCCATTCCCTGACTCTATCACAACATTGAGTTCCGTTCCATCTATATTTGATAAACAATGGCCCCGACATGAACACATTGATACCAACTATGAAGCTTTTCAAGATGAAGAATGGGTGGAAGATTTTCGTCAGGAATTCCATCTCAATTACAACCATTCCAGCACTGAAATATATGAGGGTGCTTTATTTGCATACAAAGTTGTAATGGTTGAGACAATCCAAAAATGGTCAATACAAAAGAATGTCCAATGTCGTACACAACGCTCAAATAATTGTCATCTTAAATTTGTTTGTATCCATGACCTACGATGTCCTTGGAGTTTGACGGCTTGCCAGTCCAAAGAGCATGTGGCATGTGGAAGGTAAAATTTTATAGTACAAGCCACAATTTTCAACTAACTGTTCTGAATCAGGACCATTACCAAGTCACATCATCTTATATTTCTCGTATGATAATGCCAATCCTAGTATCACGATTGGGTATGTCCACATGAGAAATTCATGACAAGGTGAATGTTGAACTAAGGCTCCATATATCTTACAAAAAGGCATTTCTAGCGAGGAGGAAGGTTGTCTGTAAAACATTTGGAGACTGGAAATCATCATATCATACTTTGTTGCCATTCCTGATTTCTCTGTCCCAATATATTTTAAGAACTATATATTCCCACCTTGTGGATGATTATATCCTACAATCTGAAAGCACTCGTACATTCAAGCGGGTGTTCTGGGCATTTGGTCCAGCTGTGAGGGGTTGGGCCTATTACAGGCCTGTTCCTACTGTTGAAGGCACATTTCTAATAGGAAAATACTTTGGTAGACTTCTCATTGCATGTGGCATAGATGCTAATAATGGCCCATTTCCACTTACTTTTGCTGTTGTCGAGGCTGAAAATAAGGACTCATTGGAGTGGTTCTTTGGTTCTCTACAAACTTGTATTCCAATCATTCCACACTGTACAGATTTGTGTATTATTTCTGATCGAATGAGTGGAATAATCCAGCACTTAGGTCATAATTTAACTGGACTCAACATTGTTATTGTGTTCGACATCTTCGTGAGAACTTCCATCAAAAGTTCAAGTCACAGGAGTTGAAGGAACTTTTGTGGAAGGTGGGATCCACAACTGATACACATGAATTTGATCATCTAATGGCTGATACAGAAACTATAGAACCAGCGACTAAGGAGTATTTGATAGCACAAAATCTAGTACAATGGTCTCTCATATATGATAGAGGTTACAGGTATGGGTCATTGACTAGCAATCATGTTGAAGGGTAAATGGAGTCTTAAAAGGTGTTAGAGGCTTACCAATATAGGTACTAATTGTTTCCACATACTATCACTTTGTTACAATGTGGTTGGAGAGGTGTAACAAAGCATATGGTCGTGCACAAAAGGGACTTAAATGTCCCTTTAGATTTCATGATAAGCTTTTTAATGTATCATAGGATGCAGAAAAAGTAGCAGTAAACATCCGTGTGAACAATGATGAATGGCTTGTTGATGACATGGACATACATAAATTTCAAGTCATAGTGTGTCCAAATGGTGCAAGTGAATGCAGTTGTGGTTTTCCACAACAATGATATTTTCCATGTTCTCATTTTTGGGTAGCTGCAAGATCTGTCAATTATGATACTGATGTACTTGTGAGCCCATATTTCACAAATGATGCTTATTTAAACCCATACAAAACTGAATTTTTTGGTATTCCCGACAAGAGGTATTGGCTACAATTTGATGAAAGTAGAGGTATTTATCCCTTATTACCCCCAAGGAAACGAAGGCATGCTAGAAGACCAAAGAAAAACAAGAATGCCTTCAACTATGGATTTTGATCCAATTCAATATACATATCATTGTCATAAGTGTGGCAGAAGGGGGAATAATAGACGCACTTGTCCTAATGTAATATGATGTCTGGTCATGTAATGTTTGCAATTTCAATTTGTTCAAGTCATGTAATATTTGCAATTTTAATTTACTCAAGTCATGTAATGTTTGCAATTTCAATTTATGCAAGTCATGTAATGTTTGCAATGCCAATTTGTTCAAGTCATGTAATGTTTGCAATTTCACTAATTAATTATTAAATTATTGATAAGAATGAATTTATAATAGGTTAAATTTAACTAATTTGGGACCCTTATTTGTAAATTATTATGTCTTATTTTTTATAGATGGCTCATCGAAGGACATGGACATTTCACGTGTCCGTAGAGTTAATCCAAATAATAGCTACAAAGTGCCTATAGGGAAAAATGGCTCATCAAACTCTATTGGACGATGACTAGAATGATGTACCAGATTTGTTGTACAACAAGCTAGGATTTATAATGATAAAAGAACAAGCAAAATTTCATTGGCAATTTTTAAAGCAAATGTTTCACATGTATGAAGAACTTCTTGAGCTACCTGGTTGGTATTGGGATCACACGAAATAGAAAGTAATGTCAATCAATGCAAAAGTTAAAAATCAATTATCTATATCACATCCAGAGATACATCGAGTTGTACATCAAATGTGGCCATTTTATGAACCTCTAGATGAGATATTGAATCAAATGCAGTACTAACATATTGTAATATTTCTCTTTTAGTAGTTCATGTTGTATGTTGAAATTGTTTGGTAGTTCATGTATTTAGTTAATTTCATCTTATCTAATGAAGAATATTGACAAACTTATATGTTGTACAATATTTGCACTTTTCATTTAATGTAAATATTGCACTTTTCATTTAATGTAATATTTGCACTTTTCATAGATATGGATCCTGGACAAGCATCCTTCCGACTCTCCAGCACCACTTCATGTTGTCACAGTGGCCTATTACTTACTTGAGTATTTTGGAAAAAATTCTTTGGCTGGTTTTGGGCTTGTGCATAGGCTACGGCCTATCCACCTTGATCCCAATTTAATCACTGCCTTAGTTAACCGGTGGGACAACTCTATCGATACTTTTAGGTTTCCCCCTTTTGAGATGAGTATAACCCTTTTGTTGCAGTTCTTTTAGGACTTACGATTGATGGCCCACCGGTTATAGCTTCATATCCTTTAGGCGTAGATGAGGGGCAATTTTCTTCATGGTCTCACCTTTGTGAGAGTTTCTTAGGAGATGCACCAGATGGGATGTCGAAGGGGCATATCTCCTTGATCTGGTTGCATGAGACCTTTAGGGATATGGATTTCACTTTGGGAGATGAAGAACAACAAAGACAAATGAGGATAAGGTATACTAGAGTATATCTCCTATACTTTTTAGGTAGTTACCTTATTCCTGATAGTACCGGGGACAGAGTTCATGTACGGTACCTCCCGCTTCTGTCTGACTTTACAAGTTGTAACACTCTATCATGGGGTGCTGCAACTCTACCATACTTGTATAGGGAGTTGTACAAGGCTACCACCCATTCTAGGTAAACTACTCACTTGTCTGGTTGTGTATGTCTACTGCAGATGTGGTGTTGGGAGAGGTTAGGAATTGGATGCCTAGGTTCACTGGTTATGAACTAGGGGGAGTGGCAAAAAGATGTTCCCTTGTGTTACAGGTAAACATTTACACAATTTACTTATACATTTGTCCAAACATTTTGTAATGTTTATCTAAATTTAGTTTGTCAATTTAATAGGTGGCCTATATTTGTTCAAAGGAGTGATACTATGAGAGGATCGATCCAGTTTTATGATTCAACATTTGACTAGATTTTTCCCTCTCTGGTATAACTTACTTACTTCTACTAACATGTTGTATGACATATGTTATATTTTTTATGCAATTTAATCACTTTTGTATGATACATGTTGTATCTATTTGAATAACAGATACAATTTACTCCTTACACTGCTGATATTCTAGAGAGACTCCCAGCCTTATGTCGAGAGGGTCAAGATATTTGGTTGGCACGAGTGCCTTTAGTGTGCTACACAGTGTTAGAGTGGCACTTCCCTGATAGAGTATTTGGACAATTTGGATTTGTTCAAGTACAACCTACTCTGCAGTTGCCACACCTTAGTAGGATAGATGGGAGGGGTCATGAGGCTGAGGACTGGTTGCATCATTATAGGTGGGAGGTTCAACTGTGGAACAACAGACATGAGAGCTTAGTCCCCCCTCTACCAGCAGAGACAGTCTTTAGGCCATAGGTTCACTACGCATGGTATCATCCCCAGTACGTACTGCCCCCTCCAGCTCAGCCTCCGATCACATACTAGCCACAAAGTTATCATCAATAACAATTTGTGAGTATCATTTATATTTCTTTTCCAAATTGTTATTATTTATCTTTATTATTTGTAATATATAAAATTAGACTTTATTATTTGTACATACTTTGTTTGAATAGGTGGAATCACATGTGCGGATCCGAGCAGCTTTACAACATACCCATTCACATATCAGAGATGACATCTATGGCATCCAGGGGACTTACTTTGACAGTATTCCTAACTATGCTCACCCATATGATCTCATACCCACTCATACCACAGCCCATGAGCCCACTCCTACTCCTACTCCTACTCCTATTCTTACTGCTCATGAGCCCATTCCCACTTCTCAGTTCATGGCATGGGGATTGATAGGGCCATCCTTTTTAGGAGATGGTTCATTTTCTTCATACATCACCCCACCTCCACCAGCATCCTACTATGGAGCAGTTTCTTCTTCTGTTACATACACTCCACTCCCACCACCAATTATTCATGATAGTCGACCACCATCTTATGTCGCATACTCTTTGACTCCATTTGATTTCTCAGGATGCACCCCACCTGATGTCCCACATCCTAGTATTCAGAGACCCCTCACCCTACCTCCATCTTTTCATTACTTCCCTGGTCCTCGTCAGCCTACTGCTACGCAGTTGTCCCCCATTGAGGTATGTCCAGATGACTTCAGTACTTAGGATCTAGATGTATAGGGAGGTGGGAGAGGACGTCGTGGGAGTGGAGGACGTGCTTAGTTTTTCATATATTGTACTGTGTTGTATATATTCCTTTGTTCAAATATTTATTTGGCTTGTATGTGGATCTATCATATTATGATATCATATTGGTTCATTTTAGATCTATCATATTATTTTGTTGTGTATTATTTTCTCATCAAGTTGGTTCATGTTGTAACCTTATTTTTAATGATATCTCATTTTTTTGGATTAATTTCTTCTTATATAATCAATTAGGAACCAACTAGTGTTGGTTGCAATACCACTTCTATAATCTATATGCATGTTTAGAGCTATTCAAATTAACAAAATTATAATAATTACCTATATTATAGATGTTCAAATACAAGTGAAATAATAGTAAATGTACAAATATAATCAATATTATTAATATACAAATCAATATGCATGAAAGAATAATAATGAATGCAAAAAAAATTATAAAACTGCAATACGTCATGCGTGGGGGTGCATTGCTTTCGTGTGGGGACAATACGTCCACATGTAGGATGCATTGCTTTCCTGTGGGGGCAATGCATCCTAGCCGGAGATGCATTGACCCCACAATAGGGTAATGTGTCCCGCATCAGGACGTATTGGTCTGCGGTGGGACCAATGCATCACACGTGGAGGTGCATTGCTCTCTCGCAGAGCAATGCATCCTGACCTGGGACGCATTGGCCTTTGTCAGGCCAATGTGTCCCTGGTCAAAATGCATTGCTCTGTGAGAGAGCAATGTGTCTCCAGGAGGGACGCATTGCTCCCAAAATGTACCATTTTGGGAATTAAGTTCAAGAACATGCTATTCTAGGAATTAAAATGGCTAAACCTGCCATTGTGGTTTTTTTGCCTAAGGTTTTAGCTATTCTTCATCTGGATGTATGGGGGCCATCACCCATTGTTTCTTCTCAAGGTCATTGTTACTTTCTCATTGTAGCAGATGACTATGTATGGTTGTTCCCTCTTCATAAGAAGTCAGAAGTACGTTGTGTTTTTATTAATTTCCATGCTCTAGTGGAACGACAGTTCGGATAGAAAATATTTTCCATCCAAGCTGATGGGGGTGATGAGTTTTATGCTCTCCATGACCATCTCCTTGCCACTGGTATCCAACACTGCATTATCTGCCCACACACACACACACACGAACAAAATGGTGCTGAAGAATAGAAAATACATCATGTTGTTGATACGGGTCTCACTTTGCTTGGTCAATCTCAAGTGCCTAAAAGATTTTGGCAGTATACATTTGAAACAGCAATTCACCTCATTAATCATCTCCCATCCACCCACCATTTTCATTCTTCCCCCCACCATCAGTTACATGGCTCCCATCCGGATTACACATTTCTCAAGGTGTTTAGTTGTGCTGCATACCCACTTACGTGACCCTATAAAAGACACAAGTTTGAGTTTCGATCCATACCATGTGTGTTTCTTGGTTATCCATCCCAGTATCACGGCTACCGTTGCCTAGATCCAGCCACCGACCGCATATATATTTCACGCCATGACAACTTCATTGAAGATACCTTTCCCTATGCCAACTCCCCTACGAGCTCACTATCCAACATACCCACTCCCTCTCCATGGCTTTCTATTACATCATCTCTTCCCCCCTCCCCACTCCACTACTCCTCTTTTGCCTTTCCCTTCTCCACCACCACCATCATCAACCAATGTAGCACCACTGTCACCCCATCAACCTTCCCCACCTCCACTAGGTTCACCCTCTAACTCCATTGACAATCAACCAGCACCACCCAATCCAATGTACCTTAGGCCTCACAAGACCATCGATTATCACCAACTTGTAGAAATACGCCCCACAAAACAACACAAAACCTCCCAACACTCCCTTCCCACTGCATACTTCACCACATACCAGCCTAAACCACCTAATTTCCTTGTTGCTAATAACAACCCTTCCTGGCATCAAGCCTTGTTGAGGAATTCAATGCCCTTATCACCAATGGAACATGAGTTCTGGTTCCACACACCCCAAACATGAATGTAGTTGGGTGCTAGTGGATTTTTGCAATAAATTCAATGTTGACGGTTCCCATGCTTGTTACAAGGCCCTCCTAGCTTGTTGCCAAAGGCTTTCATCAACAAGAAGGCCTTGATTACAATGAAACATTTAGCCCAGTCGTTAAACCACCATCATTCACGTTGTCCTATCCATAGTTGTTTCCCTCAATTGGCCTATTTGCCAAATTGATGTGCATAATGCCTTTCTCCATGGTAAGCTTTCTGAAGACATGTTTATGTCCCAACCCAAGGGGTTCCTTGACGAGTCCAAGCCTCATCATGTATGTCATCTTCACAAGTCCATTTATGGTCTCAAGCAATCACCACGAGCTTGGTTTTCCCAACTCAGTCATGTGCTTCACACTTATGGCTTCCATGCGTCCAAAATCGACACTTCCTTATTAAACTATCACCACAACATTGACACAATTTATGCTTCAGTCTACGTCGATGACATCATTATTACAGGCAATAACCCCTCCACCCTTTCCCACTTGTTTTCCTGTCTTGTTTAAAAGTTTCCTATCAAGGATCTTGGTCCCCTTGCACTTTTTCCTCAGTGTCGAAATCACTCGTTCACCTAAAGGTCTTTGTCTTTCCCAATGCCAATACATCATAGACCTTCTACACCGCACCAATATGACCACCGCCAAACCGATTTCGACCCCCATGTGTCCCACTACCAAACTGGTCAAAACTGTTACCCCACTTTGTGATCCACATATCTATCGTCAAACTATTGGAGCTCTTCAATATCTCATACTTACTCGTCTGGGTCTTTCGTATCCTGTCAATAAAGTCTGTCAATACATGTCCCCACCCACTGAAGAGCATTGGGTTGTTGTTAAATATATCCTTCGTTACCTTAAACACACCCACAATCTCACCTTGTCCTTCACCTCTTCCTCCTCTCTTAACCTCCACTCATTTTCAGATGCCGACCGGACTGGCTGCCTCGATAATAGAAAATCTTCTGGAGGATACGTTATATACTTGGGTACCAACCTTATCTCTTGGTCTGCTCGCAAACAAAATATGGTTTCTTGATCCTCCACGAAATCTGAGTATAGGGCTCTAGTAAATACCACAGCCGAACTTCTCTGGCTTCAAGCTCTTCTCTGTGAGCTTTGTCATCTCCCACAACATCCTCCTATATTGTGGTGTGACAACATTGGTGCCACCTATCTTACTGCCAACCCAATCTTCCATGCTCGTACCAAGCAATCGAAATTGACTTTCATTTTGTTGGGGATCAAGTCTCCAAAGGAGCCTTGCAAGTTCGATACATCCATACCAAAGATCAATTGGCTGATGTCATAACCAAAGCACATTCTCGTAACAGATCTGAGCACATCCGTACCAAGCGGCAACTACTCCCCACTGAGCGTCCAGCTTGTGTTACAAGTGCCAGCTCCTGCAACCAGCAACCAGGAAATCAATTCCCTCATCACCTGCAATGAAGGCGGATAACCAAGTCAGCAATGACCAAGCACCATAGTCAGTTGCCGCAATGAATGGATCCATGCCGCCTTCAAGTGTCCAGCTTTCCAAGACGTGATGAAGTCTGTTGCTTAATTAGTGCTTATGTAAACATGTGGTTACTGTACTTACTATCTGTATAAATACACCATCGATGTACAACAGTAAGCATCAGATCAATAAATCATAATAACCTCTCCATAAGAACCTCAAACAGCAGATGGCCCCTCATTTTCCCCTCCCCAACCACGAAACTCCAACCTCCTTTCCCATGGCACTCAAGCACCCAACCAGTTGGATGTTGGCAATTCTGGTTCTCTCCAACCCTGCTAGAAGTTTCTTTCTGGCACCACCTGCCATGACTACCGGAAATAGTAAAGCATGAAGACCGGTTGAGTTTTCCCCCTTTCACGGTCACCCCTCTCCAACCTTGTGCAGCTAATGTCAATGAGGAAGAGGAAGAAAAGAGGGGAAAGGACGAGTGGGAAGTGGTGAGGGATGGACGGGAGGGATCGCCCTGCCCCCAGGAAGCATGAAAGAAGGTCTGACACGAAGAGAACCTCCCAACCATGGCCACAAACTCCATCTCTACAGACCTAAGAGACGACCTTAAAGACGGACCCGCAAACATCCAACCATCAAATGGACATGGTCGAGCCTTCAAACCAAGCGCATCTTCCGCGACCGTTGCTTGGGAGGAGAAACTCAAGAGGAACGAATGCAAGATTGAACGTGAGAAATCTCACTTGATGATTCACGTATTCACTAGTGGTATTTAGGCAAAAAAAAAAATGGCACCTTTGGCAATTTTAATTCTCATAATAGCACATTCTTGAATTTAATTCCCAAAATGGCACATTTTGGGGGCAATGTGTCTCGTGTGGAGACACATTGCTCTCTCGCGAGGCAATTCGTCCCGGATCAGGACGCATTGCTCTGTGACGGAGCAATGCGACACATTGGTCCCACCCGAGAGCAATGTGTCCCGGGCCGGGACGTATTGCCCCTGTGTGGGGCCAATGCATCCTAGCCCGAGACACATTCCCTTTCGGTGGGACCAATACGTCCCGTCCCGAGATGTCCCAACGACTAGTTGGGGCAATGCGTCCCGGCTGGAGACGCATTGCTCCCTCGACAGTTTAAAAATAGTTGTTGCGGGCCGCGCCTGTTGCCACGTGGGGGGGGGGGCAACGTGTCCCCGTTGGGGATGCATTTCTCTCCTATATAAAGGAGACGAGATCACCCCCCCAAACCCACACCATTCATCCATTTCTTCAACCTCTTCTCTACTTCCATTGCTCTAGAATGGTGTGCTCGGATTTTTATTATTTGGAGCTGATTTTGGGCAATCTTGGAGATGATTCTGGGCGATCTTGGAGCTATTCTTCTATTGCTTCGCTGCTCGAATTTCTATTGCTTCACTGTCTGGTCGGGATTCTTTCTCTTCTTTCTGTTCTTGGGTTTTGAGATCTCGCCATTTGAGGTGATTTTTCTATGATACTTTTAGATTCAAAAATGTGTACCTAAAATTACTATGCAATATTAAACATAAAATAATTGTATTGCTACTATTTGATTCCACATTCTAAAATAATGTTATAGAAAATGACACTTGAAGTTAATTATTGTTCAAAAAATTATTGTTCCAAATTCCAAAATTATTGTTCTAGAATGTTAATGTTATAGAACAAATATTGTTTCAAATTTATTTCCAAATTCAAAATTATTGTTCTAAAATCTTAACTACTCTTCTAAAATTGATGTCAATGTTTGAAAAAATTAATTCATGCTATAAAATATTAATTCATGCTATAAAATATTAATTCATGTTAATTATTGTTCCAAAGTTAAATTATTGTTCTAAAATCTGAATTACTATTTTACAATGATAGGAACATGGCATCTAAGTTCACATTCACGAATTGTCAAGCTTCGATATAATGGTCAATTTCTCTTAAATGGGCCTTATTCTAATCGATCTATTAGACCCATAAATATTTCACTTATCAATACCCTATCTGAACTAAAATCATATATCCATACAATACTTGACAGCAACCCCAACCACTTATCTATCAATATATCCTATCATTTCCCTGGAGAAGATCATATGCTCATACAAGTTGATGATGATGATGCATATAGAACCTTGTTCGCACTTTCATCTGATGCCTATATTGATGTTTTTCTTGAAAAAACATCTTTCCACTAACAATCTAGTTTCATTAGTTTGTTGAATCAATTTGAATCCCAACCATGTAGCAGTAATGTAACTACTGAATGGAATCAACCACTTGAATTCTCTCAAAATCCTACTATTCAGAGTATTGGTGTTGAGGTTGAGGAGGGTGAACAAGAAGGTGATGATAATAGTGATCATGAAGGTGATAATGATAGTGATCAGGAAGGTGATAATAATAGTGATAATGATGATGAGTCATTGATTGAAACTGATGATGAGCATGGACATCCATTCCCTGACTCTATTACAACATTGAGTTCCATTCCATCTATATTTGATAAAGAATGGCCCCGACGTGAACACATTGATACCAACTATGAAGCTTTTCAAGATGAACAATGAGTGGAAGATTTTTGTCAGGAATTCTGTCTTATTGACTCAAGATCAATTAGGTCAATGTTGACTCACGTTTAAATCGACTAAACTCGTGTTTTGATGATGACTAACAATTCCACATATTGGTGTCTAATGTCTCTACTTGAGTGATTTCAGATTAGGTATAGACACACTCCAAATGTCCTAACTTTCACATCTCAAATTGGAGAAAAGACAAGTCAAAGTCATACAAGTGCATGTTTTTGTAATATGATGTATATCCATTAGAATCATGTTGTAAATCACTTGTAATGATTGTATGACTTGTAATTAAGCTTAGAAAAATATCAGGAGCACTTAGATTGAATATTAGAGCACTTTAGATGCATATTTGAAAATTGATTACAGGCACTTCGTCGGTCGAGTTTCCCAGCCTGAAAACTCGATCGACCATCCTTGATCAATTTTCTGGACATTGCATCGGTCGAGTTGTGTTTTCACAGAACTCGACCGATGGAGTAAATGGACAAATCGATTTTCATTGGTCAGTCGAGTTTCCTCAGGACAAACTCGACCGATGGTCTGAAGATCGGCTTTGTCTTTTACTCTATTGGTCGAGTTACCTTTATAGAAACTCAACCGATTACACTCTATGGAAAAGTACAGAAAAGTGCTTCTAGCCGTTGTGGAGTTGCAACAAGTGAAAATATATCCGTTGCAAGCCACAAAATGGCTAGTTTTCGTTCTCAACTGTTCCCAAAGGCTAAGAGGCATCCCCAGCTATAAATAGGACCCCTTGGGCTTCATTCCAAGGTTGAGCATTCATTGCAAACTCTATGTGAGGTTCCTATTCTATAGTTGAGTGCTTCCTACAGCCTCCTCTCTCTCTAAGCTTAATCACTTGCTACATCCATTAGAATGAGTAGGAAATCTGTAAGAGAGATAGTCCTACATGTATATCTTATCAGGCTCTCACTTACACCACCTCCTTTCTATCTTTTCAATCAAGAACATGAAGGTTCTCTCTCTTGTCCAAGAGAGGTGAAGAAAAACAAGGGAAGGTGTCCCTTGGTGAAGATCAAGGCTGAAGACTTGGAGCTAGAGTGGGTAAGCCCTTGGAGAAGGCAGAAGACTCAAGCTCAAGTGAGTAAGACCTTAGTGAAAGAAGCTTCTCCGAGTGAAGGTGAAGTCAAAAGCTGAAGATCCAAGAAGAGTGGGTGATCCCTGCAAGGCTGAAGACTTGTGCAAGAGTGGGTAAGTCCTTGGAGAAGGTCGAAGACTCTTGCAAAGTGGGTAAGTCCTTGGTAAGGTTGAAGACTCTTTGTATTGGATAGGTAAGTCTTTTGTTTGGTCATGCATTGCATATCTTATGAATGAATATAAGAGTGCAATAGTTTGGAAGTCCTAGAGGTTGACCTCTCTAGGCAAGTGGACTGGCACACTTCTAGTTTGAAGTGTGGAACCACTCTAAATAGCTTGTCCAATTGGTGCATGTTCAATATCTCTCTCCCTTGCTATGAATGTTTTAGTTGCACTCAAATTACCTATTTAGCAACCTTATCTTGTCATATATCTTGAAGGTTTAATGAGTTTTGTTTAAGTTCTTTCAGCTCTATTCACCCCCCCCCCTCTAGAGAATCTAATCACCCATCTAGGATCCAACAATTGGTATTAGAGCAGGTCTTCTCCATGCATACTTCAACAAGTAGGAGAAGATGGGTGACTACCTAGGAGGGAGATACTCGAACAGCCTTCCAATCTTTGATGGGAGCAATTTCCTCTATTGGAGAAGAAGGCTTCAATTCTACATCCAAGGATCAAGTATTGAGATGTGGCAAATGGTGAACAACCCATACATGTTACCAAAGACAAAGATTGAAGAATGGGATGAAGATACCTTGAAGAAAGCCACCTTGAATGTTAGAGCCATGCACATCCTATATGCCTCCATGACCCCCACCGAGTTCAACCGGATTTCTTCTTGTGAGACGGCCTATGAGGTATGGAGAAAGCTTTGCATCACTTATGAAGGGACAGATCAAGTGAAGGAAAGCAAAGTCTACATGCTCAAAGGGCTGCTTGAGAACTTGAAGATGGGAAAGGAGGAGAGTATAGCCAACATGTACTCAAGGCTCAACACCATTGTGAATGGTCTTGCTGTTCTAGGACATCCTATGTCTAGTGGAGAGATCAACTCAAAATCCTTAGAACTCTCCCCAAGAGGTGGGAACCCAAGGTGACTTCTATTGAAGAAGCAAGGTTTCTTAAGGATATTCCTATTGAAGAGCTCATTGGAAATCTACAAGCACATGAAGCCACACTTGACAAGAGGGAGGAAGTAGAAAGACAAGAGAAGAAAGAGCTAAAGAGAATGAAGAAGGCTGAAATGAAGGCTCAAATTGAAGCTATCATGGAATAAGTCTCTCCATCCTCTCAAGCTAAAGTAGATGCCATGTACTTCAAGGGTAGACTCTCGAAAGGCAAGTCCTCCTCCATCCGGTGCTTCACATGTGGAAAGAAGGGTCACTACAAGGAAGATTGCCCACAAGGCAAAAAGACCCATCTTCACAAGAAGGAGAAATGGCACTCAAGCTCAAGTGGCTCCTCCAACTCAAGCTCAAGTGAAGATTCAAGTAAAGGATCAATCTCAAGCTCTATTGATGAAGGAGAATGCCATTTTGCTCTTATAGCATCAAAAAGTGAAGACTCAAGTGAGGTAAATCTAAACTATTTAGATAAAGAATCTTTGATTACTATTATTCATGATATTTGTGCCTCTCTTAAGTCTTCTAAAAGAAAAAGAAAAAAGCTTGATAGAATTGTTGATAATTTGCATGTAGAATTAGATGATCTTAAACATGCTAATTCTTGCTTGCTTGATGATAAAAATGCTTGTCTTAGCCAAGTAGACTCTCTTAAACTTGAAAATGATAGTTTGCTTGACAAGATTAAATTTCTAGAAGCTCAACCTCTCATGCCTAGTTCTAATGAAGAGCATACTTTAATTATTGATTCTATCATGCATGATATTGATGTTCTCAAATATAAAAACAAGGACAAAGATTATGTTTTGCGAGAATTAGAAACATAAAATGCCTCCTTGCTTGCTAAATCAATGTGCATGAATCTTGTTCTAGTTCTACTAATAGAGAGAATGATGTTGCTGCTCTTCATATTGATAGAGATTCTTATTTAACTAAAGCTCTTTTCTTAGAAAATGATCTTTTGCATGCTAGAGATAATATTAATCAATTGTCTTCTACTATTGCTTCTCTTAAGCATGATAATGACAGTTTGAGATCTTCTTTGCAAAGATTCTTAGTTGGTAAAAAGAATCTTAATGATATCCTACACCATACTACTAAACAAATTGGTAGACATGGTTTAGGATATGATAGTAGTCAAGGGAACAAAAAAGATAAAGGACCTCCAATATTCCATGGAGAATCCTCTAGTTCCAAGACTATAGGCATGTGTAACTATTGCAATTAAAATTGATCATTATTCTACTTGTTGTCCTTTTAGGAAAGCACCTAAGAGCAATAGGACTTGGGTTGCTAAACTAACCCCTCCGGACCCAAAAACATGATTGGGGACCATTTCATCTTTCTTCTTGTAGGTACTTACAAATGGATTGACGTGAGCTATTGAATTGCAAATTGAATTCTCAATCCACATGAAAGAAGAAAGGTGAGATGTGTAGAGGGTGACAACAAGTGGAAAAGGAATGGTAAGAACAAAGGTAATGTTTCTCTTGCTTATAACCAATTCTAACTTGTTTTGTCAAGTTAGTATGCAATATGCATGTGGTTTTTGAGTCAAAAGTAGTATTTTGTGTTTCTCTTCACACTCTTGCTCAAAAACTATTTCTAATGCTTCTATAGTGCATTACTAACATGCTTAGACATGTTTGGATATGTTTGTTTATTTAGCATGTCTTTAAATATGTTTTTATGAAATATATGTGTTTTTTTTACAGCTGCTCTGTCGGTCGAGTTTGCCCTGCTTGAAACTCGACCGATTGGCACCAATGGGTGTTGCCAACAGCTATCATCGGTCGAGTTGACAATGCACAGAACTCGACCGATAACACCTGTGCACAGAATACACATTTGGCTTATTGAATGAGAATTTCCCTCTCAACTAGTTTTTTCTCAACCAATAGCCTTGATTCTTTGGCATTCTGATTTGGTACCTTTGTATATGCATATTACCATGTTCTAAATTGCCTATCTTGCTTACAAATCTATCTCTCTAATTTCTTTAAATTGGTATATCTATATCTTGCAATTACTTGCTTTGAGTTGTTTTGCAGGTTTTTATGATGATCTCTTTGGATCTCTTAGTTGTGTCTTAAATTGCTTCCGTTGTGCTCTAACTTGCTACATCTATCTAGGTGTATATCTTGTTTTGATACAACCTTGAGATTCTTAGGGGTAATCATCTTTTGGTAAGGATGCATATCTAGTGAGTTATATCCTTTCATGCGTCTAAAATTGTATATCTCTTTGTTTGGATATATCTCTTCATCTATTCATAGCTTGCTTTATCTTATGTATCTTTTGGTATCTCTTGCTATGATCTAGATCCTACTAGTATTCCTAACTTGTGTTATCATCTACTAGTAGTTCACATATGTGTAGTTCTAACCTTGTTCATAATTGGCATCTTTGCTCATCTATATGCTATGCTTGTATCTTGTTTCATACATGCTCAAGCTTGTTCCTTGAATTGCATATCTACTATCTTGAGTTGCTTGCATAACATTGTGATGCAGGGCACATAGAGCTACATTATATGTAGAAATTGGAGTATTTTTTGGATTTTATGCATATTTTGCTCCAATTTCAGTTTTTGGTGCAAGACTAGTGTTTTTCATGCAGAAACGACCTTCTGAGCAAGACGCATGCTTTGCACTGAGCTCTGATGGTTTTTGGTCAAATTTCGTCATCTTGAGGGTCAAAATTGCAATTTATTGTTTTTCTACAACACTTTATCTTGCATTTTGGGTTGTTCAAGTATATGTTTTAACTTGCTTTTCTTTCTATGCTTGGACAAGCCCCTATCTATGATCTTCTACTCTCCTTATATACATTTGTGTTATCTCCTTTCTCTTTAACAAGTGATGTTTCTTATTTCTTCATAACCCCACTTTTTGAAATGACAAAGGGGGAGGAAGGTATGTCTTCTTTTAAAAGAGGAAGAAGGCATGTCTTACATGAAGAGGAGAAGTATGTCCATGTAAAGGGGAGACGGATAAATGACATCAATTGAGGGGGATTATGAGAACTCCACTAGCATCAATTGAGGGGGAGCATATGAATTCAATTCCATTGAAACCCCTAGGTTTCTCCAAAGGTATGAATTTACTTAAATGCTTTCAATACATTTATGGAATGGTTTGTCATCTTCAAGAAGGGGGAGATTGTTGACTCAAGGTCAATTAGGTCAATTTTGACTCACGTCTAAATTGACTAAACCCATGTTTTGATGATGACTAACCATTCCACATATTGGTGTCTAATGTCTCTACTTGAGTGATTTCAGATTAGGTATAGACACACTCCAAATGCTCTAACTTTTGCATCTCAAATTGGAGAAAAGACAAGGCAAAGTCATACAAGTGCATGTTTTTGTAATATGATGTATATCCATTAGAATCATGTTGTAAATCACTTATAATTATTGTATGACTTGTAATTAAGCTTAGAAAAATATCAGGGGAGCACTTAGATCGAATATTAGAGCACTTTAATGCATCTTTGAAAATTGATTACAGGCACTTTGTCGGTCGAGTTTCCCAGCCTGAAAACTCGATCGATCATCCTTGATCAATTTTTAGGAGATTGCATCGGTCGAGTTGTGTTTTCACAGAACTCGACCGATGGAGTAAATGACCAAATCGATTTTCATTGGTCGGTTGAGTTTCCTCAGGACAAACTCGACCGATGGTCTGAATATCGGCTTTGTCTCTTACTCTATTGGTCGAGTTACCTTTATAGAAACTCGACCGATTGCACTGTACGGAAAAGTGCAGAAAAGTGCTTCTAGCCGTTGTGGAGTTGCAACAAGTGAAAATATATATGTTGCAAGCCACAAAATGGCTAGTTTTCATTCTCAAGTGTTCCCAAAGGCTAAGAGGCATCCCCAGCTATAAATAGGACCCCTTGGGCTTCATTCCAAGGTTGAGCATTCATTGCAAACTCTATGTGAGGTTCTTATTCTATAGTTGAGTGCTTCCTACAGCCTCCTCTCTCTCTCTAAGCTTAATCACTTGCTACATCCATTAGAGTGAGTGAGAAATATGTAAGAGAGCTAGTCCTACATGTATATCTTGTGAGGCTCTCACTTCCACCACCTCCTTTGTATCTTTTCAATCAAGAATATGAAGGTTCTCTCTCTTGTCCAAGAGAGGTGAAGAAAAATAAGGGAAGGTGTCCCTTGGTGAAGATCAAGGCTGAAGACTTGGAGCTAGAGTGGGTAAGCCCTTGGAGAAGGCAGAAGACTCAAGCTCAAGTGGGTAAGACCTTGGTGAAAGAAGCTTCTCCGAGTGAAGGTGAAGTCAAAAGCTGAAGATCCAAGAAGAGTGGGTGATCCTTGCAAGTCTGAAGACTTGTACAAGAGTGGGTAAGTCCTTGGAGAAGGCCAAAGACTCTTACAAAGTGGGTTAGTCCTTGGTAAGGTTGAAGACTCTTTGTATTGGATAGGTAAGTCTTTTGTTTGGTCATGCATTGTATATCTTATGAATGAATATAAGAGTGCAATAGTTTGGAAGTCCTAGAGGTTGACCTCTCTAGGAAAGTGGACTGACACGCTTCTAGTTTGAAGTGTGGAACCACTCTAAATAGCTTGTCTAATTGGTGCATGTTCTATCTCTCTCTCTCCCTTGCTATGAATGTTTTAGTTGCACTAAAATTACCTATTTAGCAACCTTATCTTGTCATATATCTTGAAGGTTTAATGAGTTTTGTTTAAGTGCTTTCAACTCTATTCACCCCCCTCTAGAGCATCTAATCACCCATCTAGGATCCAACATGTCTCAATTACAACCCTTCCATCACTGAAATATATGAGGGTGCTTTATTTGCATCCAAAGCTGTAATGGTTGAGACAATCCAAAAATGGTCAGTACAAAAGAATGTCCAATATCGGACACAGCGCTCAAATAATCGTCATCTTAAATTTGTTTATATCCATGACCATCGATGTCATTGGAGTTTGACCGCTTGTCAATCCAAAAGAGTAGGTGGCGAGTGGAAGGTAAAACATTATAGTACAAGCCACAATTGTCAACTAACTGTTCTGAATCAGGACTATCGCCAAGTCACATCATCTTATATTGCTCTTATGATAATGCCAATCCTAGTATCAAGATTGGATATGTCCACACGAGAAATTTGTGATAAGGTGAATGTTGAACTAAGGCTTCATATATCTTACAATAAGGCTATTCTAGCAAGGAGTAAGGTTGTCTGTAAAATATTTAGAGACTGGGAATCGTCATATCATACTTTGTTGCCGTTCGTGATTTCTCTGACACAATTTATTCCAAGAACTATATATTCCCACCTTGTGGATGATTATACTTGTTGGGACCCACTCTTTTGATCAGCACAAATACCAACCATTAGAGGTAGTCCCAAAACCTAAACCCAGATTATGAAATAAAATAATGAATTCTCGACTAAGGCGATTAAACAATATACGAAAAACACAGATAAATTTTTCCTTGTTTCTTTCTTCACAAACTCATAAATCAATGTCACATCAAGGACATCACATTCAATTATCACAAATCATGTTCAAATCCATAAATATAGAATCAAATCTTGTTCTCATATGCAGTTCAGTTTATATCAGATACATGTACATTGATGAACAAACTTAATTTACAACCCATCCCGGGAAAGAGAGAGTACATGGACATTCTAATCTATCTAGATTATGCTATTTATATCTTCCATGTTGTGACCTCTCCGCTAGATAGCATTATACCTAAAAACATTTGAAACAACCTCATGAAACTCATATAGAGCCCCAGTGAGTGGATACCTCCCACTCAAGCTAGGTACATGCATCAACATCAGATTAAGTATAAAACTTAAAAGAAACATGCAGATATTGAAAAGTATAGCAAAAAGTTCTATATTCAAATCTATCTTGCAATAGTAATCTAATCCAATAGATAAGGCAATCACTTGAACCAATTATAACCGTGAAACATCTTTTAGAACATGTCTATGAACAAATCAGTAGATACTTCTAGTTCAGATTAAGAATCTTACTACATGAGTAATAAGTCATGTTCTAAGCATTTTAAACCAATACATAACAATAACATTATCTTTGTGATGCTCCACCAGTCGGACCAGCAACACATCCTGTAGTCTTGAAGCTGAAGTACACATAAAACATTTTGACCAAACAATACTATCAAATAGCAAGCAATCCAACTCATATTCAGAATGGATATAAATCCCATCATTTATAACTTGTCAGCATGACATATCATAATATGAAATAGAAAATATCCATATCAATACGATTACTTTCCTTAACAAGAAGCATAATCAACAATAACAAATCATCAAGTAGAAGTACAAAGAATGTAACAACTATTCAAATCATGTTCTACACGGCTTATCATCTTTTATTCATTTGCCCTAAAACTACTTGGCTTGTACCTCACCAAGTAGAAGTCATCACACCTTATTCTCGTGTCAATGACTCACCGTCACTATCTTAGGGTTTAGCCGGCCACCCTAAGATATCAACAACAGACCCTGGCCACCTCAGGGTTGCCTAAAGAGGCTCACGTCTTCATCTCGGGTACACGAGATAGGAACCAGCAAAATAGTATATCACATATCACAGTATTTCACATATTTTTGATTTCACATTTCACATATTTCATTTCAACAGAGTCTATTCCATCTGGACATAGACTTTCACAACAAGGATTTAGGGCCAGAGCCACTCTAGATGACTCACTCCTAAATTCTTGTGGTCTAACCTTTAAGGTCTTGATCCAAACTCCAGAAATCCTTCTCATAATTCATCGATTACTACAAGGAGATCTGTTTTGTTTCCCCAGTGTGGTCCTCGGGGGAAACTCACGGTGTTTAGGGCACCTAACTAGATGTTCCATCATTTCACTTGTTATTAATCTCTTTTACTCATCTTACAAGAATTCAAAACATCATATATCATATATGTGTATTCTCGTGTAACTATAATAACATGAAACATATTAAGTTTATCAATAAGGTCAATGATCAAAGCAAGAAGCACAATAAGTTTATAGAATGCAACAAATATGATTATTTCTATCTTCTGCATCAACTCATAGCAATCATTAATAGTGAGCCTTCAGCCCAAGACATAATCTTATTGTCCAGCATTTACCCCATCAGGGTTTTATCATCATCAGTGGGCTTTTAGCCCTAGACATAATCTCATTATGCAACATTTACCCTTATCAGGGTTTCTCAATGTAAGGAGTGCATATTAAATTCCATTTCAACATATTCCTCATCAGTTCATTGTATACCACAGTTCTTAACAAATATTAGTAGAGGCATAAGAACTAGCAATAGTAAAAGCATATAGACATCATGTATCATTCCTCATACTCAGAATAGATTTATCATACAACATATGCTTGTTCCATCTAATCTCAATAGATGTAAATAAATTTCATGCATATACATGCATAATAGACTTAGTTCTCTTCTTCTTTTATTTCACATTCTTCATATGGGGTTACTAGTCAACACATGTTGGTTATCATTTGAATTCCATCAAAATGGTTCATTCTCAAAATACAAGTATTCTATCAAACAATCACAATACAAGAACACATTCTTGTAAGTGAATTCAAATACTTCAGTTTCATCATTTAGTTGAATTCAACTACAGTTATTTACATCTCTTAATCACCCTTTTGAGATTGCCATTCATTAGCATCATCAAACTCATCATTTTTGGGTAAGAGTTACATTCTTAGAATCATCTACTAATTCCTATCTTTTTCCATCATTTTATACTCAGTCGTCTCAACTTCTTTCATTTCATGTTCATTACATCATCTGGACCAATCTTTCTTGATTCACTTTACATACAATGCTTCTCTTCTACATAACATTTATCAAAGTACAGTTCTTATGTATTTCATTTAATTTGGGTTAATCCATATGTAATTAAATAAAAGATAAAATACTTCATCATACTATCTTCACTAGTTTCATCTTTATCTTGCAATCACCATTAAGTACATCTTGTTCATATTGTCTTTTATATTCAGATAAGTGTACCTTGATGTTGACTACTAATGTCATTCTCATAATGAAAAATGACCATTCTTTATTATACTAAAACTAATGCATTAGACTTAGATGATATAGTAAGACTCATCATATTCAATTGAAGTATTAATACTTTCAACTTCAACATTTGATAACATTTCAAACATCATATACAAGTTCTAGGTTTATCACTCATAATTTTCTTAGTAATAAACTTTTAGGGTTTTCAAGAAGTCATTCCTTAGTTCAACATATCATAAGAATCATATCATTTAGTAATCCAATCATGACTCAAGGGTTCATTGGGGTTATTCACAAATATGGAAACCCTAGTTTCCATTTCACACATTTCATTCATCAATCATAAGTATACATTGATTAATTGACTTATTTCATTCACTTCCTCAACACAAATCCTAATCAGGATATGTGGTCATTATATTCCATTAACATTCAACAATACACTTGTATCATACAATCTAGTAAAATTCAAATATGACTTTACACATGTCAGTTCAATTCCAAGCATATCGGCCATTGGGCTGATTTTTAGGCAAAATTCACATGAAATACCATAATCATCTACCTATAGGAATACCCATGCATCCTCAATCAATATAACAAGAACTAATCAAGTTTCAATCAATGAGAAATAATCAAAATCAGTAAAATTAGATTCCCCAATATCTTTCCCAAATCAAATCCAATCACATACATATACAAACAAGGTTTCTGATTGTTTTAGCCGGATTGAATTAGTCTTTCAACATGAATACAAATATTATGAGGGAGAAAAACACTCACCTCAGGTGCCAAGAACCTTAAAGACAGAGGTCAACCTCTGAATTTTTGGAAACCCAAACAAACTCTCGCAAAAGAATCCACTTCTTTCTCCTCTCAACTCAGAAACCCTAGAAATGGGGATTAGAAGAGAAAGAGTGAGAAAAGGGGGATGTTTGATGTGATTTAAAATCAAATCAAGGGAGGGACGGAATCTTGACATGTAAGAGACGATTCACCATGAAATGCTATGCAAAGAAGCTAAACTTACTTGATTTCATCATATCTTGGATAGAGAAACCCTAGGTCATCATCTCCTCCACTTTCTCTACTCAAAATGCTAGCTCTCCTCTCTCTCAAGAATTTCGTTTCTTTGATAGGAAGGACGAGTTATGAGAGCTTCTTGTGTGTTACTTTAGTGATATAGATGAATTGAGGTGCTTAGAACATTTGCAAACAAGCCCCTCAAAGTATTTTTATTTTTCTCTGACTGGTTGATCGGCTGAGTTATAAACTTGACCGAAACCACACGTCTCAGAACTCAAACCTCATCCAAAAATTATGAAACTTTAACACAATGTCTGAAATTGCGATTTTAAGACACAGTAAAAATTTTAGTTCATTTTGTGTTACCAATAAATAAATAAAATCAAATACCACACTGCTATATTGTAGTCAGCAGCATGGTCGGTCGAGTTTGTCCTGCACAGAACTCGACTGACACCCTCTCTGTAGAGATCAAAACTCATCCAAAAATTACTCCAATTTAACAGGGTGTCTAAAATTGTGTTTTTAACGCACTTCAAAAATTTGAGATCAATTGTATATTCTAATAGAAAGATAAAATTCAATTACCAAACTGCTATATCAATCTGAAAATATGATCGGTCGAGTTTGAAACTCGACCAATAAACAGGTCAGAACATTCTTCAAAAATTCTGATATTTTCCAATATTGTTCAATTTGTATATATCCAAATTATATACAAATTTTAAGTAAATAAGAGTTACACATAAAATACTAAAAATAATTTACTGAGACACTATACTTATCAAATTCTGTATTCATATGTCATCAAAACCCTAATTTGGGCCGATTAGGGTTTCCAAACCTTAACCCTAATTATGTGAATCAAAGTATGATTAAAACTTCTCATTATATTTTAAACATGAAAATTTAACTACCATCACTAATCAAGCTTTAAACAACGATCAACTTAATTAAGCATACAATTATCCAAGTAAACCCTAATCAGATGACTAATTTGAAAACGGGTCATTACCAATTCTCCCCTCCTTTTAGGATTTCATCCCGAAATCCAAGAAAAGATATGGAAGAATATCATATCATCTAATTGTTCACCTCTATGAGCATCAAATTATAAAGACTTTCATTTTATCTTTCTTTCATATGACACTTTCTTTTTGCATTAAATGAATATGTCTTCCCTTGTAATCATCACATCTCTCCTTGAGTATGACAAACACTCACTTCAAAAATATCAGTAATGCATCATTTATCAAGATCTGATTCACATCACCTTTCACATCTTTTTTTTTAATTGTGTATCTCATGGATTAAGATTATGACTCATTCACATATTATCATCTGCATTCATGATCAATTTCCTTTATGAAGAAGATCATCTAGTGTGCATCTTAGTTCATAGCTTTTTCTCACAATTTCAGATTTCATACTTAGACTCAAACTCATTAGAGATTATGTTCATAATCCACTAAGATTTCATCTTTCTTATATGAAATTTCATGTTATCCATGGGTTCCATATTGAATTATAAATTCCTTTTCTCTTTCACTATTTTATCGCCATTCTTCTCTTTTTCATCATGCCATCTGGATACTTGGTCAGGGCATCCAGAAGAAGTATAGTCAGCAGTTCCATACTAGCTTAGCTCAATACCCAAATACTTGACCAGAGTATCTGGATACTGAGTTTAGTTAGTATGCACATGATTCAGGTTATATTCAACATCCACATTATCATTTATTCCTAGATCCTATTGTCCCTGTAGACTCATCTAACCTTGGCTCTGATACCACGTTTGTCGGGACCCACTCTTTTGATCAGCACAAATACCAACCATTAGAGGTAATCTCAAAACCTAAACTCATATTATGAAATAAAATAATGAATTCTCGACTAAGGCGATTAAACAATATACAAAAAACACATATAAATTTTTCCTTTTTTCTTTCTTCACAAACTCATAAATCAATGTCACATCAAGGACATCACATTAAGATATCACAAATCATATTCAACTCCATAAATCTAGAATCAAATCTTGTTCTCATATGCGGTTCAGTTTACATCAGATACATGTACATTGATGAACAAACTTAATCTACAACCCATCCCGAGAAAGAGAGAGTACAGGGACATTTTAATCTATCTAGATTATGCTATTTATATCTTCCATGTTGTGACCTATCCATTATACCTAAAAACATTTGAAACAACCTCATGAGACTCATATAGAGCCCCAGGGAGTGGATACCTCCCACTCAAGCTAGGTACATGCATCAGCATCAGATTAAGTATAAAACTTAAAAGAAACATGCAGATATTGAAAAGTATAGCAAAAAGTTCTATATTCAAATCTATCTTGCAATGGTAATCTAATCCAACAGATAAGGCAATCACTTGAACCAACTATAACCTTGAAACATCTTTTAGAACATGTCTATGAACAAATTAGTAGATACTTCTAGTTCAGATTAAGAATCTTACTACATGAGTAATAAGTCAAGTTCTAAGCATTTTGAACCAATACATAACAATAACATTATCTTTGTGACACTCCACCAACTGGACCAACAACACATCCTGTAGTCCTGAAGCCGAAGTACACATAAAACATTTTGACCAAACAATACTATCAAATAGCAAGCAATCCAACTCATATTCAGAATGGATATACCCATCATTTATAGCTTGTCAGCATGACATATCATAATATGAAATAGAAAATATCCATATCAACACGATTACTTTCCTCAACAAGAAGCATAATAAAAAATAAAAAATCACCAAGTAGCAGTACAAAGAATGTAACAACTATTCAAATCATGTTCTACACGGCTTATCATCTTTTATTCATTTGCCCTGAAACTACTTGGCTTGTACCTCACCAAGTAGAAGTCGCCACGCCTGATTCTCGAGTCAACGACTCACTGACACTATCTTAGGGTTTAGCCGGCCACCCTACCTCAGGGTTGCCTAAAGAGGCTCATGTCCTCATCTCGGGTACACGACATAGGAACCAGCAAAATAGTATATCACATATCACAGTATTTGACATATTTTTCATTTCACATTTCACATATTTCATTTCAACAGAGTCTATTCCATCTGAACATAGACTTTCACATCAAGGATTTAGGGCCAGAGCCACTCTAGATGACTCACTCCGAAATCCTGGTGGTCTAACCTTTAAGGTCTCAATCCACACTCCGGAAATCCTTCTCATACTTCATCGATTACTATAAGGAGATCCATTTTGTTTCCCCAGTGTGGTCCTTGGGGGAAACTCACGGTGTTCAGGGAACCTAATTAGATGTTCCATCATTTCACTTGTTATTAATCTCTTTTACTCATCTTATAAGAATTCAAAACATCATATATCATATTTGTGTGTTCTCCTGTAACTATAATAACATGAAACATATTAAGTTTGTCAATAAGGGCAATGATCAAAGCAAGAAGCACAATAAGTTTATAGATTGCAACAAATATGATTATTTCTATCTTCTGCATCAACTCATAGCAATCATCAATAGTGTGCCTTCAGCCCAAGACATAATCTTATTGTCCAGCATTTACCCCATCAGGGTTTTATCATCATCAGTGGGCTTTTAGCCCTAGACATAATCTCATTATGCAACATTTACCCTTATCAGTTTTCTCAATGTAAGGAGTGCATATTAAATTCCATTTCAACATATTCCTCATCACTTCATTGTATACCACAGTTCTTAACAAATATTAGTAGAGGCATTAGAACTAGCAATAGTAAAAGCATATAGACATCATGTATCATTCCTCATACTCAGAATAGATTTATCATACAACATATGCTTGTTCCATCTAATCTCAATAGATGTAAATAAATTTCATGCATATACATGCATAACAGACTTAGTTCTCTTCTTCTTTTGTTTCACATTCTTCATATGGGGTTACTAGTCAACACATGTTTGTTATCATTTGAATTCCATCAAAATGGTTCATTCTCATAATACAAGTATTCTATCAAACAATCACAATACAAGAACACATTCTTGTAAGTCAATTCAAATACTTGAGTTTCATCATTTAGTTGAATTCAACTACAGTTATTTACATCTCTTAATCACCCATTTGAGATTGCCATTCATTAGCATCATCAAACTCATCATTTTTGGGTAAGAGTTACATTCTTATAATCATCTACTAATTCCTATCTTTTTCCATCATTTTATACTTTGTAGTCTCAACTTCTTTCATTTCATGTTCATTACATCATCTGGACCAATCTTTCTTGATTCACTTTACATACAATGTTTCTCTTCTACATAACATTTATCAAAGTACAGTTCTTAGTGTATTTCATTTAATTTGGGTTAATCCATATGTAATTAAATAAAAGATAAAATACTTCATCATACTATCTCCATTAGTTTCATCTTTATCTTGCAATCACCATTAAGTACATCTTGTTCATATTGTCTCTTATATTCAGATAAGTGTACCTTGATGTTGACTACTAGTGTCATTCTCATAATCAACAATGATCATTATTTATTATACTAAAACAAATGCATTAGACTTAGATGATATAGTAAGACTCATCATATTCAATTGAAGTATTAATACTTTCAACTTCAGCATTTGATAACATTTCAAACATCATATACAAGTTCTAAGTTTATCACTCATAATTGTCTTAGAAATAAAATTTTAGGGTTTTTAAGAAGTCATTCCTTAGTTCAACATATCATAAGAATCATATCATTTAGTAATACAATCATGACTCAAGGGTTCATTAGGGTTATTCACAAATATGGAAACCCTAGTTTCCATTTCACACATTTCATTCATCAATCATAAGTATACATTGATTAATTGACTTATTTCATTCACTTCCTCAACACAAATCCTAATTAGGATATGTGGTCATTCAATTCCATTAACATTCAACAATACACTTGTATCATACAATGTAGTACAATTCAAAAATGACTTTACACATGTCAGTTCAATTCCAAGTATATCGGCCATTGGGCTGATTTTTAGGCAAAATTCACATGAAATACCATAATCATCTACCCATAGGAATACCCATGCATCCTCAATCAATATAACAAGAACTAATCAAGTTTCAATCAATGAGAAATAATCAAAATCAGTACAATTGGATTCCCCAATATCTTTCCCAAATCAAATCCAATCACATACATATACAAACAAGGTTTCTGATTGTTTTAGTCGGATTGAATTAGGCTTTCAACATGAATACAAAGCAGGAGAGAGAAAAACACTCACCTCAGGTGCCAAGCACCTTAAAAACGGAGGTCAAACTCTGAATTTTTGGAAACCCAAACAAACTCTCACAAAAGAATCCAATTCTTTCTCCTCTCAACTCGGAAACCCTAGAAATGGGGATTGGAGGAGAAAGAGTGAGAAAAGGGGGATGTTTGATGTGATTTCGAAACAAATCAAGGGAGGGATGGAATCTTGACATGTAAGAGAAGATTCACCATGAAATGCTATGCAAAGAAGCTAAACTTATTTGATTTCATCATATCTTGGATAGAGAAGCCCTAGGTCATCATCTCCTCCACTTTCTCTACTCAAAACCCTAGCTCTCCTCTCTCTCAAGAATTTCGTTTCTTTGATAGTAAGGACGAGTTATGAGATCTGCTTGTGTGTTAGTTTAGTGATATAGATGAATTTAGGTGCTTAGAACATTTGCAAACAAGCCCCTCAAAGTATTTTTATTTTTCTCTGACTGGTTGATCGGTTGAGTTATAAACTTGACCGAAACCACATGTTTCAGAACTCAAACCTCATCCAAAAATTATGCAACTTTAACACACTATCTGAAATTGAGTTTTTAAGATACAGTAAAAATTTTAGTTCATTTGTAGTTACCAATAAATAAGTAAAAATCAAATACCATACTGCTATATTGCAGTCAGTAGCATGGTCGATTTCCTGCACAAAACTCGACCGACACCCTCTCTGTAGAGATCAAAACTCATCCAAAAATTACGCCAATTTAACAGGTTGTCTAAAATTTTGTTTTTCAAGTACAGTTAAAATTTGAGATCAATTGGATATGCTAATAAAAAGATAAACTTCAATTACCACTATGCTATATCAATCTAAAAATATGATCGGTCGAGTTTGAAACTCGACCGATAAACAGGTCAGAACGTTCTTGAAAAATTATGATATTTTCCAATATTGTTCACGTTTTATATATCCAAATCATATCCAAATTTGAAGTAAATCAGAGTTACAATAAAATACTAAAAATAATTTAGTGAGACACTATACTTATCAAATTATGTATTCATATGTCATCAAAACCCTAATTTGGGCCGGTTAGGGTTTTCAAACCTTATCCCTAATTATGTGAATCAAAGTATGATTAAAACTTCTCATTATATTTAAAACATGAAAATTTAACTACCGTCACTAATCAAGCTTTAAACAATGATCAACTTAATTAAGCATACAATTATCCAAGTAAACCCTAATCAGATGACTAATTTGAAAACGGATCATTACAATACCCTTCAAACTAAAAGCACTCATAGATTCAAGCGAGTGTTTTGGGCATTTGGTCTAGTTTTGAGGAGTTGGGCCTATTGCAGGCATGTTCTTACTACTGATGGCACATTTCTAATAGGAAAATATTTTGACACACTTCTCATTGCATGTGGCATAGATGCTGATAATGGTCTATTTCCAGTTTCTTTTGTTGTTATTGAGGCAGAAAATAAGGACTCATGGGAGTGGTTCTTTAGTTCTCTACAAACTTGTATTCCAATCATTCCACGCCATACAGATCTGTGTATTATTTCTAATCAAATGAGTGGAATTTTTCCAGCACTTAGGTCTAAATTTAACTGGGCTCAACATCGTTATTGTCTTCAACATCTTCGTGAGAACTTCCATCACCAGTTCAAGTCATACGAGTTGAAGGAACTTTTGTGGAAGGTGAGATCCACAATTGATACACATGAATTTGATCATCTAATGGCTGACATAGAAACCATAGAACCCGCGACTAAGCATTATTTGATAGCCCAAAATCTAGTACAATGGTCTCTCGCATATGACAGAGGCTACATGTATGGGTCATTGACTAGCAATCATGTTGAAGGGTTAAATGGAGTCTTAAAAGATGTTAGAGGTTTACCAATATAGACACTTATTGTTGTCACATACTATCGCTCTGTTACAATGTGGTTGGAGAGGCGTAATAAAGCATATGGTTGTGCATAAAAGGGTTTTAAATGGCTCTTTAGGGTTCATGATAAGCTTTTTGATGTATCACAGGATGCACAACAACTATCAGTAAACATCCGTGTGAACAATGATGAATGACTTGTTGATGACATGGAAGGACATCGATTTTAAGTCTTCGTGCATCCAAATGGTGTAAGTGAATGCAGTTGTGGTTTTCCGCAACAATGGCATTTTCCATGTGCTCATGTTTAGGTGGTTGTAATATCTATCAATTATGATACTGATGCACTTGTGAGCCCATGCTACACAAATGAAGCTTATTTGAACGCATACAAAACTTAATTTCATGGTATTCCCGACAACAGATATTGGCCTCATTTTGATGAAAGTAGAGGTATTTATCCCTTATTACCCCCAAGGAAACGAAGGCATGCTGGAAGACCAAAGAAAAAAAGAAGGCCTTCAACTATGGATGTTGATCCAAATCAATATACATATCATTGTCATAAGTGTGGCACAAAGGGCCATAATAGATGCACTTTTCGTAATGTAATATGATGCATGGTCATGTAATGTTTGCTATTTCAATTTACTCAAGGCATGTAATGTTTGCAATTTTAGTTTGTTCAAGTCATGTAATGTTTGCAATTTCAATTTAATCAAGTCATGTAATGTTTGCAATTTCAATTTAATCAAGTCATGTAATGTTTGTTGTGGCAACACATCCCACTATCACACAGACAACGAGGTGTTACGCGAAAACATGCGGAAATTACCATAACCACAGATTACCAAAAATACGGGTTAATTAAAGCCGATTGCGGAAAGTGGATAGACTAAGAAACTATTACATATAGGTCCTCCTCCTGCAAAGAAACATGTTACAGAAACATATACAAGATCTGATACATGTCCACAGCTTAGAGGAACAGCTGTCCTGGCATCACATGAGTTCATCACCTATTTATACTTACATAACGGCCCACATCCGGCCAGCAGCAGGATATACAAAACATCAACAGCTATACATCGTGAAACAACGTCAAAACACCTCCAAGGACCTGAGAGTACAGGGATGACTCTAAGACTCTACTACAAAACATCCAAAACAACAACATATCCAACGCTTTCCTTCTAGTGCTTGTCTTGCTGCTCGGTCGCAACTCTGCGACCACCACCACATCTAGCTCGAACACCTAAAAAGGGTGTAAACCAGCGGGGCGAGACACACACTCCCAGTGAGAAACATAACTCCCCGCTGAAACTACAGAACCTCAAAAAGATAAAGCAACAACAGCAGATAACTGATAAGATGTATAACAAGAGCAGTTTATGAAGTAAAGCTATTCATACCGTCAAGCTTACCAAGATGTAAGGAAGGCATATATCCAATTATTTCTTTATGGAACACGATTAACAAGATAAGATTTATAAGGTCTTACCACATAACAAGAGGAACATATAAGTAACCGCAAGGTATAACAAGATTAACTACATAAGCATGGCCTCAACCAATGTTATGTGTTTTGCCTTAAGAAGTAAATACTATACGGCTGGATTACGTATTATTATTATGCCCTGAGGAGGTGAACCGTACCGTTCAAATCCAACTGACGGCTGCAAAACCCAGAGTCGGTGCCATACAAGGTCAATGGAAGAGTCAGACTCCATGACCTCCCACCTCGTGGTCAGTGTACGAGAACCAAAGCAGGATCGTAGTCTCGTGCTTAAGTGGCCTCAGCTATAGGGTCAGGCTACCATCTTCCTAGCCCGCCTCGGTACACGTATCGGCACTAGTGAAACTGAGCCATGGGTATGTTCACCGTGCTCTAAGCCATGAATGCATTCATGCTCCCATATCACATATCATGAGCCATGGGCCTGTTCACCATGCTCCTCACATACTTGGGCTTCGGGCCTGAATCTGCACCCCGGAGTCTACAACCGAAGTTGCACTCTTACCTCCTCACTTTAGGCTAGGAGAAACCTCGCATACTCAACAATATGCGCTCCGGGTTAACCCGTAGGAAAACCCGTTTCACCATCACCAGCTCCTCACGATGATGGATCTATGGCCAGGGCAACTACATGATTTGTTCCACTGTAATTAATTAGTATATTTTAAGTGAATTGCAAGATTCAACCAAGTTATATAACATGCAAACTATAACAAGAATAAATAGTATGAAACTCAATATTATGCTTTTATTGTAACCAACATCGTCCTGATCCATCACAAGGATCCAACATTACATGTTATCACTTGGCCTCTTTCCAATCATCTAGATCCATCTCAAGGATCATCACATTGCCATGGGATCCCTTATCACATACTGTCACTGCCTCTCAAGGCATTCTCATCAACTTAGGTACTTTAGTCAAACTTAGGTCCTCAGACCCATACACATCATGTATGTTATCTCATCATCAAGAGTAATTATTAAAGCAATGTTACTCAAACATATACATATACCTCATAGCCCTTTACCTGGCTATGTATTACCTGCATGGTTAGTACAGAAAGATCGTATATGCCTTATCATTCATGTCTCAACCTGTGACCATAGACATCAATCATATTATTAATCAAGGCATCTTACATGCTTACCATTGGCTCAACATTATACATAATATCAAAATGATCACATACATATGTAAAGTCATGTAAGTTACATAGATGATCTCTACCATAACAAATACCATCAACCATATCAAGGATCACCATCATGACTAAACGTGATAGTGGAACAACATCCAACATATCAGTTTCTATAAGGGACAGGACCCTCACTAAAAGCATCCACTACCCTCACCAGAGGTGGTATCGGGCAGGGCACCCTCACCTATCGCCCAACACGTAACGGTCAGCACATATCGGCCAGGCACACCAGCTCCTATCGTCCAAGCACCAGGTGTGACGTGCAACACTGCGTCGTGCATGGTGCGTTATGCCTCAGGGAATCAAGCATGCCGTGCAGCCATACCTACCCTGCCTCTCAGGACGGGCAATGTTGCGTCAGGCATATCGTGCACTCACCCGTGTCATGCACTATGTTATTGTGCAACGCTCCGTTAGCCATCGCCATAATGCCATGACACCCAACACATCATAAGCTATCGGCCAACACACGAGACCAAGGTATAACGGCTGATACAAGACCAGAACATACAACGCCCCATCAGCCAAGGTAAGATGACATCAAGCTATCACCTGAACTAGGCATGTCGGGCAGCATATACAACCAGGTGACGCCCGAAACACACAGGGGTAACGGCCAACACTCCATGCTTCAAGGTGTAATGACCAGGGTCACAACTTCAAATGACAGTAAGGGAAACATATCGTCCAACTAGCCTACCCAAGATCAGGCTAAGGTGTAACAAGATTAAGTGTATTGGGAAGAGCATGCATCATAGAGTGACGCCCGACACACATAGGTTCAAGGACCAGGGCACATCGCCCACCACAAACACAACATGTCGTCCAAGGTTAGACCAAGGAAAAGATATCGGGAAGCACCACCATCAACACCATATCGGGCAAGATGCACCCCGACAGGGTCACCACCAACCTCAAGCTCAAGGGCACCAAAACCCTAAAGGATCAAGAAGATGGCTCACCTCTCAACTTAAACGAGAGAGGGGTCTTGCACATTTCTTATCACCAATCGGTCAACACAAGGAACAACCACCACAAAGCTCACCTTTCAAGTCCATGGTGAGAGGAGGGTGTTGCTCAAGCAACTAGGATACAAGCTCACCTCTCAACTTAAATGAGAGAGGGGTGTTTCCCATATCACTATCACTCAAGCTCACTCCTCAAGACCAAGGAGAGAAAGGAGTGTTTCTCACAAAAAAACCCTAGAACACATGGTTCGGCCAATAAGAACAACTTAAGCAAGGAACTAACTAGCAACACACATAGTCGATAAGCGCACAACAACATATAAGAACCTAAAAGATGGTAGTGTAGTTAGGGTTAGAGTTATGTAACCCGCCTCAAGCAAGCTCCAAGATCCTAGCTCCAAGCTCCAAGCACCACCAAGGAAGAAGGAGAGCAAGGCACTCTAGGGTTCGGCCACCACTAGAGGAAGAAGGAGACTCGAAGAAGGGTCAGCCACCAAGCTTGCAAAAGAAGAGAGTGTGTCGTGCAGAAAGGGAGAGGGAGACTACGGAACTAAAGGGATTCTTAGCAAGGGAAAGGAAACGCATATATGGAAGGGGATGGAGGAGAAACCAAGGTAAGACAAGGCAAGGTGTCGCCCACCTAGGGACACTTGTCCATGTACAAAAGCCACCAATCTAGCATGCCCTAAACACATGTCCAAGGTCATTGCCACATGAAAGCATCACACACCAAGTGTCCACTAGTGGTGACACAAACAAGGTCAAAGATGGTCAAAGGTCCATGGGCGACACACCACCTCCATGGCTGACACAACCCTGGGCGACACAGCCTGGGCGACACAAGTATCCTCTTGCCCGACACAAGGTCCAAAGGAGCAAAGGCAACACACCCCAAGGCCCAACAAGCTCAACCAAGCCCAAAGGAACTCAAGCAATGAGCCCAAACCTTCCTCTCAACACTAGAGGAAGCAAGGAGAGGGAGGAACACCTCACAAGGTGGCAAACTTTCTCACAAACCCTAGACTTGGGTTAATTGCAAGTAGCACCTCCAACTCTCAACAAAGCACCAGCAAACCCTAATCACCACTAAAGGTGATTAGCAAGCAACTTAAGAAACAGGGTTAAGCAAAGCAAACAGGGTAAACCCTAAACGCAGGTCAGGGTCCTTACAAGCTAACCCCCTACTAAGGGATTTTGTCCCCGAAATCCAAAGAGAAAAGCGAGGGATACTTCCTCCTCATCTCTTCCTCAAGATCCCATGTGGCTTCCTCAACGCCACGATGATGCCAAAGAACCTTCACAAGAACCAAGTCCTTCCTCTTCAGCTTCTTAACTCTTCCGTCAAGGATCGCCATAGGACCTTCCTCATAGGTCACATCTTCATCAAGCTCAACTTCAACTGGTTATATCACTGTCCATGTATCCGGATGACTTTTCTTCAGCATACTGACATGGAACACTGGATGCAACCGGTGCAACTCTGGCGGCAGCTCTTACTCATACGCTACCTTGCCCATACATGCTATGACGGGGTATGGCCCTATATACCTGGGTGCTAGCTTACCCTTCTGACCAAACCTTAGCACACCTTTCCACGGCGAGACTTTAAGATACACTTTGTCTCCTACATGGAACTCCAAAGGTCGTCGGCGATTGTCTACATAAGATTTCTGCCTATCTTGTGCCGCTTTCAACTGTTGTTGTATCACTTTGATCTTTTTTGTTGTCTGCTGTACTAACTCAAGACCCAAAAGCTGATATTCACCAGACTCGTACCAACACATAGGAGATCTGCACTTCCTGCCATACAAGGCCTCATAAGGAACCATACCAATGCTCCGCTGATAACTATTGTTGTAAGCAAACTCTATCAAACTGAGATGTACATCCCAACTACCTAAGAACTGCAAAACACAAGCTCGAAGGAGATCCTCTAAAGTCTGAATAGTCCTCTCAGACTGTCCATCTGTCTACAGGGAAAGGCAGTATTGAACCTCAACTGCGTTCCCAACGCTTTGTGCATTTGTTCCCAGAAATGACTCGTCAACTGAGGACCTCTATCAGAAACTATCGTCGCTGGCACACTATGCAAACGTACTATCTCATCTACATATACATGAGTGAGTTTCTCAACTGTATACTTCGTCTTTACCATTATGAAATGGGCAGACTTCGTCAATCTATCCACTATTACCCAAATGGAATCATGATTCCTAGTTGTCCTGGGCAGACGAACTACAAAATACATGATTATATGATCCCATTTCCACTGTGGTATAGGCAGGGGTTGCAACGTACCTTCTAACTTTTGATGCTCAGCCCTGACTTGCTGATAAACCGCACACCTAGCCATGAACTCAGCTACATCTTTCTTCAAGTCGGGCTACCAATACAAGTCCTTCAGACTATGATGCATCTTGGTGACACCTGGATGCATAGCATACATCGACGTGTGTGCTTCCTCGAGCACTAACTTACTCATATTGTCAGCATCGGGGACCACCATCCTATCACGATAGCAAACTAGTCCATCCTCAGACTCATGGAACCCATCACGCTTTTCGCTTCCGAACTTTGATCTGATCAACTATATTGCATCATCTGTTTGATGTGCATCTTTGATTTGTTGTCTCAGTGTAGGCTTGACTTGCATATGTGCTAAAAGTCCAGCTAACAAGGAAACTTCCATCTGTACATTCATCTGCCGCAAGGAAACAAGCATATCCTGCCTATGGCCTACCAGGGAACTCAACTGTGACTTCTTTGAAGAAAGAGAAGAAGACTTTTGACTAAGCACATCAGCTACCACATTCGCCTTACCAGGATGATACTCGATGGTGTAGTCGTAATCATTGATTAACTCCATCCATCGATGATGTCTCATGTTTAACTCATGCTGCGAAAAGATGTACTTCAGATTCTTATGATCCGTAAAGATCTGACACACTTCCCCATAAAGATAGTGTCTCCAAATCCTTAACGCATGAACCACTGCTGCCAACTCCAAATCATGAGTCGGATAGTTCTCCTCGTGTTTCTTAAGCTATCGCGAAGCAAAAGAAACCACATGTTCTTCCTGCATCAGCACACAACCTAAACCTTTCTTGGAAGCATCACAGAAAACAACATAGCCCTTTCCAGGCTCTGGCAGCACTAACACTGGAGCACTAGTCAGTTTTTCCTTCAAACTTTGGAAAGCTTGCTGACATCGATCAACCCAGACAAAAGGTACATCCTTCCTAGTCAACTTCATCATTGGCAACGCAATCACACTAAAGTCCTTGATAAACCTCCGGTAGTATCCTGCCAAACCCAAGAAACTACGAACTCTTTCGACTTCTTCGGCTGTTCCCACTCCGCAACGGATTCCACCTTATTCGGGTCCACTTTGACTCCTTCTACAGATATCACATGACCCAAGAAAGTCACTTCTTCCAACCAGAATTCACACTTACTGAACTTGGCATACAAGTGATGTTGGCGAAGAAGAGTCAACACTAGTCGAAGATGTCGCTCATACTCTTGCTTGTCCCAACTATAGATCAAGATGTCATCTATGAAGACTACAACAAACTGATCTAGGAAAGCACAGAACACTCTGTTCATCAAATCCATGAAAGCAGCAGGTGCATTGGTTATCCCAAACGACATAACCACAAACTCGAAGTGACCATACCTCGTCCTAAAAGCTGACTTTGGTATGTCATCCGCCTTAATCCTCAGTTGATGATATCTGGACCGTAGATCGATCTTTGAAAACACCGTAGCACCATGCAGTTGATCGAATAGATCATCTATCCTTGGCAATGGGTACTTGTTCTTGATCGTGACCTTGTTCAACTGTCGGTAATCTATACATAACTGCATCGATCCGTCCTTCTTCTTAACGAACAACACAGGAGCACCCCAAGGGGACATACTCGATCAGATGAAACCTTTTTCCAACAACTCTTGCCACTGTTTCTTAAGCTCTACCATCTCCAGTGGAGCCATCCTATATGGTGTCTGTGCAACTGGTTGTGTTCCTGGAACCAGATTGATCTCAAAATCAATCTCTCGGGGTGGAGGAACATCGGGGAACTCATCAATAAACACATCGGCAAACTCTCAGACAACTGACACCTCTTCAAGACTAGGTCCTTTCGCCTTGGTAGCCACAACGGTATCCACAACGTGGGCTAAGAACGCCTCACATCCTTGTCGTAGCAACTTCTCTGCCACCATAGATGATACCAAACACGTCGGAAGAATCTTCATATCTCCCTGGAAGATCCACTTTTCTCCAGCATCATCAAACACAGCTAGCTTGGATCCATAGTCCAAAACAACCTTATACTTTTCTAAGGTATCCATCCCAAGGATAACATCGAAACCATGCATATCAAGTGGTATAAGATCCACTTGTATACTGTGTCCTGAAAAAGACAAGACACAAGATGAACACTCTTCTCGAAGCATCGAGGAACCATCAAGAGGGGTTTCTGTTGGATCCTAGATGGGTGATTAGATGCTCTAGAGGGGGGGGGTGAATAGAGCTAAAAGCACTTAAACAAAACTCATTAAACCTTCAAGATATTTGACAAGATAAGGTTGCTAAATAGGTAATTTGAGTGCAACTAAAACATACATAGCAAGGAAGAGAGAGATTGAACACGCACCATTTAGACAAGGTATTTAGAGTGGTTCCACACTTCAAACTAGAAGTGCGTCAGTCCACTTGCCTAGAGAGGTCAACCTCTAGGACTTCCAAACTATTGCACTCTTATATTCATTCATAAGACATAAAATGCATGACCAAACAAAAGACTTACCTATCCAATACAAAGAGTCTTCAACCTTACCAAGGACTTACCCACTTTGTAAGAGTCTTCGGCCTTCTCCAAGGACTTACCCACTCTTGCACAAGTCTTCAGCCTTGCAGGGATCACCCACTCTTCTTGGATCTTCAGCTTTTGACTTCACCTTCACTCGGCGAGAAGCTTCCACCAAGGACTTACCCACTTGAGCTTGAGTCTTCTAACTTCTCCAAGGGCTTACCCACTCTAGCTCCAAGTCTTCAGCATTGATCTTCACCAAGGGACTCCCTCCCTTATTCTTCTTCACCTCTCTTGGACAAGAGAGAGAACCTTCATTTTCATGATTGAAAAGATAGAAATGGAGGTGGTGGAAGTGAGAGCCTCACAATATATACAAGTAGGACTGGCTCTCTTACAGATTTCCTACTCACTCTAATGGATGTAGCAAGTGATTAATCTTAGAGAGAGAGAGGAGGCTGTAGGAAGCACTCAGCTATAGACTAAGAACCTCACATAGAGTTTGTAATGAATGCTCAACCTTGGAATGAAGCCCAAGGGGTCCTATTTATAGCTGGGGATGCCTCTTTGCCTTTGGGAACACTTGGGGCCGAAAACTAGTCGTTTTGTGGCTTGCAACGGATCTATTTTCACTTGTTGCAACTCCACAACGGCTAGAAGCACTTTTCTGCACTTTTTCGTACAGTGCAATCGGTCGAGTTTCTATAAAGGTAACTCGACCGATAGAGTAAAAGACAAAGCCGATATTCAGACCATCGGTCGAGTTTGTCCTGAGGAAACTCGACCAACCAATGAAAATCAATTTGGTCAGTTACTCCATCGGTCGAGTTCTGTGAAAACACAACTCGACCGATGCAATCTCTAGAAAATTGATCAAGGATGATCGGTCGAGTTTTCAGGCTGGGAAACTCGACCGACAAAGTGCCTGTAATCAATTTTCAAATTTGCATCTAAAGTGCTCTAATATTCGATCTAAGTGCTCCTGATATTTTTCTAAGCTTAATTACAAGTCATACAATCATTACAAGTGATTTATAACATGATTCTAATGGATATACATCATATTACAAAAACGTGCACTTGTATGACTTTGACTTGTCTTTTCTCCAAATTGAGATGCGCAAGTTGGGGCATTTGGAGTGTGTCTATACCTAATGTGAAATCACTCAAGTAGAGACATTAGACACCAATATGTGGAATGGTTAGTCATCATCAAAACATGGGTTTAGTTAATTTATACGTGAGTCAACATTGACCTAGTTGACCTTGAGTCAACAATCTCCCCCTTTTTGAAGATGACAAACCATTCCATAAATGTATTGAAAGCTTTCAAGTAAAATCATACCTTCGGAGAAACCTAGGGGTTTCAATAGAATGGAGTTCGCATGCCACCCCTCAATTGATGCGCATGGAGTTTTCATACTCCCCCTCAATTGATGCGCATGGAGTTTTCATACTCCCCCTCAATTGATGCTATTTCTCATGTACGGTTAGCTTTCATAACATTTATAGAATACTATGTCTTCTACTCATATATGTTCTACACATATATGTCTTCTCCCATTTACCTTCTCCCCTTTACATGGACATACTTCTCATCTTCATGTAAGACATGCCTTCTTCCTCTTTTTACACGAAGACATACCTTTCTCCCCCTTTGTCATTTTAAAAAGTGGGGTTATGAAGAAATAAGAAACATCACTTGTTAAAGAGAAAGGAGATAACACAAATATATATAAGGAGAGTAGAAGAGCACAGAAGGGGCTTGTCCAAGTATAGAAAGAAAAGCAAGTTAAAACATATACTTGAACAACCCAAAAAGCAAGATAAAGTGCTACAGAAAAACAATAAATTGCAATTTTGACCCTCAAGATGACGGAATTTGACAAAAAACCATCAGAGCTCATCGCAACGCAATGAGTCTTGCTCAGAAGGTCGTTGCTGAATGAAAAACACTAGTCTTGCACCAAAAACTGAAACTGGAGCAAAATATGCATAAAATCCAAAAAATACTCCAATTTCTACATATAATGTAGATCTATGTACCCTGCATCACAATGTTATGCAAGCAGCTCAAGATAGTAGATATGAAATTCAAGGAACAAGCTTGAGCATGTGTGAGACAAGATACAAGCATAGCATATAGATGAGAAGGATGCCAAATATAAACAAAGTTAGAACTACATATATATGAACTACTAGTAGATGATATCACAAGTTAGGACTACTAGTAGGATCTAGATCATAGCAAGAGATACCAAAAGATGCACAAGTTAAAGAGCAATCTATGAGTCGATAAAGATATATATCCAAACAAAGATATATGCAATTTTAGAAGCAAATAAAGGATATAACTCACTAGATATGCATCCTTACCAAAAGATGATTACCCCTAAGAATCTCAAGGTTGTATCAAAACAAGATATACACCTAGATAGATGTAGCAAGTTAGAGCACAACGGAAGCAATTTAAGACACAACCAAGAGATCCAAATAGATCATCATCAAAACCTGCAAAACAACTCAAAGCAAGTAATTACAACATATGGATATACCAATATAGAGCAATTAGAGAGATAGAGTTGTAAGCAAGATAGGAAATTTAGAACATGTCAATATGCATATATAAAGGTACCAAATGAGAGTGCCAAAGAATAAGGCTATTGGTTGAGAAAATCTAGTTGAGAGGGAAATTCTCATTCAATAAGCCAAATGTATATTCTGTGCACAGTGTAATCGGTCGAGTTTCTATAAAGGTAACTCGGTCGATGACAGCTGTTGGCAACACCCATTGGTGCCTATCAGTCGAGTTTCAAATAGGACAAACTTGACCGATAGACCAACTGTCAAAAAGCACATATATTTCATAAAAACATATATAGAGGGATGCTAAATATACAAACCATATTACAAATATGTCTAAGCAAGTTAGTAATGCACTATAGAAGCATTAGAAATAGTTTTTGAGCAAGAGTGTGAAGAGAAACACAAAATACCACTTTTGACTCAAAAACCATATGTATAGTGCACACTAACTTGACAAAAACAAGTTAGAAATGGTTATAAGCAATAAAACCATTACCTTTGTGCTTACCATTGCTTTTTCCACTTGTTGTCACCTTCTACACATCTCACCTTTCTTCTTTTATGTGGATTGACAAGTCAATTTGCAATTCAATAGCTCAAGTCAATCCATTTGCAAGTACCTACAAGAGGAAAGATAAAATGGTCTCCAATCATGTTTTTGGGTCCGGAGGGGTTAGTTTAGCAACCCAAGTCCTATTGCTCTTGTGTGCTTTACTAAAAGGACAATAAGTAGAATAATGGCCAAAATCAATGCAATATTTGCATGTGCCCATAGTCTTGAAACTAGAGGATTCTCCATGGAATATTGGAGGTCATTTATCTTTGTTGTTCCCTTGATTAATATCATATCCTAAACCATGTCTACCAATTTGTTTAGTAGTATGGTGTAGGATATCATTAAGATTCTTTTTACCAACTAAGAATCTTTGCAAAGAAGATCTCAAACTATCATTATCACGCTTAAGAGAAGCAATAGTAGAAGACAATTGATTAATATTATCTCTAGCATGCAAAAGATCATTTTCAAAGCAAAGAGTTTTAGTTAAATAAGAATCTCTATTAATATGAAGAGCAGCAACATCATTCTCTCAATTAGTAAAACTAGAACAAGATTCATGCACATTGATTTTAGCAAGCAAGGAGGCATTTTCTGTTTCTAATTCTTGTAAAACATAATCTTTGTCCTTGTTTTCATATTTAAGAACATCAATATCATGCGTGAGAGAATCAATAATTAAAGTATGCTCTTCATTAGAACTAGGCATGAGAGGTTGAGCTTCTATAAATCTAATCTTATCAAGCAAACTATCATTTTCAAGTTTAAGAGAGTCTACTTGCCTAAGACAAGCATTTTTATCAACAAGCAAGCAAGAATTAGTATGTTTAATATCATCTAGTTCTACATGCAAATTATCAACAATTTTAGCAAGCTTTTTCCTTTTCCTTTTAGAAGACTTAAGAGAGGCACAAATATCATGAAAAATAGCAATCAAAGATTCTTTATCTAAAGAGTTTAGATTTACCTCACTTGAGTCTTCACTTGTTGATTCTATAAGAGAAAAATGACATTCTCCTTCATCACTAGAGCTTGAGCTTAATTCTTCACTTGAATCTTCACTTGATCTTGAGTTGGAGGAGTCACTTGAGCTTGAGTGCCATTTCTCCTTCTTCTTGTGAAGATGGGTCTTTTTGCCTTGTGGGCAATCTTCCTTGTAGAAACCCTTCTTTCCACATGTGAAGCACCTGATGGAGGAGGACTTGCCTTTGTAGAATCTTCCCTTGGAGTACATGGCATCTTCTTTAGCTTGAGAGGATGGAGAGACTTGTTCCATGATAGCTTCAATTTGAGCCTTCATTTCAGCCTTCTTCATTCTCTTTAGCTCTTTCTTCTCTTGTCTTTCTACTTCCTCCCTCTTGTCAAGTGTAGCTTCATGTGCTTGTAGATTTCCAATGAGCTCTTCAATAGGAATATCCCTAATAGACCTTGCTTCTTCAATGGAAATCACCTTGGGTTCCCATCTCTTGGGGAGAGTTCTAAGGATCTTTGAGTTGATCTCTCCACTAGACATAGGATGTCCTAGAACAACAAGACCATTCACAATGGTGTTGAGCCTTGAGTACATGTTGGCTATACTCTCCTCCTTTCCCATCTTGAAGTTCTCAAGCAGCCCTTTGAGCATGTAGACTTTGCTTTCCTTCACTTGATTTGTCCCTTCATAAGTGATGCAAAGATTTCTCCATACCTCATAGGTTGTTTCACATGAAGAAATCCGGTTGAACTCGGTGGGGGTCATGGAGGCATAGAGGATGTGCATGGCTCTAGCATTCACGGTTGCTTTCTTCAAGGTAGCTTCATCCCATTCTTCAATCTTTGTTTTTGGTAGCATGTATGGCCTGTTCACCATTTTCCACATCTCAAGACTTGATCCTTGGATGTAGAATTGAAGCCTTCTTCTCCAATATAGGAAATTGCTCCCATCAAAGATTGGAAGGCTGGTCGAGAATCTCCCTCCTAGGTAGTCACCCATCTTCTCCTATTTGTTGAAGTATGCTTGGAGAAGACCCGCTCTGATACCAATTGTTGGATCCTAGATGGGTGATTAGATGCTCTAGAGGGGGGTGAATAGAGTTGAAAGCACTTAAACAAAACTCATTAAACCTTCAAGATATTTGACAAGATAAGGTTGCTAAATAGGTAATTTGAGTGCAACTAAAACATACATAGCAAGGAAGACAGAGATTGAACATGCACCATTTAGACAAGCTATTTAGAGTGGTTCCACACTTCAAACTAGAAGTGTGTCAGTCCACTTGTCTAGAGAGGTCAACCTCTAGGACTTCCAAACTATTGCACTCTTATATTCATTCATAAGACATACAATGCATGACCAAACAAAAGACTTACCTATCCAATACACAGAGTCTTCAACCTTACCAAGGACTTACCCACTTTGCAAGAGTCTTCGGCCTTCTCCAAGGACTTACCCACTCTTGCACAAGTCTTCAGCCTTGCAGGGATCACCCACTCTTCTTGGATCTTCAACTTTTGACTTCACCTTCACTTGGTGAGAAGCTTCCACCAAGGACTTACCCACTTGAGCTTGAGTCTTCTGCCTTCTCCAAGGGCTTACACACTCTAGCTCCAAGTCTTCAGCCTTGATCTTCACCAAGGGACTCCTTCCCTTGTTCTTCTTCACCTCTCTTGGACAAGAGAGAGAACCTTCATCTTCATGATTGAAATGATAGAAATGGAGGTGGTGGAAGTGAGAGCCTCACAAGATATACAAGTAGGACTAGCTCTCTTACAGATTTCCTACTCACTCTAATGGATGTAGCAAGTGATTAAGCTTAGAGAGATAGAGGAGGTTGTAGGAAGCACTCAGCTATATAATAAGAACCTCACATAGAGTTTGCAATGAATGCTCAACCTTGGAATGAATCCCAAGGGGTCCTATTTATAGCTGGGGATGCCTCTTAGCCTTTGGGAACACTTGGGGCCGAAAACTAGTTGTTTTGTGGCTTACAACGGATCTATTTGTACTTGTTGCAACTCCACAACGGCTAGAAGCACTTTGCTGCACTTTTCCGTACAGTGCAATCGGTCGAGTTTCTATAAAGGTAACTCGACCGATAGAGTAAAAGACAAAGCTGATATTCAGACCATCGGTCGAGTTTGTCCTGAGGAAACTCGACCGACCAATGAAAATCGATTTGGTCAGTTACTCCATCGGTCGAGTTCTGTGAAAACACAACTCGACCGATGCAATCTCCAGAAAATTGATCAAGGATGATCGGTCGAGTTTTCAGGCTGGGAAACTCGACCGACAAAGTGCCTGTAATCAATTTTCAAAGTTGCATCTAAAGTGCTCTAATATTCGATCTAAGTGCTCCTGATATTTTTCTAAGATTAATTAGAAGTCATACAATCATTACAAGTGATTTACAACATGATTCTAATGGATATACATCATATTACAAAAATGTGCACTTGTATGACTTTGACTTGTCTTTTCTCCAAATTGAGATGCGCAAGTTGGGGCATTTGGAGTGTGTCTATACCTAATCTGAAATCACTCAAGTAGAGACATTTGACACCAATATGTGGAATGGTTAGTCATCATCAAAACATGGGTTTAGTCAATTTAGACGTGAGTCAACATTGACCTAATTGACCTTGAGTCAACAATCTCCCCCTTTTTGAAGATGACAAACCATTCCATAAATGTATTGAAAGCTTTCAAGTAAAATCATACCTTCAGAGAAACCTAGGGGTTTCAATAGAATGGAGTTCGCATGCCACCCCTCAATTGATGTGCATGGAGTTTTCATACTCCCCCTCAATTGATGCTATTTCTCCTGCACGGTTAGCTTTCATAACATTTATAGAATAATAAGTCTTCTACTCATATATGTTCTACACATATATGTCTTCTCCCATTTACCTTATCCCCTTTACATGGACATACTTCTCATCTTCATGTAAGACATGCCTTCTTCCTCTTTTTAAAAGAAGACATACCTTTCTCCCCCTTTGTCATTTCAAAAAGTGGGGTTATGAAGAAATAAGAAACATTACTTGTTAAAGAGAAAGAAGATAACACAAATATATATAAGGAGAGTAGAAGAGCATAGATAGGGGCTTGTCCAAGCATAGAAAGAAAAGCAAGTTAAAACATATACTTGAACAACCCAAAAAGCAAGATAAAGTGCTGCAGAAAAACAATAAATTGCAATTTTGACCCTCAAGATGACGGAATTTGACCAAAAACCATCAGAGCTCATTGCAAAGCAATAAGTCTTGCTCAGAAGGTCGTTTCTGCATGAAAAACACTAGTCTTGCACCAAAAACTGAAACTGGAGCAAAATATGCATAAAATCCAAAAAATACTCCAATTTCTACATATAATGTAGATCTATGTACCCTGCATCACAATGTTATGCAAGTAGCTTAAGATAGTAGATATGCAATTCAAGGAACAAGCTTGAGCATGTATGAGACAAGATACAAGCATAGCATATAGATGAGAAAGGATGCCAAATATAAATTAAGTTAGAACTACATGTATATGAACTACTAGTAGATGATATCACAAGTTAGGACTACTAGTAGGATCTAGATCATAGCAAGAGATACCAAAAGATACACAAGTTAAAGAGCAAGCTATGACTAGATGAAGAGATATATCCAAACAAAGATATATGCAATTTTAGAAGCAAATAAGGATATAACTCACTAGATATGCATCCTTACCAAAAGATGATTACCCCTAAGGATCTCAAGGTTGTATCAAAACAAGATATACATCTAGATAGATGTAGCAAGTTAGAGCACAACGGAAGCAATTTAAGACACAACCAAGAGATTCAAAGAGATCATCATCAAAACATGCAAAACAACTCAAAGCAAGTAATTACAACATATGGATATACCAATTTAGAGCAATTACTGAGATAGAGTTGTAAGCAATATAGGCAATTTAGAACATGGCAATATGCATATATAAAGGTACCAAATGAGAGTGCCAAAGAATAAGGCTATTGGTTGAGAAAATCTAGTTGAGAGGGAAATTCTCATTCAATAAGCCAAATGTATATTCTGTACACGGTGTAATCGGTCGAGTTTCTATAAAGGTAACTCGGCCGATGACAGCTGTTGGCAACACCCATTGGTGCCTATCGGTCGAGTTTCAAACAGGACAAACTCGACCGACAGACCAACTGTCAAAAATCACATATATTTCATAAAAACATATATAGAGGCATGCTAAATATACAAACCATATCCAAATATGTCTAAGCAAGTTAGTAATGCACTATAGAAGCATTAGAAACAGTTTTTGAGCAAGAGTGTGAAGAGAAACACAAAATACCACTTTTGACTCAAAAACCATATGTATAGTGCACACTAACTTGACAAAAACAAGTTAGAAATGGTTATAAGCAATAAAACCATTACCTTTGTGCTTACCATTGCTTTTTCCACTTGTTGTCACCCTCTACACATCTCACCTTTCTTCTTTTATGTGGATTGACAAGTAAATTTGCAATTCAATAGCTCAAGTCAATCCATTTGCAAGTACCTACAAGAAGAAAGATAAAATGGTCCCCAATCGTGTTTTTGGGTCCGGAGGGGTTAGTTTAGCAACCCAAGTCCTATTGCTCTTGGGTGCTTTACTAAAAGGACAACAAGTAGAATAATGGCCAAAATCAATGCAATATTTGCATGTGCCCATAGTCTTGAAACTAGAGGATTCTCCATGGAATATTGGACGTCCTTTATCTTTGTTGTTCCCTTGACTAATATCATATCCTAAACCATGTCTACCAATTTGTTTAGTAGTATGGTATAGGATATCATTAAGATTCTTTTTACCAACTAAGAATCTTTGCAAAGAAGATCTCAAACTATCATTATCATGCTTAAGAGAAGCAATAGTAGAAGACAATTGATTAATATTATCTCTAGCATGCAAAAGATCATTTTCTAAGCAAAGAGCTTTAGTTAAATAAGAATCTCTATCAATATGAAGAGCAGCAACATCATTCTCTCTATTAGTATAACTAGAACAAGATTCATGCACATTGATTTTAGCAAGCAAGGAGGCATTTTCTGTTTCTAATTCTTGCAAAACATAATCTTTGTCCTTGTTTTCATATTTAAGAACATCAATATCATGCGTGAGAGAATCAATAATTAAAGTATGCTCTTTATTAGAACTAGGAATGAGAGGTTGAGCTTCTAGAAATCTAATCTTATCAAGCAAACTATCATTTTCAAGTTTAAGAGAGTCTACTTGGTTAAGACAAGCATTTTTATCATCAAGCAGGCAAGAATTAGTATGTTTAAGATCATCTAGTTCTACATGCAAATTATCAACAATTTTAGCAAGCTTTTTCCTTTTCCTTTTAGAAGACTTAAGAGAGGCACAAATATCATGAAAAATAGCAATCAAAGATTCTTTATCTAAAGAGTTTAGATTTACCTCACTTGAGTCTTCACTTGTTGATTCTATAAGAGCAAAATGGCATTCTCCTTCATCACTAGAGCTTGAGCTTGATCCTTCACTTGAATCTTCACTTGAGCTTGAGTTGGAGGAGTCACTTGATCTTGAGTTCCATTTCTGCTTCTTCTTGTGAAAATGGGTCTTTTTGCCTTGTGGGCAATCTTCCTTGTAGTGACCCTTCTTTCCACATGTGAAGCACCAGATGGAGGAGGACTTGCCTTTGTAGAATCTGCCCTTGGAGTACATGGAATCTTTTTTAGCTTGAGAGGATGGAGAGACTTTTTCCATGATAGCTTCAATTTGAGCCTTCATTTCAGCCTTCTTCATTCTCTTTAGCTCTTTCTTCTCTTGTCTTTCTACTTCCTCCCTCTTGTCAAGTGTAGCTTCATGTGCTTGTAGATTTCCAATGAGCTCTTCAATAGGAATATCCCTAAGAGACCTTGCTTCTTCAATGGAAATCACCTTGGGTTCCCATCTCTTGGGGAGAGTTCTAAGGATCATTGAGTTGATCTCTCCACTAGACATAGGATGTCCTAGAACAACAAGACCATTCACAATGGTGTTGAGCCTTGAGTACATGTTGGCTATACTCTCCTCCTTTCCCATCTTGAAGTTCTCAAGCAGCCCTTTGAGCATGTAGACTTTGCTTTCCTTCACTTGATCTGACCCTTCATAAGTGATGCAAAGCTTTCTCCATACCTCATAGGTTGTTTCACATGAAGAAATCCGGTTAAACTCGGTGGGGGTCATGGAGGCATAGCGGATGTGCATGTCTCTAGCATTCAAGGTTACTCTCTTCAAGGTAGCTTCATCCCATTCTTCAATCTTTGTCTTTGGTAGCATGTATGGCATGTTCACCATTTGCCACATATCAAGACTTTATCCTTAGATGTAGAATTGAAGCCTTCTTCTCCAATAGAGGAAATTGCTCCCATCAAAGATTGGAAGGTTGGTCGAGAAACTCCCTCCTAGGTAGTCACCCATCTTCTCCTACTTGTTGAAGTATGCTTGGAGAATACCTGCTCTGATACCAATTGTTGGATCCTAGATGGGTGATTAGATGCTCTAGAGGGGGGGTGAATAGAGATGAAAGCACTTAAACAAAACTCATTAAACCTTCAAGATATTTGACAAGATAAGGTTGCTAAATAGGTAATTTGAGTGCAACTAAAACATACATAGCAAGGAAGAGAGAGATTGAACATGCACCATTTAGACAAGCTATTTAGAGTGGTTCCCCACTTCAAACTAGAAGTGTGTCAGTCCACTTGCCTAGAGAGGTCAACCTCTAGGACTTCCAAACTATTGCACTTTTATATTCATTCATAAGACATACAATGCATGACCAAACAGAAGACTTACCTATCCAATACAAAGAGTCTTCAACCTTACCAAGGACTTACCCACTTTGCAAGAGTCTTCGGCCTTCTCCAAGGACTTATCCACTCTTGCACAAGTCTTCAGCCTTGCAGGGATCACCCACTCTTCTTGGATCTTTAGCTTTTGACTTCACCTTCACTTGGTGAGAAGCTTCCACCAAGGACTTACCCACTTGAGCTTGAGTCTTCTGCCTTCTCCAAGGGCTTACCCACTCTAGCTCCAAATCTTCAGCCTTGATCTTCACCAAGGGACTCCTTCCCTTGTTCTTCTTCACCTCTCTTGGACAAGAGAGAGAACCTTCATCTTCATGATTGAAAAGATAGAAATGGAGGTGGTGGAAGTGAGAGCCTTACAAGATATACAAGTAGGACTAGCTCTCTTATAGATTTCCTACTCACTCTAATGGATGTAGCAAGTGATTATGCTTAGAGAGAGAGAGGAGGCTGTAGGAAGCACTCAGCTATAGAATAAGAACCTCACATAGAGTTTGCAATGAATGCTCAACCTTGGAATGAAGCCCAAGGGGTCCTATTTATAGCTGGGGATGCCTCTTAGCCTTTGGGAACACTTGGGGCCGAAAACTAGCCATTTTGTGGTTTACAACAGATCTATTTTCACTTGTTGCAACTCCACAACGGCTAGAAGCACTTTTCTGCACTTTTCCGTACAGTGCAATCGATCGAGTTTCTATAAAGGTAACTCGACCGATAGAGTAAACGGCAAAGCTGATATTCAGACCATCGGTCGAGTTTGTCCTGAGGAAACTCGACTGACCAATGAAAATCGATTTGGTCAGTTACTCCATCGGTCGAGTTCTGTGAAAACACAACTCGACCGATGCAATCTCCAGAAAATTGATCAAGGATGATCGGTCGAGTTTTCAGGCTGGGAAACTCGACCGACAAAGTGCCTGTAATCAATTTTCAAAGTTGCATCTAAAGTGCTCTAATATTCGATCTAAGTGCTCCTGATATTTTTCTAAGCTTAATTACAAGTCATACAATCATTACAAGTGATTTACAACATGATTCTAATGGATATACATCATATTACAAAAATGTGCACTTGTATGACTTTGACTTGTCTTTTCTCCAAATTGAGATGCGCAAGTTGGGGCATTTGGAGTGTGTCTATACCTAATCTGAAATCACTCAAGTAGAGACATTAGACACCAATATGTGGAATGGTTAGTCATCATCAAAACATGGGTTTAGTCAATTTAGACGTGAGTCAACATTGACCTAATTGACCTTGAGTCAACAATCTCCCCCTTTTTGAAGATGACAAACCATTCCATAAATGTATTGAAAGCTTTCAAGTAAAATCATACCTTCGTAGAAACCTAGGGGTTTCAATAGAATGGAGTTCGCATGCCACCCCTCAATTGATGTGCATGGAGTTTTCATACTCCCCCTCAATTGATGCTATTTCTCCTACACGGTTAGCTTTCATAACATTTATAGAATACTATGTCTTCTACTCATATATGTTCTACACATATATGTCTTCTCCCACTTACCTTCTCCCCTTTACATGGACATACTTCTCATCTTCATGTAAGACATGCCTTCTTCCTCTTTTTAAAAGAAGACATACCTTTCTCCCCCTTTCGTCATTTCAAAAATTGGGGTTATGAAGAAATAAGAAACATCACTTGTTAAAGAGAAAGGAGATAACACAAATATATATAAGGAGAGTAGAAGAGAACATATAGGGGCTTGTCGAAGCATAGAAAGAAAAACAAGTTAAAACATATACTTGAATAACCCAACAAAGCAAGATAAAGTGTTGCAGAAAAACAATAAATTGCAATTTTGACCCTCAAGATGACGGAATTTGACCAAAAACCATCAGAGCTCATGGCAAAGCAATGAGTCTTGCTCAGAAGGTCGTTTCTGCATGAAAAACACTAGTCTTGCACCAAAAACTGAAACTGGAGCAAAATATGCATAAAATCCAAAAAATACTCCAATTTCTACATATAATGTAGATCTAAATACCCTGCATCACAATGTTATGCAAGCAGCTCAAGATAGTAGATATGCAATTCAAGGAACAAGCTTGAGCATGTATGAGACAAGATACAAGCATAGCATATAGATGAGAAAAGATGCCAAATATAAACAAAGTTAGAACTACATGTATATGAACTACTAGTAGATGATATCACAAGTTAGGACTACTAGTAGGATCTAGATCATAGCAAGAGATACCAAAAGATACACAAGTTAAAGAGCAAGCTATGACTAGATGAAGAGATATATCCAAACAAAGATATATGCAATTTTAGAAGCAAATAAGGATATAACTCACTAGATATGCATCCTTACCAAAAGATGATTACCCCTAAGAATCTCAAGGTTGCATCAAAAAAAGATATACACCTAGATAGATGTAGCAAGTTAGAGCACAACGGAAGCAATTTAAGACACAACCAAGAGATCCAAAGAGAGCATCATCAAAACCTGCAAAACAACTCAAAGCAAGTAATTACAACATATGGATATACCAATTTAGAGAAATTAGAGAGACAGAGTTGTAAACAAGATAGGCAATTTAGAACATGGCAATATGCATATATAAAGGTACCAAATGAGAGTGCCAAAAAATAAGGCTATTGGTTGAGAAAATCTAGTTGAGAGGGAAATTCTCATTCAATAAGCCAAATGTATATTCTGTGCACAGTGTAATCGGTCAAGTTTCTATAAAGGTAACTCGGCCGATGACAGCTGTTGGCAACACCCATTGGTGCCTATCGGTTGAGTTTCAAACAGGACAAACTCGACCGACAGACCAACTGTCAAAAAGCACATATATTTCATAAAAACATATATAGAGGCATGCTAAATATACAAACCATATCCAAATATGTCTAAGCAAGTTAGTAATGCACTATAGAAGCATTAGAAATAGTTTTTGAGCAAGAGTGTGAAGAAAAACACAAAATACCACGTTTGACTCAAAAACCATATGTATAGTGCACACTAACGTGACAAAAACAAGTTAGAAATGGTTATAAGCAATAAAACCATTACCTTTGTGCTTACCATTGCTTTTTCCACTTGTTGTCACCCTCTACACATCTCACCTTTCTTCTTTTATGTGGATTGACAAGTAAATTTGCAATTCAATATCTCAAGTCAATCCATTTGCAAGTACATACAACAAGAAAGATAAAATGGTCCCCAATCGTGTTTTTGGGTCCGGAGGGGTTAGTTTAGAAACCCAAGTCCTATTGCTCTTGGGTGCTTTACTAAAAGGACAACAAGTAGAATAATGGCACAAATCAATGCAATATTTGCATGTGCCCATAGTCTTGGAACTAGAGGATTCTTCATGGAATATTGGAGGTCCTTTATCTTTGTTGCTCCCTTGACTAATATCATATCCTAAACCATGTCTACCAATTTGTTTAGTAGTATGGTGTAGGATATCATTAAGATTCTTTTTACCAACTAAGAATCTTTGCAAAGAAGATCTCAAACTATCATTATCATGCTTAAGAGAAGCAACAGTAGAAGACAATTGATTAATATTATCTCTAGCATGCAAAAGATCATTTTCTAAGCAAAGAGCTTTAGTTAAATAAGAATCTCTATCAATATGAAGAGCAGCAACATCATTCTCTCTATTAGTAGAACTAGAACAAGATTCATGCACATTGATTTTAGCAAGCAAGGAGGCATTTTCTGTTTCTAATTCTTGCAAAACATAATCTTTGTCCTTGTTTTCATATTTAAGAACATCAATATCATGCGTGAGAGAATCAATAATTAAAGTATGCTCTTCATTAGAACTAGGCATGAGAGGTTGAGCTTCTAGAAATCTAATCTTATCAATCAAACTATCATTTTCAAGTTTAAGAGAGTCTACTTGCCTAAGACAAGCATTTTTATCATCAATCAAGCAAGAATTAGTATGTTTAAGATCATCTAGTTCTACATGCAAATTATCAACAATTTTAGCAAGCTTTTTCCTTTTCCTTTTAGAAGACTTAAGAGAGGCACAAATATCATGAAAAATAGCAATCAAAGATTCTTTATCTAAAGAGTTTAGATTTACCTCACTTTTGTCTTCACTTGTTGATTCTATAAGAGAAAAATGGCATTCTCCTTCATCACTAGAGCTTGAGCTTGATCCTTCACTTGAATCTTCACTTGAGCTTGAGTTGGAGGAGTCACTTGAGCTTGAGTGCCATTTCTCCTTCTTCTTGTGAAGATGGGTCTTTTTGCCTTATGGGCTATCTTCCTTGTAGTGACCCTTCTTTCCACATTTGAAGCATCGGATGGAGGAGAACTTGCCTTTGTAGAATCTGCCCTTGGAGTACATGGCATCTTCTTTAGCTTGAGAGGATGGAGAGACTTGTTCCATGATAGCTTCAATTTGAGCCTTCATTTCAGCCTTCTTCATTCTCTTTAGCTCTTTCTTCTCTTGTCTTTCTACTTCCTCCTTCTTGTCAAGTGTAGCTTCATGTGCTTGTAGATTTCCAATGAGCTCTTCAATAGGAATATCCCTAAGAGACCTTGCTTCTTCAATGGAAATCACCTTGGGTTCCCATCTCTTGGGGAGAGTTCTAAGGATCTTTGAGTTGATCTCTCCACTAGACATAGGATGTCCTAGAACAACAAGACCATTCATAATGGTGTTGAGCCTTGATTACATGTTGGCTATACTCTCCTCCTTTCCCATCTTGAAGTTCTCAAGCAGCCCTTTGAGCATGTAGACTTTGCTTTCCTTCATTTGATATGTCCCTTCATAAGTGATGCAAAGCTTTCTCCATACCTCATAGGCTGTGTCACATGAAGAAATCCAGTTGAACTCGGTGGGGGTCATGGAGGCATAGAGGATGTGCATGGCTCTAGCATTCAAGGTTGCTTTCTTCAAGGTAGCTTCATCCCATTCTTCAATCTTTGTCTTTGGTAGCATGTATGGCATGTTCACCATTTGCCACATCTCAAGACTTGATCCTTGGATGTAGAATTGAAGCCTTCTTCTCCAATAGAGTAAATTGCTCCCATCAAAGATTGGAAGGCTGGTCGAGAATCTCCCTCCTAGGTAGTCACCCATCTTATCCTACTTGTTGAAGTATGCTTGGAGAAGACCCGCTCAGATACCAATTGTTGGATCCTAGATGGGTGATTAGATGCTCTAGAGGGGGGGTGAATAGAGCTGAAAGCACTTAAACAAAACTCATTAAACCTTCAAGATATTTGACAAGATAAGGTTGCTAAATAGGTAATTTGAGTGCAACTAAAACATACATAGCAAGGAAGAGAAAGATTGAACATGCACCATTTAGACAAGCTATTTAGAGTGGTTCCACACTTCAAACTAGAAGTGTGTCAGTCCACTTGCCTAGAGAGGTCAACCTCTAGGACTTCCAAACTATTGCACTCTTATATTCATTCATAAGACATACAATGCATGACCAAACAAAATACTTACATATCCAATACAAAGAGTCTTCAACCTTACCAAGGACTTACCCACTTTGCAAGAGTCTTCGGCCTTCTCCAAGGACTTACCCACTCTTGCACAAGTCTTCAGCCTTGCAGGGATCACCCACTCTTCTTGGATCTTCAGCTTTTGACTTCACCTTCACTTGGTGAGAAGCTTCCACCAAGGACTTACCCACTTGAGCTTGAGTCCTATGCCTTCTCCAAGGACTTACCCACTCTAGCTCCAAGTCTTCAGCCTTGATCTTCACCAAGGGACTCCTTCCCTTGTTCTTCTTCACCTCTCTTGGACAAGAGAGAGAACCTTCATCTTCATGATTGAAAAGACAGAAATGGAGGTGGTGGAAGTGAGAGCCTCACAAGATATGCAAGTAGGACTAGCTCTCTTACAGATTTCCTACTCACTCTAATGGATGTAGCAAGTGATTAAGCTTAGAGAGAGAGGAGGTTGTAGGAAGCACTCAGCTATAGAATAAGAACCTCACATAGAGTTTGCAATGAATGCTCTACCTTGGAATGAAGCCTAAGGGGTCCTATTTATAGCTGGGTATGCCTCTTAGCCTTTGGGAACACTTGGGGCCGAAAACTAGCCGTTTTGTGGCTTTCTACGGATCTATTTTCCCTTGTTGCAACTCCACAACGGCTAGAAGCACTTTTCTGCACTTTTCCGTACAGTGCAATCGGTCGAGTTTCTATAAAGGTAACTCGACCGATAGAGTAAAAGACAAAGCCGATATTCAGAGCATCGGTCGAGTTTGTCCTGAGGAAACTCGACCGACCAATGAAAATCGATTTGGTTAGTTACTCCATCGGTCGAGTTCTGTGAAAACACAACTCGACCGATGCAATCTCTAGAAAATTGATAAAGGATAATCGGTCGAGTTTTCAGGCTGGGAAACTCGACCGACAAAGTGCTTGTTATCAATTTTCAAAGTTGCATCTAAAGTGCTCTAATATTTGATCTAAGTGCTCTTGATATTTTTCTAAGCTTAATTACAAGTCATACAATCATTACAAGTGATTTACAACATGATTCTAATGGATATACATCATATTACAAAAGTGTGCACTTGTATGACTTTGACTTGTCTTTTCTCCAAATTGAGATGCGCAAGTTGGGCATTTGGAGTGTGTCTATACCTAATCTGAAATCACTCAAGTAGAGACATTAGACACCAATATGTGGAATGGTTAGTCATCATCAAAACATGGGTTTCGTCAATTTAGACGTGAGTCAACATTGACCTAATTGACCTTGAGTCAACAGTTTCTAATAACAAGCTATCCTTCTTACAACTAATAGGTAAACGACAGTTTTCAAGCATACTATAGGTGATAAAAGAGTGTGTAGCACCCGGGTCAATCAGAACAGATATAAAGCAAGAAGAAGACATATCAAAATGAAATTACTCCATCTGACCTGTCACCACTCGCGGGTTGACTATCGCCTCCGGCTGACTCATAGCATAGAATCGAGTTGTTGCTTGCTATCCACGTCCTCTGCTTCCTTGAGCAGACGATCTCGCTTGTGACGCTTGACCGCGTCCTCGCCCTCTGCTACCACTGGGTTGCTGTCTATCTGACCCTTGATGATTCTGCCTCGGCTGCTGCGTCACTTCAACATCTCTGCTCGGGCAGTTTAACTTGAAATGTCCGGTCTGACCACACAGATGGCATACCCTATCTTCGAACCATGGCCTAAATTGCCTTGGTACTGCCAAAGAAGCTGTACTATGTGCCTTTGACGGTGAAGAAAAATATCCTCTTCCCTTACTTGGAGACCACTGTGAGGGTACGCTAGAACCTTTCATCACTGACGGTGCTGATAACCTAGGTTTCTTAAAGTCACCAAACCTTTGTCCCTGGAATTGGGCAAGCCTCTTCTTAGACATAGATTCTCTTTTCTCCCTTACCGACCGTTCGATCCTCCGGATAGATTCCACGAACGTAGAAAACAGCTCTCTATTCTCCAACGCAGAAGCAGGTGTTGTCATCTCAGCACTCAGACCTTTCTCAAAGCATCTAATCCGCTCTTCATCTGTTGCTGCCATGTGGGGATAAAACCTCAGTAGGTCCATGAACTTGGCTTCATACTCGGTGATGTTCATCGTCCCTTGATGCAAGCACTCAAACTAACTGATCTTCTCATCCAGATACGTCTTCAGAAAGTATCTGATGACGAACTCATGCCGGAAAACCTCCCAACCGATCACCTCACCAGGTCGCTTCTCTTCCTTGATGGTCCACCAGTGACCAGCACTACCTTTCAGAAGGTAGATAGTGTTACTTTGTCTGCTTCGGGGATGTCGAGTATCCGGAAAGCCTTCTGAAGACGTGTCAGCCACAGATCTGCATCTGCTGGATCAGCCGTTCCAGCATAATCTGAAGCTCCGACTCGGCGAAGCCGCTCAAAGGTCTTCCCAATACCCGATGTTTCACCATGGGGAGCTTGTGCTCTCGGGAGAGGAACTGGCAATCTTTCTACCATGAGATTCATCGTAGTCATCATCTGCCCCATAAGCTATTGGTAGGTAGGGTGTTCAAGAATGGTTGGGTCAGGTTGGGGGACCTCAGGCACCCGATCTTCATGTGCCTGCCCTATAGCTCCATCAACTGATGCAACATCGCTATGCTCGGGAGCATGTTCTTCATGGTTTCTAGACATCTTGGCTTTTCTTCCGCTGAGGGCAGAAGATGATTGTAAGAAAATCTAGAAATCTCACAAGAACAGACACAACCTAGTCCTAAATCCCTGTAGACTCAGTGAACCTAGGGCTCTGATACCAAACTTGTGTCAACACATCCCACTATCACACAGACAGCGAGGTGTTACGTGAAAACGTGCGGAAATCACCATAACCATGGATTACCAAAAATACAGGTTAATTAAAACCAATTGCGGAAAGTGGATAGGCTGAGAAACTATTACATATAGGTCCTCCTCCTGCAAAGAAACATGTTACAGAAACATATACAAGATCTGATACGTGTCCACAGCTTAGAGGAACAGCCGTCCTGGCATCACATGAGTTCATCACCTGTTTATACTTACATAATGGCCCACATCGAGCCAGCAACAGGATATACAAAACATCAACAGCTATACATCGTGAAACAATGTCAAAACACCTCCAAGGACCTGAGAGTACAGACTACTACAAAACATCAACAACAGCAGCATATCCAACGCTTGCCTTCTATTGCTCGTCTTGCTGCTCAGCCGCAACTCTGCGACCACCACCACGTCTAGCTCGAACACCTAAAAAGCGTGTAAACCAGCGGGGTGAGACACACAGTCCCAGGGAGAAACATAACTCCCCGCCAAAACTACAGACCCTCAGAAAGATAAAGCAACAACAGCAGATAACTGATAAGAGGTATAACAAGAGCAGTTTATGAAGTAAAGCTATTCATACCGTCAAGCTTACCAAGATGTACGGAAGGCATATATCCAATTATTTCTTTATGGAACATGACTAACAAGATAAGATTTATAAGGTCTTACCACATAACAGGAGGAACATATAAGTAACCGCAAGGTATAACAAGATTAACTACATAAGCAAGGCCTCAACCAATGTTCCGTGTTTTGCCTTAAGCAGTAAATACTATACGGCTGGATTATGTATTATTATTATGCCCTGAGGAGGTGAACCGTACCGTTCAAATCCAACCGACGGCTGCGAAACACGGAGCCGGTGCCATACAAGGTCAATGGAAGAGTCAGAATCCACGACCTCCCACCTCGTGGTCAGTGCACGAGAACCAAAGCAGGACCGCAGTCTCGTGCTTAAGTGGCCTCAGCCACAGGGTCAGGATACCCTCTACCTAGCCTGCCTCGGTGCAGGTATCAGCGCTGGTGAAACTGAGCCACAGGCATGTTCACCGTGCTCTGAGCCATGAATGCATTCATGCTCCTATATCACATATCCTGAGCCATGGGCCTGTTCACCATGCTCCTCACATACTTGGGCTACGGGCCTGAATCCGCACCCTGGAGTCTACAACCGAAGTTGCACTCTTACCTCCTCACTTTAGGCTAGGAGAAACCTCGCATACTCAACAATATGTGCTCCAGGTTAACCCGTAGGAGAACCCGTTTCACCATCACCAGCTCCTGATGATGATGGATCTATGGCCAGGGCAGACTACGTGATTTGTTCCACTGTAATTAATTAGTATATTTTAAGTGAATTGCAAGATTCAACCAAGTTATATAACATGCAAACTATAACAAGAATAAACAGTATGAAACTCAATATTATTCTTTTATTGTAACCAACATCATCCTGATCCATCACAAGGATCCAACATTACATGTTATCACTTGGCCTCTTGCCAATCACCTAGATCCATCTCAAGGATCATCACATAGCCATGTGATCTCAATCCTTTATCACATACTGTCACTACCTCTCAAGGCATTCTCATCAACTTAGGTACTTTAGTCAAACTTAGGTCCTCAGACCCATACACATCATGTATGTTATCTCATCATCAAGAGTAATTATCAAAGAAATGTTACTCAAACATATACATATACCTCATAGCCCTTTACATGGCTATGTATTACCTGCATGGTTAGTACAGAAAGATCGTAAATGCTTTATCATTCATGTCTCAACCTGTGACCACAGACATCGATCATATTATTAAGCAAGGCATCTTACATGCTTACCATTGGCTCAACATTATACATAATATCAAGATGATCACATACATATGTAAAGTCATGAAAGTTACATAGATGAGATCTACCATAACAAATACCATCAAGCATATCAAGGATCACCATCATGACTAAACGTGATAGTGGAACAACATCCAACATATTGGTTTCTATAAGGGACAGGACCCTCACTAAAAGCATCCACTACCCTCACCAGAGGTGGTATCGGGCAGGGCACCCTCACCTATTGCCCAACACATAACGGTCAGCACATATCGTCCAGGCACACCAGTTCCTATCGGCCAAGCACAAGGTGTGACGTGCAATGCTGTGTCATGCACGGTGCGTTATGCCTTAGGGAATCAAGCCTGCTGTGCTGCCATACCTATAGTGCCTCTCAGGACGGGCAACGCTGCGTCAGGAATATCGTGCACTCACCTGTGTCGTGCACTATGGTATTGTGCAATGCTCTTTTTGCCATCACCATAACGCCATGACGCCCAGCACATCATAAGCTATCAGCCAACACACGAGACCAATGTATAACGGCCGATACAAGACCAGAAAATACAACGCCCCATCAGCCAAGGTAAGACGACGTCAAGCTATCACCTGAACTAGGCGTGTCAGGCATCATATACAACCAGGTGACGCCCGATACACAAAGGGGTAACGGCCAACACTCCACGCTTCTAGGTGTAACGACCAGGGTCACAACTTCAAACGACAGCAAAGGAAACATATCGTCCAACTAGCCTACCCAAGATCAGGCTAAGGTGTAACAAGATTAATTGTATTGGGCAGAGCATGCAACATAGAGTGACGCCCGACACACACAGGTTCAAGGACCAGGGCGCATCGCCCACCACATACACAACATGTCATCCAAGGTTAGACCAAGGAAAAGATATTGGGCAGCACCACCATCAACACCATATCGGGCAAGATGCACCCCGACAGGGTCACCACCAACCTCAAGCTCAAGGGCACCAAAACCCTAAAGGAGCAAGAAGATGGCTCACCTCTCAACTTAAACGAGAGAGCGGTCTTGCACATCTCTTATCACCAATCGGTCAACACAAGGAACAACCACCACAAAGCTCACCTTTCAAGTCCATGGTGAGAGGAGGGTGTTGCTCAAGCAACTAGGACACAAGCTCACCTCTCAACTTAAACGAGAGAGGGGTATTTCCCATATCACTAGCACTCAAGCTCACTCTTCAAGACCAAGGAGAGAAAGGAGTGTTGGTCACCAAGAAACACTAGAACACATGGTTCGGCCAATAAGAACAACTTAAGCAAGGAATTAACTAGTAACACACATAGTCGATAAGAGCATAGCAACATATAAGAACCTAAAAGATGGTAGTGTAGTTAGGGTTAGAGTTATGTAACCCACCTCAAGCAAGCTGCAAGCTCCTAGCTCCAACCTCCAAGCACCACCAAGGAAGAAGGAGAGCAAGGCACTCTAGGGTTTGACCACCACTAGAGGAAGAAGGAGACTCCAAGAAGGATCGGCCACCAAGCTTGCAAAAGAACAGAGTGTGTCGTGCAGCAAGGGAGAGAGAGACTAAGGAACTAAAGGGATCCTTAGCAAGGGAAAGGAAACACATATATAGAAGGGGATGGAGGAGAAACCAAGGTAAGACAAGGCAAGGTGTCGCCCACCTAGGGACACTTGTCCATGTGCAAAAGCCACCACTCTAGCATGCCCTAAACACATGTCCAAGGCCAGTACCACATGCAAGCATCACGCACCAAGTGTCCACTAGTAGTGACACAAACGAGGTCAAAGATGGTCAAAGGTCCATGGGCAACACACCACCTCCATGGCCGACACAACCCTGGGTGACACAAGCATCCTCTTGCCCGACACAAGGTCCAAAGGAGCAAAGGCAACACACCCCAAGGCCCAACAAGCTCAACCAAGCCCAAAGGAACACAAGCAACGAGCCCAAACCTTCCTCTCAACACTAGAGGAAGCAAGTATAGGGAGGAACACCTCACAAGGTGGCAAACTTGCTCACAAACCCTATACTTGGGTTAATTGCAAGTAGCACCTCCAACTCTCAACAAATCACCAACAAACCCTAATCACGAATAAAGGTGATTAGCAAGCAACTTAAGCAACAAGGTTAAGCAAAGAAAATAGGGTAAACCCTAAACGGAGGTCAGGGTCCTTACATTTGCAATTTCAATTTACTCAAGTCATGTAATGTTTGCAATTTCAATTTACTCAAGTCATGGAATGTTTACAATTTCACTAAAAGAATGAATTTATAATGGTTTTTTTTAGATGGCTCATCGAAGGACATGAACATTTCACATGTACGTAGAGTTAATCCAAATAATAGCTACAAAGTGCCTACAGGGGGAAATGGCTCATCAAACTCTATTGGATGATGACTGGAATGACGTACCATATACAACAAGTTAGAATTTATAGTGACAAAAGAACAAGCAAAATTTCATTGGCAATTTTTAAAGCAATTTTTTCACATGTATGAAGAACTTCTTGAGCTACCTGGTTGGTATTGGGATCACACAAAATAGAAAAAATACCATCAATGAACAAGTTAAAAACCAGTTAGTTGTATCACATCCAGAGATACATCGAGTGGTACATCAAATGTGGCCATTTTATGAACCTCTAGATGAGATGTTGAATCAAATGCAGTAACTAATTAGTGTAATATTTCTCTTTTAGTGGTTTATGTTGTATTTTAATATTGTATGGTAGTTCATGTATTTCAATCTTATCTAATGAAGAATCTTGACAAACTTATATGTTGTACAATATTTGCACTTTTCATTTAATGTAATATTTGCACTTTTCATTTAATGTAATATTTGTAGTTTTCATTTAATGTAATATTAGCACTTTTCATAGATATAGCTCCTAGACAAGCATCCTTTTGACTCTCCCAGCACCACTTTATGTTGTCACAGTGGCCTATTACTGACCCGGGTGTTTTGGAAAATATTTCTTTGGCTGGTTTTGGGCTTGTCAATAAGCTACAATCTATCCACCTTGATCCCAATTTAATCACTGCCTTAGTTAACCGATGGGACAACTCTACCAATACTTTTAGATTTCCACCTTTTGAGATGAATGTAACCCTACATGATGTTGCAGTTGTTTTAGGCCTTAGGATTGATCGGCCACCGGTTATAGTTTCATATCCTTTAGGCGTAGATGAGGGGCAATTTTCTTCATGGTCTCACCTTTGTGAGAGTTTCTTAGGAGATGCACCAGATGGGATGTCTAAGGGGCATATCTCCTTGATATGGTTGCGTGAGACCTTTAGGGATATGGATTTCACTTTGGGAGATGAAGAACAACAAATACAAAATAGGATAAGGTACACTAGAGCATATCTCCTATACTTTTTAGGTAGTTACCTTATTCCTGATAGTACCGGGGACATGGTTCATGTACGGTACCTCCCACTTCTATCTGACTTTGCTAGTTGTAGCACTCTATCTTGGGGTGCTGCAACTTTAGCATACTTGTATAGGGAGTAGTACAAGGCTACCACCCGCTCTAGGAAAACCACCCACCTGTCTGGTTGTGTATGTCTACTGTAGATGTGGTGTTAGGAGAAGTTAGGAATTGGACGCCCAGGTTCAATTGTTATGAACTGGGGGGGAGTGGCCAGACAATGTTCCCTTGGGTTACAAGTAAATATTTACACAATTTTTTTATACATTTGTCCAAATATTTTGTAATGTTTATCTAAATTTAGTTTGTCAATTTAATAGGTGGCCTACATTTCTTAAAAGGAGTGATACTATGAGAGCATCGGTCCAATTTTATGATTCATCATTTGACCAGATTTTGCCCTCTCAGGTATAACTAACTCACTTCTACTAACATGTTATATGATATATGTTGTATTTTTTATGCAATTTACTCTGTTTTATATGACACATGTTGTATCTATTTGAATAACAGATACAGTTAACTCCTTACACTGCTAATATTCTGGAGAGACTTCCAGCCTTATGTCGAGAGGGTCAGGATATTTGGTTGGTGCGAGTGTCTTTACTGTGTTACACAATAGTAGAGTGGCACTTCTCTGACAGAGTGCTTGGACAATTTGGATTTGTTCAAGTACAACCTACTCTCGAGTTGCCACGCCTTAGTAGGATAGATGGGAGGGGTCATGCGGCTGAGGACTGGTTGTATCATTATAGGTGGGAGGTGCAACTTTAGAACAACAGACGTGAGAGCTTAGTCTCCCCTCCACCAACAGAGACAGTCTTCAGTCCATAGGTGCACTACAGATGGTATCATCCCCAGTACGTACTGCCCCCTCCATCTCAGCCTCCGACCACATACTACCCACAAAGTTATCGTCAACAACAATTTGTGGGTATCATTTATATTTCTTTTACAAATTGTTATTATTTATCTTTATTATTTGTAAAATTTGTAATTGGTATTTATTATTTGTACATACTTTGTTTGAACAGGTGGAATAACATGTGCAAATCCGAGTGGCTTTACACCATGCCCCTGCACAGATCAGGGATGATATCTATGGCATCCAGGGGACTTACTTTGACAGTCTTCCTGACTACGCTCGCCTGTATGATCACATACCCACTCATACCACAGCCCCTGAGCCTACTCCTACTCCTACTCATGTGCTTACTGCTGCTGAGCACACTCCCACTCCTGCTTCCTATTTCATGGCATGGGGACCGACAAGGCCATACTATTCAGGAGCTAGTTCATTTTCTTCATTCATCACACCACCTCCACCAACATCCTATTACAGGGTAGGTTCTTCTTCTGTTCCATACACTCCACTCCCACCACCAGTTATTCATGAGAGTCGACCACCAATCTATGCCACATACTCACCGAATCCATTTGATTTCTCAGGAAGCACCCCACCTGATGTCCCACATCCTAGTATTCAGAGACCCCTCACCCCACCTCCAACAGTTCATTACTTCCCTGGACCTCATCAACCTGCTGCTACATAGGTATCCCCCATTTAGGCATCTCCAAATGATTTCAGTACTCAGGAGCCAGATGTACAGGGAGGTGAGCGAGGACATGCTTAGATTTTCATAGTTTTGTACATATTGTGTAGTGTTGTACATATATGCCTTTGTTTAGGTATTTATTTGACTTGTATGTGGATCTATCATATTATGATATAATATTGGTTCATTTTGGATCTATCAGATTGTTCTGTTGTGTATTACTTTCTCGTCAAGTTGGTTCATGTTTTAACCTTATTTCTAATGATATCTCATTTTTTTAGATTAATTTCTTCTTATATAATCAATTTGGAAGCAACTAGTGTTGATTGCAATATCAATTCTATAATCCATATGCATATTCAAAGCTATTTAAATTAACAAATTTATAATAATTGGCTATATTATAGACAAGTGAAAGAATAGTAAATGTGCAAATATAATCAACGTTGTTTATATACATACATGTTGTGTGGTGTTTTATTTATGCCTTTGTTCGGCAATTTATTTGGCTTGTATGTGGATCTATCATATTATGATATCATATTGGTTCATTTTGGATCTATTAGATTAATCTGTTATGTGTTATTTTCTCGTCAAGTTGGTTCATGTTTTAACCTTGTTTTTAATGATATCTCATTTTTTAGATTAATTTCTTCTTATATAATCAATTAGGAAGCTACTAGTGTTGGTTGCAATCCCACTTCTATAATCCATATGCATGTTCAGAGCTATTGAAATTAACAAATTTATAATAATTAGCTATATTATAGACATTCAAATACAAGTGAAAGAATAGTAAATGTGCAAATATAATCAATGTTATTAATATACAAATAATATGCATTAAAGAATAATAATGAATGCAAAAAAATGTAAAACAATAGTGTGCCTTGCATGGGGACACATTACTCAATGCGTCCCCATGTGGGGCGTATTGCCCCAATGTGTCCCTCTCCAGGATGCATTGGTCCCACAGAAGGGCAATGTGCCCCGCAGGGAGACGCATTGTTCTCTGGTGGGACCAATACATCCCAGATCGAGACGCATTGCTCTGTCGCAGAGTAATACGTCCTGGGCCGGGACGCATTACCCATGTGTGGGGCCAATGCGACCTGAAGTGGTTCGCATTGCCTCGCAAGAAAGCAATGCGTCTCTACAGGGGACCACTGCCCCAAAATATGCCATTTTGGAAATTAAGTTTAAGAACTGTGCTATTTTGGGAATTAAAATGACCAAACCTGTCATTTTGATTTTTTTGCCTTGTATTTTTACATGAGGTAGTGTATATACATGCTAACAGAGTGGAGAACGTGAGCGAGAAACAATCACAAACTGCAGCAACACGATGCTGAAGACTGGACCACGACCTTCTAGCCTGCGTTTGGCACGGGACCAAAACCCGGTTTCGTGTTGTCTTTTAGTGCCAACCCTGCCAAACAACTGCCGGTTTGAGGCTGATTCGTGTTTGGTTCGCAACCCTGAAAATCCTCCGTTATGGGATAATGGAACCCCCCAACCCGAGTTCTCCCAGTCCCACGAGGGGCGGGATTCCGGTTCACAAACCGATTTTGGCGATCTGATCCTCTCCTTGCCCCACACCCATCCTGACATTCTTCGCCTTTCCCCTCTACCTGCTCCATCTTCTGCTTTGTGGTCTATGCTCTCTTGTCTCCCGAGACCTCCTCTCCCGAGACCTCGAGACGACCTCGCCATTACTATTATCACCATTAAAGCTGACCCATCATTTCCAGCAGTCGTTTCCAGCAGCAAAGGCATGACAGGCGACTGGCGTACGCCAAACCCTGCCCAGTCGAGTAGGCGGAATACCAGGTCAATCAAGCGGATGTATGGGTGTGGTGGCTCATCTGCAAGCGCCGAGATACTCCGGCAGTCTACACGTAGACAAGGAACCCTCCCGATTTGTCAACTCGCATCCAAGCGCCCCATTTCACCGTGTACAAGCCGTGCAGTAAACCCTAGGAAGGGAAACCACTGTCGCGCCTACTATATAGTTCTGCACTTCATCAACGATCTCCTCACTTTTCACCTTCGAACCCTCCACACAATCTTCTGTTCCGCCGTCGCTGCCGAGCCCCTTTTGTGGGAAGTCGCCGACCTGCTTGCAAGGTTTGTCTCCGCCGCCCCTTTTCTTTCTTTCTGTTTGCTAGCCTCCTATCTTTACTCTTATAACGATAGATGATTTAATCAGTAAACTAATGTGTATTTCTGTCTCAATTTCTTATCACATGTTTCATCCCTGGCAATGTCTGGCCGTGCTCATGTTTTCTTCATCTCAGTTGAGTAGGTAATTGTTCTTAGCAAACACCAACACACGTTTTATCCTATTGTGGTTGCCTACTTGCTTGATTCGGACAATGTTGTTGTTGTATTATGTCCACGGGTAACAGGGGTTATTGGGATGTTATATAATGACATGTTTTCTCCTGTTTTCTTCAACTATGTATTCTTGTAACATTGTCGACACTCCAAGTACTGCACAGGAGACCATCGTTTTCTTTTCTTCTTTTTCCCTAATGTTAAATATTACCTAATGTTAAATATTATTGATAACATACTAAAGAACAATTGTAATTAAAAAAATTACTCCAACCATTGATATGCATTCTAGCACATTGTAACACACTAGGCCAGATCTTTGTGTGCTTATTCTAGCATGTTGTTCCTATTGTTGTTGACCTTGTCGCAATATCGCTGCATGTCATGAGATGAATGGTTACTTTTAACAAATTAATCAATAAGTAGTCTACATATACTACACTTGCAAGGTTGATGATTCATAACACATTTATTTCATGTATTCTCAACGATGCCTGTTTTGGTTCTGAGATGGAAAGATGGTTCTTGTAGTCATCTACTTAGGCTATCCTTGATGTGGTTTCTTTCATTTCCATCAACCCCCCAACAGTCACACTAAATTTGGATCTACGCTAATAGACATAATGACCTCATTATATTTGTGTTTGAAGATACCTCAAACACTACAATGGTGGATGTGCTATTTTCACTTATTTCAATAATAAAGTCCATTCCAATGAGTATGGCATAGTCTCGTTAATTTTATCATATACTATATTTATAATGATCTTCTTCTTTCCATATGCACTTCAGCATATCTTCCTCAAAGCTCAAGTATTCAAAGCTCAAGTATTCACAACCAACAGAACATAATTTAAAAAAGGTGGCCTTGTCACATGTTTTATTAGTTAGGGAGTTGAGGGAGTACACATCTTTTTAGTTTCAATCAAAGAAGAATAAGAACTGGGGTTGGAGTATGCAAAATGATGTGTGCATTCCAATCTGATCCATGTGTGTGCCACTATTAATCCGTCTACATGATTAAGGTCTGCAGTGTAGTATTTGCAATTATCCACTACAAGGTCAGCAATGTTGTATTTGAAAATAATCATTCATTGTGTTAAGTAGAAAATATTTTGTCTTATCCATGTCACATATTCACTAGATTTAATTCATATCCTTCCTGAATTGTTAAAATTCTTTTGAACGCCATCTGCCACAACTCATACATGTTGCTCACATTTAAGCAAATATTTTTTTGCAACATTCAATGTAGTTGTGCATAAGGAAACGCTAGTAAGAAAACTTGGTTGATTTATTTTAAAACAGCACTCCACATAAATCCTTACCCTCCCTCCTATACAAATTGTTCAGTGAAGTCAGTTTTGATCACGAGAAACAAATGACATCAACATGTCCTGTTGTGTTTTCAGCAACAATATTTGTAATACAAATATGATGTTTGTCTCAAGGATTTTTCCCTATTTATGAGGTGATGTTTCTGAAGATATCTGATGATAATGTTCATATCCAGTCCAAAAAAGAGAGAAAATAAAAAATGTTTACTTTGTGCAAGATGGACTTTATGAGGTGGTTTTTGTTATTTACTTTATGTTCAGCTTACCCACATATTATAGCCCTTTCCTAACTATGAATAATGTTACTATGCAATGTTACTATTGTACACACATCTTCTTAAGCTCAATTTTTTTAACGTGATTGATATAGCAGACATATATCAATATTTTTACAATGTTACTATTGTACACACTATTTAATAGCAGACATATATCAATATTTTATAATTCTTAGTTGTAATTGTACCTATTAATATTTTACTTTGTGAAAGATGGACTTGTGGTCAATTGCATGGACTTCATTCATGCATTTTGGGGCAAATTTATGAGGTTATGTCATGAACCGTATCATCTCTACTTCCAAGAAAAAATCACGATCATGTTTATAATAAAAATATATATACATCTAAAATTATAGTTAGTATGGGTATTTTGTGATATATGTTAGTGTAGGGATATATGTTAGTATAGGGATATATAGTTAGTATACGGATATATACTTCAAATTCAGTTGTGTTGTGAGGTTAGTACTTTTTTACCAGTTAGTATAGGAATTTTGTGATATATAGGGATATATACTTCAAATGCCAGTTCTATTGTGAAACAATTATGCTTTGTGATATATGTTAGCTTGAATGAATGATTTTAATGTTAGCTTGAATGAATGATTTTAATGTTCGCTTGAATGAATAATTTTATTTTTCATGTAGACCAAAATGTACTCCCATTAGTATTTTGCTGATTATATTGCAAATAATACCACTATTTCGGCTAATCTGTGTTCCCTCTAAATTTCTTGTATGTACCGTCCCTAACCCTTTTGCTGGTCGTGCAACTCTCTTCAACCTTCACTTGGGCTTACCAGGTATATCTCATGAGCAATACGAACACATTTAATGTGAATGCCATGTTGAATGCTTGCTATTTATGTAGTTTTCCTGTAATGAACATATTTGATGATGTGTTTTCTACAACCATTTCAAATTTAACAACAATTTAAAATTTGTTGTACACATTTTTGATCTTATGACTGGTCCGGGTAATGGATCTTGTCTTAACCTACTTCAATACAAGTTATTGCTTTCAACTACGTAGTCTCATACTAGGTTCATATAACGGTTTCGTTTAAACACCCACACTAAATTGATATATCGCAGTGTCATTGCTACTATGGCTGCACCCGCCCGAGGTTCCGTATTGTATGGTCGAAAGAGTTGGATGAGGCTCTGGTTGCGGCATTGAGGAGACAATATGACATGGGTAGGTGCGTCGATGGAATATTTACTAGGGACGCATGGAGGGAGACGCTACACGATTGGCATATCAGGATGGGGAGGAATGAGGGTACATTGGATCAGTTAAAAACTCGGTGGAAGAACCTCAAGAGAGACTATGCAAAGATAAAACTGGTAACCAACAAAAGTGGTGTTGGATGGGATGACAGCATGCACAAGCCAATATTGCCTGACACCCCAGAGTGGAGGGAGGCACTTGCGGTATGTCTAATAATATATACTCCCCTGACTATTATATATTAAATTAAACTTGTTACTATTGACCTAATCAGTAGTTGTCCCTATTTTAGGCAAACAGGGAACTAGCGAGATTGATCAACAGACCATTCTACCACTACCACGACGTCGAGCTGATGGGGGGGAGGAACATAGCTAGGGACCATCATGCAATGTCCTCAATCGATAGAGAACCTCCTTCTGATGTTGCATCTGAAGATGATGTTGTTGTTGACCTAGATGCATCTGATTCATTTGTCAGCCCAGAACCAACCGGTCCAGTCGGTTTCACTGAAGACGTGGTTAATTTTGGGATGCAAAGTGAGGACACCAATGGTGGATCACACAACCAAGGTGTTAGTGCAAAGACTCCCACCACGATCAGACGTAGGAAGCGAGCGTCAAGCTCACAGGACAGTTGTGTCCTGTCTAATGATGTTGTGTCCGAATTCACAAAGGTGTTTTCCAAGGTACATGAGATGGGAAACGGAATTGCTTCTAGGTGTAATGATAAAGACGAATACCAAACCATTTTGCACCACTTTCAAGCAACCTACCCTGACGCCCATGTCCTAGTTTTTACCACTCTTGTGCATGCCATAAAAGATCCAGCTAACTGTAACATTTACCTAAGCCTTATGGACACCCCACAAAAAACTACCATTTGGTTGCAAGACTTGTGGGAAATGAAGAACACAGCTTTTGTAGCTTCTGCATCACAATCACCCTTCACACCACAATCTCCACCGTACTTTTGAGATTGACTAATTTAATAAGTATATCAGTATCCTGCCTTTTATTTTATGAACTTTATCAGAAGTTGTTGTTGTACTATTTTATTCTATTGGAACGATCTCTGAACTATAGTACTATGTAATAGTTTATCTTGTTATTTGCTATTTGGTCAGTATTTGCTATTTTGTCGCTATAGCCCTAATTTCATTTCTGCAATATCTCGATATGTCCCTGATGCGGATAATCGCTTTTAGTTATAGACGTGATGGCTGGTATGCATCCATATGAAACAACTGATGACATTCTACAACTACTACATCTTATGTCTGGTCCGGCTTATGACATTGCTAACGCAATATCCTACCAAATAGCCGACCAAATTTCCCACAATATCATGCAAAATTCAGACGCCGCAACCACACACCAACCAATATTGAGATCGGTTAGTATTAGGAGCAGCCATCAAAAGGTTTTAGAAATAATAACCGGCCATGAAAGGAGGGCGTACAATCTGTACCATATGCTACCCAACAAGGTTTTAGCCTTTGTTGACAAACTTGAGGACCGAGGTTTGTTGAAAAGTACCAGAGGTGTGTCATCAGTGGAGGCAGTTTGCTACTTCCTTCAGATGGTTGGCCATGGCCATACCAACCGTGTTCTTGCTGAGGACTACATTCACAGTGGTGAGACCATAAGTAGAAAGTTTAATGAGGTGTTGGATGCAGTGTGTGCTTTGTGCAGGGAATATATTGTCATGCCAACTGCATCCACAACTCCGCATCGCCGCATCGCCGAGAGTCCAAGATTTTACCCTTACTTCAAGGTATGACCATCACTTAGTTGACCATTGTCCATTCCATTGTTAATATAACCACTATCGTCATCGTTGAGTTTGGTATCTACTTGCATATTTCTTATATACTTGTCTTAGGATGCCATTGGGGCAATTGACGGGACACACATCCCCGTTTTGGTGAAGCGCGAAAAGCAAAATCGATATAGAAATAGAAAAGGGAATGTTTTCATGAATGTCATGGCTGCAGTCGACTTCTCAATGGAGTTTACATATATCATGAATGGTTGGGAGGGATCTGTTGCTGACCAAAGGGTACTTTAGGCATCTACAACCACAGGCGGGTTCAAAGTACCCGCTGGGAAGTACTATCTTGTTGATGCAGGGTACGCCAACACCAGGCAATTTCTTGCACCCTATCGAAACATTGCTTACCATATAGTAGAGTATCGGGGTAACAGAGGCTCATACACAAGAAAAAAGGAAATGTTCAACCACCGACATGCTCAACTACGTAACGTTGTCGAGCGAGCCTTTGGTGTGTTGAAGAAGAGGTTTTCCTACTTTCGTAAAGGAGCAACTTTTCCCGTGTAGTCTCAGTCTCGCATTGTAATGGCTTGTTGTATCGTTCACAATTTTATCCGACGGTAAAATGATGGCGATCCTATGATGGATGAAAACTTGGATGAGCCTCATACTACCACTGACATCTTGAACGAATTGAGTTCTCTGCAACAAACAAGCCATGCCGATGCTAGAGAGGGAGATGTCTTGCGTAAAACTGTTGCCAATTCTATGTGGGCAAATCAGTGATTTATACATTTGTTTTCTAACTTGCAGACATTGAAACATGTTCTACAACATTTTTTACTTACTCCTATTTTTTGTAACGGCCAACTTTTGTTCTCAAACTGTATTGTTCACTACAATTTAGCCTACTTATAAACATTGTGAAATTATGTCTCATTAGGTTTTCTGTCTAGAAATGGCCAATGACATGCCGTCGTGCCCATGTGGTATGCAGTGCACCGTACGAGTGTACATGGATGCCACAGATGTGACAAACAGACAGTTTGAAGACAACAATCCCCACAGGCCATACTTTACATGTGGTAGGGATTTGTACCAACCAGATGTCATATGAGGTTGCCCGCGCAACAAGTACCACCTACAGTGGCTACGCTGGCTGCAATTAGGGATGCAATGGTATCACAACTCGCATATGCACGTAGCAAACGCAAGTTCTGGTTAGAACATTGTACCTTTGTCTGTTCAACAAGAGCAGCCACGGATAGGTTACAAGAAGAAATTTCAAGTATGCGGGAGAGGTGCCAATATCTTCTCCACCGACTTCAAATAATGACCGATAATGACTCTTCAACAGAAGAAGATGGATACAATACATCATAGATATACTATATTATGATATGTCTAAATTAACTGCACTTGTCTGTTGCAACAATTAAGTACTCCTGATCAAATGGTCTATATATTATCTTTGAAAACTATTTCATGAACCCGATATTTTTCGATTAATCGTCAAGTTTGTTTTATTAGATGTCGATGATTTCATATGCGGTTCCAAGGTGTGATTGTGGGCTAAATGCAGCCTTATGCCTTAACACAGAGGATGCATGGTTTAATGACTTTGCCATTCTGAGTCAAAGGTCGGGCGAAATGTATTACATATGCCCTACTCGTGAGGTGTGATAGTACATCAATAAGTAATACACTGTCCTTGTCAAGGCTCCGCATTCTTTGCCATTAACTTGTACTTCGTACTACATTTTAGGGAAAAGACCGATGCAGATACTTCCATTGGGCAGTCGATATCCCCCCAATAATTGATTCATTGAAAGCGGAGATTTTGTTACTAACTGTTGAGTGCAAGTCAGTGTGGGGTCAGGCGATGAACATGAAGGACTTCGTTGAAATGCATTACAACCACAATGAATTATACTCTAACAAAAAGTATGAGCATGAGGTTTTAGAACGCAACGTTGCCAGTCTGGAGAAAGATTGTCGTCTGCTTCTGGACATCCCTTCACCTCAAATGACTCCATAACGTTGAATGGCAAATGCATTTACATTGTCTTCTCAGAAGGCACTTTTGTAAACGTCATATTACATTGAATGGCAAATCCCTTCAGCTCAAATGACTATCAATGGATGTTATGAACATCATACACTTGTTTAATTTAGGCACTTTTATAATCGTCATATTACATTTTTAAGTGTTATGAAAATTTTCTTCATGTTGATGAGTGTTTTATTAATGATGTATGTTATTAATCGAAATTTTGCTTAACGTTAGCTCGAACCAAATAATACAATTAATTGTGATATACACCCTTACTTTTGAAAAATATATTACTTACAGAATCTGTTATATGGCTGGCCAATCGCCGACACCGTCTTTTATGTGGTCTACCGAGCTTGATATGGTTCTCAGGGGTTTGATGAGAACCCAATATCACATGGGTAGATGTGTAAATGGAGTATACTCTACACAGGCTTGGATGGAGGCATGGCACCAGTTCTCATACATAACAGGAGGCCCTTACATCTCATTGCCTGAGTTGCAAATGCGATGGCAATACATCAAGAGAGAGTTTGTAAGAGACAATATGTTCATATCGGGAGATTTATTGCCTCCCCCCACATTGGCCGCGCAACAAGGGATTGAACGCAACTTCTTGACGACGTGTCACACTTACCCACCAGGGATTGTTTTTTAACACTGACGATTGAAATTAACAAATGAACTTGTAACTTATGTGCTAAATGTAGTTGTGTTTTTGCATCGCAGCAATTTACATTCTCTACTTATGTGTTACATTATTATATGTTGCTACCATAATGCGATCAAATTTCCTACTTCATTATTATGTTAATGCCACATTTACTTTACGAATTCTGTTATTTGTTCATACCTTTGTTGTTATTAATTTTAGATGTGGACATCACGTGCAAAGGCAAGGGCAAGGGCAAAATTTGAAAAACTTTTGATGTCACCGGGAAAAATTCAAAAATATGTTGAAGATAACCTTTTATGCACAAAACCATGTTGCAATCACACAAAGGAGGAGGAGGGCAAAATTGGGACCGATGATCGAGTCAAGGGCAAAGTCAGTCAGCATGTTCCTCATTTACCATTGTTGTTTGATTGGCCAAAAGACGACATCAAACATCACAACAAGCAGCCGGTGCAGGAACCATGCCCAATGTCATGGGACGAGTACGATGAGGCCATAACGTTGGCCTATTTTAATCAAGATCCACATCCAACCATGTCCCCCCAAAGTGCCTTGTCAAAATCTTAACTTTTGTTTGGTTGTTTTTACTGACGATAATGTAATTTATTTATGTTATGAACAAAACATATTAGGTCAATTTCATATTTCATGTAGCTTGACTGTTACTGACGATAATGTAATTTGTTACACTAATGACGACAATTAACTATGTTCAACATTACATGTATACCACATGGAAATGTCATTATAAACGACAGTGACGTTTCATTACTTTTTAATCACTACGTAAAAATTAGAATTATTATATCTTATTTGCACTATGATAAATATACAAAATAACACTCACACATCACAAATAAAATATATTTTTAATATATTCTAAACTTAGGTTGAAGTGACATCACAAATACACATTCTGTGTACTTGTTCAAACAGTGATGCAAGAACATGACAGAATAAGTAGATACTGACTAAGCTGCCAAACAGAATCAGACTTCCAGCCAAACAGATTCAGACAGCAGTCAGACTGAAATCAGACCAGCTGACCAGAATCAGACTGCGTTGCCAAACAAACTGCATCCTGACTGCCCCAGTACCGGAATCCAGACTAACCCTGACTAACCCTGACTAACCCATTCCAGATTCCAGAATCCCAATCCTGTGCCACGGAGACCACTAACTGCTGTATTGGTCGTCATCGGGATGACCGAGAGAGCCCACGTTCAGGTGTTTCTTATCAAAAGCCTGGGGAGAAGAGCCCCAATTTCCTGTCTGCTTATCCTTCTTACGCTGGCACCTCGCGGGATCGGGGATGGCAAGGCTCGGGGTACCTGCCAGGCGGCCGCCGACCTTCTCCAAACCTCCACGATGCTTTTGGCATCATCACAACACGAAACGAGGAGGCGAGGCTCATGCTTTGCTCCTCTCCGGAGCTTAGCCCTGCCGCGCCGCACATGCACGTGAGGCGGGAGACCGCACGCTGTTTGGAGGGCAACTGAGAACCGGATCCCTCTCCCAGTCTTTACACACAGGCCAACCCCAAGCCGGCTGGGATGGGGAGAACTAGTGGGTCCAAGGCTGACCCAAGCGTAGTGGGTGCGGCCTTTATCCCTAGAGGCTGGTTCTAGGCCGCCCACCCAACACCCAACAATTGCCCGATATCTTTTTTTTTTTTTTGAGTTCAATAATCACCCTTTTTGCATCTTTGAGTGATCTTTATCTTGATTAAGCCCTAGATTATGCTAGGATACACCAAATATGGTAAAGTTATATACTATTTTTATCGTCCAAAAATGATATCTCCCATGCTAAGACCTTAGTTATGGTCTTTGAATACATTTATACTCAAAGATATATGAAACAATACATAAAAAACATTTTACGAGTCATATTGAAAAATGATCCACTTTTGGACTTTCTAAATGGTTTCTCATGCTAAAATTGAATAATAAATTATCAAATACATCTTAAATATATTTGACAAGTAATTCTTGAGTTATTTTTGAGTCAATGAAGAGCTTGATCACCCCGATGCACTTATGATGACTGTATCATAAGTTATGTGACTCTTATATGAGCATGAATGCTAGAACTTTGATCTTTAGCAAATATTAATGTAATGTTGCATCAAAACCTTTCATTGCCTGAAATCAGTGAATTTTGACAATCCATGAGACGCAATATACTCTAATCATGAATGGCCTAGTTTATGAGTCTTTAGACCCTAAAATGTGCATAAGTGACTTAAATCTTGGACAGACCACATAAAATGCATGGAACATCAAAATGACTTGAGACTTGAAACACACCTTCATGATGGTTCCTAATTCAATAAATGATCATCTCATGTACTAAGAAGCAACTTGAACCTAGCTTGACCCAAAACCCTAAAATGAAGCTAGTTAGGGTTAATGATGAGAATTTGCAACTTCTATGCAATCTTATTCTTAACTAGGTTTGGTTGTGATATAGGAGGTCCAAGATAGGTTAAGAATCTTTGAACTCAGGTATAGGCTTTAATAATTATATGATTATGGCTTTATTGCTTGCAACTTGATATGTATGTATGCTTATTTATTTGCTCAAATATTACCATGTAGTATCCTATAATTGTGCTCGATGTTTGTATCGTTGATTTTATAACTTGAACACATAATATAGATCTCCATTATACAAACCTTGTGTACCTATATGTAGTCTTGGGGTAAGGACACAAGGTTGGGCATCTTACTTGAGTTGTCAAGATAGGGAGGACCACATAGATACAAGGGTTAGCTTCTGGCGATGGCCTTGAGGTCCCTTACGAATAGGGTTATCTAACCTTGAGCGCCCTCACGGACCCTTCTGATGGGAAGCTGGTCAAAGGACTTATGATATATGATTTTGTTGGTATAATTGGAGTAAATTGACTAAAAGATGGGTTGTCACTTTTCTAAGTAATTAACTCATTTATTTCTTAATCTTTTACTTATGCAAATCTTTCCAAACTATGCAAAGCTTAGGTATATGTATCTTTCAACCCTGTATTAACACCATGTGTGTTGACCCGCTTGTTTCACGTATTTTTTAGGTTCAGAGATAGCTTGGGAGTTGACGACCTGTGAGAATATGTTCAGGTGTACTTGTTGTAAGATCCTAGGTTAGTGTACATGATAAGACTTGTACAATTCGACTCTTCAATATGTAATTGAATTCTTATAATAAACAATTTTTCTTAATGTATCTTGTTGAATGTTGAGGTTATTTTGGTTCTTTCATCTTGTTATTTGTTCAATATGCTAAGCATTTCACGCTTCTGCATTGTCTTTGGTATTTGTTTGGCTCAAGGGATCAAGATGTCGATTTCGTGACTGATGTCTAAAGGAATTTAAGATCATAATCATACATACAAGCACTATGGTCCTAAAATGTGGAGACTGATTTCCTAACCAAAAAATTGGGAAGCTAGTCGACTAACTGGATGGATTAGATCAAAAAGTCAACTAAGTGTCATTTGATCAATTGGTTACCATTTAGGCTAGTGGACAACTAGTCTAGTGGGTGTCCTAACTAATCAATTGGATACAAATCAAGATACAAACCACAACTAGAACTTGGTCGATTGGGGATTCAATTGATCAATTAGATTGGGTCAAGATCTACCTTAGATGTCTCAATCCATCAATTAAATACGGTTAAGTTTTTACTAGTTTGAATTTGAACATGATTTGCAAATAGGAGATCGATAGGATTTTGCAAGGTCCAAGCCATAACTCTCTTATATATATGGGTGGAAGTCCACATGATGAGACATGCATTGAAACACAAGTTTCCTATGATATTCCCTCTTAGGGAGAAAGAAAGTCATATAAGGATGGCAACTTTTGATGGGAGGAGAGTAGGAGGGCAAAACAACGCTAGAACATCGATGACTCTAGGTATGCTTCCTATTGGAAACCAAAGTGGTGCACCAAGAGTTTCTACATTTGTGCGACATGTTAGAGGATGAAGAACTTTTACAGAGGCTAGGAGGACTCGTTCCATCCATATATTGGATGATGATGTGCTACTTTGAGGGCAACAACAAGGCTGCTGCACAAAGATGATGTTTCATATCCAAACACAGAAGGCAAGTTCTACACAAACTATAGATTTTTCTTGTTGTTGAACAACTAGTATGAGCCAAGATATATTTGATATTTTGCTATTTTATAGGTATATTGAATTTGTGACTTGGATTTTCTTGGGATAATTTTTGTATGTGTTGCATTCCCTCTTCTCAAAACCCTATAGTGGCATTAGAGACAATGTCACATGCTTTTTTATGGAAATCTAGATTCTGGACCGCAACAAATTGCTCGAACACATTATGATATATATACATATATACATGTATATGACATAAACCAATGTGACACTTCTACGGTCAATTTATTTGGTGGATGAAGATACAAAAACTAATTCCCTATGGTGATTGATTGAGATATGAAACATGTATTAACATGTTTTTATTGTGATCAAATCAATTTAACATGTATACAACTTGCATGGCATGCCCATTTATCTACATTCTTCATGTAAATATAATTATTGAAGTTTCATTAGAATGATATAATGACATCATTCATGGTTTAGAGTGGAGAGGAGGATATGATCAAAACCCATGCCAATGTGGAATGTCATTGGAGTGATGCAATGAAAAAAGTGACAACTCCATCAAAAATTTAAGAATATCTCAAATGGGGAGTTCATCCAGTCGAATGTTTTTCTAGTCAACTGACTTGAAAAGCATGTAAAAGCATATTTGGGATTACATGGCATGTGAATATTTTGGTGGTTTGTTTACAACTCTTGTTAGCTAAATATGTTGTACTATTTTCCATATATTATTTTTGTCATTTTTGGTAATTTCATAGCATATGATACGTGTATAATGTATGTGTACTGCCAATTGGATACATATGTATATTATAAAATTGCTCTAATAAAATTACTTTTAATATATCTTCCATTGTACAGCACACATAAAAACTTGATTGTTTAAGTGTGGGCATGTTAAGCTTTGTGTACTATCTATCTTGGAAAGTGTGATAAAAAGTATGTAAGTTTATCGAAGACTGGGGCATAAATTGTTGTCTTCGCCTTTGGATTGGGCTTAAATAGGTGATCTTAATATGATTAGGCACCTAGAGGCATAAATATGGTACATACTTCATATGATGAATTATTGACAAAGATTTGTGCAACCATTTATCTAGGAGTTGAATTGCACACAATTTGTAAAAATTACCTACCTAAATAGATAAGTTGTGAGAAATCATCCAAAGTTGACTCGTGACTTAAGATATTATTAACATTGTCTCACTTAAAGATCATTGGATGCAATCTTCTAAATCAATAGTGAGGATATTAATATGATCAAAATTGTGGGGACTTTATTAATTGAAGGTGAAACTCATATTACAAAATGTTAATTTGCAATCAAAATTGTTAACGCATGCAACCATTTACATCAAATACGAAACACACACAAAAACTTCACATTGTGGTCGGTCCTTAAGAAAGAGAAGTCAACTAGAATAACTTGTTCAAATGAGTTAGGGCATTGAGAATTGCTCTCACACATGAGTAAAAGATCCATGTCTTTGAGACACCTTTACCAAGAAAACCAACTCCTAATGCACCTATAATAGAAAGAAGATTATTGTAAGCATGTAGATGATGTCATATATTTTAGATGCCTCAAGTTATGCTCCATAAGTCATAAGCTTCATAAGAAAAATGAGAACATGGGTTCTCAAGATATGTCTGCACATCTTAGGATATATTTTAATAGCAAGTAAGACAAGCACACTATGATGTCAAGGCCTTGTTCAAGTGCAACATGACTAAATGTCATCCATTTGGGAACTTTATACTCAAGTTTATTAGGTATCTAGAAAGTTGAGGGAGACTAATATTTCCCTTATACTAAGAGTTGGCTACTAATGTAATCTTGAAATCATTTTTAGACTTGTACAATCAATTTGTCATGTATAACTTTGATTGGTCACTGGTAGAGTTGCTTGAAATTTACAGACGGTTGAACTTCAATGAAAAAAGGATAATCAAAGATTGTGTTGATGGTCAACAAAGAAGAGCGAAATGTTGGTAAATTATGACCAGAGAGCCAATCATGTGATGTTTGACATGGCATATGCCATAAGGGATTTGATTAATACTTATAAAGGCAAGTTCCCAATTCATTCGATTTCACTCAGTTATGAGATAATGAGGAAACACTGTGAATATTTAGAGAATAATATTACTTAATGGCATATGCCTTCAAGTATTAGCCTTGTCAAAATGAGATCATATGGATGTTAAAAGTACATATACATATTCTCATTATGTCCCTAGTTTGTTGTTATTGTGGAAGGTAGATAGATACCAATAACACAATAAGACTGGAGTGTGACTAGGTTGATGACTTAATCTCACTAAGTCATTTTATGGAAATATTAAACCAAGCACACAGATACATGTTAGAGAACAATGTATCTGAAAAACCCACCTTGAGAGTGACACATGGTTTTGTGGCCACAGTTCACTCCCATAGTGATGGTGGGGATTGTGATTCTTAGACCTAAAATCACTACACTCATCATATGTCATTGTTGTATGCTTTGATATCATCAAAAACATTCCTAAAACATGGGTTGTTATTACAATGATGATTGGGTGACTTTGACACATGGGGATAGACTGTGAGTGATAGATATGGGATTTGTCCCTCCTACTTGTAACATCCCTGACCTAGGTTTAAGGCTAACCCTATTTGTTTGGCTTAAATAAGTTGATTAGAACTTTAATATAATTCTCCAAAGTGTTTTTTTAACATGTAACAAACTTATGTTTCAAGTTTGGTCCTGTTTGAATGATGTTTGAGCAATGTTCTCTTGTTTTGGACCAAAATGCAATTTACCCATGATGAGGGGTTATATTGCAATATCTCACAGTTGAACGTTCCTTAAGTGTTTTATCATCATAATAGAGATAATTATGCTAAGTGGTGTCTTGTGGAAAGCCTAAAATTCCAAGCTTGAACTTGTGTGAATAATGCTAGTGTCTTGTGAACCAATTTCCATGCAAATTGTAATTTACCCAAAATGTAGGGCTGATATGCAAATTGCCACCTATATAGTGTCCCTACTCCCTCTTAGTATCATCTATAGGAGAGATAAAGAAGTAGATGTCAGGTTTGAATCATATTTGAGTAATGGTATTCTTGGTGATGAAAAGACCAAGAAAGGGTTGAATGTGAAACCCTAATTTTAAGTTGTATAGGGTTGTAGAGTTCATATGAGAGTGACTATCAGCCAAGGAGCCTTAGAGGGAGTCTCATATCAGTTTGAGAACTCTTGGCCTTGTACATTATGGGCTAAGAACCTCAAGGATCTGAAGTGTATCGGTTTACAACTTCCATGGAAAAGTTGTATCAAGTTGAGAATAAAGTGGTGATTGAGTTGAAATATCTTATCCAACAAGATAAGTGATGGCCAAAATTTTATTTCTAGATTATCCTCAAGTGTTTTTCATGTCAAGATAAATATGAGTGCATGCATGAACACATGTCAACCATGCATGGACACGTGGCACCTAGTAGCTTAAAATGATGAAACCTCATATACACTCTTTTTCATGAACCTCAACTATATATACCACTCCTTTCATCTGCTAATGATTTTTTTCGATACTTACCACCCTCTTGCTCTTAGATATCCTACATAGTGTCTTTGTATCATGCATAGGTGAAGGGGTATCATGCAAACAACCTTGGTATCAGCCATAGAAAAGTGATATCGGCCATAGCAAGGTGATATCGGCCATAGTGAAGAGATATCGGCCATAGTGAAGTGATATCGGCCACAAGTGAAGGGATATCATCCACAAGTGAGGGGATATCATGCATGAGTGGTGAGGTATCGTGCATGGTGCTAAGGAACAAGAAGGATCTCAAGCCTTAACCCTAATAGGAGTTGTGAAGCTCATCTTCAACCTTGGGAACGTGAAGCTTTGGAGCTTGGAGCTTTGAATTTGTTCTTGAGGCGGGTTATATAACTTGAACCAAATTATGTTATTATTCACCTTCAATTCTATTGTACTTGTTGATCTACTTTCAATTTCGAATTCTCTTGAATAATTGATGATCCTATGAGTTATATAAGTTGTTTATGACTATTGTCCATGAACTAGAATAGTAAGAACAAGAGTCTAGAGGTTGATGATGAGGACATCATCATGGACCAACCCGATATCGGGTTGAAGCACCTCTAACCTGATATGGTGAGGGGAACATACCACTAGCATGATACAGTGTTGAATCTTATACCTTGTGCATGATATGATGATGAAGTGCACACCATGTGCATGATATTGTGTCAAGCATACACCTTGTGCACGATATGGGGTCAACCACACACGCTATACATGACATGGAGTCAAGTATGTACTCGAACCCGATATGGTGTTGAAACCCAACATGGTAATATGGAACCCAATATACATTGGAACTCCAAACTCCTATTGGTTTGTACACCTTGTTTAGTTTATACTAACCTGTTATCTATCCTATCACTCATCACAAGATGAAGGGTAGGGCGATACCATGAAGGTTTGAAGAAATGTGAGCATAAGGGTCTAACCCGATATGCAAATCCTAATGATGAAGCAAACCAATATGGAAGCATGATATGGTGACGAGGATATACCTCAAACATGATATGGAAGCATGATATGGTGTCAAGTACACACCTCTATGCATAATATGGTGGAAGCACCTCAATTCGATGTACTTGATGGAATAACATAGGTAGTGTGTTATGTCAAGTAAAGCATTCAGATGTAAATAGTTTAATTTATTTTGATAAGTAGGCTAATGTACCTTGAAGAAAGGGTTGAGCCAATTTAATAGAGTATGATGCAATCAACATCCTATTGAGGATGCGAGAGAAACTTATACTTGTGTGATAATCACGTTATGAGCATACATTGATACTCCTAATATGTGTGAAGTTTGAATTAGGGTTTGGTTCTTGATGATATATACTCGAAACCCTAATCGGATTAAAGGGGAAACCCTAACCCTCATGATGGGTGAAGGTATGAATTGGAAACCCTAATCAGTTAGAAATGAAAACCCTAACCCTAATAATGGTAAGGTTGTATTTCTCTTAATGAAGAGTGATGATATGAATTGGAAACCCTAATCGGTTAGAAAGGGAAACCCTAACCCGAATAATGGGAAGGTTGTATTTCTCTTGTATTGAATGTTGATGTCATGTACTTGCTATTGTTTTTATCATGAAGTGCTGACCATGCATGAATTATGAGATGATGAGCATAGCCAGGTATGAGCTATGATGTTTCTTATATTATACAGAAGTAAATAGTCCTTGTGAGCCATGTTAAATGCTTGTACAACAAGTATAATTCTTATAGGGTCTGATGACCTAAAAAGGTAGTTGTTGCCTATCGAAAATTGACAAGATGCTTAAATGGGACTTGTAAGCCATGTGAAATACTTGAGAAACAAGTATTATTTATACCGTGGTCTGAGGACCTAGAGGTAATAATCACCTGATGAAATGTGACAATGTTTAGTAAAGAACTAAGGGTTTGAATACCCATATCTAGTAATCATGACCATGATAATGCTAAGGGAGAAGAATCCCTAGTAATGTGATAAGGGACTGAGGTCCCTAGTGTTATACATTCAATGTGTTTCAAAGATCATGGAAGTACTTGATAAACATATTACACCTTTCTTTGTAGCATTTGTTATAATTCATGTTTGTAACTTCATTGATGCTAAAAGATACTATAATGCACCTAATCAAACAAGTGGAATCTCATCATGTAGTTGCCCTGACCATAGATCCATTCAGTGTCAGAATTTGTTGAATGATGAAATGAGTTTAACTCGGAGAGCATATTTTTTAATATGGGGAGTGAAGGACGACATATATCCATACTTCCTAATGGAGTATTGATGTGGCACCTTCCTCATTTATTTTATAATGGGATTGATATGTGAATCTCCTGACCAAATTAGGAATTGATGTGTAAATTCTTTCTTCATTGTTTGATAATGAGATTGATATGTGAATCTCCCTACCAAATGAGGAATTGATGTATAATATTCCTTATTATTATAATCTGGGGATGGATAATTGAAATCTCCATGAAGAGAGTACATGTTGCGGCTGTAGCTGTAAAGTGAAGATACCAGTGTACCCTGGTAAGCTAATTGTAGTTGACATAAGATGTCATGTCAGTAGTCTCGTACTGACCGAGACAGGTGAGGTCTTGGAATCCGACTCTTCCATTGACCTTGTATGGTACCAATTTCAACTAAGCAGTGGTCGGTTGGAGTATGAGCGGTATACCTCATCTCCTCAGGGCATAAGTGTGATTGTAAATCTGTAATCAGCTGTGTAGCATATTTTCTTAAGGATTGAATATGAAAAACATTGGTTGATGTACACTTCTTTTATACCTCTTAATTGGATAGATGATATATATATGTTCTTCATATTCCCTATCAAGTGAATAGATGATATTTTTCTATCATAGATAGTTGCATTACTTTAAAAAATGAGATTGCTCTATTCTTCTTATAAACAATGATTAATCTTTCTTATTAATATAAAACGAACCTCTACTTAGTTTGGTATTGTTTACATGTGATAATAAAATTGTTGGTAGAGAGTTATATCTCTCACTGGGACAATTATCTCACCGCGTGGGATCCACAATTTTTAGGTGGACGTGAACGAGGAGGTAGAGACTATTATGCAGAGGAAGGACAATAGCAGGGGAAGTAGTAACAACTCTGGTTGAGTGTATTGTCTGTCATGTCTTGTAGATAGAAGTCATATGTGTCGTCTCTATACTCTTAGGTCCTTGGGAGTTAGTATGTAATGGTTTTATAAACAATCTAAGATTTTGGCTTGTATGCCGTGAGGTTTTATGTTGCTTATGTATATATTTGGGTAAAGAAACTGTTATATGTTATCCTCAATATTTGATGATACAATGTATGTACAATGTGAACCATGATGTGTATAAAGTTTTGGTTCTTTTCTTAAGAGTTTCCTAGAAATGGATCTCTTTACAAAATGATTTTAATTTTTAGTGATTTTTGTTAATCTGCTACTTATGATTATTCTACAATTAATACTAGTGGCGATTTGTCTTGATTCAATGTCAGGTCGTCACAAAGTTTTGGTATCAGAGCTTAAGGTTCGCTGAGTCTACAGAGACATAGAACTAAGGTGTTGAGTCTGTTCTAGTATCCTCCAGTATATCTTATAATGACTTCTGCTTATGTAGAAGAAAGAGTAAAGCTTAAAGATGTCTAGAGAACACGAGGAACACATTGTTGAGAGCAATGTTGTTACACCAGGAAAAGGTGCAAGGGATCAGGTGAGAGAAGAACGACTGCCTGATAATCCCCAAGTTGATCCATCCATGATAGAGAACCCTGCTTTTACTGCTCTCATTGGACTGATTATGACAACATTGATGCTTATAGAGGATCATATACTTGAAAAACCACAAGAGGGGGGTGAATAGGGTTTATGATATTTTTAAAATTAATTCAACCAAACAAACAATCACAAGAATCTTAGAGAAGGAGACACGTCATTTAGAGTGGTTCCACCCTTAGCACATAGTAAGGGAGTCAGTCCACTACCCCATTGTTTCCAATTGGGATTTTGAGAGTACTTGTATTTTATTACCTAGCAAGGATGTTACATAATATACAAATACCTTCACCCTTAGGATAGACTTCACCTAGAAGTAGTCTCACCAACCTTGAAGAAACCTTCCTTGAAGTAACTCCAAGCTCCCCCTTGAAGTAGCCTTCCTCTTGAAGTAGCCTCCCATTGAGACAACCTTCTTGAAGTAATCCTAAGTCTGCTGAGCTACCTTCACCACTTGAAGAAGCTCCAACAACCTCCTTTCTGCATCCTCCAACCTAGGAGTAGCAAAGGAGAACCAAAGCAATAAAAAGGAACAAGAAAGAAGCAGGAAAGTACAACTTTACCAATGTAGCACAAGGCTTGAATCCTATATCAAGTGTTTGATCTCCTAACCAAAGTAGATGGACGTGAATGTATAGTAGATAGGAGATATCAGCCTATAGGACATGAATTCACATCTTGTGGAAATATTTTGCAAGTGAAAGCTTTGCTAATGGCTTGCTACAATGTGATCTCAAGTGAAATGTATATGCAAGTTGTATACTCAAGTGAGTTTAGGTGTCCTAAGGCATGTCCTATTTATAGTAATGGCCTACAAGTACTTAGGAACGTTCTAGACACTTTCTAGGGGGTTCTTAGTTCTCAACTAGTTGTTAGTTGTCCACTAATTGCATTTGTAACGGTTAGTTGATTAGTTCTGAAAAGTGCAAACAGAACTCTTCTCGGTCGAGGAGTTTGTCGACCGAGTGTCTTTTGGTCGAGGAATTTGTCGACCGAGGGTGAGTCTGGGGAAAGTATATTGCAACGTTCAACTCAACTCCCAACCACTTTTCTAACTTAGTCTAACGGCTAATAGGGTCTATTCTCGGTTGAGGAGTTTGTCGACCGAGAGTGTCTCGGTTGAAGTTTTTTTCGACCGAGAATATCACTGATTCAATGTATGAATTTACGAAATGTGTGTATCAATGTGAAATTGTGATACTATCTTAGGGGATGACCTATCTAAGTGTTGTGAGTGGATAGGGAAGATCTAAACACTTGATTTACATGATATCTAAGTACTTGTACATTGTAAACTTGTACAAGTTTTTACGTTGATTACATAATGAAAATAAATCAATTTTAGCAAATTGATCTTCCAAGTCTTCGCTATCCACCACCTTATATGCTTGTCTCTAAAACACTCAAATAGCAAGTTAAAACCATAAGAAATAAATGTTTGTCATCATCAAAACAAAGGGATTATGATAATGTCCAATTTAGCCAACAATCTCCCCCTTTTTGAAGATGGCAAACATTTCCAATATAAATCAAAGTAAAGTAAATCATATGAGTTTCATACCTAAAATTTCCTTTGCATGTATTCTCTTGTTCAAACGATATCATTTTTAAAACCAAGAGATTGTGAATCTCTTTTAATTTGATTTATATTGTTTCTCCCCCTTTGACATTTCAAAAAGATAGCCAATTGAAGCATTTATTAAGAACTTTATTTCTCCCCCTTAATTTTGTAATTTAATGCTCTTCTTTAATGGTATATTCACCTTATAAAAGTGAGGGGTTTATTTGTAATGCAAGCCACTTTTTGTCTAATTTAGCCACAATCTATTTCTCAATCATTTGCAAAGGATGTTAAGCCTTGAAATGATATGAGATCCTTTTAGGTTCATGGCATATGTATTTTGATTTCTCAATCATTTACAAGGGATGTTAAGCCCGAAAACGATATGAGATTCTTTTAAGCTTATAGAAGAATCAATGAATGTATCTCTAGCCAAATGCATGGGATTTTAAGCCCTAATTTTTTTAGAGAATTCCATTATATTCATAAATATTGTAGACTCCTTTATTTTCATAACCAAGATTACTTTAAAGATACTAAGGTAATAACTAGTTTCAAATTTTCTTGATGATGTTTACAAAGTTTTGTGAACTCCTTCTTAATCTTATAGTCGAGATAGTTTTGGTGAGCTCCCCCTTAATATTATAATCAAGATAATCTAAGCATTAGATCATAATAAGTTAACCTATTATGAGAGATATGCACTAAAAGCTAGTTTTCAATATACTAAGATTGAGTACAAGGAAGCATATTGTCAAGCTTATTTTAGGTCGACCTTGACTTCGACCTGGGTGCCGCTCGGTTGATTTTATAGTTTGACCGAGAGGCAATTTTTGTAGGTTTCCAGTTTAAGCATTTACAATGATCTACTTGATTGAATTTTTGAAACATAGCTTATAGAGTATCCTACAAAGAGTATTCATGTGTAACAAGGATGATATCATTTTCCATAAGCTAAGCACAAGATAATCATTTAACTAATATGTCAAGATGTATTTGTGCCATAGAGATTTATCTTGATGCAAAAATTGTATTTTCAATGATAACATTATCTTTATGTGTAATGAGATGAATCACCATGATCATTTTGAAAACAATATCCATTCATGATTTTTATACATATAGATCGAAGATTATTTTAAGCAAACCAAGTAGAAGATGAAAGACAATGATCATAATGAAACAGTAAAGGCATATCCATAATTACAATGATCATGATCATTTAAAGGCAAATTTCAAGACACATGATGTCTATATAGATAAACCAAGGAATACTTAGGACAAACCATGTGGATTATTATAAAATAGTAATTTCTTTGATTAAATCAACATGGTTCATAATTTTTAGTTTTAAGCCAAACCATGTAGGATATTATAGCAATTTAAAAATGAACTTGCAATCTATGCTATATCTGTATTGATTCATTTTTTGCCAGAAGGCATGTCTAATTTTAGTTTGCAAAAAGTATACAGGTTTTTAATCAACATGTTTTGTACCAAGTTTAATCAGAATGTTATAATCAAAGTATATTTAATGATGCAAGTTTATCAATATGTTCAAAGAATTGTCTCCAAGATTCATTCTTGATTTTTAGATTAAATCAATCATTAATAGCAAATTGATAGCAAACTGGATCAATTAAACATGTTCAGCAGAACTTGATTTGATCGAACATTTCTTTGATCGAATTTATCTCGGTCGAAGATTTTTTCAACCGAGATTTGTAGAAGTTTTTTCAGATTTTTGCAATCTTAAAATAGTAACTTGCTCGGTCGAATAATTCTCGACCGATAGTGTCTCGGTCGACAACCTTCTCGACCGATATTGTTTCTGTACTATTTTTAGTAGTTGTTTTAAACTAAAAAATATAGATCAATTTTACAAAATTATACAAGTTAATGCTCAATTTAGTTGAGATAAGACATTTGAATATCAAAGTAACGTTTTAGGTCAAATATCAACTAATCAAATTAAAATATCTAAGTTTTAGGAACCCAAACTAGATCAACATCCCTTTCTTGTATGGTCAAGAGAATGAATAATGTCCAAGACGTAAACAGTAATGACAACATATAGAATCAATTCCATTTCTCTTATTAGCTAGATTGGCTTTAGGCACATACATAATTTTAGTCTTGGGCACTTGTGTCCTTATCATTCTAGGTTTTTGAAAAGATTTACCTTTGGACTTATAACCTAGTCCTCTTCTTCCAATCTGACAAGAAGAATCTTGTAGAATTTTATCAAGAATATCATTGTTTCTCAAGCTAATAATTTCTCTTTGTAGTTTAGCAATCTCATCCATTTTCTTTTTGATATCTAACTTTTCTTGATCTGGATTAGATGATAAAGCATCTCTTTCCTTAACAATAGAATCATAATCTAGATGATTACATAGGATAGGTTGAGTCTAAAAATTATGTAGTTTTGCAAGAAAATCAACCTTTTCTTGAGAAAGAAGATCATGATTTGTTTCTAAAGTAAGCAACTTCATATTGCAATCATTTAAAGATGATTTCAAGGTAAAGTTTTCAGAAACAATAATGTCCTTTTCAAAATAAAGATTATTTAATTTGACTTACAAATCCTCATTAGTTTTAGTAGCTTTCTTTAGTTTCTTTTTGCAATCAACATATTTCTCATGTGTATCTTGAAGACTAGCAATTAGATCTTCTTTTGGAAAATAAAAAAGGCTTACCTCTTCTTCTTCTTCGATTGTTGTAGCAATAAGGCACTCTAATTCATTTTCTCTATCTTCACTATCATCACTTGAATCATCCCATGCAGCTTTATATACTCTTTCTTTCTTCTTTTGAGATGATTTCTTCCCCTTCTTAAGTTTTGCACAATCACCTTTCAAGTGTCCCTTTTTGCCACATTCAAAGCACCTGGAGGAAGAAACACTAGGAATTTTGTTAGTTTTAAAACTTCTATACTGCTTACCATTTATAATGAGTGTTTCTTCTTCACTATCTTCTTCACTTTTGTCATGACTATTCTTGGTTGATGCTTTGAATGCAATGTCCTTATTTCTCCCTTGTTGAAGTTCATGATCTCATCTTTCTTCCTCCTCTAAGGTCACCTCATGTGCTTCTAAGTTGCCAATGAGTTGTTCCATCCTTAGTCGGGTGAGATCATTGGCTTCTTCAATTGTCGTCACTTTAGGCTTGTACTTGGGAGGAAAAGATCTAAGAATTTTTGACACTTGATCCTCTTCACTAATTTTTTTACCTAAAGCATTCAAACCATTAACAATAGAAGAAAACTTTGCATACATTTCACTAATAGACTCAAATGGTTCCATATGAAACTGTTCAAACTTTTATTTAAGCATACCAATTTTAGAATTCTTTACTTGAACAGTTCCTTCATAAGTAATAGAGAGTCTATGCCATATTTCATATGTAGTTTCACAATTTGATATTCTATTGAACTCACCTTTAGAAATTGAACAATAAAGAATACTTACAGCCTTTGCATTCAATTGGGCTAGCTTTACCGTATTAGCATCCCATGTAGCATACTCCATTTGAGGAAGGGTGTAAGCATTTGAAACCATTCTCCATAGATCCCAGCTTATCCCTTGAAAGTAGAATTGCATTCTCCTCTTCCAATAGGTGTAGCTGGTGCCATCAAATGGTGGAGGCTGAGCTACGAGTGCTCCTTCCAAGTTGAGGTTGTTTAGTACCCCATCACCCATTTTCTTCAAGACTTTATTAGAGTTCCTTGAAGCCTGCTCTGATACCAATTGAAAAACCACTAGAGTCGGGTGAATAGGGTTTTATGATATTTTTAAAAATAATTCAACCAAACAAACAATCACAAGAATGTTAGAGAAGGAGACATGGTGTTTAAACTGGTTCCACCCTTAGCAAATACTAAGGGAGTCAGTCCACTACCCAATTGTTTCCAATTGGGATTTTGAAAGCACTTGTATTTTATTACCTCGCAAGGATGTTACATAAGATATAAATACCTTCACCCTTAGGATATCCTTCATGTAGAAGTATTCTCACCAACCATGAAGCAACCTTCCTCTTGAAGTAGATTCCCATTGAGACATCCTTCTTGAAGTACTCCTAAGTCCTCTGAGCTACCTTCACCACCTGAAGAAGCTCCAACAACCTCCTTTACACAGCCTCCAACCTAGGAGTAGCAAAGGAGAAGCAAAGCAATAAAAAGGAACAAGAAAGAAGCAAGAAAGTACAACTTAACCAATGTAGCACAAGGCTTGAATCCTATATCAAGCGTTTGATCTCCTAACCAAAGTGGATGGACATGAATGTATAGTGGATAGGATATATCACCCTATAGGACACGAATTCACAGCTTGTGGAAATGTTTTGCAAGTGAAAGCTTTGCTAATGGCTTGCTACAATGTGATTTCAAGTGAATTGTATATGCAAGTTGTATACTCAAGTGAGTTTAGGTGTCCTAAGGCCTGTCCTATTTATAGGAATGGCCTACAAGTACTTAGGGACATTCTAGACACTTTCTAGGGGGTTCTTAGTGCTCAATTAGCCGTTAGTTGTCCACTAATTGTGTTTGTAACGGCTAGTTGATTAGTTCTAAAAAGTGCAGACGGAACTCTTCTCAGTCGAGGAGTTTGTCGACCGAGTGTCTCTCGGTCGAGGAATTTTTTGACCGAGGGTGATTATGTGGAAAGTGTATTGCAACGTTCAACTCAACACCCAACCACTTTTCTAACTTAGGCTAACGGCTAATAGGGTCTATTGTCAGTCGAGGAGTTTGTCAACCGAGAGTGTCTCGGTCGAAGTTTTTGTCGACTGAGAATATCACTGATTCAATGTATTTATTTACTAAATGTGTGTATCAATGTGCAATTGTGACACTATCTTGGGGGATGACCTATCTAAGTGTTGTGAGTGGATAGGGAAGATCTAAACGCTTGATTTACATGATATCTAAGTACTCGTACATTATAAACTTGTACAATTTTTTACATTGATTACAATCATGAAAATAAAGCAATTTTAGCAAATTGATCTTCCAAGTCTTCGCTATACACCACCTTATATGCTTGTCCCTGAAACACTCGAATAGCAAGTTAAAACCACAAGAAAGAAATGTTTGTTATCATCAAAACAAAGGGATTATGATAATGTCCAATTTAGCCAACAATACTAGCAATACAACCTAGATTACCAGTCCCCAATGATGAAATTTTGGGCTCTAGTAGGATTTATGATCGACATAGTTATGTTGGAGAAGTAGAAAATGTCAAAAAGATTAAGATACGACAAGGAATTAGAGTCTGCTATAAGTGTAGGCAAGCAGGACATTTTATAAGGGACTATCCAGTAAAGGATAATGAGGTAGAAACTAAGAAAAGATATGTCCAAAATCGAGAACAGATGCCAAGTAGCTCTAAAAAGAGGAAGTTTGTGATTCCACCAATGCAACAAACACCTAGTGCAATAGGACAATGTCTACCAAGAAAGGGCAAAAGACCTAATGTTCCACCAGTTAGAACTCTTAATTTATCTTCTACATTGGTAATAAGGCTGACAAGACCAGAGAGTGTGTATAAGACATGTTTTGGATGTGGACAGGTTGGGCATATTATATCATTTTGTTCGAATAGAAAAGAGGGAATGACCCAACTACCGAGGTAGAGTCAACAAGGCTTTCAATGGAAACAGTTTAGCAGTGGCACATGAGGATGTGGACATGCATCCCAAGAAGGTCCATCTGCACCAAATGATAGAGCATCGTGTTGGAAATAGGCAACAACAAGATTCTATGCAATGAATCAGCCGGAAGTAGTAATCAATCCACGAGTCGAGATAGGTCAGATGAAATTGTTTCATTCTGATATGTCTTCTCTTGATTTTATCTATTAGTTCTAAGAAAAGTAGTTGTTGTTGAGATTCCTTTGATTAGTCCTATGAGGACATGAGGAAGAGATAAAAAGGATGAAGACTTACATTCTATCCAATAATCTTTAAAATATTTTATAATTACTTTTGTCTGTATAAAAGAGGATGAGGTGTAAGAGAGATGCCTCGAGAAATCTAGGGATACTAAGTCCTATGATATGGATGATATGAAAAGTAAGGTATATAATATAAAACAAGGTGCATACTACCTAATATTAGTACTTGTATACCCTGGCCATGTAATCCACTATTGAAGGCAAGGTAAGTATGGGACTCTTAGATTGTTATCTTTCTGATTACCTAATCAAGTAGTCATTTTGAGATAATCTGAAGAGCATAATGAAACTAAAAATATGGCATGGATACTTCTATCACATCCTAACTATAATGAAATGGAACTTGAGTTTATCACAAGTCAATATGTGAATATGAGGAAGTAAAAGTACAATCCTCATATTAAGAGAAATGGAATAAGGAATATGATCCCTATTCAATAAAGAATATGTGAATAATAGAGATATTTTCCATAAAGTGAATATAAATAAAATCAGAAAATGTTCACGAACATACTAGACAATAACAAAGGAAGGAATGATGACATGTAATCATCTTTATAATTCCTATGATGGTGTCATGGAACCTAACATGAAACAAGATTGAATGACACATGAATAGTTGAAAGTTCATGCAATAATAAAAGGAGGTGATAATATCTTTTCCTTGATAAACAACCCTGGATAATGATGGGGCGATCAAAGGAATATGTTTCCTTGTGTTCTTTCCTTTCTGGGAATTGGCAATCAAGTAAGTCTTATGACACTTGATGTGCATAAATTAGAAGTAATCTATAGATGGCTACTTTGAAAAGTATCAGTTAGCCCTGGATTTTTGGTTCTAAGACAAAGTTATATGTGATAAGTAATGTCTCAAGATGAAAGAAAGGTCCTATTATATGTTTGGCTTTGGTTATAACAACAGAAGATGGAAATGATGAGGATGTGATGTGTCTTCGACACATGTAATAGGTACCAAGGTAAGGAATCCTAGTATTCAAGAACTTTCATTGGTATGAGAAAATGAGAACATGACCCCTGATAAGATGATTAATGTTTGGTTACCTAGAAGGGCCAACTTTGAGATTAGTCTAGTTACATACTATAGTATGGATATCATACGTTAGGGGTTTATGATCTACATAAACATAACATCGATAAGGATGTACTAATTGAAGGAAACATTATAGTATCATCTTGGGAAAAGCTTATCAAGCTAAGTATAATTCCTTAGAATATCCCTATCAAGTTTACAAGTAAGAAAATCCAAGAAAGTTGTACATCGACTAGAGATAGATAAACAAGTTTTATAATCCCTATCTAGACTTATTAAGGTAGATACCTCTGAGATAATTCTTCTTTGATAAGTAGCCTCTCCTTATGACAAGGAAATAAACAACTAACTTATACAAATAACATCTAGAGATACCTCTAACATAGTTTTTCTTTGATAAGTAGCCTCTCGTTATGACAAGGAAATAAATAGCTACCTTATACAAATAACATCTAGAGATACCTCTGAGATAGTTGTTCATTGATAAGTAGCCTCTCCTTATGATAAGGAAATAAGCAGCTAACAAGGTGGTTAGTATAAGTCATAAGTAAGTTTAGTGTTGTGTCAACAGATAAGAGTGGAACAACAGAAGTATGATAAGACTTGTAGTCCCAAATGCGTGATAGCATGTAACTCTAGTCTTTCCTTGGAGGTGAAATGCTAAACTAAGTGAGGGGTATGGAAGACTCCCAAAGTCAAGAATCTTATTACATAAAAGATGTAAGTTGAGAAGGTGACAAACCAATGAGGTTTGACACCTGAATTATTCAAAGTATGAATAGTACTTCTCTGACTTAGAAAGTGTCACCTGACACAGAATTGACACTACAATCATTAATAAAAAGGACAATTGAGTATGTGTCTTGTATGACAGATTCTATGATGACCCTGAATGGAAGGACTTTGTGTTGGTTAAAGTTCTATGGCATCTACAGGACATCAAGATGTTATGTGGAGACTTGATGATATAATTCATTAATAACAATTGTCTCCCTTCATCTAGGATTTTGAGGATGGAATCCTTGTTTGGGGTTTATAACTTGTAACATCCCTGACCTAGGTTTAAGGCTAACCCTATATGTTTGTCTTAAATAAGTTGCTTAGAACTTCAATATGATTCTCTAAAGTGTTTTGTTATCATGTGACAAACTTATGTTTCAAGTTTGGTCGTATTTGGATGATGTTTGAGCAATGTTCTCTTATTTTGGACCAAAATGCAATTTACCCACGATGAGGGGTTATATTGCAATATGTCACATGTTTAACGTGCCTTAAGTGTTTTAGCATCATAAGAGAGAGAATGATGCTAAGTGTTGGCTTGTGGAAAGCCTAAAATTCCAAGCTTGAACTTGTGTGAATAATGCTGCTGTCTTGAGTACCAATTTTGGTACAAATTGTAATTTACACAAACTTTAGGGTTGATATGCAAATTGCCACCACTATAGTGTCCCTACTCCCTCTTAGTATCATATAGAGGAGAGAGAAAGAAGGAGACATCAGGTTTAAATCATATTTGAGTAATGGTACTCTGGGTGATGAAAAGACCAAGAAAGGGTTGAATGTGAAACCCTAATTTGAGTTGTATCGGGTTGGAGAGTTCATATGAGAGTGCCTATCAGCCAAGGAGACATAGAGGGAGTCTCATATAGGTTTGCGAACTCTTGGCCTTGTCCATTATGGGCTAAGAATGTCAAGAAGGTGAAGTGCATCAGTTTACAACTTCCTTGGAAAAGTTGTATCGAGTTGAGAATAAAGTAGTGACTGAGTTGAAATATCATATCCAATGTGATGTCCCAGGATTTTCTAAAACTTAATATAATGTGTGACGTCCAAATTGAAAGCCTCACCTCAGTGAGAATCCCAATTTAAACACCCCAAACTAGGCTCAGAAGAAGAAAATCAAGGGAGTCAGAAGGAAACACAGTAGTACATGCATATGAACAATAATAAAACCATACAACACATGTTCACCATTCAACATATAATTACAACATGAATTGGTACAACATATGATATTACATATTGAACAACAAATTTCTACATATATGTGTACTACTACTAAACAACAGGATCTTAAGACAACAGGTCCACCTATACATCAGCTCGCCACACAACTCTCAACTATCCTGGATCTTCAAGAGCATAAGCACAACCTAAACAAAAGATTACATGCGGTACACATCAGCACAATATTCAAAAATATTGCATTGAGTACGCCTACGTGTCTTTTATTTACCTCTCAGCATACCTTGGAAATAAGATAAAACTAATACTTGGCAGTAATAGAAGAATATAAGAAAAGCGTATACTTGCACAAAGAGGTTCATTAACAAAAGAGAACACATATTTTAAGCATGATTTCGATTATATCATCCATGCATTTACTACCTGAGAGTTGCATGCATTAATGCCTTCATGATCACTACCAAAGAGTTGGATCATATGTACAATGTGACCACTACCAAAGAGTTGGGTCCAAGCACACTATCAATAAGTTGGTGCTTCCATATGTACAACGTGACCACTACCAAAGAGTTTGGTCACTTCCAAGAACACTGCCAAAGAGTTGGTGCTTTCATATAATGGAACAGATATATTATGTTTGATGTGTTCATAGAAATACATATGGAAATTCAAGCAACATATCATACAAGACAATCATTTCAATCAATACCATATGCCAAGTCTTTACTACCAAATAACACAAACAAATATATAATAAGCCAAGTAAGAGGTAATGGCGTTCCTTGATCACAAATATACTAATCACATGTTCCTCATGTCATCTATTTCTTTGTTAAACCTGATTAAGACAAGATCATATACTATCATCAGATTCTCATCATCATACCTCTCATCTCAACCCTAATCGTATCCATTTTAGGGTTTACTTCTATCATTAGGATATTCTCATCATTACTTGCATTCTTATCTTATAATTATCATAATGATGTCATTTTCCAAATTATGATTCATTATCTGAACATTAGGTTCCATATCCTTTTTGTGCACATATTAACCCTAGTTTATATGCATTATTCAAATTAGGGTTACAACCCATGTATTAAGGAACATCCTCATATAACATGAATTTCGTTTACAAAATTGATCTCAGATCTACATATTATATTCCAGTTACTGATATGAGGGTATTCTGTGAATCTCATCATTTATTGAGCACATAAGTATTTTTTTTTAGGAAGGATGGGAAGCCCTATGATTGGGACTCCCCGTCATCTATTCATTAGCTAAATCACTAATTACAAAAGGCATAAAGTTCAAAGGAAAACTTTGTGAAAAGGAAAACCTATCTACTTGGCCCCTACGTGCAACATTTGCTACCTCGTGGGCAACCTTGTTACATCTACGGCTAACAAAGCTAAGATTACAGAAAGAAAAAGATTGCTTCAGTAGGAGGATGTCATCTACAATGGAGCCAATGTAGTCCTTCCTTGGGTTGCTGCTGTTACATGCGTAGATGATAGACATGGCGTCGGATTCCAATTCAACCCTATTCAAACCCTTCTCTCTTGCCCATGCGAGTGCTTCCCTTATCGCTAACGCTTCTGTCAATGTGATATCACCTCCTGTCATTACCCTTTCCCCTAGCATCCCTACTACCACCCCCCATCATCTCGAGCTATGACACCAAGACCTGCCTTCCCTTCCTCCCCACACGATCCATCCACATTGATTTTTATATTACCATGCACCGGTCTCCTCCACATTGATCCAGTGACAGAACTAGGTGCCCCGCCATCCGTCCCCCCACGCTGCTGGGCTTCCGTGCCCGCCCGCACGCCTTCCATGCATGCACGTCCCTCCCCCTCCGTCCGGTATCTCACCATGGCCATGTAGCGGCGGAGGAGCACTCCCATATTTGGAGCGCCATCCTGGAATACACGCAAGCATCGGCCACGCCATATAGCCGCCATAGCTGCCACTAACACATCCCTCTCTCCGGTTGTCGTATCTTGTAGAGCTGCCTCCATGGTTGATTGGATCTCCCCGCCCTTCATGTCCTCCACCCATTTTTGGATCTCCCTCGAGGTTTGATCCCATAAATCTGTCGCATTCGGACACCTAAACAGCATGTGAGGTATGGTCTATTTTTCGGACATGCATAGCATACATGTTCCGTCTTCGATACAATGCATGTCAAAAAGCCGTCCCCTCATAGCCAGCCCGCCCGTACATACTCTCCACAGGAAGTGCGTCGTCTTTGGACTCCATCCATCCTGCCATACTCTCTTCCATAGCCCGTCTCCTACCCGATCACTGTACCTCCGAGCCTCCTCCACCCCAAGCAACCCCATCCAGTAAGAAGACCTAAATGTAAACTCCCCGTTCTTGGACGGCCACCACATCAAAGAATCAGTGGGCTTCCTATTGCTGATTGGGATTGCACTGATCTTCCTAGCAATGCTGTCCGGGAAACATTCCCTCACCTTACTCTCATCCCATCTCCCCCCGTACTCCGTCATGAGCTCCTTGACTTTGTGGTATTCCGGGCTGCCCTCATGTTTGAACCGTCTCAGTGTGTCCACTTCCTTTGGAACCCATTTGTCGTCCCATATGTCAATATCAACTCCGTCCCCCACTCTCCACTGGACCCCTTCCTTCAACACTGCCTTAGCTCCCCATAGACTCCTCCAAACATGACTCGGATCATACCCCCTCCTCGCTTCCCAAAAGGATGTCCTTGGGTAATATCTCGCCTTGAGTACCTTGGTAACTAGAGCTTCTGGGTGACAAACCAACCTCCAAGCTTGTCTGGCAAGAAGGGCTTGGTTAAAGGTTTGCAAGTCCCTAAAACCCATCCCTCCCTGCCTTTTCAGTTTACATAGCCTCTCCCAACTCATCCATGAGAGCTTCCTCTTCTTCTCCTTTGCTCCCCACCAGAATTTAGCCACCATCCGCTGTATTTCCTCCATAGTACCCATGGGAAACTGGAAAACACTCATGACATAGGTAGGAATTGCTTGCGCCACTGCTTTGATGAGGACCTCCCTTCCTGCTTTTGACAACAATTTTTCGGACCAGCCTTGAAGTTTCCTCCATATTCTTTCTTTTATGAAGCTGAAAACCTGCTTTTTTGACCTGCCCACCATTGTGGGAAGACCAAGATAGAAAGCATGATGATCCACAGCACGTACTCCCAAGACATCACGCAGCTCCTCTCTTCTTGTGCCTCGTACCCCTTTGCTGAAAACAACCTCTGTCTTTTGGAAATTTATTTTCTGACCGGATGCCTGTTCATACTGGCTGATGATTTCATCTATCTTCAGACATTCTGCATTGGTTGATCTAGAAAAAAGAATACTATCATCTGCAAAGAAAAGATGTGAGATATTGGGTGCTCCTCTACACGGCTTAATGCCATGTATATGGGAGTCTCAGACAGCAGTGCTTAACAAAGTGGAAAATGCTTCAGCACATAAAATAAAAAGGTATGGGGAAAGAGGGTCACCCTGGCGAAGTCCGCGTGCAGGACTCATGCTCTTGGTCCTATCCCCATTGACGGCAAAGGTATGCTGGACAGAAGTGATACAATCCTGGATCTTGTTCCTCCATTTCCTCCCAAACCCCATCTTCTCCATAACAGTGTCAAGGAAGCTCCACTCGACTCGATCATAGGCTTTGGACATATCAAGTTTCAAATCAAGACTGCCTTTCTTCTTTCCCTTGTCTCTCTTCATGTTGTGAAACACCTCATAGGCTATGATGGCATTATCAGTGATCATTCTTCGCGGCACGAAAGTGCTTTGGTTTTCAGAAATGAAACTATTCATAAGTGGCTTTAGTCTATTTGTCAGCACCTTGGAAGCAATCTTATACATCACATTACACAAATTGATGGGCCTATACTCGCCCACAGTTTTTGGCTTCTCAGTCTTTGGGATCAGCACCACAAGTGTTTCATTTACCGTCGACCAGTCCCGTTCACCCTTCCACCACCCCTTGATATAGCTTGCAACATCCTTGCCCACCACTCCCCAAAATTTCTGGTAGAACATCGCCTTCATACCATCTGGTCCCCGTGCTTTATTTGGATGCATTTGGTCCAGCGCCGCCTTAATTTCCTCATCAGTAATGTCTCTCTCCAACTCCTCAATCTGGTCTCCAGAGATAACTTCCTGAATCCCTTTAGTGGCCTCCTCGAAACCCGATGGATCACTAGACTGAAAAAGGTGGGTGAAGTAATTGACAATGATGTTGTTTATTTCTTCTTCATGATGTCTCATATGTCCCTGCTCATCCTCCAGCTCCTCAATCCAATTCCTTCTTCTCCTGTTTGTAGCTTTTTGATGGAAGTAGGCAGTGTTCCTATCACCTTCTTTCAGCTACTTTACTCTCACCCTGGCAGCCCAGTACTCTTCATTTCTTTGAAGCCAATATTGCAGTTCCTTAGACTTTTCCTCCGCCTCCAAAAGATTTGTGTGATCTGGAGGACATGCTTGGAGTCTTTTTAAATCATCCTCCAACTCTTTAATCTTCTTCTGTCTCTTCCCAAACTTTTCAGTAGCTCATTCCCTCAGTTTATCTTTACATGTCAGCATTTTCGTATTCAGATCAGCCTCTCTGTCATGCTCCCAGACTCCCTTAATTATTTTAGCACATTCTTCCTCATTCACCCACATGGGTTCAAATCTAAATTTCCCTCTCCCCCTCCTCTTCTTGCTGCCTGTGTTATCATCTTTGAAAATAATAGGTGCATGATCAGACTCATAGATGGGAAGGTGGATCACCCTACAGAATTTAAACAAATTCCTCCACTCAAGCTCTGGCAAGAATCTGTCTAACCTCTCTTTAACTAGAGTTCTTTCCGTTAGCCCACTTTTCCATGTGAAAATATTCCCCTCAAAGCCCACATCAATCAAGTTGCATTCATCAATAATGTCTCTGAAATTCTGGATAAACTTTTCATCCTTTGGCGGGCCCCCCTCCTTTTCAACATTAGAAACAATCTCATTGAAGTCCCTGAAGAAGATGACCGGTTCATTTGCCTCATTTTTCAACCTCCTCATGAGCTCCCAAGTCTTTGTCTTACTTTGTTGATCCGCCCACCCATAGATCCCAATGGCTCTCCACGTACAGCCTGCTGCCCCTTCTTTAACCAACGCCGACACATGCCTGTTAGAGTAACTCAGAATTTCCAACTCTATGTCCTTCCACCAGAAACCAAGCCCCCCTGCTCTTCCAGTACCAGAGATACACATCCCATCCGAGAAACCACAACTTCTTTTGACATCTTCGAGTTGCTTGTCCACCAGCATAGTTTCCATGACGAAAACTATATTTGGGTGCTCCCTCCAGACCCATGCCCGGAGAGCTTTGCATGTGTCAGGGTCGCCCAATCCCTGACAGTTCCAGCTAAATATTTTCATTGTCCTTCGTGGGACTGGACACCGCCAGTCGCCGCTACTTGGGCTGCAACACCCTCTACCATCCCAACCATAACTTCTGCAACTGTCCTCTGTCTTTTTTCTCCTGTAGGCTGTGGTGCCTGGTCATCCAAATCCATGTCACAAAGGTCCCCGCTTCTAAACCGCTTTCCAGCTGCGCTCTCCCACACCACCTCTTCCTCAGGTATGCCCAACCAAGTGCCCCGACTCATTTTATAAACCCACAGATTGAGCACATAAGTATTTATTGTATTTTATTTAGGGTTATTAGCCCTAATTAGCCATGTTAAGCAAATTACATGATTTCATGTCATAACATTACCATATCTGACATCATATGCATTATAAACATGATTATAGACTTACTGACATTTTTCCATAATTTTAGAACATCATTTGATATTTAATATCCATTAAACAAACATTTCACTTCTTACATGATATCACTACTATCAAATCATCAAAAGCCCGATATTATGCTTCCATTGTATTCTACGCATTTTTCTAAGAATTTGGATACCTTATTTGTATTTTTCTGATAAACATGCTTTTTATTATGAATTATGTAAGATCAGGGGAATTTCTGGGAATTTACCTTATTATAGCCAATGGGAAGCCGCCACGTGTCTCGGTCGCTAGGGCTGGGACCTGGTCCGGATCTTGGGTTAGATCCACAGACTCAACAATCTACTAGCCTGATCACGCTTCCCCGTTCTTGCTTTCTCGCACAACACAGACTCCCGTCCGCCTGCTCTGTTTTGCGAGGCGCAACCGCCAGCTCTATTTTGTGAGGCGCCGCCGCCTGGGCATCCTCTGGAGAGGCATGGAAGCCACTTCTTGGCTCCTTGCTCATGATTAACGGTGCCAGAACCTCCACACAGTCACACCCTAAGCAACCGACCTCCTTTAACCCTACGTCTCCCTCCAAATATCCAAGTCGAGGTGGCTCACTGCAGCCTGCCGCCGTCATGGTGGAAGAGAGGGGAAATCGCCCTTGTGCAAGGAATCTCCATAGAATCTTCTCGCGAACACCACAGGGTACACGAGGACCCATCCATGACCTTAGATCACAGTGGGAAAGCTCTCCGAGTCTCTTCCAATCTCTGCCTTCTTCTCCAGTGAGATGGAACTCGCTGGTCAAGGAAACCTCCACGACAACCCAATCTTTCCTATGGTTTCTACTCCCCAGACCTTCAGCTTCATTCTCCCTCTCTATGGGTTCTCGTTACTTCCTTCTAGCTCTGATCTCTAGTTCCCTATACCACCTGCTTGCCGCAGTGGAGAAACAGTGAGGAGGGGAAGCTCGTTCTCCCAACTGGAGCAGCCTCTCGACTAGTTTGAGGGATCTCCCAACTCGTTTTGATGGGGCAAGTTCAACTACTTGGATGGAACTCACGCTCCCTCCCACGATCACCTATGTGGTCGAATATTCATGGCCTCGTCTCCCCCCCCCCATGATCTTCGGGTCATTCAGAGGTAAGAGAGGAGCTCTCTACCGTTGGATGACATCCAAGGGTCCTGAGCTAACGCTCCATTAAGTCGATCTATGGCCTCTCCTTCAGAGTGTCCACACCCTAGGATCAGCAATCCAACGGCCAGAAAAGATCCGCGAACACTCAACTAAACTAGGGTGTGTGACATAGATTAAAGATCACCAACTTAGGTCCAAAACACATCAATATGCATGTTATTTCACCAAAATCAAACCTCCATAACTTCCTCTAGGAATATTCGATTGCCACCAAATTTTAACCATAGCTTCCCTACCACTCAAGATACCTTCTACTAAAATTTGGTGCCAAAACCCAACTGTTAGACCATCCAATTAAATGCCTCAAAAAGGCATAAAAAGAGAGATCTTAACCATGATATCCACATCACACCAACACCCCTACTTTGTCAAAACCATGGAAATCTCAATATTATTCAACATTATGATTTCACTTATGTCATTGGATGATTAAGGACTCCAAAAGTTCACTCCATCACATCCTACACACCTTAAAAGAAATTCCGTCCTCGGAATTAAGCAAAAAAAACCACTTTGTCACATCATATACATCTTAAAAGAAATTTCGTCCCCAAAATTAAGCCATCTTCTTACTTCAAGGAACCACAAAAAGGTTTTCGTCCATATGTAGTGCACTGCTTTGTGTTCAATCTATCAAAAAACAAAGCTCCTTACTCATATCCAAACCACTATTACGAGGTTTCAAAAGCATCTAGGGTGAAACCTCACGTTCATATAAAGTTGAAACAAAGGTTTAGAAACTCTGATTAGGTCATAACATATCTCATTATTAGGGTTTCATCCTTACCTTTACCCATGCATCAGGGTTCTCACAACATATTATCATGTTCTACAGCAGTTAACTAATGTTAACCCATACTTCAAGGTGTCATAAACATTATGTTGTGCTAAATCTTAATTTTATATCTTTATTAAGCACTAAGATTAACACCTCATGTTACATGTTTCCTTCATATGATCTTATTTCATTGCTCATAATAAATTGTAACATTTATAAGTGATTTCATCACAACATTAACCAGCCATATCACATTATCATCATTATTTATGTATGTAGTTAACCATTTATGCATTGATATGTATTAAACCATCTCTAGGTTTCCATCATATCATGTCTATATATCACATCCTTACATATATTATATCATGGTTGTGCTACAGAAACTTATGTGAGTGGCTTAATAACATATATCGAAGATTTATCTAGCCCAAATGAGGTTCTCCTGACCCATATCATGAGGGAAGTGCTATGCTCAGTCTCTCTAAGCTCACTCAACTCTATGAGTATCTCATCTACACAAACCATATCTTCCCTCTCCATCTAGGATTTTTAGGTATACCTCATTGGCACTAGTGTTAGACTTACAAGAACTAGCCACATCAACACAAACCAAAACATGCTATGATATACTCTTCATAGCTTTCTACCCATGTAGCATCCTTACCCAAAACTCTTTTATATACACCACTAGATTCCTATGTGGGAAACCACCAACCCGAGCATGAGGCTTCACAGGAACTAACATAGCTACCTCCTCCAGGGTCTTGGGCTCTCTCCCTCACCCAGATGGTATGCACTCATATTCATGTTCACATATGCACATATAGCCAGCCTCTCTTTGTCTCTAGGGTTTGGTCCTCCCAAGGACATCTAGGGTTCAACAAAACTATAGGAATCATACATAAAGAAACTCAACTCAATCACTCAGGAGTAGTCTAGTTTAGGACATATCGTATCACATATCTCATATTTCTCATATCATGGAGTCTAGGTTCTCTGACCTTCTCCTTGTGGGTCTCTCTCTCTCTTGAGCTAAACCCAAAACTGGTCCTAACACTAGAGGTCCTCCTTTGTGAAAGAGCTTGAGGCTCATGTTGATCCTCACAACTTGTCTAAACTTAACATATCTTATCTCATAAAAGCCTATTTACTTGCATCATCAAAACTTATCTCAAAACCTCAAAACTGAACTCAAGTCCTCGAAGACAAACATAGATCATCATAACCATATTATATCATCTATATAAGACTTAGACCATATCATCAAAACTTATTTCATCTATTCCATCTATCATATATTCCAAACAAGGCTCTAGACATCTAATCTAGAACTATTCTCTCTTCTAGACTGATGTCATTCACTTTCACTTAGGTTACATGACCACCTCCTACTCGTACATGTGTGGGGACACATTTTGTAATACATATACATAATAAAATATTATATAGTTTTTCTCTGATAAAACAAGCATCAGAGAAAATTATCACGGTTCGATTTGATTGGAATCAAAAACTAAATCCTGAAAATGAGTGTCCCACACATAGTAGAGAGTATAGTGTCATGAAAACTAGTGAAAAGGGTGAGAACAAGGGGTATACTAGTGTAGCTACTCTAGACAATGTGCGCAATATGTCTAGGGTTTCTTTTCCCTTGATGCACGTCAACTTTAAATAGTGCAACGTCCCATACCGTTGCACTACAAGGAAAGTACGACATCTAAGGACTTGCTATACAACAAGCACCAGTCTAGGCCAAGTTCTCGGACATCTAGGTGCTAAACTAGAGTCTAGGTCAGATCTAGTCTCTTAAAGATGACTAATCTAACCCTAAAGATTATTAAGTTCAAGGTTCTTTTCTTTTAAGTTGCATAATGAGCAAATGTCAAGCTTTGCTATTGTTCATGCTCTGATACCACCTGTAACGTCCCATGATTTTCTAAAACTTAATCTAATGTGTGACGTCCAAATTGAAAGCCTCACCTCAGTGAGAATCCCAATTTAAACACCCCACACTAGGCTAAGAAGAAGAAAATCAAGGGAGTCAGAAGGAAACACAGTAGCACATGCACATGAACAATAATAAAACCATACAACACATGTTCACCATTCAACATAAAATTACAACATCAATTGTTACAACATTTGATATTACATATTGAACAACAAACTTCTACATATACGTGTACTACTACTAAACAACAGGATCTTAAGACAACAGGTCCAACAGGTGCCACACAACTCTCAACTATCCTGGATCTTCAAGAGCATAAGCACAACCTAAACAAAAGATTACATGCGGTACACGTCAGCACAATATTCAAGAATATTGTACTGAGTATGCCTACATGTCTTTTATTTACCTCTCAACATCTCTTGGCAATAAGATAAAACTAATACTTGGCAGTAACAGAAGAATATAAGAAAAGTGTATACTTGCACAAAGAGGTTCATTAACAAAAGAGAACACATATTTTAAGCATGATTTCCATTATATCATCCATGCATTTACTACCTGAGAGTTGAATGCATTAAGGCCTTTATGATCACTACCAAAGAGTTGGATCATATGTACAATGTGACCACTACCAAAGAGTTGGGTCCAAGCACACTACCAAAGAGTTGGTGCTTCCATATGTACAACATGACCCTACCAAAGAGTTCTGTCACTTCCAAGCACACTGCCAAAGAGTTTGTGCTTTCATATAATGGAACATATATATTATGTTTGATGTGTTTGTAGCAATATGTATGGAAATTCAAGAAACTTATCATACAAGACAATCATTTCAATCAATACCATATGTTAAGTCTTTACTACCATTTAACACAAGCATAATGTATAATAAGCCAAGTAAGATGTAATGGCGTACCTTGATCACAGATATACTAATCACATGTTCCTCATGTCATCTATTTCTTTGTTAAACCTGATTAAGACAAAATCATATACTATCATCATATTCTCATCATCATACCTCTCATCTCAACCCTATATGTATCCATTTTAGGGTTTACTTATGTCATTAGGATATTCTCATCATTACTTGCATTCTTATCTTATAATTATCATAATGATGTCATTTTCTAGATTATGATTCATTATTTGAACATTAGGTTCCATATCCTTTTTGTGCACATATTAACCCTAATTTATATACATTATTCAAATTAGGGTTACAACCCATGTATTAAGGATCATCTTCATATAACATGAATTTCGTTTACAAAACTGATCTCAGATCTACATATTATATTCCAGTTACTGATATGATGGTATTCTGTGAATCTCATCATTTATTGAGCACATAAGTATTTATTGTATTTTATTCAGGGTTATTAGCCCTAATTAGCCATGTTAAGCAAATTACATGATTTCATGTCATAACATGACCATATCTGACATCATATGCATTATAAACATGATTATAGACTTATTGGCATTTTTCCATAATTTTAGAACATAATTTGATATTTATTATTCATTAAACAAGCATTACACATCTTACATGATATCGCTACTATCAAAGCATGAAAAGCCTTATATTATGCTTCCATTGTATTCTATGCATTTTTCTAAGAATTTGGATACCTTATTTGTATTTTTCTGATAAGCAGGCTATTTATTATGAATTATGCAAGATCAGGGGAATTTCTGGGAATTTACCTTATTGTGGCCAATGGGAAGCCACCACGTGTCTCGGTCGCTAGGGCTGGGACCCGGTCCGGATCTTGGGTTAGATCCATGTACTCAGCAATCCACTAGCCCGATCACGCTTCCCCATTCTTGCTTTTTCACACAACACAGACTCTCGTCCGCCTGCTCTGTTTTGTGAGGGCGCTGCCGCCTGGGCATCCTCCGGTGAGGCATGGAAGCCACTTCTTGGCTCCTTGCTCATGATTAACGGTGTCGGAACCTCCATGCACTCACACCCTAAGCAACTGACCTCCTTTAAACCTACGGCTCCCTCCAAATATCCAGGTCGAGGTGGCTCACCGTAGCCTGCCGCCGTCGTGGTGGAAGAGAGGGGAAATCGCCCTTGTACAAGGAATCTCCACGGAATCTTCTCGCGAACACCATAGGGTACACGAGGACCCATCCATGACCTTCGATCATAGTGGGAAAGCTCTCTGAGTCTCTTCTAATCTCTGCCTTCTTCTCTGGTGATATGGAACTCGTTGGGCAAGGAAAACTCCACGACAGCCCAATCTTTCCTATGGTTTCTACTCCCCAGACCTTCAGCTTCATTCTCCCTCTCTATGGGTTCTTGTTACTTCCTTCTAGCTCTGATCTCTAGTTCCCTATACCACCTGCTTGCCGCATTGGAGAAGCAGTGAGGAGGGGAAGCTCGTTCTCCCAACTAGAGCAGCCTCTCGACTAGTTTGAGGGATCTCCCAACTCGTTTCGATGGGGCAAGTTCAACTACTCAGATGGAACTCACGCTCCCTCCCATAATCACCTATGTGGTCGAAGATTCGCGGCCTCGTCTCCCCCCATTGATCTCTGGGTCAGTCAGTGGTAAGAGATGAGTTGTCTACCGTTGGATGACATCCAAGGGTCCAGAGCTAACGCTTCGTTAAGCCGATCCGTGGATTCTCCTTCAGAGTGTCCACACCCTAGGATTAGCGATCCAATGGCCAGAAAAGATCCGTGAATCCTCTACTAAACTAGGGTGTGTGACATAGATTAAAGATCACCAACTTAGGTCTGAAACACATCAATATGCATGTTATTTCACCAAAATCAAACCTCCATAACTTCCTCTAGGAATATCTGATTGCCACCCAATTTTAACCATAGCTTCCCTACCACTCAAGCTACCTTCAACTCAAATGAGGTGCCAAAACTCAACTGTTATACCATCCAATTAAATTCCTCAAAAAGACATAAAAAGAGAGATCTTAACCATGATATCAACATCACACCAACACACCTACTTTGTCAAAACCTTGGAACTCCCAATATTATTCAACCTTATGATTTCACTTATGTCATTGGATGATTAAGGACTCCAAAAGTTCACTCCATCACATCCAACAAGATAAGTGATGGACAAAATTTTATCTCTGGATTATCCTCAAGTGTTTTGCATGTCAATATAAATATGAGTGCATGCATGTACACGTTTCAACCATGCATGGACACGTGGCACCTAGTAGCTTAAAATGATGACACCTCATATACACTCTTTTTCATGAACCTCAACTATATATACCACTCCTTTCATCTACTAATACAATTTTTCAAAACTTACCACCCTCTTGATCTTAGATATCATGCATAGTGTCTTGGTATCGTGCATAGGTGAAGGGGTATCATGCATAGAGCCTTGGTATCGGCCGTAGAAAAGTGATATTGGCCATAGCAAGGTGATATCGGCCATAGCAAGGTGATATCGGCCATAGTGAAGAGATATCGACCATAGTGAAGTGATATCAGCCACAAGTAACAATTAAGGGGATATTGTGCATGAGTGGTGAGGTATCGTGCATGGTGCTAAGGAACAAGAAGGAGCTCAAGCCTTAACCCTAAGAGGAGTTGTGAAGCCCATATTCAACCTTGGGAACATGATGCTTTGGAGCTTGGAGCTTTGAAGTTGTTCTTGAGGCGGGTTATATAACTTGAACCCAATTATGTTATTATTCACCTTCAATTATGTTCTACTTGTTGATCTACTTCCAATTTCGAATTCTCATGAATAATTGATGATCCTATGAGTACTAAAAGTTGTTTAGGACTGTTGTCCACGAACTAGAATAGTAAGAACAAGAGTCTAGATGTTGATGATGAGGACATCAACATGGACCAACCCAATATCAGGTTGAAGCACCTCTAACCTGATATGGTGAGGTGAACATACCACTAGCACGATACAATGTTGAAGCTTATACCTTTTGCACGATACGATGATGAAGTGCACACCTTGCACACAATATGGGGTCAAGCATACACCGTGTGCATGATATGGGGTCAACCACACACCCTATGCACAACATGGAGTCAAGTATGTACTCTAACCCAATATGGTGTTGAAACCCAACATGGTAATATGGAACCCAATATACATTGGAACTCCAAACCCCTATTGGTTTGTACACCTTGTTTAGTTTAGACTAACCTATTATCTAGCCTATCACTCATCATAAGATGAAGGGTACTATGATACCATGAAGGTCTGAAGAAATGTGAGCATAAGGGTCTAACCCGATATGCAAATCCTAATGATGAAGCAACCCAATATAGAAGCATGATATGGTGATGAGGATATACCTCAAACATGATATGGAAACATGATATGGTGTCAAGTCACACCTCTACGCCCAATATGGTGGAAGCACCTCAATTCAATGTACTTGATGGAATAACATAGGTAGTGTGTTATGTCAAGTAATGCAATAAGATGTAAAGAGTTCAATTTATTTTGATATGTAGGCCAATGTACCTTGAAGAAAGGGTTGAGCCAATTTTATAGAGTATCATGCAATCAACATCCTAGTGGGGATGAGAGAAAACTTACACTTATGTGATAATCATGTTATGATCATACATTGATACTCCTAATATGTGTGGAGTATAAATTAGGGTTTGGTTCTTGATGATATATACTTGAAACCCTAATCAGCTTAAAGGGGAAACCCTAACCCTAATGATGGGTGAAGGTATGAATTGAAACCCTAATCAGTTAGAAAGGGAAACCCTAACCCTAATAATGGTAAGGTTGAATTTCACTTAATGAAGAGTGATTATATGAATTGGAAACCCTAATCGGTTAGAAAGGGAAACCCTAACCCTAATAACGGGAAGGTTGCATTTCTCTTGTATTGAATGGTGATTTCATGTACTTACTATTGTTTTTAGCATGAAGTGCTGACCATTCAGGAATCATGAGATGATGAGTACAACCAAGTATGAGCTATGATGTTTCATATAATACAGATATAAATATGCCTTTTGAGCCATGTTAAATTGTTGTACAACAAGTATAATGCTTATAGGGTTTGATGACCTAAAAAAATAGTTGTTTCCTAGTGAAAACTGACAAGATGTTTAAATGGGCCTTGTGAGCCATGTGAAATACTTGAGCAACAAGTATTATGCATACCGTGGTCTAAGGACCTAGAGGTAACAATCACCTGATGAAATGTGACCATGTTTAGTAAAGAACTCAGGGTTTGAATACCCATATCTAGAAATCATGACAATGATAATGCTAAGGGAGAAGAATCCCTAGTAATGTGATAAGGGACTGCGGTCCCTAGTATTATACATTCAATGTGTTTCAAAGATCATGAAAGTACTTGATAAACATATTACACCTTTCTTTGTAGCATCTGTTATAATTCATGTTTGTATCTTGGTTGATGCTAAAACATATTGTAATTCACCTAATTAATAAAGTGGAATCTCATCATGTAGTTTCCCTGACCATAGATCCATTTAGTGTTAGAATTTTCTAAATGGTGAAATGAAATTAACTCAGAGAGCATATTTTTGAATATGTGGGGGTGAAGGACGACATATATCCATACATCCTAATGGAGAATTGATGTAGCACCTTCCTCATTTATTTGATAACGGGATCGATATGTGAATCTCCCAACCAAATGAGGAATTTATGTGTAAATTCTTCTTCATTATTTGATAACGAGATTGATATGTGAATGTTATAACCCCAATTTTTGGGTTCAATTGGTGAGAAATGTAATTTCTCATATTAAAGATGTTTGAACAAATAATCATATATTTGGTTGAGAATAATTGGATTTCGTTTAAAATAGCCTTGTTGTTTGATTTGTGGGCTTTATTGGCTATTGGGCCCAATAAAAAGGAAAATAACAAAGGAAATTCAATTAGTAAAAGGATAATTGAGTTTTGAGAAAAGAAAAAGATGGAAACCTCTAGAGGGCAAATCCAAAGAGGGATTTCGTGCCTCTTGGATTCCTTGGGTTCCAAGGAGTCTAAAGTTGCAAATAAAAGCAATAAGAAAAAGAAAATATTAATTATGTATTTCTTTATTAAGAAAGAAATTGAAAACAATGAGAAAATGTGAAAATGAATGAAAAGAGGCATAAGTGAGTTTTCTTGGTGGAATTTCGTATTCTAAAGATTCCTAATGATAAAAGGAATACCAATAAGGAAAATAAAAGAGAAATAAAGAGAAATCCTCAAAAAGAAATAATTTAATGAGAAATAAGTAAGATAATGTGAAATAATGCATTTAGATGCATCTAGAAGGATAATAAGTATCCTTAGAAAGTAATTTCGAAATAATAGAGTTTCTTGGGGTACAGGGAGCCCCAATGAAGGAAGAGGAAAGAGAAAATACCAAAACTTGAAAAATAAAAGATAACATGGTACTTTATTACTGTTTTAGGTGGAATTATTAAAAAGGAAGTAATTTCCATTAAAAGAAAATAGAAGTTCGTACCAATGGATTAAGAGGACAAGAATAATGATAATAAGAAAAAGGGATTTTTGTTTTTCTAAGTATCCAAGAGATAAGGAATATCAAGGAAGAAATAAGAGAGAGATATAGAGAGAGAAACTAGCCTTTTAATATAGGAATTACATTCCTAATAGGAAAGGGGTGTTGCTAATCCCTTGATGAGCGGTGAAGGGCATGGATACTCTCCCCTATATAAGGGGTAGAGCTCTTGGCCGGATTTGGGAAGATTTTACACTCCTCTCTCTCCCCTCTTCATGTTTCTTGCACGTAAAACCCTAATAGAGGGTGTAGATCGATCCTTGGAGCAGTGAGGACCGTGTGAGGAGAGTGTGATGCTTCTACCTTGTCAGAGAGGCTGGACGACCGCCGCGTTGTCTCCCTCCGCCTGCACGACGCCGCTGGTTGGCTGTAGGTCAGCTGCAGGTCGGCCAAGGCGGCAGATCTGCTGAGCCCGATCCCGGTCGACTGGATGCACGTTGAAGGCATCTCCGCCTACGCAAGGGCATGACGGGAGAAGGGGTAGGAGTCGTGGAGGTCAACGAGGTTGAACCAGGAGGTGGAGCTGCGCCGTAGGCAGCTAGGGCAGCCGCTTCGCGGCTGATCCAAGGAGGAAGACGACCAAACATTTGCTGGACAATCCTGCCCCTCCGCGGGCTAAAGTGCGCGCGAATTAACCAAGGGCATAACGGTCTTTCCGTTATGTTTTCCAATACAAAGGACAACGTTGCATGTATTGCATGACGTGGCGCAATCTGATTGGCCAGAGTAAGCAAATTTTTACAAAATCATAACTCTTAATTGGTAACTCCGATTAGGACAAGTTATATATGTATTTTGATCAGAAAAATGCAAGGAACCCATTAAAAATAATTTCATAGCTTGAATCTGATCATAGTTCGAAACATAGTGTAAATTATCATCTTTAATGAATTAAAGATTAAGGAACCCTATTTTGATATGATTAATGTGTTTAATAGGGTTTAATGGATCTTTAGAGTCGATATTAATCTGTTAAATGTAAAAAGGAACATTGAGTTCAAAAAGGAAGAACTTTGCACGTGATTAGTCTAATTTAGGGTTTATGTGCTTAAATATGCATGAAATTGGAAAAGTACATAAAGTTATCATCTTTAATGATTTAATAAAGGAAAAACCCTTAGATTTGATGATAGATGGATAATTCAAGCTGATATTAGCCTGTTGTTAATAAAAGTGAAAATAGGATTTAAAAAGATGATCTTTTTATATAGTTGGTTTAATTTAGGGTTCTATGTACATGAATATGCCTTAATGGGATTAGAAACCCTAATTTATGTTGATATGAATTCTAATGGTTTTAATTGTACAAGTCGAAGAATAAAATAGAGATATGATGATTTGAAGATAAATTGAGTATCAAAGATCTTTAATGTGAATTATTTGGATAATTAGTGTTTCCTAGTGCATAAAAGTGGAAATAGTAATAAATAAGGTTCATATATGTGAGTTGAACTATAATGAAATATGATTTGTCATTTGGAAGAAACTAAAGATGATAATTAGCCTTAATGTTTTGGATATGACCTAAAAGGATAAAGATAATAGTTTTAGCATTAAAAGTGATAAATGCATAATGAAGGCTAAAACCCTAATAAAACCCTAAAGTTGGCCTAGAAATCATAAGGTGGAATCCAAGTTGATCTTGAGGATGTTGGAATAAAACAATGACACTTGGATGTTATGCATTATTTTCAGGATATTGTTGATTGTGTTGAATGTTAATGCATGGACATCAAGTTACTATGGATCAGGTATGTGGTTACGATTATGAATAACCGTTATAGTTTCCCGATGGATTCTCGGATGTTTAATCGCATTGAATGCAACTAAACTGTTGGATGTTTATTTATTTCATGCCACTATAAAGTGACTATGATTATCACCATAAATGTGCATATATAACTGGCTAGATCCGGGTCCACCTCTGTTACTTTGAAAAGGCTAAAAAAGGGGTAATCCTAGAGCAAGGTCTAGGTTACCGTGAGTTAGAAACTGGGCTACCTACGTGTAGTGCCATGAGACTCTTTAGCATATCCCGAGTTAATGAGTGGTCTACTTATGAGTAGTGCCATGTGACTCAACCCTATAAACTGGTTCACTTATAGGTGGATCATGAGGGGTTTAATGGGGACAACACAGAGGATACGGTACTCTTGGATCGCGGAGTTATATCTAAAACGTAATATTGGTTGTTAAATAAGTAATTGAATGATTACATTGTTATCATAGTTGCATGTTTATTGTTTCCCCCACATACCAGCTACGGCTGACCGAAGTTTTGTTTGTCGGCGTTTTAGGTACAATGAAAAGAACAAACAGTAAAGTGGCACATGTGATACTAAAAGAGAATTAAAGTACAAAGCAGGATTAGATAGATTAGTATCATCGTGGATAGAAGTTTAGAGATCCAAGTTTTCAAAAGGTATATAAAAAAAAAAAAATTATTACCATTTTTTGTATAGTCTATTAGAATTTAATAATTGTTTATGGTTATATGCCGAACCTTTGATCCAGGATTAATGGGTGCGGCTCAACCTCTTGGTCTCCCTTAATTGGTCGGGAGGTGGGGTCGTAACATTTGGTATCAAAGCTTGGGTTCCTCAGTTAACCATTAATAATTATTAAATTTTACAAACTCCATAGAACCCAAGGGAGTTATTAGAGGAGTATCCGAAAGACGGAGGTGTCTAGAAAGGGATAACGACCGGGGGCTGGCAAGATTTTCCTCCACACCGCTAGTCAGAATACGAGGACTCCCAGACCCGTGTGACCGCCTGGCCAAAGTCTTAGGATATGAATCGAAATAAGATACCTTTAGGACTTCTCATCTTATTCATCCCTTCTCATCACAAAATTCTGATAAGGACCTAAAGGATTAGGGTTTTCTTTCTTCTCCTCACCCTCTTGAGGTATGGGTAAGGTTAATAAGGTTTAAGAAATCCTCCACCAAATTAATTAAAGGCATGTAAATAAGATGTCATGGACATAAGCTTAATAGATTAAGCGCAAAATAAATAATAGATACATGCTTAGGTCGTATGACATAAGTTGTCATGTCCTCAGAGGAAACCTGAGGAGGATAAGTTAGTCTTGGAGATAGAGATCTCCATTGCAAGTAGAGACCTGGCACATCCTCTGAGGATGATGCTAACCCTAAGTGAAGGTTAGAGAGAGATGGGATGGACCAGGTGTTTGAAGGGCATGCCTTTGGGATGCCATAAGATCCATAGGTGACCTAGCACTTTTGGCAACCCAACCCTGGGAAGGGTCGTGCAGGTTAGGGTAAAGAATAGTTTCTTAGATGATAATGTTAGTGAAGGACCATAGAAACCCTATGGGCTTGTACCAGTAGGGCATAGATGGAACCTAGGGCACGTCATAGTGCTAAATGTATGAAACCCTGGATAAGGAATTATGATGGAGCATAAAGGGTTGTGGATGATCTTGAGCAACCATAAGTGCGAACCTAGACTTCACCCATGTAGAGAATGCCTTTGAGGTTGAACCTTCATGAAGAGAGGACCTCTAATGGTGAGGTTGGATGTAGAGTTAGCTCTAGAGAGAGCAGGAAACCCAGCAAGAAGCTTGGAAGCCTAAAACCCTGAACAATGGATGACAGTGGTTGCCTCATAAGTTGATGATATCTTGGTTGCCTTTAGAAGGACCAAACCCTAGACAGTGAAGATGAAGCATATGGTGCATATGTGCCTACGGTATAGGTAGTTACCTTCTGAGGTAGGAAGAAGAGTTCCTTAGACTTAGAAAGGGTTTTGTTGCAGGTTATGAGGCCTTGTACCTTGATGGTTGTCCTTAAGGAGGACCCAACCCTAAGTGTTTCTCGAGTTGAAGGATGACAAGAAGTGCATGTCATGCCTTTTTCATGCTTGGTTCATAGATAAGAGACAGAGCATGCAGTGAACCTAGGATTCCTAGGCCTATGAAGGGAAGTGGTGTACCTAATGCTCATGATGAGAAGTTGAGTTCCTATAGAAGCAAGCATGGTGCTCCTTATATATAGAGGAAAGGGAAGCCCCTTAAGTTTAACGTGTGTTTGAACCCCTCACAGCTAGGTTGTTGATAAAGAAAGGTATGATCTTGATACAACATTGAGGAAAGAGGACAAGTATGACCTAGCATGGTTCAGTAAGTGATCTGTTTGTGCCTTAATGGCTTGCTAGGGTTAAGTAGGCTCATGTGGATGTAAACCCTATACTTAAGGATGTTTGTGACCTTGAGGTCAAGAGTTGTAGTTTCCTCCCATCCTGGGAGAGGGACCCTTTTGAAGGGTGTACACCAGTTTTTGTGAAAACCTAAAAGAGGTCTCATAGGATTTTGAGAAGCTAAGATAAAAGATACATGGTATGAGAATGAACCTATAGACCCATAGATATCCATCTCTAAGTGCTTATGGATGTGTTACCATGGAGGTAACCGGTATGGGGCTTGACCAAGGTAGGCAGGTTGCCATGATGCCTATGAACGGATGAGAGTCAGCCCATGGTTGCAGAAAGAGAGATGATAAGGTTCTAAGTGAACATGTACTATGATGGAGAATCCTAAGTCTATCCTAGGGTCAGGTAGGGATAAGACCGATGAAAGTAGGAGTTGCCTAATTCCCCAGTTGCACATGACCATAGGGTCAGGAGGTAACAACTATCATTGTCTGAGGGCCATGGGTTAGGAGATTGATCACCTTCATGAACTCATGGGACCCAAAGGGCAGATGAGTAGGGCACTCTCTTGATGCATGAGGGAAGAGGGATGACCCCAAAAGAGTCGGTACCCTATAGACCTAGAGGAGATGACCAAGGATATAAACCTCAGTAGGTTTAAAACTTGTTTGATATCTTGATGTCTGTGATGTAGAGACATATGTGGCACATTGCAACTTAGATATAAAGGTGTATTGGCAAGGTGGGATGTACCATCTCTACTCTTGGAACAGGAAGAACTCTGTATTTGGACTGCAGACAAATGCTTATTTCCTCTTGTTATGAGGGTGAGAGATAGGACATTACGCATGCCATACACCAAGGATAAGATATGTTGTAGGTTGGAACGTTGCCACAAGGAATGGGGATAGAGAAGATATCTTACCATGGTAAAGTGAATGAATGATGGATGGCTTGAAAACACTAAGAGGAATGAGGTAGTTCCCTTACGAGGATGTTTTTATCATGAGCTATGTGGAACTTACAAGTTATACCAGGTTGAGTTTGACCACCATGATGATGGAATCAGAGAGTGTTTTTATAAAGATGAACATATAGTTTGAGGTGACATGATAAGTGAAATACATGGAAGTGTGATGTTACCTAATACCTAAGGATATGAAGTGGTAATGGCTGCTCTGGTTGAGATACATCTGACTTGTTTGACCAAAAGCTAGAAAGGGTGGTTTGGCTAACCTTAGGTTTGAAAAGGAGAGGTGTTTGGATAACACTCAGAGGTAACAAGATGCGTTGAAAAGTTAAGGGTTGTTTAGTTAGCCAGTCTAGTCCTTGATGCCACGAAAGGATGGTGGTAAAACCTCAGATGTACTTCTTTGGAAGAGAAGGTGATGAAACCCCGATTAGAGTGGTTTATGGTTTCAGAGGTTTTGATCTTGAAAGAATCATGACATACAGGAAATCATGGTTGAAGATTATCATACACCATGGAGAATGGCAATAGCACGTTAGATGCTTAAGATGAGGTTGCATGTGGTTTATGTCCATGCAAGCCAAGAGGTAAAGGACGAACCCCAGTAACCCAGTGTATCGATATAGAGGACAAAAGAATCCCTGAGAGGGAATGAGAGCTTAACACAATGGATGTTGTGATAAGTCTTCCCTGGATCAAGAAAGGTCGAGATGCAATATGGGTTATGGTAAGTCGCCTTACCTAGAAAACATGAGAAAGAAAGAGTTCTGTTAGGGGACAGATCTAGTTGGACTACCCATGAGAGAGATGGTTCAACTACACCATGATGTGAGTTCGAAGGATCTGAGTTTGACCTAAAGGTTCACTTCCATAAAGTGGAAGTAGGTACGTGAAGAACTCAATGTTAGTATAGTTTATCACCCCTAATTATGGTTAGTATGATCCAGACTAAAGGGTCTGATGAGGGCATGTGTGCTCGTTCAGGGTGATATCTAGAGACTGTTCTTGTCCTATGAAAGATGTGACAATGACCACCATAGCCAGTATCGGGTTTTATATGAAGCTCTGTAAGGGAGGTTGTGTCGGTCACCACTTCAGTAAGGTGATGTTGGTGAAAAGGACCACATGATGGTTAGAAAAAGGGACCCTAGTGCGTGTAGATGAAGTCACTTTGATTGTGCAAGGGCTGAAAGGAGCCTAGAGACGATGAGAGTTGTGAGAAGATGCAAAGTAGACTGACATACAAGTTACTGTGGGAGAAAATGTGACATGAAAATCCGACCCCTCTAAATTATAACTAAGAGAGTTGAGTCCCCGATACATGGGTCCATTAGAAATGGATGGGTGGAGAAGGTTAAGATTGACCTAACCCCTCGGGATAAAGTAATGTGTGATGAGTTCCATGTGTCTGATTTAGAGAACTATGTGAGGTACCCCGACCATGTGCTAAGAAATGAACCTAGTGAGCCCCAAGGGAGGCTGACTTGGCCTGAGTCACCTGTGCAGTTTATGGACGTCGGGATGAAAGGACTCAGAGAAAAGAATATGTGATAATAAAGGTTCTTTGAAAATGCGATGGGTACGGCAAAGCCACATGGAGCCAATGATGGACATGGAAAAGTCTTATCCTGAATTGTTTGTTTGCTTGTTTGAATTTTGAGGACAAAATTCCTATAAGAGGGGAAGGATGTTATAACCCCAATTTTTGGGTTCAACTGGTGAGAAATGTAATTTCTCATATTAAAGATGTTTGAACAAATAATCATATATTTGGTTGAGAATAATTGGATTTCATTTAAAATAGCCTTGTTGTTTGATTTTTGGGCTTTATTGGCTATTGGGCCCAATAAAAAGGAAAATAACAAAGGAAATTCAATTAGTAAAAGGATAATTGAATTTTGAGAAAAGAAAAAGATGGAAACCTCTAGAGGGAAAATCCAAAGAGGGATTTCGTGCCTCTTGGATTCCTTGGGTTCCAAGGAGTCTAAAGTTTCAAAGAAAAGCAATAAGAAAAAGAAAAGATTAATTATGTATTTCTTTATTAAGAAAGAAATTGAAAACAATGAGAAAATGTGAAAATGAATGAAAAGAGGCATAATTGAGTTTTCTTGGTGGAATTTCGTATTCTAAAGATTCCTAATGATAAAAGGAATACCAATAAGGAAAATAAAAGAGAAATAAAGAGAAATCCTCAAAAAGAAATAATTTAATGAGAAATAAGTAAGATAATGTGAAATAATGCATTTAGATGCATCTAGAAGGATAATAAGTATCCTTAGAAAGTAATTTCGAAATAATAGAGTTTCTTGGGGTACAAGGAGCCCCAATGAAGGAAGAGGAAAGATAAAATACCAAAACTTGCAAAATAAAAGATAATATGGTACTTTATTAATGTTTTAGGTGGAATTATTAAAAAGGAAGTAATTTCCATTAAAAGAAAATAGAAGTTCATACCAATGGATTAAGAGGACAAGAATAATGATAATAAGAAAAAGGGATTTTTGTTTTTCTAAGTATCCAAGAGATAAGGAATATCAAGGAAGAAATAAGAGAGAGATAGAGAGAGAGAAACTAGCCTTTTAATATAGGAATTACATTCCTAATAGGAAAGGGGTGTTTCTAATCCCTTGATGAGCGGTGAAGGGCATGGATACTCTCCCCTATATAAGGGGTAGAGCTCTTGGCCGGATTTGGGAAGATTTTACACACCTCTCTCTCCCCTCTTCATGTTTCTTGCATGTAAAACCCTAATAGAGGGTGTAGATCGATCCCTGGAGTAGTGAGGACCGTGTGAGGAGAGTGTGATGCTTCTACCTTGTCAGAGAGGCTGGACGACCACCGCGTTGGCTCCCTCCGCCTGCACGACGCCGCTGGTTGGCCGTAGGTCAGCTGCAGGTCGGCCAAGGCGGCAGATCTGCTGAGCCCGATCCCGGTCGAATAGATGCACGTTGAAGGCATCTCCGCCTGCGCAAGGGCACGACGGGAGAAGGGGTAGGAGCCGTGGAGGTCAACGGGGTCGAACCAGGAGGTGGAGCTGCGCCGTAGGCTGCTAGGGCAGCCGCTTCGCGGCTGATCCAAGGAGGAAGATGACCAAACATTCGCTAAACAATCCTGCCCCGCCGCGGGCTAAAGCGCGCGTGACTTAACCAAGGGCATAACGGTCTTTCCGTTATGTTTTCCAATACAAAGGACAATGTTGCATGTATTGCATGATGTGGCGCAATCTGATTGGCCAGAGTAAGTAAATGTTTACAAAATCATAACTCTTAATTGGTAACTCCGATTAGGACAAGTTATATATGTACTTTGATCAGAAAAATGCAAGGAACCCATTAAAAATAATTTCGTAGCCTGAATCTGATCATATTTCGAAATATAGTGTAAATTATCATCTTTAATGAATTAAAGATTAAGGAACCCTATTTTGATATGATTAATGTGTTTAATAGGGTTTAATGGATCTTTAGAGTCGATATTAATCTGTTAAATGTAAAAAGGAACATTGAGTTCAAAAAGGAAGAACTTTGCACGTGATTAGTCTAATTTAGGGTTTATGTGCTTAAATATGCATGAAATTGGAAAAGTACATAAAGTTATCATCTTTAATGATTTAATAAAGGAAAAACCCTTAGATTTGATGATAGATGGATAATTCAAGCTGATATTATCCTGTTATTAATAAAAGTGAAAATAGGATTTAAAAATATGATCTTTTTATTTAGTTGGTTTAATTTAGGGTTCTGTGTACATGAATATGCCTTAATGGGATTAGAAACCCTAATTTATGTTGATATGAATTCTAATGGTTTTAATTGTACAAGTCTAAGAATAAAATAGAGATATGATGATTTGAAGATAAATTGAGTATCAAAGATCTTTAATGTGAATTATTTGGATAATTAGTGTTTCCTAGTGCATAAAAGTGGAAATAGTAATAAATAAGGTTCATATATGTGAATTGAACTATAATGAAATATGATTTGTCATTTGGAAGAAACTAAAGATGATAATTAGCCTTAATGTTTTGGATATGACCTAAAAGGATAAAGATAATAGTTTTAGCATTAAAAGTGATAAATGCATAATGAAGGCTAAAACCCTAATAAAACCCTAAAGTTGGCCTAGAAATCATAAGGTGGAATCCAAGTTGATCTTGATGATGTTGGAATAAAACAATGACACTTGGATGTTATGCATTATTTTCAGGATATTGTTGATTGCTTGTTATTTGTGTTGAATGTTAATGCATGGACATCAAGTTACTATGGATCAAGTATGTGGTTACGATTATGAATAACCGTTATAGTTTCTCGATGGATTCTCGGATGTTTAATCGCATTGAATGCAACTAAACTGTTGGATGTTTATTTATTTCATGCCACTATAAAGTGACTATGATTATCACCATAAATGTGCGTATATAACTGGCTAGATCCGGGTCCACCTATGTTACTTTGAAAAGGCTAAAAAAGGGGTAATCCTAGAGCAAGGTCTAGGTTACCGTGAGTTAGAAACTGGGCTACCTACGTGTAGTGCCATGAGACTCTTTAGCATATCCCGAGTTAAGGAGTGGTCTACTTACGAGTAGTGCCATGTGACTCAACCCTAGAAACGGGTTCACTTATAGGTGGATCATGAGGGGTTTAATGGGGACAACACAGAGGATAGGGTACTCTTGGATCGCGGAGTTATATCTAAAATGTAATATTGGTTGTTAAATAAGTAATTGAATGATTACATTGTTATCATAGTTGCATGTTTATTGTTTCCCCCACATACCAGCTACGGCTGACCGACGTTTTGTTTGTCGGCGTTTTAGGTACAATGAAAAGAACAAACAATAAAGTGGCACATGTGATACTAAAAGAGAATTAAAGTACAAAGGAGGATTAGATAGATTAGTATCGTCGTGGATAGAAGTTTAGAGATCCAAGTTTTCAAAAGGTATGTAAAGAAAAATTTTATTACCATTGTCTGTATAGTCTGTTAGAATTTAATAATTGTTTATGGTTATATGCCGAACCTTTGATCCAGGATTAATGGGTGCGGCTCAACCTCTTGGTCTCCCTTAATTGGGGATTATAGGGAGGTGGGGTCGTAACAGTGAATCTCCTGACTAAATGAGGAATTGATGTATAATCTTCCTTATTCTTATAATCTGGGGATGGATAATTGAAATCTCCCTAAAGAGAGTGGATGCTACGACTGTAGCTCTAAATTGAAGATACTAGTATACCTTGGTAAGCTAATTGCAGTTGACACAAGGTGTCCTACCAGTAGTCTCTTACTGACCGAGACATGTGAGGTCTTGGCAGTAGACTCTTCCATTGACCTTATATGGTACCGATTTCGACTAAGCGGTGGTTGATTGGAGTATGAGAGGTATACCTAATCTCCTCAGGGCATAAGTGTGATTGTAAATATATAATAAGCCTTGTAGCATATTTGCTTAAGGATTGAATATGGAAAACATTGGTTGATGTGCACTTCTTTTATACCTCTTAAATGGATAGATGATATACATGTTCTTCATATTACTTATAAAGTGAATATATGATTTATTTCTCTATCATAGATAGCTGCATTACCTTAAATGATGAGATTTTTCCATTCTGCTTATATAATCTTGCTTATTAATATAAAAGAACCTCTGCTCAGTTTTATATTGTTTACCTGTGATAATAATATTGTTGGTAGAGAGTTATATCTCTCACTGGGGCAATTGTCTCACCATGTGGGATCCATAATTTTTAGGTGGACGTGCATGAGGAGGTAGAGACTATTCTGTAGAGGAAGGACAACAACAGGGGCAGTAGTAACATGTTAAGTTGAGTGTACTATCTGTCTTATCTTGTAGATAGAAGTCCTATGTGTCATCTTTGTACTCTCCGGTCCTTGGAAGTTGGTACGTAATGGTTTTATAAATGATCTGGGATTTTGGCTTGTATGCCTCGAGGTTTTATGTTGCTTATGTATATGTTTGGGCAAAGCAATAGTTATATGTTATCCTCAAGATGAGATGGCAGTGTATGTACAATGTGAACCATGATGTGCATAAAGTTTAGGTTCTTTTCTTAAGAGTTTCCTGGTAGTGGATCTCTTTACAAAATGATTTTAATTTTTAGTAATTTTGGTTAATCCACTGCTTATGATTATTCTACTATTATTACTAGTGGCGATTTGGCTTGATTCTATGTCAGGTCATCACACTACTGGTGTAACGACCACCACCAAACTGATAGCCAAATTGTTACTAATTATTGCGGAATAACCATAAGCAACGGATAACAAAAATCACTAAAAATTAAAACAATTTTGCAAAGAGATCCTCTTCCTGGAAACTCTTAAAGAAAGAACCAAAACTTTATATACATAAGGGTTCACATTGTACATACATTATACCATCTCATCTTGAGGATAACATATAACAGTTGCCTTCTCAAAACATATACTGAAGCACCATAAAACCTTGATGAATACAATCCAAAACCTTAGATTGTTCATAAAACCATCACGTACTGAATTCAAGGACCTAAGAGTACAGAGACGACACACATGACTTCTATCTACAAGACACAACAGACAGTATACTCAACCTAAGCTATCACTATTGTCCTTGTTGTTGTTGTCTTTCCTCTATAGAATGATCTCTACCTTCTCATACACGTCCACCTAAAAATTGTGGATCCCACGGGGTGAGACAATTGTCCCAGTGAGAGATATAACTCTCCACCAATAATGTTAATATCACAGGTAACTAGTATAAAACTGAGTAGAGGTTCCTTTATATTAATAAGCAAGATTAATCACTGTTGAGAAGCAGATTAGAACATTCTCATCTCTTAAAGCATTGCAACTGTATAAGATAGAGCAGTAAATCATCTATTCACTTTATAAGGAATATGAAGAACATGTGTATCATTTACCCATCATATTATACCAACATCTCAAGCTTAGCCTGTGATAATATTTTCATGGTAAGACATCCATGAATCATTCTCATTTCTATTTGTTGGCCTCAGCCAATCTGCTAGCCAGGTATTCGATTATACCAATCCTATAAATATGTTCTATCTAGGTATTGGATCATACCAATCATGTGCAATTATATCCAGGTATTGGCTTATGACAATCCTATGCAATTATATCCAGGTATTGGGTTATCCCAATCCTGTGCATTTATATCCAGGTATTGGGTTATCTCAATCATGTGCAATTATATCCAGGTATTGGATTATGCCAATCCTGTGCAATTATATCTAGGTATTTGATTATGTCAATCATGTGAGATTAAATCCAGGTATTAGATTGTACCAATCTTGTGAGATCATAGCCATGTATTGGGTTGTACTGATCCTATGAGAGTTCAGCCAGGTATTGGATTATATCAATCCTGTGAGATCATAGTCAGGTATTAGATTGTACCAATCCTATGAGAGTTCAGCCAGGTATTGAATTATACCAATCTTGTGAGATCATAGCAAGGTATTGGATTGTACCAATCTTGTGAGAGTTTGGCCAGGTATTGGATTATACCAATCATGTTAGATCATAGTCAGGTATTGGATTGTACCAATCCTATGAGAGTTTAGCCAGGTATTGGATTATACCAATCCTGTGACATCATATCCAGGTATTGGGTTATCCCAATCCTATGCAATTATATCTAGGTATTGGGTTATCCTAATCTAGTGCAATTATATCTAGGTATTGGATTATGCCAATCCTGTGCCATTATATCCAGGTATTGGATTATGTCAATCCTATGAGATTAAATCCAGGTATTGGATTGTACCAATCCTTTGAAACTATATCCAAGTATTAGATTATACCAATTCTATGAAACCATATCCAGGTATTGTATTATACCGATCCTATGAAACTATATCCAGGTATTGGATTATACCAATCCTGTGAAACCGTATCCAGTTATTGGATTACACCAATCCTGTGAAACTATATCTAGGTATTGGATTATATCAATCATGTGTAACCATGGCCATATTGCTACAGATTCCATAGTAGTTGGAATACCGTTATGTTTCCATTTCTCTTTCATTGTGGGATATCAATCCCTTAAACTCATCACTGAATACCACATCACCTTTACTAGGCATCATACCTTGGTCAAGCCATCATACCCATTCACATCCTTTACGTGATACAAGTATTCCACATATCCCATTTTAGCATATTCAAAACCTTATAGCCCTTATTAGGATATAACCATAATACATGTATGACCAAGATTTCATTATTATCTTTATAACCATTTATTATTATTATTATTATTATGTTATGGGGTTTCCATTTGAACATCTTGTCACCTATCACTAGGCAACAATTATTCACATGGCTCACAAGGCCCATTAAACATCTTGTTGCCTCTCACTAGGCAACAACTATTCACATGGCTCACAAGGCTCATTAACCATCTTGTCACCTCTCACTAGGAAACAACTATTCACATGGCTCACAAGGCCATTAAACATCTTGTCACCTCTCACTAGGCAACAACTATATTTTAGGTCATCAGACCATATAAACATTATACTTGTTATATAAGTATTTAGCATGTCTCATACGGCTTATGCAATAAGAGAAATACAACCTTCCCTTTATTAGGGTTAGGGTTTTCCTTTATAGACGAATAGGGTTTCAAGTTCATATGATCAATCCAAACCCTAATTCATTACTCCACACTTCTAGGAGCATACATTGATATCATAAGTATTCAATCATACTTATTTATTCTCGTCATTTATCATTACATGATTATCCATACAAGGTATGAGTTTCTCTCTCATTCTCACTAGGATATTGATTACATCATACTTTATTAACTTAGATTAACCCTTTCTCAAGGTATGTTAGCCTACACTTATCAAAGTGCATTAAACTCTTGATGTGTCAATGTATCATTTGACATAACTCACTACATGTGTCACTCAAACAAGTGTATTAGGTTGAGGTGCTTCCTCCATATCAGGTATAGAGATGTAAGGATGCTTCCATATCCAGAATAGAGGTGTATCCTCATCGCCATATCTTGCATGAGATATATCCTTATCTCCATATTGTGCTTCCATATCGGGTTATTCAATCTTTGGGGGTTTGCATATTGGGTTTTGTCCCTTATGCTCATATCCCATCAAAACCTTCATGGTATCATCTTACCCTTCATCATGTGATGAGTAATAGGCTAGACAATTGATTAGTAACAACCATCTCAAGTGTACACACCGATAGGGGTGTGGGTTACAATGCATATTGGATTTTACAACACCATGTTGAGTTTCAACATCATATCAGGTTAGGGTATATACTTGACACCATATCAGGTATAAGGTGTGTGCTTGTTCCCATATCATGCACAAGGTGTGTGTATGTGTCACCCATATTGTCCATGAAGTATAATTCATCACTATATCATGCTAGTGGTGTATTCATATCACCATATCGGGTTACTCACCATCTAGGGTTTGTCATATCAGATTTGAGTATGTACTTGACTCCATGGCGTGCATGAGGTGTATACTTGACCTCATATCGTGCACATGGTGTATGCTTGATACCATATCGTGCACAAGGTGTATACTTCATCATCATATCGTGTATAAGGTGTATGTATCCTCATTGTATCATTTTAGTGATGTGTTCACTTTCCCATATAGGGTTAGAGGTGCTTCATCCCAATATCAGGTTGAACCATGATGATGTCATTATCATCAACCTCTAGATTCTTGTTCTTACTGTTCTAGTTCATGGAAAAAAGTCCTAGGTAACTAATAGATCTCATGGATTCATCAATTATGCAAGAAAATTCGGATTGAAAATAAATCATTTAACTAAGGCAAGATTGATGGTAAATAATAACATAAATGAGTTCCAGTTATATAACCCGCCTCATGAACAACTTCAAAACAATAAGCTCCAAAGCTTCACATTCCAAAGGTTGAAGATGAGCTTATCAAAGGTCCAAGACTTGAGCTCCTCAACACTATGCATGATACATCACTAGTTTGTGCCCGATATCCCTCACTTGGGTGATATCACTTCACTTGGCTGATATCACTTTGCTATGGTCGATACCACTTTGCTATGGCCGGTACCAAAACTCTATGAATGATACCCCTATTCCTATGAATGATACCAGGTCACTATGCATGATATCTAAGAGCAAGAGGGTGATAAATTTCAAAATTTTCACTTATAGGTGAAAGGGATGGTATTTATATTTGAAGCTCATGAAAGAGAGTGTATATGAGGTGTCATCATTTTAAGCTACTAGGTGTCATGTGTCCATGCATGGTTGACACGTGTAAATGCATGCACTCACATTTATCTTTACATGCAAAACACTTGAGGATAATATAGAGATGATATTTCAGCCATCACTTATCTCTTTGGATAAGTATTTCAAACTCAATCACCACTTTATTCACAACTCGATACAACTTTTCCAAGGAAGTTGTAAACTGATACACTTCGCCTCCTTGAGGTGATTTTCCCATCATGACTTTTTACAAGATTCCACCCCGAGACCACCCCAGTGATCCCCATCATTAATCTAGATCCAACTTTAATTCCGCTCTTTACTTTCCTTGCATTTAGTTTAATTAACTTCAACCCAACCTTTGTTCTAAATATTAGTCTTGATTCAACTAGATTCGACTAGTCAAAGATTCTTTAAAATGTTGTCCCTTGGGATTCGCTCCTCAACTATATTGTGATAAGACATGTCCGCTTGTGGGTGGTATTATTGCACAAGGTTTTGGTAAAAACTCAGGGTTTTCAGCCCTGGGTGAGTTTGTTAGTGTGATAATATTCCACATCACTCGACTATTTAGGTAGGCAACTTTTGCCAATTGCATCATTGTGACTCTTGATAGATGGTATGCACAACTCTTTGTTGTAATTCATCTTTATGCTTCTAGGAACTTAATCCATTTAAGGTCACCTAGTTAAGTCTGACCCAAATGACAACACATTAGAATATGTACCCTGCATAGGCAAACCCACATATTTATTATTACACTTCCATAAGATAGACGACACACAACACTAAGATGTGCCCACACTTGGTCGATCAAGATTTCCATGTGTGTTGTTTAAAAAAAGCATCTTAGACTTAATATTTTATTGAGGGATTTATATAAATACATATACATATCCAATCATGACATACTTATAATATGTATTATATACATACTAAAATCCAAAAACCAAATATGCAACCACAAAAGCACAAGTGGAGGTTATGGCCATACAAATACAATCCTTTGGAGACAAAGGATTTATACTACCTAAGGTCCACATCATATGTAGCAATCTATTTTGCTGAACAACTATCTATAATCAGGTTGGTCGGTTGACTGGAACCCTCTAGTTGATCAGTTGGCCTATTGGGTGGTTGATAGGTCTTCATCAGTCGGTTGATTGGATCTGACTCAAGTGGATGTTGGACACCTTCATTCAATTGATTGAGACTTCAGTCGGTCGATTGGCTCCTCACATATGTGCCTCCTTGGTCCCCTACTCAATCGTCTTGACTCCCAGTCAGTTAACTCGCCTGCTGTAGATTGTCTTATCTCTCATCAAAATATAAAATTAAATCTATCATATTCCTTCTCGTACTATTACATTGTAATAGTTAAACCTCGAGTTACATTTGAGGGGAGCACAGGTAGGGAAGTATTAAATTACACTAGGAATAAGAGATAGAGATTTAATATGTGATGCAACCTCATTTTAGGACTTCATCTTATGCCCTTGCACTTCAATCTCATCTAAAGTGGTTAGATTATATGTTATTTCCCTCAATATTCATATTTAAGTCAAATGCACTATTGTACGATATTTGCATGTTTTTCAAATGGAACGTATTTGTGCTTGCCAGAGACAAAATTTTTATGCTGCAAGGAATGACCAGTGCATTCTCAGCCCTAACAGCCATGTGATGCACCATGTCCATGCAGCCAGTGACCCACCACGACTGTGCTGACCAATATGAGCTTGCCACCAACTTCCCAAAACTCCAAAATTGCACTAAACTATTTCCATTCTGTCACCTCTCTCATTCTTTCCCACCATGGATGTGATGACCACTACCCACCAAGATCGTGATGCCCGCCACATTCGTGCTTGTGACAACCCCATAATGCTACACAAGATTACTCAAAACAAACACACAATCAATAGTTAACAAACCACACAACTAGAAAAGAGAATAAATTAAAATCAATTTAAACATTACTCTCTGGTCTAAAACATTACACAAAGATCCAACAACATGTACATCAACACATACCATATCAGGTATTACTTACATATGTGCCCCGTGGTTAAGGTATTGAACTTTACAAAAGATATTGTCCCACATATACATGTTATATACAACATTGGCATAAGGCCAAAAACTATGTGTCGATATACATATTATGTACTAAGCATTCTCTTCCTAAACTTGATAGTATAGAGATGATTGTACTCTACTATTACAACTATATACATCCAACCTTTTGTGTCTACTAATCTCCAAGATGCTCTTCCTCAATAGCATGATCTTGACCACTTCACTGATGATGACCGCCTAAAAATATGTGGTGACCCACGAGGTGATATCCATATCGCAGTGAGAGATATAACTTTCAATCAACGGTTATTGCTTACAACATGTATAATTATTAATTAGGATCAGCATAATCAGTTAATTAGTTTAAATATAGTGCATAGGTTAAGCAAGCTAAGTAACTAAAATAGGTAAAGCATAACTAGCACAGTAAATAGAGAAACAAGTAAAAGCTATCACATTATATACAGTTTATTTCTCTTACTGTATTATATAACAACTAAGTTATATATGAAACAAGGAAAGGGTTAACATCCGATGTGAAGCATGTTTAACCCTAAACAGATGTAATACACAGATGTATTACGTCTTTTATTAAGTCCTGAGGAGTTGATATATACCGCTCAACTCCAACTGACCACTGCTAAGTCAAAATTAGTTCCATACAAGATCTACGAGAGCCTGACTCCTATGATCTCCTCCTTCATCCATCAATACGAGTCCGCCATAGTGACATATAAGTCTATCTATAAAACAACCTAATCCATCCTTGGTATATACGTCACAGCACTAGTGAACTACGGTAAACAAAACCATATCAATCGAGGTACAACTGATGTTGTCCTCATCACATCATATATTCAATATTTGAGATACGACCGTAGACGTTCTCCTGTCGATGTATGACTGCAACCATCCTCAAAAACCTTGGTATCCAGATGACAAGGATGCTGTCTCAAGCACCCCCACATACTATCAACAATATACTCTCGAAGTTTTCCCTTAGGAATACTTTTTCACCATCCAGCAAGTTCTAAAAATGGAATGAATCTATGGCACAGAGCACTACATATTAGGGTTTCACTTGACTAGTTAAGTTCATTTAAGTGATTTAAGGTTACATCAATCCAGTGACGTACAAACCCTAAAGAGTTCTACAAACACATGTATAGATTACAACCTCAGAAGATATAAAATGTATAAGGTATAAATTTTAGTCACACATCCACATGGTACTATTCCATTTCCACATATAACCACACTCAACATCATAATTCATAACATCACATGTTCAAATCCTTGTCATGTCATGAAGACGATAGCACATCAATCAGGGTAAATAAACCTTTCCAATTTTATAAGACCATTCACATTTCTCCCTGTTAGAACACTTCATTTTTTCATGCCTCATCAAGGCTCATCATACAAACACCACACATGTGATACTCTCAACATAGCATTTAAGAGTTATAATACTCATGCAACAACAAAAAATAGGGTTAGAACATGTAAAGTGAAAGAAAACATCCCATTATCATACTAATTACCCAAGAGACTTAAACATTATCACCATGCACGTGAATTAGGGTTAAACTCAACAAGCTAACCAAATTAGGGTTTCAAATTAGCAATTAGAAGTAAACCCTAGTTTCTTATTATCTCCAACAATCGTGGAAGTGAAAGATAAACATCATCATCATAAGTCAACAACATAAGACAATCACAAAGTCTAGAAAACTTCATCGGACAAAGAGATTGGGACTCACCATCTTCATCAACCAAAGAGGTTAATCACCTTCAGCAACCACTAGGGTCAGAACTCAGTGACTCTTAGGGTTAGTTGATTTAGCTAGATCACATAACAACCAACAAAACCATGATACATCGGCAACCACTTAAGGTTAGCCAACTTCATAGGCTAAAGAGAGACCAACATTAAACAATCCATAAGGGTGAAACTATGGCAACCAAAGAGGAGTGAATACTCATCGACCACATAGATCCAATCTTAGTGACCACAAAGGTGGCAACCTCCTTAGCGACCAAAACATGGGGTTAATCTTGGACATCATACAAGATAGAAAACATCAACAAATTCAAAGCCATGAGTTTGTGCAAGGAAGACAAGTCAACTAAAATCTAAGACCAAACCATCAGATACCATATCAATTAGAGAAAACCAACTTGAAACCCTAGAAACCAAATAGTAAAACCAACAATATTCACATGCGTACAAGAATCAAAAACTCCATCACCAAACAACATTTTGTGCACAAAGATTAGGGTTTATCAAAGGGATGCTTGTACTCAAGAATTACCACGTGAAAACAAACCCTAATACAAGGATATCATCTTTCTACTTGTAACCATGTTTTAGAGTCAATTATTCTCATGCAAGGTAAGTGTAAGAAATAATCGAGGAGAAAGTTATATAACTCGCCTTAAAGTTGATGTAGAAACTCTAAACAGCAAGGTAACTCGAAGGAAAGAGGGTTGAAAACCCCAGCTTGATTGCCACTCTCGGCCAAGTTAGCTCCACCTCCAAGAAAGGAATAAACCCTAGGTCAAGGAAGCAAAGAAAGGCAGAAAAAGCCTAGCTATAAAGGCAAAGAAGAGAAGTTCTTCAAGCTCAACTCAAGCACTACCATGGAAAACCATGAGTTCGCCCAAGAAGAGAAATAGGAAGTGTAGGACAATAAGAAAACATGCAAAAAATATAGGGATCTCACTTACCAAGAATAATAATAAGGTGAAGAAGCACCAAATAATCTCAAGGAGGGTAGATCCAAACCCTAGCTCCACGTGTAAGGGGATCAATGACCTTCTACAACCTTGATCTTCTTCCTTCACCACCAAGCATAAGAGGGTACGAAATCCAAGAGAAAACAAGGGGGAAGAGAGAGGAAACTTGTTGTAAAAGAGATCACTTGCATGCATGGATGGAGGTTTATATAACTTAGGGTTGGAGAGAGAGAGAAAAGGTTAGGTGTCATGCTAAACTTGCCATGTGTCCAAAGCATGCACACCTCAACCAAGCAAGAAACTCCACTAAGAAACTAGGGTGTTGAAAACAAGAAAAACTAGAAACCAAATTGGTCCAAGAAAACATAGAGACCGATGGGAATCTTCAGTGACCAAAGAAGAAAACATAGCAAATGCTAACCCTAGGGTTTCTTGGCAAAAAATAGGGAGGTCATGGGCCTCATCGAATCCCAAGGCCAAAGGGTACACATCAAACCTAATCCACATAAGAGACAATGGATCATAAGATACTTGGTGACTGCCAAAACATAGGTTCATCATTGAAATATACCTCAAGGTCAACCATCTACTTAGGGTATCCACACAAACCCTAATTCTCAGTATGAGATGTCACCTCATCAAACCAAGGTATAACAAGGCACCCCAAAGCACCAACCTCTCCAACATGATTTCAAAACATGTTAGGCACAAAAAGAACGTGAAAATTGCAAGATAAACCCTAAACATGGGTAAATTGCAATTAAGTCCAAAATAAGCACATATAAGCATAACTGGCTCAAACAACATTCAAAGTGGACTAAACTAGAAACATACACTTGTCACGTGATATAAAAACACATCATAAGCTTTGAATAAGGTTTTAAGCATCTAGTTATGCCAAGAAAGCATGATCAACCAAAAGTAAGGTCAGGGTCTTGCAACCATAAACCCCTAATAAGGATTTCTCCCCTAAAATCCTACACAAATAGAGATGGGTACTTCCTACTCATCTCATCTGCTAACTCCCAAGTGGCTTCCTCCACGCCATTATGGTGCCACAAAACCTTAAATAAAACTATATCCTTCTTCTTTAACTTTTTTACCCCCCTATCTAGGATCAACATAGGTGCCTCCACATACAACACAAACTGATCCAACTCAACCTCCACTGCCTGCAACACCTACTTTGTATCTGGATGACACTTCCTCAACATGGAGATATGGAAGATATCATCCAACTTGCAAAACTCTGACGGTAATTCCATCTTGTACACCACCTTCCTAACACGTGCCAAGATAGGGTATGGCCCCATAAACCTAGGAGCCAACTTACCCTCCTTACTAAACTATAGCACACCTTTCCAAGGAGAAACCTTGAGGTACACTCAGTCTCCAACTCACAACTCAAGGGGTCTATGTTGGTTATCAGCATATGACTTTTATCTATCTTGAGCTACTTTTAGTTGTTGTTGTAATATCATCTTGATCTTCTCTATTGTCTATTGCACTATCTCAGGACCCAAAAGCTTATACTCACCTATCTCATAAAAACAAAGTGGTAGTTGAGAATGTATTCCATAAAAGGCTTCATATGGTGCCATATCTATACTCCTCTGATAGTTGTTGTTATAAGCAAACTCTATCAAACTCAAGTCCACATCCCAAATGTAAAAAAACTACAAAACACAAGATCTCAACATATCCTCTAGAGTGTAAATGGCCTCTCAGACTGACCATATATCTATGGGTAGTAAGTTGTATATAATCTCAGTTGTGTCCCCGTGGCTGCATGTAGAAGTTCCCAAAAATGAGTGGCAAACTGCGGACCACTGTCAGATACTACCTTCACTAGGATACCATGCAGATAAACTATCTCATCAAATATATTTGTACAAACTTCTCTGGTGTATACATCATCTTGACTAGAAAGAAGTGAGTTGACTTGGTCAACTTATCAACTATCACTCAAATGGAATCATGGACTTTGGCTATCCTACGAAGACCAACCACAAAGTCCATGGTATTAAGATCCCATTTCTAATGTGGTATTGGCAATAGTTGTAACATTCCCTCATTCTTCTGATACTCAGCCTTGACCTACTAACAAAATGGACATCTAGCCACAAACTCTGCCACATCATGCTTCAAACTAGGCCACCAATATAGATCCTTCAGGTTATGGTACATCTTAGTAGTTCTAGGATGCATTGCATACATTGAGGAGTGAGCCTCCTAAAGAACCAACTTCTTCAAACTAGTATCATTTGGAACCATTGTCGTGTTGTGAAAACATATTGTCCCATCCTTTGTCTCATGAAAGCCATCACACTTCTTGTTGCCAAACTTTGATCTAATCCTTTGTATCACGGTATCATTCTATTGTGCATCTTTAATCTATTGCATCAAGGTAGGATTTACTTATAATTGTGCTAACAAGCCTGCCAACAGAGAAACCTCCAACTGAACATTTTATCTGGAGAAGCAACACCAACATGTCTTGCTTGTGGCACACCATAGAGTGTAACTTCCTTATCTGCAAATAACGATGAATATGACTTCCTGTTCAATGCATATGCCACCACTTTCTCCTTCCCTATATGGTAGCCTATGGTGAAATCATAGTTTTTGATGAATTCCATCCTTCTCCTCTTATGCATGTTCAATTAATGTTGTGAAAAGATATACTGATGGTTCTTGTGGTCGATGAAGATATGATACTTTTCCCCATATAGATAGTTCCTCGAGATCTTCAAGGCATGAACTACTATTGCAAGCTCCAGATCATGTGATAGATTATTCTCCTCATGTTTCTTAAGTTATCGTGAAGGCAGAGAAATCATGTTCTTGTCATGCATCAACACACATCCCAAGACATTTTTTGACGTGTCACGGAAGATGATGTAACCTTTCCCTTTCTCTATAAAACTAGGACTAGAGGACGGGTTATCTTCTCCTTCAGCAGTTGGAAAGAATTTTGACACTTTCCATCCCAGACAAAAGGAACACATTTCCTTGTCAACTTGGTTAGGGGTAATTCTACAATGTTGAAGTTCTTGATTGATCTCCTATAGTATCCTGCCAAGCCCAGGAAGCTTCAAACTTCTGTCAATGTCTTAGGTTGTTCCCATTCTAGCAGTTCATGTACCTTCATAGGTCCACACAAACACCTTTAGCAGATATGATATGACCCAAAAAACATACCTTTGTCAACTAAAACTCACACTTGTTGAACTTAGTGTACAACTTGTGATGACACAACAACATCAACAATGGGCAAAGATGTTGCTCATGTTGCCGTCTATCTCTAGAGTATATCAGAATGTCGTCAATGAACACCACCACAAACTGATCCAATAATGGTCTAAACACCTTGTTCATCAGATCCACTAAGGTTGTTCGTGTGTTGGTTAACCCAAACAACATAACCACAAACTCATAGTGACCATACCTAGACCTAAATTCTGACTTGGGTATGTCATCCACCTTGATCCTCGGCCGATGATAACCTAAACTCAGATCTATGTTTGAGAACATGATAGCACCTCTCAAGTGGTCAAACAGATTGTCTATCCTCAGCAATGGGTACTTTTTCTTTACTGTGACCTTGTTCAACTGTCGGTAATCTATGTACAACCTCATGGAACCATTTTCTTCTTTTTGAACAACATTGGATCACCCCAAGGAGAAGTGATCGGCCTAATGAAACATCTCTCTAATATCTCTTGCAACTGCTTCTTCAACTCTTGCATCTCATTCGGTGCCATCATGTAGGGTGACTGTGCTATAGGATGGGTTCTAGGAAGAAGATTGATCACAAAATCAATCTCTCTAGTAGGGGGTTCCACCAGGAAACTCCTTGGAAAAGAAATCCTCAAAATCTTGCACTATCGGCTCCCCCTAGTTACTAGGACCTCTCGCCTTGGTATCAACAAAATGTGCCATGAAAGTCTCACACCCTTGTTTCAATAACCACCTTGTCATCATAACTAACACCAAGCATATGGGAAGAATCATCCTATACCCTTGGAATATCCATGAAACATCTCCATCATAGTCTGTTGTCACCTTGGAACCAAAGTCCAAAACCACTATGTACTTTTCAATATATCTATCCCTAGGATCACATCAAATCTGTGCATGTCAAGTGGTATAAGATACGCTTGAATGTTGCACCCTGAGAAAGAAAGAATACAAGATGGAAACACCTCCTGCAACTTGGTAGAACCAATAAGAGGGACTTCTAACTAAACACTACCATATCTATTACAAACAGGCAGATAACAACTATCTATCACCTCTTTGATGATAAAAGAGTGCATGGCACCTGATTCAACTGAAACAGATACAAAAGAAGAAGTTGACAAATCAGAATGAAAGAGTTCCATCTAACCTATCATGACACATGGATTGAACACTCCCTTTGGCTAACTCATAGCATAAAATCTAGTCGTTGCCTATTTTCATCCACGTCCTCTAATGGCTTATCCAGAAAATCCTACTAGTGATGCCTAACTGCATCCTCTGCTACCCCCGCTATTGAACTGTTGTTGCCACGAACCTCACTTACTCTACCTCGGTCATTATGTCACTTCTTCATCCTTCATAAGGCACACCTACTTTATATGCCATGCATGTACACAGTAGTTACAAGTCTTGGTTTCATATTGTGGCCTAGATAGCCCCATCACTGACACATACATTGTGTTGCATGCTCCTGTTGGTGGAATATTTATAGCCCTACCCTCACTCGGGGAGCATTGTAGCGGCACATGTGACCTTAGTTTGGGAAAAGTTGAGTTTTGTTGATGTTGTCCAAAACAAAACCTTGGATTCTTAAATCCACCACACATTTTTCCCAGAAACTGAGCTGGTCTCTTCTTAGTGTTAGCTTCATGCTTCTCGACAGCAGACCACTTAATCTGCTTCACTGACTCCATGAAGGTGTTAAACATCTCTTTATTCTCCAAAGCAGGTGCTTCCATGGACAACTCCATACTCAGTCCTTGTAATACTTGTAGATCCTCTCCTTATCTTTTGTCTCCATATGAGGACAAAACCTCAAAAGCTCCATAAACTTTGCATCATACTCATCAATGAACATATATTCATGATGGATCTTCTCAAGCTAGGCTATCTTCTCATCCAGATATGTCTCCGGGAAGTATTGGCTCACAAACCTCACCAAAACTCTTCCCAATTGATCACCACTCCAAGTGTCTTCTCCTCCTCTTTGGCCTACCAATGGCCCACACTTTCCTTCAACAAATAAATAGCATGTTTCACCTGAACTCTGGAATATTAAAGATCTTGAAAGCTTACTCCATATCTGTTAGCCACATATCTACATCCCTTGGGTTTGCTCTACCTACATACTCAATCGCTCCAACAACCATGGGATTCTACATTAGGGATGACTACCCCATCTTGATGTATGGGCACTCTTTCTACCATATGCATAATCATGGCCATAAACTACCCACACATGGACTAGAACGTTGGATTGGCCATGCTTGTTGGGTAAAACTAAGGCACCGCGGGATGATCCCACCCTATTTCAAGCACTCTATCCTGACATATCTACCTCCTCAGGCCACCTCCTGACACAACATAACTACTCTCATCATGTTCTTCACATTTAATAGACATTTATGCATATACATAAGCTATAATCAGATATGTTGGATGATGTATGAATAGACACAAACCTCATTCCTATGTCCCTGTATACTTAGCGAGCCTAGAGCTCTAATACCACAACGTGTGACAACTGAAAACACATGGTCAACAGCTAACAACCACATATCCAGAAAAGAGGATAAATTAAAAATGATTTAAACATTACCACTCTAATCAAAAACATTACATAAAGATTCAACAATGTATATATCAACACATACTATACCAATTATTACTTACAGATGTGCCACGTAGCTGAGGCCACAACTTGTGCAAAAGATAATGTCCCACATATACATATTATATACAACATGGGCATACTGTCAGAAACCATGTGTCGATATAAATATTATCTACAAAGCATTCCCTTCCCGAACCTAAGAGTACAAGGATAACACTAGGCTCTACTACGATAACTACATCTATCCAGCCTTCTGCATCTATTGATCTCTAAGGTACTCTTCATTAATAGCATGATCCTGACCACATTGTTGATGACCACCCAAAAAGATGTGGTGACCCACGAGGTGAGACCCATGTCCCAGCAAGAGATATAACTCTCAACCGATAGTTATTTCTTACAGAAAGTGTTATTATTAAATAGGATGAGCAGAATTAGGTAATCAGTTTAAACAGATAGTACAAGTTAAGCCAGATAAGTAACTGAAATAGATAAAACATAACTAGCACAGTAAATGGAGAAACAATTCCCACTATACATTTGATTTCTCTTACCTCATTATATAACAAATAAATAGTGTATCAAACAAGTCAAGGGTTAACATCATATGTGAATCATGTTTAACCATAAATAGATGTATTATATGACTGTATTATGTCTTTTATTAAGCCCTGAGGAGTTGAGGTATACCACTCAACTCTAAATGACCATCGCTAAGTCGATATTAGTTCTGTACAAGATCTAGGAGAGTTGGACTCCTATGATCTCATTTGCCCTAGATCAGTACAAGCCCCCCGCAGCAACATATAAGTCTAGACACAAAATAGCCTAGTTCGTCCTTGGTATATAGGTCATGGGACTAGTGAACCAAGATATACAAAACCCTATCAATTGTGGTACAACCGCAGTTATCCTCATCACACCATATATTCAATATCTGAGATACGACTGCAGTCGTTCTCCAGCTGAGGTATGACCGCATCCATCCTCAAAAACATTGGTATCTAGATGACAAGGACACACAGTCTCAAGCACCCTACATACTCAACAATATGTGCTTTGAGTTTTCCCTTAGGAATACTCATTTCACCATCCAGCATGTTCTGACACTGGAATGGATCTATTGCACAAGGCATTACATTATTAAGATTTCATTTGTTTTTTTAAGTGATTTTAAGGTTGCATCAATCAAGTTATGTACAAACCCTAGAAGAGTTCTACAAACACAAGGATAAATTACAACCTTAGAAGATATAAAATGTATAAGGTATAAATTTTATCACACCACCACATGGTACTATTCCATTGCTACACATGTATCCATGCTCAACACAACAATTCATACCATCACAAGATCAATCCTTGTCATGTCATGAAGAGGATAACACCTCAATCAGGGTAACCAGCCTTGTCTAAGGTCATAAGATCGTTCACATTGTTCCATGCAAGAACATCATCATCTTTCCATGCCTCATCAAGGCTCGTCATACCACCACCTTACGTGTAATACTCTTAACAGTGCATTTAAGAGTTATAATACTCATACACCAGAATAAAAAAATCAGGGTTACAAAACATTAGGAGAGATAATACATATCATAATCATACTAATCACCCAAGAGAGCCTATTATTATCACCATGTACTTAAATTAGGGTTAAACTCAACAAGGTACCCAAATTAGGGTTTCAAATAAGCAATTAGAAGTAAACCCTAGTTTCTTATTGATGGAGCTTCCACTTACGTGGAATTGCGTGCACCACTAAAAATCCTAAAGATGGTAAGTCTTTAAGTTTAGCCTTGCTTATACTAGATTGAGAACTCCACCCATGTATGCTAAGATACGTGGAAGTCTTATCGTGGTATAGTTAAGGGTCGAATCCACGGGACAATGGTCTTGTTGTGAGCAACAATGAAAAACGTTAGAACTTCACTTAATCTCTTAATAGTAGGTACTTAGATCGAAAGGTTGGTTTGGTTGATTTAAACTAAGAGCATGTAAAGTAAAGCAAGCAAGTAAATTTAAAGATGCTAAACAATGATAGGAAGTCACTAGGGTGTGATCGGTTTTCACTGCCACTACACATGGATCAAGACATGCAAAATAAAACATAACATGCATCAAGAGTTTAGTCAATTAGTATCTTTGTAGGCTTAGTTTCCTTTCGGAGAACTAACTACGAGAAGTGCGGGAATGTTGCAAAGTCAGCCATTCCCGAACGAATGGTCAACTACTTTGCATCATTCCCTTCGCAAAGTGTGTTCCTCGACTCATCAAGGTTGTACTTTCATACGTCAATTGATTCCATTTCATAGTATGAAAGTACAATGATGGGAGTGAGTTTACTCCACTTCTTGAAAGACAATCCTAGATACCGAAACAGATGCATGGTGGATACATGCACCAAGAACCAACATTCAAATGAGTTTCGAATCTAGTAGTACAAACGTAGACAATTCATACTAAAAGATAAAAGATAACACAACTTGGTGATCAAGCAACAAGCATTCATTAAATGTTTGATGTTGAAATGAAAAGATAGTATCTCTATATTGCAAACTATGGATTACATTACATGAGATGAAAACATGGGTAGCGGGGCTACTCCCCGCACCCCAGTGAGAGAGACTACTCGCTCATAGCTAGGACAAGGAAGGAGGAAAGAAGAGAGAGAAAGAGTGTCATCCCCACAAAGGAGAGAGGAAAGTCAACCCCTTGGAGAGAGAGAAAGACGATCTTCTAGCTTCACAGGTTGCTTGGTGATGAGGTCCTCTCTTCCCACCTTCCTTGGCGAAGAGAGAGAAAGTAGCTACAAGATGGAGTTTGGATCTCAGACCGGCAACTTTTGGGCAGAGGATGGAAGTTGGATTTGCTCTGGAGTGATAGAGGCAGCCTCTTGACGTCTGAAAACCTTTTTTTTAGGACCCTTGGGGTCTTATTTATAGGCCTTAAGTGAAGTCCAAACGGTTTGGTCAGTTTTGGATCCAAACGGTTTGGTCAGTTTTGGATCCAAACGGTTTTGAAGACCGTTTGGACCCTAAGACCGTTTGGACCTCAAGACCGCTTGGACCTCAAGACCGTTTGGACCTCAAGACCGTTTGGACCTTAAGACTGTTTGGACCTCGAGACCGTTTGGCTTCATGCGGTCTTGGGACCGTGTGACTCCATGCAGTCTCGGGACCGATTGGCTTCATGCGGTCTTGGGACCGTGTGACTCCATGCGGTCTCGGGACCGATTGGCTTCATGCGGTCTTGGGACCGTGTGACTCCATGCGGTCTCGGGACCGATTGGCTTCATACGGTCTTGGGACCGTGTGACTCCATGCGGTCTCGGGACCGATTGGCTTCATGCGGTATTGGGACTGTGTGACTCCATGCGGTCTCGAGACCGATTGGCTTCATGCGGTCTTGGGACCGTGTGACTCCATGCGGTCTCCGGACCGATTGGCTTCATGCGGTCTTGGGACCGTGTGACTCCAGGAGGTCTCAGGACCGATTGGATTCATGCGGTCTTGGGACCGTGTGAGTCCATGCGGTCTTGGGCCGGTTGAGTCTTTTATGATTTTTTTGTGTCTTTTTCTGCAAGTAAAAAGGGGAAAAGTTAGTCTAATAGTATATTTGCAATAAGAGGGGATATTTAGGGATTATGTCTAATTTTAATTGAGAAAGAGTGTGGAAAACTGAAGAAAAGACTAAGATAACATCCAAAAATTGGAGGTTATCACCCCCCCTAACTTAGAGTCTAGCTTGTCCTCAAGTTAGATAGAGCTGAAGCATGTAATGGCGAGGCGATTTTATTTAGTTAAGATTTCCATACTCTTGCTTCAATTTTCAACCTGAGTTCTCCTAAGGTCATATCGGGTCTTATTGCTTGCCTTGACTCTTTCAGGTTTTGAGAGTTGCTTGGGTCTCAGGTTCCTTCCGTACCTCGTAGCTTGCCTCGGGACCACTTTTTATTTTGTGCATGTTGTTGACATTAATCAACTTTATACCTCTCTAAAGAACCTACTGGAAGATAGAGTGGGTATGAGGGTTGGCTAAAGGCTTGAAGTGTAACTCCCCCTTCAAGTGGGGAAGGGGTTGTTTATGCTTTTAGAATCTCACTACCGGGCATGACACATCTGCCTTTGTGAGGGCATCTGAATGTACCGGCCAGGTGAATCCTTTATAAGCCTTTCATATATTTAGATACCTTAGGGTTTCACTATCGGGCACGACACATCTGCCTTCGTGAGGGAAGCTGAATGTGCCGGCCGGGTGAGACCTTCATCGGTTCTTTATATAGATCCTTATTTATTGCACAACTCTCATAATTTTATTCAACTCTCTGGCTTTTATTCGTAGACTCGCAGGCTTAGGGTGTGGGGGTTTTTTGGGAAATTGTTTTGGGCGGCCAAGCCTCTTTTATTTGAAGAGAGGAAAGTTGTTCTTAGAGTTTTTCAACATGCACTTATTTGGTTTCTTCTTTTTTTTGTGGTCCACTTGCAAGACTTCTTGATTTGGAAGTTGCCTAATGCCCCTCTCATCCTTGAGAGCTTGGCTTATTTCTTCCTTGATATTGACCTGTGGAGAGTCAGATGTAGAAGTGAAAAAAGCATGAAAATCGACAGTGGAGAGACATTATTAAGTTGTCATTATATGTCTAAGTGCTATTTACTTTTGAGGACTAACATGATTCTAAAGTTAGCTGAGGGTGACTTTATTCCAAAGATTTATTATCAGATGAATTATTAAAAATGAAAGCTAAATGTGTAAAGGAAACTAAGAAAATTTGTACAAAAAAAGAAGGAGAAGATGGAAAAAGAGGGATATAGAAATGATACCTCGCCCTTATCTAATGTACCCCCCCTAACTTATCACTCACTCTGTCCTCAGAGTGTCAAAGTGATAGGTTGAGAAGTACGATGACAAGGGCGTCAGGCTAAGTTAATCCTGAGTTTTCCCCTGGTGTTCGGAGTAGATTAGCTGCAAACTTTCCGCGTAGAGCATGGTAATCCACGTCAGTCATATCCTCTACTGGTCTTTGAAGGACCATGATGGTGTACATCCAGTAGAGGACGTGGAAGCCACAGTCATTTGATTCCCGAATTTGTTGGGGACAGTTGTGGTTGAAGGATGGGCGATGAATATGTTCTTTGTCGTAAGCCCTTGTGTGCTGACTTAAAAAAGTGATTAATTTGTCTGTGCATTCCTTCGCCACTACCTCCATGGGCGTCTTTGGTGTCACGACATAATTCTTCTGTCGGGGATTGAACTGGCTGTCAGAACTGTTATAGATGGTAGTTGTTCCTTCGAGTAGGTTTGTTGCCAGAAGCATCCAGTGCTCATGATAAAGGAAGGGTAGCATGATAAACTTCGGTGTTGTGTGTTGTAGGAAGGAGATTAGCGCTTCAGTTGTTCCAAAGTTCTTTAGCTTTAAAAGATCATCCTTCATGTACGGGGACGCCATATATGTTGTAGGGTGATTTTAGCCGAGGAGAAATTGATAAGCGGCCATTAAGCTTACGGAGAGAGAGTCTTTGAACTGTATAGTCTCTCGAAGCATGTCTGCCATGATTAGAATATCACCAGACATGAATATGAGTTCATCCTTCTCGATGGAAAGCCTCGACATGATGAGACGTAGTTCAATGTCGGAGAGACCATTGCAAGCACTAAGGTCGAAGTCTGGGAAAGTTGGTTCTATGGAAGATAGGGGCACCATTTGTGATGGCGATCTCCTAATGGTTGCCCCTGACAAAAGATCTATGTCTCTTTTTCTTTGCTCGGGAACTATGGCTGGCTCCTTGGTTTTCTCCAATTCTTTCAAAGTTTGTCTGAAAGGTCGCCTCTGCGGACGTTGGATTGCTGAAAAAAAGTAACGGGGGACGTCATCTGGTGCCATTGTCGGGTCCTTGAAGAACCTTCTATCACAAATGAGCTCCATGGCGTAACGCCCTCGCAAGGAGTGAAAATCTTCAGCAACTAGATCAGTGAAGGGGATTTCTTGGTTTAGCACTTGAATGTGACGGATGGTGCAAAAAGCGCAGTCCCCAGATCCCTCAGCAGCTTGGACTTGTGGGTTAATTATTTGGAACCAGGGTTGGCTCCAGTCTTGACGGAGGGACGGGCGTGCAGCCCAAATTAACTTAAGAAGCCGGAAGGGTATACATCTCACTTCTCCTACTGCTTCACCAACAAAATTTATTGTACCGGCAGGTATCTCAGTGGTGCAAAAATTATATACCTTGGCGTCCCAAGCCTCGGTGTCTACAATCATAAATAACCAGTGATCGGAAACTTGAAATGGCACGGTAAGATAACGTGCCCATCGTGCTAAACCAGCACGCAGCCGCTCTATTGACTTTGCTCATATATCTTTGTATAACAAGCCTATAGACAGAGCAGGTGAGGCGTTAAAAATTGGTTGATGCCTCTTTGAGCTTCTGTAAACTTCTATACAGTTGGCAAGTAGGACACGGAAGATTTCCATTGGCATCGTGGACCGTGGTCGCATGATGTTGCGGAAATCTTCTCGTGTCAACTTGCGCTTAGTCTTTGTGTTGTGGTAGATGATGTCTCCCCCCTCTTTGGCATCGTTGACAATAGTGTTCAGGATAAAGATGTCCTGAGCATCTAGTGTAGAGATGGCTCCCATATCTAAGTCATGCATCTTATGTGGTAGAGGTGGTGGCGGGGGGAGCTCCTGCGGAGGGGGTGAAGAAGTTTGTTCCAAAACTACTGCATAGCCTTGCAGATTGTCATCCGAGTCAGAAGCAGAATCGAATTCTTCATATGTATCTAAACACACTCATTTTGACTCTTCCTGGTCTTGGGGGAAAGGCACTGATTTGTCAAGTGCGGAAAAAGGTTGAGTGGCTGTTTCTGGTGGGCTTGCGTTGGTTCCTAATATACATTGGTGGAACTCCGCAAAAGCCGCATCTTTAGCAGACTCCCCTATGGATCCCAAAGTAGAGTAGTCAAGGAATTGGTCCCCATATGATATGTTTACATTTTCGTTGTGAGTGGGGGACTTGGGATGATATCCACCATCTTGGTGGCCTTTGTTATATCCTTTCTGAGAAGGTTCTGCTGCTTGGCCTGGGTCCTCTCCATCATCAGATTTTTCACCTGAGGAGGTGGTATCGTTGTTAGAATCGGCTGAGGAGTCGGAGTCTTCTTCGTCGTCATTATCACCATCTTTGTCAGCCGCTACTTTTTTTTGCTAGTTTCTTGTGTTCGGTCTTTTTGCACCGCCGATGGATGGTTTGTAACTCGTCAAATGCCACTTGCACATGCTCGTGTGTTTCGAGCAGTGTATTGTGTGTTTCTTTGAGATCGTTGTATCGGCCTTCGGCAGAGAGGAGTCGTGCAGTAAGATCTATTACTATAGCACGTAGTTGTTGGATTTCATTGTTTGTTGACTCCTCTTGGCGATTGTTGAGGTATGTGAGGGTGCTGCTGATGTTGTCCAAGCGCGTGCTAAGAGCTGTTTGTTGCTGCTTGAGCTCGCGGAGAGTCTCAGGCAGAGGTTGAGTCTGCGTAGAGATCTCATCAACTTGCTTAGCCATCACTTCTTGCTGGCATTTTGCTCCAAGGACCAGCTCGGGCAAGTTGTTGTAGTGGTTATTGATGTGATCCACTTGCCTAGCCACTTCATCTTGTCATTGCTGAAAACATTGGAGGATGCTTGGCAAGGCACAGTTCTGTTCGTCGATCATGGCAACCTATTTAGATAATCACTGCACACAAGAAAAAATGGAATGCATAATGTTAGAAGGATCGGTGATGAGGTTTCGGATGACATCAAATTGACGTCTGAATTCCTCACTGATATTGGAAAAGGGGACCCCAGAAGCGGAAGGGTGGGGTGGCTGGGGTCTGTGTGGGAGGGTTGTAGTGTCTTACGGAAGAGACACTGTTGATGGTTCCGCGAACTGCGTGGTGACTATGGATGGGGTCACCAACGGTGTCGGGGTGGTGGTGGATGGGAAAGGTGAAGGTACCTCTGGTGAAAATGGAGGGAGTGATAGTGTTGGGGGAGAGACTGTGGAGGTGGAGGGGAAGGTGGTAAAGTCGGGCGTAGGAGTGGAGAAGGGGATGCCCGAAGGGAAAAAGGGTGAAGAGGAGGATGCGGGTGGTGGTCTAGTTGTGGGGAAAAAAGGAAGAGTGGTGGATGTTGGAAAGGTGGAGGGTGGCGAGGTGGTGGTGGTAAGCTCAGCATTTAGACTCATAATGAAGGAGTCTAGAGATGAGGTGGTGATTTGATCTTCGGGGAGGGGTTTTTCTTCTGGATGCGGTTTGGATGTCGGTGTCCCCGACAGTTGTTGATTCTGCGAAAGTCTTGTGGATTGTCGTTTCACAGGAATTTTTGTTATCCTAGTTGTGGGGGCATTGATGCTAAGTTCTATCTGCCCCACCTTTACTTTTTTTGTTGGTGCTTTGACCGTAGCTATGAGTTTTATAAGCTCCTCGTCAGTGAAGAGGAGCTTTTCCTTGTCGTAATCTGCAAGCTCCGGGAGCGGTAGCAGGGTTCTAGAGGATTTGAATGTAGGGTAGAAAATGTAGAATAACTTTGCATCCTTCTCTTTGATGATGTAGGAGTTTTTCAAAGTTTGTTCATTTGTTAGGATGTCGCCCTTTATCTGCGTGCATCTTGGTAGAGGTCTTTCCATCTTGAGGTATTTGGTGATGGATGTGACATGACCCCCCCCATGCAAATTTCCTTCCCCAGGGCATAAGCGGATAGTTTCTGGATCATTTGACGTCCAATGTTGACTGGCATCCCATGTAGAATTGACCAGAGAACAAAGAGATCCGAAATTGTAACATCCCTGACCTGGGTTATGAGTTAACCCTAGGTTTTTTGCCTAAATATGTAATTAAATCTTTGTGATTAACTCTGAGCATGTAATTAAGCTTCTCAGAAACGTATATTTCAGTATTTGCTCCTTTTTATTTAAAGTTGTAGCATTGTTTTGATATACAGGGACCTATGTGCAATTTACCCAGTTGAAAGGGTTAGCTTACAATTTGCACATGATGAGATGTTCCTCTGATGTTGAGACATCATGAGAATCTCTTTGGCAAAGTTTGAGGGATTTCCCAAGCTAGAGCACCAAGGTGCAGCTGTGGAAGCAATCCCAGGGCTTGAAACCCTAATTTGGGGTAAAATGCAATTTACCCAAATAAAGGGATGCAATTTGTAAAGAATGTCATCTAAAGTATCTTTTTAGACTCTTGCCATCATTTAGAGAAGAAATGATGAGGAATTCACCTCAATTGAGTTATCAAGTTAAGAAATAGGCTTTGTGATTGAATAATCAGGGTACATGTGCAATATCCCTTTAAGTATGAACTTTATTATTAGATTGTTCTTCCTTGCCTTCTTTTCTATAACTTAATATAAGGTTTGTCCTTAGAATAAAGAGGAAGGGACGAGCAAGTAATAAAGGAAGGACTTAGTTGGAATTAAGGGAAACTTATGAACTAATGTTGAAAATCCTACCCCATGTATATAAGCCTCCTTCCCTTAGTTGCAAGGGAACTTACCCTTCGTTCCTTTACTATTTCATTTCACCAAAGACGACCAAGGACTGCCTTGGAGCTAAGGAGGACGAACAAGGGGTGCAAGGTAGGTTTAAACCCCTCTTCTTGCCTAATTCCATGGTTAGAATTCGAATTCAAGGTTAGCTTCATGGCTAATTCTCGAAACCCTATCTTTCTAGCCGTCTCTTTTCATCCTTCCTTGGAGTTTTCACCTTGGCCAACCTGTGGGAACTCAAGGACGCCATTAGAGCTTGGAGCTTGAAAGCTTGGAGCTCAAGAAGCAAGCTTTAGGCGGGTTTTATAACTCTAAACCTATGCTTTACTATGTGCATCTTTATATGCGATTTGATGATAGCTCTTAGTATTTCCCTACTTTTCCCTGCTATTTTGCAAGCAAACCCGTGGGATATCTGTACTGTTCTTGAGCTAGAAGATGAAGGCGTGATTTCCAAGAAAAACCCACCGCTTTTCTTTTCCTTAAACGGTCCTAACAGTTTGCTCTCTCGGACTCAAGACCGCGAGGTGAGCAAACGGTCTCGAGATCGTGAGAGGGCTCGCGGTCTCAAGACCGTTTGGCCCCGTTGACCGAGCGTGGACCGTATAAGAAATCTGTTCCTAATTATATAGGCTAATTACCCTCAAAATTTGGGAGACTAACTCCAAAGGAATCGGGAGATATGACCTTTTTAAGTCACAACTTTAAATGAATTAACTGCTGATTTTCAAACGGTCTGAAATTTGCCTTTTTGGGCAAACGGTCTCAAGACCGTGAAAGGTCGTTGACTAAGCGTTGACCCCATGAGATTACTGTTCAAAATTATGTTAATTAACAACTCACCAAGTTTTATGGTCTAATTCCAAACGGGCTAAGAGTTGAAGGGTGAATACTAGGGCTAACCCTAGATAAAATCAGTACTGAAATTATGGTGACCTAATTAGGGTTTTTAGGGTTGATTGACCTAAACGGTCTCAAGACCATTTGGGGGTCACCAAACGGACTCAAGACCGTGAGGGCAATCAACCAAGACCGTTTGAAGGTCTAGGGTTGAGTGATTTGACCAATTGAGGACCCAATTGCAAATAAGTTATCAATTTAATCAAAATTCTGTTTTGTGGTTCAATCATGGTTCAACCCCTATCAAATCACCTTAGACTTTGATGAAATCTTGGGCAAACGGTCTCAAGACCATGTGGGGTCCACCCACATGATCTCAAGACCGTTTGGGCCAAGTTTGGGCCCAATTGGAGCTCAATTGAAGGGTTCAACTTTGTGTTGATGCACACTGTTGAGTGTTGATGGGTGAACATTGATAGACCCTAATTGAATCGATTTCAACTATAATTGGTTAACCATTATGGGTCAATTGAATGACCAAGTGATCAAGCATAACCTTAATTGACTAAACCCATAAGTGGTCAACATAGCTTTGACCATTTGAGGGCTTCAACATGGGTTGACATTATCGGTTGCATCTTTGAGCCCTGTTGAAGGACCAAGCGGCTGAGACCATGAGGGGGCTCACGGTCTCAAGACCATGAGGGGGCTCACGGTCTCAAGACCATGAGGGGGCTCACGGTCTCAAGACCATGAGGGGGCTCACGATCTCAAGTCCATGAGGGGGCTCACGGTCTCAAGTCCATGAGGGGGCTCACGGTCTCAAGTCCATGAGGGGGCTCACGGTCTCAATTCCATGAGGGGGCTCACGATCTCAAGTCCATGAGGGGGCTCACGATCTCAAGTCCATGAGGGGGCTCACGGTCTCAAGACCATGAGGGGGCTCACGGTCTCAAGACCATGAGGGGGCTCACGGTCTCAAGTCCATGAGGGGGCTCACGATCTCAAGACCATGAGGGGGCTCACGATCTCAAGACCATGAGGGGGCTCACGGTCTCAAGACCATGAAGAGGCTCACGGTCTTGAAGCCTAAGGGGGCTCGCGGTCTTGGAGCTAGAAAGAGGCTCGCGGTCTTGGAGGGTCAAAGTGGGAAAACGGTCAACACTTTCAACCAATCTCAACCCAATTGATGATTAATGATTGAAATCAATCAATGTGATTCAAGGTTGACCTCATTCAATCATTTGATGATGTAAATGGTTCAATGTTGCCCAAATCAAACCCTAATGATAATCTAGGATAGTAAGAGGTTATTTGACTAAGGTTTTTGACCATGATGATGATCAATGGGGTGAATTACCAAAATACCCTGAAGGGTCACTTCAGTTATACCTTGCTCAATTCAAACCCTAATTACATGAGAATGATGTTTTTAGTCATAATGACTCTATCCAACTTGATCTAGTGTAATGTTACCATCAACCATTAGTATGATGAAAGAGAGAGTACTCTAGAGAGAGAAAGTAACCTAGAGAGAGAAAGTAACTCTAATCACATAATGGTGATGCTTTTGGCTATGTTAGCCTATGATGACTCAATCTAACCTGTTTTAGGGTGATGTTGACATCACCTAACATTATGATGAGAGAGAAAGTACTTCTAGAGAGAGAAAGTACCCTTTTTAAGTGGAAACTCAAGTAAAGCATCTCCAATGCACATAAGTGAGCATAATTAGGGTATGGTCCACCTGTGTGAGATCATAGAAACCCTAATTATGATAAATGATGAACCTTTAACTAATCCAAGAGCATCAATGAAGATGTTACTCATACATGATGATGTTATGAGTTTAATTCACCTTGATGTGAATAGTAAACCCTAATTCAAGGGTGATGACATGTAATGTGAATGGTAAACCCTAATTCAAGGGTGATGACATGTAATGTGAATAGTAAACCCTAATTCAAGGGTAATGGCATGCTTTTGAGCAATAAACTCTTTTTGATTTAAATTAAAGATTTAAATCTTATGACAAGAGTGGGAAGTACATTCCTTATTGTCGCATTATCTTTATCAGATGTATTAACCATGCAGGTTCTGATATGAAGGTAATCATATCCAGGTATGGATGTTGATGTTATATTCATTAAAGGCATGTTGTTAGCCTTATGAATAAGTAAAGTAATCTGATGCCTTGCCAGTGGCATCCTATGCTGATAATGGGCTATGAGAGCCATAAATACCATCAAGGTCATGCCTTAGAGATGACTTGTGATGAGGATAATGAGAAATGATGATTGATATGAGTTAGGACTGTTACATTTAGTATTCTTCTTTTATAGCTGCTATACTACTGTTATTGTTTGAAGAACAATGTATGCTGTTAAAGAATACTGAATGTACCTAACTAATCAAGTATAATGTAGAGCCCTGATCATAGATCCATCATTGTCAGAAATTAAGTGATGGTGAAACAGGTTTTCCTTAGGGAACTCCTGGAGCACATACTTCTGAGTATGTGGGGTACATGGATGTGTAGAACCTTACATCCTAGTGTAGGAAAGTGATGTAGATGTGTAATCCATCCATCCTTCACTATAGTTCCATACTGTATCAGTGGTAGGTAAACATGAAACCTCCTGATGACGAAGATAGCACAGATATCCGTATCAGTGGTAGGTAAATATGAAACCTCCTGATGACGAAGAGAGTACAGAACGCCACTGTGACTCTAGAATAGCGAAGGACCAGTTTACCCTGGTGAGCTATAGTAGTAGAGACATGAGATGTCCTACAAGTGATCCTCTTACTGACTGAGGAAGGTGAAGGTCATGAGAATCCGGCTCTCTTAATGACCTATGTATGATACTGATGTGGCTTCTCAGCGATCAGTTGGAGTATGAGTGGTAAGCCTCATCTCCACAGGGCATAATGTTGTTTGTAAAACATAATCAACCATGTAGTATAACTTGTTAGAGATGACTCCAAGTTAGTTGATTGATGTTACATGGCAATAATGTTGATATTCTCCATATCTCCTAATTTGTAGAGATCTTGTTATATCTGCAACTGTTATAGAATGCTTTGAAGGCTTTACTGTTTAAAATAATCTTTGATGTTATAATAAAGCTTCTGGCGAAGAGTTATAACTCTCGCTGGGACAATTATGTATAATTGTCTCACCCCGTAGACTTCAACTTTTTAGGTGGACGTCGGAGACGAAGAAACCAGCCTACAGGTGATCAGTCTCAGCAGCAGCAGCACCAGGGGCAGCAGTAATCTCAGGTGGAGATTTGTCCTGCCATGTGGTGTAGTTAGAGTCAGTCCTATGTGTCCTCTGTACTCTCAGGTCTTGGAGTCTTGTGTTATGTGATCTTGAGATTTTGTATCTTGATGTATATAATTACTCAAGAAGTAATTATCCTGAGATGTAAACAGTTACCTCTCTTTATGAAAGGAGTTTTTATGGATACAAGTTCTTATCTCGAAAAGTTTTAATTTCCCGTGATTTTTGTCTTCCGCTGATTACCGATTCGCTTCCGCTAAGTTTTAATCGTGTTTATGTCATGGTTTGGAGATCAGAGCCCACAGAAATTATGACATTCCCTCCTTCTATCCTGGGGAAGAGTGCGCCTGTGAGAATTTTATGTAAAGTGTGCACTAATCCGGATTGTATGTTTGATGCCTTGCATGTCTTTGCATCGTAGGTGGGGAGCTCTGTCAGGGATTTCCAAAAGTTATGCCTGTTGAAACTAGTATTCTCTATTCCCACAGCTTTGGCTTTGTTGATCTGCTCCTAGATGTCTATAAAGATTTCATTCAACATATTTTCTGTTATGACAACCTTGCTACCGAAGAGTTTGGTGACCAGCCTACGGTCACCTCCATCCTGTGATCTATCCATAATTTCGACAGGCTCTTTGTTAAGAAAAGTGAAGAATTCAGTTGTAGGTTCGGTGTAGGAGATCTCAGGTACCAAACACAGCCTTGCAAGATTGCCATTGTCGAGCATGGTGAAAATTCGGTCGTGGATCCCCATCTTAAGCAGTACGTTGGAGCAGACGTACTTTGTAGGTTTTAGGATTTTATCGGTGGAGAGAACGGTGTGTATGTAGAGGTTTTCTGGTGGTGGCGTTGTGGTGGTGATGGGAGGGAAAGAAGGAACAGTGATGATTGTGGGAGCGGCAGCGGAGGTGGTGGTTGGTGGAATGTTTCCTGCCAGGGTTTGCTCCCTTGTAGTGATGGGCCGGACATGTTTTCTTGCTCATTTCTTTGAGGGTTGTCCGGTTGCGGTTTCCTAGAACTTTCATTTCCCCTTTGATTTTTCAGGTGGGGATTCTTCCTCAGGGTTTGGCTCGTATTCAGAGCCTTCATCACTAGAGGAGATTTCTATTTCTTCTTCAGGCTCCTCAGCTAGGCATTTATTGAGGCGATTGATTTCACACAGGATATCTATGATTTTGACCTTTAGTGGGGCATGTCCAGTCTTGTTGTAGTTATCTATGATCTTTTAGAGTTTGGTCCAGTCTTCTATCAATTGCTCCTTTGTCCAAAATGGAGCGTCTTCAGTTCTTGTGGCTTCCTTAGTTGGTGATGTCATTTCTGAAAAATGGAAAATCATGAGTAAGAACAACATGCTTAGAGAAAAAATTGGATTTTATTTGTGTTTATGTGGTTTTATATTTTAACGAAACTTAAGTGATTGTGGAAGGACAAACGGTTTCAGGACCGTTTGGTCCCAAACCCAAGCGGTTTCAGGACCGTTTGGTCCCAAACGGTTTCAGGACCGTTTGGTCCCAAACGGTTTGAAGACCGTTTGGTCCCAAACGGTTTCAGGACCGTTTAGTCCCAAACGGTTTCAGGACTGTTTGGTTCCAAATGGTTTCAGGACCGTTTGGTCCCAAATAGTTTGAAGACCGTTTGGTCCCAAACGGTTTCAGGACCGTTTGGTTCTAAACTGTTTCAGGACCGTTTGGTCACAAACGGTTTGAAGACTGTTTGTTCCCAAACGGTTTGAAGACCGTTTGGAAGGTGAAACGTCGGGGGGTGGCCAACAAAAGAGAGGCAGAACCGGCGGTGAAAACAAGGACGGTGGCGATAGAGACGATGGTGGCGATAGAAAAGGGGATCGTGGCGGTGCCATAGACGGCGGCAAAGGTGAAGATGATGGCGACGATTTGATAGAACAGGGATACGCGGCGGCGCAGCCGGCGTCGGTGATGGTGGTGTGCCAACCTTGTTGATGTGGATGAAAGTGACGGCGAGAGCGTCGGTAATGGGGGTGCAACCGCCATGGGGATGCACAGAACCTGAGAGGGATGGTCGGCGAGGAGAACCGGCATTGCAAGGTGCGCGGAAACGGGAGCAGAGAAGGAGCAAGAAGAGCCGTTCGCACAAGGGTTTAAGGAATGCTCGAGATTCCAAAGAGAGAAGAAGGAGGGGGAGGGTTTATATTTATAGGAAATGGGGGTTGACCTTACAAAAACCCTAGGTCAAACGGTTTAGCGACCGTTTGGACTCCAAACGGTTTCAAGACCGTTGGGAGGGTTAAGGTCGAACGGATTTTTATATTTTTATGTTTGTTTTGGTTATATGAATTTTTATATATTTTCAGAAGATAAACCTAAGGTAATTAAAAGAACGGAAAATAAAAGAAGATGCTCAAATCTTGGGTTGCCTCCCAAGTAGCGCCTAGGTTTTACGTCGCTGGCTCGACGAAGCTTTGATGTTGTTATGCTGATGTTGTGGCGTCTCTGATTTCAATGGTCTGTCTTGGAATTTTATCTGCTGGAGTGTAGTATTTTTTCAATCGATGGTCGTTGACCATCCTTTCTCCTCTGTTATCATCGACAATTATGACAGCTCCAGTTGGGTATATATGCTTGATGGTGAAGGGTCCGGACCATTTTGTGCGGAGTTTTCCGGGGAACAATTTGAGCTTGGAGTTGAAAAGGAGTACTTTGTCACCGATGGTGATGTCTTTCCTTTTAAGATGACCGTCGTGGCACATTTTGGTTTGTTCCTTATAGATCTTGGAACTTAGATAAGCGGTCATTCGGAGCTCCTGTAGCTTGAGTTGTTTATTTTCTCCGGCACTTTTAAGATCGAAATTCAGCTATTTGATGGCCCACCAAGCTTTGTGTTCCAGTTCCACTGGAAGATGACATGACTTACCGTATACCAAATGGAATGAGGTTGTCCTGATTGGTGTTTTATAGGCTATTTGGTAAGCCCAAAGGGCATCAGAAAGCTTGGTGGACCAGTCAGTGAGGCTTCTATTGACTGTTTTTTCTAGGATCGCCTTTAGCTGTCTATTTGATACCTCAACCTGACCAATGGTCTGTGGATGGTAAGGCGTTGCTACTTTATGATTGACTCTGTATTTTTTCAACAGGGCTTCAAAATTTCGTTCCAGAAAATGGGTCCCGCCATCTGATATGACAGTTCTGGGGACTCCAAATCTGGGGAAAATGATATCTTTAAACAATTTAATAAATGGTTTGGAATCGCTGGACACAGTGGGTATAGCTTCGACCCATTTTGAGACATAGTCCACCGCAACCAGGATGTAGGAGAAACCATAGGAAGAAGGAAAGGGGCCCATATAGTCTACCCCCCACACGTCGAAAAGTTCAATTTCTTGCCACATTGTGAGGGCTATTTCATTCCTTTTGGATATGCTGCCAGAAAATTGACATTTGTTGCAAGATTTCACAAAATCATAGGAGTCTTTTGCTATGGTTGGCCAGAAGAAGCCTGATTGCAGAACTTTTATAGCAATTTTCTTTGCACTCATGTGCCCCCCGTGGGGCCTGAATGGCAATGCACTAGGGCGGGGGTAATCTCTTCTTATGGTAAGCAGTGAAGGAAAAGTCCGTCTGCGCATAGGTGAAAAAGGTAAGGTTCATCCCAATAATATTGCTTTATATCGTGGAGGAATTTCCTTTTGTCGTGGTAGGAAGAAGAGGGGTGAATGATTCATGTAGCTAGATAATTGAAAATGTTCGCATACCAAGGAAATCCATGGGTAACCTTCATTAGTTGGTCGTCTGGAAGAGAGTCTCGGATAGGGATTTTATCTTCATCTTCAACTTCAATACGATTGAGATGGTCGGCTATGAAATTTTCCACTCCGCTTTTATCTTTAATTTCCAAATCGAATTCTTGAAGCATCAACACCCAGCGGATAAGTCTGGGTTTGGCATCTTGCTTCTGAATTAGGTATCGTATGGCGGAGTGGTCAGTGTAGACAATGACTTTGGATCCAATCAAATAGGAGCAGAATTTCTCGAACGTGTAGATGACAGCCAGGAACTCCTTCTCTATAGTAGTGTAGTTCTTCTGTGCTTCATCGAGCGTTTTAGATGCGTAGTAAATTACGTAAGGTTTCTTGTCGATCCGCTGTCCTAATACGGACCCTATGGCATAATCGCTAGCGTCGCACATGATTTCAAATGGTTGCGACCAATCTGGGGCTCTCAGTATAGGTGCGGAAATTAAAGCATTTTTTAGGGTTGAGAAACTTTGCAAGCATTCTTGGTTAAAAATGAACTCAGTGTCTTTGGTCAGGAGTTGGGTCATGGGTTTTGCTGTTTTTGAGAAATCCTTGATAAATCTTCTATAAAACCCAGCATGACCCAAGAAAGCCCGTACTCCTTTTATATCCTTTGGTGGCGACAACTTCGAGATAACATCGATTTTTGCCTTATCGACCTCAATCCCTCTGTCACTCACTCTATGCCCGAGAATGACACCTTCAGTTACTATGAAATGGCATTTTTCCCAATTCAGTATGAGGTTTGTTTCCTCACATCGTTGTAAAATTTGTTTAAGGTTGATTAGACAGTTATCGAAAGAATCTCCGTAAACTGAGAAATCATCCATGAACACTTCCATTATGGATTCTGTTAATCCTGCGAAAATGGCAGACATACACCTTTGGAATGTAGCGGGTGCGTTACACAACCCGAATGGCATTCTTCTAAAAGCATAGGTTCCAAATGGGCAGGTGAAGGTAGTTTTCTCTTGGTCTTCTGGGTGTATAGGGATTTGGTAGAACCCGAAATAACCATCTAGATAGCAGAAGTATTTCTGATGGGCTAAACATTCTAGGACTTCATCGAGAAAGGGCAGAGGGTAGTGATCTTTTCGCGTGGATTTTTTCAGTTTCCTATAGTCGATACACATCCTCCACCCCGTCATAGTCCTTGTCGGTACTAATTTGTTCTTATCGTTTAGCACAACAGTGGTTCCTCCCTTTTTAGGAACCACTTGGACGGGGCTGACCCATTGGGAGTCAGAGATAGGGTAGATTATGCCGGCTTTTAGTAATTTGAGGACTTCAAGGTGAACCACTTCTTTGATATTAGGGTTCAACTTCCTCTGATGTTCGTGTGATGGCTTTAATTCTTCGACCATGGGTAGTCTGTGCATGTACAGGGCTGGGTTTATACCCGTTAGGTTAGTTATCTTGTACCCAATGGCCTTTTTGTGTTTCTTCAGCTCATCAAGAAGTCTTGCTTCCTGGTTTTCTGTTAAGGTGGAACATATGATAACCGGGCATAATTTTTCCTCGTCCAAGAAGACATGTTTAAGTCCCATGGGTAGAGTCTTCATCTCAGGAGCCTTAGGTGGATCTGTTGCTTCTAAAATGGTGACAGCTTTGAGTTCCTCAAAGGTGGCTGTCGGTGCTTCTTTGACCTTCTCTAAGTGTTGCAGACACTACTAAACCAATTCATTTGCAGAGAATTTGACTTCTGGGTTGGTTAGAACATTCTCTAACTCGTCTGATGGCTCAGATATTTCTAATTGAGACATTTGATGTATTGCGTCTAGAAGAAAGACCTCCTCTTGAATGATGGGGCCTTTCATGCTGTTGAGAACTCGGAATTGAATTGCTTCTTTTCCGAGTCTTAGAATGATCGTGCCAGCTTCAACATCAATAAGCGCCCTAGCTGTGGCGAGGAAAGGTCTGCCAAAAATTATCGGGTATCTCATATCTTCCTTGATGTCCATGATGAAAAAGTCGCACGGGACATAGGCATCTTTGCCTATCCTAACTGGAATATTTTCAATAATTCCAAGAGGTGTGGTGATGGTAGAGTCAGCTAACTGGATTTTCATTGTTGTGGGCAACAAGTCGGTGAAACCTAATCGTTTGCACATGGAATAGGGAATAATGGATATGCTGGCCCCTAGGTCAGCTAATCCCTTTTTGTTTGATGCATTTCCAATACAACATTGAATTCCAAAAGAACCTGGGTCCTTCTTCTTCTTTGGCATTTTATTAAGGATAATATCGGAGGTGGTTTGGGCAAGTTTGAGTATTTCTTGTTCCTCAGTGATGTACTTCCTTGATAACAGAGTTTTGAGGTATTTAGCCCAAGCTGGGACCTCTGAGAGAGCATCGAGGAGCGGGATGTCGATGTAAAGTTTCTTCATCGCCTCCTTAAATTTTTGGAACCGGGTGTCCATTTTTGTCTCTCGTAATCTTCCTGGATATGGGATCCTTGGTTTATACTGCAAGATTTTTGGCTCTGTGGACACTTGTTCTGTTTCTTTGCCCTTTGCATTCTCTGTGGACTTCTCCGTTCCTAGCTTTGGGCTCTCATTTGGCATAAGGGCAGGTGTATCATCATCATCAAGAGTGATCCTTGTAGTTTCATGAAGGGTGCGTCTAGATCTCGTAGTAACAACATTCAACTGTTCAGGCCTATTCTGGCCATGTCTAGGGTTTAATTCAGGCTGCCCTGTAAATGTGCCTGCTGGAGGCTTCAGTTGTGCAGCAATTTGGGCTAGTTGAGCTTCTACTGCCTTTTTCTGAGCTTGTTGATTAGCGAGCATAGTTTGTTGGGATTGCAGTGTATGCCTTATCAAAGTCCATCTTCTGGTTGAGAAGAAGTATTTTTCTGAGGAAGTTGTTGTTGTCCTTGTTGTGGTTGTTGCGGAGGCAGCACTAACTGAGGTTGCTGCAACTGAGGGTGCAGTTGTGGGTGTAGAGGAGGATGAGTATACTGATAGTAGGCGGATGGATTCCTGGGGTAGTTGGATCTCGGGAAGTTATTTCTGGGGTTCCCTTGATTTTGATTGAATTTGCTTGGGAATCCAGGTGGCAACCTACTGGAGGATCCACCCTGCGTCTGGTGTTGCGTATTTGCGGTCTCAGCAGGGTTCCGTATTGAAATCCTGGGTGGTTCCTTGGTTGATCAGGATTATAATAAACTTGTCCGGGAATGGAATGAATAGAGTTGACTTGTTCCGACAATTGTTCTTTAGACTGGTCAATGATTGGTTCGTACTGGTTGTGGTGGTGGATGCATATCCATCATCACATTGTAAAGCAAACCGCATGAAAGAGTTGGATGATCAGATGCATGGCAGGCTTCACAGGTTCCTGTGGCAGCCTTGACCTGTTGAACCTGAGGATTTTTCTTCTTGTCAAATTTTACAAGAGAAGTTTCGAGAGCTTGTTGCTTATGAGCTATGGTTTTTAAGGCTTCAGCAATAGCCTTCATCTCCATTGATTCTTTGGCTTTATAGACCTTGAGGACTCCTTTTCCAGCTGATCGTCCCCAGTTGAACTGATTCTCAGCTCCAAGTGTGACTATTTTCCAGGCATCCTCGTAGTTCTTTCTCATAAAATTTCCTCCAGATCAGGAATCCATAAATTGCTTGATGTCATCACTCACTCCCCTATAGAATGTTCCTATTAATTGGTTTTGGGAGATGTCGTGATGAGGACACTTTTGCAGAAGCTCTTTGAACCTTTCCCATGCTTCCGCAAGTGATTCTCTGGGAAATTGGGCGAAGTGATTAATCTGCCCCCTAATCTCGTAAGTTAGTGAAGGGGGGAAGAACTTCTCCAGGAACTTTTCTTCCAGGGGAGCCCATGTCACGGAACCCGAATCCCAGTCCCATGAACCAAACGTATACCAAAGGCAAAATGCGGAAGCGTAAAGCTTAGCACACATGAACAGATAACAAGATAAAGGCACCAACATAATCTCAACAATCAACAATATCTATTAAGAAACATCTTTATATTACATGATTTGAATTACATGTTCAAGAGTCACTTTGTACAAGTCTGCTCATGTATACTATATCTGGATCTTACAACAAGTACACCTAGCATAGCTCACCAAGCCCTTCAACCTTCTAGCCATCTCTGAACCTAAAAACAACATACGAGAAATGGGTCAACACACGAGGTGTTGAGTATGGGGCCGAAAGATACACATATATATAAGCTTTGCATAATTTTGAAAAGATTTCAAGATTAAACGAACAAGAATAAACATGTTAATTGTTTAACAAATGCGAAATCATATTTTATGTCATTTCACTCCATTATACCAACAATATCAAACATGTTTAAGGCCTTTGACCAACTTCCCATCGGAAGGGTCTGTAAGGGTGCTCAAGCTTCGCTAACCCTTTTATACGAGAGGGACCTCACGGTCGTAACCAAGAGCCCTTTATCAACAATATTATAATGGAGTTCCAAATATATATGTGTTCAAGTTATAAAACAGACGAAGCAAACATCGAGTATGACATATCAATACTACATGGAAATATTTGAGAAAATAGACAAACAAGCATATAATATATGTCTTTTCAAGCAAGAAAGCGGTAGTCATATAACTAGATAAGGCCCATACCTGATTCAGAGATTCCTTACTTATCCTTCATCATCTAGCCACATGCCAAACCTGATTAATCAACAAGATTACATATATGCATTAGATTCTCATCATTAACCCTAATCAGATGCATTTTAGGGTTTGGCCAAGATGGGTTCCAAGTTGCTTATTGGTTCATTATATGATATTGTGCTGATCTAGAGGTCATCATGATGGTGTGGTTCAAGTTTCATATCCTTTCGAGGTTTCATGTGGACGTGACAAGATTTATGTCATTTATGTTCAAAATAGGTCATGAGACTCATAATAGAGAAATCAAGGTCAAAGATTATCAATTCAAGGGGACCAAGCATCAAGGATGGTCAAGATCAGCAACATAAAGACATATAGACATGCATAGGTTATGTCAATCCAACATTGGTTCAAGGTATAATCAAACATTCACATAGTAGGGGCATATACATGCATTAGATGTCAAAAAGAACCACTATAGCAAGGAGGATGCTAGGGCTGATACAGAGGTCAAGTAGAGACATATATTACTGCTTTGGGATTGATTAGACATTATTTCATCATTAAGTAGTTAGTTTATCAATTTAGGGAAAGGTACATCATTATAGTCTAATGTGGTCAAAATGTACAAAAGGAGTCATGTATAAGCATTAGGGTGACTATGACCTTCGTTTTGTTCAAGGGTGCATAAAAGGCACTGATTTAAGGATGGGGATAGATTGAGCATCAAGATCCAGTCATTAATAATAATCATGTGTTAAGCATAGTCAAAGTAGTCAAAGGTTACAACTTTAACAATATAAGGAAACTAGAAGAAGATTTAGGGTCTGGAAATAAGCTCATGTTGTAGGTCTTTTCGAGAGGATCAAAATGATATATTGGTTCATGTATTTTGGACTTAGGGTCTAAGAGTTATCATATTCATAGAATTGCTCTTGAAAAGGGGAAATATACCTTATGTTCCTTGGCTGGGCCTTGGCCGTCCATGAGTAATGGGCCTCAGGCCTTGCTGGTTCAAGCCCAAGCGGGCGTCTCCCCCTTCATCGCGATTCCCCTGTTCTTACGCAAGAACAGAGTGGAAACAGGGGATGACGCGCAGGTCTCCTCCAGCAACCACGACGCCTCCAGAAGCTCGGGGCAAGGCAAGGTCGGGTAGGCATGGTCTTGGGCGCGCTGTCGCGGCCCGTTTTCTTCTTCAAGGGCAAGTCCTTGTCGTGGGGGATTTGGCCTCCGGCTTGGCAGGTCGACCGCCCCAGCACTGGCCTTGCCTCATCGGCACTTTCCGCAGCTGCAAGAGGGTCGAGGCGGGGCTATGGATCTGGGTATCTCGGCCACCAGGGTTCGCCAATGTTGCTGGCCTCCAAGCAAAGATCGGGGGAGTAGCCACTAACCTTAGTTGCCCTTTTCTCCAGGCAGTGAGGAGAGGGGGAACGCGGCCCCTTGCCACCAGGCAGTGAGAGGGGAAACGCGGCTACGGGAAAGAAAAACCAATAATATGAACGAAGATTGATGAGAGGGGTTCACAAATATAGCCCGAGATCTAGGGTTTGAATCTCAAGCCGATGTGCGTTACTATTGCTCGTTTTGGAAAATAGGAGAAGGATTTCCAACCTGTGATATTTCCCAAAACGGAAGGGGGGGAGGGACAAGCAACTGGGCCCGGATTTTTATTTGGGCCCAAAAGGTTCCAAAATCCAAATAACATAATACATTAGGTGGAGGCATTCAAAAAGCCATATCTAATGATTTATAACCCCGATTTAGGTGATTTTTGGGCCACTAGATTTGTATTCGAGTCCTCTAGAACATGATACATGATTTGTGTCAAGGAGAGTTAATTGAAGTAGGTTCAACATATATATTAAGATGGTGACACATTGAAAAGTAAAACTTAGCTCAAAAAGGCCAATTAATGTCAAACATCTCAAATGATCATTGGTGCGTCTAAAAGGAAGTATAACCATACTCAAACTATGTAATTGATATTCAATTTTAGTATAAGTCACTTGATGAGAGAGAAAGAGTACAATAAAGGAGAGAGAAAATCAAGGTTGTCACATCCTTCCCTCCTTACAAGGAATTTCGTCCCCGAAATTCATCTACAACTATAGTTAAATGTCAAGTCAGGATCCATCGAGTCTGGTTATTCAACCATGGTTTTCAAAGCACTCCCCACAGTGGGATGTAGACATAGGCTATCATCAGGGCATTAGGGTTTTCCATCGCCTAGTATCCTTACATTAGGGTTTTTGTTCACATCTTCGTACGAGATCAAGGTGTATCCTCAACATCAATGCTTATCAATTCTCAAGCGAGCATGTGCGTGATCATGACCAAAAGGGACTATCATCGAGTGTGTATCTCATCTTCCCTTTAAATTTCATGCATGTTTTTGTTTTCCCCAAAATTTCCACCAACTCTAATCAATTATGTTCATTATTTTTCCATTTAAATATAAAATTAAGCAATTTATTCATCTTTTTATTTGATTTATTACCCCAAGAGAGTCATCATATCGCGTTGATATATTTTCATTTGGGTATGATATTAGGCATGTTTACCCTGATTATTCAAGCTAAGATCTTATGACATCATCATATCTAGATCATAATTACAAATCTATATCTTTCATGTATGGTATGATTTCATACTAGGTCTATCTCATGAGAGTGGCTCATTGCACATATATCAAGATTTTAACTTAAGTGAGATTCTTTCATGTATCGAATATCATCAACATTGAGGTTTTGAAACTTTCTCACTTGTATCAAGAAAGAGTTCCACAAGCTCAAGCCACTCAAGCTAAGACATATATATATCCAACAAGACTTACTAACAGTAACTTCTATCCATAACAAAAATTTCTACCCATTGGTGTTTTATAGAAACAAGGGTAACCACTAGATTCCTTTATATACAACTACTAACCCGAGTATGAGGCTCATCATAGATATCACTCAACTCATATACTTAGAAGTATTCTAGCTAGGGACTCATCATCAAGTATTTCATCATTCATATTATTCAATATTTCAAATATTTTGGAGTTTAGGTACTATAACCTTTTCCCGATACGGGTCAACTCATATCAACATGTCACAATATTCATATGTCCCATGCTAGAGGTCTTCCTTTGTAAAGAGATTGAGGCCCGTGTTGGTCTCGAACCATATATCATATCTCCACACATACAAGACTAGGTACAAGCAAGCATGTCAACCCACTAGCTATGTTTAGCACATCAACCAAGTGGTATGTATCATATAAGGTGCTAGGTCTAGCTAGGGCTGCATGGTCAAACTCATCTCATATCGTCAAACATACTTAACCTTCCTCAAACATCTTGGGTCCTATAAAACATCAACATCATCATCAATATCATAGTCATCATCTTAGTTTTCTAGGTTGTTCACTTGCCTAACCTATATCATGGCTCTAGACATCTCTAGAGACTATCACTATCATCTAAACTCTCATCTAGACTTGATGTTACATCTCTTTCTCTTAGGTTGCATGGAAACTCACTGCCTTTCTAAGTGTGGTAACATTTTTCATATGTACATATAATAATACTTGAAATATGTTTTCTCCAACGTTTAAACAGGCGATGAAAACCACCATACTCCATTCGAATAAAACCAAAACCAAAACGAGTTACCACACTCATTAGGCAGTCTAGTATCATGACACCTAGAGAACTAGCAAGAACATGGTGCACACTTGTGTAGACATCCTAAGCACATGTCGCGAGTCATGTCTAGGGAGGTAATTTACACAAGTCTACACCTAGTTCTAGAACATCTAGGTTCTAACCTAGAGGCTAAGTCAACCTAATCCATGAGGATATTTCATTAAGTTTCTAGGGTTGAGATGTAAAGTGAGTTTAGTTTGTGTTTCATGTGAGCAATGTTTGGTGTAGTTATTGTTCATGCTCTGATACCATCTGTCACGGAACCGGAATCCCAGTCCCATGAACCAAACGTATACCAAAGGCGAAATGCGGAAGCGTAAAGCTTAGCACACATGAACAGATAACAAGATAAAGGCACCAACATAATCTCAACAATCAACAATATATATTAAGAAACATCTTTATATTACATGATTTGAATTACATGTTCAAGAGTCACTTTGTACAAGTCTGCTCATGTATACTATATCTGGATCTTACAACATGTACACCTAGCATAGCTCACCAAGCCCTTCAACCTTCTAGCCATCTCTGAACCTAAAAACAACATACGAGAAATGGGTCAACACACGAGGTGTTGAGTATGGGGCCGAAAGATACACATATATATAAGCTTTGCATAATTTTGAAAAGATTTCAAGATTAAACGAACAAGAATAAACATGTTAATTGTTTAACAAATGCGAAATCATATTTTATTTCATTTCACTCCATTATACCAACAATATCAAACATGTTTAAGGCCTTTGACCAACTTCCCGTCGAAAGGGTCCGTAAGGGTGCTCAAGCTTAGCTAACACTTTTATACGATAGGGACCTCATGGTCGTAACCAAGAGCCCTTTATCAACAATATTATAATGGAGTTACAAATATATATGTGTTCAAGTTATAAAACAGACGAAGCAAACATCGAGTATGACATATCAATACTACATGGCAATATTTGAGAAAATAGACAAACAAGCATATAATATATGTCTTTTCAAGCAAGAAAGTGGTAGTCATATAACTAGATAAGGCCCATACCTGATTCAGAGATTCCTAACTTATCCTTCATCATCTAGCCACATGCCAAACCTGATTAATCAACAAGATTACATATATGCATTAGATTCTCATCATTAATCCTAATCAGATGCATTTTAGGGTTTGGCCAAGATGGGTTCCAAGTTGCTTATTGGTTCATTATATGATATTGTGCTGATCTAGAGGTCATCATGATGGTGTGGTTCAAGTTTCATATCCTTTCGAGGTTTCATGTGGACGTGACAAGATTTATGTCATTTATGTTCAAAATAGGTCATGAGACTCATAATTGAGAAATCAAGGTCAAAGATTATCAATTCAAGGGGACCAAGCATCAAGGATGGTCAAGATCAGCAACATAAAGACATAGAGACATGCATAGGTTATGTCAATCCAACATTGGTTCAAGGTATAATCAAACATTCACATAGTAGGGGCATATACATGCATTAGATGTCAAAAAGAACCACTATAGCAAGGAGGATGCTAGGGCTGATACAGAGGTCAAGTAGAGACATATATTACTGCTTTGGGGTTGATTAGACATTATTTCATCATTAAGTAGCTAGTTTATCAATTTAGGGCAAGGTACATCATTATAGTCTAACGTGGTCAAAATGTACAAAAGGAGTCATGTATAAGCATTAGGGTGAGTATGACCTTCGTTTAGTTCAAGGGTACATAAAAGGCACTGATTTAAGGATGGGGATAGATTGAGCATCAAGATCCAGTCATTAATAATAATCATGTGTTAAGCATAGTCAAAGTAGTCAAAGGTTACAACTTTAACAATATAAGGAAACTAGAAGAAGATTTAGGGTCTAGAAATAAGCTCATGTTGTAGGTCTTTTCGAGAGGATCAAAATGATATATTGGTTCATGTATTTTGGACTTAGGGTCTAAGAGTTATCATATTCATAGAATTGCTCTTGAAAAGGGGAAATATACCTTATGTTCCTTGGCTGGGCCTTGGCCGTCCATGAGTAATGGGCCTCAGGCCTTGCTAGTTCAAGCCCAAGCGGGCGTCTCCCCCTTCATCGTGATTCCCCTGTTCTTACGCAAGAACAGAGTGGAAACAGGGGATGACGCGTAGGTCTCCTCCAGCAACCACGACGCCTCCAGAAGCTCGGGGCAAGGCAAGGTCGGGTAGGCATGGTCTTGGGCGCGCTGTCGCGGCCCGTTTTCTTCTTCAAGGGAAAGTCCTTGTCGTGGGGGATTTGGCCTCCGGCTTGGCAGGTCGACCGCCCCAGCACTGGCCTTGCCTCATCGGCACTTTCCGCAGCTGCAAGAGGGTCGAGGCGGGGCTATGGATTTGGGTATCTCGGCCACCAGGGTTCGCCAATGTTGCTGGCCTCCAAGCAAAGATCGGGGGAGCAGCCACTAACCTTGGTTGCCCTTTTCGCCAGGCAGTGAGGAGAGGGGGAACGCGGCCCCTTGCCACCAGGAAGTGAGAGGGGAAACGCGGCTACGGGAAAGAAAAACCAATAATATGAATGAAGATTGATGAGAGGGGTTCACAAATATAGCCCGAGATCTAGGGTTTGAATCTCAAGCCGCTGTGTGTTACTATTGCTCGTTTTGGAAAATAGGAGAAGGATTTCCAACCTGTGATATTTCCCAAAATGGAAGGGGGGAGGGACAAGCAACTGGGCCCAGATTTGTATTTGGGCCCAAAAGGTTCCAAAATCCAAATAACATAATACATTAGGTGGAGGCATTCAAAAAGCCATATCTAATGATTTATAACCCCGATTTAGGTGATTTTTGGGCCACTAGATTTGTATTCGAGTCCTCTAGAACATGATACATGATTTGTGTCAAGGAGAGTTAATTGAAGTAGGTTCAACATATATATTAAGATGGTGACACATTGAAAAGTAGAACTTAGCTCAAAAAGGCCAATTAATGTCAAACATCTCAAATGACCATTGGTGCGTCTAAAAGGAAGTTTAACCATACTCAAAATATGTAATTGATATTCAATTTGAGTATAAGTCACTTGATGAGAGAGAAAGAGTACAATAAAGGAGAGAGAAAATCAAGGTTGTCACAGCCCATGTGGTGATTATTGGCTCCCTGTCAAGCGAGTTATACCAGCTTAGAGCTCTCCCAGATAGAGTGAAGTGAAACCGATGCAGCATTATTGCGTCGAAGGCAACTTCTGCCTATGGGACCAGTCGGCATAGTGCCTTGAACCTCTTCAGATGATCCATACAGTCATCTCCAGAACCTCCAGAGAATGAGATGCCCTGCATGATCTGAATCCATTGGGTTCGGATCTCAAAGTTGGGTATGTTGATGATCGGGGGTCGAACCGGATGGTTGTCTTCATAGTTCTTAGGGACAACATAGTCCCTCAACTGCTTGTTCCTTAGTTCTAACTGGGCAGCTTGGTTTTCTACCTCATTTTCGGCTCAGATTCAGGCATGTTCTTCCGCCCGGATCTCTACTTGAATCTGAGCACGCGTATCAGCGATGAGTTGTGCTCTTTGAGCGGCGATGGCAGCGTTGACCCTCTCTATAACTAGTGCAGCCTGACATTGATCTTCAGCCATTTGCTTGGCACTTTGGCGATTGAGTCTGATGCGGCGATGGAAGCTTCTCTCTACCTTCGAGTCGTACTCTGGATCAGGGGAGAATCTGTGGTTATGTGATGATTGCATACACATCTTCTACTGGAGTAGAGAAAAGAATACACCTTTTAGATGATGGCAGAGATGTAATGAATTCAAGAAGATATGGATTTAATGATTAAAAGAAAGTGTAAAACCCTAACCAACTAGCAAGATACTAAATGAAATTAAAATGTTCCATTGTCCCCAGCAGCGGCGCAAATTTTTGATGGAGCTTCCACTTACGTGGAATTGCGTGCACCACTAAAAATCCTAAAGATGGTAAGTCTTTAAGTTTAGCCTTGCTTATACTAGATTGAGAACTCCACCCACGTATGCTAAGATACGTGGAAGTCTTATCATAGTATAGTTAAGGGTCGAATCCACGGGACAACGGTCATGTTGTGAGCAACAAGATGAAAAACGTTAGAACTTCACTTAATCTCTTAATAGTAGGTACTTAGATCGAAAGGTTGGTTTGGTTGATTTAAACTAAGAGCATGTAAAGTAAAGTAAGCAAGTAAATTGAAAGATGTTATACAATGATAGGAAGTCACTAGGGTGTGATCGGTTTTCACCGCCACTACACATGGATCAAGACATGCAAAATAAAACATAACCTGCAACAAGCATTTAGTCAGTTAGTATCTTTGTAGGCTTAGTTTCCTTTCGGAGAACTAACTACAAGAAGTGCGGGAATTTTGCAAAGTCATCCATTCCCGAACGAATGGTCAACTACTTTGCATCATTCCCTTCGCAAAGTGTGTTCCTCGACTCATCAAGGTTGTACTTTCATACGTCAACTGATTCCATTTCATAGTATGAAAGTACAACGATGGGAGTGAGCTTACTCCACTTCTTGAAAAACACTCCCAGATACTAAAGCAGATGCACGGTGGATACATGCACCAAGAACCAACATTCAAACGAGTTTCGAATCTAGTAGTACAAACGTAGACAATTCATACTAAAAGATAAAAGATAACACAAGTTGGTGATCAAGCAATAAGCATTCATTAAACGTTTGATGTTGAACTGAAAAGATAGTATCTCTATATTCCAAACTATGGATTACATTACATGAGATGAAAACATGGTTAGCGGGCCTACTCCCCGCACCCCAGTGAGAGAGACTACTCGCTCATAGCTAGGACAAGGAAGGAGGCAAGCAGAGAGAGAAAGAGCATCATCCCCACAAAGGAGAGAGGAAAGTCAACCCCTTGGAGAGAGAGAAAGACAATCTTCTAGCTTCACAGGTTGCTTGGTGACGAGGTCCTCTCTTCCCACCTTCCTTGGCGAAGAGAGACAAAGCAGCCTCAAGATGGAGTGTGGATCTCAGACCGACAGCCTTTGGGTGGAGGGTGGAAGTTGGATTTGCTCTGGAGTGATAGAGGCAGCCTCTGGACGTCTGAAAACCTTTTTTTTTAGGACCCTTGGGGTCTTATTTATAGGCCTTAAGTGAAGTCCAAACGGTTTGGTCAGTTTTGGATCCAAACGGTTTTGAAGACCGTTTGGACCCTAAGACTGTTTGGACCTCAAGACCGCTTGGACCTCAAGACCGTTTGGACCTCAAGACCGTTTGGACCTCAAGACCGTTTGGACCTCAAGACCATTTTGACCTCAAGACCGTTTGGACCTTGAGACCGTTTGGCTTCATGCGGTCTTGGGACCGTGTGACTCCATGCAGTTTCGCGACCGATTGGCTTCATGCGGTCTTAGGACCGTGTGACTCCATGCGGTCTCGGGACCGATTGGCTTCATGTGGTCTCAGGACCGTGTGACTCCATGTGGTCTCAGGACCGATTGGCTTCATGCGGTCTTTGGACCGTGTGACTCCATGCGGTCTCGGGACCGATTGGCTTCATGCGGTCTTGGGACCGTGTGACTCCATGCGGTCTCGGGACTGATTGGCTTCATGCGGTCTTGGGACTGTGTGACTCCATGCGGTCTCGGGATTGATTGGCTTCATGTAGTCTTGGGACCGTGTGACTCCATGCGGTCTCGGGACCGATTGGCTTCATGCGGTCTTGGGACCGTGTGACTCCATGCGGTCTCGGGACCGATTGGCTTCATGCGGTCTTGGGACCGTGTGAGTCCATGCGGTCTTGGGCCGGTTGAGTCTTTTATGATTTTTTTGTGTCTTTTTCTGCAAGTAAAAAGGGGAAAAGTTAGTCTAATAGTATATTTGCAATAAGAGGGGATATTTAGGGATTATTTCTAATTTTAATTGAGAAAGAGTGTGGAAAACTGAAGAAAAGACTAAGATAACATCCCAAAATTGGAGGTTATCACTTATCATCTCCAACAATCATGGAAATGAAAGGTCAATATCATCATCATAAAGTCACAAACATATGACAATCATAAAGTCACAAATATATGACGATCAGAAAGTCAAGAAATATCCATCTACCAAAGAGATTGGGACTCACCATCTTCATTGATCGAAGAGGGGAGTCACCTTTAGCAACCACAAAGGTCAGAACTCAATGACCGCTAGGGTTAGCTGATTCAGCTACCGCTAAGGTATCTAGGTCACATAACGACCGATGAAACCATGACACATTGGCGACCAATTAAGGTTAGCTAACTTCATCAATCAAAGAGAGACCAACATTCAACAATAAACAAGGGTGAAACCTTGGTAACCGAAGAGAAGAGTGAATACTAATCGACCACATAGATCCAATCATAGTGACCACAAAGGTGTCTACCTCCTTAGCAACCAAAACATGGGGTTAAGCTTGGTGACCATATAAGATATAAAACATTAAAAAATTAAAAGCCATGAGTTTGTGCAAGGAAGCCAAGTCAACTGAAATCTAAGACCAAACCATCGGCTACCATATCAATGAGAGCAAACCAACTTGAAATCCTAGAAACCAAAGAGTAAAACCAACAATTTGCACATGCATACACGGATCTAAACCTCCATCACCAAATAATATTTCGTGCACAAAGATTAGGGTTTATCAAAGGGAAGTTTCTACTCAAGAATCACCATGTGAATGATGAGTGCATACTCATCATGTAATTCAATTACCTTTTTGGAACAATTTCGTCTCTATTCCACATCTTTTCACCCTAATATGAATCATAATGCACAAAACTACTTAGTGATTCAATAATCAAGATTTTAACTAAATATCTTTCATTTAATGCAGGAAAAGCAAGCAACTCCATGCATACGGTCTCAAGACCGTTTGGATCCTTGCGGTCTCAAGACCGTTTGGGTCCACGCGGTCCCAAGACCGTTTGGCAGAATACACAAAGAACGAATGACGAAACCAGTTGCCAAAGAAAGCCATGCAGTCTCAAGACCGTTTGGTCCCATACGGTCCCAAGACCGTTTGGTCCCATGCGGTCCCAAGACCGTTTGGTCCCATGCGGTCCCAAGACCGTTTGGTCCCATGGGGTCCCAAGACCGTTTGGTCCCATGCGGTCTCAAGACCGTTTGGTCCCATGCGGTCTCAAGACCGTTTGGTCTCATGCGGTCTCAATACCGTTTGGTCCCATGCGGTCCCAAGACCGTTTGGTCCCATGCGGTCCCAAGACCGTTTGGTCCCATGCGGTCCCACGACAGTTTGGTCCCATGCGGTCCCAAGACCGTTTGGTCCCATGCGGTCTCAAGACTGTTTGGTCCCATGCGGTCTCAAGACCATTTGGTCCCGCGCGGTCCCAAGACCGTTCGATGCAAGCGCAAGGATCGATTGAAGAACTAAAGCCACACGACCACGCCAAGGCCAGGACCGATCGAAGCAGACCGTTTGGTGCCCAAACGGTCTCCAAACTGTTTGGTGCCCAAACGGTCTCCAAACCGTTTGGGGTCAGATCTGAACCTATAAATAGACCCCCAGGGTCCCCATTTGAAGCATCGGATCCGGACGCCGATAGGCTGCCAGAGCACCACCCCGATCAAGTTCCACTCCACCTACTGCTGGTGTTGCATCCAAGGAGGCCAAGAAGAGAAAGAAGACGGAGCAAGGAGCGCATCTTCTTCACCGGGCTGCGTCCACCCTCTGCACCGAGCTCATGGCGGATCTATCTTTCTCTCCTATCCTTCTTGTATCTCGCATCATGAGCGAGTAGTCCTCTTTCGCTGGGGTGCGGGGACTACCCCCGCTGCCCATGCAAACCATGTTCTTTTGTTAAACTTTCCATGGCAATGTATATAACTCTTCATTTTTTCGTTTATGGTTAAACTTGTAGGTTGGTTATGTGCGTGTTTCCATCTTTGTGCTCCCTATGTTGCGAGAACTTCAATGCATGGGTATGAATGTCGTTTAGCATGTTAGACTCCTTGACGAGAACTTCCGATGGGATTCCTTGAGGTCGTAAGTGTATGATCCGCGAGGGGACAAGCCATCTAGCCTTCGGTGACGCTTCTGTGCACCTAACGCCCGTATGGGGGGTTCACAGCCTTAGTTGGATTTTGTATCTTCGTGCTTTTCGTCGATGTTTACACGTACTATAATCGCTTATTTGCTTAACGGTTGACGCGGTTGACTCCTTGACGAGAACTTCCGATGGGATTCCTTGAGGTCGTAAGTGTATGATCCGCGAGGGGACGAGCCATCTAGCCTTCGGTGACGCTTCTGTGCGCCTAACGCCCGTATGGGGGGTTCACAACCTTAGTTGGATGTTGTATCTTCAGAGCCGTAAGACATGTGATCTGGATGGTGACAAGACATCTGATACCTATGGTGATGCTTACGCGGACCTAACGCACGTATGGGGGGTTCTGCAGCAGCTCTACTTGGAGTGTTATATCGTGCCTGGATTGTTTACAAAAGAGTATGTTTGTGTGTGTAGCGGTGGTCAAACCCGATACCATCCCAGCGATCGCATATTATTGATCCAAACCCATCTTTTAATTTAGCTTTTACTTTCCTGCATTTAGTTTAAACAACCCAAATCAAACTATTGTTCTAAATATTAGTTTTACTAGAGCTAGATTCAACTGACAAGGATTCTTAAAAACGTTGTCCTTTGGGTTCGATCCTCAACTATACTGCGATAAGACCCGTCTGCTTGCGGGTGGTATTGTTGCACTTGGTTTTGGTAAAAGCTCGGGGATATAAACTCCGAGTGAATTTGTTAGTGCATTCAAAAGCCACGTCAAATTCTGGCGCCGTTGCCGGGGACAACGGAATCAGTCAGTCAAATCTAGTTCTTTTAAGACTAATCTAGGATTTTGTTTTCTTTTTTGAAACTATCGCTTATCTACTTGATCTTTATTCTACTTTGTGGATCTCATTTTCAAATCCTCCTAATTTTCAGGTGCCCTCCAACGCTTAGTGCATGCACCGATCAGACAGTCCCGGACTCACAGCGAGCTTCGATCCTGAAATAGATAGAACCTTCCATCGTCAGATTAGGGAAAATCAGGAAAGAATGGCGCAAGAAGAAGAAGTAGCCCGAAGAGTGGCTCAAGCCATCAATGCGCAGAGAGAGAGGCTCATGCAAGAAGCTAGAGCTGCGGTTCAACAGGAGATCTTAGCAGCACAGGTAGCAGCGCAAGCAGTGGAACTTCCGAAAGATCTTAGAGAGTTCTCTATCCCAAAGGCTGCAAATGTCTATCATCCGGTGCAGCCTCCTCCCATCGAAGCTGCCAACTTTGAGATTAGAGCACATTGGATAACTTTGCTTCAAAACAACCCCTTCTACAGCAAACAAGCTGAAGACAGCCAAGGTCATCTTCTGAGATTCATCGACTTGTGTGCCATGACAAAGCAAAATGGGGTCTCTGATGATGCCATTTGACTCCGTCTTTTCAAGTACTCTCTCGCTGATAGAGCCATTAGTTGGTACAATTCACTAAAGAGTGAAGTACCCATCACCACCTGGGAGCAACTCCAAAACACTTTTCTGGAAAAGTTCTACCCCTCATCTCTTACATATGAAATCAGGGGACGAATCACAAATTTCACTCAAGTCCCAGGAGAAACCCTTGCCGAAGCTTGGGATAGGTACAAGGAGCTCCTACGCAAATGCACACAGCATGGAATTCCTAAGAACCAGCTGATAGAGATATTCTACAGGGGTGTGGAGGATGACGTAAAGATGTTCCTTGACTCCTCATCTGGAGGGAACTTCATGCGGCAAAGTTACGACAGCGCATGGAGAGTAGTCACCCTGGGAGCAGAAAATCAAGCCAATTGGGGTAGATCTGTTGGTAAAGGAGTCTTAAAGGTAGCCATGGCTGAAGCTATCCCAGAATACAAATCTATAGCTGAAACTTTGAAGGTCTTAGTTGCAAAGCAAGATCACATAGAATCATCCCTTGCTGCGATTGGAAGAGGACATTCTCCCACTAGGCAACCAGAACAGGTCAAGTCCACTTCTTTGTTTTGCGAAGCATGCAAAGGCACTGATCATTCCACATTGTCATGCAATGTTCTCTACGATGTTGTTCTAAGTAATGCATGTGGACAAGGAGATAATTGCCAGATGGAGAATCTTAATGCTATTAACACCATCCCTGGGCAGAACTATTACAATCCAAATCAAAATAGGAATCACCCAGGCTTCCAATACGGAAACCCTTCAGGAGCTATGAACTCACATCAATTTGGTCCGAACAATCAACCGAAGGGCCCATCTGGATACCAGTTTAACCAACAACAGGACTTTGGAAATCAAGGAAACTTCAAAGGAAACTTTCAGAACAGGAATTACAATAATTATCAGAACAATTCTCAGTATCAAAACCTGAACCAACAGCAAAGTCAAATAGGACCCATCCCTTCTGACGATAAGCTATCAACCATTGAAAAGTTGCTGCAAACGCAACAAACGATGATAGCCAATCAACAAGCCCAACAGAAAGCTATTGAAACTCAACTTGCTCAACTTGCTGCTAGTATAAAGCCACCGACTGGAGTCTTTGCCGGTCAACCTGAGAATAACCCGAAACATCCTGAGCAGTTGAAGGTTGTCACCACTAGATCAGGGAGAGATTATTCAGATCCCCCAACAAAGACGACTGTGGTTATCCCTGACGAGAGTGAACCTGTGACAGTCCAAAACCTGACCACACCAGAATCGCAACCAAAGGAAAATGAGACTGATAAGGGAAGTTCTGAAAAGATTGCTGATGAAGTAGCTGAGACACCAGAGCCGGATATTCCTGTATATAAGCCTCGTGTTCCTTTCCCATCCCGTCTGAGGCAAACCAAACTTGATACTAGATTCATCAAATTTAAGGAGGCCATGAAAAAAACTCCATGTTGATATACCATTCTTAGATGCTCTTGCTGAGATACCAGCATGGACCAAGTATCTAAAGTCGCTTCTCATTAAGAAGTACATCACTAAAGAGTATGAAACTGTAAAACTGGCTACGACCACATCAGATATCATACTTAGCAAGATGCCAAAGAAACAGAAAGATCCAGGATCCTTTGGAATCTCATGTCACATTGGTGACTCATCGTGCAAAAAGGGACTGGCAGATCTTGGTGCAAGTATTTCTATTATGCCATTCAGTCTGTGCAAGAGGTTAGGGTTTGCAGAACTGCTTCCAACTGCTATGACTATTCAACTTGCAGACAATTCTATCAAGAGACCGCTAGGAATCCTCGAAGATATCCCGGTCAAGGTGGGCAAAGACGCTTATGTTCCATGTGATTTCGTCATTATGGATATAAAAGAAGACACCAGATATCCTCTTATCTTCGGACGTCCGTTCCTCGCCACTGCTAAAACCCTTATTGATGTCGAAGCTGGAACCTTACTGCTAAGGTTAGGCAAAGAGACTCTGGAATTCAAAGTTTTTGAAAGTATGAGAAGACCAAGTATACAGGAAGAAGTCTATCTGATTGATTGTGTTGAGAAAATGTCACAACTGACTCAAGAGCATCATGAATTAAATGATCCCTTGGAAATTGCTCTAACAAACCCATCAGTTGATGAACAAATCGACGAACAAGTAAAGAATTACATCAAATTTCTCGACTCTACAAAAGAAGACTATGAAGCTACTTTTGAAGAACTCAAGCCCTTAGAAATTATTGAAGATGTTGGTGAACAAGAGGAGACACCTCTCAACCTTATCATGACACATACCGAACTATTTTCAAGTGTCTATGAGCCTCCTCATCCAGAAACAACAACCCTCTGGAATGAACCGGTAGCCCCACAGATAGAGATTACTAATTTTACCTTCCCTCCGCAGCAAGATCTGGATAGTGGTTTCTATAAGGAACCATATCCCTCACATCCATATCTGATAGATGTTAACAACCAACATTGCTACGATGAGGAGATGGTGCATCAACAAATGAACTTCCCTTCTAAACCTCAACAAAATTTCCTTATCAATGATGTTGTTCGGATTACCTACAACCACTTTCCACCTCAAAGTGAGCAACAAAGAACAAATCAACATAACTCAGGTTGTTTCCCTATATGCTCTGACATTGCTCGTTATGTGTGGAGAAGAATACAAGAAGCTAAGATCAAACAGAAGATCAATGAATGGCTGAAAAAGAAACCACCAAAAACATATGTTAACCAAGCTCCGCCCAGAGCTCCACCATGGTGATAATATCCACGTCGAGCCAGCGACATAAAACAAAGGCGCTTGTCGGGAGGCAACCCGATCAATAAATATATTTTACTTTTCCTTTCCAAATTTTGTTTTTACCTTATAGTTAAATTTTCCTTAAATAAAATTTGCCTTATGAGATAGTTTTCCTTACAGAACACGAGATCGGAGTGGCGCTGATCAGAACGAAATCATTCTTGGCAGTCATACCTGGTGTTTCCTTTCCCCTCCATCTTGAATTTAGGGTTTGCTCGAGGACGAGCAAATCTCTAAGTTCGGGGTGGAGGGTGGGTGGTACGTACTTCACTTCCATAAACACCCTCTTTCATATAAGTTGTCTTTATCATAAAATTTTTCAAATTTTTGAACAGATACCTGATGAAATTTTGACTCTTGTCGATAAAAATGTAACTAACTTTTTTGCTATGCATCTTCAATCATAACATCCTCCTTATTCGAAGCAAATCCTCAAGAGGACTGACTTTTGAAACTTGCCTTTTGCCTGAAACCATCCTGTGAAGCTTATGATTCCTAACATCATAATACTTTTTACAAAATGATAAGTATCTGTCAAACTGATAGGGATCAAACACGTCGTGCTTCCTAACTGACTAGTGGAACAATGGCTCAGAATCCCCACCGGATCCGCATCAAGTCATTATTTGAGCAGAGTATGACAAAGAGAATAACCCGGTTTTGAATTGTAAATCAAGTTGCATTTCGATCTGAACTCTCTTCTACACTTCTTCTATCATCTTCGTATCCCTCCATCCATCAATACCACCAAAATAGCCAAACTTGTGCCAAACCCTAAGTTCGGGGTGGCACGCCACTTCCCCCGTATCCACTTCTTCCATACCCCTTCCAATAAATAGGGGCGTACCACCAAAAATGCAATCTCGAGTCGAATAGAGGAGAGATCTGCAATAAAAGATGCCAAAGTGCACACAAAAAGAAATGCAATCTTGAGTCGAATAGAGGAGAGATCTGCAATAAAAGATGCCATAGTGCACACAAAAAAAATATGCAATAAATGAAATTGCAAAACAAATAAAAATCTCGAGTTGAATAGAGGAGAGATTTACTTCTTCTTTCCATACCACCTTTCACTCCTTTTTCTACCTAAGGGCACAATACATGCCCCACCATCCTGAACTACACCAGTGTCAGATCGGATGCATACTTGTTGATTCTGCGGGTATCTCAGAACTCCTACAAAACTCTTCGACATGCTTGGTGTTGGAAAAAGTGGGGAGGAAGCGTTGTTGGGAAACGAACTCAGGAACGAAGCTATGGAAAGACGTGTTTAGTGGTCCCAGGAAGTTAAGGTACTCATTCATACTGAGCAGAAAGAAAACATTTGTGATGTGAAGATGAAGAAATCACACAGATCGAAAGTATTCCATTAGGCAACAGTTTCAAACTTTATGTTACTCGAGGACGAGCAACGATTTAAGTTCGGGGTGTTTTGATGAGTGCATATTCATCATGAAATTCAATTACCTTTTTGGAACAATTTCGTCTCTATTCCACATCTTTTCACCCTAATATGAATCATAATGCACAAAACTACTTAGTGATTCAGTAATCAAGATTTTAACTAAATATCTTTCATTTAATGCAGGAAAAGCAAGCAACTCCATGCATACGGTCGGAAGACCGTTTGGATCCATGCGGTCTCAAGACCGTTTGGGTCCACGCGGTCCCAAGACCGTTTGGCAGAATACACAAAGAACGAATGACGAAACCATTTGCCAAAGAAAGCCATGCGGTCTCAAGACCGTTTGGTCCCATACGGTCCCAAGACCGTTTGGTCCCATGCGGTCTCAAGATCGTTTGGTCCCAGACGATCCCAAGACCGTTTGGTCCCATGCGGTCCCAAGACCGTTTGGTCCCATGCGGTCCCAAGACCATTTGGTCCCATGCGGTCCCAAGACCGTTTGGTCCCATGCGGTCTCAAGACCGTTTGGTCCCATACGGTCCTAAGACCGTTTGGTCCCATATGGTCCCAAGACCGTTTGGTCCCATGCGGTCTCAAGACCGTTTTATCCCATGCGGTCTCAAGACCGTTTGGTCCCGCGCGGTCCCAAGACCGTTCGATGCAAGCGCAAGGATCGATTGAAGAACTAAAGCCGCACGACCACGCCAAGGCCAGGACCGATCGAAGCAGACCGTTTGGTGCCCAAACGGTCTAAAGACCGTTTGGCGCCCAAACGGTCTCCAAACCGTTTGGGGTCAGATCTGAACCTATAAATAGACCCCCAGGGTCCCCATTTGAAGCATCGGATCCGGACGCCGATAGGCTGCCAGAGCACCACCTCGATCAAGTTCCACTCCACCTACTGCTGGTGTTGCGTCCAAGGAGGCCAAGAAGAGAAAGAAGACGGAGCAAGGAGCGCATCTTCTTCACCGGGCTGCGTCCACCCTCTGCCCCGAGCTCATGGCGGATCTATCTTTCTCTCCTATCCTTCTTATATCTCGCATCATGAGCGAGTAGTCCTCTTTCGCTGGGGTGTGGGGACTAGCCCCGCTGCCCATGCAAACCATGTTCTTTTGTTAAACTTTCCATGGCAATGTATATAACTCTTCATTTTGTCATTTATCGTTAAATTTGTAGGTTGGTTATGTGTGTGTTTCCATCTTTGTGCTCCCTATGTTGCGAGAACTTCAATGCATGGGTATGAATGTCATTTAGCATGTTAGACTCCTTGACGAGAACTTACGATGGGATTCCTTGAGGTCGTAAGTGTATGATCTGCGAGGGGACGAGCCATCTAGCCTTCGGTGACGCTTCTGTGTGCCTAACGCCCGTATGGGGGGTTCACAGCCTTAGTTGGATTTTGTATCTTCGTGCTTTTCGTCGATGTTTACACGTACTATAATCGCTTATTTTCTTAACGGTTGACGCAGTTGACTCCTTGACGAGAACTTCCGATGGGATTCCTTGAGGTCGTAAGTGTATGATCCGCGAGGGGACGAGCCATCTAGCCTTCGGTGACGCTTCTGTGCGCCTAACGCCCGTATGGGGGGTTCACAACCTTAGTTGGATGTTGTATCCTCAGAGCCGTAAGACATGTGATCTGGATGGTGACGAGACATCTGATACCTATGGTGATGCTTATGCAGACCTAACGCCCGTATGGGGGGTTCTGCAGCAGCTCTACTTGGAGTGTTATATCGTGCCTGGATTGTTTACAAAAGAGTATGTTTGTGTGTGTAGCGGTGGTCAAACCCGGTACCATCCCAACGATCCCATATTATTGATCCAAACCCATCTTTTAATTCAGCTTTTACTTTCCTACATTTAGTTTAAACAACCCAAATCAAACTATTATTCTAAATATTAGTTTTACTAGAGCTAGATTCAACTGACAAGGATTCTTAAAAACGTTGTCCTTTGGGTTCGATTCTCAACTATACTGCGATAAGACCCGTCCGCTTGCGGGTGGTATTGTTGAACTTGGTTTTGGTAAAAGCTCGGGGATATAAACTCCGAGTGAATTTGTTAGTGCATTCAAAAGCCACATCAGTGAACACAAACCCTAATTCAAGGATATTATCTTTCTGTCTGTAACCACATTTTTAGAGTAGATTATTTGCATGCAGGGTATGTGTAAGCAATAATCGACGAGAAAGTTATATAACTCACCTTAGAGTTGATGTAGAAACTCCAAAACAGCAAGGTAACTCAAAGGAAAGAGGGTCGAAAACCGTAGATTGATCACCACTCTCGGCCAAGCTAGCTCCACAACTGATCAATAAATAGACCCTAGGTCAAGGAAATAAAGAAAGGGAACAAAACCCTAGGAATGAAGGTAAAGAAGAGAAGTTCTTCAAACTCCACTCAAGCAATACCATGGAATACCATGGGTTCAGACAAGAAGACAAAGAAGAAGGGCAGGACAATAATAAAATGTGAAGAAAATATAGGGATCTCACTTACCAAGAATAATAAACAAGGTAGAGAAGCACCAAATGATCTCAAGGAGGGTAGATCCAAACCCTAGCTCCACATACAAGGGGGATCATCCACCTTCTCCAAACTTGAGATTCCTCCTTTGCCACCAAGAACAAGAGAGGACGAGATCCAAGAGAAACCAAGGAGAAAGAGAGAGGAAACTAGGTGCAAACGAGATCACTTGCATGCAAGGAGGGAAGTTTATATAACTTAGGGTTGGAGAGAGAGAAAGAAGGTTATGTGTCATGCTAAATTTTCCATGTGTACAAAGAATGCACACCTACCAAGCAACAACCTCCAGCAAGAAACTAGGGAATTGAAACCAAGAAAAACCAGTGACCAAATGGTTCTAGGAAACCATACCAACCTATGGGAATCTTTAGTGACCAAAGAAGAAAACATAGCTACCGCTAACCCTAGGGTTTCTTAGAGGGAGGTCATGGGCCTCATCAACCACCAATGCTAAAGGGTACACATCAAACCTCATCAATTGAAGAGAACATGGATCATAAGATCCTTGGAGGCTGCCAAAACATAGGCTCATCAGTCAAACATACATCAAGGTCAACCATCCACTTAGGGCATCCAAGCAAACCCTAATTATCCACATGAGATGTCACCTCGTCAAAGCAAGGTATAACAAGCACCCCAAAGAACCACCCTCTCCAACAAGATGTCAAAACATGTGAGGCACAAAAAGAATGTGACAAATTGTAAGATAAGCCTTAAACATGGGCAAATTGCAATTAGGTCCAAAATAAGAACATATAAGCATAACTAGCTCAAACATCATTCACAATAGACTAAACTAGATACATACGCTTTTCACGTGATATCATAGAACATCATAAGGTTTGATTAAGGTTTTTAGCACATAATTATGATAAGAAAGCATGATCAACCAAAAGCAAGGTCAGGAGTCTTACAGTGCTACCAACAACCCTAGCAGCAATTTTGCATTTGACTTCCCATTTTGTCCCCACTTGACCTAGTGCTCCTTACCACCTACAAAAACTTGGGTGGCGGATGGAGCACAAGGCTAGTGTGGCAACCCACCATGATAAAATGAGATTACTCCAAACCAAAACACATTCAATCACTAATTAACCACATAACTAAAAAGAGGGATAATTTAAACCAAATTTTACATCTCAAACATGTGTAAGAATATTTACATATGGGTCCAATACCTAGCATAAAAACTTATAAAGCACCATGTAAAATTACACCTATCTAGTAGCCACAACCACAACCTATAGAGAAAAGCATGTCTACATATAGATATATCATGTACAACATCGGCTTAATGCTAAAACTCGAGTCGATACATATTGCCTACAAAACTTCCCCGCCCAGGACCTGAGAGTACAGGGATGACTCTAGGACTCTCTACACAACTACCCAACCTTCTACTTTTACTGATCTCCAACCTACTCCTTGTTACCATGGGCTGACGACACTGCTGATGATCACCTAAAAAGATGTGGTGACCCACGAGGTGAAACCCAAGTCCCAGTGAGAGATATAACTCTCAACAAAATTTTCAGCTTACATCAGGTTATGTGATTAAGCAAGCAAGAAGATAGTATTACAGAAAAAAGAGATTTGACATATAATTCAAGCAATAGATAAATCTATCAACATCTAAACTATTTATTTCTCTTATCGCATTATATATCAACTAAACATCATAAGAAAGAAGGAAAGGATCATTAATCAATATGATTCATCATATAACCCTAATAGATACTTTACATAGATGTATTACACATTTTATTAAGCCCTACGAAGTTTGAGGCATATTACTCAGCTTACTGTTGATCACTACAAAATCATAGTCAGTTACATACAAGATCTAGAAGAGACAAAATCCTAAGATCTCTTTCCCTCATCCAGTACAAGTCTATCATAGCGACATATTAGTCAAGTTGCAATCATCCTAGTCCACCATGGGTACACAGGTCACAACACTAGAAACCATAGTATTTGACACTATCATCTGAGGTACCACCGCAATTGTCCAAATTACATCACATATACATACTCATTCATCTGAGATACAGTCTCGACTATTCTCCATAACTTTGAAATCAGGATAACAAGGATATTCCTTCCATGTACCTACATATAGTCAATAGTAAATGACTTCAGGATTCCTTTATTGAATACACATTTTGTTATTCAATAGATGTTGGCGCTAAAATAGCTCTACACACTAGGAATTACATGACTAGAGTTTCTCTTGAGTAGTTATTGACGATTGGGTGAGTTTAGGCTGCATCAATCAAGTTACGTATAAACCCTAAAAGATTTCTACTAAAGTACTTTTGTATAACAACTTTAGAAGATATAAAATGTATGGGATACATTATTTATAACTATATCATTAAATACTAATTCATTGCCAAATCATGAAGAGGATTATACCTCCACTAGGGCATAACAAATCCCACAAGACATTAAGGCCAAATCAACATTTATTCTTATGTAAGCACATCATTATCACCTGAGCCTTGTATAAGATTCATCATGTCATAAGGAACTTTACCATTTCAGCCTTAGAAGAAGTGTGCATCAAACATAGGAGTCATGACAATATCAAGAGTAAAATAAAAGAATTACTCTTATAATATGAATGTAAAATTCATTATCTCAATCATCAATTATGAGTATTAAGACATCATTAGCTAACCATTTACAAGGAAGGTTGAAATTTGTATGTTGGATTAGTATCACCTAATCAACACATATGGTTGATCCATCAATTCATTGGTTATGCATAAACACCCATTGGATCATGGATGTACTTAACCAAATCACAACCTATCAAATCTTAGACTTCATATGAAGCCATCAGATTCATGACAGGCATAACCATTGAATCATACATATAGAAGAGTCATCAGATCTTAGGCCTAGTAAGGCCATCAATTCTTAGGTCTGGTATGACCATCTATTCATTCATGATCCTAGTAAAAGACTTTGGCTCATCATCTAGGTTGAACCATCGTTTCTTTAGAAAGGATAGGGGAAACATTGATTCTTTGCACATATGGAAAAACCATTGATTCCTTTATTTACTTAGTCAAAAAGTAAATTGTATACCTAACCTATCGATCGGTTTATTGAAATACCTAACCATGGATGGAATCATCGAATCTTTGTTGTACTTAACCAAGAGATAACCATCAAATATTCTAAAGACTTGGTCAGAACAATACATGTATCTATTATACCCATCGGTTCATGAAAATATGTAGCCAATGATAAGACCATGGGATTATTTGGATACTTAGAAAAAAACAACCATCAGATTCCTTTTAGGCAAGACCATTTCAATCTTTTAAAGACTTGGGCAAAAATGTGTTCATGTATCTAGTCTGCCCATCAATTTTTGAATGAATACACACAAGACCATTGGTTGATTTCTTAACCCTAGGTTTATCTAAGTGAAACCATCAATTCATTACTCAAGTAGTGTCCTTTGTCTACAAACTGAGTCATCATTACTTCCCCTTAACAAGACCATCAGATTTCAGTATTAGATAACACCATCGTTTGTTTACTTAAGTGATATCAGTAAGGTATATACTAGACTAGACATCAATTTCTTCACCATAATGAAAATCATTCTAAATCTTTTCATGCTTTAGCATTGTTTCATCTTTTCCAAGACAAAAACAGTTCATATCCATGAAAGAAGTGGGTATATACTTATGAACAAAGGCTAGTTAACATCACACAAACTACTTGCATGTATAAAAATTGTTTACAAAGAATCACCATCCACCATATCAACTATGTTCTAGGATATGATCTATATAAAGCAAATCAAGAGCAAGCTTGAAAATGGGATTAAGGTTATATAACTCGCCTCTAGGTAGGTGATTAGGGTCTAAACACCAACGTTGCTCAAGGAGAAAAGAAGAAACCCTCACTTGTTTGCCCAAAGCCCCAAAACATCTCCTTTCCTCAAGATTAAGGTGAAACTAGGGGAAAGAGAGAAGAAAATGAGATCTTTATCATCATAAAGATAACCTCTCATCAAGAGAATCTAGGATTTATCCAAGGAAGAAGAAAGGAGAGAGAGAACAGAAAGAAATAAGATAGAGATGAAGAACTGCGTCACAGAACTGTTCTTACCCCAATCCCAATCACACTGCCTAGACAGTGGTAATGGGATTGAAGTGTCCGTCCCTGAGTGGCCCAAAAGGATCTAACACACTAGCATATACAATAAGAAATAATAACTCAATAAATGGATATTTAAATAACAAACAAACCAATTAAGGAGATATATCTGATTTATCTTTGCCTTCATAGTGTGTAGAGTGTTGAAGCGATCTTAATCAGTGTTCCATTTGTATTGCCTAAAATCAATAAAATCGAGACACAATCATGCAATTGCATGATACACTATCAAAATCAAGTAAAATAGTTTATAAGAAAATAAGTGTACTTGGAAGGACTTATATTTTGAAAGTATAACAAGCAATTTGCAAGAACCAAAAGTTATTCGACCAGTTTTGCAAACAATTTAATTTTTATTACGAGTTTCCATTATGTTGTAATTTGAGAAGCATGCTTATTTATTTTTGTGTGACTTTATCACCCCAACACGATGGGGGAATTCACTGGGATCCTTCTCTCCATATGAGGTAGGAGGCCAATGTACGAGTCCCACCTCTCAATGAGGGTGGGGGGTTGCTTGCACCTAATATCAACATTATCAACATCATCATCATTATCAATATACGGGCAATCATAATGGGCATGTAATTTATGTTTTCATGTTTTTCAAAATATAGTATAGAAAAATGGAAGACTAATCATAGGGAACAGTAGCTCATCCAAGTAAGTAGCCAAGTATATTATCAAGAGATACTTAAAAGTATCTTCAATACAATCAAGAAGGAGTTGTATAATAGCATACCTTTCACCGAGGGTTTTGAGTACAGATCAACTAGTAATAGGTCGACCCTTCGAGTTAGATCCCAAAACACAATGTTTGGATCAAGGGACCAGATCATGATATTTGAAAATCATGTTTCAAAATTCAATATTAGGGTTACACTTTTCCTATTTCAACCTTAGGGTTGGGTCATTGACTTATAATCAATATTTCAATATGTCCAACATTATTTCAAGTGTACAATATATTCGAGTGTGAATGACTTACCTAGGTTTTTTAGGATCATATGTGTTAACCCTAACTTATGATCGTTATCCAAGTCATCATAAAATGTCTAGATCATCATCATGATAGTAAGCATTATTGGAGAAATCAATATTAGATTGATGGATCAAATGTATATCAAGAGTGTTGCAAGATTAGATCCATCATCATGATATTAAGGTTAATCCCTGCATTCTAGGGGAGATGAGTTACAAGATCGTATCTAAACTCATATTGAATCAATTTTGGCTTCAAGATGATCATTAGAGTCAAATAACATGATTTTAAGGGATTAATCACTAAAATAGAGCTATTTGATGAATTAATTAAGAAAGAGATCAATATTTAATTATATCAGTGAACATCATTTGGAATCAGGTTTCAAAAGTATTTTTAATCGATTCACTGGGTTTTTTTATCAAGATTGACTACTTGTTCATCATTTTTGGAGTTTGGATGCATTTTCTACGATTTAAAACAAGATCTAGCATTTATTTGAAATTTTGAGCAGAGAGGGGAATATTTAACTTAATATGGAAAAAGAGGGTCATTGGATGTGCAAGGGATGGACTAGATCGAGCCATGTGAGCTAGGTGGCTCACTTGATCAAAGGATCAGGTCTGATTCCTGATTGGCCAGTTCACCCTCTTCTATTTAGTCGGTTCGTTTTGTGGTCTACTGGGCCCCTTGGACTGACGGTTCGGGGACTATCTTTCTTCTTTCTAGCAGCACACAAGTAGCACAGAGCCACGGCGGAGGAGGCTCACTGGTACTAGCAGATAAGGGAGAATGGGGGGCGATGGAGGGCAGTGAGGCTGTCGTCCAGATCTGTCAAGGCTTTGCAAAGTGAATGGAGGAGGCAGATTGAGGTGAGAGGGAGAGGAGCAAGAATGCCCAATTAGGCTATGCGGCAGTGCTGCTAAAGTAGTAGGTGATCAGAGGAAAGGGGTATTCAAGAAGGAGGGTGAGAGGGTGGAGGAAAAGGAGCCATTCGGGCTCGTGAGGTCATGATGAAGCTGATGGTCTAGTTTTTATAGGTGGATTAAGGGTATCTTTAGGGTTTCGAGAGGGTTTTGCATCCATGGCGGAGGCTGAGGAAGAGATATCTTGTTTGATCTCAAATAATGTTCATTCAAGGGGGAAAATAGGGTCGTTTGAGTATGGATTGGTGGGGGAAACATTCCGCTTCTTTTGATTTTTGAAACGAGTCAAAAATGAGTCAAAAGGTTGTGTCGGTCCCCTTAGTCTCCTCCCCGCTGATTATGGGAGATAGGGGATGACCTTCTAACCGCTGGATCATACCAAAATCCATGGATCACCGATCTAAAGGCTGAGCTTCATCCCTTGCCTTAGCTAGCGGATTGTTGACTAGGAAAAGATCAGAAAAAGGCCAATAAAAAGGGTTTTTGAGCACAGAACTTTCAAAAATCATAGTAAATAGTAGGAATGTCCAAGTGACATGAGATTTGGATCATAGCTTCACAAAAATGTGGAGAATATTTATAAAAAGTTTGAGAATCAAAAGATGAAGTTTTATTGACCAAATTACTTCTTTGGACAGATTGGTGATTGAATATAATTTATGGTGTTATAATGTGTATAAAGTCCACATTGATAACAATATTTTGGATTTGAGTCTCAATAATTATTAAGAGTCCAAGAAAAATATATTGGGGTCCAAAGTGAACATAATGAGGGTGAAATTGTAATTAAGTCATACTTAAGCTAAAGTTCACTTTTTCACAAACTTACTCAGCTAGGTCAAGTGCTAGGTTAAAAACCTTCAACACCCTAAAGTTTCTTGATCAAAACCCTAAAGCAACTTGAATGTGAGCTCCACCCAAGCTTCAACCTCCAAGATATGTCTTTCACCACCAAGAAGCTAGGGTTTGAACCTATCTAGCACACAATATAGATGGAAGTGTTAAAAGTTTGTTTAGGAAGAGAAAAAGGGGTATATGTACTTTAGATGAGAGAGAAGGTAGGGGCTAAGACAAACTAACGTAGGAAGTTTATTGAAACCATTGAATTCGGAATATGGTAAAGTAGCTCCTAGGTGGGGGACTACCCCTTTATGGGGGTCGCGATGGCTCTATTTTAGGTGTCCAAACATGCATGCCATGTGTCAAAAAGTCAAAATCAATATGTATACATGCATGTTGAAGTTCTATCGGATCTTTACCATGGTCTACCATCAGTTCATGCCTTAGTGAACTCATCAAGGAGAGTCATCATTGAACCCGTCAATTCTATTCACTATACTTCGCCATTTCACCAAATCTAACCATCCATTAGATCATTTACTTCAACTAGTGTATCCATCGGTTATAGGATATCAAGGAAAAGCTATAGGACCCTAAACTACAAGAAGGACCCTTTGGATCCTTCCCCCACTAGGTGATACCATTGAATCTTTCACACACTTAGAAAAATCATCAACATACTTAGGTGAAAACCTTAAATTTCCAACCTACCAAGGGGAGATCAAGAAATTGATGGTGCATCTGGGTATCTATAGATGCAAATATAACAAACATTTTAAGATTGTTGTGAATCACATCATGCGTGTAAGAAAATTCCATATAAAACCCTAGAAGAGTCATAGGATCTTAGGCCTACTAAGGCCATCAGTTCTTAGGTCTGGTAAGACCATTGGTTCTTTCATGATCCATGTGAAAATCTTGAGTTCATCATCTAGGTTGTACCATCATTTCTTTAGCAAGGATAAGTGAACCATTGATTCTTTGCATATATGGCAAGATCGTCCATTTCTTTCTTGACTTAGTTAAAAACTCAATCTTATACCTAACATATGCATTAGTTTATTCAAGTACTTAGCCAAGGATGGAACCATCAAATCTTTGGTGTACTTAACCAAGAGAGAACCATTGAATCTTCTAAAGACTAGGTCAAATTATTACATGTATCTATTTTACCAATCAGTTCATGCAAATGCATAGCCAATGATAAAATCCTCAGATTATTTGGTTACTTAAACAAAATTGACCCATCAGATTCCGTGTAGGAAAGAGCATGGAATATTCTAAAGTCTTAGGCAGACATCATTTCATGTATCTAGTCTGTCCATCAATTTATGAATGAATACACACAGAACCTTTGGTTGATTACTTAATCCTAGGTTCATCTAAGTCAAACCATTGGTTCATTACTCAAGTAGTATCCATGATCTACACACTAAGTCATCATTACTTACCCTTAACAATACCATTAGAGTTAGGTATTGGAGAACACCATTGTTTGTTTACTTAAGTGATATCAGCAAGGTATATACTAGACTACCCATTGATTTCTTCACCATAATGAAAATCGGTTCTAACCCATTTTATGCTCTACCATCGTTTCATCTTTTTTAAGACAAAAACAGTCCATGTCCATGAAAGAAGAGGGTATATACTTATGAACAAAAGCTAGTTAACATCACACAAACTACTTCCATTTACACACAAAACAATTGCAATGAATCATCATCCAACATATCAACTTTGTTCTAGGATATGATCTATATAAAGCAAGTTAACAGCAAGATAAAAAATGGGATGAAGGCTATATAAGTCGCCTCTAGGTAGGTGATGATGCTCCTAATAAATGTTGGCTAAATTGGACATTAGTATAATCCCTTTATTTTGATGATGACAAACATTTCATTCTTGTCGATCTAACGAGCTACTTGAGTGTTGCAGGAATAAAGTGGATGACAAATATTATGGAAGATCTATATGCTAAATTGCCTCAATTTCATGAATGTAATCAATTGTAAAACTTGTACAAATATATAATGTACAAGTACTTAGACATCATGTAAATCAAGCGTTAGATCTTCCCTAACCAAATCACTACACTTAGATAGGTCATCCCCTTCAACAGTGTCACATATGCACACTCATACATACACTCAGCACTTCATTTAAAACATTGAAACAGGGTCAATCTCGGTCGACAAAATCCTCGACCGAGACACTCTCGGTCGACAAAATTCTTGACCGAGAAAGACCCAAGTAGCCGTTAGACACAGCAGACAAGGTAGTTGGCAGTTGGAGATGAACGTTGTATACACTTGCTCCAGACAGTCTTTCGGTCGACAAACCCTCGACCGAGAAGAACTCTCGGTCGAAAATTCTTCGACCTAGATGTGTTCTATCTGCAACTTTCAGAATTAATTAACTAGCCGTTGCTAAAGCAACTAAAGTGTACCTAATGGCTAGTTAAGCACTTAGAACCCCCTAGAAAGTGTCTAGAATGTCCTTAAGCACTTGTAGGTCATTCCTATAAATAGGACATGCCTTAGGACACCTAAACTCATATACACTTGTGCTATACTTGAGCTTACACTTGCAATTGGCAATCTGTTTTGAGGAATTGAGCAACACTAGCATTGGCTATTCTTTTCCTTGCTCCAAATTTCGTGTCCTATAGGCTAGCATATCCTATCCACAACACTTACACTTCTATATACATCGGTTAGGAGATCAAAACGCTTGATATAGGAAATCAAGCCTTGAGCTATAAGTGGTATTGTAATTTCTATTTTTCCTTCTTGTTCCTTTTATCTCTTGTATTCTCCTTGCTACTCCTAGGGTTGGAGGCTGCGGATTGGAGAAGGTTCTTCTCGATGGAGAAGGTGGACTTCAGACTACTTCAAGAAGGTCGTTGCAACAGGAAGCTACTTCAAGAGGAAGGCTACTTCAAGGGGGAGCTTGAAGTTACTTCAAGAAGGCTGCTTCAAGGTTGGTGCAACTACTTCTAGGTGAAGGTTGTTCGAAGGGTTTGGTGAAATAATTGTAATTTTATGTAAAGTCCTTGCGAGGTAATAAAATTTGATTCTTTCAAAATCCCGGTTGGGTAAGAAACTGCGTAGTGGATTGACTGCCTTAGTATTTGCTAAGGTTGGAACCACTCTAAATCCTTGTCCCCTTGTCCAATATCTTTTTGGTTAGTTGTTTGAGTTCAAATACTTTAAAATAATCATAAAACCCTGTTCACCCCCCCTCTAGTGGTTTTTCAATTTGTATCAGAGCAGGCTTCAAGGATCTCTAATCGAGTCTTGAAGAATGAAGGGTGGTGGTGCCTACAACCGCAAGCAAAGGAGTAGCTTGGACCAACCTTCAACAAGTTGCTATTGGTGCTTAGGAACAAGCCACTCAATAATTGGCTGCCCTTGGAGAGAAAAGAAGGAAGACGTGCACAAAAATTGTCTTATTGCTACAACAAGTGAAGAAGAAGAAGAGGTTAGTCTTTTTGATTTACCTAAACAAGATTTAATTGCTAGTCTTCAAGAAACGCATGAAAAATATATTGAGTGCAAGAAGAAATTAAAGAAATCAAATAAAGAAAATAATGAGTTACATGCTAAACTTCTTGCTCTTACATCTGAAAATGAAGATCTTAAAAAGGTCATTGAAGATCATAACATTAAGCTAAAATCAATAGAAGCAGATTGCAATCTTCTTTCTCTGGAAAAGATAAACTTGCAAACTCAAGTAAATGATCTTCAAAAACAACCCGTGTTGTGTACACATCTAGATTATGATACTATTGTGAAAGAAAGAGATTCTTTGTTATCTAATCTAGATCAAGCAAAGTTAGACATAAATAAAAGAATGGATGAGATTGTTAAGTTGCAACAAAAAGTTAATAATTTGAGTAACAATGATACCCTTGATAAAATTTTAAATAATTCTTATCGTCAAATTGGAAGGAGAGGACTAGGTTATAATCCTAAAGGAAAAGATTATCAAAAACCTAGTTGGAGAAAGACACAAACGCATGAAAATCAATCTATGTATGTACCTAAAGGCAAATATACATATGTACCCAAGAACATCCTAGAACAAAATCATAGAAAGAGATATGAGGTTGATTCTATATTTTTTCATTATTTTTGCGTCTTGGACATTATTCTTTTTCATGTCCTTACAAGAAAAAGGATGTCGAGTTAGTATGGGTTCCAAAACCCCCAAACTAGATGAATAAGATTAAGTTGAGATATGACCAAAGACTCTAGTTGTAAATCTATATGTCTATCTTAACTTAACATAATGAGATAACAAATTGATTCAAGTAATTAAACTTCTAAACTTGAAACTACATATTTTAAATAAATTTGCAAAGACACATCATTATGAATCTGTTTTAATTAGGGTTCTCAAACCATAAAGATTTGGATATAATTAGTTGAGATTTGACCTAAATGTTTCCTTTGATATTCGTATGTTCTATCTCAACTAAACTGAGCTTTCAAATTGCGTAATTAAATTAAAAATGATATATGATTTACTTGCATACAATTACTGAAAACAGTTCTGAAACAGTACAGAAACAGTCTCGGTCGAGAAACTATTCGACCGAGAACACTGTCGGTCGAGAAACTGTCGACCGAGAAGATTACTGTTTTCAGGTTTGTAACAAATTTGCTAAACCTATTTTCAATTAATCTAATTTGCTATCAATTTGTTATTAATGATTGATATAATGTGAAAATCAAGAATGAATCGAGGAAACTATTTTTGAATCAAGACATATTAATCTTTTTGCATCATGAATTAAAGTATAACATTATGAACATGAAATTATTATTGTAAAAAAAGTGATATGAAGACTGATTTTGAACAAACTTTATTCATTGAAAAAGTTTATTAAGCATGTTCATTTACATGGTGTGTTTTAAATTTAAAAATCCATGAACCATAAAAGAGATTATTTTGGTATTATCTTCTACAAGGTTTAGCTTAAAACTGAAAATTATGAATGGGCTTAATCCAGGAAATTACTATTTTTATCATATTCCACATGGTTTTTTCTTAAGTAATACTTGGAATATCTATATAGGAACCATTTGTGTTGAAATTTAGCTTTCATTGTATTTATATGATGATCATTGTATTATGGATATGCTTCTACTTTTCTATCATAATTATCGAGCCATGATCATTATATTTCAGTGACTTGTCTAAAACAATCTTTGATCCATATATATACAAACCATAAATGGATCATTGTCATTACAAATATAGATGATGCTATCATTGAAAATGAAAATTTGCAAAATAGTAAAACTCTATGGCATATAAGCATCTGGACAAAATAGAAAATGATTATTGTATGAATGACTTAAACAGTGTCTCTTAGAACAAAAATGTTTTATCTATTTGCTCGTTCTAAGAAATCAAAAGCAAAATCTTGACTTTAAGACATTAATATTACTTTCAAAGAAATATGCTCCTTAAGAATCTTATCTAAAAACAAGGGTACAAGAAGAAATGGGATTTGATATTTATGTACCCATAGCAAAGATTATATGAATATAGAACATACAAATCAAGGACAAACATCTTCATACTAGGTATCATTCAAAATGCTTCAAATTGATCAAGTTACCTGCAGACATAAGTATTTAAACTGTAAATATGCAGGAAAATGCCTCTTGGTTGAAATCAAATTTGACCAAGGGGCGCTATGGTCATAGTCAAGGTCGACCTAAAATAAGCTTGACACAATGCTTATTTGTACATCATTTTAATGCACTTAATCTTAGTATCTTGATTCAAAATGAGTTTATCATATTGAAAACATAATTTTACTATACAACTCTCATAAAAGGTCAACTTATTATGATCTAATGATTGTGGCCTTAGAATCCTTAAATTATCTTGACTATAAGATTAAGGGGGAGCTCACACAAATTACCTTGATTATAAGATTAAGAAGGTTACAAAACTTTGTAAACATCATTTGAAGCTTGTTATGACCTTAGTATTTTTACTCTTAGTTATGGAGACATCTACAAATTTCATGAATATGATATATATCTTATTCTTAATGGAATTCTCTAAACAAATCAGGGCTTAACATCCCGTGCTTTTGGTTAGAGATACTTTTCATGTACTCTAACTCTTAAAAGGATTCTCATATCATTTTCAGGGATTAACATCCCTTGTAAAATGGGTGAGAAATCAATACACATATGCCATGAACTTAAAAGGAACTCATATCATTTCAGGGCTTAACATCCTTTGCAAATGATTGAGAAACAAATTATGGCTAAATTCGAAAAAAAATGGTTTACAATCATATTAAATCCTTGTTTTTAATGGAATATCTCTTTAAGGGGGAGCATAGTATAAACTTAAGGGGGAGAAATAAAAATCATACTAAATGTTTATCTTGGATACCTTTTTGAAATGACAAAGGGGGAGAAATAATAAAATCACAAACATGAAATTAAAATGAGTTTCATGATATCTCGGCCAGCATTCACTTGCAAAACAAGAATGGCTACAAAAGGTAAATTTCAGGTATGAAACTCACATGATTTATATTTCCTTATTTTATATTTAGGAAATGGTTGTCATCTTCAAAAAGGGGGAGATTGTTGGCTAAATTGGACATTAGTATAATCCCTTTATTTTGATGATGATAAACAATTCATTCTTGTCGATCTAACGAGCTACTTGAGTGTTGCGGGAATAAAGTGGATGACAAATATTATGAAAGATCTATATGCTAAATTGCCTCAATTTCATGAATGTAATCAATTGTAAAACTTGTACAAATATATAATGTACAAGTATTTAGACATCATGTAAATCAAGCGTTAGATCTTCCCTAACCAAATCACTACACTTAGATAGGTCATCCCCTTCAATAGTGTCATATATGCACACTCATACATACACTCAACACTTCATTTAAAACATTGAAACAGGGTCAATCTCGGTCGACAAAATCCTCGACCGAGACACTCTTGGTCGACAAACTTCTCGACCGAGAAAGACCCAAGTAGCCGTTAGACACAGCAGACAAGGTAGTTGGCAGTTGGAGATGAACGTTGTATACACTTGCTCCAGACAGTCTTTCGGTCGACAAACCCTCGACCGAGAAGGACTCTCGGTCGACAATTCTTTGACCGAGATGTGTTCTGTCTGCAACTTTCAGAATTAATTAACTAGCCGTTGCTAAAGCAACTAAAGTGTACTTAACGGCTAGTTAAGCACTTAGAACCCCCTAGAAGGTGTCTAGAACGTCCTTAAGAACTTGTAGGTCATTCTTATAAATAGGACATGCCTTAGGACACCTAAAATCATATACACTTATGCTATACTTGAGCTTATACTTGCAATTGGCAATCTGTTTTGAGGAATTGAGCAGCACTAGCATTGGCTATTCTTTTCCTTGCTCCAATTTCGTGTCCTATAGGCTAGCATCTCCTATCCATAGCACTTACAGTTCTATATACATTGGTTAGGAGATCAAAATGCTTGATATAGGAAATCAAGCCTCGAGCTACAAGTGGTATTGTAATTTCTATTTTTCCTTCTTGTTCCTTTTATCTCTTGTATTCTCCTTGCTACTCCTAGGGTTGGAGGTTGCAGATTGGAGAAGGTTCTTCTCGGTGGAGAGGGTGGACTTCAGACTACTTCAAGAAGGTTGTTGCAATGGGAAGCTACTTCAAGAGGAAGGCTACTTCAAGGGGGAGCTTGAAGTTACTTCAAGAAGGCTGCTTCAAGGTTGGTGCAACTACTTCTAGGTGAAGGTTGTTCGAAGGGTTTGGTGAAAGAATTGTAATTTTATGTAAAGTCCTTGCTAGGTAATAAAATTTGATTCTTTCAAAATCCTGATTGGGTAAGCAACCGGGTAGTGGATTGACTGCCTTAGTATTTGCTAAGGTTGGAACCACTCTAAATCCTTGTCCCCTTATCCAATATCTTTGTGGTTGGTTGTTTGAGTTCAAATACTTTAAAATAATCATAAAACCCTATTCACCCCCCCCCCTCTAGTGGTTTTTCAATAACAATGTATCTCATGGAGAAAAGATGAAACCCTAAGTTGTCCATCCAAAGCTCCAAAACATTTCCTTTCCTCAAGATAAGGTGAAACTAGGGCAAAGAGAGAAGAAAAGGAGATCTTTATCCACATATAAATAACCTCTCATCAAAAGAATATAAAATTTTGTCCAAGGGAGAAGAAAGGAGAGAGAGAGAAAAAAGAAACAAGATAGAGATGAAGAACTTACTTGTCTAGGTCAAGAGCTAGGTTAAGAACCTTCAAAACCCTAAAGTTGCTAAATTAAAACCCTAAAGCAACTTGCATGCGAGATCCACCAAAGCTTCAGCCTCTAAGAGCTGTCTTTCACCGCTGAGTAGATAGGGTTCGAGCCTCTCTAGCACATGAGGAAGATGGAAATGCAAAAAGCTTGTTTGGGAAAAGAAAAGGGGTATGTGCACTTTAGATGAGAGAGAAAGTAGGTTGAGGTGTCAAAACATGCCTATCGTGTGTCGAAAAGTAGAAATCAATCCTTAGATATGTATGTAGATGTTCCATAGGATCTTTACCATGGTCTATCATTGGTTCTTGCCTTAGTGAACTCATCAAGGAGAGTCATCAGTGAACCCATCGATTCTTTTCACTATACTTAGCCATTTCACCAAAACTAATCATCCATTGAGTCATTTACTTCAACTAGTATATCCATCAGTTCTAGGGTATGAAAGACAAGATGTAGGACTCTCAACTACAATGAGGACCCTTCGGAACTATACCCCACTAGCTAATACAGTCGAATCTTTCACATACTTAGAGAAAGCATTAACATACTTAGGTGACAACCTTAGATTTCCAACCTACCAAGGGAAGATCAACAAACTAATGGTGAATCTAGGTATATATAGATTGAATTATATCAAACATGTGAAGAATTCTATGAAGAACATCATGCATGTATGATAAATACAGAAAAAATCCTAGAATTGGGTAATTTGCATAAAGGCCCTTATAAGCACATAAATTGCAAAACTTAATCAAACAATGTCCAAAATGGACCAAACTTGAAACTTAGCTTTGTGACATAATATCAAAGCATGTATTAGTGTTTGATTAAGAAATTAAGCATCCAATTAAGTTAATTAAGAATGTTTATCCATTAATAAAGGTTTGGGTCTTAAAGTTAGCTTCCAATAGCACCCTTTATCACCCTCTACCCACTCTCCCATCCATTCCACCTCCATCCCATCAGCTTCAACCCTAAAACCCTACTTTTTAGGGGTTTGGTCACTTTCCACCACATATCAATGTCATCCAGTCACCAAGGATGGAGGTGCTCAAGCAACTACTACTAGGAGGTGAAGAAGGAGAACTTTCCATCGAGCTCACCATGGCTTTCCACTCCTCGACTCATTCTTTTTCCTTTATTTTTGTGTTTTGTGTTATATGATAACTAGGCCCCTTAGGTGGGTTTTTGGGGTCAAAATTTTCATTTTTATGTGGGGGGATTGATATGTTAACATGTAATTTCGTTTGCTAATGATTATCTTCTAGTTTTATCTCATTACCCATAAGTTTCTTGTTGGTTTGTGCTTAAAATCATCTAAGATTCTAAGGAAATTATTTGTATGTAACTAATTTGAGAATTGCTCCTAGGTCCAATTAGTGGATCCCTAGATGGCCACCTACCTTCCTGCATATAAATCAATTCTCAGGCACATATGTGAGTGATCTAAGTAGCTAGTTTGGAGGCATTTAGTGTAACTGGCTTGGATCCTTTTCAAGGCTAGATGGTAGATGGTGTGAGGCCCAAAACCTCACTTCCACATTCCATTACCACCCTCAGCCTGCAAATTTCCCCGGCAGCTTCTATCCTAGAAACCTATACTAGATTAGATCATTACAAAATTCCATCCTAATCCAAGTGAGCCTCATTAGGGTGGATAGATGGTGATAGGGACTAGTTCCCCTATACACACCCTGCGTCATCCATGGCCAACTAGTAGTTTAGGGCAATTGAATAGCATCTAGGTTTTTGTTTGGTTTGGTAATTTGATTGAAAGAGTAAAGTTAACATGTTATCACCCCAATCCAATTAACAAGTACATTCCCCCAAACAGCCCATGCATCCATTTATTACACTAAAACCCTAATTTGTGTCCGTGTTTAGTTCATTCTAGCTTAGCTAATCTCTTCACTTTCCTAGTTAATTTTTCTTGCTCTTGCCTTGTTCTTATTAGTTTAGGTCTCTAATTGCATTTTAGTCCTACTTGCTAGTTTAATGTAGTGTTAACTCTTGCATCTACTTGCCTTAGTGTAATTTGTCCTTTCCTTGCTTAGTCTTGTTTTCTTGCTTAGTAGAATTAACTATCTAGGGTTATCTTAGGTTTTGATTTCCTTGTTCTCGTTAATTCCTTACATTCTCAATTCTTAGTGTAGATAAAAAAAACCCCAATCAATGCCTTTGACCCTAGAGTCTGCTATAGGAATCTAGACAAAAATAAATGTGCTCTAGTGCCCCCTCTCTCCCTATGGATCGAACCCTAACTTGTCAGTTATCTATACTATGACACAACCTCATGTACTTGCAAATGAGTATTTCTAGTATTGTGAGCGAGCCTAGTCTAGGCTCTTATAAATTTGAAAGATCTAAAGTGTGTATTAGAGCTCGTAGGTTGCATCTAGTCAAATCAAATTGATTAGTGCCTCCAGATGGACACACCAAGCTTTTTGGCATCATTTTTGGGGAGAAAGGTTCGCGGCCTAGCTAGTAAGCTTCACTTTGATCTTTTCTTACAATCCTCACAGTTGGTAATTCGTTGTATTCTTTGTGCATATTGGTTTGCTAACTTGTCCTCTTTTGTTTGGTTGTGTCTTGTGCATGTGACAAGCAAATTGTGGAAGACAAGATGGAAGGACAAAATGCACCTCACAAGCCTCTCTATGAGTACTTCAGGCCTAGAAATAACAAATCACCAATTGCATATGGAGTTGATCAAATGGCAATAGATCAATTCTCTATCCCTCCCAGTCTTCTTGGGATCATGCCCACCTTCTATGGCTCAGATAGTGAGAACCCCTAGGAGAATTTGGATTTCTTTCTTGAAATATGTTCTACTTTTAGGATTCTAACAACAAGTGATGACTCCATTAGGGTCACTTTGTTCTCATTATCACTCAAAGACAAGCCCAAGGATTGGTATGATTTAAGAACATCTATAATGAGTTGGGGGGAGGGATGAAGAATTCCTTTTTTAAGAGATTCTACTCCATTGCAAGGATGACACAAATGTGACATGCCATAGTGAGTTTTAGCCAAACGGGCAATGAGCAATTCCATGATGCTTGGGAAAGATTTAAGAAGATGTTGAGAGAGTGTCCCCAACAAGAAATTCCCTTATGGCTGATGATGGAACTTCCACTAGTGTGGAATTGCGTACACCACTAAAAATCCTAAAGATGGTAAGTCTTTAGGTTTAGCCTTTCTTATACTAAGTTAAAATCCAACCCACGTATGCTAAGACACGTGGAAGTATTATCGTAGTATAGTTTAGGGTCGAATCCACAGGACAACGGTCTTGTTGCGAGCAACAAGATGGAAAACGTTAGAATTTCACTTAACTTCTTGACAGTAGGTATCTAGCTCGAAAGGTTGGTTTGGTTGTTTTAAACTAAGTGTAAGTAAAACAAAGCAAGAAAGTAAATTTTAGGTTGTAAACAATGATAAGAAACCGCTAGGATGTGATCGGCTTTCACCACCACTACACATGGATCAAAACATGCAACATAAAAACATAACTTGCAAAGAGAGTTTAAACAGTTAGTATCTTTGTAGATTTAGTTTCCTTTCGGAGAACTAACTATGAGAAGTGTGGGAATGTTGCAATTCCAGCCATCCCCGAATGAATGGTCACTTACTCTACATCATTCCCTTTGCAAAGTGTGTTCCTCGACTTATCAAGGTTGTAATTTTATATGTCAACTGATTCCATTTCATAGTATGAAAGTACAACAATGGAAGTGAGTTTACTTCACTTCTTGAAAAACACTCCTAGATACCGAAACTGATACATGGTGGATACATGCATCAATAACCAACAATCAATCGGGATTCGAATCTAAAAGTACAAACATAGACAATTCATACGAAAAGATAAAAGGTAACACAAGTTGGTGATCAAGCAACAAGCATTCATTAAGCGATTGATGTTAAACTGAAAAGAAAGAATATCTCCATTGCAAACTTATGGATTACATTGCATGAAAAGAAAGCATGGGTAGCGGGACTACTCCCCGCACCCTAGTGTAAAAGACTACTCGCTCATGACAAGGATGAAGGAGGAGGCGAGAAGAGAGAGAGAGAACATCATCTCCATGAAGGAGGGAGGAAGGTCAACCCCTTCGAGAGAGAGTGACGATCTTCACACTTCCCAGGTTGCTCGATGATGAATCTTCCTCTTCTTGCCTTCTTCGGCGATGAGAGAGAAAGCAGCTTCTGAATGGAGTGTGGATCTCAGACCAGCAGCCCTAGGATGGTGGATGGAGGGTGGAACAGCTCTAGAGCAGTAGATGCAGCCTTTGGGTGTCTGAGACTTGATGCCTTTGGGAGGACCCCTTGGGTCTTATTTATAGGCTTTAAGTGAAGTCCAAACGGTTTGGGCGATTTTGGGTCCAAACGGTCGTGAAGACCGTTTGGGCTCTGATACTGTTTGGACCCTGAGACCGTTTGGGCTCTGAGACCGTTTGGGCTCTGAGACCGTTTGGACCCTGAGACCGTTTGGACCCTCAGACCGTTTGGACCCTGAGACCGTTCGAGCTCTAAGACCGTTTGGACCCTGAGACCGTTCAGGCTCCATGCTGTCTCGGGACCGATTGGCTTAATGCGGTCTTGAGACCGTGTGACTCCATGCAGTCTCGGGACCGGTTGGCTTCATGCGGTCTGGAGACCGTGTGACTCCATGCAGTCTCGGGACCATGTGACTCCATGCGATCTCGGGACCAGTTGGCTCCTTGCGCTCTCGAGACCGGTTGGCTTCATGCGGTCTCGGGACCGTGTGACTCCATGCGGTCTCAGGACCGTGTGACTCCATGTGGTCTCGGGACCGCGTGGCTTCATGCGGTCTCCAAGACCGTTTGGGGTTTTTGTGATTTTTTTTGTTTTTCTGTAAGAATAAAAAGGAGAAAAGTCAGTCTAATGGTGTATTTGTAATAAAGGAAGAAAGTTAAGGATTCTATCTAATTTATTTGAGAAAGAGTGTGGAAAACTGAGGAAAATTGCTTAAGATAACATCACAAAATTGGAGGTTATCACCCCCCCTAACTTAGAGTCTAGTTTGTCCCCAAGTTAGATAGTGTTGAGGCATGTAATGGCGAGGCGATTTTATTTAGTTAAGATTTCCATGCTCTTTGCTTCAATTCTAAACCGGAGATCTCCTATGGTTGTATTAGAGCTTTTTGCTTGCCTTAACTCTTTCAAGTATTTAGAGTTGCTTGAATCTCGGGTTTCTTCCATATCTCGTAGCCTGCATTGGGACCATTTTTTATTCTGTGCATGTCATTGACTCTAATCAGTTTTATACTTCTTTGAAAATCCTACCGGAAGCTAGAGTGGGTATGAGGGTTGGCTAAAGGCTTGATGTGTAACTCCTCCTTCAAGTGGAGGAGGGGTTGTCTATGCTTTTAGGATCTCGCTGCCGGGCACGATACATTTGCCTTCGTGAGGGCAGCTGAATGTACCGGTCGGGCGAGTCCTTTATCAGCCTTTCATATATTTAGATACCTTAGGGTTTCACTATCGGGCACGACACATCTACCTTTGTGAGGGCAGCTGAATGTACCGGCCAGGCGAGACCTTCATTGGCTCTTTATATAGATCCTTATTCATGGCACAACTCTCATAGTTTTATTCAACACTCTGGCGTTTATTTGTAAACTCACAAGCTTAGGATTTCGATTTTTAGGGAAATTAATTGGGCAGCCAAGCCTATTTTATTTGAAGAGAAGAAAGTTGTTCTTAGAGATTCTTGACATGCACTTATTTGGTTTCTACTTAGTGGTCCACTTGCGAGGCTTCTTGATTTGGATGTCACCTGATGTCCCTCCCATCCTTGAGAGTGTTTTGATTATTTCGGCCTTGATGTTGACCTGTGGAGAGTCAGATGTAGAAATGAAGCAAAAGCATAAAAATCAAGAGTTGGGAGAATTTATTAATTTGTCATTACATGTCTATGTGATATTCTTGTTATTACTTTTGAGGACTAACTGGATTCTAAAGTTAGTTGGGGATGACTTTGTTCCAAGAGGGATGTTATTCTTTATGTGCAAAGTTTATTTTAACAGGGAAATTACTTTAAAACGAAAATTAAATGTGCAACAAAAGCTATAAAATTTGTACAGAATTGAAAGAAAAGGTAGAGAGGGAAGGATTTGAAAATGATACCTCGCCCTTGTCTAGTGTACTCCCCCCAACTTATCACTCACTCTGTCCGCAGAGTGTCAAAGTGATAGGTTGAGAAGTACAAGGACGGGGGCATCAGGCTGCTGTTAGTCCTTTATTGGTGCCATGTGTGCGAAGGAGATTAGCAGCGAACTTTCCACATAACGCGTGGTAATCCACATCTGTCATGTCCTCTACTGGTCATCCAAGGACCATGATGGTGTATATCCAGTAGAGGACGTGGAAACCACAGTTGTTTGACTCACGAAGCTGTTGGGGACATTTGTGGTTGAAGGTAGGGCGATGAAAGTGTTCTTTACCATATGCCCGTGTGTGTGTGCAGAGAAGGTCATGCAGTTGGTCGGCACACTCCTTCGCCACCTCCTCTGTAGGCATTCTTGGTGTTGTAGTGTACTGTGGCTGATCTGGATTGTACTGGCTGTCAGAACTGTTGTATATGATTGTTGTTCTGTCATGAAGATTTGTTGCCAACAACATCCAATGTTATGAATGAAGGAAAGGAAGCATGATAAACTTCGGAGTCGTATGTTGTAGGAAGGAAATGAGTGCCTCGGTCGTTCCGAAGTTCTTTATCTTAAGGAGATCATCCTTCATATATGCGGATGCCATATAGGTAGTAGGGTGATTCTGTCTGAAAAGAAATTGATAGGCGGCCATCAAACTCACGAATAAAGATCCCTTGATCTGTATAGTTTCTTGTAGCGCATCTGCCATGAACAGAATATCGCTCATCCATCCTGATTCGATTTTGATGGTTTAGATGGTGAAAAGTTCTATCTATCTCAGGATCAAACGATTGAAAATTAGTGTTCGCGCATCGCATGCACAAAATAAGCAGTTAATCGTGTGTTAAAGAAACAGACTGTCGGAATGGAAACTCAGTAGAAAGAGGAGTAGCACTTCTAGAATGTTACTCAGAAGGCATAAAAAATGAAGAAAAGGTTTTTCAAAAGTTTTTGGGGGTTTGAGAAAACAATCTGTTGTCCCCAGCAATGGCGCCAAATTGTTAGTGTGTCAAAGTTCACTACAATCACTAAGATAATTATCTTAGAGTTTAATCCTTTTTCTACTTTCCAATTAAGGTTAGTATAGAAAGGGTCGATCCCAAAGGACAACGTTTTTAAAGTTGTTAACTCTAATCCCAATTGTTTTGAAGAACTTTTTATTTCTTTTTGGAATAGAAAGTAAAGATCGGGTTTGGGGTTGGGTGATTAACACTAAATCGGAAAAGGAAAATAAGATTGTACTTATAAGAAATAAATTTGCCATGCCACAAGGAAAACTGAGATGATTGTTAGCACAAATAAACTATTATGAATGAAAAGACTAGAATGTAAAGAGAGTGGATCAAATATTAATTGAATCAAGAGATGGAAAATCGAAGCTATTATGGGTTTTCACCACCTTAGCCTAGTCGAGAATACACTAAATCCTTTAAAATGACGAATTTTATGAAGGCATGTGAATTAATTAAAACCCACAAAATATGGACTCCACATGAGCCATTGGTCCTGGTGCTCATTCTTCGTAGTTTATCATCCCAAAATAGGAAGATCCACGGTAATTTCAAAACATCCATGCAATTGGCTTTAGTGTTCTGAAAGTTGGGTCCTTGAAGAACCTTCTATCACAGATGAGCTCCATGGCGTAACGACCTCACAACGAATGAAAATCCTCTGTGGCCAGTTTAGTGAAAGTGACTTGTTGGTTGAGCGCTTGAATGTGACGTATAGTGTAGAAAGTGCAATCCCTAGATCCCTCTCGGGTTTATGTAAGGGGGTTGATGATTTGGAACCAGGGTTGGTTCCAATCATTGTGGAGGGATGGGCCTGCAGCCCAGATTAATTTCAGTATTCGACAAGGTATGCATCTGGACTCCCCGGCTTCGATACCAGCAAAATGAATTAATCTGGCCTTTAGTTCACTGGCGCAGAAATTGTACACCTTGGCGTCTTGAGCCGCGGTGTCGACTATCATAAGCAGCCAGTGACCAGAAACTTAAAAGGGCACAGTTACATAGTGTGCCTTTCTGGAAATTCCCCTCTGCAACCATTCGATTGATTTGCTGCCACTTAGAGCTTCTGTAAGTTTCGATAGAATTGGCAAGGAGGACACGGAAGACTGCCATCTTCACCACTGATTGTGGTTGAAGGATGGTGCGGAAGTCTTCACGTGTCAACTTGCACCGAGTCTTTGTATTTTGGTAAATAACATCGCCCCCGTCTTTGGCATCATCTACTATAGTGTTTAGGATGAAGATATCTTGAGCATCTAGAGTAGAGATGGCTTCCATGTCTAGATCGTGCATTGTGTGAGGTAATGGTGGCGGCGGGGGAAGCTCCTGGGGAAGGGAGGAAGAAGTCTGCTCCAAATCATCGATGTAGCATTGCAGATCTTCTTCTTTATCAGAATCAGAAGCAGAGTCAAGGTCTTCATCTGTATCTAAACTAACTCTTTCGGATTCTTCGTGTTCTGGGGGAAAGAGCACCAATTGTTTTGGTGCAGAGAGAAGTTGAGCTGATGTTGCATGTTGTTGACTCGTGCTGGTTCCGAATAAGCATTGTTAGAAACTCAGCGAAAGTTGCTTCCTTGGCAATTTCTCCCAGAGATCCCATTCCAAAGTTATCAAGGAATTGATCCCCATATGACATATTGACGTTGTCGTTGTGAGTAGGGGATTTGGGATCGTTATCACCTTTGTGGTGATCTTTTTGTTGCTTCGGTGCAGCTCCTCGGCTGGGGCCCTCCCCAGCATTGTCGGGGTCATCAGATTTATTGTCTAAGGAGGTGCTTATTGGAGTCAGTCGAGGAGTCAGAATCCTCGTCGTCATTTTCTTCTTCATCCTCTCCTTCGTCCGCCGTCTTGTCTGTTGGTTTCTTTGATGGAGGATTCTTGCACTGTCGGTGGAGTGCTTGTAGCTCGTTGAAATCCACTTGCACATGCTCGTGTGTTTCAAGCAGTGCGTCATGGGATTCTTTGACATCTGAATAGCGAGCCTCAGCGGAGAGGAGTCGGGGAGAGAGATATGTCACTTGAGTTCGTAGTTGGTTAATTTCGTTGTTGGATGCCTCCTCTTCGCGGTTATTTAGTTGTGTGAGGGTGGTGTTGATGTCATCCAAGTGCGTGCTTAAAATATTTTGTTGTTGTTTAAGCTCGCACAGAGTTTCTGGCAAAGGTTGATTTTGCACAGAAATCATGTCGACTTGCTTGACCAGATCATCTTGCTGGCCTTTCACTTCAAGCACCAACTATGGCAGTTGTTACAGGCGGTCGTCAAGGTGATCGAATTTCATGGCCGCTACTTTCTGCTGTTGGTGGATGCTTGAGATGATGCCTGGCAAGGCAAGGTTTTGCACGTCAATCTTGGTGACCTATGTAGATAGACCCTGCACACAAGAAAAAATAGATTATAAAATGTAAGAAGGGTCGGTGAGGAGGTTTCGAATAGCGTCGAATTGACGTTTGAATTCCTCACCGACGTTTGTGAAATGGACCCCAGATATGGAAGGGTGGTGTGGCTGGGGTTGGGGTGGAAAGGTGGTAGTGCCTTGCAAAAGAGACATTGGTGATGGTCCCACGAACTGCATGGTGACCGTAGATGGAGTCACCAGCGGTGTCATGGTGGTAGCAGATGAAGAAAATGGTGATTGTCTGGGTGAGAATTGTGGGAGCAAAAATGTTGAGGAGAAAAGGGTGGAGATGGGAGCAGAGTATGTGAAGCCGGGTGTTGGAGTGGAAAAAGGGGTGCCCGGGGAGAAAGATGGTGAAGTGGAAGATGTGGGTGGAGGGATTGTTGTTGGGATTGTTATGGAGGAAGGTAGGAGGGTGGTAGATGGTGGGATGGTAGTGGATGGTAATGTGGTGGGGGTGGAGGTGGTGAGCTCATCATGTAGGCTCATGATGAATGAGTCTAATGAGGAGGTAGTGATTAGTTCCTCTGGATGAGGGCGTTCTGTCTCCGGTTGTAGTTTTGATGTTGGCATCCCTGACAGTTGTGGTGGTTGTAAATGTGCCTTAGATGGTCATTTTACTGGTATTTTTGTTACCCTAGCTGTCGGGGTGGTAATGCTAAGCTCTGTCTGGCCCGCTTTGATTGTCTTCTCTTGTACTTTGACTGAAGCTAGGAGTTTGGTAAGCTCTTCGTCAGTAATGAGAAGTTTTTCCTTGTCGTAGTCCGCAAGTTCCGGAAGTGGTAGCAGAGTCCTGGAGGATCTGACTGTTGGGAAAAAAATGTAGTATAATTTCACATCCTTTTCTTTGATAATATAAGAATTTTTCAAAGTTTTCTCGTTGGTAAGGATGTCGCCCTTGATGTGCGTGCACCTGGAGAGTAATTTGTCCATCTTGAGATATTTGATAATCGAAGTTATGTGCCCGTCCATGCAGATTTCTTTCCCTATGGCGTAAGCTGAAAATTTTTGTATCATGTGCCATCCAATGTTGACCAACATTCCATGCAGAATGGACCAGAGGAGAAAGAGGTCAGCGGTGATAACATTTCCTCCTTCTGTTCTGGGGAAGAGCGCACTGGTGAGAATCTTGTGAAGTGTGTGCACTAGCCCAGAATGAATGTTGGAGGCCTTGCATGTCTTTGCATCATAGGTTGGGATCCCTATTAGGGAATTCCAGAAGTTATGTATGTTGAATCGGGGGCTCTCTGTGCTGGCTGCTTTGGCCTTTTCTATCTGCTCTGGGTTGTCCATGAAAATTTCATTCAAAAGATTTTCTGTTATGACAACGTTGTTGCCAAAAAGCTTGGTGACCAGCCTGCGGTCACCTCCGTCCCTTGCCATGTGCATAATGTCCACAGATTCTTTGGTGAGATATGTAAAGAATTCTGTTGTGGGTTCGACGTATGAAATTTTAGGGACAAAGCACAGTCGTGAGAGATTAGAGTCATCAAGAATGGTGAGGATTCTGTCGTATATCCCCATCTTGTGCAGTATGCTTAAGCATACGTACTTTGTTGGTTTTAGTATTTTGTCGATGGATGGGAGGGTGTGGATGAAAAGGTTTTCTGGCGGTGGTGCGGTGGTGGTGATTACAGAGAAGACAGGGGTAGTGGTGGTTGCAGAAGTGGTAGTGGTTGATGAGATATAACCTGGTAGGGTTTGTTCCCTAGTAGTGGTGGGCGGACTTGTTTTCTTGCTCGCTTTTTTTAGGGTTGTTCGGTCACAGTTTCCTGGACCTTTTGTTTCCCTTTGAGCCTTTCGGTTGGGGATTCATCTTCGAATTTTGGCTCGTATTTGGAGCCTTCATCAGTGGAAGAGATTTCTTCCACTTCTTCTTCAGGTTCCTCTACAAGACATCGGTTGATGCGGTCAATTTCACACATGACCGCTATCATGTTGACCTTTGGTGGGATCTATTTAGTCTTTTCATAGGTGTCTACTATCCTCTAGAGCCTGGCGCGGTCTGCTATCAGTTGATCCCTTGTCCAGAAGGGGGCGTCTTCGGTTCTGGTGGGTTGGTTTGCTGGTGAAGACATTTGTGTTGCTTTGTTTAGTTTCCTGAAATCGATACACATCCTCCACCCTGTGACAGTCCTCATGGGTACTGGCTCATTTTTATCATTTAGTACGACAATGGTCCCTTCCTTTTTAGGGACCACTTGGACAGAGCTGACCCATTGGGAATCTGAAATTGGGTAGATAATACTATCTTTTGGCAGTTTGAGGACCTCAAGGCGAACAACTTCTTTAGGATTGGGGTTCAGCTTTCTCTGGTGCTCTCTTGAAGGTTTAAATTCTTCCACCATGGGCAGTCTATGCATGCATAAGGCTGGGTTTACACCTGTCAGGTCAGTTATTTTGTACCCAATGGCCTTTTTATGTTTCTTCAACTCAACGAGAAGTCGTTCTTCCTGGTCTTTCATTAGAGTAGAACTGATGATTACTAGACATAGTTTTTCTTCATCCAGAAAGACGTGATTAAGTCCCATTGGTAGGGTTTTCATCTCAGGAGACTTAGGTACTTCTGTTGTTTCTAGAATAGTGACAGATTTGAGCTCCTTAAAAGTGGTTGTTGGTGCTTCTTCAGCTTTCTCTAAGTGTTGCAAGCATTGTTGAACTAATTCGTTGGCTGAGAACTCGACTTCTGGATTTATTAGGACATTTTCTAACTCATCAGATGGTTTAGAAATTTCCAATTGGGACATTTGATGTATTGCATCTAAGAGAAAGACTTCCTCTTGAATGTTGTGGCCTTTCATGCTGTTGAGAACCTGGAACTGAATTGCTTCTTTTCCCAATCTCAGAATGATCGTGCCAGCTTCAACATCGATAAGTGCCCTGGCTTTGGCAAGGAAGGGTCTGCCAAAAATTATTGGGTATCTTAGATCTTCCTTGATGTCCATGATGACAATATCACATGGGACATAAGAATCCTTGCCTATCCTGACTGGAATGTCTTCAATAATTTCTAGGGGTGAAGTGATAGTTGAATCGGCTAACTGAATTGTCATCGTTGTGGGTAGCAAGTCAGTTAAGCCCAGTCTTTTGCACATGGAGTAGGGCATAATAGATATGCTAGCCCCTAGGTCAGCTAATCCCTTTTTGCTTGAAGCATTTCCAATACAACATTGAATACCGAATGAACCAGGGTCCTTCTTTTTCTTGGGCATCTTATTGAGAATGATATTGGAGGTGGTTTGAGCCAGTTTGACTGTTTCTTGCTCTTCAGTAATGTATTTCCTTGATAGTAAGGTTTTTAGATATTTATCCCAAGCTGGTACTTCAGAGAGAGCATCGAGGAGTGGGATGTCGATATAAAGTTTCTTCATCGCCTCCTTGAATTTTTGGAACCTAGTGTCCATTTTAGTCTCCCGCAATCTTCCTGGATATGGTATCCTAGGTTTATATTGCGGAACTTCTGGTTCATTAAGAGCTTGCTCCTTTTCTTTGCTTTTTGCGGTCTCTGTAGGTTTCTCATTTCCTAGATTTGGGCTTGCATTTGGAGTGAAGACAAGTGTATCATCATCATCATGAGCGATTCTCGTGGTTTCATGAAAGACACAACCAGATCTTGTAGTGACGGCATTCAATTGCTCTGGTCTATTTTGATCGTGTCTAGGGTTTGACTCTGGTTGACCAGCAAAAGTACCTATTGGTGGCTTCAGTTGGGCAGAAATTTGTGCTAATTGGGCCTCCACCGCCTTCTGCTAAGCTTGCTGATTGGCAAGCATGGTTTGTTGTGACTGTAACTGTGACAAAGTGAGTTTTTATAGTATTTTTTTTCTCTCTCTTAAAAGTTATTATCAAATTGTGGACCAAATTACCCTCATATACTTCTCTCACTTAATTGGACTAATATGTGTCACAAATTGCAAAAACATGCAAACCCTAATATGTTATATTGATCAAATACATATGTTAATGTATTTAGTGAATGAACACACCAAACTTTCTATTCTGGACCCCTAATTTATCCCATAGTCACATCTTGACATGATTAAGCTACCCCTAAAATTTTATTGTGTTTAGGTGAACCAATTGGGAGTTATGATCAATGCAATTTGGTGCAATTTTCCTTTCTTTTTGACCTAGGGCCTGAGTTCTGGCCTTAATCGACCCAATCATGCTGTAATTCGGCCCATTAGCAATTGGGCACGGACCACTTAACTAATAGTGAACCCCGGCCGTCCGATCTATGGCACACGGAAGGGTCAGGGACCCGTCTTCAACCTCCCGCAAAGGGCAGGGAGGGGAGAGAGGTCCCTAAGCGGGCTGTTCGCCACCCTTCCACCTTATCTCAACTTTCTGCCCGACGAGATGACCTCGTCTTGTGTTTTCGTGGCCAACCACCCCAACAAACATCGTGTTTCGTGCACCCATGTGCCATCTCAAACCCCTAAGCCTCAGACCTTCTCACTCCGGCGGCGGCCGTGAAGCCCAGGACCCCAACCAACCCTAAACCTACCCCGATAGCCTATAAAACCACCCCCTCGATGTCGCCCCTTCTTCTTTTACCACAATCCTCTACTTCCCGACCCTCTTTGACACCGGAGACCCCTACCTGACATTCGATTCTCAGCAGCACCGCCGCTCTACCTTTCTAGCTTTCTCCTCCGCCTCGCCATCCTCCCCCTCAATTGGTTGCTCCACCCAGTTTGTCAGAGCCCGCCAATTTTGGGCGGCATCTTCTAGCTTGCGCCCGCAGCCTGTTGCATCTTCACCTCCTCTTCCGACGAGCTCCCTGCCGCTCTCGATTACAAGCTGCTCGAGCAAGCTGAAACCAAAAGGATATCAGCGGACCAATCCTGAGCGTCCGATCAAGTGTAGACCAATCCTGAGCGCCCGATCAGTATAGATCGATTTGAGCCGTGATCCAGCCGGATCCGGCCGTCGGTCGAGGTTATTTTTCTTTTCTATTATTTTGTTAATCTTTTAGTACTCAGGAAAATACATTACTTTAGAAAAATCATAAAAGATGCTAGGAATATCAGATTGTAGCAAACCTATACACCATTTTGATCAGAAAAATATCCTCTATCCATATAAAATGTTATCAATACCTGAATCCGTTCCCTATTTCAAAATAACTTTCTATGGCCTAAAGGACATCCTTGATCATAATTATTTATTAATAATGTTTTTCTTGATGATATACGATTTCAAAAGTGTTGTTAACCATTAGGTTAGACCCTGATTTCTAATGAATCGAAATGCCTCTCTATGTTGATAAGTGAGCAAGGAATTAGAAGAAACCCTAATTTCAGCTTCCTCTATATACATGAAATTAAAGATATATCTTTATGACAAAATTAATATCATTAGATGATAATTAGTATTTGGTCTAAATCTTTAAAACGAACCCTGATGTTATGAATGGTTAATATGTTGAGGATTACCCTCCCTTTTTCTTTAACCATCTTAGAAACCCTAATTTTTGGGAAATCTTCTAATTAATCAATTAAATATTATCTTTAATCCAAATAGTTTATGATGGATCAGACCTGATAATATTTTTGAACTCAATTAGGATATGGGAAATCCCTGATCTGAATTAAGATAACATAAAAGGAATAATAACTAAGAACATATCTTAGTCCTGGTCACATGGACCAATAATAATATTGTACCCTTGCTTTCTTTGCAGGGTGACTAAATTCCTGATTGATTCTAAATCTTTGGACATTTGATTGAACAAGCAGGTACGTGGTCTTATAAGTATAAGACTAGTTTTCTGGTTGCTTATGCTATATAATATCTTGAATGTTCGTATTTGGATATGATTGTTGGTTGAACTAGTATGAGTTATACTTCGCCAAATTTTAGAGAAACATAAATGAATATGATGGGTTGTAGCTACTAGAGCACATAGCCTGGTGTGGATGTATGTTGCCTAACATGGATGTATGATTCCTTGGCCCATGTTAAATGTATGATGATATTCTATTGCCCTCACTAGATGTAAGCCAAGTGCAATAGGTGTAGTACAACTGCATCAAAATGAATATAATGAAAGGGTGTTTACTTGATTTTCGCCTTAAGAAATGGTTTTATCTCTCTTTCCTTCTTTTTCATATATTTTCCTTTATGAAACCTTATTAAATGTAACTTTTACCACGTACCAGCCCTGCTGATGTTTTGTTTCTCATATTTTCTAGGTGCAAGGAACAATTGACAACAAAATGAATTGCATGCTCAAAGTACCTGAAGGCATAAAATAATGAACATGGAGGATGTAATAGATAGATTCTTTTCCTCTTATCTCATTTCTTTCTAGATGTTAGTTTATTTATTTCCTTAGTGATCTTGAGGATGATTGAAATCCTATGTAATAAAGTTAACTTTCTCTAGAACAATATTTCCCTCCATATGTAATGACTTTATTATCTTTATGAGTGAATGTTTGTGTGGCATTATACGATGATGTGGACTAGATCTTGGCTTAATCTCTATTTTAGTTGACTACCTTAGTCTCTTATATTTTCCCTTTTGACATCTATAGATATGAGTGCACGCATATCTATGAATGTCACTATGGAAAGTATATAGAAATTAGGGGACGTCACAGTTGGTATCAGAGCCAATGTTCACACATCAAGTCACATGAACTTCATTCACCCTATTTTGAGTCTAGGGTAGTCCTTGAGTTTGGGATGTAAAGGGTTGAGGTGTCTAGGATAGCATCTGCCATGGGTCTGACTAAAGTCTCTAAGCCACTTAGCTTGGCAATCACGAGGCTACCTTTATGGAAGTATAAGTCTACCTGGCCGATATCCTAAGTGTCCCCTACTCTTGGGCATACATTAATTTAGGAATCTTCTCATCTATAGAATTTTCCCTCTCACCTCTTCCATAGGAAAATTTCTCCCTCTCATCTATGTTTTAAAATAAATTAAATTTTCCCTCTTACCTTTGTTATAAGGTTAGGAAGAAGTCTCTCTATTTAGAAAGTCCTAAGGATCGACTGATAAGGATTTTAGGATATCCTACATAAACCATAACATTCATAACATTAATTATCAATAAATGAGAATAATGAAATATCATGTGATGATAATAAAGATAATGATGAGAATAATTGTTGAAGTAATAGACCTAATATGTTCATATTAATTACAGGATGCCTCCTAAAACTCGCAACTCAAAGGCCTCGGAGGAATCATCCTCTAAGAAGAGAAAAGAACCTGAAACCTCCGAAGTACCTGATCCTGATGTTGAGGCCAAGGAAAGATGGGAGGAACAGAAGAAAATCCTTCTAGACTTTATGGAAACCCTCACCACCAAAGGAACCCCTGAACCTAGATCCTCTAGGAAAAAGGAAGTGACGGTGATAGACTTCATTAAGCTAAACCCTGACAGCTTTTGGGGGGAAGACCAACCCAAAGTCATGGACAAAGTTGAGGCCTGGGTCCTTTCCATAGAGAATGTCTTCCGTACCCTAGAAGTACCCGAAGAAAAGAAGGTTAAATTCGCCACCCATTTGCTTAAGGGAGGGACGAAGATCTGGTGGGAGAATTATGGTGGGAATCGGGGAGAGGAAGTAGACAACTTGGGATGGGAAGCCTTCAAGACCCTCTTCACCGACTGCTTCATGCCCATAGCAGAGAGGAAGAGGAAAGAGAAGATGTACATGGAGCTTAGGCAGGGCAGTTTCTCAGTGGCTGATTATACCCGGAAGTTTAGACTTCTGGAACGCTATGCCCCTATCCAGACTGAGGACCGCCTCACTAAGAACTATGTAGACTGTCTCTCCGCACACCTGAAAACCCTAGTTATAGCCTCTCATCCCCAAAGCATTGATGAAGCCCTAGACATGGCCCTTAAGTAGGAAAGGGAGTAGGGATTACAGAAGCCTTCTAGCATGGGATATTTAGGGTTGACCCCCACTGAGGAAGAGAAGTTCAAGAAGTTCCACCCCGGCCATAATAAAGGATCAGAGAAAGGAGGAGGTTCAGGGAAGAAAGGACCAAAGAATAGCAAGCTGATGGATTACCGCAGCAAATGCAAGACTTGTGGACGAGGACATGACGGGCCTTGTCGCTACACCAAGCCAGTCTGCTACAACTGCAAGAAGGAAGGACATTTTCTTGCCAAGTGCCCCAATGCATCTATCCTTGGCAAACCTCCAGTAGGTACTCCACCCCCTCAGGGACACCGTAATGCCAAGGTGTTTGCAGTAACAGCAAAGGAGGCTAGGGCAAATCCGAACCAGCTTGTCGAAGGTAACCTTAAATATTTTTCATATATCTAATATCTTGTTCAATGCCTTCAATTATTTAAAATGTAATTATCATGTGTAGGCATTGTTTTCTTGAATGGACATCCTGTTAAAGCATTGTTTGATTCTGGATCTACAAATACGTTTATCTCTCGAAATCTAGCCTCAATGTTGCACTTACATATAAGGGACTTGGGATACATTCTGTATGTGTCAACTCCTAGTGGCAAAATATTCACTACATTGCAGAAAATCGATGTCCTCCCTCTAAAATTTGAAAATCATGACATGCCCTTTGAATTCATTCTCTTAACTATGGAAGACTTTGATGTTATTCTTGGCATGGATTGGTTGTATACATATCATGCTTACATTGACTATAGAAACAAGATGGTAGTTCTCTCTCAACCTCATTCCTCTCCTATAGTGATCCCTCGGGGAAGCAGATTCTGTAATAATATAATAATTTCCTCTCTTAAAGCTAAAAAGCTCATATCTAAAGGATGTAAAGTCTTCCTCGCATTCGTCTCAGATTCCAATCCTGACAATGAGCCTGTAGAAAGATTGGAGGTGGTATGTGATTTTCTTGACATATTTCCGGAGGAGCTTCTTGGGCTGCCTCCAAACCGAGACATTGAGTTCTCCATAGATCTTCTTCCTGGAACCACTCCGATTTCTAGGGCACCGTATAGGATGGCACCTGCTGAGCTTATGGAGCTGAAGAAACAATTACAAGAACTTCTTGATAAGGGTTTTATACGCCCTAGCATTTCCCCTTGGGGTGCACCTGTCCTTTTTGTTAAAAAGAAAGATGGTTCAATGCGGATGTGTATTGACTATCGCATGTTGAACCAAGCTACCATTAAAAACAAGTATCCCCTTCCTCGTATTGATGACCTCTTTGATCAACTTCGTACTGCTAAAGTTTTCTCAAAAATTGATCTTCGTTCTGGCTACCATCAACTTAAGGTCAAAGATTCTGATATATCTAAGACTACTTTTCAAACTCGTTACGGGCACTACGAATTTCTGGTAATGCCGTTCGGGTTGACCAACGCACCTGGCGTATTCATGAACTTGATGAACAAAGTCTTCCAACCTTATCTTGATGAGTTTGTGTTCGTCTTCATTGATGATATTCTGATCTATTCTGATTCTATGGAGAAGCATCGAGAGCATTTGAAGTCTGTCCTTGAGATTCTTCGAGCCCAAAAATTCTATGGCAAGCTTTCTAAATGTGAATTCTAGATTGACAAAGTTATGTTTCTTAGTCATGTCATGCATGGGAGTACCATATCTGTTGATCCCACTAAAGTATCTGCTGTACTTGATTGGCAACCTCCTCGTAATCCTTTTGAAATCCAGAGTTTCTTAGATCTGGCTGGATATTATCGTCATTTTATTCCGAATTTCTCCAAAGTGGCACTTCCTCTCACTAAGCTTACTCGGAAGGACGAGCATTTCATCTGGTCAGCTGCTTGTGAGTCTAGCTTCCAAGAGCTCAAATAGAAGTTGACGTCAGCACCTGTCCTTGTTCTACCCTCTGGTAATGAAGGATTTGTGATATTCACTAATGCTTCCCGACATGGTCTAGGTTGTGTCCTACAGCAGAACGGGAAAGTAGTGGCCTTCGCTTCTAGACAGCTGAAACCCAATGAGTTGAATTACCCTACGCACGATTTGGAGTTAGCTTCCATCATCCATGCTCTTAAAATATGGAGGCACTACTTGTACGGGGAAATATTTGATATCTTCACCGACCATAAAAGCCTCAAGTACATTTTGACGCAAAATGATTTGAATCTCCGACAATGACGGTGGATTGAGTACTTGAAGGACTACGACTTCACCATTGGCTACCATCCAGGTAAGGCCAATGTGGTTGCAGACGCTCTTAGTAGGAAAAGAGCTATTTGTGCATCCCTGTCTGTACCCGAATGGAGGAACATGGAGGACCTAGCAAGCTGGAGACCACAATTCTTGGCTGATCGTATGCATGTCAACAACATCTCTATCACATCCAAAATACATTCTGAACTTCTGGAGGCACAGAAAGCTAGTCCCGAGCTTGCCGAGCTCTCCTCTCTCCTAGCCAAACCTCATACACATTTGTCAGTGGGTCTTGATGGTGGTCTTCGATACAAGAACCGTATGTGGGTCCCTGAGCAGTCAGCTGTAAAGACAACCATTCTTAGCGAGGCGCATGGGTCCAAGTACACAGTTCATCCCGGCACGACAAAAATGTACAAAGACCTACAATGACAGTTCTGTTGGAGAGGCATGAAGCACGACATTGCAGATTTTTTATCCAGGTGTCTGACATGTCAGAGAATCAAGGCCGAGCATCAAAGACCAGGTGGTCTACTGCAACCCCTCGAGATTCTGGAATGGAAATGGGAACATATCACTATGGATTTCGTAGTGGGATTACCCAGGACCAGGAAGGGATACGACGTTGCATGGGTCATTGTGGATCGTCTCACCAAGTCAGCTCATTTTCTACCTGTGAAGACTACTGCGAAAGTTTCTGAGTTGGCCGACCTTTATATACGGGAGATTGTACGTCTGCATGGAGTTCCAACATCCATTGTCTCAGACTGGGACCCAAAGTTCACTTCAAAGCTATGGAAACAGGTTCAAGAAGAATTGGGCACCAAGTTGAACTTCAGTACAGCTTATCATCCGCAGACAGATGGACAGTCAGAACGAACAGTACATCTTCTGGAGGAACTTCTACGAGCTTGTGTGCTTGACTGGGAAGGCTCGTGGGACCATTACCTTCCTTTAGCTGAGTTCACCTATAATAATAGTTATCAGGAGAGTATTGGGATGCCACCATATGAAGCTCTCTATGGCCGACTGTGCAGATATCCATTGCATTGGGATGATGTCAGAGAACACACCTTGATGAAATCCGAGGAGATGCAGCTGTATGCAGATAAAGTTGCACTGATCCGGCAGAGAATGAAGTGAGCACATGATAGGCAGAAATCATATGCAGATGCTCACCGGCAGGAACGTCAGTTCAAGGAAGGTGATCATGTCTTTCTGAAGATCCGACCAATTTGAGCTTTGGCCAAGAATAAGGGAAAGCTCAGTCCTCGTTATGTGGGACCCTTTGAGATTCTTGAAAGGGTTGGAGAACGTGCCTATCGTCTTGCTCTGCCACCTCAGTATAGTGTCATGCATAATGTCTTTCATGTATCTAATCTGAAGCCTTATGTCAAAGACTCCAGTCACATTCTGAATCATGGGCCTCTTGAGCTGAAAGATGATTTGACGTATGCTGAGTCACCTATCCGAATTCTTGATTTCAAGGCAAAGGAGCTTCGCAATAATCGGTGTATAGATATGGTGAAAGTTCTCTGGAGCCACCATGATCAAACCGATGCTACATGGGAGCTCAAGTCCGAAGTCGAGCGGAAATATCCACATCTCTTTCAGTCTGCTTGAATTTTGAGGGCAAAATTCTTAAAAAGGAGGGGAGAATGTGACAAAGTGAGTTTTTATAGTATTTTTTTTCTCTTTCTTAAAAGTTATTATCAAATTGTGGACCAAATTACCCTCATATACTTCTCTCACTTAATTGGACTAATATGTGTCACAAATTGCAAAAATATGCAAACCCTAATATGTTATATTGATAAAATACATATGTTAATGTATTTAGTGAATGAGCACACCAAACTTTCTATTTTGGACCCCTAATTTATCCCATAGTCACATCTTGACATCATTAAGCTACCCCTAAAATTTTATTGCGTTTAGGTGAACCAATTGGGAGTTATGATCAATGTAATTTGGTGCAATTTTCCTTTCTTTTTGACCTAGGGCCTGAGTTCTGGCCTTAATCGACCCAATTAGGTTGTAATTCGACCCATTAGCAGTTGGGCACGGACCACTTAACTAATAGTGAACCCCAGCCATCCGATCTATGGCACATGGACTCCCGCCCTAATCCAAGGGTCAGGGACCCGTCTTCAACCTCCCGCAAAGGGCGGGGAGGGGAGAGAGGTCCCTAAGCGGGTTGTTCGCCACCCTTCCACCTTATCTCGACTTTCCGCCCGATGAGCTGACCTTGTCTTGTGTTTTCATGGCCAACCACCCCAACAAACACTGTGTTTCGTGCACCCATGTGCCATCTCAAACCCCTAAGCCTCGGACCTTCTCACTCCGGCGGCATCCGTGAAGCCCAGGACCCCAACAAACCCTAAACATACCCCGATAGCCTATAAAACCACCCCCTCGATGTCGCCCCTTCTTCTTTTACCACAACCCTCTACTTCCCGACCCTCTTTGACACCGGAGACCCCTACCTGACATTCGATTCTCATCAGCGCCGCCGCTCTACCTTGCTAGCTTTCTCCTCCGCCTCGCCATCCTCCCTCTCAATTGGTTGATCCACCCAGTTCGCCAGAGCCCGCCAGTTTTGGGCGGCATCTTCTAGCTTGCGCGCGCAGCCTGTTGCATCTTTGCCTCCTCTTCCGGCGAGCTCCCTACCGCTCTCGATTACAAGCTACTTGAGCAAGCTGAAACCAAAAGGATATCAGCGGACCAATCATGAGCGTCCGATCAAGTGTAGACCAATCCTGAGCGCGCGATCAGTATAGATCGATTTGAGCCGTGATCCAGCCGGATCCGGCCGTCGATCGAGGGTATTTTTCTTTTCTATTATTTTGTTAATCTTTTAGTACTCAGGAAAATACATTACTTTAGAAAAATCATAAAAGATGCTAGGAATATCGGATTGTAGCAAACCTATACACCATTTTGATCAGAAAAATATCCTCTATCCATATAAAATGTTATCAATACCTGAATCCGTTCCCTATTTCAAAAATAACTGTCTATGGCCTAAAGGACATCCTTGATCATAATTATTTCACTACTACAGAAGTGCCTTTTAGTGTCGGTTGTTTAACCCCCTTTGGCGTCGGTTTCTGAACGACGCCTATGTGGGCGCCGCTAAAAGGTTGGACACTTCAGCGTCGGTTAAAAAACCGACGCCTATTTAACATCAAGGCGTCGGTTTATTATAAAACACCGACTCCAAAAGGGTTCGCGCCACAGAAAACGGCGTCATCTAGGACGCTTTCTGCGTCGGTTATATACTAAAGGATCGACGCAGAAAAGTGTCCTAGATGACTCCCATTTCCTGTAGCGCGAACACTTTTGGCATCGGTGTTCAACAAAAAACCGACGCTGTAAGTCTGTGGTGACGGTTATCTGTAAATAACCGACGCCTATATCTATTTTTTTTTATAAATCTGTTTGCAGGCCTGCTGTGGCTGGTCAACAGGATGAGAACCTGCAGTTCAGTTTTTTGAACTGCAGGTTTACGACATCCATTGATATCAGCCTACAAACAAGCCACAAACCTGCAAAATTAACATAAAAAGATTCACACAAGTAGATACATTCAGACATCAATTCAATTGTCACGTTCACACATATAGAATCATTCAAATACATGTTTTAACATTCAGAAACATTCATTTACAAAGTATCATTCATCATCACTATCAACATCCCAATTATATCTTACAGTTGCCACTGTTTGTACAGCTATTGCCCATTCTTCTCTTACTTCATCTAATGCTTCCCTCGTATATGGAGCATGTACATTTTTTAAGCGTTTGCCTATAGTGTGGTCAGTTTTAAACACCTGCAAAGAGAATGATGTATATATATAAGTAATAATATAAAAATAAGATTGATATATTTCATACTAACTAATGAGACTATATATAATACCTCATGTATGGTATCGATGTCCAATGCGGCATATTTGATAATCATCTGCATAAATCGCATCACATAGTATGCGCATGCCCAGCCATTGTCTTGTGTAGCGCACTATAAATTGAAACATACAAAATAATACAACTAAGCACAATTCACATCAATAATATATACATTGGAGTCGGGGAGTCGGGAACTTACTTTTACGTTCTCCCAAGACAATGGCTGGTTCTTTTTCCTTGGAACCTTTCCTCCAGCATTTTTGAATGCATCTAAACCCCTACATGTTAATATAACACACTAAGTTGCATAAGTAAATAGTAATGTAATAAAAGATGTTAACGGATATAAAAAATGAAATATTTCTCACCAGAATAATGCCATTCTCATTACGTGTCCAATTTTAGTGTTTAATGTACTTCCTGCGGGATCTAGATAATAAACAGTGAACGTCCCGGGGACAATAACTAGTAACTCCCAATGTCTACCACTAGAGGTAAAAAGTTAACGATTAATAACTCAAAATGCAAAATAATAATGGAATTTTCTTAAGTCCAAATTATAAATAAAGCAAACTTACTTGACATTGAATGGAGCTATTATTATCGTCTTCATTTGATGACCAAAAATTGTAAAAGCATCTATACAGTATTGTTGAACACTATCAGGGTCTTTAGCTACCATACTAATCAATGATGGAATCAAAAATCCCACATGATCATATGCAAATTGTTTGCAATGATCTTCGATTAAGTAGCTACAAAACATATAGACGTATGCATTAATATATAAGAAACCAGATCACCGGATCTTACACAAGGTATATGGATGTATAAACAAGATCTCACCTTATCCATGTCTCTATCATTGATGTATTCAACCAATCATACATAAACAGCTCAATAATATCTTGTATAAATAAAGAGTTGTCGTATGATTGACCTGCATAATCTGCATCTAAAGAAACAATTATAGGGCAAAGTATATTATGTGCCCGTAGCCAACATGCCATTCCCCTACAAGCAGGACCTAACGGGTATGGTAGGTCAGTTGGAACCCAAGTTGGTAATGCGGGAATTGGAGGTGGAGGCCTAGGTGCTCCTGGTGTCTTCTTTTTAACCTGTATATATAATTTCAGATCAGTTGACATCATATATACACATTAACAGTCTAAATCAATGTAAATTTATCTTACAATTTCAGTCGTGTAGAGGACATCTGCTTTGGGCCACAATATGACCCCGCTTTCTGCCTCACCAAGTGTATCAATATCTGGGTGGGCATATGGCAACTCAACTTCCCTCCAATCGGGTAATACATGTATCGGGCTCACACGAATGTAGCCCTGCGGCATTGGAGTCCCATGAAACGTTGCCCCAGGAAGGGACTGGTAAGCTTGCGCCTCTGCAACAACATAGTTTTCCATTCTTAAGCGGCATGGCTTCAATGCCTACAAATTTACGTAAAGAATGTTATACATATATACATATCATCTTGAAAACATATCATCTTGAAAAGACTAGCTACAATGTCATAAACAATACTTACAGCAGACGTGTTAGGCGATGGGTCTCCAGGATTACTTGCAGTCTGTGCACCAGGAGAAGAGTGGGTCGGCATAGGCTGATTGGAAGCCTGAGATGCCTGCCACCGTAGCAATTCTTCCTTGACCTTCTCAGCAACCACATCGTTGAGCTTCTTAGCAACTATATCCTCGACTCTCTTATTCTCCTATACATGGATAAAACAAATATTAGCTTTTTATTAATGAATTTCCTTTTGCAGTAACATTCTAAAAATAGAATATGTTACCTCTTCTTGAGAAAGTCCCGCTCTGGGTTTGCACTGGGATGGCCCAAAGAATGCTTTGATGCCCACACCAGCGTCGGCACCTCTAACACGTCCAGGATGCTCTGGGTTACCCAGAGCAACTGTCAATTCATCCCTTGTGCCATGAGGGATGAACGTGCCTTGTTTCCTCTGCTCGTGCAGCTCCCGCTAATCACCATAAACAAAAATTGGTAAGTTAACACCACAAATAATCAATATTCAAATGATTGCTCTAAGAGTTGTATTTTACCATTTTTGCAGCCGCCTCAGCAGTTTCGGGCTTCTTTATTTCACCCTTCTTGTTTTTCCTGCCAGCTATCCAGATATCATGGCGAGGCAAGGGTGTGGCCGCAGACTCCTGAGTAGCCACAGACTCCTGAGTAGCCGCAGACTCCACCTGTAGTCTTTGGCGAATGCTTGCAAAGCCTTTTGGACCCATAGTATGGTCATGTACATTCAGTGCACGCCTTGCTTTTTGTGCGTCACTGAGGGCCTAGTTAGTATGCACATTTATAATTAGGTTAGTAGCAGTAAATGTTAATCTTGAATAGGTGAATACAATGTATATTAATTAAAATGGGAGTGACGCCTAATACCTTGAATTCTTCAGATTTTCTTGAAGCAACAAAATTGTCCCAATCTTCTTTGTCCAAGAAGTTCCATTGTTCAAGGGCTGACTTCTTCTTCTTATCACCCTGTCTTATGTATTCTCTGTTCAGATTTGTCCTGTAATTCCTAAGCATCTTTCCAGCGCGTTGCATCACACTTTTACGATGCAACATCTCATCCAATGCAAACAGATTCTGTAAAATAGAAATGTTATTAACTAGTACCAAAAATATAATTGCAAATAATAGAATTTGTAATCTACAAAATAGAATTGCAAATAATAATAACTCACGCATAAATCTTTCCATATCAAGTCTTTCTTCGCCTGAGGAACTTTATGCCAATTATCATACTTAACACCACAATGGCTTCGAGTGACAACCCCAAGATAGTTTATAAAATTATTGCGGTTCACTCCAATTGCATTCCCTCCATTATCAAAATCCACAACCAATTTGGATCCACTGCCACTCAGCGCAAGTAACTTTTTCAACAGAGTGATACCCCTTTTCTTGTTAAGTTTTTGTTGCTGCGCATCAAGTTGCTCAATTGCTTCAGTGGGTAGCTGTGCATCATCAACCTAAAATTTGACAAAAATAAACACACCGAATTAAGCCAATATAGAAATACAGGATATATGACATAACTAGAAGATAATGAATTTTATAGAAATACGGGATATGTTTTTAGAACTTACGTTGGTATCCTCGCCATGCTCGTCATGGACAGCATGCTCATCATGGACTTCATGCTCATCATGGACATCATTCTCATCATGGTGAGCCATCTGAAAATTTCATTAAAAAGGAAAACATTTAGCATTTGTATCAACTAGAATAAGGAAAACATTTAGCATTTGTATAAACATACATGTCTCTAAAATTGTGGTCTTTTATCAATTAGCAATCCTTCAATGTACAAGTAATATAAAAAACAATGATTGTTCACATTCTAGGCCAACAAACACATGTGATGTCATTCTTATATATAATAAATGTGTACCACCTATCCCATCCTTGAACACCTAATCTCACTAGTAAGTGTATAATGTGTATTGGGTTTTCAAGAAAATTTCGGCAGCATTTCCCCGCTGTTCTCTAAGTACATATGTACTTAGAGAACAAATGGGGAAATGCTACCAAAATTTTCTCGAAAACTCAATACACATTATACACTTACATCCTAAGTGAGATTAGGTGTTCAAGAACAGTCCCAAACCGGGGACTATCCAAGATTTACTCCTAATGAGTAAATCTTGGACGGGTTTCTAGGCCAACAAACACAATAATAGATATCTACAATGAAACCGGACTCCATACAAACAATATATAATTTAGTGATTGTTCATTCTAATTTATATCAATGTACAAGTAATATAAAAAACAATGATTGTTCACATTCTAGGCCAACAAACACATGTGATGTCATTCTTATATATAATAAATGTGTACCACCTATCCCATCCTTGAACACCTAATCTCACTAGTAAGTGTATAATGTGTATTGGATTTTCAAGAAAATTTTGGCAGCATTTCCCCGCTGTTCTCTAAGTACATATGTACTTAGAGAACAAACGGGGAAATGCTACCAAAATTTTCTCGAAAACTCAATACACATTATACACTTACATCCTAAGTGAGATTAGGTGTTCAAGAACAGTCCCAAACCGGGGACTATCCAAGATTTACTCCTAATGAGTAAATCTTGGACGGGTTTCTAGGTCAACAAACACAATAATAGATATGTACATGTTAGGGTTTCATCACAATTGATGTTAGGGTTTAAACAATGTTAGGGTTTAATCAAATCAAATGATGCTAGAATGGACAAGTTTAAATCAAATTAGGATTTAAATTAGGGTTCCAATAGGATTCAATTTAATTAATTTTAATGTGAAAGATGTAATATTATAATACATACAATGGCAATGAAATGAAACCCTAATTGTATTGGAACTCATAAAAGGATGTCTCAAAGGTTGAATCTAATATATGCATCCTAAAAAAGGTATCACATCACAAATGTGCATTTCAATAATCATATTTTATTTCCTTCCAATTAGTGTGGGTGCCATGTTTGGAATTGTTTTCTAATCATGGGTCCCTTAATTTTATTTAGGGACAAAAGGGGTACACTCTAGGATTTAAGATCACACTACATCATGAATTTTATACAAAATTACATGTATGTGTATATAAAAAAATATATTTATAAGGAACTTCTATACATATCTAATCAACAAAAGCAGTAAAACAGCAATCAGTAAAACTAACAGCAAGGAAATCAGTAAAACTAACCAGTGTTGTAGAAACAGGACGCCGGGTGTCAGCAGGAAGAAAGGAAGGAGCTAGGGCAGGCAGGTGGGCAAGCAGGAGGGCACCAGGCGTGGCGGCGGCGCCGGTTCTCAGGCGTGGCGGCGGCGCAGCGGATGGAGCAGCAGGGCGCGCGCGCGGGCAGCAGGTGGCTGGAGCAGCAGGGCGGCGGTGCAGGGCGGCGACGAGCGGACAGCAGCAGCAGCAGGGGCGGCGGAGAAGAATGGCGCCGGAGAAGAAGGGCGCCGGAGAAGAAGCTAGGGCGGCGGCTCTGTTGGAAGAAGCTAGGTGGGTGGCGCCGGCGACGAACAGCAGCAGCAGTAGCAAGGTCGGCAGCGACGCACAGCAGCAGCAACGTCGGCGGCGACGGCGAGGCAAGGAAGCACGGGCAGCGTCGGCGACGGCGAGAACCGGCAGGAGGGCGATCGAGCAGCGCGGCAGCTAGCGATGAAGACAATGGAACAGGTAGGTGCCTAACGGGCGTCGCGTGGGTCTATTAGGTTGCTAAAGGCGTCGGTTGATAGTAATACACCGACGCCCAACAATGCAACCTTTACCCTAATTTTTCGCGCAAATTTTCATTTACATAGGAGTCGGTTAATAGTTACCAAACCGACGCTATAGGAGACGAAAAAAGTTCGCTCGAAAATTGATTTTCGCGAGCTACTTTTAGACGTCGGTCTGTTATAAATGGCCGACGCTGAATACAAAGCGGTACCAGTGTCTGGCTGGTCTTCGAATATAGACGTCGGTGAGTATAAATAACCGACGCCTATGTAAAATAGGAGTCGGTTTTCCTAAATAACCGACGCCACTAAAAGCGCCACTGAATGATGTTTTTGTAGTAGTGTTTATTAATAATGTTTTTCTTGATGATATACGATTTCAAAAGTGTTGTTAACCATTAGGTTAGACCCTGATTTCTAATGAATCGAAATGTCTCTCTATGTTGATAAGTGAGCAAGGAATTAGAAGAAACCCTAATTTCAGCTTCCTCTTTATACATGAAATTAAAGATATATCTTTATGACAAAATTAATATCATTAGATGATAATTAGTATTTGGTCTGAATCTTTAAAACGAACCCTGATGTTATGAATGGTTAATATGTTGAGGATTACCCTCCCTTTTTCTTTAACCATCTTAGAAACCCTAATTTTTGGGAAATCTTCTAATTAATCAATTAAATATTATCTTTAATCCAAATAGTTTATGATGGATCAGACCTGATAATATTTGTGAACTCAATTAGGATATGGGAAATCCCTGATCTGAATTAAGATAACATAAAAGGAATAATAACTAAGAACATATCTTAGTCCTGGTCACATGGACCAATAATAATATTGTACCCTTGCTTTCTTTGCAGGGTGACTAAATTCCTGATTGATTCTAAATCTTTGGACATTTGATTGAACAAGCAGGTACGTGGTCTTATAAGTATAAGACTAGTTTTATGGTTGCTTATGCTATATAATATCTTGAATGTTCGTATTTGGATATGATTGTTGGTTGAACTAGTATGAGTTATACTTCGCCAAATTTTAGAGAAACATAAATGAATATGATGGGTTGTAGCTACTAGAGCACATAGCCTGGTGTGGATGTATGTTGCCTAACATGGATGTATGATTCCTTGGCCCATGTTAGATGTATGATGATATTCTATTGCCCACACTAGATGTAAGACAAGTGCAATAGGTGTAGTACAACTGCATCAAAATGAATATAATGAAAGGGTGTTTACTTGATTTTCGCCTTAAGAAATGGTTTTATCTCTCTTTCCTTCTTTTTCAAATATTTTCCTTTATGAAACCTTATTAAATGTAACTTTTACCACGTACCATCCCTGCTGATGTTTTGTTTCTCGTATTTTCTAGGTGCAAGGAACAATTGACAATAAAATGAATTGCATGCTCAAAGTACCTGAAGGCATAAAATAATGAACATGGAGGATGTAATAGATAGATTCTTTTCCTCTTATCTCATTTCTTGCTAGATGTTAGTTTATTTCTTTCCTTAGTGATCTTGAGGATGATTGAAATCCTATGTAATAAAGTTAACTTTCTCTAGAACAATATTTTCCCTCCATATGTAATGACTTTATTATCTTTATGAATGAATGTTTGTGTGGCATTATACGATGATGTGGACTAGATCTTGACTTAATCTCTGTTTTAGTTGACTACCTTAGTCTCTTATATTTTCCCTTTTGACATCTATAGATATGAGTGCATGCATATCTATGAATGTCACTATGGAAAGTATATAGAAATTGGCGGACGTCACAGTAACATCTGCCTGATCATAGTCATCTTGTCTGTTGGCTAGGAGGGGGCATTTTTCTGAGTGAGTTGTTGTTGTCCTTGATGTGGTTGTTGTGGTGGTGGTGCTAACTGAGGTTGCTGCAGTTGCTGCAACTAAGGGTGCAATTGTGGGTGCAGAGGAGGATGGGTATATTGATAGTAGTTGGAGGGATTTCTAGGGTAGTTGGATCTTGGGAAGTTATTTCTGAGGTTCCCTTGATTTTGGTTAAAGCTACTTTGAAATCCAGGTGGCAACCTATTGGAGGATCCGCCTTATGTTTGATGTTGCGGGTTAGCAGTCCCCCGCAGTGTTCCCATATTGAAAATCAGGGTGGTTTCTTGGTTGATTTGGATTATAGTAAGCTTGTCCTAGTATGGAATGAATAGAATTAACTTGTTCGGGCATCTGATCTTCAGAGTGTTCAATGATTGGTTCGTACTGCTGTTGTGGTGGTTGCATATCCATCACTACATTGTAAAGTAGGCCACATGACAGTGTAGGGTGATCAGATGTGTGACAAGCTTCACAAGTCCCTGTAGCAGCTTTAACTTGTTGGACTTGGGGGTTTTTCTTCTTATCATATTCTCCAAATGAAGTTTCAAGTGTCTGCTGTTTGTGAGCTATAGTCTTTAAAGCTTCAGCAATAGCCTTCATTTCCATTGATTCCTCAGCTTTATAAACTTTTAAAACTCCCTTTCCAGATGATCGTACCCAATTGGATTGGTTCTCAGCTCCAAGTGTAATGATTTTCCAAGCATCCTCGTAGTTCTTCCTCATAAAATTTCCTCTAGATGAGGAATCTAGAAATTGCTTGATATCATCACGCCCCCTATAGAATGTTTCTATTAAGTGATTTTGGGAGATACCGTGATGAGGGCACTTCCTTAGAAGCTTCTTGAATCTTTCCCATGCTTCTGCAAGTGATTCTCCAGGAAGTTGGGCAAAGTGGTTGATCTACCCCCTCATTTAGTAGGTTAATGAAGGAGGGAAAAACTTCTCTAGGAATTTTTCTTCCAAGGGAGCCCAGGTGGTGATGATTGGCTCCCTATCAAGAGAGTCGTACCAACTCAAAGCCCTTCTAGATAGAGTGAAGTGAAAGAGATGTAGCACTATTGCATCAAAGGCAACTCCGGCTTGTGGGACAAGTCGGCAAAGTGCCTTGAATCTCTTCAAGTGATCCATGCAATTGTCTCCAGAACTATCAGAGAATGAAATACCCTGCATGATTTGAATCTATTGTGTCCAGATTTCAAAATGGGGTATGTTGATGATTGGTGGCAGGACTGGATGGTTGTCTTCATAGTTCTTAGGGACAACATAGTCTCACAGTTGCTTGTTCCTTAGCTCTAACTGGGCAGCTTCGTTTTCAGCTCGGATGTGGGTCTATTCTTCAGCTCGGATCTCCACTTGGACTTGAGTACGAGTGTCAGCAATTAGTTGTGCTCTCTGAGCGGCTATGGCAGCATTGACCTGATCCATTACAAGCGCAGCTTGGTGTTGGTGTTCAGCCATTTGCCTGGCTCTTTGGCGGTTAAGTCTGATGCGGCAGTGGAAGCTTCTCTCTACCTCAGAGTCGTACTCTGGATCAGGGGAGAATCCGAGATTATGCGATGGTAGCATACACGTCTTCTACCTGAGATGAGGAAGAAACACACTTTTCAGATGATGCGGGAGATATGATGAATTCAAGAAGATGTGGAGTAATGTTTAAACAAAAGTGTAAAACCTTAACCAACTAGCAAGATGGTAGATGAAATTAAAACATTCTGTTGTCCCCGGCAATGGCGCCAATTTTTATTGGAGCTTCCACTAGCATGGAATTGCATGCACCACTAAAAATCCTAAAGATGGTAAGTCTTTAGGTTTAGCCTTGCTTATACTAGGTTAAAACTCCACCCACATATGCTAAGACATGTGGAAGTCTTATCGTAGTATAGTTAAGGGTCGAATCCACAGGACAACGGTCTTGTTGGGAGTAACAAGATGGAAAATGTTAGAATTTCACTTAACATCTTGACAGTAGGTATCTAGCTCGAAAGGTTGGTTTGGTTGTTTTAAACTAAGTGTAAGTAAAACAAAGCAAGAAAGTAAATTTTAGGCTGTAAACAATGATAAGAAACCACTAGGATGTGATCGGCTTTCACCACCACTACACATGGATCAAAACATGCAACATAAAAACATAACCTGCAAAGAGAGTTTAAACCGTTAGTATCTTTGTAGATTTAGTTTTCTTTCAGAGAACTAACTATGAGAAGTGTGGGAACGTTGCAATGCCAGCCATCCCCAAACAAATGGTCACTTACTCTACATCCTTCCCTTCGCAAAGTGTGTTCCTCGACTTATCAAGGTTGTACTTTCATACGTCAACTGATTCCATTTCATAGTATGAAAGTACAACAATGGAAGTGAGTTTACTTCACTTCTTGAAAAACACTCCTGGATATCGAAACTGATACATGGTGGATACATGCATCAATAACCAACAATCAATCGGGATTTGAATCTAATAGTACAAACATAGACAATTCATACCAAAAGATAAAAGGTAACACAAGTTGGAGATCAAGCAACAAACATTCATTAAGTGATTGATGTTAAACTAAAAAGAAAGAATATCTCCATTGTAAACTTAAGGATTACATTGCATGAAAAGAAAGCATGGGTAGAGGGGCTACTCCCCGCACCCTACTGTAAAAGATTATTCGCTCATGACAAGGACGAAGGAGGAGGCGAGAAGAGAGAGAGAGAGAGAGAATGTCATCTCCATGAAGGAGGGAGGAAGTTCAACCCCTTAGAGAGAGAGTGACGATCTTCACACTTCGCAGGTTGCTTGATGATGAATCTTCCTCTTCTCACCTTCTTCGGCGATGAGAGAGAAAGCAGCTTCTGAATGGAGTGTGGATCTCAGACCAGCAGTCTCGGGGTGGTGGATGGAGGGTGGAATAGCTCTGGAGCAGTAGAGGCAGCCTTTGGGCGTCTGAGACTTGATGCCTTTGGGAGGACCTCTTGGGTCTTATTTATAGGCTTTAAGTGAAGTCCAAACGGTTTGGGCGGTTTTGGGTCCAAACGGTCGTGAAGACTGTTTGGACTCTGAGACTGTTTGGACCCTGAGACCATTTGGGCTCTGAGACTATTTGGACCCTGAGACCGTTTGGACCCTGAGACTGTTTGGACCCTGAGACAGTTTGGACCCTGAGACCGTTCGGGCTCTGAGACCGTTTGGACCCTGAGACCGTTCGGGCTCCATGCGGTCTCGAGACCGGTTGGCTTCATGCGGTCTTGAGACCCTGTGACTCCATGTGGTCTCGGGACCGATTGTCTTCATGCGGTCTTGAGACCGTGTGACTCCATGCGGTCTCGGAACCGTGTGACTCCATGTGGTCTCGGGACCAGTTAGCTTCATGAGGTCCTGAGACCATGTGACTCCATGTGGTCTCGGGACCGTGTGACTCCATGCGGTCTCGGGACCGCATGGCTTCATGCCGTCTCCAAGACCATTTGGGGGTTTTGTGATTTTTTGTGTTTTTCTGTAAGAATAAATAGGAGAAAAGTTAGTCTAATGGTGTATTTGTAATAAAGGAAGAAAGTTAAGGGTTCTATCTAATTTATTTGAGAAAGAGTGTGGAAAACTTAGGAAAATTTCTTAAGATAACATCACAAAATTCGAGGTTATCACCGGCCCGTCTAAGCACTTTACTCTAGTCTTTATTAAATGGGTCAATCTACAATGGATTCTTCTTGTGGAGATGCTTTCATGGGTAAACCACCTAAAGAGTCATGGCTATTATTCGAGAACTTGGCAAACAAATCAAGGATTCAAGCTTCTAGCATGGTGAATGATGGTACCTGGCCTTCGTGTGACACCTCCATGTCCTAATGATCCTCCTACAAATGATGAATATTCATACGGAAATGATGAACTTCATGAAGAATCAAGTGGGAGATGTTCCTTGCCACCTGGTAAACTCTATTGAGTCTTTTGGTGGAGAAGCAAGGGCACCTCATTCTTATAGATACCTAGAACAAAAAAATCCAAGATATAACTTAAAGTTTGAAGATGAAGTTCTATCCAAGTTGAAAATCTTTGGTGGTGTGCAAAAGAATGTTACAAGGCTTGAAGAAAAAGTGGAGTAACTCTTTTCCATACTTTCTCTTCAAGCAGAAGGAAAATTCTCTTCTCGGTCTATAATGAATTTCATTGAAGCAACTGAATCAATACATTCCACACAAGCTCTGTATAGTCCACCTCCCATGCAAGTGCAGCTCATCTATCAACTCTAAGTATATCTAAATCCTTATATATGTCCACCACCTCCATCACCACAACTATCCCACCACTTCACTTATAAACCTCAACTTTCTCCCCTACCTCAATTCCAAGCATCACCTTCCACTTCACCTCCTCTACAAGCACACTAAGATCCCCCTTTTAACTATGAGAAAGGAAGTGTTGTGATAGTTATAAGGACTAGAAAATCACTTGATCATCCTACAAATCAAAGCAATGTTGATGAAACAAGGCAGAGACAACCCACTAGTGATGCCATGATTGATATTGGTGAAGATGATTCTGTGACACCTCATGTTGAGTATTTGACGTCGTGTGCTATGCCTCACACTCCTTTTGCATGTTCTACCCTTCCTAGTGTTCAACCTCATGTCGTGCCACAAGAAAATCATGTTGAGCAAGTAAAGCAACAACAAGTGACACACTGTTCCCTGAAGCATTGGATGATCCCCCAGCAATAAACAGGAGCCAAAACACAATGTTGACATTCTAGTGATATTTTTCCAAGTAAAGGTGAATATTCCTTTGTTGGATGCTATCAAGAAAATCCAATCTTATGCCAAGTTTCTCAAGGACATGTGTATTGTCTAAGGAAGTCAATGGGAAGGATGTCTAAGAAAATTAAGTTAATTGAACAAGTGAACTCTATCATACAACACTCACTTCCTATGAAGAGGAAAGACCTAGGAGCCCCACTCATACCTAGCTACATATGGGGGCATCACATAGACCAATACCTACTTGATTAGGAATCTATTATGAAATGACATTTAGTCTCTATGTTGATATGGGGTTAGGCAGGTTGAAATCATCTCATTGCACTATCCAATTGGTAGATTGCTCCATTAAATTGCTAGAGGGAGATTCGATGATGTTTTGGTGATGATAGACAGGGAAAGGGGAGTTATGTTCCCAACTAATTTTAATATTCTTGGTATGGATCTAGAGGATAGGAAGATTCCCATCATCTTGAGAAGGTCATTCCTACCTACAGTTGATGTAGAGATACATGTGCACAATGGCACCATGATTGTCTCTTTCATGGACATGAATATAAAGATCATTATGTTCAACACCCCCATCAGGAAAGATCAAGATGAGTATGTCAAGCATGGTCACTTGAAGAGTCCATTTGAATACTTGAAGGACAGAGACCCAGATGGAACAACTCATGATGATTTTAGTGATCAATAGGGCAAGGAATATTGATAAAATGAAAATGAAACATGTGTTTATTGCATGTGTGGACACACAAGGGATCCTAAATGGTTGAGTGAGTGAAGAACTACAAGAAGCATGACTGAAGGCATAAAACTTAGTGGTAGTGGGAGGCAAACCACCTAGGTTTGGGAGATTTTCACCCAAACTCTCATTTTTTATACTTTTGATGATTTTTACATGTTTCCAAGAAAACACACACTTGTTTTTAATTGTTTTTGTTTGGTTTTAAGATGTGTAGGTGAAAAGAGTGAGAAAATGAGGCACATTAGATGAATCATGGAAGAGTTTAGATGAAAAATCGCTTTGGATCAAATATTTGATATTTTGATAGAATTCATGTTGAAATGACCTGCTACGGTGTCCACCACAGTCATGGTACCATGGAACGGTCGTGGTGGGACACTCAAAATCATAGGGAGTCAATAAAGCCTGAGAAGAGCCACCGTGGCCATGTATCATACCATTTACCATGGCCGTGTGGCATACCAGCCACAAAGGCCAGATGGCACAGCACGGTCGTGTGGCCTATGGTCCTAGCAACTTAAGTCACCTTACCCAGCACACTCTAGCAACATGTTACCTCATTTCTTCCATGAACTCCATAGTTGTGCCCATGTCCAGTCACCATGCGATGACCATCTAACACCTCCCAAGCTCAATTTATTCATCCTTTCACCTGCAATCCAACACCTAATCACTCCCCTAATGTTTCCCCTACCTCCATCTAATATTTCCACCACCAAATCATCCCTTGTCTCTCCATTCCACCCTGAAAATCCAAAGATGTGAAAATTCCAATTTTCTTCATTGTTTCCACTAAACTTCACCCAAAATGAGGAATTTAACCAAGAAAGTCATTTTGAGGACTGAGGAAGTGATATCCAATGGCCGTTGTTTGAAGAACAACTCATCTTCAGCATGGCCTATGCCTCTCGCTCCTCCACCTCCATCGTCTGCTTCGGGCTCTCACAGTAAAGCATCTTGTTTGTTGGTCATTGAGCTAGATGCATTGATAGACCCCATTTTGGAAGAGGCCTCCAGTTAGCCATGACATGGAGGATCTGTAGAAACTTGGCACTCAAAACCTTTGATGCCAAGACCACCACTTTCCTCTGCCCGACCATTGACCTCCTCCATTGCACTGCAGCCAGAACCACAAACGCATACTGAAGGCTGCAAGTTCTTGGTGATGAAGATAAGTATATAAAAGTTGTACCACATGAGGAGGTATGAGATGAGCAGCATGAGGAGGACCGGAATGTGATAGATAATCAACGAAAGAAACCACAAAATCCATATTGTTTGACACATAAGGTGACTTCCACCGGCTATGCCTGCGAGGAGACAATGGAAGCTTTGGGTATCTTAGCATTTTTTTAGGATATCATGAAACTCATAGGATTGTTTGAGGTGATGATGATTGTCCAGGATGTTGGGTTTTAAAGGAGGCAGAGAAGTAGCGGAAACAAAAATTTTCTCCCCAAAACCCAGAACATAAGGAATTGCGTCAATGTCTATACAATAGGAAAGTTGGTTTGTGGATGCATACCTTGTCCCGAGGCTTGCTCGGCGACAGTACCTCGTGCCTTGCACGGTCTTCACCTCTGGTCTTGGACGGTGTTTGTGCAGCTCCTGGTCGCACTGGGACTGAAGACTCCTGGTCTCACTGGGACTGTCGGGATTGACAATTGTCCTCCGAGCGACAGAGGTCTCCTGCCTCTGCAGTCATCCACACGGACCACCTAGAACTCCGATCTCCTTGTCGCATAAGGAACCGGAAGGAGTCACACCCTCCTATCAGTGTACTAGTCTCCAACACACTCTCCTGCTGCCAATTGCAACTGCAGTTGTCTTTTCCTTGTTGCGCCTCCCTTTTCGGGTAGCACTTGCTTAGGCTCTCTCGGTTACCAAAACCAGAGAGAATGACAACTTTGCAGAGCAACTGGTTGCACTGAATTGTACTCTGAGAAGCCCCCAATACCCCTATATATAGGCGGGTCATGGGATAGGGTTCTCTATCCCGGGCAATGCAGGACTAAAAGCAGGAGTAGAAGGGTTCGAGATTTTCCACAAAAGCAACCAACTCGCAACCTGAACCGATCGTTTCACAACTGAAACAGTTGGTTGGGGACCTGAACCGGTCGGTTGACATCTCAACCGATTGATTGGAACCCATGAGCTGGTCGGTTCATTTCTGAACCAGTCGGTTCGTGGTCCTGACCAGTTCCCGATTGACTTTCCTCCTTTTGTTTCTAATTGGTATCGAATACCAATCCTATTTCCCCATCAAATTGGGAAAGTTAAACGAAAGGAAAATGTTCACCAATCCTACTTTCCCAACTTGCTCAGTTGCACCAGTTGAATCGATCGTTTCAATACTTGAAGCAATCGTTTCACCCTGACCATGAGCCGATCGACTCAACACTTGAGCCGACCGGTTCACCAAGCTCAGCCGATTGGTTCATCACATGATCCGATCAGTTGGGAGTGCAGATTGTGCAGAATTAGTCAATTGTGATTTCAATCAATCCGATACTCCAATCAATGTGTCCAACACCTTGAACATTATGACATTGAGCTATCAATTGATTGAGTTTTTAGTTGAATTACTAAACTCCTTTAGCAATCAATCTAAACATTGTTTGTGGACAAAACTCCTCTTCCAGGTTAAATCCTATGTGTGTGACCCTGCAGGTCCATTTCACGTTGGCAGTGAAAGTCCATAACACTTATGACTTCACAAGCAAAGAGTGGTGCCTAGTCACACATCAGTGCTGCCCAAGTGAAAGTAGAAAGTTGGAGAAAAACTTTCAATCCTACAATCCTTGAATGGTGTTACAGTGAATGTATAATTCCTTTGTCACTGATATCCCGAATGAACTCGAGGCATGGAACAGTCATCCTGTCAATGTTCATTCACTTTCTTGATCTCAGAGTAGATTGGAAGGGATATGTATGACATCAATATCACATACTGATTCACACATGTGTGCACACGCCTATTTCAATCCTACTCATCAAGTGGCCAAGGATATCAAACTCCCTCAGGAGGGAAAAATCCCATATCTATCACTCACCCCTCAAAAGCCCCATGTGTCAAAGCCACCCAATCATCACCTTTATAAAAACTCATGTTTCAGGACTGTGTTTGATGATTTCAAAGTGTACCTAATGACATGTGTTGAGTGTAGTGATTTCAGGTCTAAGAATCACACTCACCACCATCACTGTGAGAGCTGACTGTGACTACCAAGTCATGGTTCCATGTGTCACTCTCATGGTGGGTCTGTCTGGTACCTTGTTCTCTAACAAGTACCTATGTGCTTGGTTTGAAATCACGATATCATGACTAATGAGATTCTGTCATCAACCAACACACAATCTAGTCTTCAGTGTTATTGATGTCTATGGTTATTTCCACAATAACAACTGACTAGGGACTAAACAAGAATGTATACTCTTAACATCCGTATGATCTCATCGTTTAGGTCCTTAACCTAAAAGCATACGTCATTGAGTAAAATCATTCTTTAGACATCTATCATGTTACACCATCATCTCAGAAACAGTTCAAACATATAGATCGGAAATTGCCTTTATTATTATTCAAATCATTTACAAAGTATCCCATTACAATCATCATATGACTTGCTCTATGGGCATACATACCAACACAGGAGACATATGTTGATCTGACACAATAATTGTTCACCATCTTGGAGAAGGTATCATATCATGGGGAGGACACCCTCCATTTCATATTGGGAAATGGAACTCAAATCCTTATTGCCTCATTTCTCAATAGCATTTTCACTCCCATCCCTGAGATAGTAGCCCTACTTGATCAGTGGAGTACTGACAAATATACACATTTGAATTAAGCATACATGTGGAAGAGGTTCACTGGGAAAAACACTTTGTAGCGGGTAAATCAAATACAAGTTTGATTCATAACCCCATTTTGAGATATATTTAGAAGTTCCTAGCAAACAATCTTCACTCTATGAGAGCCAAGGTAGTTATACTAAGAAGGATTTGTTTGTGTTGGGATGGATGGTGCAGGGAAAGCATGTAAATTTGATTTATTATAGACCATATGAAGATAGTCTCGTCCAAGAGAAAGAATCCTTTTATTATGGGAGGGATTGTTACTTGTATTGCTCTAGACCTAGATCATGATGTATTTGGATATACCAAGGTAGATGAAGGGAAACTTGTGAACCTACAATACTTAATTCACTCATCTAATTTTTTAGTGGTAGATTATAAGATCATTCTTCAGATAAACCTTCCTTATGCATGAGTCTTGTTGGAGCTACCTTACCATGCTACAACTATCCTAGAGGGGTGAGGTCAATCTCCAAATTTCTTGGAAATTTTGAGGAGGTGGGAGGAGGAGCATTCCAGGGATATGTGGTAGCACAACTCCACAATTCTACCTGAGGAGGAGTCACAGGCAGAAGAAAAGAGGAGAGTGGTGGAGGAGAAAGGCAAGGAGGGTTAGAAGATGATAAACAAAGGTAGAGGCACAAAATAAACCCATAGTGAATGCCTACAACATGTCCACTATACAGACACAACTGGAGGGCATCCAGAGTACTCAAAAGGAAAACTTGAGAGAACATGAGGGTTTTCAATAGAGATAGGATGTTTTATGGTTGGATCATCATTAGATACACCATTAGATCAACCACATGTATTGCTTTCATCATGTGCAGGTTCAGAGGAACCCCTGTATGGGGAAGATTGATGGGGTGCACCATCTGGTTACTAGGAGACATAACCGCCTCCATAGGTGGACTATTGGGGAAGCTACTGCCAGCATCCTCCATTGCAAGGAGGAGCACCCCCTGAGCCACCACACATGCCATGACCATCTACCCTATCATTCCACAAACTTTAGTGTCATGTTGAGGACAATATGGTTTAAAAGTTTGGGGTGGTAGGGTGGGATGCCCTCCAATTCACACATTTTTGCATTTCATCATGCCATTTACTTTTGTTTTCTTGATTTTCTATCTTGATTGGATTTCTATTTGTTTTCATACATGCCATGTGGTTCTTGTTTCTCACATTTTTGCATACTTTTTTCTCTTGTTGTCGTGCATTGCATATCATGTACATCTTTGTAATTTTTGCATATTTGTATTAGGATTTACTTGTTTCTTTCTTTATGCTCCATAATGTACAGATGTGATTGAAGGCAATTTGGCACTGTTTTGGCCCAATTTTCCTAAATTTAGAATGCCTTGCCCAAAAGCATGTTCTGACCCAATCTCCACTTTTTGAAATGAAAAAATGTTGACCTTTGACAAATGCAAGTTAATTATCATGGTTTATTGCTAAATGGTCTCAGTCTTGACATTTTACATGTGAGTCACCACTCTCATACATGTGAATTGATCGATTGAATTGTGATTCAAGCAAGCCACAAAAGTGTAGGGTTTATCAAATCTCATGATATAAGTGTGGGTTTCATATAGTTCATTCATGCCATGTGTCATTGTTTGATGAAACTATTGGGCAACTTTCATCCAGAAGACCTCATGTTGAAATCCACATTAGTGGCCCATTTTGACTCACTTTTTTTCTATCATTTTCTTACCGCTCCTCCTCATAAAAATATGCCATAGAGCACATAATCATCCTTGGCCACCATCCAAAAGTTTGGGGTTGCCATATCTATACCTCTCTGCTTCACTCTTACCATCATGTGCCCTTGGCAAAGAAAAGGAGAAAAACAAATGCAAAAGGAAAAAAATAAATATGCTCCTATATAATAGCTTCTAAAAAAAGATGAGTGTTCCTATATAATATCATCTAAAAAAGATAAGTGCTCCTATGTAATATCACTCTAATCTCCTACAGCAACCCCTTTCTTCCATTTGCATGCCCATCAAGCTAGGAAACATCAAATTTAGATCATTATGCCATTTTTTGTAGTCATGTGGGTTACTTAGTGTGAATTGACATGTGAGATTGAATGCATGAATGTAAAACAACAACATTAGTCATTCTTGATCTTCACCACCATGAAGGGGCTTACTTGGAGCTATATAACAGCCATGTGCATTGATTGTGTTTTTATGCCCTGTATGTGAATGTTGTATGCTTAGTGATTTAATCATGATTAGGTAGTGAAAGTGAAGAGGAAAGAGGTGTAATACATGTACTTAGTCATCATTGAGCCCATGTAGCTAATATTCGTCTGTTGAATTACATTGCTCATTTCTAGATTGTGGAAAAATTATAGAGAGATTAAGTTGGAGCATACTTGAGGGAAAATATATTTTTAATTTGGAGTGGTGATGCATTCCTATTTTAGGGTTTCATCTTGTGCCCTATTTCACTTAAATCACATCTAAAGCTGTTAGGTTATATGTTATTCCCCTCAATATGTATATTTATGTCAAATGCATGTATGGATGTTCTTTACATGTTATTTAGGTACTTGGATCATGCTTGGATGTAAGAGAGAGAGAAAGGGAATGATTCTATGGTTTCTCCACCCTTAGAGAGGTCCAAAGTGAGTTCAAAGGCTCCCCCACCCTACCCCTAGTGTTTGAGAGTTAATTCAAGCAAAGAAGTCCAAGAAAATCCAAAGATAAAGATCAAAGTGATGTTGTAGGCGTCAGCATGGTCATGATGCAAAAGAAAGGGCATGCTCACAACAGAAGAAATCATAATGAAATCATTAAAGAAGAAGTACATTAGCATGGACGCGCCATCCAGTTCAGTTGTGCTTCCTAGAGACAAAGTGGTCATGCTCTAAGGAACGACTAGTGAGTTCTCAGCCCAGAACAACTGTGTGATGCACAACAGTCATACAGCCAGTGATCCACCATGGTTGTGTTGATCATCACAGACTCCCTCTAGTTTTACAAAACTCCAAAATCCGCAAACCTATTTCCATTATATCACCTTGCATGTTCCTCCTCACCACAGGCATGCTGAAATCTATGAGGTATTTATCTATATTGGTAATAGACTCTTATTCCACATGATCATTTCATCTTCTCCCAAGCGGATGACCTAGCTACCCACCATGTCCATGTTGCCCAACACGACCGTGCTACCAGCAACCCTAGCAATAGTTTTTCACTACATCCCATTTTACCCTCACTTGACCTATTGCTTCCTCACCACCTATAAATACTTGGGTGGCGGCTGAAGCACAAGGTTTTCTTCTAGTAGCACCCTTTATCACCCTCAACCCACTCTCCCATCCATTCCCATTCCATTCCACCTACATTCCATCACATTCTACCCCAAAACCCTTCTTTGTAGGGTTTTGGTTACTTTCCACCACATATGCATGCCATCCAACCACCAAGGAGGGAGGTGCTCAAGCTACTATTGCTAGGAGGTGGAGAAGGGAATCTCCACCAAGCTCACCATGGATTTCCACTCCTCTAGTCATTCTTCTTTCTTTCTTTTTTTGTGATCATGTATTTTAGTAAGAAACGCCTACCCGTCCCCTTGCACCCTCTCGCTCTGGCGATTAGGGTTTCGCAAGTTGTGGACGTCCACCCCCTTTAGATTAGGGTTTTCCCTTGCTGGTTCAAGTTTGAGGCGTGCTTTGGGTCTTGGCTTCATGGTGACGGAGCTGGCGGACCATTGTGCAGGACTGAATCTATTAGATGGCGAGGAGGAACCGATTGATGGCAGCATGTTAGGCAGCGGTGAGGATGAGGAGGATCAAACTGAATTGGCATTGGTGGGGTGCCTTCTCACAGATCGCACTTTCAACCTGAAGGCTATGGAAAGGACATTGACTCAAGCATGGATTCTACGTGAGACGGTGGTGTTCAAGAAGCTAGAGGGTGGCACCTTTATAATGCAATTCTCGCATTGGTGAGATAAGCAACGGGTTATGGATGGTGCCCCGTGGAATTTCGACGGGTGTCTTCTGCTGTTCAAAGAGGTGGATAAGGAGGAAAAACCAGGGCACCTACAAATTAACCATACACCCTTTCGGGTGCACCTCTACGGCCTACCCATGGGGTACAAAGGGGAGACGATGGTGCGGGAAATCTCGGGACGCATAGGCACTGTGATGGAAATGGACAGAGACAGATCAGTGTGGGATTCCTCAGTCCGCGTCTGCGTGCTGCTGGACGTCACCTTCCCTTTAAGGAAAACCCTAAAGCTCAAGGTTAGAAGTGGACGCATCGTTGAAGTGGATGTAAAATACGAAAGGCTAGCAATGTTCTGTTTCAATTGTGGCATGATAGGTCACATAGATTGGGATTACAGCAGCTATGCAGAAGGAGGCGAGCAGCAGCAGCGCTGGGGCAGATGGTTGTGTGCATCTCCATGGAAACAACAACGAGCAAAGAACAATAGAGAGGAAGCTAGGGGAGGGACACGGAGGATGCTGACATTCAAGGAAAAGGAATCATCAGGTGTGGCGAACAGAATGGAGGGGGAGGAGGAAGGGAGTAGTATAGGGGGGGAACAAGGGGTGCGGGAGACAGGCACGAGGAGGGCAATGGACAGAGAGAGTGGCAGGGATGGGAAGATGGGATGGAGATGCAAGGTGATGCATGGAAAGTCAGAGGCCTGAGGCGACGTCAGGTGTCACGGGACGCCGTCGGGAGGTGGGGGAGAACGGATGGTGACAACGGATGATGTGTTAGGCGGACGGAGGGGGGATCAATTGGATAGTGGGTCGGAGAGCACAATGCCGACAGTGAAGGGAAAGGCAGTGTGTTTCCACACAAAGGGGGGAAGGACATAGCATCCATTACGGTAGAGGAAGCAAGTGAGTCTCAACAACAGGTGGGCAGTGACACAACAAGGGGGATAACGCGGGAGGAGCCGACGGTGCGTTATACAAAACACGACCTCTTGGGGTTGAAAGGATGTGAAGGCATTGATGAGATTGCACCAGAGATGGAGCCTTTGGGAACAGATGATGCAGCGCCCGGACACGATGAACCAGTGGAATTCAGGAAACAGTCGGCCAGTTTGGAGGGTGAGTCTTCTTGAGCACAAGAACGCCAACAGATGGAAAGTAAGAAGGCTGAGATCAATCTAACTGAAGGGGATGCAGTCCATATCAGGTATGGGGAGGAATCAAAGGAGCATGAGAGAGTGCATGGGCAAGGATCAAAGCACAGTGTCGACCGCAACGCAGCCAAGTACAACATTTCAAAAAGAGTTATAATGAGGGCACAGAGGAGAAATGAAGCAGGCGCGAGAATGAAACAGGGGAACAAACAGTCCAAGGGGAAAAAAAGACATCAACCATGGGTCTATAAGATGAGTAGGGGGCGAGACTGGGAATTCCAGAAGAGGAGGTGGTGTGGGAACAACCAACAAGAAAGAGGGGGAGGAATGGAGAGGTGTATGACATGGACCTTGACGAGCTACCTATGAATGATTCGGGAGGAAAAAGATATAGGATGTACAATGAAGAAGCACTGGACAGATTTGGGGTCATCAAGACTCAAGTAGCGGAGATTAGCGGAGCCCAATACCGTGAAGGCCAATGAAAATCTTCATCTAGAACTATCAGGGGTTGGGCGACCCTGACACGTGCAAGGCTCTCTGAGGTTGGGTTTGGAGAGAACATCCAAACATAGTTTTCATAATGGAAACTATGATCGCTGATAGGAAATTGGAAGATGTAAAGAGGAGTTGTAGTTTTACTTATGGCTTGTGCATCTCTAGCGAGGGGTGGGCAGGTGGTTTGGGCTTCTGGTGGAAGGATGTAGAAGTGGAGGTGATCAACTATTCTAAAAGGCATGTGACTGTTGCAGTCAAGAATAACATCAATGGCGTAACGTGGAGAGCGGTGGGTATTTATGGATGGGCAGAGCAGGCAAATAAGTGTAAGACTTAGGAGATTATGAGGAAGATAAAGGAATAGGCAGAGGATCTAGTTATTTTCTTCGGGGATTTCAATGAGATAGTGTCAAACAATGAGAAGAAAGGGGGTCCACCCAAAGAAGATAAATTCATGCAGAATTTTTGAGATGTTATAGATGATTGTGAGCTGATGGATGTTGGTTTTGAGGGGAATGTCTTCACATGGAAATGGGGCCTTACTGAAAGAACACTTGTTTAGGAGAGACTTGATAGATTCCTGCTTAAGCTTGAATGGAGGAACATCTTCACATATTGCAAGGTATTCCATCTTCCCATATACGAGTCAGACCATGCACCTATTGTTCTAAAGGCAGATAGGAGGGACACCAATAAGAAGAGAAAAGGACACTTCATGTTTGAACCAATGTGGGTGGGGGAGGAAAGTTGCACCACTATTATTAAGGAGGCTTGGGAAGCTGCTGAAGGGAGTGAGCTGACAAAAAAGTTGATGAAATGCAAGGAGAGCCTAAAAGCATGGGCATCTGAAAAGTTTGGAGAAAGAAGAAGGAAGGTAAAGGAGTTGGAGAACGAGCTTAAGGGGATGCAAGCTCTCCCCCCAGATCAAACAAACCTTAATAGGGTGGAGGAAAAATCAAAAGAACTACAATATTGGCTATAGAAGAATGAGGAATATTGGGCTGCCCGGGCACGTGTAAAAGAGCTGTAAGAGGGAGACCGTAACACTGCATATTTCCATCAAAAAGCTTCAAACAGGAGGTGAAGGAATAGGATTGAATGCTTAGAAGATGAGCAAGGGGTCATGAGGTCACAGGAGGAGGACATCAAAGCAATCATTATGAAATACTTTGCACAGCTTTTTCATACTAGCAATCCTACGGGTTTTGAGGAGGCTACTAAGGAGCTGCAGGAGATGATATCGGCAACCCAAAGGGAGGATCTTGAGAGGGATATCGTGGATGAGGAGATATGGATAGCTCTAAAGCATATGCATCCAAATAAAGCCCCCGGCCCAGACGGTATGAAGGCAATGTTCTACCAAAACTATTGGGGAATTGTTGGGAAGGATGTGGTGAGCTACATTAAAGGGTGGTGGTAAGGGGAAAGAAGTATAGGGGAGGTAAATGATACCCTTGTTGTGCTTATTCCGAAGACCAACACGCCGAAGACAATAGGAGAATTCAGACCTATTAGTCTTTGTAATGTGGTGTACAAGATAGCCTCCAAAGTCCTGACGAACAGGTTGAAGCCTCTTATGAATACCATTGTGTCGGAGAACCAAAGTGCTTTCGTCTAAGGAAGAATGATAACCGACAACGCTCTCATAGCTTATGAAGTGTTCCATTCTATGAAAAGAGATAAGGGAAGGAAAAATGGCAGCCTCATGTTGAAATTGGACATGTCAAAAGCGTATGACAGAGTGGAGTGGAGTTTTCTAGATGTCACTATGGAGAAGTTGGGGTTTGGGCTGAAGTGGAGGAAAAAGGTCCAAGAATGCATAACGTCTGTCAAGCACGCTTTCGCCTTTAATGGAGACAAAACCCAAAGCACAAAGCCTGCACGTGGACTTCGCTAGGGTGACCCTCTCTCCCCCTACCTTTTCATTCTGTGTGCGGAAGCTTTCTCAACTTTGATTTCTACTGCTACTCGTGACAACCTCCTGTACGGCATTAAGCCAAGTAGGGGGCACCCTGTATCTCACATATTTTCTTCGTAGATGATAGTATACGCTTTTCTAGAGCAACCACCGTTGAATGTCTGAAGATAGCTGAGATTGTCAGCCAATATGAACAAGCATCGGGTCAAAAGATAAATTTCTCAAAGACGGAGGTCGTTTTCAGCAAAAGGATAGAGGCGGATAAACAGGAGGAGTTGAGGCAGCTACTTGGAGTGAGATTAGTGGACAGACATGCCAACTATTTGGGTCTCCTGACAGCCATGGGAAGGTCCAAGAAGCAGGTGTTCAGCTACATTAGAGAAAGGATCTGGAGGAAGCTCCAAGGGTGGTCGGAGAAGTTGTTGTCCAAAGCAGGGAAGGAAGTACTCATCAAAGCAGTTTCTCAAGCCATTCCCACATATATCATGAGCATTTTCCAATTGACGGCGGGTACCATAGCTGAGATATAGAGGATGGTTACTAGATTCTGGTGGGGAGCAAAAGACAAAGAGAGGAAAATAGCATGGATGAGCTGGGACAATATGTGCAGGGCAAAGAGACAGGGGAGACTTGGTTTTAGGGACTTCCACACCTTTAACCAAGCCCTCATGGCAAGGTAGTTCTGGCATTTAGCAAACAACTCAGAATCACTAGTGACTAGAGTCCTCAAAGCTAGGTATTTCCCAAGGACGACCATATGGGAATCTAGACGGGGACATAATCCTAGTTTCTCTTGGAGGAGCCTGTGGGGAGCAAAAGCACTTTTAAAAGAAGGAACACAATGGAGAGTGGGTGATGCAACTAAGGTGAATATTTGGTAAGATAGTTGGCTACCTAAAGAGGAGGAAATGTTGGCACATTTTAAAAGAAAGAATGGACTAGATTTTAACCAGTCCGGGAGATTATGACAGAGGATGGTACTCAATGGGACGTAGGCAGACTCAGCGAGTGTTTTCCAGAGAGTTATGTTAGAAAAATATGCGCTTTACAGTACAACATGAGAAATCCAGAGGATACTTTGATGTGGTGGCCTTCAAGGGACGGGGAGTTCTCAGTCCGATCCGCCTACTGGTTGGGGCTGTTGGGGAAGGATGAAACGAGAAAGTTTGCATATCAGCGTGGGGATTTTCTATAGAAACACATATGGCATGCGGGTTGGAGTCCCAAGACAAACCACTTTCTATGGAGGGCAAGCACGGAATGCCTAGCGACGAGGGGCGTCTTTTTGACCGGCACTGCGTGGAAGAGGGCACATGTATGATGTGTGGGTCTGAGAAGGAAACAATTCCACACATGTTCTTCCGCTATCCCAATGCGGTGGAAGTGTGGGAGCAGACACCGAGAGGAGTGCAAACATGGGTGGATGATGTTAGAGATGAGGATATCATCTCGTCTTTGAAAGCTACATTAGAGGGGAGGCCAATGCACGAGACTGAATAGCTAGTGGCGGGCATGTGGACGGTGTGGAAGGCTAGATGCATTCGCACCTTCCAAAGCAATGACGTACGCAGCGGCTACCTATTGTGATGTGCGTTGATGACGGTGCGTCGAGGGGGTCAGCGACATGTTTGGGTGGAGGGAGGGACAGGACAGGGAAGTACCATGCAGGAGCAGCGAAGTGGATAAGACGACGCACACCCGAGGGACGTGAGGATAGACGACGACCAGCAAATGATGTATAGGGAGGACAGGGTTGGTGGGAGGGGCGAAAGGGACACCCACATTCAGCAGGTGGGGAGCGGGGACACATGTGCTCATCAGGGAGAAGATGGGGAGGATAATAGAGCGTCAGATGAGGGATGTTGCATGTGGAGGAACACCACAGGGCAAAATCAAAATCAATGTGGATGGCTCGGTGGGTGAGGATGAAGGGGCAGGAACTGGACTAGCAGAAAGGGATAACATGGGGCGTCTGGTGGGCATAGCGGGGGAGAAAATCAACCCAGGGATGGGCGTCGTCATCACAGAATTGCTAGCAGTGAGAGCAGCAATGCTATGGGCAAAGAAAGCGGGATATGACAGAATAGAAGTGGAAACGGACTCTCTGGAAGTAGTCCATGCATGCACTAGCAAGAAGCTACGATGGGACTACCTAGGAGCAATTGCTGAAGATGTCAAAGCTCTACAACATTAGTTTACCGCTTGTAATTCACTTTATGTCAATCGTAGGTGCAATAGGGCTGCTCATGAGGTAGCCAATTTAGCACGTAGAGGTGAAGTAGCTAGTTTTTATTTTTCGCATTCTTTCCCTTCGAACATGTTATCTATTGTGAACCTTGATTTAAGTGGCTAATAGTAGTTTTTTCAGGGAGCCCACCTATAGGGTTTCCCGTCCCCCTTTCAAAAAAAAATTCTTTCTCTCTTTTTGTATTTTCATTTTATATGAGTAGCTAGGCCCCTTAAGTGGGTTGTTTGGGGTAAAAATGTTACTTTGATACCATGTTGGGGGCAATTAATATGTAAACATTGTAATTTTGTTTGATAATGATTATGTTCTAAATTTTATCTCATTTCCCATAAATTTCTTGTTGGTTTGTTTTTTAAATCATCTAGGATTCAAGGAATATTATGTATATCTAACTAATTTGGGAATTTGCTCCTAGGTCCAATTAGTGGATCCTTGGATGGCCACCCACCTTCCTACATATCAATCAATTCTCCTACACCTAGGTGATTGATCTAAGTAGCTAGTTTGAAGGCATTTAGTGTAACTGACTTGGAGCCTTTTCAAGGCTAGATGGCAGATCGTGTGAGGCCAAAAACCTCACTTCCACCTTCGAAATTAGCACCCTCGGCTACCAAATTGTCCTAATAGCTTCTATCCTAGAAACCTAGATTAGATAGATCTGAAATCAAACCCTAATCCAAGTGAGCCTTGTAAGGGTGGATAGTTGGTCATAAGGACTATTTCCCCTATTAAAACTCTACCTCATCAATGGCCAATTAGTAGTTAGGGCAAGTCATTAACATCTATCTTGTTGTTTGGTTTGGTAATCTAAATGAAAGAGTAATGTTTGCATGTTATCATCCCCAACCCAATTGACAAGTACATTCTCCCAAACAGCCCACACATCCATTTATTGCACAAAAACCCTAGTTTTCCTTCTCGTTTAGGTCATGCTTTCTTAGCTAATATTCTAGTTTCCTAGTTAGTTGTTCTTGTTGTTGATCTTGCCTTGTTCTTATTAGTTTAGGTCTTTACTTGTGTTCTAGTACTACTTGCTAGTTTAGTGTAGTGTGAGCTCTTGCCTTTACTTTCCTTAGTGTAATTTGTCCTTTCCTTTCTTAGCCTTGTTTTCTTGCTCGATAGAATTAATTATCTAGGTTTAGCATAGGTTTTGATTTCCTTATTCTCTTTAATTTGTCACATGCTCAACTCTTAGTGTAGTTAAAAAAACCCACAATCAAACCCTAAACCCTAGACTCCATGGTAGGAACCTAGCTAAAACAACTACGCTCTAGTGGCCCCTCTCTCCCTGTGAATCAACCCCTAACTTGTTGTTTATCTATTTATGACATGATCATGTGCTCTTGCGGGTGAGTATTGCTAGTATTGTGAGCAAGCCTAGTCTAGGGTCCTTATAAATTTGAAAGATCCCAATTGTGTACTACGCTTGTGAGGTACATATAGTCAATTCAAATTGATTAGTGTGTGCACCTTTGACCGGACACACCGGTATGCAAAGAGAATAACAGAAAGGAATAAAGCCATTCAACCATGCACACATATCCACAAGGGTTTTGGCCATAACCTTGCTTTCATCCACTATCAAAATAGTTTAAGGGTCACACATATGGATTGCATATATATCACATAATATCATATCATATCATATATATTTATATAGGATTGTATGTGGTTTTGATCAATTATGCACATTAATCATTTCAAGTATTCACATAGTATGTAATAAATGAATCATAATCCAATCATATTGATTAAATGTTGATACATCGTAAATCGATATGGCTTTGATACCACTATTGGGAAATCAGGCAGCAGATAAAGCAACGGAAACAAATAATTTCTACCTATGTTCCCACAAACCACTAGTTCGCGTGAACAACAATGTATCTTGGGCAGATAGGTAGTGAGATTATATATGGTCCTGAAGCAAGTCTGGTGACAATTCTCACCTTGTGATTCTTCTAGATCAGGATGGCTATCAAGCGGCCTCCTAGTGGAAACCATGGATGTGGTTGTCATCATCCTCCTAGCATGTTGGTGATGGCCTCCATGCCTCTACGGTAGTCCACACAGACTACTTGGAACTCCTCACATGCTTTCTCAAGCCAACTAGAAGGAGTTTGTCTGTTTGATTTGTCAATGTTCTTGCATTGACTTTTTCTCCTTTTTGCTATCTATCCTTTACGGGAAAGACTGTCCAGGCTCTCAAGTTACCACAACCTTGAGAGAACAACTATGTTGTCTTAAGACAACCCCCAAACATAAGTTGTTGAGATCTCTGAGATGTCTCTAGGATATGTCTCCTTGATGATTTGAAAGGCTTAGCACCCCCCTTTATATAGGAGGGTCAGGGCCAAAGTCCCCTGATCCAACTAGGAATCAATGGGATGGAATTCACAAATTAATAATGATTGTGGATCACCAATCATTCGACTGATCCTTCCAATCCATTGACTGAGACTCCAATCAATTTATTGGACGTTCCAGTCAGTCCATTGGGTTGCTTTCCAATCCCCAATCAAACTAGTACTCAATGTGACAATTAATGCATCTCATGGCATCATCATAGACTCCTCAATTCATCGCAAATTGAGTATTGTGTGTCATGATGTCATCATTAGTCCTTGATCTGGTCCGTCCCGACCTTAAAATCATTTGACTCAAATTCTCTAGTTGATCAAATGGCACACTAGTCAGTCGATTCATTTCACCAGTATGTTTGATTTGATTATTTAAACAATTATAGAAATCAAGTTAAACCTAATTCATGATTAAACTCCTATTCCGTGTGTATCCAATGTGTGTGACCCTTTAGGTCCCAAATTACGATGGTAGTGAATATCCATAACTAGACTATGATATCACAAGAAATGAGTGATATCTATCAACATTTCATTGTTGCCCAAGTAATTGAAAGTTGGAGAACAACTTTGACCTAGATCCTTGATTAGTGTTACCATGACTGCATAGTTCCTTTATCTCAGATGTCTAGATTGAACTCGGGGCACAAAAACATCATCCTCTTAATCATTTAATCCAATTTCTCCTTGAACCATAATTGATTGTAGAGTTTCATAAGAGCTCAATATCATATATTGACTCACATAAATATGGCCATACATTTTTATCAGTCTCACTTATCAAGTGTCCAGGATATCTAACTCCACTAGGAGGGAAAAATCCTATCTGAATCACTCACAGTCGATCACCATGTGTCACAACATACCTAATCACCACCTTTGTGGCAACCCTTCTTCAAGGTCACGTGGGGTGATGTTAAAGTACATTGAATGACATGTGATGAGTGTAGTGACATCATGTTTAAGAACCATAGTCACCACTATCACATCGAGAGGTGATTCTAACTCTCATCCATGTATCACTTCTCGAGTTGGGTTTGTCCAGTACATTGTTCTCCAACAAGTACAAATGTGCTTGGTTTCATATCATATGTTATGACTATACAATTTTGCATCAATCAAAACACACTCTAGTCTTATGTATTATTGTTATCTATTTTGCCCACAATAATATCTAACTAGTGACCTCAACATGATTGTATGTACTCTTATCATACATATGATCTCGTTATTTTAGTCCTCGACCTAAAGACATATGTCATTGAGTGATACCATTCTTTAGACATCTAACACGTTATATCACCCTCATAATAGGAACAAACATATATATATGAAATTGTCTTTATTATTTGATCAAATCATTCACAATATTTTCCATTACAATCATCATATGATTGGCTCTTAGGGCAGACATACCAACAAACTTTCCCAAAAAAAAGGAATCGCATGTCTCTATTGATAGAAAATAAAAAGAGTCTAGATAGCCATCTTTATAGAGTCTAGATATGTGTCTCTTATTATATGCCCTAGATTACAATGTCAAAGAAATGTCTTGTTTGAGTTATCGATTTTCAGACTTTTGATATTTACATTGTATATGTTTGTCTCTATATCTAACAAATAAAGACCACAAGCATAGGGGCATTGCCATAAAAGATCTCCTCTTTAGAGATTGAAAATCATACATTTTTATGTGAAATTCATGCACTCTCATCCAAACAAGATACAGAAATGATGTTTCTATTAATGGTAGTTACACAATAGTTATTCTCTAACTCTATTACAAGCCCACTGAGCAGAGATAACTCATAGGTTTGGACTAAAATGGCAGCAACTTCTACTCCATTGGCGACGCACAGTTCCACCTCACCTTTCTTCAAAGGTTTACAACTTTTCAAATCATGTACTTTTAGGAAAATGTATGATCCACGTCCAGTATCCAAGTGAAGAAGTCGATAAGTTAAACTCAATAACATATATACTTGAAGTAGATATATATGTCCCTTTCTTCATCTTCCTTAGTTCCTTTATGTGAAAAGGACAGATTCCTTTTACACTTACCCTTCTCCTCATCTTGAGTATTGAAGACTTGGGCTTCAAGTTAGCCTTAGAACTTTTCTTAGATTTGCCTTCACCCTTGGACTCTCCTCCATCGATCACCATCATAGATTTGGGTTTGTCCTTCATCATCTGTGCTTTGGGAGTTACCAAGATGCCAAGAAATTTAGACAGTGGTCCAACCAAGTTACACATGTAGTAGTTCATGATAAACTTGCTATGTGATTCAGGAAATGACTAAAAATCATATTTTTAGCCAACTCTTGGCCTAAAGGAAATCCCAGTCTCTCTAAGTCTTCCACATGCACAATCATATTGAGCACATGAGGCCCTACTAAATCTCTATTTTTAAATTTGCACTGCCTTGACGACATTAAATCTCTTTTTCTTGCATGATCCTGGTAGATGTCCTTGAGATGTGTTACCCTCTCAAAAATGTCCATATCTTCATGGTGCTTCTACAATTCATAGTTCATCGAGCATGGAATAAGGGTTCTTACGTCAGTTGCATCACTTGCATGCTTCCCGTAAGCATCCTTTTCTGCCTCAGGTGCAATGTGAGTGGGTACTTCTGGCACTAGTAGAGCTTACGCTCATCATTAAGAACAACTCCCAAAGTCCTAAACTAGATATGGAAGTGGATCCCATTTAATTTTCCCTTCTCAAGGACTGATCAGAATGATAAGTTATCATTTTCCATGTGATTCTACATAGAAAGTTTGCATATGTCAAAAACAATTATTTGATTTGGAAATAACTAATGATATTAATGAGGCCTAATAATTAATTATTGCTCCCACTAGGGTTATAAATTTGGAAAATTGCATCTTACAAAATTTTAGTGAACCATGATCCTGAATGTATTAAATTATAACCCAATCAACATCGGCGTTCATAATCAATTGTTAAGGTAGCCGACATTTACCAGTTGCATACAATACAATTCTTGGATAGATGGCATGCGAAACTCCTTTCCATAGTCCATCTGCATACTTCTAGGTGCTTAATCTGTGATGTCCCTAGATTTTCTAAAACTTAATATAATGTGTGATGTCCAAATTGAGACCCTCACCTCAACAAGAATCCCAATTTGAGAACCACACACTAGGATAAGAAGAAGAAAATTAGAGGATGTCATAAGGAAACAATAGCAGCACATGCACATAAACAATAATAAAACCATACAACACATGTTCACCATTCAACATATAATTACAACATGCATTGTTACAATATTTAATATTACATATTGAATGATAACCTTTTACATGAGAATGTACTACCACTAAACAATAGGATCTTAAGACAACAGATCCACCTATACATCAGCTCACCATACAACTCTCAACTATCATGGTTCTTTAAGATCATTTGTCCACAACCTAAATAAAAGATTACATGTGGTACACGTCAGCACAATATTCGAGAATATTTTACTGATTACACATATGTATCTATTTATATACCCCTCATTACTAAGCTTGGCAATAAGATAAAACTAGTACTTGGCAGTAATAAACAAATATAAGAAAAATCATATGCATGCACAAAGATATTCATTAACAAAAGAGAACACATATTTTAAGCTCATTTTCTATTATATCATGCATGCATTTACAACCTGAGAGTTGAATGCATTAAGGCCTTTATGATCTACTGCCACAGAGTTAGATTATTTCACAATGTGATCTACTACCAAAGAGTTGGATCATTTCCAAGTACTTTACTACCAAAGAGTTGAAGTACTTTACTTTCCAGCACTTTACTACCAAAGAGTTGAAGTGGTTGGATATAATGGAACAGATATATATAATGTTTCATGTGTTCATAGCCATAAGTATGAAAAATCAAGCAAGATATCATACAAGAACAATCATTTCATCCAATATCATATGCCAAGTGTTTACTACACATATAATGCAAGAATGTTGTATAATAAGCCAAGTAACAGGTAATGGTGTACCATGATCATAGATATCCTAATCACATTCCTGATTTCATCTATATTCTTTTCAGCCCCCTAATGAAGACAAGATCACACATCAACATCACATTCTCATCATCATAACCCCGGTATGTTCATTAGGGTTTATCTTAGTCATTTGGATATGTGCATCATCACTTATCTTATCTTCTTGGAATTAGGTTACTGGTATTATTATCCAATTATGTGTTGGATCAGTATCGATCATCTTTACATTATGCTTCATATAAATAGGTACTCATATTAACCCTTGATTACATGCATTAACCCAAGTTAGGGTTTCAAACTATGTATTAAGGGTCAACTTCATATAGCATGGATTTATGTATTGTTAATATATATATATGTCTTTATTTACTATTCTACTATTATACATTTATATATGGACCTCATTGTAAATGTTCTACTAATATAAATATAAGGGTACACACATTGTGTAACCCTAAGCCCTCCAATTCAATTGTTTTTTCTCATGGTACTAGAGCAGCACTAGATCCAAGAGTCACCGCCAGTCTCCCTCCCTCCCTTTTCCCTCTCTCTCTCTTTCTCCTCATCCCCCCGTGCACTCACGGCACCCGTCGACCGACCTCCCACAGCCCGCAACCAACCACCACCGACCGCTGTTGTTGCGTCGGGGCAACACGTCGTCGGGGCCACTGCTCCTTTGGGCCAGCTTGTCTGTTGTTGGGGTCAGATCTGCCTGTGGTTGTCCAGTGGCTTGAATCCCTACTGAAGAACACCTTTGGCTCTGTTTTCTGCCTACCCGTGTTGGTCGTTTGAGCCACCGGGTTCCTTACTGCGCTTAGGCATAACCTGTATGTGAGAGGTCCATCTATTTTTTAGATTTGTGCCTACTTCTACCTACTGGAAGACGTAGGAAGCCTTCGACTACCTGTACATGCCTTCTGCTACATATTTGTCACTCCGGGAGTTAGTCTACCTCTGTCTCATGGCATCCTCCAGTGAAGATTTGCGTCATCAAGTCACTACAGTCAAACTTAATGGGCACAACTACCAGCACTGGGTGTGCTCCATGCAAATCTATGTTAAATCTCAAGGCAAGATATCTCACTTGACGCGTGATCCACCTGATGTGCCTAGTGCGACTGCCGAATCCAAATATGTTAAAGCCTATGATGACTAAGTGAAGGATGACTCTACTATTATGACATGGATTCTGAATAGTAGTGAGACAAAAATTAGTGTCACATTATTATACTTGCAGACAGCCAAGCAGATGTGGGATCAACTTGCTAGCACCTACTCACACAGCCAGAATCCAAAGAAAGTGTTTGAGATCAAAAAACAGCTCAGTCATCTGTGTTTCTCGGGATCTGACCTTACTGGTTATTTCTCTACCTTCAAGGGACTTTGGGGGCAAATGGAGGCCTACCATCCCTTGTCTAGTGATTTGGCTACTATGTAACGTCAACACCAGGAGTTGCAAGTAGTTAAATTCCTATGTGGCTTACCTGACTCTTATGTTGGGGTTGTGGATCAAATTCTAGCCAGTGATCCACTACCTACTCTACAGAGTTCTTTTCAGCATCTACAGTGCCTGCCTACATCCTCATCTGAGACATCTACTGATACTAGTGATTCTACTGCACTTGTTGCGATGTCTGGTCGTGGTTGTGGCCATGGACATGGTCGGTCTCATGAAAGTCGCCCTCCCCTTGGTGTTGGAAGGGGGAGGAACCCTTTTGGTCGTGGAGCATCTTCTGGACCTCCTACTACTGCACGCCCTCAGACTGGCCAATGGTTCTGCAGCTTCTACGGCCGGTCCAATCATATTGAAGAGAAATGATGGGAAAAATATGGCATACCGGCTTGGGCCAATGCATCCACTGATGCTACTACCTCTTCTGAGATAGTTACCCAACCTGATGCCTCGAGTACTTCTACTGCTGACTTGATTCGTGCTGAGATCGAGCGCCTTCTACTTGAGCGTACTAGCTCATCTTCAACTGCCACCACAACTGGAGCACATGTTGCAACCTACTCTGGTTGTGATATTGCCTTCCTCAATGCACCATCTTGTAGTACTGGTAATACGAAATGGGTTATTGATTCAGGCGCATCTTCTCATATATTTGGGAATCGGTCTTTGTTCAGAAATTTATCTAGACCGATTACTCACTCGTCTGTTATGCTTTTTGATGGCTCCAAGTCCGCTGTTTCGGGGATTGGAGATATTTTTTCTAAGATCATGTTGAGATTTGACCTATATGTGCCTCACTTTCCGCTGAATTTATTATATGTTAGCTAGATTTTGTGTAGCTTGAACTGTAGCCTGACTTTTGTACCTGGTTCATGTGTTTTTCAGGACCTTCGCACGAGGATGAAGATTGGTGGGGCATGAAGGATCTGATGGCTTGTACTACCTGGACTATCTAGAAAAAAATGGACAATGTGGATTTGGCTTCTGCGTTATCTTCTTCAGTTTCGGCACTATAGTGGCACTACAGACTTGGACACCCATCTTCTGAGAAACTGCGACATATTGTATCTGATGTAGGGGCACATGTATTTTAGTGCGAGTCATGTCAGCTAGGGAAACAGACTAGGGTTGTTTATCCTAAACATTCTCAGATTAGTAGTAAAAATATTTTTGATATTGTTCATGTTGATGTATGGGGTCCATGTCATGTCCCTAGTATGTCTGGAAACAAATATTTTATATTGTTTATTGATGATTTTTCTCAGGCCACTTGGTTATTTCTTATGAAAAGTCGATCTGAAGTTTTGTACACAATTAAATTTTTTTTGCTGATTTGAAAACCCAATAGTCTATGTCTGTTAATGTTTTCAGAACTGATAATGCACTCGAATATGTTCAGAAAGATGTTGAATTGTTTTGTAAATCTGATGGCACTATACATCAGACTTCTTGTGCATACACACCTCAGCAGAATGGTATTGTAGAAAGAAAGAATAGACACTTACTAGAGGTTGCTAGAACCATTATGCTGCATTTTAATATACCTCGGTTATTTTGGCCTGAAGCTATTTTGACTACTTGTTTCTTAATAAATAGAATGCCTTCTTCTATGATTGAAAATAAGATACATGTACAAGTTCTGCATCCTGATGAACCCTTGTTTTCTGTACCTCCTCACATATATGTCTCTACATGCTTTGTCAATTTGTTTGGCCCTACTCAAGATAAACTATCTCTACATGCTGAAAAATGTATTTTCTTGGGGTATTCTCGTACACAAAAAGGATATAGATGTTATAGTCCTACTAAAAAAAGATGGTTCACGAGCAGTGATGTTGTCTTTTTTGAGGATACGCCCTACTACTCTACTAAAGGAGATGATCTACATTTTGATCTTATTGCTTCTCCACTACCTATTACTAGTGATTGTGTTTCTGATGCCTCTACTCCAGAACATATGGCACCTCCTCTTATTGTTTATCAGTGTAGGAACATATCTCAACCGGCACAAGAACCCCTCACTCCAAACCAATCTTCTCCTCCTGAAGGTTCTACATCACTTGAGGTAATTTCTGATCTAGATGTGACTATTGCTCTGAGGAAGGGTACTCCTTCTTGTACTACTCACGATATTGCTAACCATATATCTACTGCACATTTAAGTGTTCATGTTAGCAACTTTGTCACTGCTTTATCTGCTATTTCCATTCCGAAGACTGTACATGATGCCTTGCAAAGTATAGCTTGGACTACTGCCATGAAGGAGGAGATGCTTGCTCTTGCTGATAGACACACTTGGGAGTTGGTGGATCCACCTCCTTAGTGTAATCCAGTAGGTTGTAGATGGGTTTATGCTGTCAAATATCAACCTAATGGTATTATAGAATGCATGAAGACAAGCCTTGTTGCAAAAGGGTATACACAGAGTTATGGTATTGATTACTTTGAGAATTTTTCACCTATTGCCCGTCTTAATTCTGTCAGAGTTCTACTATCTGTTGCTATTAACCTTGATTGGCCTCTATTACAATTGGATGTTAAAAATTCTTTATTATATGGTGATCTGCAAGAGGAAGTCTATATGGAGCAACCTCCTAGGTTTGTTGCTTAGGGGGAGTCACATAAAGTATGTAGGCTGAAGAAATCTATCTATGGGCTCAAACTGAGTCCTCGTGCTTGGTTTGATAAGTTAAGCAAAATTTTGACTGCCTTTGGTTTTCTGAGATCGTAGGTTCATCGTTCTATCTTTACAAAAAATACTTCTTCTAGCATTGTGATACTTATTGTATATGTTGATGATATCATCCTATCTGGAAGCGATTCTATGGCTATTTAGGACACTAAAGCCCATCTCTACAAGAACTTTGCTACTAAAGATCTGGGAAAAATATGATATTTTCTGGGCATAGAGGTATCTAGAACTTCTACTGCACTTGTTTTTTCTCAAAGAAAATATGTATTGGATCTTTTACAGGAAACTGGAATGCTTGGGGCAAGGCCAGCTGATACTCCTCTACATCCCGATGTTAATTGGGATGATGATTCTTCTCCGTTGTTTGCTGATAAAAAAAATATAGGAGATTGATTGGTAAGATGATCTATCTGACGGTGACTAGAGCTGACAAATCTATTATTGTGGGACTTCTTAGAAGACACTTGGATAAACCTAGGCAGTGTCACTGGGATGCTCTATATAATATTTTGCAATATCTAAAGAAGTCACCTGGCAAGGGCCTCCATTACAGGAAAAATGGGCACTGTTCTCTAGAAGGCTATTCTAATTCTGACTATGCAGGAAGTAAGATTGATAGGAAATCCATGTCTGGCTACTGCACATATGTAGGGGGTAATCTAGTCACTAAGAGAAGAAAGAAACAAGACGTTGTTGCTAGATCTAGTATTGAAGCCGAATACAGGGTCATGGCCCATACTGCCTGTGAACTTCTGTGGGTGCAATCACTTCTAAAAGACTTCGGTGTTGAGTCTTCTTCTGCTATCTCGATGCACTATGATAATAAAGCTGCTATTTTTATTGCCAACAAACTTGTATATCATGAGTGCACAAAACATATTGAGGTTGATTGTCACTTCATCAGGGAAACCATTCTATCTGGCAAAATTTGCACTCCTTTCACCCGCTCTGAAGATCAGGTTGCTGACATATTTACCAAGCTGCTGGCAAAAAAGCACTTATGTTCTATGGTGGATAAGTTGGGCATGATTGACATCTATGATCCAATTAGAGGGGGTGTTAATATATATATATATATATATATATATATATATATATATATATATATATATATATATATATATATATGTATGTCTTTATTTACTATTCTGATATTTTACATTTATATATGGACCTCATTGTAAATGTTCCAATAATATAAATATAAGGGTACACACATTGTATAACCCTAAGCTCTCCAATGCAATTGTTTTTTCTCATGTATAAAATAGGTCTTAGATTTACATATTATCTTTCAGTTATTGATACAAGCTTACTCTGTAATTTTTAGAGTTTTTTGAGTATATTTGTGATTATTGCACATTAATTAGGGTTATTAGCCCTATTTATCTATATAAAGAAAATTACATGATTCCATGCATCCTACTTATAATATTCGACATAACATGAGTTACAAATCATATTATAGAGTTAGTGGTGCATTCTCATAATTTTAGGTCTTCATTTATTATTTATTAGACATGAAAAGACCATTTTACATCTTACATGATAATCATAATATTTAAGTGTTTTTTTAAACTCCTTCCCTCCTTTAATTAATATCAACCAAAGAAAGTTTAACAATGTTGTTCGGAATGTTATTCATTCTGACTACATCTACTACAGGCTCTAGAAGTGTAGCTCTAGCCACTGCATGAGCTACCGAGTTACAGCTATGAGGAGAGAAACAAAACTAACAGGAAGAAAAGGAGGAAATAGATATCTAATGTCATTAATGAGACTACCAAGATAATCCCTTCTGACTTGGCTAGAGTTAATGGCATCGATTATGATCCTTGAATCTAACTCCACTATGATATCTTTGAAGCTCCATTCAGCAGCCTTCACAAGAGCCATGTAAATGGCATATGCTTCGCTAGTTCTGGACTCCACGCCAGTAGGGAGTGTCCAGACGCCGCCGCCTGGACCACCCCGGATTCGTTTCTTGTGACATAGCTCCAACTAGATTTGACATCCGGAAGAATCGCCGCATCGTAGTTGATTTTCACTCGGCACTGTTCCGGTGGAGCCCATCGGGGGGAAACAGTAGCTCCGGTCGGACCAGGACGGTCCGACAAGGAGCGGGCCTCCTGGTAGTCCCTGACTAACGCCCTGAGGGGCTGAAAGAAGGTCGTAACAGGTCTTTGGTCATTTGAGAAAATCTTTTTGTTTCTTGCAGACCAGAGGCTCCATAGTTGCACAAGAGCCTTCTTGAGCTGATCAACATCTAGATTTGTCTGCAGATAAAGTAGTGCCTCACCGGTTGGAAGAGCTGAGAGTTCTTGGAGTTGACCAGTATCTAGACAATGTCTCCATGTTCCCCTTGCTACCGGACATTCAAAGAACAGATGGTAAATAGATTCATCTGCCGAATTGCATACATTACAGATTGGATTAACATTGCAGTGTCGGTCACTTAATCTAGCCATTGTTGCCAAGCTATTGGAGAAGAACCTCCACAGAAAATGAGACAGTTTGGGAGTCCAGTTGGAGTTCCAAACCAGTTTCCACACCCCACTCATTGTCGTCATTCTTCTTGCCAGGAACTCATTCCTACCCAGTAGCGCCAACCAGTAGGCAGACTTGGACGAAAAAACCCTTCTTCTCGGGCCACCAGAAAGGGCAGTCGACCGTGCTTTGTTTACTAATCGGAGTCAAGAGAATATCTCGACAGACCTCCGCTGGAAGCAGTGCGTGGAGTAGCTCGCAATTCCAAGTCCTGTCTTCAGTCGAGATAAGTTTGTTGACGTGATGAATGTCATAATGAGGGATATTGAGTGAAGTTTCAAGGTTAACGTGGCATCCTGGGATCCAGTTGTCTTTCCATATATTGATGCATTCACCGGTACCCACTCTCCAATGCAATCCTTCAAGTAACACCGCTTTGGCCCCCCATATGCTCCTCCACGTGAAACTTGGATTGTGCCCCCTAACAGCCTCTAGGATAGAGGTTCTCGGAAAATAACGGGCTTTTAATACTTTATATGCTAATGAATTTGTATTTGTGAGCAGTCGCCATAGTTGTTTTGTAAGGAGATCCCGGTTGAAAGCATGCATGTCTCTAAAACCCATACCGCTTGCCTTTTTGGGCTTACATAGATTCTTCCAAGAGAGCCAGCAAAGTTTCTGTTCCCCATCTTTTGCACCCCACCAAAAGTGTGCAATGCAACTCTGGATTTCATCAAGGAGACCCACTGGGAGTTGAAAAATATTCATGACATAAGCAGGGATAGCTTGAGCTATAGATTTAATAAGCACTTCTTTGCCTGGTTTAGAGAGAAATTTTTCCTTCCACCCTTGGAGTTTTTTCCAAATCCTATTTTTGATGTAGCCAAATACCTATTTTTTGGATCTTCCAATTGCTGTCAGAAGACCCAAGTACTTAGCATGTCGGTCTACCTCTTTCACTTGGAGAAGTCCACATAACTCTTATTTTTTGTTGAACGACACTCCTTTGCTAAAAGAAACTTTCATTTTAGATATATTGATACTTTGCCCCGAGGCCTGTTCGTACTGGCTAATCAAGTTAGCTAAAGTCAAGCACTCTTCAGTTGTCGCTCTAGAAAAAAGAACGCTATCATCTGCAAAGAAAAGGTGGGAGATGTTGGGCCCCCTCCTGCTCACTTTTATACCATGGATAGTTTTGTTTTGTAAAGCAAGAGAAATAGAAGTTGAAAAAGCTTCGGCACATAAAACAAAAAGATAGGGAGAGAGAGGATCACCTTTCCTTAGTCCTCAAGTAGGAAGAATCTTTGTGGACCGGTTCCCATTGATGGCAAACATAAAATTGACAGACGACATGCACTCCATGACTTTCATCCTCCATTTTTGCCCAAACCCCATTTTTAACATAACAAAATCAAGGAAAGACCATTCAACTCTGTCATAAGCCTTCGATGTGTCAAGTTTTAAAGCCACCGACCCCCTTCTGTTTTTTGCTTCATTCTTCATTTTATGGAAGATCTCATAGGCTACCAAAGCATTATCGGTTATCATCCTACCTGGCATGAAAGCGCTTTGATTTTCTGAGATCCACCCATCCCTGGCTCCTTTTAGCCTGTTAGCCATGACTTTGGATGCTATTTTATATACGACATTACACAAGCTAATCGGTCTATACTCAGACAATTCAGAAGGGTGTTGTACTTTCGGGATTAGGACAACTAAATTAGAATTCATCTCACCAAACTCCACATTACCTTTCCACCATCCTTTTATATAATTTGCCACGTCAGTGCCAATAACATGCCAAAATTTCTGAAAAAATAGGCTTAAATCCATCCGAACCGGGTGCTTTATGGGGATGCATCTGTTTTATTACTATGTGAATTTCATCATCAGTAATGTCCCTCTCGAGAAAGTTTCAGGCATGGTCATCTAGTTGTATGGATATTCCCTTTGTGGCCTCCTCAAAACATGTAGGACTAGAGGAAGAAAAAAGGTCTTCGAAGAAGTCAAGGATACGCTCAATATCCTCCTCATCGTCCCGGATAACACCCTGTCTATCCTTAAGCTTATCAATCTGGTTCCTTCTTCTTCTATGTGAGGTTTTATGCTGCAAGTAGGTAGTATTTTTATCTCCCAATCGCATCTCGTTGACTCTGGTGCGAGCATGCCAATACTCATCTTCTTTTTTGCGCCAATACTGAAGGGTCTATGCTAACTCTTCACACTTGCGTAGCACCCTGTCATCGGGGGGAAGACATTGCTCTCTTTCTAATTCCTTTTCAGTGGCTTTTATCTTTTTCTTCATCTCCCAAAAAGTATCGTTCGTCCAAATAGCAAGTTTCTCGCTGCACCCCTAAAGTTTGTCTGGAAGACTGCTTCCTCCCTGTCTATCCCAATACTCGGTGATGACTTTTATGCATCCTTCCTCATCAAGCCACATAGGTCCAAAACAGAACTATTGTTTCCTTTTTTCTTCTTCTTTATGACTCTTTCTGCGGAGAGGACAATGGGCATGTGATCCGAGCCATTTTTTGTCAAGTGAAAAACTTTGTAGAATCTATACATACTCCTCCAGCTGTTGTTTGCCAAAAACCTATCCAATCTTTCTCTAACAAGTGTTTCCATGGTGGTGCCTCTTTCCCATGTGAAAGGAGGACCAGAGAACCCTAAGTCATAGAGCTCATAGTCATCTATTACGTCTTTAAAATCCTGCATCCACTTTTCCGCTCTAGGGGGACCGCCCACTTTTCTTCATTTGTGATGATCTGATTGAAATCCCCAAAATAAATAGTAGGATAGTCACTGCCTTGATTAAGCCGTCTCATCAGGTCCCATGTACGGAATTTGACTTGTTGATCAGCCCACCCGTATATATCGATCGCTCTCCATTGTTGTCTCACTTCCCCTTCTACAGCTTTACATTCAATGTGATGTGAAGAGTAGCTGAGGATATCCACTTGTATATTTTTCCACCACACGCCAAGACCACCAGATCTCCCATCACTAGCAACACAAAGACCCTCAGTGAAACCACAGAACCGCTTTGCTTCATCCTGCCTAGCTGTATCAATCATAGTTTCCGAAAGAAAAACTAGATTGGGACATTCCCTCCGGCATAACGCCCGGAGATTCTTTTGGAAGTCGAGTTTGCCTAGTCCTCGACAATTCCAACTTAAAATCTTCATTGTTGTTCACGGATCTGACCCTTGTCAGCACCCGCTACTTGAAGGGCCTATGTACCCTCCTCTGGTATGAGAGAAAGAGTAGAGCCTGCGTGTTTCTTCGCCACATAATTAGTTTCCAGTTCATCGTCAACTTCCACCGTTGCTAGATGCATGTTTCTATTTCTCTTTGTCCCTGGGATCAACAGATCAATGTCATGACTTTCCCTTTGGTCTTTTTCCTCTATAAAATTCTTCCTCGCAATCACTGGCTTTCACTTCTTTGTCACCACCCCCCCTGTGCTTTTGGTTGCCCCGACCTCTCACATTTTCTATGTTTGTACCCTCTTGTTTGTCTTTTTGATTCAGTAGTACCGTACTCGAAGGACAGATGTATGCGAGGCACTTCTAGTGCTATTACATTCGCCACTCTTGCTGTCAGTGTATTACCTTTCAGCAGTTGCCCCGGCTGTTTGTCTTGTATCAGCTCCTCAGATTTTTTAGAGGGAGAAGTTGTGAGTATTACTTATGGATCGACGTCAGTCTGTTTCAGTTTGTTCTGCATTGGTGCCTGAGGACTCTGCACGTGCACACCAGTGATCACCTGAGTCGAAAATAAGCGCCCTACACCACTGTTCCTACCCCCGGCACAGGCTTCATCACCCTTTGCTTCTTGCGCGTTGCAGTTGTGTTGTTCAGGTGCCTCAACAGGGGCCTGTCTCTCCTTAGTATTCATTTCCCCCATGGCTTCTACACCCAGACCATCCCTTTCGATCGAAGCTAGGATATTTCGTCTGGCACTATTCATCTTCTTCTCCAGAATTAGGGTTTCAGTAGTAGCCAAGTGTTTTGGTCACACGACGAAAGTGGGCTTTACTTGCGCCCCACCCCCTACAGAACTTTCAGGCGGGTCTGTCATTCTCATCTTCCTTGGAGAGGCACGAAGCCAGGCCCCCCAGCCACGGTTATTAACATTCTCTTCATCGTCAGTGGGGCAGTCACGATCTAGATGATCCAATTTTCCACATAAATAATAGAAGCGAGGCAGCCTCTCATACTTTATATCGATGGTAATTACTGATCCATGCTTGCCTCTTATCCTCTGGATTATTTTAATGGGTTTGTGATGTTTATACCAATACGAACTATTATCGATGTCTCCCACCCCAAGGCATCTCTGTCCACTTCCACCGCTCTTCTGATATTTTTAGCAATCTTCATCACTGTCGCTTCAGATCTCTGGTCTAGTGGAAACCCATAGAGCCTCGCCCATATTAAAGATTCATTAAACTCTATTAGCCCAGGAACATTATTCTTGTCGACATCCTTTGTGATGAGAAGACGGTTGTCAAAGTGCCAAGGCCCCCCATCTTCCACCTTCTTCTTGTCCTTCCTGTTGGTAAACTGAATAATGAAAACAATCGGATCAATAGGTTTAAAATCCACCCCTATCGTAGCGCCCAGGCCTACGTTAAGGTTCGTTGCATGGCTTTGAAGTTGCAAGGCCGGTCAGTTAGAAGCCTCGCCGTAAGGGCCAGCTCCACATGCTCCTCCGCCCCCTCTTGGTCCTCCGCCTCCAGATCGAGAACCAGATCTTCTTCATCCTCCAGCCCTAGCCTTGCATATCTATCAATGATATCGTCTGCCATCTGTCAGAACTGAGCCCACAAGGAACTAAATACTCTTGGACCTGCAAGAAAGGAAACCCAGAAGGGCTAAGGAAAAACCACAAGGGAGAAAGAGGGAACCCACCACCGCCGCCCTAATCGCATAGAGCGCTTAGGGTTACGCACGAGGGAGAGATCTTTAATATTTAAGTGTTGAATCACTGATATTATGGTTCCATCTTGTTCTACACATTTTCCTGAGAATTTTGGTATATTATTTGTATTTTTTCGACGTATGAGGTAATTATTATGAATTATGCAAGGTCCTGGTATATTTTGAGGTATTTACCTTTTTGGCCAACTAGGATGCGCCATGTGTCTCTATGTGCACGGCTCACATACTTCTGGCGGTCGGTCGGTTTGGTGATTTTGACCTAGTTCTTCACTGGTTTGGTTGGATCGAATCGGGTTCTGCCCTCTTTCGTTCTTTCTCTCTCGCGATCTCTGTTCTCGCTTAACGTGGATACCACGTCTACAGAGCGTCGTCGCAAGGGACTACTCCAGTGCATAATTGGCCATCCTCCAACAATCCTAGCAAACAACTTAATCTTCGTTGAGATTTGGCCTCTCTCCCTCCACTTCACCGGCCTCTTCGCTTCAGTGTTGGTGGATCCTCTGGGTGGATTGGGAAGCTCATCGCCGCTTGCATCTATTGCGGTAGAGCTGAATGGGCGAAAGGCCTATGTGCCTTGAAAACCCAACAAAAGAGATCCATGAGCACCTTCAGGCCTCCAAAAACTCGTGCTAACACTCAAACCATGTCGAGAAGGTCTCTTGTACCACCCTCGAGCTTGGTCTTCGTATTTAAACAAACTAAATTCATCATCTGTGGGAACCACCATAGAATCTGTGATGGGATCTAGGGTGAACTATCTCGACTCCGAGCTTCATTTCCCTTCTTTCTTTTCCTTTATACTCCCTCAAAACTCATCTTCACCCTCTGTGTCTCATCTCGACCTCAGCTTGGTCATAGCATATGGAGATGTTGTGGTGGAGAGGTGGTGTGATCTCTTTGGTTTCTAACCTACTTAACTCGTATAAGGGGTCAAAGAGCCATTCCTGGAGAGACAAAGGAAATTGTTCGCTCAATTTTTCTTCTTGGTACACAATCAGGATGAGGTGGCGAAGAGAATCACTATCTTCGGTGTACCCCCTCGATCTCTGGTTCAGTTGGAGGTAGGGGAATAGTTCCTCACTTTCAGGTCAAATCCTAGGGCCAGAAAGGACACTTAATTTGCCTAATCCGTGGCTACACACTTACAAAAAAGACCAAGGTTGTGTGACACATCCTTTGATTAAAAACTTAGGGCAACATCTTATATCTTCATCCAAAAGCATTAGAATGCATCAAATATAACTATTTTCAAACAAAAATAACTCCTCCTAGGATCCTCCAATTGCCACCAAAATTTAACCATAGTCTTATATCAACTCAAGCTACATTCCATTCCATTTTGGTGCCAAAAATCGACTATTTGACTTGTTAATTAAATTCCTCAAAAGGACATACGATTTGGAATATTAATCTTGAAATCAACATCAATCAGCACTCAAACTTCACAAAACACTTGCAAACCACAATATAAGTCAAACTCACAAGATTCACTTCTCTTAATAATATTTAGAGGTTCCAAAATTTTAGTTCATCACATAATCCCATTAAGGTTACCTAGTTAAAGTTGGCACAAAAGACAACTCGAAAAAAGTGCACTCCGCTTGGTGGGCCCACATAACTATCATCACACTTCCACGAGATAGATGGAGAACCACACTTGGCCGATCATGCTTTTCATGTGTGCTGCTAACGGAAAGCATCTAAGATTTAATATTTATTGAGGGATTTTATTTATAAATGTTTTTATGTATGCTCAGAGAGTCAATATATGATGATTGTAATGTGGCATTAGATACCTGATTTGATAATGATAAAGGTAATTCTATCTATTATGTTTATCTTAAATTAAGAGATAATGAAACAAATACATATATGTCTAAAGAATGATGTTACTTGATGACATATGTCTTTAGGTTGTGCATCTGAACAATGAGATCATATGTATGATAAGAGTACACATCCTTTTATGTCCCTAGTCAGATATTACTTTGGAAAGAAAATAGTCAACAGCAATACATAAAACTAGAGTGTGTGTTTACTGATGACAGAGTCTCATTATCAGACAGACCCACCATGAGAGTGATACATGGAGGTCGTGGAATGATAGTCAGAATTAGCTCTCATAGTTATAGTTTGTGATTGTGGTTCTTAATTTAGAAGTCACTACACTAATAACATGTTGTTCAATGTCTTTAGACATCATCTAATGTGACCTTGAATAAGGGTCACCATAAAGGTGATACTCAGGTACAATGAGACACATGGGGATTGAGTAGGAGTAATGTATATGGGATTTTTCCCTCCTATAGGAGATTGATATCCAGGCCACTTGATAAGAGATACTGAGAAATGCATGGTCACACTCTTGGGACTCAATATGTGATATGTGAACTCACATGCATCTTAAACAATCTTCTCTAGTTCAAGGAACATGGATTGAACATTGAGTTGAAGACGATTCCGTGCCTCGAGTTCAATCCAAATATCAAAGACAAAGGAACTTTATAATCACCATAACACAAATCAAAGATTTTAGGTTGAAGTTATTCTCCAACTTTCCAATTACTTGGGTAGCAATGATGTGTTGTTAGATACCGCTCGTTGCTTGTGATGTCATAAATTGGTTAGGACATTCACTGCCAACGTAACTTGGGACCAATAGGGTCACATACATAGGATGCACTTGGAATATAATTTTATTCATGAATGGTGTTTACTTTGATTACTAAAGTGTTTAGGTATTCAATTTAAACAATAATGGTTGAAAATTGATTGATTGGACTGTGAACCGAGTGGTTCAAGTGTTGAACCGATCAATTCAAGTGTTAAGTCAATTGGAAACAATGTTGAATCAGGGCATGAACTGACTGGTTCATTAAGTGAACCAACCAGTTCAAGGTATGAGCAACCGATTCAAGGTCTGAGATGACCAGCTCAAGAGTTGAAATGTCAGCGTCAATGATCAATTGTATTGGATCAAGGATTTATGTTGACATTATGTTTTGCATTAATTGAATATTGACTGCCAATGTGAATCAAAATAGAAAAGCACATGAACTGACTGGTTCAAGACTTGAACTGACCAGTTCACATCAGAACCGAGTGTTTCAATAGTGAACTGACATGTTCATTGTTTGTAGCTTCTAGAAATTCATGAATTTTGTCTCTTTGACTCCCAAATCAACTGGAAACCCTAATCTTGGCATTCCTATAAATAGAGGGGTATTGGGTACTTCTCAGACACAACAAAAAGCTCTAACAATTTTTGTCCTCTCTAGTTGCAGTAACCAAAAGAGCCCAAGAAAGTCCTACCCAAAAAATAGAGGGATAGCATGGAGAGAAAATTGGGAGAATGAATCAACCCTAGTAGGTTGACGTTTGAAGGTACAACTCCTTCTAGTAGTCCCTAGTAGAACAACATGGAATTCTCAGTGGTCCTCGTGGACTACTATAGAGGTGAGGAGGTTGTTTCTTACTGCTCAGAGGACAAAGTCAAACTACTGTCCGTGGTGATGAAATAGGGGACACTGCTGACATTGTCCAGTGCAACTTGAAGAAAGGTGCACGTTGTTTCAAGAGAATTGTTGTTGGACTTGATCTAGGACCATGTATAATCTTGCAAACCTTCTTTTTTATATACATTTTTGTTGACATGATCTCACTGGTTAAGGAATCGGACATTAAATTTTTTTCATTTCTGCTGCCTTATTTATTGCCCATATTTCCCAATAGTGGTATCAGAGCCACATTAATTTATGGCGTATCTGGATTAAAATTGATGTGATAGGATTTCTTTACTACATACTATGTGAATATTAAAATTATTAATTTGCATATCCAATTAAGTACCACATATGATTCCTATAAATTGCATATATATATAGATGTATAGATGTATATATATGTGCAATTTATACATGGCACCCTAAAATTGGCTTTGATTGTGGATAATAGCATGGTTATGAGCAATGACCTAAATATTTGTGCATGTTTGTGGTTGGTTATTCTTGTTTATATCTTATTTTGCATATCGAGCCTCTCTCTTTTATTCCATATGTAAAGGTATAAATTATCTCCTTCCTATGCTCCCCTCATATGTAGTTCTAGATTTCTCTATTACAATATAATATTTAAATAGGATTAAGATAGTTTTAATTCTTTTTATGACAAAGAAGATGCTATGTTCCATCTAAATCGATCAATTCAATAGATGACTCAATCGATTGCAGGACCGAGGAGGACAGACAATAGAAGGCAAACCGATTGGCTGGTGGCTCAACTGGTCGAATGGAGATGTCCATATGTTGTTTGGATCAGAGGCCAGATGATCATACAACAGACCAACCGACCAACTAGAAAGTGAGTCAATCATTTCAAGTGTTGAACCGATCAACCTGGATTGGGTCGAGCATGGATCTTCACCAACAATAAGTTGCTACATATGATGTAGACCTTAGGTGGTAGTAATTCCTTGTGGCTCCAAGGAATTAGAATAGTGTGGTCATAAACATTGCTTGTGTTTTATAGTTGCATGTTTCTTTTATGGGATATAGCATGTATATGATATGTACCATAAGTATGTGGTGATTGGATATGTATATGTGTATATATATATATATATATATATATATATATATATATATATATATATATATATAATACCTCGATCTAATATTGAGTTTTATATGCTTTTCATAAGCTACACACATGAAAATCTTGATTGACTATGTCTCCATCTCATGGAAGTGTAATGGTAGTTGTGTGGGCCTTCCAAACAGGGTGCATTACTATCATGTTGGCTTTTAGCTCAGATATAACTCAGTGATCTTAATGAGATTAAGTATCTAGAAGCATGCAGATAGACTGCACATATCATGTATCCAAGATGAAATTGGCAAAAGTTGCCTACCTTAATAATTGGTTATGGACGTTGGCATCGGCCGGGTAATAATTGAATTATTTTGGGTCTTGGCTCACTAGAAGATTGTACATTGAAATCTTATAAATTGATAGTGAGGCTTGAACAAAATAGTGAGAGTGATAATTAATCAAAGGCCTAATCAATATCAACAATATCATCAAATCAAATCAAAAATATTTTGAAAAAGTTGCAAAATTTCTTCTGTAGAAGTCCTTGAGTAGGACAACTAACAGAATTAACTTTGACATCTGGTTTAGGACTTTGAGAATAATTCTCACTAATGAGCAAAAGATCTATGTCCTTGAAAGACCAGAGCCAGAGGAACCCACTCCAATGCGCCTATGGATGAAATGGATGCTTACTTGAAGCATGTCAATGATGTCACAGACATCAAAGACCATATGTTGAGTTGTATGAACTTGAGCTACATGAACAGCATGAAAACATGGATATTCTTGAGATAGTAACACATCATAAGCATCATGTAAAGTAAGCAAGGTATAATGTCTCAAACGTTATTTAAGTGTAGATTGATAGAGGTAGATCCAATAGAGCCCATGTGTTCAATATGATTGGGCATGTGAAGATACTGGTATTTCTTTTAGGTCTAGAGTTGGACATGGATATGATTCTATAATCATTGCCTAAATCATACCACCAGTTTATCGAGTTCTATCACTTGAGTAATTTGTCCAAACCATTATCTAAATTGCTTGGCATGTTGATTAAAGTCGAAGCACGAATGAAGAAGGAAAAACCTATGATGGTGATCAACGTAAGTGAGTCCAAGGGAAAAGGCAAGGCCAAGAAGAATTCTAAAACTAAGTTGAAGACCATGTCTTCTACAGTCAAGACTAGGAGAAGGTTAATTGCAAAAGTCAATATGTGCTTCTCACATAAATGATTAAGGGAGGGAAGTGCCACAACTATCTCTAGCATGGATACTAGAAAAGAAACTATCCTCTTTATAAAGAGGATCTCATGAAGAAGAAAGAGATATAGATCTTCACTTCAAGACCCGAGAAGAAGTAAGCTAGAACAATACGGAGCAAGGTTTGCTGCCAGTACTATAGTTGGATGTTGTTATTCATGGCCATGTAATAGAACCTAGTGAATTGCTATTATGTATCTACAATTGATAAAGACATGATGTATTTAAATTGATGTTTCATTTTAAAAGATAAGATATTATATGACAGTGCCATAAGTCTCATAATCTATACTTATTAGTTATAAGACAAATATGTATAACACATATACTAAATGCCTCGATAATTCAAATAATGAATATCTATATTATTTCCATCTAGAGCGCATAGATGGATATACATTTCTAGAATCTGTAATGGTGGTTGTCTAGATTCTTTTAGTTATTGAAAAAATAGAAATATGAAAGTCTTATTTATTGGGCAATATGACAAAAGCATATTTCACTATATGTAGTAGGGGAGCGAGTATATGATTAGGGCTCATACATACCAATGCATATAGACCTTTTAGAATAAACGCTAAAGGTGGTTAATGGTACATCATTTTATTTAAAGACAATATCAGTAGATACAGTGCAAGTTTGAATCTCTTGAAGTGTTCAAGGAGATCGTGAATGAAGTAGATAGCCCTTTGGTATATGTATTAAAACTTTTGATATGATCGATGTGAAAATACTTTGAAACTAAAAGTTGAGGACCTTCTGGAGAGTGTGATAATGTATCACTGTGAACTCCACCTGAAACATAATGATGTATCAGAAAGAAGGTATCACACCCCATTAGTCATGGCACAATTATCAAAATCTAGTTGATCTTCCAATTTCCTCTTGGCACATGCTTTCCACTAATACAATGTACCATCTAAAATGGTTCAAAAACACCAAATGAGATATGGCATGGGAAGTGCCCTGATAATGTCTTTTATAAATATTGGGGATAAAAGTTGATGTAAGAAAAAATATTCTTGAAAAGCTTTATCCACAAATCACATAAATGTTGTTTTTAATACTACTTTATATTCCAATTTGACAACAAAAGTGTTAGTTTCTTGGATGGTTTTATTCCCAAAGGAATTACGAAGAAAGTTGGAACTTGGAAAGTTTAAGATAAACAAGAAAGCATTGTACCTAAAGAGGTACAATTGGAATAATGAAAATCACAAATTGTTGTAGAAACTCAAGTTCCTTATGTAATATAAAACCTCATAGATCCAGTAGAGTGCACCTTGAGTTTTAAAGATTATGATATCTTATAACTCAGAAAGGTGGTGATTTTTTCATAAGATGGTGAGTCAATAAGCTGCCTAGAAAGCAATTTAGGGACCAGAATATGAGACATCGATTGAGGCCATGATATCCAAGATGGACATCATGTACGCCAACAAGGTATGACCTTGGTGGATCCACCTAAAGGGGTAAAACCCATAGGTTGCAATTGGATCTTCAAGAAGTAGAGAAAAAGAAGACATGATTTTTCACTCACGCCCGCAGTACGTCGCTGGCAGGCATGGGCGTCCCTCCCTAAAAAATTTTGTGCAGTAGCGTTTCATCATCCGCGTCGTCATTCTTCGAAGAGTTTGGAGCAATCTCCTTCTCCTTTCTGGGTCTTTCGGACCAAACCTATAAGAATATATTGGTTTCAAAGAATTTCAAACAAGTTCAAGGTGTTGAACATGATGAAATATTGTCAGCAGTTATCATAACTAATTCCATCAAGATCATGCTTGCCACTACAGATTAGTAAGACTATGAGATTTGGCATATGTATGTTAAAATTGCTTCCTTAATAGGAATATTGTAAAATATTTGTATGTGACACAGCCTAAAGGTTTTATAAATACATTAATGCAAATAAAGTATGCAAGCTACAAAGGTCAATCTATGGATTGAAGTAAGAATATCAGAGCTAGAGTCTTTAATTTAATAAGATAGTCAAAGATTTTGACTTGAGTCAGAATGAAGATGAAATTTGTGATTACAAAATATTTAGTGAGGGCACATTTATATTCCACATAATGATGGAGAATAACATCCTTATACTGCATACATTAAAATCTGGAAAGGGAAGTACCTTCTATGTGAAGGGTTTAGGTGAAGCATCCTATATGATAGGAATTGAGATCTATTAGGATAGATCTAGAAAGCTTCTTGGCCTAAGAAAGAGCACATACATTGGCAATATGCTGAAGGAATACATCATACATGACTCAATGGGAGAAATATGTCCATGTTTCATGGAATTAGTCTCTAAAGTTTCAACTGTCCTAATTTTGTGAAGAATGGGAAAACATGAGTGAGATTCCATATGCATTCCTAATTAGATCTATCATGTATGCAATGTTATGTACTCATTATATTGTCTCGTATGTACTAGACATGACGACTAGATATATGTGAGATCCTGGTGAAAGTCACTAGAATTCCATAAAGAACATCCTTAAGTACTTGAAAAGCACAAAAAGGATCAGTTCCTTGATTATGGTAATAAGGAAGACTTGGGTGTAAGGGTTACACCAACGCAAGCTTCCAAAATTACCAATCAAATTAATTATCACAATCTCAATTTGTGTTTGACCTTAAAGTGAGCATTCAAAGCTGAAAAAAGTTTTGAGCAAAAGGTAGTTGTCTAAATTCTACAATAGAAGTTAAGTACTTCGGTGTTACGATAACAACAGAGGATATTATATGGATCAAGAAATTTATATAGATGAACTTGTGGGAGGTTCCAACCATTGATGACACAATAGAGATAATGTAATAATAATGGAGCTACTAGATAGGCAAAGTAATCTTAGATAGCATACTACAGCAATTCCATCTCATGCGAGAAGTTGTACATCTCATACTAGAAAAATCGTGTACTGTGAATAGGATAGTCGTTCGATTGAACCCTTCATTCAATAAGTTGGTTTCAACCTATCATTCCTTTGGTCTTGTCGGTTGGTCAATTGGCTCCTGGCTCAAGCAGTAGATTGGGCACTCCAGTCAATCATCTAGTTGATTGGTTGGCTCCATCGGTCAGATGGCTCTTCAAGTACTTGGTCTATTGAATTGACTCCCAGTCGGTCACTCACCTGGTCAAAATGTTCTCTTTTGCCAAAAATAGAAAATAATGTTAATCCTATCTATATATTACATTATACAAAGTGATACCTTGAGTTACATTATAGGGAGAAAAGGGTGAAGCATTAATCACATTTGGAGAAGAAAAAAAAAAGGAAGGCTCGGTATGAAAAATGAGTTAAAATGATAGAAACGAAAACCATCCATCCAATCGTACATACATCTAGGGGTATAGAGTCATAACCATGCATACATCTACCATCAAAACCATTTTACAGTGATGCATATAGACTGCACATATATCTATATACTGGATCTATGGGACGTTCCCTAGTGTATTTGTTATTTTAATTAGGTAACATTAATAATTGAACCTTTTTCATTATATATAGTGATAAAACAAATCCCATCACATTGACTTAAATCTAAATACATCATAAATTGACGCGACTATAATACCACTATTGATACAGTGAAAATAAAATTTTATGATTCATTATCTCAAACCAGTGGATCCATCAACAATGATGTACATGAAAGAGGGTGCAAGATATACCATGTCTTGGATCATGTTCAACAACTATCCTTATAAAGAGATGTTAATCAACACTCGAACGGCAACCGTTATCGTCCACCTTATGTAGCACTAACAGTCGATGGTTGATAGTGCTCTCCTATCACGGAAACAATGTCTTACATGCCTCTAAGTAGTCCATGTAGACCGCCAGAAACTCCACGTTGAGCTTTCAAAGCCAATGAGAAGGAGTTTCCCTTTTGTTTGTCAATGTGCTAGTGTCGAGTTTCTTTCCCAGTGCTATCTCTCCCATTTCAGGTAAGACAGTTGGACTTTCTTGTATTGCTGTGTATAGAGCCTTGGCCAACCCCCTCCTTATATAGGAGTGGTTGTGTAAGGGTTTCCAAAGCCCACGGGACACGAAATGTCATATCTCATGTCATGAAGTATATTGCGCCTGGTCAGCTGATCGAAAGGCCTCCTAGTCGATCGACTCGCTTTCCAACCATGGTGTAGTTACATTGGATTTTAACTTGATGACTAATACAATCATTTGACCTGATTAAACTGGTTGTTTTGCATCCAATCAATTGGTTGGACATTCCAATCGGTCCATTGGGTATTTTGACCACCTACAAGGAACTCAATCAATTTGGTTGGTTGAACACTCCAACCAGACAATTGGTCAATTCCATCGACTAGTGTCAAAGTAATCCAGTTGGTAGACTGGACACTCCAGTTGGTCAACTGGCACACCAATTGTTCGGATGAACACTCTAGTGGGTCGAATGACAACTAGTATTGTCTAAGTTGATTATCTAAACACTTTTAGCATTAGACCTTAACCATGAGCATACTCATATCCCAAGTGCATCCTATGTGCGTGACCCTATAAGTCGCATATTATGTTGGCAATGAAGTCCATTACCTTTATGACTACACAAACAGTAAGTGTTATTTAGCAACAAATCATTTCTACCCAACTAATTGGAAAGTTGGAGAACAACATTAATTTACCATGATCGTATAGTTCCTTTGTCATTGATTTCCAGATTGAATTTGAGGGATGGAACAACCATCTTCTTGAAACTCAATCTATGTTCCTTGAACCAGAGCATACTATTGAGATGCATGTCAATTCACATATCATAAATTAAGGCACATGGGTATGGTCACACATTTCTCAATCTCTCTTATCAAGTGGCTAGGATATCAAACTCTCATATGAGGGACAAATCTTATCTACGTCACTCACACTCCATCCCTATGTGTAACAACGTTCCCAATTACCACTTTTACGGCATCCCCTATTCAAGGTCATATTAGAGTGTGTCAAAGTCCATCGGACAACATGATATGAGTGTAGTTACTTAAGATATAAGAATTACGATCACCACTATCGCATTGAGCTTATTCTAACAACCATTCCATGGTTTCCATGTATCACACTCAAGGTGGGTCTGCGTAATAGATTATTCTCTAACATGAACCTATGTGTTTGACTTGATATCCAATATCATGACTAATGAGAATTTGTCATCTATCAACACACAATATAGTCTTACATATTATTGTTGTCTACTTTTCTTCCTACAATAATATTTGACTAGGTACATAACAAGAATGTATGTTCTATTATCATACATATGATCTCATCCTTTAGGTTCTTAACATGAAGACATATGTCATCGAGTAACGTCATTCTTTAGACATCTATTACGATTGTATCATCATCCTATAATTGAGAAAAACATAATAAACAGAATTCCCTTTGTTATTATCAAATCAAGTACGAGATGCCACAATACAATCATCATATGATTGTCTCTCTGGACATACAATACCAACAAAATGTATAACTATAATTGCATATGTGGTCAAATGTAGGAAAAAGGTGAAGCTACTATATTTTATGTGTAGTTAATGTGTAGGGAAAAGCAACATTACTATACTCACACATATATGCAAAGTTACATTATGTATGTAATGAGTAATTTTTCAACAACTTTATTTTTTTAATAAACTATCATAAAGTTGTGTTTATAGTGTCGGCAATCGTACTTTTGTTTATATTGAAACAATAAATATTCGTGGAGAGGACATCATGCCTTTCCCCTATTATGAAGTTTACATTGTATGGATGTGTATGTTGGAGATATCAATGTTTAACCCTTGTCATTTGAAGAGATTTATATTTTTTATATGAAGTTTACACAATAATAACAAAGTTCAAATAAACCTTAGAAATACAAGAGATTTGTTGAGGTAGATGCACTTCCAATGCATCCATGTCAACAAGAGGGGCTCCATTTGTTGTAACTAACATATATTCTAAATTTAGTGGTTTCCGCCTTGTCCAACTGAAAACCAACAACATCACCCCTCCTGGGCGATCAACTTTTAGGGAAAAAATAACCCCATTTCCACTCTCAAGAACACCTTCATGCTTGCCAATAGTTCTCCAAGACATGACTCTGGTCTTCTTTACCTCTGGAGAAACATATATACCATACATTGAGTTTATCTTAGGGTCATTGTGCACGTCACTCTGATCCTTCTTTTGTATGTTTGTAGCAGCCTGCATCTTGGGTACAAATCCCTTGGGAGAACAACTGCTAGTCTTGGGTATTGCCAGACTTTTCTTTTGAAGCCTCATTCGGTAATCTACAATTACAAAAAGAGAACAATATGGTTGTGACATCATCATAGGGATACTTGAGAGTAGAGAAACATCAGTAAGGAAATGCTTCAAACAAAATTTTGTGTGGAACTAAACTTGGTGCCATCTAATAACAAATCCAATGACTAAGCTTGAAATTAGGATAAAATGTAAAGTCAGCATATGAGTAGTGATGAATGCATATTCATCCCAGTTTCCGTTGCATTCTTAGTCTAGTTTATCATGCATATCTCTTATTTTCACTTGAATAGATTTGTTTCAATCTACTTAGGGCATTATGCTAATTTGTAGTAATTTGTTACTTTTCTTGACTCCCTTTGTAGGTTATGAATTCTATCACTCTGAAGCAAGTTTGACTAGGAAAATCAACCCATCAAAATGTCCTGCCAATCTACCTTCAATTGTCATTAATTATCAAAGCCATCGACCTCCTATCCATCGACCTCAAAGCTTGAGAGCCCCATCGACAATCAAGGTCTATGACCCATTGACCCACCTGATCAACAATCAAGAGGTTGACATTCAAGCCCATCGAAAACCAAGGTCAATGACCCATCAACCTCTCTTCATAGACAGCATCATCGGTGTGTAGCCGACAACAAGACAACCATCGACCTTCCAAGTTGATGAACCATCGACCAACCAGCTCGACATTCAGGAGCTTGCCATTCAATCCACTGATGACCCATCAACCTATCTCCATCGATCGACATCATCAGCCATCAGTCAATAGCTCCATCGACCTTCAAGGTTGATAACCCATCGACCTACCAGCTTGACAGTAACTAGGACATTCATTGATTGATGACCATTCATTGAGCATTCAAGATCATTGACCTAGACAACTGCTCATCTACCCATCAATCTCCTAGGTCGGCAGGAAGTCCAAGAGTCAACACAAGTGGTCGATGGCCACAACCCTATAAATAGACCCCAAGGCATCAGTTCAAAGCATCTCCTCTCTGACTGTCATGTTGTTTCTCCATCACTTTGCCAAGGCCTGACTTCCTATCCATATCATACATTCACTTGCTCTTCCTCATCCATGCACCAGATCCAAGTAAAGAGGATGACAAAGAAGAAGGGTCACCCGAAGATAGTCTTGGGAGGACTCTATTGCTACATTGCTTCTACCCATCGAGATGATGGTTATATCCTTCATTTTACTTGTTGGTTTCTCCGCTATAATTGTGAGTAATTTTTTTGCTAGGACGTGGGGAGTAGTGCAACTACTTGCTTTTATTTTTTATGAATGTTATGATATGTAAATCAATTGTTTTATAATTGTATTCTTGTTCATCCAACATATTTACATGTTTGTCATGATTTTGGGTATAGAGAACTTCAAACCCAAGATCTAGGATATCGGTTGGTTTTGTTAAACTCTTGATGAGAACTTCTGGTAGGTGTTATTTGAAGCGAAAAATATAAGATCTCTAGGTAACGCGACAATGGGTCAAGAAGGATATATGTCCATGCCTAATCCTAACACTAAAAGGGGGATTTACATGGCCTCCGTGATATTGTTTATATGTGTTTGTGATGTGGTGAGAAAATAAATGTAGGTAGAGAGTGTATCCATCCATCTGATAGATCTTAGTTTTTATTTTAACCTTTTTTATTCCTGCACATTAGTTGTAATCAACTAAAATCCACCTTTTGTGTTAAATACTATTCCCAGTTAATCAAATCAATGAATCAATTCTTTAAAATGTTGTCCTTCAGGATTTAATCCTTAACTATACTATATAAACACCCATCCGCTTGTGGGTGCTAATTATAGCATGTTTGTTTTGGTAAACTCTAAGAATTTAATTCCTAGTGATTTTGTTGTGTAATATCCACATCAAGCAGGTGGTGAGAACAAGGAAATGAGTCCTATAACAATTACAAAGATAGTTGGGACTGAGGCTTATGATCATGATGATGATGATGATGACGATGACGTTGAAGATGACAATGATGATGACGATGATGACGATGATGATCATTAGACCTAAAATATCATATTGGAACTTTAAACATTTAGTCCTAAAATCAACACAAGCCATACTGCAACCATCGTGATCCAAACCAAATCTGACACATTGTTAAGTTTACAACTCAAGAATGCTAAAGACCTAGATTTCGATCAGATTATAAGTTGTATCAACATAATATTATTCAGTACTAAATTTTCTACATGTCTTGCCTAATGACCCAGAAACAAGCTTGTCAAACCCCAAAATAATTCGAAATGTGAAACAAGAACACAAAACCAAACATAGACTCAAATTTTAGTCTTTTAGATGAACCTAGAGTCAATCTTAATTCTAAAAGTAGAACCCATAATCAAATCTTACATCGAATCAATCAATTCTCTATAATCAAACTCGTAACAAGATCAAAGAGAAACACATTTACATGTTCAAACGTATCACTGGCAGTCCAAGGTGCGGATAGAGCAACCAGGGGAGCGAGGCATGTAGCTGACAATAGGTTTAATAAGACTTGGGATGACAACAAGCATAGACATTAATAGCTAATACCAGCCAACACAAGGTGCCCTGAGGAAGATGAGACAATAGGGAGTAGAATGGATAGAGGATGTACCACCTTTAGGGCACAAATATGCTATGAGAACATGACACAAAGATACTACATATTGTTTAAAAATGTCCACAAAATGCTCAACCTCATGATTATAAATGCCCACAATAAAATGAAAAGACACATTTTCAATGGTGCAAATGAATGCCAAATAAAATTCAATGTTGTCATGTGGGAAACACATGTTCAAATAAAATCTGATGATATCACATGGCCAACACATGTTCATAAGTACACATAGGTTAATGGTCCAACATTACACAAATATATCACACATGTAATGTTGCATTTAGCTCAACTGAAGTTATATGAAAACTTCAGTTAAATAAAGACAATAATGTAAATTGTAGATAACACCCCTACCCCCAAGCGTTGAATGTTTTAACGATCTTTCTTGAAGTACATGCTTTGGATTAAGCAAGAAAGATCCCCCTACTTCTTCCACACCCCATTTGGTAAATCAAAGAATGTGCCCTCTTGGACTCCTAGATTACAACAATTAGGATTCGTCAACTCGTACCAGCCCTAAAGTAAAATTTCTAAATGTTGGTATAACCCACTATTTTCCTTTATTCTGCCATGCAACCCAACTTATCTATGTTATTGCCATCATTCGTATGTTACTTGATCAGTTTTGAAATATACAGTTTGAATCGTGAAAGAAAATGACAAACAACCAATCTTGTATGTTCAACCTTTGTTGTGGAGAAATTTTTGTATGACGACAGTAATTAAAGAATAAGGAAAAGATAGTATTGACACCAGCAGATACTTTAAAAGTTGTTTCACTATATATTAGCTATTCTATCCAGCAACAGTTGGAGAATTGGGCTGCAAGTACAGGGAAAGGAAAAAAACACAACAAAACATCAAATCCCCATTGCAAAAGTAATAAATATCTCTCACAGAAAGCCCACTACCCAGTAAGCAAGGCCCCAAATTCTTGTCTTCTTTATATTCAAGCCGTTAAAAAAACTAAGGTATGAACAATTTAGGTGCCAAGTAACACTCAGTAACTGTTAATTGATAGTCAGATACACAGCTTTGGAAACATAAATGGTCTCATTACTTTAGGAATCACTCCTTTTTGTACATGTGTACACAAAGGCCACCGCCATAAAACTTGAGCATTCTAGTATAGCATCTCATAGATTATGTAAGATTCACCATTATCAACTCAGTGTGTTTTATGGGAGCCATTTGGGGAGAGCTAAGCTGAAGCATACTCTCTCAAGTTGGTCTTTATAGTTATTTTCTGATTACAGCAAACAAATAAATATATCAGGACTCACAATTACACAGATACAAAGCCAAAACAAATTAGCTCAACACTTCTTCATGACCATCTTCATCTCTCTTTTCTTCTGCTGATGTACTCTCCCTTTTATCCCTCCCTTTTGTTGGAACATAGATTTCAAGATAACGGATATGAATTTTGTATTGAGCTCTCCCTTTGCACCTAGAATTTTTTTAATATAACATTTTTAATTCACGAGTTAAAGGTATAGAGCAGATCTCATCCTCAATGAGCAAAGAGAAATATTCACAAGATTATACCTAAAAGTTTATAGAAGATAATATGTTTCTTTGAGAGAATGATCGGTAGATTCATTAGGAAAAATCATACTAATGAACATTTAGTTTTAAATGGTTTTAGCATAAACCATCTAAAAAAATTGAATGTACAAGCTTTCTTTTAAAGATTAAAAGATAATAAAAGATTCAGGTCGTAAAAGCAAAATCCCATTTGACATGCCATTTGCCAGAATCACGTAATTCACTAATGAGGATGCTCCTCATATTCATGGGGAAAAATCATATTAATGAACAGTTAGTTTTTAAATTTTAGATTTAAGTAAACCATCTGGCAGAAACTGAATACACATGCTTCCTTTTATATATCAAAGTAGAAAAAAAAGGAAATACTCATGCCCTGAAAACAAAATCTTTTTCATCAAGCCATTTTCCAGAAGTCATGATTCACCCATTCACCCCCACCCCTTGTTGTTGTAGTGAATGACGTCTATCTTCTCGATATATTGACTCTGTCAGTCACAAGTGGCTACCTCAGCCAGGTCGCATACTTATTTCCATGTAAATGATCAAGATAGACATCATTAATGGTATTTGCAATCATGCATAATCATCTCATCACCCTTGTATCAGGAGAGAATGGTTGCCATGTCATCATTGTAATTGTTGCTCATGTGGGAGAAATATTTGCATCATTTCATTTTATGTGCACAGGTCAATATGAGTAGTGAATCGCATTAATGAAAACATTACCAACTAAAACCACTAACCATATGACAAGATTTTTTTTTGGAGCAGGTAAAATGTTACTATATACCAAAAAAGTTAAGTATAGGGTTTCCCCAAATACTATACAAGTGGGTGTAACTCAACAAAACCTCACTGTCTCATCACCATACTATCTATCCCCATACCAATCTTAGGCCTGGCTTTGACCACCTTGCCCAGATTATTTACAAAATAGTCAAAAGCGCTCAGATTATCACGCTCCCCTATACCATGAACTCTTCGGTTTCTTTCCTCCAAAATAAAGAAGCACAACCCAGCTAGACTAAGACCAGCAAAATGTCTCCCCTTTGTGTTTTTCTCCATGATCCAAAGAATAACCTCCTCCAGGGAGGTGGGGGGATTACCACCCCAGCCCATCTTCAGGCTCCATCTTCAGCAGAGGTACTTGCTGTAAGGACACTCGAAGAAGAGGTGTTGATGGCTTTCTTCATGTAGATTGCAAAGGCTGCACTCTATCCTTGCATCAAGGCCCCAAGATCTGATTCTATCAAAGGTGGGCAGCTTCTTAAGGTTGCATCGGTACAAGCAACAACTCCATTTCGGTATGTGGTACTTATTCCACATCAATTCGAACCAAGGAACCTGTGGTGTATGGAAAGATAAATACTTCCACGGCTTTCTCCCTTTATCCCTCAGCGTCCACCTCCCCAACTCATGAACATACTCACTAGCTACGGTAATCCATCCTCTAGCCATGGCCCTCCACACTTTGGACTTGTTATTCATTGTGCTCATGTCCAGATTGTCCCCGTATCGCGGTTTCATCCAGATCACCCACAAGGAGGTATCGCTGGTCAAGAAATGATCAATTCTTCTGTACGTAGCAAGATCCGCAATGGACAGAAGATCAGAGATATTAAGGCCTCCTTCCTTGTAGCTTCTCGCCATGGTGCTCCAAGCAACTGCATGGTGTTTACCCCCCAAATAAAGGAGGAAGCAATAGATCTCCTTTTATCTAGAATGAACCTCGGTATCTCGGCTTGATTGCACCAAAATCTGACTTTGGGAATAATCACCGATCTAACAAGGACCATCCGCCCCACGAACGAAAGTCGAATGCCCATCCACTTTGCCACAGTGTCCCGCAATATTGCCAAAGTGGAGAGTGGGAGAAGAATGTGCTTTAAAGATCATCTGGGTGCATTGTTGTGCACAAAGAATACAACCATCATCATGGGGCATGAGACAAAATGGTCTTATAAAAGATACTTATAGATTATGGTGAACTCAAGAGGGCCAAATGATTTTAAGTATCAACTTTTATTTAAGGTATGATGATTGAAATTTAGAGCAAACTAGCCTAGATGATTCATCAAATTTGTTGGTCATATAAGAGGTTAGCCTGCTCGCAACCAGACCAACAGCAACATCTTGCGTAGCATATGTAGCAGTGATGGCGGAGGTGGCAACTGATGTTGGGTCTTGTCAGTTGCAGACAACCAATGTAGTTGTCAGAACACAAGCACGGACGGTGTATGCATCCGCCAGCCATCTTTGCAGTGAGGTGACCTCAAGGTGCATGTGATATGATCTCAGATCTAACGGTTAAAAGGTTTTGTTTTGGAAATTAATACACTTGAGTGCATTCCACCATCATTCTCTATATAGTGGTATTAAGAGAGAGAGATTTATCCCCCTTCCCCTAGATTTATCCCCCCTTCCATGTAACATCCCTGACCTGAGTCTAGGGCTAACCCTATTTGTTTAGCCTAAATAAGTTTCTTATAAATTCAATATAATCCTCTAAAGTGTTTTGTTATCAGGTGAAAAACTTATGTTTCAAGTTTGGTCCTGTTTGAATAATGTTTGAGCAATGTTCTCTGGTTTTGGACCAAAATGCAATTTACCCAAGATGAGGGGTTATATTGCAATATGTCACATGTTAAACATACCTAATTGTTTTAACATCATAAGAGAGAGAATTATGCAAGGTGGTGGCTTGTGGAAAGCCTAAATTCCAAATTTGAACTTGTTTCAATAATGTTAATACCTTGTGTATCAATTTTGGTACAAATTGTAAATTACCCAAAATGTAGAGCTAATATGCAAATTACCACCTCTAGAGTGTCCCTAATCCCTTCTAGTATCTTTTAGAGGAGATAGAAATAAGTATACACCATGTTTGAATCATGTATAAGTGATAGTATTCTTGGTGATGAAAAGACGAAGAAAGGGTTGAATGAGAAACCCTAATTTGAACTTATATCGAGTTGTAGAATCCATATGAGAGTGCCTATCAGCCAAGGAGCCATAGGGTGGGGGGCTCATATCGGTTTGTGAACTCTTGGAAAATGCCATGATGGGAAAATAACCTCAAGGAGGTGATCTATGATGAGTTGGATGCTCCTTGCAAAAAGTTGTATCGGTTTGCATAATTTGTGAGATAAAGATGAGATATCTTGTCCAACAAGATAAGTGATGGACGAAATATCATTTCTAGATTATCCTCTAGTGTTTTGCATGTAAATATAAATGTGATTTCATGCATGTACATGTGTCAACCATGCATGGACATGTGGCACCTAGTAGCTTAAAATGAATACACCTCATATACACACTTTTTCATGAACCTCAAGTATATATACCCTTCCTTTCACCTATTTGTGGAATTTTTTGAATCTTACCACCCCTTGCTCTTAGATATCATGCATATAGTCTTGTTATCGTGCATAGGTGAATGAGTATCGTGCATAGGACCTTGGCATCGGCCATAGCAAAGTGATATCGCCCATAGCAAAGTGATATCGGCCAAGTGAGGGATGTTGGCCACAAGTGAGGGATATCAGCCACAAGTGGTGAGGTATCATGCATAAGGTTGAGGAGATAAAGTCTTGGACCTTTGATAAGCTCATCTTCAACCTTGGGAATGTGAATATTTGGAGCTTGGAGCTTTGAAGTTGCTCTTGAGGCGGGTTATATAACTTAAACTCAATTATGTTATTATTTTCCATCAATCTTGCCATAGTTGATGATTTACTTTAAAATTCCAATTTGCTTGCATAATTCATGCATCCATTAGATCTATTAGTGACCTAGGACTGCATTCCATGAACTAGAACATCAAGAACAAGATTTTAGAGGTTGATTATGATGAAATCATCATGGCTCAATCTGATATTGGGTTGAATCACCCCTAACCCGATATGGTGAAGTGAACATATCACTAACATGATACCATGAGGATGCATACACCTATACATGATATTATGATGAAGTAAACATATTGTGTACGATATGGTGTCAATCATACACCATGTGCATGATATGAGGTCAAGTATACACCTCATGCACGACATGGAGTTAAGTATATTCTCAAACTCGATATGACAAACCCTAGATTATGAGTAACCCGATATGATGATATGTATACACCACTAGAATGATATAGTGATGAATTTACACCTCATGGACGATATTAGTGACACATACACACACCTTGTGCATGATACGGGGTCAATCACACACCTTAGAGCTGATATGATGTTGAGTATGTACCCTAACTCGATATTATGTTGAAACTCAACATGGTGTTGTGAAATCCGATATACATTAGAACCCCACACCCCTATGGGTTTGTACACTTGAGCTAGTTGTGATTAACCATTTTTCCAATTTATTACTAATCATGTGATGAAGGGTAGGACAATATCATTAAGGTTGTGATGGGATATGAGCATAAGGGCCAAACCCGATATGCAAACCCTAAAGGTTGAGTAATCCGATATGGATGCACGATATAGTGATGAGGATACACCTCTATACCTGATATGGAGAAAGAACCTCAATCTAATACACTTTATTGAGTGATACATGTAGTATGTTATATCAAATGATACTTTAAGACATAAAGTGTTTAATGCACTTTGATGAAGTATGGGCCAATGTGAAAAACCACTAGAGGGGGTGAATAGGTTTTAAAGATAATTCAATAATTATTTAACTCAAACAAACAACCACAAAAATATTGGACAAGAGGACAAGGATTTAGAGTGGTTCCAACCTTAGCAAATACTAAGGCAGTCAATCCACTACCCGGTTTCTTACCCAACCAGGATTTTGAAAGAATCAAATTTTATTACCTCGCAAGGACTTTACATAAAATTACAATTATTTCACCAAACCCTTCAGACAGCCTTCACCTAGAAGTAGTTGCACCAACCTTGAAGCATCCTTCTTGAAGTAACTTCAAGCTCCCCCTTGAAGTAGCCTTCCTCTTGAAGTAGCTTCCCGTTGCAACAGCCTTCTTGAAGTAGTCCGAAGTCCACCTTCTCCACCGAGAAGAACCTTCTCCAATCCGCAGCCTCCAACTCTAGGAGTAGCAAGGAAAATACAAAGGATAAAAGGAACAAGAAGGAAAAATAGAAATTACAATACCACTTTGCAGCTCAAGGCTTGATTTCCTATATCAAGCATTTTGATCTCCTAACCAATGTATATAGAAGTGTAATTGATGTGGATAGGAGATGCTAGCCTATAGGACACGAAATTGGAGCAAGGAGAAGAATAGCCAATGCAAGTGTTGCTCAATTTCTCAAAAAAAATTGACAATTGCAAGTGTAAGCTCAAGTGTATCACAAGTGTAGATTAGTGTATTTTGGTGTCCTAAGGCATGTCCTATTTATAGGAATGACCTACAAGTGCTTAAGGACGTTCTAGACACTTTCTAGAGGGTTCTAAGTGCTTAACTAGTCGTTAGGTATACTTTAGTTGCTTTAGCAACGGCTAGTTAATTAATTCTGAAAGTGCTGTCAGAACTCATCTCGGTCGAGGAATTGTTGACCGAGAGTCCTACTCGGTCGAGGTTTTGTCGACCGACAGACTCTCTGGAGCAAGTGTTTGCAACGTTCATCTCCAACTGCCAACTACCTTGTCAGCTGTGTCTAACGGCTACTTGGGTCTTTCTCGGTCGAGGAGTTTGTCGACCGAGAGTGTCTCCGTCGAGGAATTTGTCGACCGAGTTTGACCCTATTTCAATGTTTCAAATACAGTGCTAAGTGTATGTATGAGTGTGCATATGTGACACTATTGAAGGGGATGGCCTATCTAAGTGTAGTGATTAGTTAGGGAAGATCTAACGCTTGATTTACATGATGTCTAAGTACTTGTACATTATATACTTGTACAAGTTTACAATTGATTACAAGTGAAATAATAACAATTCAAGCATATAGATTTCCCAAATCTTTGTCATCCACCTTATTCCTGCAACACTCAAGTAGCACGTTAGATTGACAAGAATGAAATGTTTGTCATCATCAAAACAAAGGGATTATACTAATGTCCAATTTAGCCAACAATCTCCCCCTTTTTGAAGATGACAAACATTTCCTAAATATAAAATAAGGAAATATAAATCATGTGAGTTTCATACCTGAAATTTACCTTTTGTAGCCATTCTTGTTTTGCAAGTGGATGTTGGCCGAGATATTATGAAACTCATTTTATTTTATGTTTTTGATTTTATATTATTTCTCCCCCTTTGTCATTTCAAAAAATTATCCAAGATAATTATTTAGTATGACTTTGTATTTTTCTTTCTTATGCATTGCTCCCCCTTAAATAGATATCCAATCAAAGGATTAATGCACTCCAATTAATGGTAAATTTAGCCACAATTTATTTCTCAATCATTTGCAAAGGATGTTAAGCCTTGAAATGATATGAGTTCCTTCTAAGTTCATGGCATATGTGTATTGATTTCTCACCCATTTTATAAGGGATGTTAAGCCCTGAAAATGATATGAGATTCCCTTAAGCTTATGATGGATGCATATTGATTTCTCATCCATTTTGCAATGGATGTTAAGCCCTGAAAATGAAATGAGAATCCTTTAATCTTAGAGTACATGAAAAATGTCTCTAACCAAATGCACGGGATGTTAAGCCCTGATTTGTTTAGAGAATTCCTTTAAGAACAAGATATATCATATTTATGAAATTTGTAGATTTCTTCATAACTAAGAGTAAAAATACTAAGGTCATAACAAGCTTCAAATGATGTTTACAATGTTTTGAAGCTTCTTAATGAAATAATCAAATTTGTTTTTGTGAGCTCCCCCTTAATCTTATAATTAAAACAATTTAAAGCTTCTAAGATCAAATTTGGTTTTGATTTTTATCAAAAGTATATTTTGAGTCAAGATACTAAGATTAAGTACAATAAAATGATGTACAAATAAGCATTTTGTCAAGCTTATTTTAGGTCGACCTTGACTTCGACCATAGCGCCCCTTGGTCAAACTTGATTTCAACCAAGAGGCAATTTTTGCAGATTTTCAAATTAAGATGCATTTGTGCCATGACATTTTACGATTTATGCAAAATAGAATCTTCATATAAGCTAAATGACGATGATCAAGAATATTATCCATCCATGGTTTGTATATAGGGATTTATTTTAAACAAGCCAATGAATCATAATGAGCATGGCATAATGATTTTGTTAGAACAATAGAAGCATTCAATATAATGATAATTTCATCAAATACAATGATTATGATCATTTAGACTAAGTATCAATACACATGGTTCCTATATGGATACACCAAGAAATACTTTAGAAAAGATCATGTGAATAATGATAAAACAGTAATTTCTTTTGATTAAACTAATCATAATTTTCAGTTTTAAACCATTTAGAGGATAAACCAAAATAATCTCATTTAGGTTTATAATTTTTCAAAAATGGTCTTTAAAATTTATTCTTGTTTTGCATGTAAAATGAGTCATTAATAACAAATTGATAGCAATTAATCATATTCAGCAGATTTATTTCAGACTTGACAACAGAAACATGCTCGGTCGACCATTTCTCGACTGACAGTTCTCTCGGTCAACAGTTTCTCGACCGAGAAAGGTTCTGTAATGTTTCAGAACTGTTTTCAGTGATTGCTTCCAAGTAAAAACAAAATTATGAAAGTTAGAGCTCGATTGTGTTGAGATATGACATTTTTATATCAAGAATCAGTTTAGGTCAAATCTCAACTAGTAAAATTTAAGCTTCTAAGTTTTAGGAACCCAAGATAGATCATCATTCCTTTTCTTGTATGGGCACGAAAAAGAGTAGTGTCCAAGGCGCAAGCAATAATGACAACTAATAGAGTCAATTTCATTTCTCTTTCTAGGAATTGTGCTCTTAGGTACAAATATAGTCTTAGTCTTGGATGCTTTAGCTCTTTTGGTTTGATTTCTCTTTGGATCATATCCTAATCCTCTTCTTCCATTGTAACTAGAGGAAATTTTCAGAATATTATCAAGGATGTCATTTCCTCTTAACCCATTTAAGTTTCTTTGTAGCTTAACAATATCATCCATATTCTTGTTTATATCTTTCCTTGCTTGATCTAAATTAGATGATAGAGAGTTTCTTTCTTTTACAACCTTATCATAATCTAAATGTGAACATAAAATAGATTGTCTTTGAAGATCATTTACTTGAGTTTGCAAGTTTAACTTTTCTAAGGAAAGAAGATTGCAATTTGCTTCTACAAATTTTAACTTAATATCATAATCTTCATTTGCCTTTTTGAGATCTTCATTTTCAGATGCAAGAGCAAGAAGTTTAACGTTTAAATCATCATTTACTTTATTTTATTTCTTAAGTTTCTTCTTGCACTCAATATATTTCTCATGAGTATCTTTAAGACTATCAATTAGATCTTCTTTTGGTAGATCAAAGAGACTTACCTCTTCTTCTTCTTCTTCATTTGTTGTAGCAATGAGGCATTCTACTTCTTCTTTTCCATCATCACTATCATCACTTGAATCATCCCATGTAGCTTTACATGCTCTTTCTTTCTTTTTGTGAGATGATTTCTTCCCTTTCTTGAGTTTTGGACAATCACCTTTCATGTGTACCTTCTTGCCACATTCAAAGCACCTGGAAGAAGAAACACTAGAAGTTTTATTAGTTTTAAAACTTTTATATTGCTTACCATTTACAATGAGAGTTTCTTCTTCACTTGTGTCATGATTGTCCTTGGTTGATGCTTTGAATGCAATGTCCTTCTTTTTCCCTTTTTGAAGTTCACGTTCTCGTCTTTCTTCCTCTTCTAAAGTTACCTCATGAGCTTCTAGGTTGCCAATGAGTTGTTCCATCTTTAGTCGGGTGAGGTCATTTGCTTCTTCAATGGCAGTCACTTTGGGCTTGTATTTGGGAGGAAGTGATCTAAGGATCTTTGACACCTGATCTTCCTCAATAACAACTTTACCTAAAGCATTCAAACCATTTACAATAGAAGAGAATTTTGCATACATTTCACTAATAGATTCATTCGGATCCATACGGAAATGTTCAAACTTTTGTTTAAGCATACAAATTTTGGAATTCTTAACTTGAACGTTCCTTCATAAGTTATGGAAAGTCTATGCCAAATTTCATAGGTTGTTTCACAGTTTGATATCCTATTAAATTCTCCTACTGAAATTGAACAATAGAGAATACTTACAGCCTTTGAATTCATTTGATCCGACTTTACCGTATTGGTGTCCCAAGCTGCATATTCCACTTGAGGAAGATCATAGGAGGTTGACGCCATCCTCCATAGATCCCAGCTAATCCCTTGGAAGTAGAATTGCATCCTTCTCTTCCAGTAGGTTTAGTTTGTTCCATCAAACATAGGAGGCCTAGCCACAAGTGTTCCTTCAAGGTTGAGGTTGTTGAGTACCCCGTCACCCATTCTTCAAGACTTGGTTAGGGTTCCTTGAAGCCTGCTCTGATACCAATTGAAAAACCACTAGAGGGGGGTGAATAGGGTTTTAAAGATAATTCAATAATTATTTAACTCAAACAACCAACCACAAAAATATTAGACAAGAGGACAAGGATTTAGAGTGGTTCCAACCTTAGCAAATACTAAGGCAGTCAATCCACTACCCGGTTGCTTACCCAACCGGGATTTTGAATGAATCAAAATTTATTACCTCGCAAGGACTTTACATAAAATTACAATTCTTTCACCAAACCCTTCAGACAGCCTTCACCTAGAAGTAGTTGCACCAACCTTGAAGCAGCCTTCTTGAAGTAACTTCAAGCTCCCCCTTGAAGTAGCCTTCCTCTTGAAGTAGCTTCCCGTTGCAACAGCCTTCTTGAAGTAGTCTGAAGTTCACCTTCTCCACTGAGAAGAACCTTCTCCAATCCGCAGCCTACAACCCTAGGAGTAGCAAGGAGAATACAAAGGATAAAAGGAACAAGAAGGAAAAATAGAAATTACAATACCACTTTGTAGATTAAGGCTTGATTTCCTATATCAAGTGTTTTGATCTCCTAACCAATGTATATAGAAGTGTAATTGCTGTGGATAGGAGATGCTAGCCTATAGGACACAAAATTGGAGCAAGGAGAAGAATAGCCAATGCAAGTGTTGCTCAATTTCTTAAAACAGATTGACAATTGCAAGTGTAAGCTCAAGTGTATCACAAGTGTAGATTAGTGTATTTTGGTGTCCTCAGGCATGTCCTATTTATAGGAATGACCTACAAGTTCTTAAGGACGTTCTAGACACTTTCTAGGGGGTTCTAAGTGCTTAACTAGTCATTAGGTACACTTTAGTTGCTTTAGCAACGGCTAGTTAATTAATTCTGAAAATGTTGTCAGAACTCATCTCGGTCAAGGAATTGTCGACCGAGAGTCCTACTCGGTCGAGGTTTTGTCGACCGACAGACTCTCTGGAGCAAGTGTTTGCAACGTTCATCTCCATCTACCAACTACCTTGTCAGCTGTGTCTAACGGCTACTTGGGTCTTTCTCGGTCGAGGAGTTTGTCGACCGAGAGTGTCTCGATCGAGGAATTTGTCGACCAAGTTTGACCCTGTTTCAATGTTTCAAATAAAGTGCTAAGTGTATGTATGAGTGTGCATATGTGACACTATTGAAGGGGATGACCTATCTAAGTGTAGTGATTAGTTAGGGAAGATCTAACGCTTGATTTACATGATGTTTAAGTACTTGTACATTATATACTTGTACAAGTTTACAATTGATTACAAGTGAAATAATAACAATTCAAGCATATAGATTTCCCAAATCTTTGTCATCCACCTTATTCCTACAACACTCAAGTAGCACGTTAGATTGACAAGAATGAAATGTTTGTCATCATCAAAACAAAGGGATTATACTAATGTCCAATTTAGCCAACACAATGAACCTAGAGAGAAGGATTGTGCCAACCTATTGGAGTATGATGTAATCAATATCCTAGTGAGGATGAAAGAGAAACTTATACATTGATACTCCTAATATGTGTGGAGTCTGATCAGGGAAGCCTTAACCCTAATGAAGGGTTGTGACATGATTTGAAACCACAATTGGTTAATAAAGGGAAACCCTAACCCTAATTATATTGAAACCATATTGGTATCATGAGATAATGAGCATAGCTAAGTATGAGCTATGATGTTTCATATAATACTTATTATATAGGTCTTATGACCCAGGATGGTTGTTGCCTAGTGAGAGGTGACAAGATGATTATATAGGTCTTATGACCTAGAGATGGTTGTTGCCTAGTGATAGGTAACAAGATGTTTATAAAAGTTTCATAATTTAGAGATTGATGTAAGAGATGGCAATGTTCAAAATGAACTAGTGAAATGGAAAAACATCATAATAATAATAAATGGTTATAATAATAATGAAATATTGGTCATATGTGATTTATGATTATAGCCAAATAAGGGCTATAGTGTTTTGAATATGCTAAGATGAGATCTGAGGAATACTTGTATCACGTAAAAAATGTGAATGGGTATGATGGCTTGACTGAGGTATAATGCCTAGTAAAGGTGATGTGGTATTCAGTGATAAGTTTAATGGATTGATATCCCATAATGAAAGTAAAAGGGAAACATAAATGTATACCACTATTATGGAATCCTTAGCAATAATGGTCATGATTTTTACAAGATTGGTATAATCCAATACCTGGATACAACCTTATAGGATTGGATAACCTAATACTTGGATATAGTGTTTTGAATATGATAAGATGAGATATGAGGAATACTTATATCATGTAAAGAATTTGAATGGGTATGATGGCTTGATCGAGATATAATGCCTAGTAAATGGGATGTGGTATTCAGTGATAAGTTTAAGGGATTGATATCCCATAATGAAAGTGAAAGGGAAACATAAAGGTATTCCACTATTATGGAATCCTTAGCAATAATGGACATGATTTTTACAGGATTAGTATAACCCAATACCTGGATACAAACTCATAGGATTGGGATAACCCAATACCTAGAAACAACCTTATAGGATTGGGATAATACAATACATGGATATAACCCTACAGGATTGGAATAACCCAATACCTGGATACAACCCTATAGGATTGGCATAACCTAATACCTGGATACAACCCTACAGGATTGGCATAATCTAATACCTAGATATAACCCTATAGGATTGGGATAACCCAATACCTGGATACAACCCTACAGGATTGGCATAATCCAATACATGGATATAACCCTACAGGATTGGTATAACCCAATACCTAGATACAACCCTACAGGATTGGCATAATCCAATACATGGATACAACCCTACAGGATTGGCATAATCCAATACATGGATATAACCCTACAGGATTGGTATAACCCAATACCTAGATACAACCCTACAGGATTGGCATAATCCAATACTTGGATACAACCCTACAGGATTGGCATAATCCAATACCTGGATACAACCCTACAGGATTGGTATAACCCAATACTTGGATACAATCTTACAGGATTGGCATAGCCCGATACCTGGATATAATTTTACAGGATTGGTATACACCAATACCTGGACAGAACATAATGGTGTGTATTCACATGATTGGTACAGTCCAATACATGTCTAGCAGATTGGCTGAGGCCAACAGATAGAAATGAGGATGATTCATGGATGTCATACCATGATAATAGTATCACAGGATAAGCTCGAGATGTTGGTATAGTATGATGGGTAAATGTTACACATGTTCTTCATATTCCTTATAAAGTGAGTAGATGATTTACTACCCTATCATAGATAGTTACAATGCTTTAAAAGATGAGAAATGTTCTAATTTGCTTATCCACAGTTATTAACCTTGCTTATTGATATAAAAGAACCTCTACTCAGTTTTATATTGTTTACCTGTGATAATAAAATTGTTGGCGGAGAGTTATATCCCTCGCTGGGACAATTGTCTCACCCCGTGGGATCCATGATTTTTAAGTGGACATCCACGATGAGGTAGAGTCTGTTCGACAGAGGAAGGACAAGAATAGCAGGGACAGTAGTAATAGCTCAGGTTGAGTGTATTGTCTATCGTGTCTTGTAGATAGAAGTCCTATGTGTCATCTATGTACTCTCAGGTCCTCAGATTTAGTGTGTGATGGTTTTATGAACAATCTGAGATTTTGGCTTGTATACCTTGAGGTTTTATGTTGCTTCAGTATATGTTTTGGCAAAGCAACTGTTATATGTTATCCTCGAGATGAGATGGTACAGTGTATGTACAATGTGAACCCTGACGTATATAAAGTTTTGGTTCTTTCATTAAGAGTTTTCCAGAAAATGGACCTCTTTGCAAAATGGTTTTAAATTTAATTGATTTTGTTAATCTGTTGCTTATGATTATTCCGCATAATTAGTGATGATTTGGTTTTCAGTTTGGTGGAGGTCATTTCATTCCCCTTCTTACAACTGTTTCAGAGGATAAATGCTCGATAGGGTGATAAATTAAGAAATCATTGTTCGTGTGGTTCACACCCATGTCCCTTCATTGGGGTGTGTTTATATGTATGGAAATCCAAAACCTTTTTTATGGTGGAATCAGAAACTGAATTGGTTGATATATTGATTTGATAGTTCATCTTAAACTAAAACATAGATTTCAGAATGTTTTAATTTTATTAGTTTACCTTTTACACTGACTTGGGACAATTTCAGGTGTGGGAGTAACCTACATTTCATGGATTTGTTCAGTGCAATAAAAAGAAACAGTTTAGATAAAGGAATCATCAGTGAGTAAAGTAAGGAACACATTGTATGTCAAAGAGTAAAACTTAAAATATAACCCTGCAAAGGCAAGAAAAAGGCATAAAAAGGCAAGTCTTTCTTTAAATCGCATGCTATACAAGTTGAACTGAATCAATTTGGTATACTAACTTTGCAAGATTGAATTTACAAGACACGGAAGATTAACATGTTGTAAGTTATTCTAGTTTATGATGTAATGAGTTGAATAAGGAATATATGGTTGAATGACATTCAATAAAAGCTACAAATATAGCCATCCAAAGACAAGTGACTAGCAAAAAGACACCCAACTTTATAGGCGAGAAACTAAACCAAAACACAGAAACAAGAAACCGAATAGTGCGACAAGCTTTTGTTTTCAATCAGACACCTACAGAAGTATCTTGATTCTGTACTTGGATTCAGCTATTGACCACACCACCTAGACTTTTTTTGTTTTGTATGAGACAAGTTACCATCGAGAACTATCATAACAACTAACAAACTACAAAGATAGGAACCACACTGTCAGCCTCCCTATACTGCAATAACTCATTCAACATATGGCAACGCCTACATGTACAGATTATCACTATACTACTACATCATACATGTTCTTGAAGTTCCTTACATAGGGGCCATTAGAAGGAAGGGGGATTGATGTGAAACACATCTTGAAGAAGAAGAACAAAGAAGAAAAACAATAATTCTTGAAATTGAATTCATATTCTATTGTCCCAACATAGGCCCCAAGGTTGGCTTTTATAACACTACATGACTTGACCCACAAGCAATGGAAACAAAGTCCTATTTAATAAAATTAGGAATTAAATAAAACCTAAATAAAGAAAGCATAAAACATTTATGACTAAGCACATAGACTAGATAATTTGTGCTTAGGTCCCTAATTATAGAAATAAAGAAAAACCAGTAGAATAAAGCCTAATATGTCCTACATCAGGGATGTTTTGGAGACACTGATTGTGAGATGGAAACTAGGGCATGCTATCATTGGCTATTCAGTGACTTATGAAGGGGAGGGTTTTGGTGGACATCGATTTTTTCATGATGTTTTCTAATTTTTTCTAAATTCCCATTTTCTTCCGACCAACCCGAAAAAATGTAGAACCCTGAATTTGTCACTGTATCCTACATGGCAACATGCCATGCTATCCAACGTCATGTTTGTTCGAAATTTTATAATGAAATTGATATTGAAAATACAAGTTTAGTCTGTATCTCTACAATTTTACTATGTAACTCCAAATTCAACAGTAATTGTTCGATCTTGCAATATTCAATATTTGAATTACATCATATTAGGTATGTCATTGTTGGAAAAAATGAAGGTATTTATGTATTCCATAAAATAGAGTTTACATGGATATTTATATAAGATTGATAGGTCATTCATATAGATTACTTTCTTAATTTACCCTACTAGGGTTTCATCATCATATTATGTGTGGTTAATACATTCACTAGATGTCTCTACCATGATGGTTATGCATCATATACGATTCCTTTTCTTATCACTTCATTCCCACATTGCTCTTATTAAGGAAGATATGAATGAGAAGATGATTTTGAGACTTAGAATTCTTATCTTCAAACATTCCCATAATACATTTCTCATATGTAGGTTTAATTAGTTATCAACAAGGATACTTGCCTAATTATCACTTTCTTGAATCCCGCAACATCTTTCTTTTATAATCTATATTACCCCATCATGTTTCAAACCCTTCATTACTTTCTATAATTTCCTTACCATATACTACTCTTCCACCTGTCATCTTTAACTTCTAATTTTCTCTTATGGTCTTGTTGCTTATTCATGTGTATGATCATGTATACCATGTTGCATATATTTCTTTTTATCCTTCTACTAATGTGAAGTTGAATTTCTGAATCAATAATCTCTCTACTAGTTTTACCTCATGTTTAATATATTACATATCCCTGATTTTAAGTCAAACGCCTCATAGTCGTATGATTTACATGTTCATCCAATTCTCTTTACTTTAACTCTTCTGAAGACTCTTCACTTATATGTAATTATTGTATACTTAACTCTTTTCTTCTATTTCTCTTTGCTTTGGAGTACGTAAAAGCATTTTACTCGATTATATGATCCATTTCTCATAATTGATTATTACTATCTTGGTCCTTACATACTTTTCTCATATCTTTTCCATATTTCATACTTAGAGTTCATATAGTACTGATTATTAAACCTAATCTGAACCTTATGTCATGTTCCTTTACTTCCAATTAAGGGTTTCTCATATGAGGCCCCAAAGTTGGATCCCAGATATCAGTTCCATCTGATTCTTATATAATTCGATCTTTCCCATATGTTACAATCTCTAGTATATGTACATACTCATTACATTCTGAGTTTGCCTCCCTATAGTTTAATTACTCTTATTAAATTAATCAATAGGACTCATTAGGTCCCAATAACGCATCATGCCAGCTGGACCAGGCCGAGCGTGTAGTCCTGAAGCTAAGAGCTACTCAAGATTAACCGACTTCTGTATATCTCAAACATATAGAAAGACTATCCACTCGGGGTAAACTCATTCAAAGATAAATTATGGTCTAAATGATACATGAATGTAAACAATAATTGAATTAAATACATAGTATACATGAATCTTAAAGGACCACATATACTTCTCAGAACTGAATATTTAAATTCAAAAATATGAGAGCATTTCCATTGATATCCAATCAAAGCAATGATATGATACAAGAGTTACATCACATTCTATTTTTATGCTCAATTCATTCATTTCTTTCTATTCTTCTAACCCTAATATTTCTAGATTTCTCTCTAGCCCATCCTCCCACTGTATGTCTGGCTAGGGCATTCAAAGAAGAATAGATAGAGTATCTTGATATTGGTATACCTAGGTATCCAGATATCGGATCAGGGTATCCAAATACCCAGACTTCCCAGAGCTATTTACACACCACCTCTTAACTGCCACACTTATAACTCAGACTTTCTATCATGATGGACCACTACGACTCAGCCTAAGCTCTGATACCAAGTTGTTACACCTACATCCCACAATTATCACTAATCATGAGATTAGGGCATAAGTTTGAGGATTATACTTAATATAAAGTTCACTCCCAACTTTTTTTTCAAACTCTATGTTTTCTCGCATCCAATCACATAATTAAACTTTACAAGAGAATTGAACTTTACTCTAAAATGATCTCAACATTAAAAATACACATCCATACATTTATTATATTTCTCACACTTTCATGTACATACAACATGATAACCAGATATATAATATGTTATTAAGGAACAACTCTCTATCAACTTCAATACAAGGACCTAGAGTGAAAGGGACTGGATGAACTTAACTAATCTCATACGTAACTCCTATAGCAGGTATACTCTGATGCATTGACCTTCTTCAATTCCACATAATTTTCCTAAAAATTGTGAGTAGAGGGGTGAGCCTAATCGCTCAGTGATCATATACTTATATAATTACATATATATTGTTGAGCAACTGATATCAATTATAACATCAGTAAGCTTTATAGAGACTAATCATTCACAAACATAAATATGACAGGTACTATAGACATCTACAAGAGTGAATCAATATATGAACATGCTTGATTGATCATAAAGAGAACTAATAATTCAGAAACATACAAAGGATAGTTGAATAATAGCACACACTTGTATAGCCTCTCTTTCATCTAATTATGCCATGAACATGAGGTGTACCACAACATGTGAAAAAATTACAACAAGCTACAATCTCATTGTATAAGGCTGAGAAGATGTGAAAGAATCGCAACAAGCTACAATCTCATTGTACAAGGCTTAGAAGAATGCCCAGGTTCCTAAGCCTATCTCTCGAGAAAGACCATGTCTACAGTGGGCATCGGCACATCTGCCTCTTGGCGGCTAATGGGAGCGGTCAGATATCTTAGACTCCACCTCTCAATCTGGATACTCAGGCGATGAGTCAAAGCCCTCAGGCTTATTGTGCATCAGTTGACCTACTGACCACTAATCACTACAACATGTAACACAGGTACCACCTACATCCCCGGTTGGTGTTGGGTACCACACAATTTAAGGAGTCTGCCCCAGTGGTCAATACCCCCACACCCTACTGGTGCGCTCTGGTTTACCTCAATCTGGACTACCTCCAGTCAAAAAACTATTTCATGTCCACAGTGTTGGCCTCATCCTATGAGGATTCTACAGTGTTTAGGGCATCTAAATGTCTAATTTACTCTTTCAATTCACAATTCAATCATCACGTCAACATATCTTAGTTTAGCTTTGTAAACCGTTCATTTCATAGATCGTCTGATAATTTACCACAAATTGAAATGTTAAGCATCACCACATCTCATAATGAGAAAATTTTTATATCACAATACTTGATTCATTGAACACACTATCCTTAGGGTTTCATTTACCTCATTCACTTATCACATGACTCTCATAAGGATTTAATGTGCTATAAACATTCACTGAATAACAACTGCTTTCAACAAATTATATACAATCGACATATGTATGAAACTCTGGTACTGAGCTGAATTTGTCTTTCCATGCCATTAAGTGAGATATCATGCATCAAGAAAAACATTCAATAAATAAATTCAATGATGGCAAGATAAACACTTCAAATGGATTTCACAATATCTATTAGTATATTTCCAACTTTACACTCATCTAGGGTTTCACTCTCTTTACTAAGATATTAAGCAAACACTAATGACATCACATGAAATCTAAGATATTATCGACATATATGTACTACACATTCAGATAAACAATCATTCATAAGTAAGGAGATTTAGATAAACACATTTATTTATTTAACTATACAACAATTTCAGACATAGCCAAAAATCCTAAATTTCAATATATTCTTATAACCTCTGCAACTACTTAGGGAATTCTCATTAGGATGAATTGTATACATTTCTAATATGATTTCAACATCTGAAATTCATCACAATAGACGAATTATCCATTTCATATCATTTCGCAACAACTAAATCAAAAAGACAATTTAGGGTCTGTCGTCGCATACTAAACAATTGATGATTCAACTAATTTTTGTGCAATCTATTGTTTAAAGGAAGTTCCCATTCACCACGAGGTGTGAATAGACCTTAAAAACGCAGCCTACCTCTGAAATATCTTGAACTCATATCAAAATGCTAACAAATCACCAGATTCTTCTTCCTTTCAACTCGAAAACCCTAGAAATTAGGGATTATGAAGAAAGAGTGAGAAAAGGGGAAGATTTGATACCATTTTGAATCAAATTAGAGGAGAGATAGAATCTTTACATGTGAGAGAAGATTCACCATGAAAGGCTATGCAAGGAAGCTAAACTTACTTGATTTCATCACATCTCATATAGGGAAACTCTAGATAAGTAATTCCACCACTTTCTCCTTTCAAACACTAACTCTCCCTCTTTCTCTCTCTAGGATTTCATTTATTAGGAATGAATCATGAATTATTAGAGCTCCTAGTATTTTAGGTTGACCATATAGAGAAATTGAGATGCTTGTGTCATATGCACTTTGACCCCTCACTATACTTTCTCTTATTTTAGTTTAACTTTGTCAGAAAAATTTTATTGTAATGTGTTTATTTAAGAGGTCAAACCTTCTCCAAAAATTATGAAAATTTAGCATAATGTTTATAATTGAGTTACAAAGCATCATATAAAATTTTAGATCATTCTGAGCTACCATTAACTAATTGAAAATTGAATAGTACATTGTTATCCAACAATCTGTGGAACAGTCAGTTGAAGAGAAAATTCCTTAGAACGGCCATGCAAGATGCCACGGGGATACTAAGATGGACCTAGAACGTACATGCTGCATACCACGGCCATGATGCATTGATTTCATTAGATTTGAGTATAAAATTTGGTCAACAATTCAATTCTTTCAAAACATCTGTGTGGCCTATAATGCATGTACCACCAACGACCTAACACATTCATGCTACCTACAACGGTCGTGCTATCCAAGCCTCCAATTACCATTTTCATTATCCTTTTCCTACCTCTCTCATTCCTTCCCAACATGAGCTTGTTTGGTGAAAACCCTAATTTCAACCAACTAGGGTTTATATTTTCCCAAACCCTAATTATACAAAGTGATAGCATACTTGGAGTTGTCATTAGGTTTAACACATCATAATTGAGATATAATCATTAATCTTGTTTAAGAAATGATTGATCTAATCAAGCATGTAATCATCGACATCAACCCTAACTTACCAATTAAGCTCGGATATGGTCATAATATAATTAATGTTATACATTAATTTACTTGCACCCCAAGTATGTGCAATTGAAACAAGTTCTAGAAAATACCAGAACCTTTGTTCATTCCAATCGGTTGTCTCCCACAAATGAGATGCCAGTCTCACTAACTTAGACGGCCGTTTGGTGAGTTTGAGTCGAGCCATTTGGTTCAACAGCTTGAACCAATCAATTCAGAGGGCAGAATTGAGCCAAATCAATTTTTGATCTACCTGACAACCCAAGCGATTGTCTCAACACTTGAGATGCTCGTATGGCTGCCCAAAAGGCCGTCTCACCCAGTGAGATGGTCGTTTGGCAACTCACTCAGCCAATCTGTTGATCTGTTGTGTGAATTGAGTACTGAAATACTTTAGTACTTAATTTAATTATCATTCAAGATCTAAACTCCTCTTCTAGGTGAGTTCCTATGTGTTTGATCATGTAGGTCCCATATCACATTGGCAGTGAATGTCCATAACAACTTATGACATCACAAGCAATGAGTGGTTCCTAGTTGCACATCATTGCTAACCAAGTGAATGGAAATTTGGGGAGAAACTTCAACCTAGAATTTGTGTATGGTGTTACATTGTTTGTATAGTTTCTTTGTCACTGATATACAGATTGAACTAGAGGCATAGTGTAGTCATCCTCATTATTATTCAATCTTGTTCCTTGAACCAGAGAAGACTGCATGAGATATGTGTAGGCTCAATATCACATATTGACTTACATTCGTATGGCCATACTTTTTACAATCTCGCTAATCAAGAGGGCTAGGATATCATACTCCCGTAGGAGGGACAATTCGCATCTCTATCACTCACAGTCAATCCCCATGTGTCAAAGTCATGCAATAATCATTGTTATAACAACCCATATTTTAGGATTGCATTTAATGATGCCAAAGTGTCCCCAATTGTTGGCTAGACTGGACACTAATATACCCTTTATTTTGATGATGACAAACATTTCACACTTGTGGATCTAACATGTTATTTGAGTATTTCAGGGTTCAAAGGAATAAGGAAAGTCTACTAAGTGGAAAGATGAAGATCAATGCAAATTAAAGATCAAATGTGTTGAATTGTATATATGTTCATGATTGTACTCAAATGTAAACACTGGTACAAAATATAATGTACAAGTACTTAGACATCATGTAAATCAACTGTTAGATCTTCCCTATCTACTTATAACCCTTAGATAGGTTTCTCCCCAAAGATAGAGTCACGATCTTTTATTGAAACACACACTTAGTAGGTGATTCAAAAATCTAAAATAGGCACACATTTGGTCAAAAAAATTTGACTGAGACACACTCAATCGAAATCTTTGTCGACTGAGAATCACCTCAGTCGAAATTGCGAGCATTGTTCAACAACTTACACATTTGTGCTTTAAAATAGTCTTCGACCGAATATAATCTTGACAGAGCAAACTTCGATCTAAAGATTGTGACCATTAGACTAAGTGTTTGGTAGTGGGAGTTGAAAAAAGACGTTGCAATACTTTTTCCTTAAACTCGGTCTCATTCAAATAAAAGCTTGAGCAAGACATAGTTCGGTTGAAAAAATTGTCGCCTGAGCAGGGTTCTAGATTGTTCTTTTCAAGCACAAACAAATTAGCAATTGTTAGCCAACTAGTGTACACTAGTTAAGTACTAAGAACACTCTAGAGACTCCCTAGAACGTCCCTAAGTACTTACGAACTATTCTTTTAAATAGGAGAGGCCTTAGGATACCTAAAGCACCCAAGCTACACTTGAGCATTCACTATTGAGAGTAACAAAGCTAAGATTCACTTGCTATCTTCTTCCTTGTGCTCTACAGTTGTCCTATAGCTACAATCTCCTAGACAGCACTCATAGCCTCATTCATCTTAAGTGGATAGGAGATTCTAACGCTTGACATAGGATCAAAGCGCTACACTCAATGTATTTCCTTCTTCCAATCCCCTTTCAGGGGTTAAAGCTACTTGTGCTCATTGGCTACTCCAAGATTGTGGAGGCTACTTGAGGGAGCTTGGTTGAAGCTACTTCTTGGTGGAGAAGGATGCTTCAAGAGGTTATTTATATTACTTCAAAGAATGCTTCTTCAAGGGAGGTTGAGGCTACTTCTAAAGGAAGGTTATCTCAAGGTGGTGGAGCTACTTCTAGGAGGAGAACGCTGCTCCAAAGGCTTAGAGTTACTTCAAGGAAATCTACTTCAAGGAGGTTGATGCTACATCTAAGTGAAGACTGCTTAAAGGAAGGTGATTTTATTTTATTGTAACATTTTTGTGAGGTAAATAAAATCAATCACTTTCAAAATCTAAATTGGAGACATTTGGATAGTGGACTGACAACCTTTGAACTCAAAGGTTGGAACCACTCTAAACACAAGTGTCTTCCTTGTTTCCTCCTCCTTCTTTGGTTGAGTGTTTTAATTACTTTAAATTATCAAAAATCTCTATTCACCCCCCCTCTAGATCTTTCAATTGATATCATAGCGGGTTGTCAAGGAGCCATAACAAGTATTGAAGAATGGGGGACAACATGCTTAGCAACCTCAACCTTGAAGGAACTCATGTGACCCAGCCACCACCTTTTGATGGAAGCAAGTACACTTACTGAAAAATAAGAATGCAAATCTGCTTTCAAGGAACCAATTTTGAGTTATGGAGGATGATGTCTACTCGCTATGTGCTTCCCACAACTGAATATGCAACATGGGATCCAAACACGGTAAAACAAGTTCATTTAAATGCAAAGGTGGTAAGCATATTGTACTGTTCTATTTATGTACGTGAGTTTAATATAATATATTCATGTGATATGACTTATGCTATATGGCATAAACTCTCCCTAACACATGAAGGTACTACCCAAGTTAAAATACCAAAATTAATATGCTTAAGCAAAAGTTTGAACAATTTCGTATGCAACCTAATGAATCTACTAGTAATCTGTATGCAAGATTTTCTTCCATTATTAACATCTTAAGTGCATTAGGCATTTATATAAGTGAAGAATATCAAGTGTCCAAAATTCTCAGATCTTTGCCTCCAAAATACAACCCAAAGGTGACTGCCATTGAAGAAGCAAGTGATCTCAGCGCAATGAGGATGGAGCAGCTCATTGGCAACCTAGAGACTCATGAGGTCACTCTTGAAGAAGAAGAAAGATTGGAGGTCGAGCTTCAAAAAGGAAAAAGGACATTTCCTTAAAATCTACTATAAAGGTTCAATCAAATTTCATCACTCAAGAAAATGATGAAACAAGTGAAGGAGATGATGAAGAAGATACACTCATAGTAAATGGTAAGAGATATAGAAGGTATAAAACTAACAAAGAATCTAATGCTTATTCCTCTTCTCCCCTTAGGTGCGTTGAATGTGGCAAGAAAGAACATGTGAAGAATGAATCCCAAAATCAAGAAAGGGAAGAAATCTTCCTTCAAGAATAAAGTCAAAGAAGATAAATCTTACAAAGTTGTTTGGAATGAATCAATTGATGAAAGTGAAAGCGGAGAGGAAGAAGTGGAATGTCTTATGGCCAAGGAAGATGAAACTGAGGATTCAAGTGAGGTAAGCCTTCTTGAATTATCTAAAGAGGAATTAGTCATTAGTTTTCAAGAAATACATGACAAATATGTTGATTGTAAAAAGAAATTAAAGAAGCTTACAAAAACAAATGATGGTTTTCATATTAAGCTATATACCCTCTTTTATGAAAATGAAAGTCTCATATCTGAAAGAGATACTTTAAAATCTTCCATTAATGAGCATAATATCAAGTTTCTTGTTGTAGAAACAAACTATAATTTTCTTTGTCAAGAAAAGGTTGAATTGCTTGCTAAAATGAATGCTCTTCAAACTCAACATGTTTTATGTACTCATTTGGATTATGATGTTATTGTCAAAGAAAAATATAGTTTACTATCTAATCTAGACCAAGAAAAGTTAGACATTAAAAAGAAAATTGATGAAATTGCTAAGTTGCAAGAGGATGTTAGTAGCTTGAAAAATAAAGAGATTCTTGATAAAATCCCAAAGGACTCTTTTGGTAAAATTTGGAGGAGAGGCCTAGGTTATGTACCCAAAGAAAAATTCTATTCAAAACCTAGAGCTAGAAAGACAAGTACACAAGACCAAATTCATGTATGTACCTAAAAACACTCCATCTCATGACCACAATGTTAAAAGGAGAAATGAAATTGATTTCATCTGTTGTCATTATTGTTTACGTCTTGGACATTATTCACTGTCATGCCCTTACAAGAAAAATAAGGATAAGGATCTAGCTTGAGTTCTAAAACCACAAATTTAGAAATATGGAATACTTAGTTGATATTTGACCTAAAACTTAATTTGAAAATATGATTGTCTTATCTCAACTTAGCTAAGCTTTACCTTGCATGTTCTTGTATGATTTGATTAGAAATAACCAAATTATTTGCTTGAAATTAATAAATTGACACAGAACCCTTCTCGATCGACAAAGTTTTTTATCGAGACTCTCTCAGGTCAAAGAAATAGTCGACCAAGAGATGTTCTGTAAAAATCATATCTTCTGGCAAATCATTCTGGCCGACAAATAGCTCGACTAAAAATTCTTCCGGTCAAAGAAATTGTCGACCGAGTATGATTCTATAAAGAGATTGTTATTGAATCAATAAACTTATGACTATATTTAATCGTGTTGCTCAAAAACCTTCAAAAATTCTTCCTAATTAGTTATTCTAAAATACAAAATGCTTTAATAAATGTCCCTAACCAAAAGGAACATCGCATGGGTACCAAATTCCATATATTTTGTAGGATTGAGTGGTTGTTCCGAACTATGATTGGAAACAAAGAATCTTTTCAAACATTTGAAGAAAAGAAGAGAACGGTCACATTTGGAGACAACGCCAAAGGTAAAAGTATTGGAATAGGTAGTATTGGTAGAAATCTTCAAATTAAAAATTAAAAATATCCTACATGTTGATGGATTGCATCACAACTTGATTAGTGTTAGTTAATTATGTGATAGTGGCTATGATGTTCTTTTTAAAAAATATTGTTGCAATCTACTCATAGAGAACATTGATAATGTTGTTTATGAAGGAATAAGAATAGGAAACTAATATATACTTAGACCTAATTCCATGCTAGCTATTATTGGAAAATGTCTCATTGCAAATGATGAATCGTTATGATTATGGCATAGGAAACTAGGTCATGTAAGTGCACATGTTATCAAAAAGTTGATTAAATATGATCTTGTTCGTGATTTACCTAAAATTTCTTTTGACAAACCTAAAAATTGTGGACCATGTATTTTAGGCAAGCAAAGTAAAACTTGTTCAAATCCAAAACTTTACTTAGCACTACTAGATCATTAAAACTTATTGATATGGATTTATTTGGTCCTATGAGGACTCAGTCTATTGGTGGTAAAAGATATTGCTTTGTTATTGTTGATGATCATAGTAGATACACTGGGGTTCATTTTCTCTCAACTAAAGATTACAATTAGAATATTCATTCAATGTTATTCTAAAATTGAAAATCAACTACAAAACAAAATATGTATCATTAGGATTTATCAAGTGGGGAACTTGAAAATCACATCTTTGAAGAATTTTGTACATCTCAAGGGTACACTCATAATTTTTTAGCTCCACGCACCCCACAACAAAATGGGATAGTAGAGAGGAAAAATCGATGTTTACAAGAAATGGCTAGAACAATGTTACTTGAACAAATACACCTAAAACTTTTTGGGCTAAAGCAGTCAATACAACATGTTATGTATTAAATTGTGTAACAATTCACTCCCATCTTAAGAAGGCTCCTTTTGAACTCATGTTCAATAATAAACCAACATTTGATTATTTTCATACCTTTGGTACACCCTGCTACATCTTAAATACAAAGGACGATAAAGATAAATTTGATCCTAAATCACATAAAGGATTATTCTTGGGATATTCAACTTCTAGTAAGGAATTTAGAATCTATAATACCATTTCTAGAAAAGTTGAAGAGTCAATTCATATCACATTTCATGAAATGATAACACAAAATGCTGAAAATAAAATTGCAAACTTAAATGATGTTACTCATCAAATTGAGGATCTAACCATATCTACAAAAGATGATCAAAATTATGAAACTGAACAAAAAAATGAGACACAACAACTTGTTACTAGATTAATTAAGGACCATCCTCAAGACTTCATCATAGGAAATCCTTTTGATAAGATAAAAACCCGATCATCATGTAAAGATGTTGCAAATATGGCATTTGTATTAATTGTTGTACCTAAAAAGGTAAATGAAGCTCTAAAGGATGAATATTGGATAATGGTTATGCAAGAACTAAATCAATTTATGAAAAATAAAGTATGGGACTTAGTTCATAAACCACAAGATAAAATCATCATTGGAACTAAGTGGATTTTTCAAAACAAACTTAATGAAGTCGGGGAAGTAGTTAGAAACAAAGCTAAGTTAGTAGCTCAAGGATATAATAAATAAGAAGGGATAGATTTTGATGAAACCTATATTCTCGTGGCTATACTTGAAGCTATTAGAATATTATTAGCTCTAGCTATCTACAAAGACATCAAACTATTCCAAATAGATGTAAAAAGTACCTTCCTAAATGGAATTATACAAGAGGAAGTATATGTTGCTCAACTACTTGGCTTTGAAATTCCTAACAAAATTGAACATGTATATAAACTTAAGAAAGCTCTTAATGGTCTAAAACGGGTACCATGCAATTGGCGTGAAAGATTTAAAAATTATTTATTTGATAATGGCTTCTCAATTGGAAAATCAGATCCTACACTATTTTTCAAAACATACAAATCAAATTGTCTTCTTGTTCAAATATATGTTGATGACATCATCTTTGGTGCTTCAAACAATTCTATATGTAATCAATTTAGTGATTTTATACAAAAAGAGTTTGAAATGAGTCTCACGGGAGAATTAACATTTTTCCTTGGTTCTCAAATAAAACAAACATGTGTCAAAAAATTTCTAAGCCAAGAGAAATACACCAAGGAACTCTTAAAATAATTTGGCATGGAAAATTGTAAACATGCTCCCATGGACACCTCTGCCAAAATTAACAAGGATGAAGATGGTGAACCCATTGATGATCCCTTATATAGGGCCATGATTGGTAGATTGCATATTTGACTGCTTCTAAACCGGATATCATGTTTTCTGTTGGGCTTTGCGCTAGATTTCAATCCAAACCAATGCACTCTCATTTTCAAACTGTCAAAAGAATCTTAAGATATCTTGCTGGTACTGTCAACTATGGTTTGTGGTATCCTAAAGGACAATTGCTAGACTTATATGCTTATACCAATGCCGATTATGTTGGTTGTCGACTTGATCGTAAGAGCACAAGTGGCGGTTGTTTCCTACTAGGAAGAGCCTTAGTATCTTAGTTTTGTAAGAAACAAAATATAGTTGCCTTATCCACCATTGAAGTCGGATATGTGGTTGTTGGTTCATGTTATGCTCAAGTAGAGATATGCAATAAGTTTTGAATGATGATGGTTTTGCATTTTCTTCTATGCTTATTTTTTGTGATAATACTAGTGTTATAAACTTGGCCCATAATCCTATTTTACATACTTGTGCCAAGCATATTGAAATTAGACATCATTTTCGAAGAGATCATATTTCTAAAAATAATATATCTCTCCATCATGTTGATACTGAAGAGTAATTAGCGAATATTTTTACCAAACCTCTTCCTCTTGATCAATTTGAATATATTAGAAAGAAGTTACTCATTACTCTCCTAGAAGATGTATTCACTGATATATGTGCTCAAAATTCTTAATTTTCTTACTTGAATTTCATGCTATTTTATTGCACAAAATTCTAGTACTATTTCTTTGGTTAGTCACAATAATTTATTAGCATGAACAAGCACATAAACAAGCTCAAATCAATTCAACAAAACTACTCACAGACTCTCGTTTGGTCGGAAATACTTTGGACCGAGAAGATTCTCGGTTGACAAAATTCTCGACATAGTTCCATTCGGTGGAACCCCCGACTGACAACGCGATTTTGAACCAAGTTTACTCTAGAAATTTTACAAAACATTTTTTTCAAAGGCCCCTTGATCAAAAATAATCTCGATCGAATCCCTGTCGCAACGGTCAATTTTTAAATTCCAATAGTCAACCGAACTATCCGTTACGAGGAGTGTTAGAAGAGAGTCGTTGGGCCCTCGGTCGATGAAATCGTCGACCGAGCATGTCCTTGATTTGCTATAAAAGGGACCCCAATCCGCCCATTCTCTTCACACTTCAATTGCTTTCTTCTCCATCTCTTCTCTAGTGATCTTTAGAGTTATTTTTCAGCAACACTCTTCCACTACCATCTCTAGCTCTTCTTCCACCTTCATTTGTTCAAGATGGTTTCATCCTCTGCTTGTGGTGGAAAGAAGCAAGTAGCTGCGAGGAAGGAAAAAATGGTCACTCCATCCTTGAGCGTCATCAACGACATTCCCTTCAATGACGTTCTTGTTGGAGAACTCTACCTCAAGCTCACCTCGAATATCCCTCTTCCTCGACGACCGCTGGACACCAACGACTTCATCACATTTCTTGATCTCCCGAACTCTTCAAGATGCAACATTTAACGACATTTCTTACCCCATCCTTCTATTTCTGGTCCACCCAAGCTGTCAATGAGTTTTATGCTAACCTCACTAGGATTCCAATGAACCATTCTCCTTCACCTCCATGGTTGATGGGATAGCTATTTGCTTCTCTAAAAAAGACATCCTTAAAATGCTAGGTATAGATGAGTATGGAGATTTCATAGACCTAACCACCGGAAACCCTATATCCAAATTCTACATTGATGAAAGTACCATTAGCCTAGGAGACATAAAAAAGGTCATTTGCCTTCCAAATACTATATTGATGTTCTAAAACTATGATGGAGTCAGCGATTGAGACTTTTAAGAAAAAAAATATTCATGTTGTGCCATATCTCCCTGCAACATTACACATGAAACCTCTCCATTTTTATGCCCTTCGACTATCCAAGAGTTAATAAGTTCAGTGAATAAGACAAAATGCAATTCTCCTAATTTACTATTGTTAGAAAATGGTAGTGATCCCTCCCTGAGTAGTTGTCGTGGAGTAACGCCCCCTTCAAGAGGACATGTAGTGACAATGCCCCACATGTATTTCTTTGAACAATCCACCTTGAGTTGTAAATGATGTTGTCAAGCCTTGAAGACGACAACCAAACATGTACAAGGAGGTGAGACATGAGATGAACATGGATGCGAGAGGGGTGGTGAGAATCTAAGAGGATAGGCAATGGTTTTACTCATAGTCGTCTTGCAATAGTGGCAGCCTACTAGGAGGCGTAAGAAAACTAGTTGAAATTTTCAACAATGAGGTTTACTCACCCACTTGCCTAACAAGGGTCACCAACGTCTACATCGGGTGACAAGGATGTGGGCATAATTGTCAAAATTACAAGTCCAAAGCAAAAGTATCATACTGAAACTCTTGACAATTAGACCTAAAATCAACACAAGCCATACTGCAACCATCCTAATCCAAACCAAATCTGACTCATTATTAAGTTTACAACTAAAGATCAATTAAGACCTAGATTTCAATCAACTTATAATTTGTGTCAACAATATAGTTATTCATTACCTAGATTTCCTACTTGTCTAACCTAATCACCTTGAATCAAGCCTGTCAACCCCCAAAATTACTTGAAATGTGAAAACAAGAACACAAAACCAAACATAGACCAAAATATAGTCTCTTTAGATGAACCTAGAGTCAATCTTGATTCTAAAAGTACAACCCATAATCAAATTTTATATTGAATCAATCAAACTCTCTATAATTGAACATGTAACCAAATCAAAGAGAAACACATTTACATGTTCAAACGTATCATTGGCAGTCAAAGTTTGTGGATAGAGCAACCACGGAAGCAATGTGTGCAACTGACAATAGGTTTAACAAGACTTGGGATGACAACAAGCATAGACATTAATGGCTAATACCAACCAAAACAAGGTGCCATGGGGAAGATAAGATATCCAATAGGAAGTAGAATGCCTAAAGGATGTGTCAACTTTAGGGCACAAAGATGTTATGAGAACATGACACAAAGATTCTACATATTGTTTAAAAATGTCCACAAAATGCTTAGACTCATGGTTATAAATGCCCGCAATAAAATAAAAATACACACATTTTCAATGGTGCAAATGAATGCCAAATAAAATCCGATGTTGTCATGTGGGCAACACATGTTCAAATAAAATCTAATGATATCACATGGACAACACATGTTCATAAGTACACATTCGTCAATGGTCCAACATCACACAAATATGTCACATATGTAAGGTTAAATTTAGCTCAACTGAAGTTATATGAAAATTTAAAAGAGTGACATAAAGTCAATAATGTAAATTGTAGATAACAACACAACCACCAAGGGTTGAATGTTTTAACGATCTTTCCTGAAGTATAAAGCAAGAAACTCCCCCTACATCTATCATACACTGTTTGGTAAATCAAAGAATGTGCCCTTTGGGACTCCTACATTAGGACAATTAGGATTCGTCAACCGTGCCAGCCCTGAAGTAAATATCCCACTATGTTTTTTTATTCTGCCATGCAACCCAACTTATCTATGTTATTGCCGATGTACCAACATTCGTATGTTGCTTGATCGATTTTGAAATACACAGTTTGGACAGCGAAAGCAAATGACAAACGGCCAACCCGTATGTTCAATCTTTGTTGTGGAGAAATTTTTGTATGACGACAGTAATTAGAAAATAAGGAAAAGATAGTATTGACACCAGCAGATACTTTAAAGTTGTTTCAATATAGATTAGCTACTCATGGCCAGCAAATGCCGGAGAATCGGGCTGGAAGTACAGGAAAAGGGGAAAAAACACAGCATAACATCAAATCCCCTTTATAAAAGCAATAAATAGCTCCCACAGAAGACCCACTACCCAGTAAGCAAGACCCCAAATTCTTGCTGTCTTCATATTTAAACCGTTAAAAAAACTGAGGTATCATGATATCAGCCACACACAAGTATAAACCATTCAGGTGCTGAGTAACACTCAGTAATATCTAAATATCCAAAGAGATACAGTCAGCTACGCAGCTTCGGAAACATAAATGGTTTCATTACTTCAGGAACCACTCCTTTTTGTCCATTTGTAGACAAGAGGCCACCGCCAGAAAACTTGAGCCTTCTAGTATGCATCTAGTAGCTTATGTAAGATTCACCATTATCAACTCGGTGTGTTTTATGGAAGCCAATTGAGGAGAACTAAGCTGAAGTATCCTCTCTCAAGTTGGTCTTTATAGTTACTTTCTGATTACAGCAAACAAACAGATATATCAGGACACACAATTACACGGATACAAAGCCAAAACAAATTACCTCAAAACTTCTTCATGACCATCTTCGTCTCTCTTTTCTTCTGCTGCTGTACTCTCCCTTTAGGCCCTCCCTTTCGTTGGAACATAGATTTCAAGACGACGGATACGAATTTTGTATTGAGCTTTTCCTTTGCCTCTGAAAAAAAATTTATTTAAAATTTTTAATTCATGAGTTAAAGGTATAGAGCAGGTCTCATCCTCAATGAGCAAAGAGAATAGAATATTGACATGATTATACCTAAAAGTCTATAGAAGATAATATGTTTCTTCGAGAGAATGATTGGCAGATTCATTGGGAAAATGCATACTAATGAACATTTACTTTTAAAGTTTGGCGTAAACCATCTCCAAGAAACTGAATATACAAGCTTTTTTTAGAGATCAAAGGAGATAATAAAAGATTCAGGTCCTAAAAGCGAAATCCTATTTGCCATGCCATTTGCTAGTCACATAATTCACTTATGAGAATGCTCCTCAGATTCATGGGGAAAAAGCATATCAATGAACAATTAGTTTTAAAATTTTAGATTTAAGCAAACCATCTGACAGAAACTGAATACCCATGCTTCCTCTTATATATGAAAGGAGAAAAAAAGGAAATACTCGGGCCCTGAAAGCAAAATCTTATTCATCAAGCCATTTGCCGGAAGTCATGATTCACCCATTCTCCCCACCCCTTGTTGCTGCAGTGAGCGACATCTATCATCTCTGTATATTGACTCTGTCAGCCACAAGTGGCTACCTCAGCCAGGTCCATACTTATTTTCATGTAAATGATCAAGACACACACCATTAATGGCATCTGCAATCATGCATAATCATCCCATCACCCTTGTATCAGGAGAGAATGACTGCCATGTCATCATTGTAACTGTTGCTCGTGTGGGAGAAATATTTGCATCATTTCATTTTATGCGCACAGGTCAGTATGAGCTGCGAATCGCATTAATGAAAACATTACCCACAAAACCACTGACCATATGACAAGATTGCCAAGGTGGAGAGTGAGAGAAGGGTGTGCTTTAAAGATCATCTGGCTGCATTGTTGTGCACAAAGAATACAACTATCATCACGGGGCATAGAGACAGAATGGTCATATAAGAGATACTTATAGATTATGGTGAACTCGATAAGGCCAAATGATTTAAGTATCAACTTTTATTTAAGATATGATGATTGAAATTTAGAGCAAAATAGCCTAGATGATTCATCAAATTTGTTGGTCATATAAGAGGTTAGCCTGCTCGCAGCCAGACCAACAGCAACATCTTGTGTAGGCATATGCAGCGCCGGCGGTGGCAACTGCTGCTGGGTCTTGTCAGTCGCAGGCAGCCTCTGTAGTTTTCGGAACACAAGCACGGACGGTGTAAGCATCCGCCAGCCATCTTTGCAGCGAGGTGACCTCAAGCTGCATGAGATATGATCTAAGATCTAACGGTTAAAAGGTTGATTGTTTTGGGCATTAATACACCTGAGTGCATTCTATCATCACACTCTATATAATGGTATTAAGAGAGAGATTTATCCCCCTTCCCCTAGATTTATCCCCCCTTCCCCTTCTCAGAGCCGTGTCGGAGGCTGAATGCTTGAGGGTGATAAATCAAGAAATTATTGTCTGTGTGGTCCACACCCATGTCCCTTTATTGGGGTGTGTTTGTATGTATGGAAATCAGAAACCTTTTTTACGGTGGAAATCAGAAACTGAATTGGTTGATATATTGATTTGATAGTTCATCTTAAACAGAAAAATAGATTTCAAAATGTTTTAATTTTATACCTTTTAAACTGACTCGGGATAATTTCAGGTGCGGGAGTAACCTGCATTTCATTAATTTGTTCACTGCAATAAAAAAGAAAAAATTCAGATAAAGGAGTCATCAGTGAGTAAAGGAAGGAACACATTTGTATGTCAAAGAGTAAAACCTAAAATATAGCCCTGCGAAGGCAAGCATCTAACTAAAAAATACATAAAAAGGCAAGTCTTTCTTTAAATCTCATGCTATACAAGTTGAACTGAATCAATTTAGTATAATAACTTTGAATGATTGAATTTACAAGACACGGGAGATTAACATGTTGTAAGTTATTCTAGTTTATGATATAATAAGTCGAATAAGGAATATATGGTTGAATGACATTCAGTAAAAGGCACCCAACTTTAGAGGCGAGAAATTAAACCAGAACACAGAAACAAGAAACTGAATAGAGCGACAAGCTTTTGTTTTCACTCAGGCACCTACAGAAGTATCTTGATTCTGTACTTGGATTCAGCTATTGACCACACCACCTAGACTTTTTAGCTTTTGTACGAGACAGGTTACCATCGAGAACTATCATAACAACTATCAAACTGCAAAGATAGGAACCACACTGTTAGCCGCCCTATACTGCTACAACTCATTCCGCATATGGCAAGGCCTACATGTACAGATCATCACTATACTACTACATCATACATGTTCTTGGAGTTCCATACATAGGGGCCATTGGAAGGAAGGGGGATTGATGTGAAACACATCTTGAAGAAGAAGAACAAATAAAATAAACAACAATTCTCAAAAATTAATTCATATTCAACTGTCCTGACATAGGCCCCAAGGCTGGTTTTTAAAACACTACATGACTTGACCCACAAGCAATGGAAGTAAAGTCATGTTAAATAAAATTCGAAATTAAATAAAACCTAAAATAAAGAAAGGGGAAAAAAAATGGAAATAGCACACTTCTGAATAAATATTTACCCAACTAGCACCCTCTCAAACATATTTACCGGAATAGCACACTTTTGGGCAAAAAAGTCACATAACTTGGCGTTTTAGGTTTGCTGCAGTCAATACCGCTATTTAATCTGGCGTTTTTGGATAAACATTCAACAACTTGGCGTTTTCAGCTGTCTCCTTCATTTACGCCGCTGTCGTCCTCCTCTTTCCCCTTCACTTCCACCACCATCTCTTTTCCTCTATCTATTCTCCCTTTTTCCCCTTCACTTCCACCACCGTCCGTTGCGATCTCTTTTCCTCTACCTATTCTCGCACCACAATCATTCCTCTCCAGACTTCTTCACCACCAGGCAACACTCCGTCAGCCCCACCTTCCACTTACAGTACCCTCTTCTTCTTCCCCTATTCATCGCACGTTCTTCCTTTTTATTTCTTCTAATATCACGGATCTATTCGTCCTCCCCTCTATTTCTTCCTCTGATTTCATCCCACGCAGCCAACTTCTTCTTCCGATGTGTGTTAGTGCAAAAAACAAGGTGGAAACGCATATAAAGACATGAGCACAGCAAAGACGAGCAACAAACCAAGGCGTACGTGAGCGGAGCCAAGTCAGCCGAAAACGCCAAGTTTTATGTGTTTACCTAAAAATGCCAGATCTGATGGCAGTTTTGACTGCGGCAAGCCTAAAACGCCAAGTTATGTGGCGTTTTTGCCCAAAAGTGTGCTATTCCGGTAAATAAGTTTGAAAAGGTGCTAGTTGGGTAAATATTTATTCAGAAGTGTGCTATTTCGGTTTTTTCGCATAAAGAAAAGCATAAAACATTTACAACAAAGCACATAAACTAGATAATTTGCGTTTAGGTCCCTAAATATAAAAAAAGCAAAAACAAGTAGAATAAAGCCTATTATGTCCTACATCAGGGATGTTTTGAGGACTCTGGTTGCGAGATGGAAACTGGGGCATGCTATCATCGGCTATTGGGCGACTGATGAAGGGGAGGGTTTGGGTGGCCATCGATTTTTTTTTTCATGAAGTTTTCTGATTTTTCCAAATTCCCATTTTCTTCTGACCAACCTGAAAAATTGCAGAACCCTGAACTTGTCACTATGACCTACATGGCAACATGCCATGCTATCCAACATCATGTTTGTTTGACTTTTATTATGGAATTTGATATTGATAATACAAGTTTAGTCAGCATCTCTACAATTTTACTATGTAACTCCAAATTCAACAGTAATTGTTCGACCTTTCAATATTCAATATCTGAATTACATCATATTAGGTATTTCATTGTCGAAAAAAATGAAGGTATCTCATTGTAGGTATTCCATAAAAAAGAGATTACATGCATATTTACATTAAGATTGATAGGCGAGCAAATTCCAATTACACTACCTGGGAGTTACAAAGTAAAGTGGAAATGCATAAAACTACAGAAATCATATAGGAGGCTTTATAGAAACAATACAATTTGTTCCTTAGTAGGTAATAAAGGTGTGACAGATTCCTTGCAACACTACATCATGTAGGAAATGACAATCTACTTCATTATGCTTTGTTCATAGGAAGATCGGGTTGCAGGCAATAAACGATGTTACTTTGTTGTCTAGGAACAGGAATATTCACAATATATAAACGTCTTCGAGAAGAGATTGGATTCAGAGGAGCTCGTGTGGTGTGTAACATTGCCCGATACTCTGCTTCAGCACTAAATCTGGCCACTATAAACTTTCTGGGTCCTCCCAAGTCACTAGAAATTCCCCAACACAAGTGCAATTACGATGTGGATTGTCTATCAAATCGACTTTCATCACATTCCACATCAGAGTAGCTGACAATTGACAATGTTAAGGTGACACAACTCATGTTTCTCAATCTTCACGAATGTTTTTTTCTTCAACCTGCAATTTTTCCCTAATTTGGTCAAAAGTTCAGCAACTAGGGGACTCAAATATTGCTGTGGTCTATGAATAGTAACCGTGGTACTTCACCGTGAACAGTACGTCGTGGTATTGTGACAACAGTGTAGCAGGGCTCCTTTGGCCCCCAATTTTGCATGCCCAGCAAATTTCCTTCTACCCCAAGCATCACCAGCAACATAAAAAGTCTTCGATGACATCTCGGAGTTATCAAATTCCACTTCAATCGTTGTTCATTCCGTACACTTCCAAGTACCAAAAATCAGAACGTTTTCTTCCAGCCTACTCACTGCCAAGGGCATGCATTACCTTTCAAACCGTCAGATATGTTGTCAGCACACCATGGTGCACCACGATGACATCAATGGCAGACTCACGAAATTAGAAGAAACATCGACACACAACGACAAGCATTTCGATCGCTATGCAAACATTATTTGAGCACATGCAATGCGACTTGTACCACGATGTCCACAACAATGTGACTGCATCTCCACACCGTTTAGGACATTAGTTGATTCGTCAATGCTAAACTTGATTCCTGGAAAAAGAGAACGATGCATATGCAGATCCGACTCACCGTCGCTAGCAAAGCATATGATGATACATTCTACCCATTACTTGTATGTACAATTTCTGAAGTGAAGGCATTCATTGGTTTGCGTGTTTACGACGACGGTGTGATGATCGTCCAACTTGTCTTTGTTGTGCGCAAACATGACATTGGCTTGCATAATTAACTTTTAGATTAATCTCGGGAGGATCATTAGAAGCGGAAGAGACCAACGCATGACAAATCCTACTTCTAAATCCAAGTGCCATATCGCATAGTAGGCTAATTAGTTCTTTTATTATGTTGACATGTTTCAAGGTTTTCCATGCATTAGTTTTAGTTTTAAAATCTTTTTTGGAAAGAATGTAATATTAGGTACTTATAGGTTGATAATTAATTAGTTTATTCTTGGTTTGCATGACACATCCTACTTCTAAATCCAAGTGCAATATCGCATAGTAGGCTAATTAGTTCTTTTATTATGTTGACATGATGGGTTTGCCATGTATTCGTTTTACTTTTAAAATCTTTTTTGGAAGGAATGTAATATTAGGTACTTATAGGTTGATAATTAATTAGTTTATTCTTGGTTTAATCATGTAACGAGCAAAATTAAACAAATTCGGCCTTCCCGCGAGTTATTTATATAAGCCCATGTTTGGGGTTCGAAGGTTGATTTAGATGAATGAGTTGTTTGTTTCCAAATGCAGTTTGCATCACATTGTCTACAATTCTACATAAACAATAAGGATGACCATTCATGTATTGGACTTCTTGATAAAGAACCAAGAAGCACAGACACGGATATGGATGTGGACACGGACACAGATACGGACACGGGACACGGCAATTTTCAAAAATATAGGACACGGACACGGCGTTGGACACGGCTATATATATACATATATACATACATATCTTTACATTAATAGACACAATTGAATACATATATATATATATATATGTATAGAATTTATTTGTAAACACAACAAGCTCCATAATTCTTAACAATAAGCAGAAACAACGATCACCATGATATCCACTTTATATTCACATTTGTATTCAAACCCACTATGATGATGCTAAAAATTTAGCATACAAAATAATATATTAAAATCAAGAGGAAGAAGAGGGAATGAGTTCCTAGAAAGGGAAGGAAGTTGCTTCTAATGGCTGCTCTAGGTGTTGGCAGCTCCAGCTGCAAATGGCTGTCACAAAAGGCTGCTGCTTATGGTAGCTTTAGCTCCCACTGGTTGTTAATGCAAAGGCTGCTAGTGGCAGCTCCATCTCTTTATGGTGGCTGCTTGCAGCAACTTCAAGACCTAGCTGCTACTTGCAGCAACTGCTGCTAGAAGCGGTTTGATTCGCTCGTTACATGAACAACAACAATTAGAGGGTGAGGGTAGTTGGTCACATCTCGAGGGAAGGGATGAGGGGTTTGGTAAGGAGTTGGGGTTTGGTTGAGGAGTCTACAAATTGGGTCTTATTTTCTCTTTTCTTTTTAGTTAGATCTTATGTGGATTGGGTTGGTCGTGTCCAGTAAGCGTCCTAGATGTGTCCTCGCCGTGTCCAGGTTGCAAATAAAAAAAATATGAAATTGGACACGCTGGAGGAGTGTCCGCCGCGTGTCCACGCGTGTCCAAGGCGTGTCCGAGTTGGACACGGACACGGCAGCCTCCAGGAAGTGTCCGTGCTTCCTAGTAAAGAACATGTGATCAAAATGTGAATGAGAAAACCCAAACTTTTTCAAAATAAGAGATAATTTGTCGAAACACGCTTTAGGAGTTTGTCTCAGCCCAAATATTGCCTTCCTTAATAGGATAACTTTTTGTGAGCACCCCCTAGAATAGGCTTGTAAATGAAGATTCAAAATTGACATATATTTGATTTGGATACGAATTTAAAAATCACTAAAAAAACATATTCAACATAATCCAGATCAGATTTGGATACCAAACACTATCTGGATATTTGATGATCTGATGTTGCTTTATCTCCTCAAAAAATGAGTCCTAAATATATTTGATACTACATATAAATCTATAAATAACAATAATGTAATATTAGTGAGCCACTCGTTCCACTTGTGATTTGACTCATACCCATTTAACTTGAGGTGATTATGTGGCATTCAAAATTTGTTACTTGTACACTAGGAAATATGGACACAGACACAGACATGGATACAGACGCAAGTACGAACACGGGATACGACAATTTCAAAAATGTAGGACACGAACACGGCAAGAAATACACATACATGTGTTTTATTTTATGTATAACCACAAAGAAAGAACGAACCCCATTCCTAACACAAATAATTATTCAGCCAAGCTATACTCTCAATTTTGTATGTTCATTAAAACACACACCACATATATCTTGAAATTAAGGCGTCAGAGACATATTATCAAACAAGCCCACGTTATAAACAAAGTTTGATCACAGTAATAAAAAAATTATTCACAAATGAAAATGAGTTAAACATTACAAGTATGAACATATAGTAAAATGTTTGTACATCTAAATTTGGACAATAAAAATATAGTGATGATGGTAAACAACAAAGAAAAAAGAGGCTACATGTTATTTATAGATGAGACTAAACATTGATGAACATTTGGAATTAGGAAAAAGAGAGGATAGTTAGGTTGTTGTTGGCGGTGGTGTTAAGACATATGGAACATAGGTACTGAAGGTGGAGGGAGGAAGAGGAGAGCTCAGCAACTGAGTCGAGAGAGAGACGAGGCCATAGTCTATAGGTGGAGTGGTAGTTGCCAAGGTGGCGATGATAAAAGAGAATGACATGGATATAGAGTGGTGAGGAGGAAGTTTATGAGCAATAGTGATGCATTGTATCCTAGTGTGTCCAAGGAGTGTCCAGAATGTATCAAACTCTGATGAAAAAAATCAGGGACTTAGACACGTCTGGACCGTATACACCATGTGTCCACGGCATGTCCACGGACACATGTTGGACATGTATACAGCAGCCTCTAGGAAGTGTCCATGCTTCTTAGTTGATTATGTAGCAAAACTATGAGATAAAACATCATCCATACCTGCTGCTAGACTTTGTGTGAGCCTTTGGCATCTTGGATCGACTTCTAAGATCAGCAGGTGCAAGTGGGTTTTTTTTACATTCCCTGAACTTTGGTTCAAGGTAGCAGTATCAAGGTGGCTTCTCATGGTAGTTTTCAACTAATAGTTTCTGACTTCATTGGCTAAGGATGGGAGGTCGAATCCTTCTCCTGCTCGCTCATGGAACACAGTTATTGTGATTCTACAGGAGAGAAACATGAATTGGAATGAGACTGCCCCTGGTTTTGTTAGGAAGCAATGGGATATTGTTTTTGCTGGCTTTGCAAGTCCGGCTTTAGTTTTATAGAGGAGGATAAGATTTCTCCAAGTTCCGTTGATATGGCTGGAGTTAAAAATGGGCGTGAAAGTTATCAGATTTAATGATGAGATGGATTGTTACATGTCCCATCTTTGGAGGAATGTGTGAGTGGACCAGAAGATAATGGTTTACGATGGGAAGAGAACATGTGATATAAAAAAACATATAAGATAAGAAGTTATCTTTGAAGAGAGAAAATGCTAGGTTGTGATTGGCTAGAATTTTTTGACGAAAACGATAACGGCGGAGAAATGGATAACTAGAAAATTTTCCTCTTTTTAAAGTAGTATAGATCTAGGTATTATATCGATTCATAAAGTGCATAGGAGGTAATATATGCATATACATATAAATGTAAGAAATAAATTCAAAATGTCTAGGAACTTTGAGGACTAGACCTAGGCTCCTTGGGTGCCCCTAGGTAAAGCCTGGCCACGTAGCCGACTATGGTTTTACATTATTCATGCCCATCTCATTCAGGAGGTCTTGGACATATTTCCTTCGAGAAAGTGATCCCAACCCTGTATCGATGAGCTTCCACCCTTAGCAAGCACCAAAGTGCTCCCAAGTCTTTTGTAAGGAAGTGAGAATGGAGTGCCTTCTTTAGGGTGGCGATGCCCTGATTGTTGCTACCATTGATGACAATACCATCAACATGGACATCAAGAATTGACATGACCTTGTGTGGTCTTTGAGTGAAACAAGGAGTGGTAGACATTGTTTTAAAAGGTGGCCTAAGCGGCCGATTGAGCGCCACAAGGTCATGGCACTCAATAGGTCCTTCCACTGGATTGTAGGCGGTTTTGAGTTAAGCGGCACTTATTTTCCGCCTGGCCCACTTGAGCCCAATTTTAGGCGGCCCACCTAGAGCCTAGGAGGCCTAGGCGCGCCTAGGCGGAGCCCAGATAACTACTGTGAGCATAGTTGTGTAGGCGACTAGGCGGTCATTCCCACCCAAGGGAAGCCTAGAGTGCCTAGGCGCCTTGGCGGGAGCTTGGGCGTTTCTAGGCGTTCTTCATATTTCTTTAAATTTTACATATATATAGAATGATTTTCCGTATACATTTCGATATATTCAAATATATACATTGCTATGTACATTTGTACTGGTTATCCCTAAGCTTAATCAATCATAACTTCACTTGCATTACACTTGTCATGACCTAAGCTAGACCTATTCGGTCTTAATTTGACCTAACTTGATCTAAACTAAACCTGCTTTAACTTAGTTTGCCCTAATTTAGCCTAAGCCAGACCTATTTTGGCATGCCATGACCAAATCAGAGGTAAATTCTCCTAGTTTGTCCTACATTGACCTAAATGAGCTATAATCTGGCGAGATCAAACCTAATTCCCACAAATCAGACATGTTTTCCCCAAATCAGACCTATTCCCCCCAAACCAGACCTACTCTGCCCAAATTCGATCTGATTTGCCTAAATCATATCTATTTCTTCCCTAAATAACTGAACTTCATAAAATTTGACCAAATTCAGGCCTAATCCATGCTAATTTGGTCTTTAAGTGTCTAAATTTGGACCTAAAAGGTCTTAGGCATCCACTTTAGTTCTATATAAGCCTAGGTGCCCAGTTTTAGGCGGCCCACCTAGAGCCTAGGAGGCCTAGGCGTGCCTAGGCGGAGCCCAGGCGGGAGCCTAGATAACTACTGTGAGACGCCTACTTCTACATGCTTATATTTTTCATTGGCCAATAGCAGGCCCATATGTCAGCTAATAATTGCTAGCGGGCTATTTTATTACTATTATACACAAACATAGCATCATACTACTGTGAGATGGATATATATTAAAGTGATTTGGTATATAATACTAAAATATAGAATGATACCATTGTGTTTTTCTACTTCTTCTTTTCCTTAATGTCAGGAGGTAATCTTATTCATCTTGCCCTTCTCGTACAAGCAAATCTGGAAGAAAATTACAATCTCTAATAGAACTTCGAAATTGAAACCTGGTAGTACTACTACCATTACATGTTGAGAGGTTGCTCATCTCACTAGGGGGTCTAACATAGAAGTAGTCTCTTCTAGGCTATTTGAGGTGAATCTTTGCAAGCATGTCAGTTTTTGTTGTTATCTCTCTTAGTGAACTCAATTGTCCAATTCACCTTTGCAAGCTTCTGAATTATGACGATCCAATAAGCATAGTATATTATCAATTAAATATACTTAATACCAACTATAATATTATATTATATAGTTGTAAATATACAGTTGTATATATTTATATGCTTACCCTTTAATGTTCTGCAATATGGAAATACATATTTATATCGCATACTATATTATCAACTAAAAATTCATCTAATTAATACCTATAATATTATATACTATATACTTGTATATATATGCTTACCTTTAATGTGATAATATAACCCAGTGTTCTCAAAAGTGATAATCAGTGTACGGGAGGACAGGGTATTGAATAGAGTATATACAGGATGTGGGAGTATAAGCGGGAGTATAATTGGTTTTAATCGGTTTCGGACAATTTTTATTAAATTACTTATATATTCACATAAATTTATACATTGGTCCTATATAACTATATATATAAAGTGTACAATAACAAGTGAGGATGTAACAAGAAGCATAAATTCATTTAGAATGTTAACCAAGCATCATAAAGATATAAATAGTTTAACACGTCTAGAAAGGTACAAATCAAGTAAACACCAAATAATCGCACAACCCATGTCTAAATCACATAACATAATTGTAGCATTACACATCCAATCAAGATGGCATCTTCATCCTCCAAACTCCACAAAAATAGGCTCATGATCATCATCATAACTAGATCTTCATCCTCAAAATGCAACCCCTTTTGACTTTTCATCCTCCTTCGTCTATTTCCTCCATGTTCAGCCTAATCTCTTTCTTAATGTCATTGTTAGCTTCAGGGCATGATGACTAATGGCCCTTAATTTGAACTAGGTGTTGCTTCAGGCGATTCACACCCCTCTTGATCTCCATGCATAAAGAACAAACAACCCAACTAGAGTTATCTTTATCTTTAAGAATGTAGTATTTTCATGATGGGTCAGTTGACCCAGGTGAAATTATGTGCCACTGGGGTGTGTTTGATTGGGTGTTAGCCCCTATTGGGGCTAATTCAAGATTTTCCATGATTACACCGAGGACAATAGATAAAAGACATCATATAAGCAAATACAAAGACAATTACACATGTTAAACACTTCCACAAGCAAATAGATGAAGATGCAACTCGAGAAAAGGAACTAATTGAATGAACATGCAATTAGATCAACAAAATATTAGCAATTAGATGAATAGCTATTTGATGAAAATACAACTAGGTGTGTTTATATACAAATGAATAAAAACAAAATCCCAATCAATTCTCATTTCATTGATAATGAATAAACAAAACAGTAATCAAACGTGTAGTTGGAAGAATGAGTCATTAAGTCAGCAATCAAAGGGACATGTAATGCTACGCTACAAGAGCAAATGGAACAACATTGAGGTGGAAATGGGGTAGAAGGAAAACAAGACGTTGGAATAAGAGAAAAGTCAGTGTTCGTAGGGGGAATAGAAGTGAAACAGGGAGATGTAATTAAATCAACAATTTGAAGGGGACATGTGATGCTACAGGTGGAAATTGAATGATATTGAATTGTAGAAGAAATTGAAAAAAGGAGACAGTGGAGTAGGGGTTGTTAGGGTGGTAGAAAAGGAAATGAAAAACGTGGAGGAAGATGGGCGGGAAAATAAGTGAATCAGTATTTAGAGTGGGCAGAGAAGTTGGGAGAAGAAGAAAATGGTTCCATGCCAAGAATCAGCATCACAGGCAATCATTGGGAGAAGAAGAAAATGGAGTTGGCGGAATGGAATAAGCATAGAATTAGAGAGTAGAACTTACCTTGGACAAGTTGACGTCGTCGTCGCCAAGAAGTTGGTTCCGCGCCTACAACAGTTACCGCGCCTACAGCAACAACATGCACCTACAGCAGCAATCGAGAGGCTGGGGGAGAACACCGACAATGCACCAGAGAGAAGAGGACAGCAGGGGAGAAGGTTGTTGGGAAAGGAGAAGGTTGTCAACAAGCTAGAGAGGCTAAGGGGGAGGAGAAGATCACAGCCCTAGCTCCTTCGAGATTCTGCACAGGGAGTTGGGGTATGGCAAGGCGTGGGAGAGTCAGGACAAGGTCTGGCTAAGTGGGCCTTTTTTCCCTTTGGGGCCCGAGATTTAGAAAATCGCCAGATAATCAACCTTTTAAGCACCCAGGTGGTCGAGTATTCAGCCCATGGTCGTCGATTGCAAGACTAATTTGGCCTATGTGGCTCAATCCACCCACCAAAATGAATAATCGATCAATTATTCGACTGCATCAGCCAGTTTTCTAAACATTGGTATTGTCTATTGTCTATTGTCTCTTGTATTGTGTAGTACGTCTCAGACCCAAGACCAAGAGCAGATAGCGGTGGGCAAGATGATTCATCCTCTGAACCCGGAGTTGGCGTTGAAGATTCTCTATCAGCTTTCCCAAAAGTAGTAGTATCAGTAGTCTCATGTGCGCCTGGATACGATGTTGTTTCCGTGTATGTATTATCTACTATTATGTACTTGAGTACTTATTATTAATTAATTTGATGTAATTAACTAGTGATTATATTATATACTACGTACCTCTAGTTTACATGCTAGGATGTATTCAAATTGTTGTATACTATTGTTAATTTAGTGTATTACTATATTAGTATATTCAAATTTAGGGAATTTACTACTTTACTCATGACAAATACAACACTAAACATATTTAATTGTTTTATATTGGTTCTTTGTTTTGTAATTGGGCTATATGTTGGTCACATTGTTGTGTAAGGAGAATTTTACATTCATCGCATGGTTTAGGTATGCTACAAGTTTCTAAAAGTCATTCTCGTTATACTCAAATTTGCATAATTTTATAGGAAATTAAGCACTCGTATTTTTTTCAAAGCTACTGGTTCAATGCCCACCCGACACTTGGAGTAGTCACTAGGTGTTGTCCTCTCGTTGTTTGGTTTTTTTATGAGGATGTGAAACCCTCGGTCGTCGTCGTGGATGTCAGAAAGGAGGCTTCAACACTATTGGTCCTCTCTCTTGTCAAATCAAAGATATTACAATTTGAACAAGAGAAACTACCATACTAAAGAGATTTTGGTAATAACATGGTGAACCACAATGGGCTAATCTGGTGGATGCCATTGATATTGATGGTGATTCAACATCAACCTCTGCACCGACATATGTTAGAAACTATGTCTGATGGTGACTTCGAGGCTATTGCCCATTTGATTGGAAATAAGATGTTCGCTACCTAATCAGGTGTCTACCAATGATATTGATGTTTTGGCATCCACCCCTACAACTACATATGTTAGAAACTATAATCAGATAGTGACTTCGAGGCTATTGGGTATATGATTGTAAACATGATGTTTGCCACCTAAGTAAGTCCACACATCTTCATTTGATTGTTTAGATGATAGTTTATTTGTTCTATGCTTGGCATAGTGATGTTAAAAACACCTAATTATTATATATGTTCTCTGATTTAAAAAGTGGTTCACTTAGCACTTCAGTGAACAACCTAGTAGCTCCGTAGGAATTATTGTTGAAGTGGCATGTTAAGCGAATTGTAGTGAAGCTGCCACTTTAGACCACTTTTTCCGCTTTGAACCGCGTAAGCAGTCCGCTTAGGAGTGCTTTAAGTGTGCTTTTGTTAGAAATGCTTTAAGGTTGGAAATACAACAATCATGTGATAGTGTTTACCACTTCTGAATGTTTCCTGACAGTGTTGATTACTACCAAGCTACTAATTATTTGCTACTTTGAAGCTTACCTACTATGCAACTTGAGATGCGCAGAACATTCAAATTTATGTATCATGATTACTTAATTACTCTAATGACGTTGAGTGATTAACTTAATTAACACTTTAAAGCTTACAAGTTAGCCCTTGATTAACGAGTTTAGCATTCACAAACTATAATTTCTACATTTTTATATGACGCCCGCTTTTGAAAAAAAAGCCTGAAAACCCGCTTCACGCTTAAGCGCCCTAAGAGATCAAATCACTTGCTTCCCGCTTTGTGCTTACCAAAACCTCATGCTCTTATGGCGTTCGAGTGATTGACCTTTAATTAACCCCTTTTAAGCTTACAGGTTATACCTTGATTAATTAGTTTAGCATACACAAACGATAATTTCTACATTTTTACATGATGTCCGCTTTTTTAAAAAAAAAAGCTTCAAGACCTACTTCACGCTTAAGCATCCTAGGAGATCAAGTCACTCGCCTCCTGCTCTGTTCTTTCCAAAACCTCGTGCGCTCTTTTTGCTTCAAAAGTCCCCTAAAATCTTATTTGTGACCTTTTATCCTTATATAGTCTCTTTACATGATCTCAAGATCTGTAAGATGATTGGTGGGGGATATAAAGATGGAGACAGTCTTCACTACCTACAGGCTTCCTTAACTTTTCCTGCTACTGCTTCCGTTGCTTAATTCACGATCTTGTACTAATGGCTTCTCCACCTTAAGATGTCGTCCATTGACAAGTTATGAGTCTTGTTTCCTGCTCCACTATATGAGAAGTTTTAATGTCAAACATGTCATTTGAAAAAGCATCATCGTTCGATGTTTCCTAATCATTGTATCGTATGACCATGAACGAATGGCATCTGCAAATTGGGATGTCGTCCATTGACAAGTTTTGAATCTTGTTTCCCAATCTCCTGCATGAGAAGTTTCAACATTAGTCATGTTAGTTGAGAGAAACATCATCTTTTGTTGTATTCTAAGCAATCCTTTGACATGTTATGAGACTTATCTCTAGATCTCCTACATGAGAAGTATCAATGTCAATCATGTTAGTTAAGGAAACATCATGATTCGGTGTTTCCTAAGCAAAGTATTGTTTTTTTTTTGGTCGGTCAAAAAGGCGTGTTACTATAAACCAAAACTTTGGGCACTGAGTACCCCCTTACATGAACTGGAGCTAAAGAGCTCGACCAAGGATCATATACCCCACGCAGGGGGTATAACACTAGACCTAAAGATAACAAGAACCGAGAAGAGCATCAAACTAACAAGGTTAAAACCAGAGATTCCTACCAGGAGGGTGATTAATTACAACCTGCAGATACATGCAATAAGCCCACCCACAAAAAGTAAGTACAGACTGCAACATCGCAACCACCAGGAAGCCATGCCTGGAACAACATCACTAGCTTCAGATCTTCTCAGATCACCACTAGATCCATCACGATCTATCAACAGAGAACTGCAAGGCAGAGATGTTCGAAACAACCTTTCCTTCTTGGCACGGTGCCAGCTGTCTAATGGAAGCACCCACAATGTGTGGTCCTATGCCAACAATTGGGGTTCAAACTTGCATCCGAACCTGACACCAATCAGTTGATGTCCTGCAATCGAATCAGCAGCCAACTTCATACGAAGAGGCTTTTCGACAAACACCCCAGGGGTGTTCTAAACACAGCAAAGACTGGGAGCACGGGAAGCGACCCCAGCAACACTTTGTTGTTGTCTTGATCATGAACAAACCCAACAGAACCCGCTGCAAGCACAGCTCCAGGGATCAACTGTCCGCAGAAGCGCCAGTCAATATCACAACTCGGTGTAGTTCCAGGGAATAACCAGCCACGCCTGAGCGCAACTTCTGGGAGCAGCCAGCTGTAGAAGACCACTACTCCAGCGAACACGCCGCAGCAGCAGAGGACCTCACATAGCAGCAGGCGGCGCACCTCCTCACCACCCACCGTCCAGCAGAGTGACCGGAGGGCCGCCCGCAGTCGATGTCTTGGTTACACAGGACAGCAGCGATATGGAAGTCGGAGCAGGGGGCTGCCGCCAGGAGCCGAAAACGACTCCATGGATCGAGGATCTGTGAAGCCGCCCCAGCACCGGGATGAGAAGCTCCGCCAGTCGATGATGTCGACAGGGCACGCCGCCCAGCCGAGCCCCCTTAACCCAGGCGCAACGACGCCCAAGAGAGGACACGGGGCCCCAGGCCACCAGCCACAATGGCTGTTGGCTGTTCGTCACGGTGAAGGGGGTCGTCTCCGACTGTGGTCAGGTCTCTGCTACCCAGGAAAACCCAGGTATCACTCAGAGCAAAGTATTGTTACTAGTTCTAGTTGCTTTTTTGACTTGGTTCATTCTAATGTTTGTGTTCCATGTCGTACCCCTTGCCAAACTTGTGTAAGCAAAGTATTGTTACTAGTTCAAGTTGCTTTTTTGACTTGGTTCATTCTAATGTTTGGGTTCCATGTCGTAACCCTTGCCAAACTTGTGTTCATTATTTTGTTTTGTTTATTGATAATTGTGATGAACCACTTGGATCTAGTTACCCAACGATATATAAATATATAATTTAAAACTTCTTTACCATTTTGAATGGAGCACAAAATCATTTTGGCGTTATTGCTAATCTTTTTGCATTGGTAACACACTTAAATACATGTAACATTGGTTTCTGAACATCTGCATTTCCTGAGGGATTACCCATCAAACATCCTATACCTATAGCCCATTAACCCTCAAAAAAAGGTGTTGCCAAACACAAAAATCACTGTCTTTTAGATATTGCCCACACTATTTTGCTTGAAATGTATGTTCCTAAATCTTATTGACATAGTGATATTCTCACTGTCACTTACCTGATAAAATACATGCCATTAGTAGTCATCTAGAACCAGGTCCCTTATCATCTCTTTATTCCTTAATTACTGCCCTACCACCCAAAACATTGGCTTCATTAGCTTTGTTCATAATTCTAAATCCCATAATGACAAACTCTCACCTAGAAATGTCTTGTTGTTGTTTTCTTGGTATTCTCGTATAAAGAAGGGGTGTTTGTGTATTAACTATGTTGCTCACCGCTTGCATCTCAATGGAGATGTTATATTCTTTGAGCATACTTGTTACTACTTAGAACAATGTCAAATTGCGAGTCATCCTTCCATTCCTTTACTTATTCCCTTTCAGGTCAATTTTTAAAAGCAAGGAGTCTGCACCTCCTTTGAAGGTGTATGAGACTATGAGTAGTGGAATTAGGCATGGCAATTTGAACGCCCTGATCCGACCTGACCCACCCCGACCCAACCCAAAAGATTTTGGATTTTTTCAGGTTGGTATTGTCAGGTGGGACTGCTAGACATTGTACAATATATGGGGGAAGATGGGTATGGCCCAAGTTTTTCAGGCGTACCCAGTTCCCGACCTCCAAATTGTCTTTGAACAAATTTGTCACACCTCCCCCTTGCAGTTCTAGCCCAGAGTTGCCTTGACCCTGTCTTCAACAGCTCATTTTGAACCCAGAGATGTTGGCACACTCGTCCTCGGCCTTGCTCTTCATACAAGCCAGGCAGCCAAGAGTAGACATTGTCAGACTACAATCATGCATGTTCAAGGTGGAGCTCCGCTCAACGAGTTCCAGAGGAGGCTACTTCTCGGCGAAGCTTTGACAAGTTCCACATTTAGTCTTGTTCTTCCTCTTTCTTATATTAGAGTTGATCCTTGGAATGCGTTAATCTCTCTTTCCTCTCTCGCTCTCCTCTTTGGCAGCAATCAGTGATAACATCATTTGTTTGGCACTTGTGAAGGATTCATGTAATTTTCTAGTCAAAGATCAGATACAAAAGAATGTGACTTTTGTAGGCTATAACATGTAAGTTATGTAGTAGGTCAACTAATTTGTAGTACTTTTCTATAGCTTTTAATGGAATATGCATGATTAGGAACTCCACCTGTAATATCCCCTAACATGGATCCTCATGATATTGTTGATCCTCTTATGGAAGAAGGTAACACTACTAATTTAAACTGCATTGTTTGATCCAACTTTACCCGTTGCTTCAGGGAAGCCTCTTGGGACCACCGGTTAAGTATTGTATTTTAAAGCATATCTCAACAGGTAACCAAAGTGCTCAAATAGCATAGTATAATGCAAGGAAGAAAATGTCCGATTTCGACGCCGTTTCGGTGGCCACAGAAACAGAAATTTCGACAGATGCGTTCCTGGCGTTTCGACGGCCAAATTAATGAGTTATTTGATGAAATTTTACCAGAAGCATCTACTAGTCTAGATCTACTCAAATATGCAATAATATTTCATATTGGATATGTTGGGGGGGTCTCCTCATGAGTGAGTGAAGAAAGCTAAACTGTTTCGATGGGGATTTCGATGTCAATTTTGATAGTGAAATGAATTAGTTAAGTCATTATAGTTTGCAAGCACGATATATATACTTAAAGACACAAACATATGCAAAGAAAATATGGTCTAGTATGGTAGGACATCTAGGTGGGATGACAGGCTGTACAGAAGCAATGTTGATCTGATCATCTGATTGTGAGTAAGTATTAAGGAAATCAGAACTTACAAGTTACAACTTCAATTAAAACTTACTAGTTAGTAGTTATTACAAGTCTACAAGTATACAATCCAAGTTTATGAAGTAGAAACATAAAAACATGCAATAATAGTAGTATTCCCAATTTCCCATACATTATTGTAGTACACTGCACTCCATACATGCACTAGTTGAAGCTTGAGTGTCTTGGTGGTTGTTGTTGTGGTTGTGGTTGTCCATACACAACTTCATTAATCCAATCTACATAATCCTTCCAGCTCAAATGATGCCTATAGACGCGATTGTATGTCTCAACATGGTCTAAATATATTTGACCATACACATTCTTCAGCATCCCATGTTTTGGAAAAAAATCCATAAGATCTTTCTCCTGATCGTCAATACTAGGAACTGTAGGAGGCAATGATGATGATGCACTAGATTCGCCACCATAGACATAGCCACAGGCTGGGAAAACATAACCACCACTAGCACCTTCAGTAGGTAAAACATAGCCATAGACTGGGAAAACATAACCACCACTAGCATCATATCCAGAAGGAGTATAAGCAACACCAGATTCTCCATAGCCATAGGAACCATAAGGAGGTTGTTGTGGTGGTAGGGGTTGTAGTTGTAGTTGTGGTTGTGAAGGTCCAAATCCAAAAATACTATCAGCAAGAGTAGATGACGGTTCCTTATCAGAAATACTCAAGCCCGATAGTGATTCATTTAAGTCAGAAAAATAACCACTTTGGTATTGAGGAGTTGGTGCTGGTCCAGGGGGAGGTTGTGTTGGTACTAGTGCACCACTATACTCTTTTTGAACCTCGAGTTTTCCTTCTGTTATATGTCTTTTTAGTTGTTGGGTATTGAGTTTGAGTAGGGTCAGGTGGTGCAAATTCAGCCCTTGGGCCAGTGAGATAAGGGTGATCATCATCTTTATAGAATAATGTGTTATTTTCTTATTCTGCTGTGTTTTTCCTCCTACTGCTTTATTGTATTAGTCCCATATTGCTCGCTTGTATATGTGTCTCAACTCTCTATAACTATATAAGAGAGTACCCTGTAAACCTTTTTACTCACTGAATAAACAACTCCTTTACTATCGACATGGTATCAAGAGCAGGTTCTCCTTTTCCCCACCCATGACGTGAGCATCCCCCCTGCCCGCCGACGCCCCCCCCCACCGACAACACCCCCCCCCCCGTCGATCTCCTCCTCCAGCCGCCGCCCAGCCCTCCCTCCCCTCCCGCCGCCCCTCCCTCCTTCCACCCCCACTGCCGCCGCCCTCCTCCGTCCTCCCTCCCACCACCGCCAACCCACTCCACCCGCAACATCCTTCCTCCTCCAGGCTTCTAGCCTTTCGGCCGGCTGCCACTGGTTTTTACTTCCCGTCTCCATCTAAGTCCGGGTGCTCTTCGGATCTACGTTCGGACATCCACTGGCCGGCTAAGTTGAGAGTCCTTTCGTCTCTCCATTCTATTTGCCTGCTCCTCATGAAAGAACGTTGAGTTTTCCTCATGACGGCGTAGGTTTCTCTATGCATATTCTGCCCGATACGGGTTTTCTGATCTGACGCGTCAGATCCCTGCTGCTGCTATCTGCCCTTTGTGGGTCTCTACTCTGCTACTGCACCAACTCCTGCCTCTGCTATGGCCTTCCCTGAGCCTCTGCGCTCCCTGTGTGTCACCACGGTGAAGCTCGACGGCGGCTCCAACTACCATCTCTGGTCGGGGTCCTTTGTTCTATATGTCAAAGCACAAGGACGATATCACCACCTTACGGCGGAGCCTCCTGCTGTTCCTACTGCTAATTCGGATGACAAAACCAGACAAAGCTATGCCCAATGGTCCAAGGATGATTCTGGCGTCATGTCTTGGATCCTCAATAGTATCGAGCCTCGCATCAGCTAATCTCTTCTCTGCCTTCATGATGCGAAGGCTATGTGGGATCAACTGTCTCATGTCTATTCTCATCAGGAGAATCCCAAATGTGTATTTGAAATTTTCAAGACTCTGGCAAAGAAGTTCTCTACTGATACTTCCATTGATGACTTCTACAATCAATGCTCGGCTCTATGGAATGAGTTTGAACTCTACCACCCTTTGACGACGGACATCAAAATTGCTCAGAAGCAGCGCAACGAACTGCAACTGGTGCAATTTTTGGCGACACTTCCTGCCTCTTTTTCTGGAGTGGTTGACCAGATCCTGTCAAGTGACCCGCTGCCAACCCTCTGCGATGTTCTGAAACGTGTCCAACGCCTGTCGTCCATGACACCTACACCTGTTGTTGAGCATCCAGCGCTTATTGCTCGCTCTGCTGATTCTGGCCGTGGTCGTGGTCGCGGTCGCGGCCGTGGCCGTGGCGGTCGCCCTCCTTCTTCAGGAGGTCGAGGTACATCTACTCCTGGACGTGGTACTGCTCCCGGCCCTCGCTACTACAACTGGTGTGGCCGGGACAATCATACTGAAGATCACTGCTGGATTAAGCACGGCAAGCCAGCTTGGGCTAACCAGGCTGCTACAGAAACGGCTGTCGAATCTACCCCTGACACACCTACTGCTCCAACTAACACAGACTAGTTACGTTCAGAGTTCGAGAAGATGTTCCAGGAACGTCTCGCACAGATTTCATCCTCGTCTACAGCAGGAGCCTCTGCCATGCTTGCCTCTCCATTATCTGGTAACAAACAGTGGTGCATTGACTCAGGTGCATCCACTCATATGGCTGATGATCTTTATCTTTTTTCGAGTCTCCATAAAACTACTCCTATATCATCTGTTACTGTTGCAAATGGTTCCAAAACTACTGTTCATGGCACTGGCACGGTTCCGCTTTCACCAAAATTGCACTTGAATTCTGTTTTATATATTCCAAAGTTTCCTGTTAATTTATTGTCTGTCAGTGAGATGATTAAACAACTCAAGTGCTCTATTAAATTTGATCCTTCTGGCTGTATTTTGAAGGATCTCCGCACGAAGACGAGGATTGGTTCGGGCCGAGAAGGACCAGATGGGTTGTATTATCTGGATGGACCTCCTACTGTTGTGGCTATGTTATCTACTTCAGTGACGGGATTATAGTGGCACTTTCGCTTGGGCCATCCATCTGCTGCCAAATTAAAGCATTTATTTCCTACTTTATCTGAGAATACTTTTTCCTGTGAAACTTGTGTTTTGGGCAAACATACTCGGTCTGTTTTTCCTGCTAAGAAAGTTACTGCTTCTAAAGAAATTTTTGACCTGGTTCATGCTGATATTTGGGGACCGTGCTCTGTATCCAGTCACTCGGGTGTGAAATATTTTATGACCTTTATTGATGATTATTCTCGCACCACATGGTTGTTTTTGCTTAAAGGTCAGGATACTGTGTTAGATACTATTCGCACCTTCTTTGCTGAAATTCACACTCAATTTAATCGACCCATTAAAATTTTTCATACTGATAATGCTCTGGAATTCATGCAACAATCCGTTACATCCTTTTGTGCTGCCCAAGGAACCATACATCAGTCCACTTGCCCTTACACCCCTAACAAAATGGCGTCACTGAAAGAAAAAACTGTCACCTTCTTGAGGTTGCTCGAACCCTTCTCATATACTACAAAGTACCCCATCACTTCTGGCCTGAAGTTGTCTCTACGGCATGCTATCTTATCAATCGCATGCCTTCTTCTGTTTTGAAAAATCAGGTCCCGTACGCCATTTTGTTTCCTGATAAACCCTTATTTTCTCTGCCTCCTCGCAATTTTGGAAGTACTTGTTTTGTAAAACATATTTGTCCTGGCCTCACCAAACTTGATGCTCGCTCAGTCAAATGTGTGTTTCTGGGATATTCCCCTACTCAGAAAGGCTACCGATGTTTTGATCCTGTTAAAAAACAGTGGTTTGTTAGTGCGGATGTGACCTTTTTTGAGCATATGCCTTACTATTCTACTGATGGTGACAAATTGTCGGCTAATATTATGGCTAGCACACCATTACCATTAGTTGTTGAGGAATTACCAGCTCCTGATGTGCCTCAAGAATGCCCATTGCAAGTTTATCGCCGCCGGTCAAAGAACATCAATGCTTCTGAAGCCCTGGCCGAACCAAATCCTGCGTCTACGGTTGATCCACCATCCACTGAGGTATTTTCTGACCTGGATCTTCCTATAAGTTTAAGGAAAGGTGTTCGCTCATGTACTCAAGTTCATCTGACAATCTCTGTGGTAGCTTTGCTTGTTTCACGTCTGTTTTGTCTGATGTGACAATTCCTAAATCAGCCGAAGAGGCACTTCGCCATCCTGCATGGAAACATGCTATGGAACAGGAATGCATGTGTTGTGTGATCAACAGACATGGGATCCGGTTGATCGTCCCCTTTCATGCCATACTGTTGGATGCCGCTGGATTTTTACTATTAAATATCAACCGGATGGTACCATTGAACGCCTAAAAGCCTGATTGGTTGCGAAAGGTTATACTCAAACATATGGAGTTGATTATTTTGAAACTTTTTCTCCAGTCGCACGCTTAAGTTCTATTTGTATTCTGATATCTATTGTTGTTAATAAAGACTGGCCTCTGTTTCAACTTGATGTCAAAAGCGCCTTTCTATATGGAGATCTACAGGAGGAGGTCTACATGGAGCAACCTCCGGGATTTGTTGCTCAGGGGGAGTCTGCTTCTAAAATATGTAAACTAAGAAAGGCAATTTATGGTCTGAAACAAAGCCCGCGTGCATGGTTTGACAAGCTTAGTCAGATCTTAATTACCTTTGGCTTTCGGCGTTCACAATCTGATCATTCTGTATTTATTCGTAAAACTGCAGCAGGGTTGGTCATCCTTATTGTGTATGTTGATGATATTGTCCTTTCTAGCAGTGATAGTGCAGGGATATAGGCAACCAAAAAAGTATTTAGCACAACACTTCATCACCAAAGACCTAGGGAAACTACGATATTTTCTAGGCATTGAAGTTGCTAGATCTTCTGCAGGACTATGCCTGTCACAGAGGAAATATGTTCTTGACCTTTTGCAGGAGACAGGCAGGTTGGGTTGCAAGCCAGCCAACACTCCTCTGGATCCCAATATGGATTGGGATAATGATACTTCTCCTCCTTATGCTGATCATCAACAATTCAGGAGACTGGTTGGCAAACTTATCTATTTGACTGTTACTAGAGCTGACTTGGTTGCTGCTGTAGGATTCATAAGCCGGTATCTTGATAAACCCCGACAATGCCACTGGGATGCTATTTGTCACATCTTACGATATAGCAAAAGCTCTCCAGGGAAAGGTCTTCTGTACAAAAAGCATGGTCATTGCAATTTATCTGGATTCTCTGATTCTGACTATGCAAGAAGTCGATCTGACATGAAATCTACATCTGGATATTGCACCTTTGTGGGAGAAAATCTGGTTACATGGCGCAGCAAAAAGCAAACAGTTGTTGCTCGATCTAGTGCAGAGGAAGAATATAGAGCCATGGCTCATACTGCATGTGAGCTCCGGTGGGTCCGTGGTCTTCTAAATGAGTTTGATAAAATCTCTTCTAGCCCCATTCCTATGTTATGTGGCAATAAGGCTTCCATTTTCATTGCGAGCAACCCCACCTTTCATGAAAGAACAAAACATTTTGAGGTTGATTGCCACTTCGTCAGGGAGAAAGTTGTGTTTGGACATATCATCACTCCATATCTCAGCACTGAGAAGCAACTTGCAGACATCTTCACCTAAGTTCTACCTAAAGCTCGCTTCTAGACTCTGATTGACAAGCTGGGCTTATTCGACATCTACGCTCCAGCTTGAGGGGGAGTATAGAATAATGTGTTATTTTCTTATTCTGGTGTGTTTTTCCTCCTACTGCTTTATTGTATTAGTCCCATATTGCTCGCTTGTATATGTGTCTCAACTCTCTGTAGTTATATAAGAGAGTACCTTGTAAACCTTTTTACTCACTGAATAAACAACTCCTTTACTATCTACAATCTTCATTTGTATATCCTTCCCATCCTTCAATGCCACCACCACCTCCACCTCCTTGACCATCATCATTGTCGTCGTCATTGTTGTCATCATCACTAGCAGAAGGAGACTTTGATGATGAGGATTTGCTTTTGGAACCGGATTTGGTAGCAGCACCACCAAGTTCAGCATTCACAGCACTTTCAATGTCCATGTCATCATTTAAATGTGCATCCTCTTCCTCTAGTCTTTGAACAGGGTTGCGGTCATCGTGTGCTTCTTGTTGATCTTCAGCACGAGCAGGTTCAAAAGTTTCTTCAAGTGTTGCATCCGGCATACCCGTAGCTCCATCTAAAACTGGGGCACCACCAATCTCATTCATCCATTCTTGCAATGAATCTTCTTCATCATTATTATCGGCGTCGGCAAAGGTGTACGCAATATCAATGGGATCATGCACAACTGAGAGATCCACTTCTCTGAACTCTGGTTCTCTAAGATCTTTTGCCCTCAATCTCATATTGTAGTGGACGAAGACCAAGTCGTTCAAACGAGCAACCCCAAGTCTATTCCTTCTTTTACTGTGAATAAGGTTGAACGTGGACCAATTCCTCTCACATCCACCAGCAGCAGTTGTTTGTGATAGAATTCTCAAAGCCATTCTTCGTAGCTCGGGACAACCTGTGCCATGCCACAACCACCACTCACAAGGAATGCTTTTATCCCTATCTTGAATAGCATTTGGATGCGCAAAACAGCCCAACCCTTCTCTGAATTGTCTTAGCTGCATATAAGGAAAATAAGCTGAATTTTAGGATGCAATTCTAATTACATAATAAAATTATGTATTACATAATAAAATGATGTAAGGTCTGAATTAAACCTGATTCATTATAATCGGTCTCTCCTCAGATGTTGTAACAAGTCTATTTGTCACATCCTTTATTGCTGAAATGAAGACACTATTTGAACCCAATTTGTAATAGTATTGGAATCGTGGATTCAAATAATGTGTTGTAAAGATGCATAAGCATGCATTTAGAGAGAGAGCAACATAATTATTCCAATATAATGAATAACAAGTTATAAGTCACAAGTAACTCACCAACTTTGTGCAAAGGATGCATTAACATGTTGTCCCATCTTTCTTTAATAATATACAGATATTGTGCATGAGATCGGGGAGCCACTAATTTTATGGTCTCTTTTAATTTTACCATGGCCTCATACAACCACGGAATGGTGGGTGATCTCCATCTACTAACCTCAGCACTTTGACAATTGGCTCCATTATTTTCAACATATTTGTTATCCTATCCCAAAAACTCCTATTATTTACAAGTTCTTCTATCTTTGCTCCCAGAGTTATTCTATTTTCCTTCATTGAACTCCACTCAACACCAGCATATAACTTCTTCAATCCATCTCTCTTGGCCTTAAGGCTCTGAAGTGCTAAAAAATGAGTAGCAAATTTTGTGACTCCAGGCCTAATCAAGTCACCACCACAATATTCCTTCCTCCTCATTGCTGCCAATAAGAATGAGTGGTTGTAGATAAAACCTGTAATGGTTCTAGCTTCAGTAACCAATGCTTTCACATGACTCAGCCCCCCTACAATAATTCAAACATGGAAATGATGGTTAAATCTTAAGTGATTATATTAATAGAGTCATAGATATATCTTGAAGGTATAAGTAATAGAATTTGAAATTTTAAATTACCTATATCTTTCAGTATTAGGTTGATGCAATGGGCTGCACAAGGTGTCCAATATATTGGATATTGCTTCATTAACTCTTTCCCAACTTTCTTTAAGTTTGGCCCATTATCTGTCACTATTTGGACAACATTTTCCACCCCAACATTTTTCAGAAATGTCTTCATCTGCTTCTTGATGTACTTACTATCCCGGACTTGATCAGATGCATCAACGGAACCAAGGAAAATTGTGGAACCATTGCAGTATGCTAACAAGTTGATTATTTGCTTTCAGTTACCCGATGTCCCCCATCACACATCAGCGTAACTCCATATTCAGACCACCTACAATTTGTAATGCAATAAATAAATGAATCTCAAATTCTCAACACTAATTTTCATATAATTAAAAAAATCACAAAATATATCATTCATACCTCTCTTTTTTTTCATCAATCTACTTCTGGATCTCTTCTTTCTGTTGAGGAAGGTAAACATTCATCAACTCATATGCAGTTGGGGCTTTCACACCCGGGCCAGCTACCCCCGCAGTCCTCAAGAGGTGTTGCAAGTATGGCTCAGAAGCCACATGTGCTGGGATCCCATGTGCAAAGAAAAACTTTCCCACAGCTTTTCCAACTTTATTCTTTGCTCCAGAGAACATATCCTTCAACCTTTGTTGAGTTGGTTGAGATTTTCTAATACCTGGCTCTTCAACATCTAAGCCCAACCTTCCTCTTGCAGTACTAGCAGATCTGAACAATGAAGGAATGCCTCCCTTCTTTCTTTTCACCTGACCAGATGGCATGTCATCCTCAGTTAAATCAACTACAGTTCTCCCTGAACCCCGACTACCACCACCAACTTCATAAGCAGACGGTCCAATTCCCCTTCTAGACTCATCATGTTGTGTTTTTCCCATGCAGACCTCTTAGAATCTCTCAGGGCCCTCCTAAACATGCGTCGGGCTTGGGGGTGTCATAATCTGGGGGATATTCCACATCAGAGTCCTCCTCAGCAGACGAACCATGTCCTCCCTTATAACCAAATAAGGTATCCACATACAGTCGGTCTAATTGTTTATGTTGCTGACGTGTTTCTTTCTTAGCTTTCATCATTTCAATAAAGTCATCCCTCACTCCTTGAGGGCATTTCTTGCACTTGGCCACATTCTTATCTCCACCAACAATGTGTGCCTTGAACCTAGTAATTCCTCCACCTCCAATTTTTTTGTCGCAGTAGTTGCAAACCACTTGTTCTCTATTGTCACCCATGGGTTGGCAATGCCCCCATGCAAAATCAGGATTTGGACCCTTTTTACCAGCTTGGTTCTTACCCCTCCCGGCACCCACATCTCTGTCACCATCAGATGAACCATTGCTAGAAGAATTCGCCATCACCTGCAAAATATAAAGAATAAAGAAAAACACTCATGAGTCATGTCATTACATTTAAATCATGTACAAGTAGAGTAGAACTAGAAGACAATTGCATCATTTTAGTGTCTCTTAATTTTTTAGAATATAATTTATTTTACCATTTTAAGTTCTAAAAGTATCTTTTAATGATATTAAATAGACTAATAGAGTAAACTCAATTTTATAATATGTTTGCGTTACTTCAATGATTTATGATACTAAATAAGTAGAGTATAAATGTATAATCAATTAATCATGCTAAGACATTTTATTAAATTAGTTTTTCAATAAATGTATTTTTTCTTTTTTTATTACTGAAAATAATTTTTAATCATATAAAAAGACTTGATCTTTATTCTAAATACATTTAACTTATTTTAAGTATTTTATCATACAAATATTAGGTTATTATAGTATTAGTTATGCAATTTCTATTATTTAGAAATCATTTTATTTAACTAAATTAGAAAAAAAAATAAAATTTTAAGTCTGATTTTTCGAAAATAATAAAAAGTACATAATTTTGACCTCCAAAATGCATTTTTGACCTTAATCTAAGTTAATATTAGTATATATTGTTCATATAAGCATGAATCTAGGCAATTCCATGTTAAAAAATGATTTTTTAAGCAAAAAAGATTAGATTTAAGTAGTAATACGGGTTTAGGTTATGGATTTAGTGATATTTAGTAGGATTCATGTTTAGATCTACACCATTTAAGGATTTAATGCATAGATCCACCATTTTTGGTAGATCTAGTACCTTAGATCTATGAGAATAGAGAGAGAAATATAGTAGGAGGAGAGATTAGAGAGAGAGAGAATGGGTAGAACATTAGATGGGGGGAGAAGAAGAAGAGGATTAGAGATAACATACCTCAAAATCCCTCAAAATAGCCTTTGGAACCTTCAAAATCGCCCAAGCAAAAATCTGCAGCAGACGTCTTCTTTTTCGGCGGCACAGTGCTGCATCCCGACCCGTGCCGGCGAAATAACAGCCTTAAGTGGCTAATTTGCAGCGAACCCCCCCTTGTTTCGGCGAAATTTGAAAAAAACCGTCAAAAAAAAATTGTCGGCGAAATTACGTACGTAACAAGAGGTACTGCTGTTTCTATGTCCGATTGCCATCGGCATCGAAATAATTGGCGAAATTTCGCCAATTTCGACAAAATTTTGAACATTGGTATAATGTTCCTTAGTATGTTGTCTCTACACCTTCTACTGTAGCTTCTGCTATTCAAATAACTAGATGGAAACATGTTCTGGATGGACAAATGCATGTCCTTTATGTCATGCAAAAAAAGTTGTGGGTGGGTCTGTATTCTTAATTGATTATTGCGTTGAGCAGTTGAATGCTTGACTTGTAATGAAAAAATATACATAAGAAGTTGGAGTTCTTGCTTTTGCAGATTCTTATTTCTATTACTATAAATCTGAGATGGTCATTGTTAGCAAAAACGAGAAGTTACCACAACTTGCCGCAAAACCTTGTGGTCCTTGACTTTTATTATTAAAGGAAATAGAAAGGTACAATTACGCTTGGACAACAAAATAAATAGAATATAAGAGAAAAGACTAACGAAACAACATTTAACTCCCTATTTTCTAACACTCCCCACTCAAGATGGAGTGTACACATTGTGCAGGCCTTACTTGGAACACATATAACAAAAGATAGTTGTAATGAGTGGCTTGGTGAAGATCTATGCAATTTTTTGTCCAGTTTTGACATGAGGAGTTTGAATCCGCTTCACCATTACTAGGTCACGAACAAAATGACAGTCAACTTCATATGTAATGCCCTCTTATGAAACACATGATTGTTTGCAATATGTGTCAGCCCTTAATTGTCACACATGTGTCTTCATAGGAATCCCCGACTCAGATTAGATAGACATTACCCATTGTAACTCACAACAAGCATGTGCCATAGCACGGTATTCTGCCTTTGTGCTGGATTTAGCAACAATGATCTGTTTCTTGCTTTTCCAACTTACTAAGTGTGAACCGAGGAAGACACAAATATCCAAAAGTAGACCACATGTCATTAGTGTCGCCCACCCAATCAAAATCAGTATATCCAACTAATTGCAATTAGGATGCTACATAATCAGTTTTAGAGTAAGGCCTTTTCTTGGTGCTCCCTTCAGATATGATAGAATCCTTGCAACAACACACTCAAGCGGCTCTGCTTAGGAGTGCTCATATGTTGACAACACCACACAACATAAGATATAACAGAATGTGTGACTGTCAGGTTGACAACTTGCCAACCATCCTTCTATATAAACCTAGATCAACAAAATCAAGATCATTATATGAGATATCTTTGGTATGATAGTCCTTGGGTGTAGACACAGGTTTTGCATTTATCATTCCAGCCTCATTCTACAAATCCAAAACATACTTTCTTTGTGAAAGATTAGTGCTTTGCTTGGACTGTAAACTTGATGCCCAAGAAGTATCTCAACCTGCGCAGATATTTTGTTTGAAATTGTGTTTGAAGCCATTTTTTGAGTCTAGAAATCCCCAACTATCATCACCCGCAATCATAATATCGTCCGCATATACATCAATAACATGACCCATTGATGACTTGAAGAAAAATATAGAGTGATCATTAGTAGAGCAACATAATCAAAGTGAATACGAGCAACATTGAACTTCTAAAACCAAGCACGAGGAGATTGTTTGCTTACCATATGGCGACTTTTGCACATTTTGCATACTTTTTGACACAACCCTTGAGAAACATACAAATGAGGTTGCTCCATATAGACTTACTTCCACCAGATCATCGTGGAGGAAGGCATTCTCAACATCAAGCTCGAAAACAAGACAAACAAATCGAGTGCTGACAATAGAGATAATATCCAGATATAATTGAGACGTGCAACTGAGGAAAAAGTCTCAGAGAAATATGCACCATAAGTCTGGGTGTAGCCTTTAACCACAAGACAATAGAACCATCAGGCATTTGCTTTATTATATATTCCCATCAGACAACTAACAACAGATTTCCATGGGAGCAAATCAACTAAATCTTAAGTATCATTCTGACATAAGGCCTCCATTCCAGTATCTATAGCCTAAATTACGCTTCCTGTTTTACAGCTTTAGCAAAAGACTTGGGACTTATAACAACATGTAGTTGATAAGAAAAAGTCCAGGAAGGAGGCAAATGAGACAAGCATACACATTAGTGATAGGATGTCAGATAGTACAAGAACGTACACCCTTACAAGAGGCAAAGGAAGATGGAAATACAAAACAGAAGAATCAAGATGCTCTACTGCAAAACTAGGTACCTCATGAGTATCAAACGACGATGTATCGGCCATTGGGACAGACTCTCTACTTTCTCTAGACAATTTCGAGCTCTTTGTTCATTAACCTATGGGTAAAATTGAGTAGAGGATGGGCAATCAGAGATTGGTTCTGGCAAGCACACACTTAAATCACTCACAATGGGTAATGGTAGCTCTTGTTGTCGCTCTTTCACAACAGGGGATGGCAGTGGTTATCTCTCTCCATTAATCTCACTAAGCTTCCCCTCACAGATGGCATTGTCATTGATGAACATATAGAATGGATTCATGAAAAGTAACGTCAACTAGAACTAACACACAACAAAGACTAGGACAATAACTCTTGTATCCATTTGTGTGTTGGAATAGCCTAGAACACAACCTTGACTACTCGGGGAGACAATTTGTTAGTTTGAAAGCCAAACACATGAACAAAAACAGGACTAACACTTTTAAGGGATACATGAAAAGGATGCGCAGCAGGTTTGAGACAGAGAAAGGGGTGACATTTTGAAGAATCAAAGAAGGTTGGTTGGATATCAAGAAATAGGTTGTGAGGGGCGTCAGAGCAAAATCTCTTAGGGACATGAGACTGAAACACCAAAGCCCTAGCTACATCAAGCATATGACAATTCTTGCGCTTAATGGGCCCATTTTGTTGGGTGTATGGGGGTAAGAAGTCTGATGCACCATACCAACTGAGTCACCAAAACATAGGCACACTGTTTTTTTAGCGTATTCTAAGGCATTATCAGTACAAAAAGTTTTAATTGAACTATGAAATTGATCTTTTATTAACTGATGAAAAATCCTTGATGGGACATTACTTCATCCGTTAATTTCATAAGATAAATCCATGTCATGCGAGAGAAAATAGCAACTTGGCTCTTTGACAGGAATCCAAAACATCATTATGAACAACTTCAAAAGGACGCACAACACGTTTAATGACACAACTAGGATAAGACACACGACGGTGTTTACCCAACTGACATAATTAACACTCAATGGACGATATAGAAGAGAAACTAGGATCCAACTTCTTTAAACTTTCCAAAGACGAATGACCATAGAGACAATGCCACTGTAACGAAGAGCATCCAAGAAGGAAAGTATGCAATAGAGGAACTAGACGATCATCACGGAAGTAGTAGGGATTACCCTTCATTGGCCAACCACCAATCGTCTGTAAACTAAGTGGCACGAACACGGACACGAACACGGGACACGGCAATTTTCAAAAATATAGGACACGGACACGGTGTTGAACACAGCAATATATACACATAATACAAATATACATATAATTTATACAGTTAAACACATATATGTATATAATTTATTTGTAAACACAAGCAGACAAAAAATCTCCATGATATCCACTTTATATTCACATTTGTACTCAACCCGACTATGCTGATCAATATAAAATTTAGCATACAAAATGCTCTAGGTGTTGGCAGCTCCAGCTGCAAATGGCTGTCGCAAACTGCTGCTGCTTATGATGGCTTTAACTCCTAATGCTTGTTGATTCAAAGGCTGCTTGTAGCAGTTCCATCTCTTTATGGTGGCTGCTTGTAGCAACTTCAGGACCTAACTGCTACTTGCAACAACTGCTGCAAGAGGCGGTTGCATATGTTCTCTACAGGAACGACAACAATTAGGGGAGGAGGCTAGTTGGTTACCTCTCGAGGGAAGCGATGAGGGTTTTGATGAGGAGTTGGAGTTTGGTCCATGAGTCTACGGGGTTGAGTTTTATTTTCTCTTTTCTTTTTCGTTAGATCTTATGTGAGTTGAGCTGGCCGTGTGCACTAAGTGTCTTAGATGTGTCCACGTCGTATCCAGCTTGCAAATAAAAAAAATATGAAACTGGACACGCCAAAGAAGTGTCCGCCGCGTGTCCATGGCGTGTCGAGTTGACACGTGTTGAACACGGACACGGCAGCCTCCGAGAAGTGCATGTGCTTCCTAGTCTGCAAACTCTTGAGGATCTATAAAAAGAAAGGGGGTCTAAAGATTAGCCTACATTTCAAAGAATCAACTAACATAGAAACAAACATAAGATTAAAAGAAAACTCAGTCTCATAGTGAACAGTGTTGTGTGAACAGTGTTGTGTGAACAGTGTTGTGTAAGTGATGGAGTGGTTGAGCAAAGCTAAGGAAGAATGAGGAATATGAGAATTGCAAGAAATCAACTGTGACCTCACGCACTTCATGTGTTGAGATGCTCTAAAATCCACCACCCAAGAAGGTGAGCGATGAGTGGCAAGAAAAGATGTTGTCTGCTCACATGTATTAGACACTAGACTGGAAATAGATCTCGTAGATGTAGGAGTGACATAAACATTATGAGTTACTTACACCAATTGCTCGTATTCTTGTGGGATAAAATCAGACGACAGTCGAGGTTGAGAGGGTATATTTCCAGCATTATTAACAATCTTGTATACTAAGTGGCTCCAATTGGTGAGTTTGTTGTAGGAGGCGACCATGTTTTTATAACATCAATCTACTAAAGGCCCAAGATGTCTGATAGATGCATTTGGGATGAGTGCCTCAACCACTCCCAGAACCACGCCCCTGATCACCTCCTCTAGCTATGGCAGCCAAAGAGGCATGAGTATCAGATAACGACGATAAATGTGATCCAATAACCATAGAGATGGTTTCAAAGGCATCCTGTTGAATCCCTAACATACGCTTTCTCCAGACTTGGAAGCTTATATATAGCCAAAGAATGAAGTTTCGTCAAAATCGTTTAAGTTACGATTTTTTTATTTCGACAACATCATCTGCATAAACATGTGACTTTACTGCTATTTTGAAATCAACAAAATATTTTGCCAAAATTTCAAATTTTTCCAAGAAGCAATGAAGATTCCTTCTCTTACATGAAGGACCCCCTACGTATCCCCACATACAATTTTATTGCACAAACGATGCATTTAGGTGAAGAGATCATCATGTGAAATTTCATGGCTTAATTCGTTTATTTTGGCATTGAAATGAGCACATTTGCATTTATTGAAATTTCTGTAAAAATTTGGATAAATTTTGATTTCTATGTTTTCAAAATGACAAAAAATAGGATACCTCATTCCTTGCATGTAGCAAGTATAACACTCGTTGCAACTGCAAACATAGGATTCAATCCAAAAAGAAAATGTCACAAGGACATCTCTATCCTTCATATGATTGTCAATTTTTAGAGGCGAGTACAACTTGGTTCTTGTGTGATAGACTGTATGACTCCAAGGTAATCTTCAATATACTTGTCCCGCTTCTCAAAATGTAGCCCATCGTAGATAGTATAAATGCAAAAAAATTCTTCTCGTGAGAGAGTTGTTTCATTGCATCATCCCAAACTTGTTTAGTAGTAGAGCAGAACATGAACCATTATGCAATGTGTGGTTCCATGCCATTTTAAAATCATGATTTTACTAGGTCCTTGCTCTTCTGCCACACTACCATGAGTCTTGTCTTCTTTGGATTGAGGGTCCTCTTCAACGTACTTCACTTTACCATGAGATTCCAACATAGTATGGATAGCATTCATCTGAAATAAATAATTATGAGTGCCTATAGCAAGCATAACACTCCTTGTAAGTGCAAACATAGGATTCAACCTAAAAAGATAACATGAGTCACAAGGTCACATCTATCTTCATCTAATCATAAATTTTTAGGGGCGAGGAGAAACTCATTTCTTGTAAGATAGACTGTATGCTACACAAATTCTATAGGACGAGTCCTATAGAAACTTGATAGGATCCAATAGAATTATTTTATACTGTATAGGTGGTGTTTATCTCTCCTTATCTTTTAAGGGGTTGGGTTTTGGAGGAGTGAGAAGGAGACAATGTATTTTGATTGGTTGTCCTATAGAATAAGTATTAGACGCGTCCTTTACTACCAGCTACCGACTGTATGACTCCAAAGTAATCTTCAAAAGACTTGTCCTGCTTCTCGGAAAATAGCCTATCATAGCAGTATAAAGGCGAAGAACATTCTTCTCATTAGAGAAGTGTTATATTACATCATCCCAAACTTGTTTACCAGTAGAGCGGAACATGAACCACAATGCAATGTGCGGTTCCAAGCTATTTTAAATCCATGATTTTACTAGGTCATTGCTCTTATGCCACACTGCATAAATCTTGTCTTCTTGGATTGAGGGTCCTCTTCAACGTACTTTATCATGAGATTCTAAAATAGTATAACATAGCATTCATCCACAATAAATAATTATGAGTGTTCAACTTAATGAAGGTGATGTGTGACTTGTCGTTGTAGACAACAAGAGTAGAGGCCACATGACATTCCCCTTCTTCTCAACCTCCATGATAGCATGAGATCATACCGGGTGACTCTAAGTAATAGGCACCACAACACCGCATCGAGAGGTGATTAGGAAAATGAGTCGTCACATGAATTAATGAATCATCAACAAACCCAGATTCACACCGGCACTTGATCACACATAGGGGAGGAGGATAGGTGGAGATGGCTCAGCTGACGAAAGTGAGGACTTATAGAAGCTGGGAAGAGGCTTTAGTTGCTCAGAACAATGGACATTAGGTGTTAAATTAGTTGATGCAAGATAACATTGTAACCATCGGCTGATACACCTTAGAGAGAGGGAGACCACCAGAGAGCTGGACAGACTTTGTTGGACCCCCAAAGAGGGATACCATTAACTGCTATCAGTCGTTGTCCAGGCCAGTGCCTACTCTCTATTAATGCACGGTCAAAGGAATAGGCCAACGCCCGCGAGAGTGATAATGATTGTTGCTAAAGGAAAGGCACCTCTCCGCTGGAAATGTGAGCCGAATTAAAAATTAAAAATTCTCTTTTAATTAAGATTTACATTGATTAAACAATTGATCAATGTAATTTTCAACTTATAAAGCCAACTTATATCTCAAATGGACCCTTGATCCAAGCTTGCTAAAAAATGCTTAGATTGTAATTGTGGGTTGCCTCCCTACCTCCTTGTTCAAATTATTGTTGTTCAACTAGAGTTGTGACCACACCAGCCATACTCATGTGAGAAACGGCTCTGCCAACTTGGACACTACACACCTTTAAGCAGGTCATCGAGTGCTGATAAATATTTCCGTACTAAGGTCGAGGTTGTAGGAAGTTTAATGCAAGATTGGGGTGTATTTTGTAGAATTTAGTAGCTACTAGAAGCATGATCTCAAATTAGGGTAAATGTATGCATGTAATAGACGTTAGGGCTTATGTAGCCAGGTAGATCAATCAGAGCGGGGACGGTGGATTGAGAGACGAAGAAATCACATGAACATTGAGTGGTTACATTATAGATCTATACGAGCTAGGAAGCTTGGACACTTCTCGGAGGTTGTCGTGTCTGATTCCAACATGTGTCCAAGATGGATATGACATGGACACATGTGGACACATGGTGGACACGGTCCAGAAATGTCCCACGTCCCGAATTCTTTTTAATAGGAATTGGACACGTCAAGGTCACAGCTTGGACAGACTAGGACCCATCACTAATTAAGAAGGGGAAGGCACCATGTTGCACATAAACTTCCTCCTCCCTGCTCTTGGTGTCTCTCCCTCCTTATCACATCACCACCTAGGCAATTCCGCTTCCTCCACCTATAGACTACGGCCTCTCCTCTCTCTCCATTCATTGTTGCAAACCTCTCCTCTTCCTCGGTCTCCTCTTCCTCCACCTCCAATACCTATGTTCTACTCGTCCAGCAGCACCAACAACAACAACAACCTTATCTTCCCCCTTTTTTTCCTAATACCAAATGTACATCAATGTTTCACTCTCTTCTACAAATAACAACATACCTCCTCTCTTTTTTTGTTGTCCACCATCACTATCTTTATACTGTTCCAATTTGGATGTGCAAAAGTTTATTGAATGTTCAGACTTGTAGTGTTTAACTCGTTATTATTTCTGATAGAAATTTCTAACAGTTTGAATATATTTTCTTTACAATGTGCGGCTTTTTTGCTAGTGTCTTTGTTAGTTAAATTTCATAATTTGTGCCATGTGTGTTTATATGAACTTATGAAATTGAATATAGCTTAGATGGAATGATCTATGTGTTTAAGTGGGCTTGTTCTTTTTTGTGTTTATACATAAAATCAATATACATGTAAATGTTTTTTGTCAAGCATCATGTCTGTGTCCTATATTTTTGAAAATTTTTGTCTCGTGTCCGTGTACGTGTCTCTATCTGTGTCTGTGTCCATGTCTGTGTCCATGCTTCCAACTTCCGTAGGTTATAATTATAGGTGGTTGACTAATTACATGTAACATGTTATGATGCAAGTGTCGAGGCTTGATAGAAATAATTTCTTGAGTGTGCTAATGCAAGATTTTCTTGAGTGGTGATGTAATAGGATGACCTACGAGTCATGCATCCCACATAAGGAGTGCATGTGTGCCAAAAAAAAAACTATAAATGTAAATTGTAAACTATGGATCCAATATGTTGTTATATATTTTTTCTTAAAAAGATGAAGTTGAATCGCATAATGAATATTTTACTTCATAACTTACATATTACAGACCATGATGTCAGTATTACTATATTTGATGAAAAGAAATCATCCTTTAAAGTATATATTTACTATTCTACATAGTATAGAGATTTTACAAAGAGATGTCTTTAAATCAGATAATGTATATTTTATTTCTTAGCGTAAACATCACAGGATATGATTTTAGTAGTTACTATATTTGATAAATAGTTATCTTGAAAAAATATTCTTACTATTATACATATATGTTCATTCAAAACTAAGAAAACTGAGAGTATTTAAGTACACAAATCATATGGAATACTCAGAATATATGCAAGTCCCTTTACAATTCTTCAAAGCAATATTTGTAATGTGGATCAAGTTATATCAAATTTATTTTTCTCACACTTTAGTTCATTTTCTCCGCATACCTCCCCTGTTTCTAAATACCATACCCCATGGGGACTTTGACAATTCAACATAAACTCAATCAGCTCTTTCTTCTCTCCTTTGACTATCATTTTTGGGTTTATTACTTTAAATTGTTTCTTTTAGGTGGTTGTTACTCCATTATTCTCATGTAAAAACACCATAATATGTGAGGAATTCTTTCCCCCATGATTACTAAGTCCCCTGCTCCCTTTAGTCTGTTTGTCTCTGTTGTCGAATTTCGCTTTCTCAACTATCCCAAACTCATTTCCCACATGTTTTTTCTTTGTTTTCGTCCATTGATGGAAATGCCATAATTACCATTAAAGCACTTTAAGTGGTTAAATTTCACTCTCCTTAACCCTTCTTTTCTTTTTTGACATCATCTTTGGGCTTTTATTACTTTCTAATTTTTTATTTGTATCCTTGTAGACAATGGTTACTCCATGACCGTCATTAGAGTATAACTTTATGTGAAGAGGTATTCTACCCTGACAAATACTCTCTCCCCAACTCTCTTTTGGGTTTTTTTGTCTCTTTCCCAATATCGCTTTGTTAACTATCCCAAACTCTCCACCAATGTTTTTTTTTCTTTTTGCTTTTCACTAATGGACATATCATTACTACCATATTCAAGGCATTTCAGTTGTTCAAATGACTCTTTCTCTCTTCTATTCTTTTTTCATATCATTTTGGGTTTTATTACCTTTATTTGTTTCCTTTTGGATAATTGTCACTTAAAATTTATGTAAAACTCAACAATATGCGAGTAGGAATTATTTCGCTAGACGACCACTCTCTCCCATCTCTAATCCAATTTCTTGTAATTCTCAATATTGATTCCCAACTGCCTTAATCTCCCCTCAAGTATTTTCAATTCTCTCTTTGTTGATGACAATATCACGCCTACCATATTCAAAGCACTTCAAATTGATATTTAAATAAACATTACAAATTTAACTGAATATTGAAAAAATTTACAATATTAATGTAAATTCTCATAGCAGATATGATATAATGCATTAAATTATGATATCTATATTTTAATATATATCTATAAATATGTATATACAGATATTATCACATTTATTCCTAAGATACGCATCATTACTAGTATTAATACTAACAAAAGTATATCACATGCATGGAATGTATAAATTAGTTCTATGACCGAATAAGAATTTAGCACACAAAAATGGTATGTTTATGTATGTCCCACAATGTGCAAAACCTGAAAACCAACATAACTTATTTAGCTCACTCACATTTTTAATAAAAAATTCAAATTTTAATAAATAATAGTATGAAATGTTATGAGTATGACCTATAACAGACTTGATTGGAAACGAAGGATTCATGTAGCCAACCCCAACATGGTTAAGATTGGGGACTTAGATGATGATGATAATGATGATTACGATTTTTTTAAGAAATAACTATTCTTTTACATGTGTCTTACTGTTTTGTTTATTACAGTCAAATTTAATCTTGATTCAACAATAGAATTCGGATTGTATTTATCTTTGAATTATAATATAAAATCTTAAAAAAGTAATATTTTCAGAAAAGTAATTTGCTCAATATTTGCAATTATTTCAGGAAGTAGTAAAAAATACTGTATGTTATATTTCATATAACATTATCAACTAGCTCAAGCCATTGCAAGACACTTTTTCTCCACAAGTGAACATGTGATAATGTGATGGGTTGATCTACAATCACATTGAGTTTATACATGAATATGTGATAAAACATGAAATATTTTGGATAGCAATAGACTTTATATCGTACTAATATAAATCAGCACCTACTTTCATTTTATATCTAAATATTGATTCATATTATAATATAATGTAAATTGAATCTGTATTGCATTGACGTGCACGCCACGTGTGTTTGCTAGTACATATAAAAAATAAAAGATAGGAATGTAAGAGTGAGAATAACGAATATGTAAGCAAGCTGTTTGCTGCTTGGCAGAGCAAATAGGGATGTGATGGTACAGCAGCACTGTCATCGTTTGATAGAGCGTTTAGGAAAAATAAAGACATCATGTGGTGGTGGAGCAGCAGTTACACTGCTTGGTAAAGGAAATTAGGGGAGAACAGAATAATGTAGTGCTCGGAGCAGCAGTAAGTTGAAACTCAAAACCATTAACATAGCAGCATGTTGCTGCTTGGTTGAGCTGAGCAAAACTACAAAAATGGAAGAAAAAAATGGAGAAGTAAAGGAGCATGCAGCAACAAAGTTCTGCTTGGTGAACCATGAGAAAGAGGAAAATCAAGATTGGCATTGAAGAATAAAAACACATAAAAAAAGAAAAGAACAAGGATGTCGAAAAAGATGAGTAACAATGAAAAATAAACGAACTGCCCATCAAATAGGCCCAGATGCTGCCTAGGCGACCGGCCGATCTGCCTAGGCCGCCTAAATAGGCTGGTTACCCAGGATGAACAACCCAGGTGGCCGTCAAAGTCGCCTAGGCGGCGGCGGTGCCCAGACAGCCGTGTCTAAAACTTATATTAAGCCCCACAAATAATCATGTGAAAGTCCAAAATGAGGGAGAGATATTTCCTGATCAATAGAAGTATCACACAGGTTTTGGACAAACCAATTTGTTTAACTGTAGCTCACCACGGTATTTCGTATGTAGTGCAGGTTATCAATTAACACACGAGTGCAGCTCTATAGCCGCACTAGATGTACAGTGGACAATCAGGTTTCGGAAGCATGCTTTAGCAAAACGACATATCCTATAAGCAGTTTGTATCTAGAGAGCTCACTATCATACTGATGAGGATTGGGCATTAGATGGCACTGAACGATGCTTAACCTTAGGATTATGCATCCTTCTAGAAAATCGCCCAATTGCCTGGAAGAGCACGAAACTAAGTGATCATGTTGAGATCATTTCTTCCTTCTCATCTTTATGTTTATTTTGATTCTCTTTTGTGGACCTCTGTGTATAGTAACTCCTAATATAATAGCCACGCTTCCCCAGCCCCTGTAAATAAGTGTGCGTCTCTTTCTTTTAGTAAGCAACAAGATCTGATTACCAACAAAGCAACAAGGACAAGATCGGCTAAAGCAATATTAAGAACCCGCTTGGAAAAAAACACTTCACCAAGCACTTCAGCCAAGATTCCTCAAGAACATGACATAAATTGCCTTAAAGGACTCTTGAACGGCCGAAACAGACAGTATTACACCATTGCATTAGGTTGACCAAAAATTTCAAAAAAAAATATCAAAATTTTCCAAACTGTTAGTTTTTTGTTAATACATGCACTACAATTCAGCTTACTATGTTTATAAGCTTGATCTATAAGTTGAAGAAATATATATGTGTTACAAATGACAAAAGCAGCACATACCCCCACACATGATGTGTATTCTACATGCAACTATCCCTGCATCCGCACCACATGTCACTTCTTGATGACCTGTTGATAAACGAACAGAACAATACGATCTCTACCACAGTTGTATTATCAAGCATCAAGGGATGTTCTTTTGTAAGCTTTGGAGAAAAAAAGGTGGCTCTCTCCATTACACTAATCTAATTAAAGGTGTCTATGATAGCTCTATTGCGAGTATCAAGACTCCAAGAGCAGAAAAGCCAAATTTTAAATTACAATTGGGGTACAGACATTGGCTGTGAACACATAATTACTCGATCTTGTTATAGATGAGTTGACAAAGCATGTTCAGGGTTATATTGTTAAATGCAATGTTATTTGATGATGATATTAAATAAGTAACTAACATCACAAATTGAATTACTCAATAAAACCTGATAAATGCACATGCAAACACTAATAGTCTACGTACAAGATACAAATTATTAATGTATTAGAAAGCGGGAAGCGGACGAACAAGACCTTGTCGCCACATAAGGGCCATGTGGGCATTTAGCGAATAGTTTTTATGGAAAGATATTGCTTAATTTTTTATCTATTTTATTAATTTGTTACATAATAACTTTAAAATACAAAGAAATTTCAATAATGATATATCATTAAGATGTTGTACATTTGTAAACCCATAAGATGTAGCGAATATAAATGTTAGAACCAATTTAAAATATAATACTAGATATATAAGGTGGTTATCATAAATTCCAAACTTATATTTATGGTACACTAGTTATATCTGGTGGAAGACTGGTTTCTATTACTACTACACTATATAATATAGTTTGAGCAGTAAAATATGTTAGGATCAAATAAGCATAGCAGTGAATCACTTATATATAACAATTATTCAATAATTGTATGCTGGCATAATAGTTACATACTATACATGAATATTACTGCTACATACTTAGACTGTGGTCATATGCAGTAATAATACTGATATCATGCGAGATTCAATCACTATTACATATGTAGACACAACTATATGCAATACCATAACATATGATAGGATAATATTTAGACGATACATATTATTTACTTACATATAGACAAAGTATAAGCTTAATTATATATTATTACATAGTACAATTGTGTATTACATGTAAACAAAGCATAGCATTAATTTTATATTATTACATAGTACAATAGTACTAAATATATATAAACATACTATATTGTATTAGCATTACATTATCAAACTACTAGTATATAGGCCTAGCAAGTGGGCCTTGATCGTCAATTACATTAGGCGGGCCTCAAACGGGCGCATTTAAGCTAGACGATTGGGCATGGTAAGCAGTAAAAAAGTGACCACCAATTGGAAATTCTTCATAATTGGTTCCTAAGCGGTTGTTGGCCGCTTAATTGGCCGCTCAGGTCACGTTTCAAGCACTGCAAATCATTAATGCAAACTGCAATCACAAATTAAGCCCCAGAACTATAATCCTAGTTATGTTGACACTTGAAACAACTACCTTGTGATGAGAATATAACACATGGTAAACCATTTGCAATGATCATATATACATATAAAGATGCAATATAATTATGATAATAATACAAAAGCAATGAGGAAAAATAACTGAGAGTATTCCACAATTAATATTGACAAACAAAATTGAACTTACATGGGAAGACATGCTATAGGTGTGTACCAAACCCTATCTTGAGAATCAGAGAAGTGCACAGTCGAGAGGGTTGCATGGCATCTTGGACGTCCATTAGCATCTTTCACGATATGGAAAAAGTCAAAGGCAAAAAAAATAGTAGCGTCCCCTATTCGTCTGCCACTTCTGATAACAACCAACTTATTTCCAGCAGCATCTTCTACGGGCATTAAATGACCATAGCTAATGCTACGCCGCCGAAATTGGGAAAGTCTAGCATGATGTACAAGCTCTGTAGTTGTGTCTTTAATTGGTAGAGCAGAAGGAAAAAATTTATAAGAAAGAACATATTGCTTTCTTTGATCAAGACCAAAGACGCCGTCATCAACACATGCACCCAATCCTACAAAGGGTGGTCCTCCTCCGAAGGAATGCTGTTGTTTTCCTATTGGACGCAGTTCCATGTCCTTAGAATTGAAAGAATATATACCTGCGTCAAGGACAATGATGATTTCATGACCTTTTACATAGTATGCTACCAAATCATATCTCAAATCGTATGCTTCACTATGAGACTCTGTAATGCCAATTAAAGCTGAATCCTGTCTTTTTGAGTGTAGATCATATGACTGGATGCTGGAGGGGCCGTCATATGTTTCTCCGAAGTTACAAGGTAGGACATAAAGTCTATCGCCAACAGTTATCACAACAGGTCTTGATTTTTTAACATCCAGCTTTTGGGTCTGAATCTTGTCTTCAATTTGGCCTGCAGTGTCTGTAGCACCAATGAGAGTTGTGTCAAGTATGTATAGCATATCCGAATACTGTCTATCAGCATATTTTTTGGCGTCTCCTTCAGGAAGGGTATAGCCTCCAAGGAAATAGAACGTTGATCCTAGAGCTGCACAACCCATACATACAGGATACTTATCGCGACAAAAACGGAAGAAGGGATCCCTGATCCTAAGTGGAAGTTGTACATTTTGGCGCTTTGTTTCAGAATTTTGATAAGGAGCACTGGTATGATAAGTAGTGAGTCTGTACAAGTATGATTCATGGAACGGCATACAGGGGTCCTCCAGATAATCAAACACGACGTAATAGGCAGAGGCGTTCTCCATTACACTTAGCTGCATAACATTTGTGGGAGAGGAAAAGGAAAAATGAACATGTGAAGAGATGGAACAAACTTGGAAATAATTACGATTTATTGTGCTCTTACCGAAAATATATCCACTGTCCGGACGGAAATTGAGCAATAACACCTCTGAATGAGGCTGTTGGAAAAGCACCGAGGAATGTTGAATTGAAGACAGAAAGATGGCAGCTGGAATCCGGCGGAATCGGCTCTGTCTACGCGGCACTTGCGTAGGGAAGATTTGCCCTTGCCTTACAAATCTAGGGTTTCTGGCGGAACCCTTGCCGGCTGTCCAGTTTTATGGCACGGCTAGAGTATCGCATCTCTAAAGATAAAGATGATTGCTAATCGCGGACGCCTCCATGCCTTCATTGCCGGTAAAGCACGTCATATTGCACGTGTTACACAAATGTATTGGAGATTGGATTGTAATCACTAGATTTGTTTGGGTCCTGTAATTCAATGCGGCATTGTATTTCAGCGGGGTATTCTAATTACCGCATTGTCGATCACGCCGTTTGGTGGTGGTTCGTGGTTTTATCAAAATCGGCCGTTTAAATGCCGCGGTCTCCTCCCCGTTCATTTGACAATCCTTGCAAAGGACGCCAAAATTGGCAATGCTAGAGACAAGCTTCAACCTCCCGACTCTCCCGACCCGTCCCCGTTCCCTGTCTTCTCCACCGGCCCCATCCCTTCCGACGCGTTCAACAGGGAGGTCACAGACCTCCTCTCGCTCCTCCTCGACCACAACCGTCTCTCGGACCACATCTCCACACTGCGTCTCCCAAAGCTCCAGAACTTTATCGTCTCCCCAGGAACGTCTTCAGCGGCGTGGTCCCCGCCGCGTTGGCATTGTTCCCGTCATCGGCGTTCCAAGGGAACCTTGGGCTATGCGGCCCGCCGGTCACGACTGCATGTGGTGCTGCTGCCGTTGGCGGTGTGGTGGCTAGCGACCCTACCAGGCCCGGTGTTCCAGGTGACGTATCTGGACCTAGAGGAGTGCCGCCGGCTGCTTCCTCCACACTTCCCGCACAAGTTGTTCTGTCAGCGACACCGGGTCCCATACCCGACGACGCCCGCCGGAGATGCTGGGTTAAGGTGGCTACAGGAGGACGTACAAGGCGCTGCTCGACGACGGCAGTGAAGTGGCTCAGAGAGGCCGCAACAGCCATGGGTCCAGGAGCGCCCGTCGGGAAGTGGGAGTTCGAGCAGCAGCACATGGAGGTGCTTGGTGGTGAGCCTAAGACGTACTACCATGCCTGTCTGTCTTCTCCGTCCCCTCTCCTGCCTTCCCATTTCACGAGCGTGAGGTGAGTGAGTGAGTGGGATGATGTGTGCTATGGGTTGTTCAGGTTGGTAGTCGCACAACACCTGCTTGCGAACATGCCGATAAGATGTTTACGAAAAATGCCGATAAGAAAGTATATGCTTACGAGATTGCAGCATTACTAATTACTGTGTTGTCCAATAGGTAGTCATCCAAACAGTGTGATTGAAAATTGCTGTATTTATTAATTAGGTAGTTTGAATCACATTATTTATTAACTACTATAGTAATTGAAAATGTGCTACCCAAACGGCCCCTAGATTCCAATTGTGCACGTTTGCAAGATCGGAAAAATGAGGGTCATTGTCGGACATAATAGGAATTCTGGATTTTAGTCTGCATCGAAATTCTCCTGGACGCCAAAATCCAACGAGGACAAGACAATAGATACGGAAAAAAAATCTCAAACATAAAATCTCACTTTGCGGGATTTTGAGAATGCATCATTTCAATAATGCGTGATAGACAAAATACATGATTTTTGAAAATCTCGCTAACCTAACGTGCCCAGAATCTCTCGTGGGATTTACTAGCCCTACCCCTTGTTTGACATGGGATGTAAATCCAAATTGGCACTTGTTTGTTTGTACCACTTGGCATTACATTTGTCAAATAAGAGAAATACTTTATCCATCTATTTAAGTCAAGTATTAGATGATGAAATTCGCCAATGTTGAAAATTACTCAAATCCATACCCATTCAGCCACTCATTTGTTTAACGGATGACCTGCTTAACTAAATCAATTACATAAAAGGTACATCGCATGCTTCACCTTATCCTCTTTAAGGATACTCAGGATCTTGAACGCCTTCTCAAACTCATTCAGCCACAGATCCGCATCTGCCGATTCAACTATCCCACATACTCAACCGCTCCAACACATCAAAGTTGCTCGAAAGTCTTCCCAGTACCCGAAGATTCAGGATGGGGAACAGGTGCCCTAGGCTGAGGTGTAGGCAACCTGTCCACCATATGACTCCTTGTTTCCATAAACTGCCCACAAATAGATTGAAAGGCAAGGTTTTCTATCATGGTTGGTGTGATGCCCCACGCCACAACGAAGCGAGATTACTCAAAATAAAACCGCGGAAAAGAGATTAACAGACTTATAGTAGAAAACACTAGAAATTTAAAACCCTTTTTTTATAAAACAATCATGTATAAAGAACCTTTACAGATATGTCATTTCATGCCTCAAAGCATTCACAAGGCATGATGTCAATCTATAGCGAAAGCATTGTTCTAGAACATATATACAGGATTCCACTATATTTGATATACAAAAAGGCACATAAAGATAACACATTCGCAAAACATCTACAAAATGCTCACAAACACCCGAGTGTACATGGATGACTCTAGGACTCTATCAACAAAGAACATCCAACGGCAACTCCAACCTTATCAGCTACTACTCCTTTGGCTATTGTTCAACCTCCTCAGCACGCTCATCCACCTAAAAAGGGGTTTAACCCAACTGGGTGAGACACACAGTCGTAGTGAGAGATATAACTCTCCGCCAACTCTATTATTATCACAGATAAGATAAATTGAGCAGCAGTATAAGTACAACTAAGATGAAGCAGGTAAAGATTATTAATAGGAAGGGCAATTATTGTTGCATTGTGAAACATATTAATAATTTAAATGGAATATGAAGAACATGTATATTTTCTATCAACGACATTGCATAAAGATCAAGCAAGGCCTCAACCAATGTTTCCGTATTTGACCCTATACAATTATACTACACGGAAGATGTATATTTTCTATCAACAACATTGCATAAAGATCAAGCAAGGCCTCAACCAATGTTTCCGTATTTGATCCTATACAATTATACTACACGGAAGATTATGTATCCATTATGCCCCGAGGATTTGATTCGTACCACTCAAATCCAATCGGCCACTTGATAAGTCGAAGTTGGTGCCACACAAGGTCTAATGGAAGAGTCGGAATCCACAACCTCACCATACCTCTTGGTTAGCACATGATCACACCATAAGGTATCACATCACACCATGTAACCCTAGCAGCAATCAAGATGCATCACTACACATTATAAGATGTCGATTAGGGTTAGGGTATCAGCCACCACACTAAGTTAGGGTATCGGCCACCACACTAAGGTAGGGTATCGTCCACCACACTAAGGTAGGGTATCAGCCACCATACTAAGGTAGGGTTTCGGTTTACCAACTCAAGGATGAGTATCGGTTTACCATCACTTTGCATCGGGCTCAACACCTCAATGAGAGGGTGTCGGTGAAGGCAAAATAAATGATATCAGTCTAGAGGTGCATAAGAAAGTGTATCGGTTATACCATCTCATTAGGTATCAGCCTCACCATCCATTAGGGTATCGACATCACCTTCCATTAGGGTATCAGCCTCACCTTCAACTAGGGTATCGACCTCCCCTTCAACTAGGGTATCAGCCTACCCACTCAACTAGGGTATCGTCCTATGTGCCCCTTTTGTGTATCGGCCACATAGATCTCCATAGGATATCGGCCAACTTCAACATTAGCATATTCGGCCATCAGGGTTCGGTTGTATCAGTTGAACCTCAAGGTAGGTGTTTCTCACCTCTAGTCAAGATGTGTCAGGCTAGGGGGGTATCGGATTGCAAGGGGTGTCAGATTGCATGTATATCAGATTAGGGTTACCCATGTTGACTTCCATACTCCACTAAAAGCATCAAGGTTCAACACTCTTCCTCACTAGACATCACTAGGTCATAAGAAGCCAACATCATAAGAAACAAGGCAAAAGAGAAGAGAAACTTATGGCAACAACTTAACCAAGTTCTATTCTCAAAAATAGAACGTAAGGTTACCAAGAAAAACTACTAACTAGCAAAGAAATAATGAGCTAAAGATAACTAGCAAGGTAACAAGAAAAAGGGTGATAATAATAAAGTAGGTTTAGAGTTATATAACCCGCCTCAAGAACAACCACCAAGGATTAAGCTAGAAGGTCATGATCCAAGCTCACAAACTCAAGGAAGAAGATCCTCCAAGCACAACACCTCCAAGAAGGAAGATAGAACCATGGTTAAGAAAGAAAAAGAGAAGAAATAAGATACCAAGGTCCATGGATGAGAAGAAGAAAGAAGGAGAGAAACAAAATTTAGAAAACAATGGCTTACCAAGGAAGAAGATGAAAGAGAGCACCACAAGCTCTTGGCTCACCCACCAAGCTCCAAGGGAGAGTGCTCTCTAAGATCGAGGTCAGCCACCAAGGGGAAAAATCAAATATCACCTAAAAGGGTTCTCTTGCATGGGAAGGGATGAGTATATATACATGGCTGATGAGAGAGAGAGCAAGGGAAAGGTGTCACCACGTTAGAACCTTAGAAGACACATGTACAAGAAGAAAGGACACATGTAACATGTAACATCCCTGACCTGGGTTATAACCTAACCCTATAAGTTTTGCCTAAATATGTAATTATATACTTGTGAATACTCTCTGGCATGTAATTAAGTTCCTCAGGAACATATACTTTCAATTTTGCTCCTTTATAAACAAAGTTGTAGTATTGTTTTGTAATGCAGGGACCTATGTGCAAATTACCCAGTTAAGGGGTTTAACTTGCAATGTTCACAGGTTAAGATGTTCTTTTGATGATGAGACATCATATGAGTGAATATGATGAAGTATGATGGATTTCCCAAGCTTGGGCATCAAAATGCAGCTTGAGGAATGGTCCTTGTGCTTAGAAACCCTAATTTGGAGTAAAGTGCAATTTACCCAAATTATGGGGTGCAATTTATAAAATACACCATCTAGAACATCTTTTATGACTCTTGACATCATTTAGAGTAGAAATGATGAAAGGGGCACATGAATGAGTAATCAAATAAGAAAAATGATCTTTGTGCATAAAATCCACCAAGTATGAGGATAAAGACCTTTCATATATGTACCTTAGTTGTAGATTGGATTTCCTTAACCTTAGATCTTGAGTTTTGGTGAGCTTTGCATAATTTTAGATGGGCTTGGACGTTCCCTTGAATAAGGAGGGACTTGGATGAGAATTTCAAGTTCTAGAGGTCCTTATGGTGTAAAATAGCCTAAAGTATATAAGCCCTCACCCTTGCAAACCAAGTGAACGTATCACTTGTTCTCTTCATTTCTCATCTTTCTCAAACGGCTAAGGCAAAGCTCTGGAGCTCAGGAAAACGACCAACTAGTGCTAAGGTGAGGGGGAAACCATCTTCAAGCTCGAATTCATGGTGGAATTCTTCTTAAAAGGTTAGTTCTATGGTTAACTAACTTAGGTTCTTTGTTCTAGCCGACCATCCCCATCTTTTCTTTGGAGAATCACCTCTGGCCGAGTTGTGGATCTCAAGACACCATTAGAGGCTTGAAGCTTGGAAGCTAGGAGCTCTAGGAACAACGTTTGAGGCGGGTTTTATAATTCTAAACTCTTTGCTTTATATGCATATCTTTGTTCTTGCAATTTAAGCTTAAGTTCTTCTTATACCTCCCTTCTTCCTTGCACTTTTGCAAGCAAAACGGTGGAGTAACCGACCTGAACAGAGGTTGAAGATGATGGGCGTGAATTCCTAGGTAGCTTTATCAACCGACCTTGGACCCTTTTGGTCCAAACGGTTGCAAACTGTTTAAGGTCAAGCGGTCTCAAACCGTTTGATCTCAAACGATCTTGCAAGACCGTTTGGATCAAAACGGTCTCAAGACCATTTGATAGGGTTGACCAAGGGACGACCGTTTGAGGGTCTGTTGGTAACATATTGAATTTCATTCCTACAAAGAATCATAATCTAATTCTTAACCAATTGAGAGTTGAAGGCACTTCAACATCCTAACCCTAATCGGGTTGAAATTACTGTTTATAAGTATATATCTTGTTGAGTTTTGGGTTGAAGGACCCAAACGGTCTCAAGATCATTTGGGGATTCATCCAAATGGTCTCAAGACCGTTTGGTGACAACCCAAGACCGTTTGGAGGTCTAGGGTTGAGCTAATTTGATGGATTGAGGGTCCAATTACAATAAGTTGATGAATTAATAAAATTGTTGATTTTAGACCTAATTAGGGTTCCACCCTTATCCAACCAACTTGGTTTTTGGTCAAATTTTGGGCAAACGGTCTCAAGACCGTTTGGAGGTCATCCAAACGACCTCAAGACCGTTTGGGCCAAGTTTGTGCCCAATTGGAGGTCAATTGATAGGTTCAACCTTGATTTGATTCACATTGTTGAACATTGATGATTATCCGATTGAAACCCTAATTGAGATGGACTTAACCCTAATTGGCTTCCAATTGAGGGTCAATTTTGTGTCCAATTGATTGATACTCATTCTAATTGACTCAATTTGTAAGAGGTTAACATGGTTTTGGGCCAATTAAAAGCTTCAACAGAGATATCCATAATCGATTAGGACTTTTGAACCATGTTGGAGGTCCAAACATTTTGAGCCCATTTGGACCAAACGGTCTCAAGACCGTTTGAGGCCAAACAGTCTCAAGACCATTTGGGCTCAAATGATCTCAAGGTCGTTTGGACCAATCGATCTCAAGTCATTTTGATCAAACAGTTTCAATTCGCATAAGCACCAAACGGTTTGGAAGTCAACCTTCCCAAATGGTCAACGCACCCAAACGGTCTTAAGACCGTTTGAGGGCAAACGACCTTGAGGTCATGCGATCTTGGAGTCAAACATAGCAAACGGTCAACACATCCAAACGGTTTCAAACCATTTGGAGGTTGAAGGTGTGCAACCGATTGGAGACTTTAGGATTGTAATTGATTAGTACTTTCATGGTTGTAATTGGTTCAATGGTGATCTAATCTAAACCCTAATGGTAACTTAGGACATTAAGGGGCTAAGTGATTAATGAATTGACACATGATGGTGATCAATGGGGTAGTTTACCAAAATAACCTTGAGGGGTTCAATTGAAGTATACCTTGTTTTAATCAAACATTAATCACCTGATAGTGATGATTTGACTTATGATAGTCAATGAGGACTTGACCTAACCTAATCTAGAGTGGTGTAATCACCATCTACTAGTAAGAAGAGAGAGAAAGTATCATAGGAGAGAGAAAGTACCATTTATGGTGGAAACTCAAGTAAAGTACCTTCAATACATATGAATGTGCATGATTAGGGTATGATCCACATATGTGAGATCATAGAAACCCTAATTATGATAATTGATGAATCTTAATATAATATGAGGACTTTAATGATGATGTTTCTCATACACAATGATGTCATGAGTTTAATTCACCATGATGTGAATAGTAAACCCTAATTCTAGGGTGATGACATGTAATGTGAATAGTAAACCCTAATTGATGAAAATTTAGGGAACCTAACTCTTGTAAGAGTAGGAAGGTATAACTTCATTGAAATGAATTGTTTACTGTTATCAGTTGAATTAACCATGCAGGTTCCTATATGAGGATGATCAAATCCAGGTAAGGATTATGATACTATATTCATTGAAGGCATGCTTTAGCTTTATGAATAGTGAAATATCCGGATGCCTTGTTAGTGGCATCTTATGAGATTGATGGGCTGTGAGAGCCATGAACATCATCAAGGTCATGCTTAACAGATGACTGGTGATGAGATGTTTGAGAATTGATAATTGATGTGAGTTAGACTTGTTACATTTAGTATTCTATTGTCATAGCTGCCATGCTAACGATTAATGTTTGAGAACATGTATGATGTTAAAAGAATACTGAAATGTACCTAACTAATCAAGTATAATCATATCATGCAAAGCCCTGATCATAGATCCATCATTGTCAGAAAGCAAATTGATGGTGAAACAGGTTTTCCCAAGGGAACTCCTGGATCACAAACTTTTGAGTATGTGGGGGAATATGGATGTGTAAATCCTTACATCCTAGTGTAGGAATTGATGTAGATGTATCTTAATCCATCAACCCTTCACTATATGTTGTAACACTCGAGGAAACACAAATACCGCATCGATCAGAGATAAACAAGAAATCTCTCGATGACGAAGAGAGTACAGAATGCCACTGTAACTCTAAAAATAGCGAAGTACCAGATTACCCTGGTAAGCTATAGTAGCAGAGATACAGGATATCCTGTAAGTTATCCTCACTCTGACTGAGAAAGATGAGGTCATAAGAATCCGGCTCTTTTGATGACCTAGGTATGATACCGATGCGACTTAACAAGTGATCAGTTGGAGTATGAGCGGTATACCTCATCTCCGCAGGGCATAATGATGTTTGTAAAACATAATCAGCCGTGTAGTATAATTGCTTAGTTTAAATTACGAGATACTTGAATGGTGTTACACTGCATAGTAGATATGCTCTTCACATTATCTATATGTTGATATTCTGCCTAGTACCTCTCTGCTGTTGATTACTTTAAATTGTTTATATTTTTCTTGATTTTCTATATAAAGCTTCTAGTTGAGAGTTATAACTCTCACTGGGACAATTTGTACATTGTCTCACCCTGTAGACTTCAACTTTTTAGGTGGTCGTCGAAGACGGAGGAACCAGCCTACAGGTGACCAATCCCAGCAGCGACAGTACCAGGAGCAGCAGTGAATCTCATGTAGAGATACTGACTGCTGAGTCATGTTGTTATATAGTCCTATGCCGTCTCTGTACTCTCAGGTCTTGGAGTTGTTGGTCTGAGATTTTGATTTTATCTCTTGAGATTTTGTATCATGATGTGTATAATTACTCAAGAAGTAATTATCAGAGATGTAAACAGTTTAATCCTTTTTCTATGGAAGAAGTTTTATGGTTTCAAGCTCTTATCTCAAAAAGTTTTAATTTCCCGTGATTTTTGTCTTCCGCTGTTAATCGATTGCTTCCGCTAAGTTTAAATCATGTTTATATCGTGGTTTGGAGATCGGAGCCCATAATCTAAAGTGGTATCAGAGCTCTAGGTTCGCCGAGTCTACAGAGACATATGACTTAGGATGTCGAGTCTATCTTTAGTGTTCCTTCCTTATCTAATAGAATCTTCTGCTCCTCAGGAGAAGAAGATATATATAAGGATGTCTGAGCCACATGAGGAATACGTGGCAGAGAGTAGCGTAGCTGCACCACGAGGTGGTGCGAGAGTACCAGAGATAGAGCAACCCATACTTGAGCAACCCAGGGAGCAACCTCAGTTCGACCCAGCCGACATGGGTAACCCAGCTGTGCAAACGATGTTCAGGCAGTTTATGACTGCCATGACACATATTACCGACAGGATGCCTATGCCTGCACCCAGGGCACCAGTCCAGCCTGAAGGTCAAGGTATCGGGAAGACGTTCGAGCGACTACGTCGTGTCGGAGCTACCGAGTACTTTGGGACTGCCGACCCTGAAGATGCTGATATGTGGTTGACAGAGTTGGAGAAGGCTTATAGGATTCTCAATATCCCTGAAGCTGAGAAGGTCAGACACACGGTCTATCTTCTCAAAGGAAGCGTTGGTCACTGGTGGACAATGGAAGAGCAGAAGAGACCTGGGATGGAGATCTCATGGGAAGACTTTCGGCGGGAATTTGTCCTTATATATTTTCCAAAGACCTTCCTAGACGAGAAGATCTCTCAGTTTGAGAGATTGAGGCAGGGCATGATGAACATTAGTGAGTATGAGGCTAAGTTCATGGAGCTATTGCGGTTCTGTCCGCACATGGCTACCACAGAAGAAGAAAGGATTAGAAGGTTCGAGAGGGGTTTGAATGCTGACATGTCTACCCCTGTGTCTGCCTTAGAAAACCGAGAGAGATTCTCTACCTTCGTTGAGTCAGTCCGAAGGATAGAGAGATATGTGGTTGAGAAGAGGCAAACTCAGAAAAGATATCCACAGTTCCAGGGTTCTTCATCTAGGGACTTTAAGAAGCCTAGATCCTCTACACCTAACCCTCCACCACCTAGATCTAGTTCTCAGACTCAGTGGTCTCCAAGTAGAGGTAGAGGACGAGGTCAATCACCTCAAGAGACCCACAGCTCTGCATCAATGTCAGTTACTGGACCACCAAGACCACAACAACTGGAGAGAAGTTGCTACAACTGTGGTAAGGTGGGACATTTGATGAAGGACTGCCGATCTAAGCCTGTCAGTGTGACACAACCTCCGAGACAAGGTCAACAGGGATCACAAAGAAGGCAATCTCAAGGAGCAGCTCGAGGACGTGGGCAAGCGTCCCAAGCTGGATCATCAGCACCAACTCAACACCAGGCGACAACGAGGTTCTATGCTATGAACCCACCAGAGGCAGTGGTCGATCCACGGGTAGTGGTAGGTTAGATGGAACTTTTATATTCTGATATGTCTAAATCCTGTGTAGTATCTGTTCTGATTGACTCGGGTGCTACGCACTCTTTCATCGCTCGAAGAGTGATTCACAACTGCAATATGACAGTTAGTCATAGGGCAGATAGTTTGTTGTAGGAGACTCCGTTGAGTGGGTCTGCTGTTTTGCAGGAGGTATGCTCTCCCTGCATCCTCTTCTTTTCTGATCATCACATTCAAGTGGATCTTATACCACTTGATATGCAAGGATTTGATATAATCATCGGGATGGATACCTTGGAAAGGTATCGAGTTGTCTTGGATTGTGAGTCCAAGTTGGTTGTGTTTGCTAATGAAAGCAACACATGGATCTTTCAAGGAGAAAGAAAGATTCTACCCACCTGTCTTGTATCAGCTATGGTTGCTGATAAGCTGATGAGGCAAGGATGTTATGCATTCTTGGCCCATGTGGTAGATGTTACCCAGGAAAGTCCCAACCCTGCTAAAGTTCCTATAGTCAGGGAATTCGAAGACGTGTTTCCTGATGAACTTCCTGGTATACCAGCACCTCGGGAAATTGATTTTGAAATCAATTTGGTCCCAGATACAAAACCCATAGCCCAGACACCGTATAGGATGGCGCCTGCCGAAATGGCAGAACTCAAGAAACAACTTCAGGAGTTACTTGAGAAAGGTTTTATCCAACCGAGTACTTCACCTTGGGGTGCTCCGGTTTTGTTGTTTAAAAAGAAAGATGGGTCAATGCAGTTGTGCATTGACTATAGACAACTCAATAAAGTAACAATAAAGAACAAGTACCCTTTGCCGAGGATTGATGATCTTTTTGACCAGTTGCGTGGTGCAACAGTCTTTTCAAAGATAGACTTGAGATCTGGATATCATCAACTCCGTATTAAGGACAGTGACATATCCAAGTCTACCTTTAGGATAAGATATGGTCACTATGAGTTCACAGTTATGCCGTTTGGACTAACCAATGCACCAGCTGCATTCATGGAACTCATGAATAGAGTCTTTCGACCCTTCCTTGATCAGTGTGTTGTCGTCTTCATAGATGACATTCTGATTTATAGTAAGGATGCTCAGCAGCATGAGCAACATCTTCGCCAAGCTTTAACCTTGCTAAGAGAACATAAGCTATACACTACGTTTAGAAAGTGTGAGGTCTGGTTACCAGAAGTATCTTTTCTTGGTCATGTGGTATCTGCCTCGGGAATTCGAGTTGACCCTAAAAAGGTAGAATCTGTTCTACAGTGGGAACAAACGAAAACACCGACGGAGATTCGAAGTTTCTTGGGATTAGCTGGTTATTACCGAAGGTTTATTAAGAACTTCAGTTCTATAGCCTTACCTTTGACCAAGTTAACCCGAAAAGATGTTCCTTTTACCTGGAGTGATAAGTGTCAACAATCTTTTCAGCTGTTGAAGGAGAGGTTGACAAGTGCACCCGTGCTTGTGCTACCTGAGCAAGGAAAAGGATATGTGGTTTACTGTGATGCCTCCAAGAATGGACTCGGATGCGTGTTGATGCAGGATAAACAAGTGATTTCTTTTGCTCCCGACAGCTTAAGAAACATGAGGAGAATTATCCGACACACGATCTGGAGTTGGCTGTTGTGGTTCATGCCTTGAAGATCTGGAGACATTATCTCTATGGAGAAACCTTCCAGATTTTCACAGACCACAAGAACCTTAAGTATATCTTCTCTCAACATGAGCTTAACATGAGGCAACGTCGCTGGATGGAGTTAATCAAGGACTACAACTGTACAATTGATTACCATACAGGGAAGGCCAATGTAGTTGCAGATGCCTTGAGTAGGAAGTCAGCAACATCAACCATGGATAGAGCACAACTAAGTTCCTTAGTATGCTCTAGGAGAGATATGCTTATCTCTTTAAGGCAGGACAATGTGCAGTTGAAGGTGTCATTGTTATTTGGTTTGTTAGTTGAGATGCATATTAAACCTACCCTAAGAGAGCAGATAAAGGAGGCTCAGCAAGTAGATGCTACAGTTCAACAGATCAGATCTGAATATGGTGATGAGAAGCGAGATGGTTTTCATGAGTCAGATGATCAAGTGGCATGCTATCATGGGAGGATGATAGTGCCAGATGTGGATAACCTGAGAAAGTTAGTTCTGGAGGAAGCTCATTCTTCGATGTATGCTATGCATCCAGGGAGCACCAAGATGTATCGAAACTTGAAAGATATGTATTGGTGGCTCAGGATGAAGAAGGATGTAGCTGAGTTTGTTCTGAGGTGTCCAGTATGTCAGCAGGTTAAGGCTGAGCACCAGAAGCCTGCAGGAACAATGCAACCTTTACCCATACCACAGTGGAAGTGGGACCATGTGACCATGGACTTTTTTGTTGGCCTACCCAGGACAAACAAAGGACATGATTCCATTTGGGTAATTGTTGATAGGTTGACAAAGACAGTGCATTTCTTACATGTCAAAACAACCTATTCTGCTGAAAGGTTATCACAATTGTATGTTCAAGAGATAGTGCGTTTGCACGGAGTTCCTATCACTATAGTTTCTGACATAGGTCATCAGTTTACAAGTCATTTTTGGGAACAGTTACACAGAGCTTTAGGCACCAAGTTAAGGTTTAGTACAGCCTTTCATCCACAGACTGATGGACAGTCGGAAAGGACTATACAGACCTTGGAAGACCTATTGAGACCATGTGTTCTCCAGTTTACCGGGAGTTGGGATCTACACCTAAGCTTGATAGAGTTTGCCTATAACAATAGATATCAACATAGTATTGATATGGCACCATATGAAGCCTTGTATGGTAGACGTTGTAGATCACCCTTCTGTTGGTATGAGACTGGTGAACATCAGTTGTTAGGTCCTGATCTTGTGCAGCAGACTACAGAGAAGATCAAAGTTATACAGCAACAACTTAAGACTGCACAGGATAGGCAGAAGTCTTATGCCGACAGACGTCGTAGACCCTTAGAGTTCCAGGTTGGAGACAGAGTGTATCTTAAGGTCTCACCTTGGAAAGGAGTCCTTCGTTTTGGAAGGAAAGGGAAGTTAGCTCCTAGATTTATGGGGCCTTATCCAATTATTGAAAGAGTTCGAAAGGTGGCCTATAGACTAGAGTTACCTCAGGAGTTGCAGAAGTTACACCCTGTGTTTCACATTTCTATGCTGAGGAAATGTCACCCAGACACCGAGTCAGTTCTACAACCTATGGAAGTAGAATTGAATGAAGATATAACTTATGAGGAAGGACCAGTGTCAATCCTTGATAACAGAATTAAAAAGCTAAAGAAGAAAGATATAATCCTTATAAAAGTCCTCTGGAATCATCGTGGAGTCGAAGAATCCACATGGGAACTAGAGGATGAGATGAGAAGGAAATACCCTGCTCTTTTCTCCTAATATGTTTTATCGATTTTGGGGACGAAATCCTTGTAGGGGGTGGATGATTTGTAACATCCCTGACCTGGGTTATAACCTAACCCTAGAAGTTTTGCCTAAATATGTAATTATATACTTGTGAATACTCTCTGGCATGTAATTAAGTTCCTCAGGAACATATACTTTCAATTTTGCTCCTTTATAAACAAAGTTGTAGTATTGTTTTGTAATGTAGGGACCTATGTGCAAATTACCCAGTTAAGGGGTTTAACTTGCAATGTTCACATGTTAAGATGTTCTTTTGATGATGAGACATCATATGAGCGAATATGATGAAGTATGATGGATTTCCCAAGCTTGGGCATCAAAATGCAGCTTGAGGAATGGTCCTTGTGCTTAGAAACCCTAATTTGGAGTAAAGTGCAATTTACCCAAATTATGGGGTGTGATTTATAAAATACACCATCTAGAACATCTTTTATGTCTCTTGACATCATTTAGAGTAGAAATGATGAAAGGGGCACATGAATGAGTAATCAGATAAGAAAAATGATCTTTGTGCATAAAATCCATCAAGTATGAGGATAAAGACCTTTCATATATGTACCTTAGTTGTAGATTGGCTTTCCTTAACCTTATATCTTGAGTTTTGGTGAGCTTTGCATAAGTTTAGATGGGCTTGGACGTGCCCTTGAATAAGGAGGGACTTGGATGAGAATTTCAAGTTCTAGAGGTCCTTATGGTGTAAAATAGCCTAAAGTATATAAGCCCTCACCCTTGAAAACCAAGTGAACGTATCACTTGTTCTCTTCATTTCTCATCTTTCTCAAATGGCTAAGGCAAATCTCTGGAGCTCAGGAGAACGACCAACTAGTGCTAAGGTGAGGGGGAAACCATCTTCAAGCTCGAATTCATGGTGGAATTCTTCTTAAAAGGTTGGTCCTATGGTTAACTAACATAGGTTCTTTGTTCTAGCCGACCATCCCCATCTTTTCTTTGGAGAATCACCTATGGCCGAGTTGTGGAGCTCAAGACACCATTAGAGGCTTGAAGCTTGGAAGCTTGGAGCTCTAGGAACAACGTTTGAGGTGGGTTTTATAACTCTAAACTCTTTGCTTTATATGCATATCTTTGTTCTTGCAATTTAAGCTTAAGTTCATCTTCTACCTCCCTTCTTCCTTGCACTTTTGCAAGCAAAACGGTGGAGTAACCGACCTGAACAGAGGTTGAAGATGATGGGCGTGAATTCCTAGGTAGCTTTATCAACCGACCTTGGACCCTTTTGGTCCAAACGGTTGCAAACCGTTTAAGGTGAAACGGTCTCAAACCGTTTGATCTCAAACGATCTTGTAAGACCGTTTGGATTAAAACGGTCTCAAGACCATGTGATAGGTTTGACCAAGGGACGACCGTTTGAGGGTATGTTGGTAACATATTGAATTTCATTCCTACAAAGAATCATAATCTAATTCTTAACCAATTGAGAGTTGAAGGAACTTCAACATCCTAACCCTAATCGGGTTGAAATTACTATTTATAAGTATAGATCTTGTTGAGTTTTGGGTTGAAGGACCCAAACGGTCTCAAGACCATTTGGGGATTCATCCAAACGGTCTCAAGACCGTTTGGTGACAACCCAAGACCGTCTGGAGGTCTAGGGTTGAGCTAATTTGATGGATTGAGGGTCCAATTACAATAAGTTGATGAATTAATAAAATTGCTGATTTTAGACCTAATTAGGGTTCCACCTTTATCCAACAACCTTGGTTTTTGGTCAAATTTTGGGCAAACGGTCTCAAGACCGTTTGGGCCAAGTTTGGGCCCAATTGGAGGTCAATTGATAGGTTCAACCTTGATTTGATTCACATTGTTGAACATTGATGATTATCCGATTGAAACCCTAATTGAGATGGACTTAACCCTAATTGGCTTTCAATTGAGGGTCAATTTGGTGTCCAATTGATTGAGACTCATTATAATTGACTCAATTTGTAAGAGGTTAACATGGTTTTGGGCCAATTAAAAGCTTCAACAGAGATATCCATAATCGATTGGGACTTTTGAACCATGTTGGAGGTCCAAACAGTTTGAGGCCATTTGGACCAAACGGTCTCAAGACCGTTTGGATCCAAACGGTCTCAAGACAGTTTGAGGCCAAACGTTCTCAAGACCATTTGGGCTCAAACGATCTCAAGGTCGTTTGGACCAATCGATCTCAAGTCGTTTTGATCAAACGGTTTCAAACCGCATAAGCACCAAACGGTTTGGAAGTCAACCTTCCCAAACGGTCAACGCACCCAAATAGTCTTAAGACCGTTTGAGGGAAAACGACCTTGAGGTCATGTGGTCTTGGATTCAAACATAGCAAACGGTCAACACATCCAAACGGTTTCAAACCGTTTGGAGGTTGAAGGTGTGCAACCGATTGGAGACTTTAGGGTTGTAATTGATTAGTACTTTCATGGTTGTAATTGGTTCAATGGTGATCTAATCTAAACCCTAATGGTAACTTAGGACATTAAGGGGCTAAGTGATTAATGAATTGACCCATGATGGTGATCAATGGGGTAGTTTACCAAAATAACCTTGAGGGGTTCAATTGAAGGATACCTTGTTTTAATCAAACCTTAATCACCTGATAGTGATGATTTGACTTATGATTGTCAATGAGGACTTGACCTAACCTAATCTAGAGTGGTGTAATCACCATCTACTAGTAAGAAGAGAGAGAAAGTATCATAGGAGAGAGAAAGTACCATTTATGGTGGAAACTCAAGTAAAGTACCTTCAATACATATGAATGTGCATGATTAGGGTATGATCCACATATGTGAGATCATAGAAACCCTAATTATGATAATTGATGAATCTTAATCTTATATGAGGACTTTAATGATGATGTTTCTCATACACAATGATGTCATGAGTTTAATTCACCATGATGTGAATAGTAAGCCCTAATTCTAGGGTGATGACATGTAATGTGAATAGTAAACCCTAATTGATGAAAATTTAGGGAACCTAACTCTTGTAAGAGTAGGAAGGTATAACTTCATTGAAATGAATTGTTTACTGTTATCAGTTGAATTAACCATGCATGTTCCTATATGAGGATGATCAAATCCAGGTAAGGATTATGATACTATATTCATTGAAGGCATGCTTTAGCTTTATGAATAGTGAAATATCCTGATGCCTTGTTAGTGGCATCTTATGAGATTGATGGGCTGTGAGAGCCATGAACATCATAAAGGTCATGCTTAACAGATGACTGGTGATGAGATGTTTGAGAATTGATAATTGATGTGAGTTAGACTTGTTACATTTAGTATTCTATTTTCATAGCTGCCATGCTAACGATTAATGTTTGAGAGCATGTATGATGTTAAAAGAATACTGAAATGTACCTAACTAATCAAGTATAATCATACCATGCAAAGCCCTGATCATAGATCCATCATTGTCAGAAAGCAAATTGATGGTGAAACAGGTTTTCCCAAGGGAACTCCTGGATCACATACTTTTGAGTATGTGGGGGAATATGGATGTGTAAATCCTTACATCCTAGTGTAGGAATTGATGTAGATGTATCTTAATCCATCAACCCTTCACTATATGTTGTAACACTCGAGGAAACACAAATACCACATCGATCAGAGATAAACAAGAAATCTCTCGATGACGAAGAGAGTACAGAATGCCACTGTAACTCTAAAAATAGCGAAGTACCAGATTACCCTGGTAAGCTATAGTAGCAGAGACACAGGATATCCTGCAAGTTATCCTCACTCTGACTGAGAAAGATGAGGTCATAAGAATCCGGCTCTTTTGATGACCTAGGTATGATACCTATGCGACTTAACAAGTGATCCGTTGGAGTATGAGCGGTATACCTCATCTCCGCAGGGCATAATGATGTTTGTAAAACATAATCAGCAGCGTAGTATAATTGCTTAGTTTAAACTACGAGATACTTGAATGGTGTTACACTGCATAGTAGATATGTTCTTCACATTATCTATATGTTGATATTCTGCCTAGTACCTCTCTGCTGTTGATTACTTTAAATCGTGTATATTGTTCTTGATTTGCTATATAAAGCTTCTAGTTGAGAGTTATAACTCTCGCTGGGACAATTTGTACATTGTCTCACCCCGTATACTTCAACTTTTTAGGTGGTCGTCGAAGACGGAGGAACCAGCCTACAGGTGACCAATCCCAGCAGCAGCAGCACCAGGAGCAGCAGTGAATCTCAGGTGGAGATACTGACTGCTGAGTCATGTTGTTAGATAGTCCTATGTCGTCTCTGTACTCTCAGGTCTTGGAGTTGTTGGTCTAAGATTTTGGTTTTATCTCTTGAGATTTTGTATCATGATGTGTATAATTACTCAAGAAGTAATTATCAGAGATGTAAACAGTTTAATCCTTTTTATATGGAAGAAGTTTTATGGTTTCAAGCTCTTATCTCAAAAAGTTTTAATTTCCCGTGATTTTTGTCTTCCACTGTTAATCGATTGCTCCCGCTAAGTTTAAATCGTGTTTATATCGTGGTTTGGAGATCGGAGCTCATATAACACCATGCAACAAGGAGATAGAACCTATGTCTTGCCCACTTGGTCACTAAGGAAGGTCAAGGTCGACACACCCATCCATCTCCTTCACAATCGATAGGGATGAAACCCTAGGTCACAAACTGATATGGCACTCCTCTAGAGTCACCACAACCCAATATGGTGATCCTCAAGATGCCACCAAACCGATAGGATGTCCCTCAAGACACCCTCAACCGATACCAAGCCTCCTCAAGGCAACCACAAAGCAATATAGGGTCTCACCAAGGCTCTCCATCTCAAACATGTGCCCAAAACATCACTAAGGATGTCACCACTCAACCAAGGCCAAAACAAGGTGCACAACACTTCCTCTCTCCTCTAGATGATGTCGAGAGAGAATAAACACTCTAGAGGTGGTAAACTTGCACATAAACCCCTATCTTGGGTGAATTACAATTTTGCACCAAAACCTCACCGCAAAGAACAAACATCAAGCAACAAGCTCAAACAAGGAGCACAAACCTCCAACATGCCCTAATTACATCTCAAGTGATTAGAGCAAGGATCTAAGCAGCATGCTTAAACAAAACAAATAGGGTTAGCCCAAAACATGGGTCAGGGTCCTTACAAGCCATAAACCCCTAACAGGGATTTCACCCCTGAAATCCTAAGAGAAAAGAGAAGGGTACTTCCTCCTCATATCCTCTTTGAGATCCACCTCCATAGGTTGTAGTACTAACTCTGTATTTGGATGACACTACCTCAACATACTAACATGGAACACTATTGTGCAACTCAGGTGGTAAGTCCAACTTGTAGGCCACCTTTCCAACTCGTTCCACAACTAAGTAAGTGTGGCAACACATCCCATTATCACACAGATAACGAGGTGTTACGCGAAAACGTGCGGAAAACACCATAACCACAAATTCTCAAAAACATGGGTTAATTAAAACTGATTGCGGAAAATTGATAAACTGTGAAACTATTACTTTCCAGTCCTCATCCTGCACAGAAACATGTCATATAAATATGTACATACACAAGATCTGACACGTGTCCACAGCTCAGGAACAGTTGTCCATCCATCACATGAGTTCACCACCTGTTCATATATACATAAAGGCCCACATCCGGCCAGCAGCAGGATATACAGATATCATCGAACGATCTTCATGAAACATCGTCAAAACACTGCCAAGGACCTGAGAGTACAGGGATGACTCTAGACTCTACTACAAAACATCATAACAGCAGCATCTCCAAAGCTTGCCTTCTACTGCTCCTCAAGCTGCTCGTTCGCAACACCACAACCACGACCACGTCTACCTTGACTACCTAAAAAGGGTGTAAACCAGCGGAGTGAGACAATTGAACAATTGTCCAGCGGGAAACATAGCTCCCCACCGCAACTACAGAACCTCAGCAAAAATAATTATAACAGCAAACTTATTCAAAATAGATATAACATTAGCAGTATGTATAAAGCAAAACTATTCATACCGGCAAGCATTCCAGCTGTACTAAAGTATATAACCAGATGTCCTTCAAAGGAACATGATTATCAAGGTAAGATATATCAACATGTAACAGGATTATTAGAACAGAATATGATGTCACATAACCTGATTATCAAGATAAGACAGATTACCACATAACCTACAAGGTATAACAAACAAGGCCTCAACCAATGTTTCGTGTTTAATTTGATCAGTAATTACTAAACGGCTGTATTACGTTTTATTATGCCCTGAGGATTTGAACCGTACCGTTCAAATCCAACCTTCGGTTACGAAACCCAAGCCGGTGCCATACAAGGTCAATGGAAGAGCCGGACTCCACGACCTCCCACTTCGTGGTCAGTACACGAGTACAACACAAGCAGGACCGCAGTCACATGCTGAAGTGGTCTAAACCACAGGGTTAGCTCCATAGGCTACCCATTCTCTAGCCCGCCTTGGTACAGGTCACGACGCTAGTAAAACTGAGCCACGGGCCTGTTCACCATGCTCTGAGCCATGAACACATTCATGATCCATACATCACATATCCTAAGCCATGGGCCTGTTCACCATGCTCTAAACTCGCATCTGAGTCTGCAACCGAAGTTACACTCTTACCTCCTCATTTTTAGGCTAGGAGCAACCTACACATATTCAACAATATGCGCTTCCAGGTTAACCCGTAGGAAAACCCGTTTCACCATCACCAAGTCCTGACGATGATGGATCTTTGGCCAGGGCAAACTACATGATATATTTCACGATGATTAATTAGTATCTTTTAGATGGATTGCAGGATTCAACCAAGTTGTATAACATGCAAGATATAACAGAAAGTAAAGAACATTATATTATGATCTATTCATATCAACCTGATCCATCTTAAGGATCCAACATCACATGTTATCACTCGGCCTCTTGCCAACCATCTAGATACATCTCAAGGATCATCACATACCACGGGGTCTCAATCCCCTCATCATGTACTGTCACTGCTTCTTAAGGCTCACATCATCATCATGGGACCAACACATCACATACACAATCTTAAAGGGCAATTATCAAAGCAATGATACTCATTACATATGTCACATAGCCTTTTTATGGCTAAGTCATCACCTGCAAGGTTAAGGTATGCAATAATAGTAGGTTCAACATTCAAGATAATCAAATTACCATTATTACAATTATTCGGTAACCAAGTATATTAATTACATTATTATCAACCATACTGATGCTTACCCTAAATCTCAGGATTATACAAACAATCAAGGCATATGGAGATCATGTTGAGTATACAGAACCAACACTGTTATTAACAAGGTCATTACTATGTCATCAACTATTGTCATCTTTATCATGAAGCAACCTTTTAACGTAACTATCACTTAGCATCTTTATGACAATCATTGTTATAATAAAACAAACTACTAGTGTAACTATCATCATCCCCACAAACATTACTAATTAAGCATAAAGGTCACATCATGCACCTAATACATTAGGGCTAACATCATTGTTACTATCATTAGCGTCCTATTTATTTGCGAGGCAACATATATATATATATATATATATATATATATATATATATATATATATATATATATATATATATATATATATATATATATATATATATATATATATATATATATATATATATTGATGATACCACAAACGCTACCATCGTTTATTTCCATCACATATGAGACTGTCACCAAAGGAACCTCATTCCCTCACTAAAGCTTCACAACCCTCACATAACACTTATCAAGACCTATCGTCCAACATGGTATCGGCCACCACACCAACCCTATCGGCCAACACACTACTAACCCTATCGGTCACCACACTACTAACCCTATCGGTCAACACACTACTAACCCTATCGGCCAACACACTACTAACCCTATCGGCCAACACAAGTGAGGGGTATCGCCCAACATGGCTATAGGCCATAGGGCTATCGGCCAAAGGGCACATAGCCTATCGTCCAACTCAAAGATATCCATGACGCCCAACACCATTAGACCATGTCGCCCAACATGAGAAAGGGTATCGTCCAACTCCAAGAGCACTAACCAAAACACAAGGGACATCACTATGTCTCCCATCATATCGGCCAACCAAACCCTAGCTCACTCTATCGCCCATTCATGGGCAAGGGTATCGGCCAACTTCAAGGGCTCAACATGTCGTCCACCAAGGTGTCATGTTGGCCACCAAAGAGAGCACCATGTCGCCCAACATGGTCACAATGTCGGCCAACACTCAAGCTAGGTCAACCTATCGACCTCCAACTCAAAGAACTCAAACCCTAAAGCATCATATCGGCCAACACAAAGAACAAAGGTGTTTCTCAACCCAAGGACACTCATATCGTTCAACTTAGGGGCAAGTGTGTCGCCCAACACACTCACAAGGAAGGGGGGGTATCGCCCAACCCTAGGTCACCTTCAACCTCCAACTCAAGGAAGCCCCAAACCCAAAAAAAGCAAGGTACACAAAGGAACCCTAAACCCTAAGGGAGATGTCGGCCACCAAGGTACACTAGCAAGGTACAAAAGCAAGGAGCTAAGCTAAACTACTACATGCATAAGATCAAGCAAGAGGTAAAAGAGTTAGGGTTAGAAGCTATGCAACCCGCCTTAAGCTCCAAGCTCTGAAGCACTCCAGGGTCCAAAGCTATCGTCCACCAAGCTGCTCCAGGAGGGTGTATCGGCCACCACTTCAGCTCCAAGGGAGTGTATCGACCAACACAAGCAAGATGGAGAGGGATATCGTGCACTCAAGGTGGAAGAGAGACCAAAAGACCAAAGGAGACTAAGGCAAGGAGAAGAGCTACCTATATAGGAAGAAGGGGAGGAGAAACCAAGGTACAACCATGCTATGTGTCGCCCACCCAAGGGACACATGTCCACCAACTCAAGCCACCTCTCATGCAAGCCATAAGGCACTTGTCCAAGACATGCACCAAGGGTCCACCACACCAGACCAAGCATCTTGGGCGACACAGGCAGCAGCTCTGCTGGGCGACACACCAGCCTGCTGGTCGACACAAAGCAGGTCTTGGCCGACACAAGGCTCAAGCAAGCCCAAACAAGGAACTCCAAGGCCCAAACAAGCTCAACTCAGGCCCAAAGGACTCAAACAACAAGCCCAAGCCTTCCTCTCAGCCCTAGAGGAAGCAAAGAGGGGAAAACATCTCAAAAGATGGCAAACTTGCACACAAAACCCTGCACTTGGGTTATTTGTAAGTAGCCCCCTCGAACTCTCAACAAAGCTCAACAAAACCCTAATCACCACTTAGGGTGATTAGCAAGCATCAAACCACTAAGGTTAAGCAAAACAAACAGGGTAAACCCTAAACGCAGGTCAGGGTCCTTACAGCCATAAACCTCTACAAAAGGATTTCGTCCCCGAAATCCGAAGAGAAAAGTGAGGGATACTTCCTCCTCATCTCTTCCTCAAGCTCCCACGTGGCTTCTTCAATGCCACGGTGATGCCAAAGGACCTTCACAAGAACCAGATCCTTTCTCTTCAAATTCTTGACTCTTCTGTCAAGGATCATCATAGGACCCTCTTCATAAGTCACATCTTTGTCAAGCTCAACTTCAACTGGTTGTATCACTGTTCCTGTATCCGGATGACTTTTCTTCAGCATACTGACATGGAACACTGGATGTAACCTGTGCAACTCTGGGGGTAACTCTAACTCGTAGGACACCTTGCCAATACATGCTATGACTGGGTAAGGCCCCATATATCTGGGAGCTAACTTACCCTTCCGTCCAAACCTCAACACACCTTTCTATGAAGAGACTTTAAGATACACCTTGTCTCCCACCTGGAACTCCAAAGGTCGTCGACGATTGTCTGCATAAGACTTCTGCCTGTCTTGTGCCGCTTTCAACTGTTGTTGTATCACCTTGATCTTTTCTGTCGTCTGCTGTACTAACTCAGGACCCAAAAGCTGATATTCACCTGATTCATACCAACACAAAGGGGATCTGCACTTCCTTCCATACAAAGCCTCATAGGGAGCCATGTCAATGCTCCGCTGATAGCTATTGTTGTAGGCAAACTCTATCAAATTGAGATGTACGTCCCAACTGCCTAGGAACTGCAAAACGCAAGCACGAAGAAGATCCTCCAAAGTCTGAATAGTCCTCTCAGACTGTCCATCTGTCTGCGGGTGGAAAGCGGTACTGAACTTCAACTGCGTTCCCATCGCTCTATGCAACTGCTCCCAAAAACGACTTGTAAACTGAGGACCTCTGTCAGAAACTATCGTTGCTGGCACACCATGCAAACGAACTATCTCATCCACATATACTTGAGTGAGTTTTTTAGTTGTATACGTCGTCTTCACAGGTATGAAATGGGCAGACTTCGTCAATCTGTCCACTATCACCCAAATGGAATCATGATTCCTAGTTGTCCTGGGTAGACCGACTACGAAATCCATGGTTATATGATCCCATTTCCACTTTGGTATAGGCAAAGGTTGCAACGTACCTTCCGGCTTTTGATGCTCAGCCTTGACTTGCTGACACACCGCACACCTAGCCACAAACTCAGCTACATCTTTCTTCAAGCCGGGCCACCAGTACAACTCCTTCAGACTATGGTACATCTTGGTGACACCTGGATGCATGGCATACATCGATGTGTGTGCTTCCTCGAGCACCAACTTCCTCAGGTTATCAGCATCTGGAACCACCATTCTATTATGATAGCAAACCACTCCATCCTCGGACTCATGGAACCCATCACGCTTTTCGCTGCCAAACTCTGATCTGATTAACTGTACTGTACAATCTGTTTGTTGTGCATCCTTGATCTGTTGTCTCAACGTGGGCTTGATTTGCATCTTTGCTAAAAGTCCAGCTAACAAGGAAACCTCCATCTGTACGTTCATCTGCCGCAAGGAGACTAACATGTCCCGCCTATGGCATACCAAAGAACTCATCTGTGCCTTCTTGGGAGAAGAAGACTTTCTGCTAAGCGCATCCGCTACCACATTCGCCTTACCAGGATGATACTCGATAGTGCAATCATAATCATTGATCAACTCCATCCACCGACGCTGTCGCATGTTCAACTCTTGCTGTGAGAAGATGTACTTCAGATTCTTGTGATCTGTAAAGATCTGACACACTTCCCCATAAAGATAGTGTCTCCAAATCTTTAACGCATGAACCACTGCTGCCAGCTCCAAATCATGGGTCGGATAGTTCTCCTCGTGTTTCTTAAGCTGTCGCGAAGCAAAAGAAACCACATGATCCTCCTGCATCAGCAAACAACCCAAACCTTTCTTGGACGCGTCACAGAAAACAACATAGCCTTTTCCAGATTCTGGCAAGATCAACACTGGAGCACTGGTTAGCTTTTCCTTCAAACTTTGGAAAGCTTGCTGACATTGATCATTCCAAACAAAAGGTACATCCTTCCTGGTCAACTTCGTCATCGGTAGAGCTATCGAACTGAAGTCCTTGATAAACCTCCGATAGTATCCTGCTAGACCAAGGAAACTACGAACTTCCGTCGGCGTCTTCGGCCGTTCCCAATCCGCCACAGATTCCACTTTCTTTGGATCTACTTTGACTCCTTCAGCAGATATCACATGACCTAAGAAAGTCACTTCATCCAACCAGAACTCACACTTAATAAACTTAGCATACAACTGATGTTGACGAAGGAGAGTCAACGCTTGACGAAGATGTTGCTCATGCTCTAGCCGGTTCCGGCTATAGATCAAGATGTCGTCTATAAAGACTACAACAAACTGATCTAAGAACGGTCGAAACACTCTGTTCATCAGGTCCATGAAAGCAGCAGGTGCATTGGTTAGCCCAAACGGCATAACCACAAACTCAAAACGACCATACCTCGTCCTAAAAGCTGACTTTGGTATGTCACCCGCCTTTATCCTCAACTGATGATATCCGCACCGTAGATCGATCTTCGAAAACACTGTAGCACCACGCAACTGATCGAACAGATCATCTATCCTTGGCAACGGGTACTTATTCTTGATCGTGACCTTGTTCAACTGTCGGTAGTCTATACACAACCGCATCGAACCATCTTTCTTCTTAACGAACAACACGGGAGCACCCCAAGGTGACGTGCTCGGTCGGATGAAACCTTTCTCCAACAACTCTTGCAACTGCTTCTTCAACTCTGCCATCTCTTCTGGAGCCATCCTATAAGGTGTCTGTGCAATTGGCTACGTTCCTGGAACCAGATTGATCTCAAAATTGATCTCTCGGGGTGGAGGAACACCAGGAAACTCCTCGGGAAACACATATGCAAACTCTCGGATTATCGACACCTCTTCAAGGTTAAGGCCTTTCGCCTTGGCATCCACAACGGTATCCACCACGTGAGCTAAGAACGCCTCACATCCTTGTCGTAACAACCTATCTGCCACCATAGCTGATACCAGACATGTCGGAAGAATCTTCCTATCTCCTTGGAAGATCCACTTCTCTCCAGCAACATCAAACACCGCATGCTTGGAACCACAGTCCAAGACAACCTTATACTTCTCTAAGGTATCCATCCCAAGGATAACATCGAAACCATGCATATCAAGTGGTATGAGATCCACCTGAATGTTGTGTCCTGAGAAAGACAAGACACAAGATGGACACTCTTCTCGAAGCAAAGAGGAACCATCAAGAGGGGTTTCTAACAACAAGCTATCCTTCTTACAACTAACAGGTAGATGACAGTTTTCAAGCATACTATAGGCGATAAAAGAGTGTGTAGCACCCGGGTCAACCAGAACAGATATAAAGCAAGAAGAAGACATATCAGAATGAAATAACTCCATCTGACCTGTCACCACTCGGGGGTTGACTATCGCATCTGGCTGATTCATGGCATAGAATCGAGCCGTTGCTTGCTGTCCACGACCTCTGCTCCCTTGAGCAGACGATCCAGCTTGAGACGCTTGACCGCGTCCTCATCCTCTGCTACCACTGGGCTGTGGTCTCTCAGACTTCTGGAAACTCTGCCTCGGTTGCTGCGTCACTTCAACCTCTCTATTCGGGCAATTGAACTTCCAATGCCCGACTTGTCCACAGAGATGACATGCTCTATTGTCAACTTGTGGCCTAGATGGCCCTGTCACTGCCACAGAAGCTGAACTGTGCGCCTTAGATGGTGAAGAAACATAACCTTTTCCTTTACTCGGAGACCACTGAGATGGTACACCAACACTTCTCATCACTAACGGTGCTGAAAACCTGGGTTTCTTGAAGCCACCAAACCTTCGTCCTTGAAACTGAGCAGGTCTTTTAAGAGATACAGACTCTCTTTTCTCCCATACTGTCCTCTCGATCCGTCGAACTGATTCCACAAACGTAGCAAACCGCTCTCGGTTTTCCAGCGCAGACACATGGGTTGTCAACTCAGCACTCAAACCCTTCTCGAAATGTCTGATCCGTTCATCATCTGTTGCCGCCATGTGAGGACAGAACCTTAACAGATCCATAAACTTAGCTTCATGTTCGGTGATGTTCATCGTTCCTTGCCGTAACTTCTCAAACTGACTGATCTTCTCATCCAGATACGTCTTCGGAAAGTATCTGGTGACGAACTCGTGCCGAAACACTTCCCAACAGATCACCTCACCAGGCCACTTCTCTTCCTCGATGGTCCACCAGTGACCAGCACTACCCTTCAAAAGGTAGACAGCATGCTTTACTTTGTCTACTTCGGGGATGTCGAGGATTCGGAAAGCCTTTTCAAGACTTGTCAGCCACAGATCTGCATCCGCTGGATCAGCCGTTCCAGCATAATCCGAAGCTCTGACTCGGCGAAGCCGCTCAAAGGTCTTCCCGATACCCGATGCTTCTCCATGGGGAACCTGTGCTCGCGGAGGAGGCACTGGTAATCGCTCAACCATGAGATTCATCATAGCCATTAACTGCCCCATAAGCTGTTGGTAAGTAGGGTGTTCAAGTATGGCTGGGTCAGGTTGGGGGACCTCAGGCACCTGATCTTCATGTGCCCGTCCATCTGCTCCATCAACCGATGCAGCATCACTATGCTCAGGAGCATGTGCTTCGTGGTTTCCAGACATCTTGGCTTTTCTTCCGCTGAGGGCAGAAGATTTTTGTAAGATAACCTGGAAAACTCATAAGAACAGACTCGACCTAGTCCTAGATCCCTGTAGACTCAGCGAACCTAGAGCTCTGATACCAAGATTTGTGGCAACACATCCCATTATCACACAGATAACGAGGTGTTACGCGAAAACGTGCGGAAAACACCATAACCACAGATTCTCAAAAACACGGGTTAATTAAAACCGATTGCGGAAAACTGATAAACTGTGAAACTATTACTTTCCAGTCCTCATCCTGCACAGAAACATGTCATATAAATATGTACATACACAAGATCTGACACGTGTCCACAGCTCAGGAACAGTTGTCCATCCATCACATGAGTTCACCACCTGTTCATATATACATAAAGGCCCACATCCGGCCAGCAGTAGGATATACAGATATCATCGAACGATCTTCGTGAAACATCGTCAAAACACTGCCAAGGACCTGAGAGTACAAGGATGACTCTAGACTCTACTACAAAACATCATAACAGCAGCATCTCCAAAGCTTGCCTTCTACTGCTCCTCAAGCTGCTCATTCGCAACACCACAACCACGACCACGTCTACCTCGACCACCTAAAAAGGGTGTAAACAAGCGGAGTGAGACAATTGAACAATTGTCCCAGCCGGAAACATAGCTCCCCACCGCAACTACAGAACCTCAGCAAAAATAATTATAACAGCAAACTTATTCAAAACAGATATAACATTAGTAGTATGTATAAAGCAAAACTATTCATACCGGCAAGCATTCCAGCTGTACTAAAGTATATAACCAGATGTCCTTCAAAGGAACATGATTATCAAGGTAAGATATATCAACATGTAACAGGATTATTAGAACAGAATATGATGTCACATAACCTGATTATCAAGATAAGACAGATTACCACATAACCTGCAAGGTATAACAAACAAGGCCTCAACCAATGTTTCGTGTTTAATTTGATCAGTAATTACTAAACGGCTGTATTACATTTTATTATGCCCTGAGGATTTGAACCGTACCGTTCAAATCCAACCTTCGGTTACGAAACCCAAGCCGGTGCCATACAAGGTCAATGGAAGAGCCAGAATCCACGACCTCCCACTTCGTGGTCAGTACACGAGTACAATACAAGCAGGACCGTAGTCACATGCTGAAGTGGTCTAAACCACAGGGTTAGCTCCATAGGCTACCCATTCTCTAGCCCACCTTGGTACAGGTCACGGCGCTAGTAAAACTGAGCCACGGGCCTGTTCACCATGCTCTGAGCCATGAACGCATTCATGCTCCATACATCACATATCCTGAGCCATGGGCCTGTTCACCATGCTCTAAACTCGCATCTGAGTCTGCAACCGAAGTTACACTCTTACCTCCTCATTTTCAGGCTAGGAGCAACCTACACATATTCAACAATATGCGCTTCCAGGTTAACCCGTAGGAAAACTCGTTTCACCATCACCAAGTCCTGACGATGATGGATCTTTGGCCAGGGCAAACTACATGATATATTTCACGGTGATTAATTAGTATCTTTTAGATGGATTACAGGATTCAACCAAGTTGTATAACATGCAAGATATAACAGAAAGTAAAGAACATTATATTATGATCTATTCATATCAACCTGATCCATCATAAGGATCCAACATCACATGTTATCACTCGGCCTCTTGCCAACCATCTAGATACATCTCAAGGATCATCACATACCACGGGGTCTCAATCCCCTCATCATGTACTGTCACTGCTTCTTAAGGCTCACATCATCATCATGGGACCAACACATCACATACACAATCTTAAAGGGCAATTATCAAAGCAATGATACTCATTACATATGTCACATAGCCTTTTTATGGCTAAGTCATCACCTGCAAGGTTAAGGTATGCAATAATAGTAGGTTCAACATTCAAGATAATCAAATTACCAATATTACACTTATTCGGTAACCAAGTATATTAATTACATTATTATCAACCATACTGATGCTTACCCTAAATCTCAGGATTATACAAACAATCAAGGCATATGGAGATCATGTTGAGTATACAGAACCAACACTGTTATTAACAAGGTCATTACTATGTCATCAACTATTATCATCTTTATCATGAAGCAACCTTTTAACGTAACTATCACTTAGCATCTTTATGACAATCATTGTTATAATAAAACAAACTACTAGTGTAACTATCATCATCCCCACAAACATTACTAATTAAGCATAAAGGTCACATCATGAACCTAATACATTAGGGCTAACATCATTGTTACTATCATTAGCGTCCTATTTATTTGCGAGGCAACATATATATATATATATATATATATATATATATATATATATATATATATATATATATATATATATATATATATATATATATATATATATATATATTGATGATATCACAAACGCTACCATCGTTTATTTCCATCACATATGAGACCGTCACCAAAGGAACCTCATTCCCTCACTAAAGCTTCACAACCCTCACATAACACTTATCAAGACCTATCGTCCAACATGGTATCGGCCACCACACCAACACTATCGGCCAACACACTACTAACCCTATCGGTCACCACACTACTAACCCTATCGGTCAACACACTACTAACCCTATCGGCCAACACACTACTAACCCTATCGCCCAACACCATTAGACCATGTCGCCCAACATGAGAAAGGGTATCGTCCAACTCCAAGAGCACTAACCAAAACACAAGGGACATCACTATGTCTCCCATCATATCGGCCAACCAAACCCTAGCTCACTCTATCGCCCATTCATGGGTAAGGGTATCGACCAACTTCAAGGGCTCAACATGTCATCCACCAAGGTGTCATGTCGGCCACCAAAGAGAGCACCATGTCGCCCAACATGGTCACAATGTCATCCAACACTCAAGCTAGGTCAACCTATCGACCTCCAACTCAAAGAACTCAAACCCTAAATCATCATATCGGCCAACACAAAGAACAAAGGTGTTGCTCAACCCAAGGACACTCATATCGTTCAACTTAGGGGCAAGTGTGTCGCCCAACACACTCACAAGGAAGGGGGGGTATCGCCCAACCCTAGGTCACCTTCAACCTCCAACTCAAGGAAGCCCCAAACCCAAAAAAAGCAAGGTACACAAAGGAACCCTAAACCATAAGGGAGATGTCGGCCACCAAGGTACACTATCAAGGTACAAAAGCAAGGAGCTAAGCTAAACTACTACATGCATAAGATCAAGCAAGAGGTAAAAGAGTTAGGGTTAGAAACTATGCAACCCGCCTTAAGCTCCAAGCTCTAAAGCACTCCAGGGTCCAAAGCTATCGTCCACCAAGCTGCTCCAGGAGGGTGTATCGGCCACCACTTCAGCTCCAAGGGAGTGTATCGACCAACACAAGCAAGATGGAGAGGGATATCGTGCACTCAAGGTGGAAGAGAGACCAAAAGACCAAAGGAGACTAAGGCAAGGAGAAGAGCTACCTATATAGGAAGAAGGGGAGGAGAAACCAAGGTACAACCATGCTATGTGTCGCCCACCCAAGGGACACATGTCCACCAACTCAAGCCACCTCTCATGCAAGCCATAAGGCACTTGTCCAAGACATGCACCAAGGGTCCACCACACCAGACCAAGCATCTTGGGCGACACAGGCAGCAGCTCTGCTGGGCGACACACCAGCCTGCTGGTCGACACAAAGCAGGTCTTGGCCGACACAAGGCTCAAGCAAGCCCAAACAAGGAACTCCAAGGCCCAAACAAGCTCAACTCAGGCCCAAAGGACTCAAACAACAAGCCCAAGCCTTCCTCTCAGCCCTAGAGGAAGCAAAGAGGGGAAAACATCTCAAAAGATGGCAAACTTGCACACAAAACCCTGCACTTGGGTTATTTGCAAGTAGCCCCCTCGAACTCTCAACAAAGCTCAACAAAACCCTAATCACCACTTAGGGTGATTAGCAAGCATCAAACCACTAAGGTTAAGCAAAACAAACAGGGTAAACCCTAAACACAGGTCAGGGTCCTTACAGTAAGGTCCCATAAAACTGGGAGTCAACTTACCCTTCTTCCCAAACCTCAAAACACCCTTGCAGGGAGAGACCTTCGGATATACTTTGTCTCCTACTTGGAACTCCAAGGGTCATTGTACGACTTTGATCTGTCATGTGCTACTTTCAACTGTTGTTGTATCACTTTGATCTTCCCTTTTGTCTGCTACACAAGCTCAGGACCAAGAGAAAACACTTTAGAGACATATCGATCAACTACAACAATGACATATAGTCACATTCAGGGATTGGCTCACGCATGGCCACCCACATATATAATCATAACTAGCCCACCTTGGTACATGTACGTCGCTAGAAGAACATGCTCACTCATGGCCATTCTAACAAGAAGTGGCTCACACATGGCCATCCATACCACAACGATATTGACTCATGCATGGTCGTCGTACACATCCTGTATTTAAGGATACAAGGAATTACTCAACTTGTACCCCACATATTCAAAAATATGCACTCTGAGTTAAACTCGTTTCACCATTCAGCGAATGTTGACACTAAATGGATCTATGGTATAGGGCAAGCTACACTATTAGATTCCAATTGATTAATTAAACCAATTTAAGCATCTCACAACATCAATCAAGTTACAACGTACAACCTCTAAAAAAATATACATAACAAGGCCATGACACATCACCAGAACATAGTGAAGCGTATAAGGTGTGATCTCATCACTTTAACACTTGATATTTGTCATTCACCATATGTCCCTCACAAGGACAACATTTCTTGGGTAACAACCCCTCATCTCATCACTGAGGAAATCACTAACCCATAGGGCAATAGGCCATCATCGGGTCATAAGACCATTTATTCCTCTTTGAAGAACATCAACAACACTTTATGCCTCAAAAGGCCCATTCAAACATATCATAACCACCATAGCTCATACCTGGATATGTGCATCAACTGGTGCTACCTGCAAGGTTAAAAACTGATAATCAAGAAAGCAATACATCATCAACATCATCATCTCATAGGATTCATGCCATACATTTTACATCATACGTTTTACATCATTACAGTTAGGGTTTCACTTTACCTGATTAGTGTTTACAAGGTTGGATCAACAACAATCTTTAGATTATCACTTTGATCATCATTATGAGATGTGTTATGAGACATACAAGCATGTTTTTGATTATCATAATAAAATATGTTATGAGGTATAGAAACATAGCTCTCACATCATACATACAACTACTCCATAGGGTATCACATCATACCATGTGACCCTAGCATCAACATGGAGTAACTTAGACACCATCACGAGATACTGATTAGGGTTTCAACATAGGGTATTAGATTGTCCTTCAAAGGTATTGAGAAACCATACCAAGGTAGGGTTTCAGACTACCTACTCAAGGTGTGTATCGATTTAGGCATGACAATGGGTGTGTCGGGCACAACACCTCAAAGCGAGGGTGTCGTCCAACCCCCTTCTATAGGGCAACACCATCACAGGCGCGACATGCAACAAGGTAACAGGAAACATTGTGGCGTATTGGTTCTGCCCAAGCAGAGTGTAACAAGTTGTGATGACTATAGGTGTATCGGGAAACAACGTTATATCGAGTAACAATCAAGAACGAAGGCCAAAATGACTCATGAATGAACAAGGCATGAAGGTTTATGGCTTTCCCAGAATGTGTTGACTTATATACTACCAAGTTCATGACGACCATCAACAAGGCATGTCAAGCTAGGTCTCCCAAAGGTTGTGATGACATGTCATAAAGGATGACGGTCAGGGGCGTCACAGGTCGTGATGGCCACCCAAAGCCTAATGGTCTAATCTACATATCGGCCTCCACATACATATCAGTCTACACAAGCATAACAGCCTCATCGTCTCCTACCTTAGGATGGTGTTACAAGCAATGTGAAAGAAGTGCAACATCTAAGCAGGGTTCATTTTTCCTAAATAGAATGCTAAACTATCCAAAAGAGTTACTAGCATGCAAGTAATAATGAGCCAAGGATGAAGAACAAGATAGCAAGTGAAAGGTGATAATAACAAAGAGAGCTTAGAGTTATATAACCCGCCTCAAGGATCACCACCAATCTTTAAGCTCCAAGGTCAAGCTATAAACTTCACGAGCTCATGGTAGAAGAAGATCCTCCAAGCTTGATCACCACAACACCTCCGAGGAAGAAGATGGAACCATGGTTAAGAGAGCATGAGAGGGAAAGGAGATAACCATGGTCCATGGCCGAGAAGAAGAAAGAAAGAGAGGAAGGAAGCTAAGGATCATGGCTTACCAAGATAGAGGATGAAGAGAGCACCAAAAGCATGGGACTCGTCCTCCAAACTCCAAGGAATAAGCTCCTCTAGCCCAAGGTCGTCCACCAAAGAGAGAATGCAAGGATAGCCAAAAGGGATCTCTTACATGGAGGAAAAGAGGTATATATACAAGGGATGAAAGAGAGAGAAAGGGGAAGGTGTCACCACCTTAGAACCCTAGGTGACACATGTCCACAAAGAAGGATCCACATAGATCACCATGCAACAAGGTGATAAGGTCTATGTCTCACCCACTAGGTCACCTTCCTAGGTCCAGGCCGATACACATTTCTACCTCTCTTCACAAACCGATAGGGTAAACCCTAGGTACCACAAGACAATAGGTTGCATCTAGAGACACCACAAAACTGATAGGATGTCCCTCAAGACACCCACAAACTGATTGGATGTCCCTCAAGACATCCACAAACTGATATAAGGCCTCTCCAGGGCTCTCAAGCCTGAGACAACACTCTTAGGTGCAAGGCACACCTCAAACATATGTCCAAAGACATCCCCAAGGATTTCACCACTCATTCAAGACTCAAATAAGGTGTCCATCTCTTTCTCTTTCCTCTAGATGATGCTAAGAGATAGAAGGAACACACTAGAGGTGGCAAACTTGCACATCAACCCCTATCCTAGAAAAATTGCAATTTGCACCAAACCTCTCCACAAAACATAAGCATCAAGCTCAAACAAGGAACTCAAGCTTCCCATATGCCCTAATTACATATGAGATGATTAGAGCAAGGAGCTAAGCAACATACGTAAGCAAAACAAATAGGGTTATTCCAAAACGTGGCTCAAGGTCCTTACAAGCCATAAACCCCTAACAAGAATTTTGCCCCCGAAATCCTAAGAGAAAAGGGAAGTGTACTTCCTCCTCATCTTTTCCTCGAGCTCCCAAGTGGCTTCCTCAACACCACAATGATACCAAAGAATCTTCACAAGCACAAGGTCCTTCCTCTTCAACTTCTTCACTCTCCGATCAAGGATTAACACTGGACCTTCTAATAAGTTACATCCTCATCAAGCTCCACCTCATCAAGTTCCTATGTGTGTGACCCTATATGTCTCATATCATGTTGACAGTGAATGTCCATAACTAGATTATGAGATCACAAGCACAGAGCGGTGCCTAGTCGCACATCAATGCTACCCAAGTGAATGGAAAGTCGAGGAGCAACTTCAACCTACAATCTATGTATGGTTTTACAGTGTTTGTATAGTTCCTTTGTCATTGATATCCAGATTGAACTATAGGCATGGAGAAATTGTCCTTATTATTATTCAATCTTGTTCCTTGAACCAGAGTAGACTGCATGAGATATATGTAAGTTCAATATCATATATTGGCTTACATGCATATGGCCATGCTTTTCTCAGTCTCGCTAATCAAGATGCCTTAGATATCATACTCCTGTAGGAGGGACAAATCCCACACTACTACAGAACATGTCTTTTGCATCAGTTGTTTATGCCCTTTTCGCGACGATTCTCAAGCGACGCCTATGTGGGCGCCGCTAAAGGTCGAACTCTTCGGCGTCAGTTTTATAACCGACGCCAAAAGGCTTCACGCCATCGAAAACGCGCCAGCAGGGCACTGATAGGCGTCGGTTATATATAGTAAGCCGGCGCCAAAAGGATTCGCGCCACAAAAAGGGTGCCATCTAGGACACTTTCCCTGTCGGTTTGCAACTAAAAAACTGACACCATATTTCCAAATGCCACGGCCGTGCTTCCCTGTACAGCCGTGTTTAGTACTATAGGCGTTGGTGTTGTACTAATAATCGACACTTTTTCCACCACGACCGTGCTATCCTGCACAGTCAGGTTGTTTGTCATATTAGGCGGCATTTTTTATCCAATAATCGACGTTGTAAGCCTTTGATGACGATATTCTATAAATAACTGACGCCTATGATTTTTTTTTTCCTTATCAGTTTACAGGCCTGTTTTGGAGGGTCGGCAGGATGAGAACCTGCAGTTCAGTTTTCTGAACTGCATGTTTATGATATCCATTGATATCAGCCTACAAACAGACCACAAACCTGCAAAATCAACAAATATACTTTTCACACAAGTAGATACATTCAGACATCAATTCAATTCTCACATTCACACATGTAGAAACATTCAAATACATGTAGAAACATTTAGACATGTATAAACATTTAGAAATATTCATTTACAAAATATCATTCAACATCGCTATCAGCATCCCAATTATATCTTACAATCGCCACCGCTTGTATGGCTCTTGCCCATTCTTCTCTTACTTCATTTAATACTTCCATCGTATATGAAGCATGTACATCTTTTAAGCGTTTACCTATAGTGTGGTCAGTTTTAAACACCTGCAAAGAGAATGATGTATACATATAAGTAATAATATAAAAATAAGATTGATATATTTCATACTAACTAATGAGACTATATATAATACCTCATGTATGGTATCGATGTCCAATGCGGCATATTGGATAATCATCTGCATAAATCACATCACATAGTATGCGCATGCCCAGCTGTTGTCTTGTGTAGCACACTATAAATTGAAACATACAAAATATTAAAAAATGCAACTAAGCACAGTTCACATAAATAATATATACATTGTAGTCGGGAACTTACTTTTACGTTCTCCCAAATTATTGGCTGGTTCTTTTTCCTTGGGACCTTTCCTCCAACCTTTTTGTATGCATCTAAACCCCTACATGTTAATGTAACACAGTAAATTGCATAATTAAATAGTAATGTAATAACATATGTTAACGGATATAAAAATGAAATATTTCTCACCAAAATAATGGCAATCTCATTACATGTCCAATTTTAGTATTCAATGTACTCCCCGCAGAATCTAGATAATAAACAGTGAATGTCCCGGGGAGAATAACTAGTAACTCCCAATGCCTACCGCTAGAGGTAAAAAAGTTAAAAATTAATAACTCAAAATCCACAATAAAAATGTAATTTTCTTAAGTCCAAATTATAAGTAAAGTAAACTTACTTGACATGGAATGGAGCTATTATTATCGTCTTCTGTTGCTGACCAAAAATTGTAAAAGCATCTATACAGTATTGTTGAACACTATCAGGGTCTTTAGCTACCATACTAATCAATGATGGAATAAAAATTCCACATGGTCAAATGCAAATTGTTTGCATTGATTTTCGACTAAGTAGCTGCAAAACATGTATTACGTATGCATTAATATATAAGAAACCAGATTACCGGATCTTACACAAGGTATATGGATGTATAAACAAGATCTCACCTTATCCATGTCTCTATCATTGACGTGTTCAGCCAATCATATATAAACAGCTCAATAATATCTTGTATAAATAAAGAGCTTTCGTATGATTGACCTGCATAATTTGCTTCTAAAGAAACAATTATAGGGAAATGTATATTATGTGCCCGTAGCCAACATGCCATTCCCCTACAAGCAGGACCTAACGGGTATTTTAGGTCAATTGGAACCCAACTTGGTAATGCAGGAAGTGGAGGTGGAGGCCTAGGTGCTCCGGGTGTCTTCTTTTTAACATGTATATATAATTTCAGATCAATTGACCTCATATATACACATTAACAATCTAAAGTAATGTAAATTTATCTTACAATTTCAGTAGTATAGACGACATCTGCTTTGGGCCACAATATCACCCCGCCTTCTGCCTCAGCAAGTGTATCAATATCCGGGTGGGCATATGGAAATGTAGCTTCCCTCCAATCGGGTAATACACGTATCGAGCTCACACGAACGTAGCCCTGTGGCATTGGAGTCCCGTGAAATGTTGTCCCAAGAAGGGACGGGTATGCTTGCGCCTCTGCAACAACATAGTCTTGTATTCTTAAGTGGCATGGCTTCAGCGCCTACAAATTTACATAAAGAATATTATACATATATACATATCATCTTGAAAACATATCATCTTGAAAAGACTAGCTACAATGTCATAAACAATACTTACAGTAGACGTGTTAGGCGGTGGGTCTACAGGATTACTATCAGTCTGTGCATCGGGAGAAGAGTGGGTCGCCATTGGCTGATTGGAAGCCTAAGATGCCTGCCACCACACCATTTCTTCCTTGACCTTCTCAGCAACTACATCATTGACCTTCTTAGAAACTATATCCTCGACTCTCTTATTCTCCTATACATGGATAAAAGAAACATTGGCTTCTTATTATTGAATTTCCTTTTGCAATAACATTCTAAAAAAAGAATAGGTTACCTCTTCTTGTGAAAGTCCCGCTCTGGGTTTGCGCTGGGATGTCCCAAAGAATGCTTTGATGCCCACACCAACGCCTACACCCCTAACACATCCAGGATGCTCTGGGTTACCCAGAGCAACTATCAATTCATCCCTTGTGCCACGAGGGATGAATGTGCCTTGTTTCCTCTACTCGTGCAGCTCCCGCTAATCACCATTAACAGAAATTGGTAAGTTAACACCACAAATAATCAATATTCAAATGATTGCTCTAAGAGTTGTATTTTACCATTTTCACAGTCACCTCAGCAGTTACGGGCTTCTTTATTTCACCCTTCTTGTTTTGCCTCCCAGCTATCCAGACATCATGGCGAGGCATGGGTGTGTCACATGTAGTAGAGGACTCCTGAGTAGCAGCAGACTCCGCCTGTAGTCTTTGGCGAACGCTTACATAGCCCTTTGGACCCATAGTGTGGTCATGCACATTCAGTGCACGCCTTGCTTTTTGCGCCTCACTGAGGGCCTAGTTAGTATGCACATTAATGATTTGGTTAGTAGCACTAAATGTTAATCTTGAATAGGTGAATACAACGTATATTAATTAAATTGGGAGTGACGCCTAATACCTTAAATTCTTCAGATTTTCTTGAAGCAACAAACGTGCCCCAATCTTCTTTGTCTAAGAAGTTCCACTGTTCAAGGGCTAATGTTACAACCCTATTTTTTGTTCATTTGGTGAGAAATGTAATTTCTCATAATGAGGATATTTGAATAAATAATAAATTGTTTTGAATACATGGATTTCATTTATAATAGCCTTGATGTTTGTGTTGTGGGCTTTATTGGCTATTGGGCCCAAATAACAAGAAAATTCAATTAGTAAATGGATAATTGAATTTTTAAGAAAAGAAATATGTAGAAACCTCTAGAAGGCAAATCCAAAGAGGATTTCTTGACTCTTGGGTTCCTTGGGAACCAAGGAGTTCAAGGTTGCAAAAAGAAAGCAATAAAAAAAGGATTAATTAAGTATTTCTTTATTAAGAAATAAATTGAAAATAATGATAAATGTGGAAAATGAGTGGAAAGAGGCATAAATGAGGTTTCTTAGTGGAATTTCGTATCCATGAGGTTGCTAATATTAAAAGGAATGCCAATGAGGAAAATGTAAGATAAATAAAAAAAATCCTCAAAAGGAGGTATTTAAATGAGAAATAAACAAGATAACGTGAAATAATGCATAATGATGCATCTAGAAGGATAATAAGTACCCAATAAAAAGAATTTCGAAATAATGGAGTGTCTTGGGACCCAATGAGTCCCAATAAAGAGGAAAGAAAGAGAAAATATCAATAATACAAAATTAAAGGATAATGTGATACATTATATATGAAATTTGATAGTATTGTTTAAAAGGGAATATTTTCTAATAAAAGAAAATAGAAATTCATGCCTATGAATTAAAAAGCAAACATAGAGAGAATAAGAGAGAGAATTCTCAAAATTCCTTGATAGTCAAGGATCCTAGATAATCCAATGATTATTTAAATGAGAAATCTTGTTTAAGAGAGAGAGAAGGTTTCCTTTTGAAGGGACCTTATTGTCTTCATGGGTAAGTTTTCCTAGGGTGTTGCTCTCCTCCTCTATAAAAGGACAGAGTCCCTGGCTAGGGCCAAGGGAAAACTCGTGTAGCCATTCCTCTCTTCTTTATCTTCTTTCCTTGCAAACCCTAGAAGAGGGTATAGATCTGTCTGAGGAAACCAGGGAGCGGAGTGAAGGTCTTAATGGGAGCAGGACGTCCCCACGACAATCGAGGAGCGATCGACCATCGTTTGCTTCCACCTAACCTCACGCAAATGCCTGCAACCGGCTGCACGACCAGCCAAAGAACACCGGCTAAGCATGTTTGCTACGACCGCCCTGGCCGAGGATGGAAGGCGCTCTGGGTGCGCCAGGGCATGACGGAGCGGGAGGGACCAACTCCGGTGGCTTTCGAGGTCCAGGAGAGGAAGGAGAGGCCGCGCGATGTGCAGCTAGGGCGACGCAGTGCGCCGTCGCGGGGAGGAAGACGACCGATGGGTCGTTGGACAGAAATGCCCTCTGCAGTCTGAAGGCGTGTGCAATTTAAGAAAGGGCATAATGGTATTATCGAAATGTTTCCAAAATCAATCGCCTGCATGCAAGGGTGATGTGGCGGCTTACTATTGGCTCAAGTAAGTTGTTTTACCATAAATCGTATCTCATGATTCGTAACTCAGATTAAAACAAGTTAAATATGAAAATTGATCCTGAGAACGAGAGGAACACAAAGAAATTATGTTGGAATCCTAATTTTGCATGCTATTCGAAAAGTAGTGTAAATTATCGTCTTTAATGAATTAAAGATTAAGAAACCCTATTTTGATATGATTAATGTGTTTAATAGGGTTTAATGGATCTTTAGGGTTGATGTTAACCTGTTAAATGTAAAAAGGTACATTATGTTCAAAAAGGAAGAACTTTGCACATGATTAGTCTAATTTAGAGTTTATGTGCTTAAATATGCTTGAAATTTGAAAAGGACATAAAGTTATCATCTTTAATGTTTTAATTAAGGAAAAACCCTTAGTTTTGATGATAGATGGACTTAATAATGTTATTTGGATAATTCAATCTAATATTAACATGTTGTTAATAAAAGTGAAAATAGGATCTAAAAAGATGATCTTTTTATATATAGTTGGCTTAATTTAGGGTTTCATGCATGATTATGCTTTAATGAGTTTGAAAACCCTAATTTAGGAGAATATGTCTTTTAATTGGTTTAATTGTTCAAATCCATGAATAAATAAGGATATGATGATCCTAAGTCAAATTGGGTATAAAAGACTATTAAAATAGATAGTTGAGCAATTAAAGTTCATATAAATGGAAAAGAGTATTTTAGGGTTTGTTAACCTAGAAAGGGACAAAAGTTTGAGAAATTGATCTAAGAAACCCTAATGAATATTAATGAAACCTTAATGAGGATTAGAAACCCTAGGAAGAGAATCCAAGTCAATAAAGTAGATTATTGATAAAGTGTGTAATAAATAGAGTACATATTCTTTTCAGGAATTATGTGATGATTGAATTACTTTCTTGGATCTGTTGATTGGCTTGTTTGTATATACCTGAAGTATATGTTGAATAATCTGCATGACTCATCAAATCAAGTATGTGGTTACGCTTATGAATAATCGCTCTAGTTTCACGGCGATTCCCGAAGTTTTAATCGGTTGCTTGAAAATAACTGTTGGATGTCTATTTATTTCATGCAACTATAAAGTGACTATGATTATCACTATAAATGTGTGTATATAACTGACTAGATCCGGGTCCACCTCTATTGCTTTGAAAAGGCTAAGAAGAAAAGGGGTAATCCTAGAGCAAGGTCTAGGTTATCGAGAGCTAGAAACTGGGCTACCTACGTGTAGTGCCATGAGACTCATTAGACTGCCATGAGTTAAGGAGTGGGCTACTTACGAGTAGTGCCATGTGACTCAACCCTAGAAATTGGTTCACTTATAGGTGGATCATGAGGGGTTTAATGGGGACAACATAGAGGATAGGGTACTCTTGGACCGCGGAGTTATATCTAAAATGTGATCTTGGTTGTTAAATGATTAATTGAATGATTACATTGTTAACGTATTTACATAATTATTGTTTCCCCCACATACCAGCTTTGGCTGACCGACGTTTTGTTTGTCGGCGTTTTAGGTACAAGCCAAAAGGACAAACAGTAAATCGTCATATTGTGAAATACATGAAGTTAAATACAAGGAGGATTAGTTAGAGTAGAATCCTTAAGTGGATAGAAGTATAGAGATCCAAGTTTTCAAAAAGGTATGCAAAAATTTATTTTCTTACAACTTTTCAGTATAGTAGGTTAAAGTTTGATAATTATTCTTGGTTAATTGCCGAACCATTGATCCGGAAGTTATGGGTGCGGCTACGACCTCTCGGTCTCCCTTAATTGGGGGTTATCAGGAGGTGGGGTCGTAACATTTGGTATCAGAGCGTAGGTTCCTCATTTAACTATTAATAATTATTAAATTTTACAAACTCCATAGAACCCAAGGGAGTTATTAGAATATTATCCGAAAGACAGAGGTGTCTAGAAAAGGATCACGCCCGAGGGATGGCAATATTTTCCTCTGCACCGCTAGTCAGAATACGAGGACTCCCAGATCCGTGTGACTGCCTGGCCAAAGTCTTAGGGTATGAATCGAAATAAGATACCTTTAGGACTTTCTCATCTTATTCATCCCTTCTCATCACAAATTCTGTTAGGGACCTTAAGGATTAGGGTTTTCTCTCTCTTCCCCTCACCCTCTTGAGGTATGGGTAAGATTAATAAGGTCTAAGGAATCCTCCATCAAATTAATGAAAAGCATGTAAATAAGATGTCATGGACATAAGCTTAATAGATTAAGCGTAAAGGAATAGATACATGCTTAGGTCGTATGACATAAGTTGTCATGCCCTCAGGAGAGACCTGAGGCTAAACCTTCTTGTCAGAAGGATAAAGAAAGAAAGTTAGTCTTGGAGATAGAGATCTCCATTGCAAGTAGAGACCCGGCTCATCCTCTGAGGATGATGATAACCCTAACCCTAAGTGAAGGTTAGAGAGAGAGTTGGCATGACGAGTTAGACCAGGTGTTTAGAAGGACATGCTTTTGGGATGCCATATGATCCTTGGGTGACCTAACACCTTTGGCAACCCAACCCTGGGAATGGTCGTACATATTAGAGTAAAGGATAGATCCTTCGAAGATGATATTAGTGAAGGACATGTAGAAACCCTATGGGCTTATGCGAATAGGGCATAGTGTGCTCCCAGGGTACGTTAATAGTGTGAGCAATAGGTTGAAACCCTGACCAGGAGAGTATAAAGAACTATGGATAACCTTGAGTGAACATAAGTTGAACATAGGCTTCATCCAGATAGGGGCATGCTTTTGAGGTTGATCCTTCATGAAGAGAGGACCTCTAATGGTGAGGTTGGTTGTAGGTTAGCTCTAGAGAGAGAGAGAGCAGGAAACCCAGCAAGAAGGTTGGAATCTTAGACTCTGAGATACGAGGAGAAGTCGGGAGTTGAGGATGATGCGACCTAAGTGGATGATAGTGGTCACCACATGCTTGATCCCTAAATGTGGATGATGTCTTGGTTGCCATGGGAGGAACCAAACCCTATAGAGAGAGAGAGGATGAGGCTTTTGACACCTATGTGCCTATGGTATAAGTGTTTACCTTCTGAGAAAGGAAGAAGAAGTTATGTATACCCTGGAAAAGGTTTAGTAACAGGTTGTGAGGACTTGTACCTTGTTGGTTGTCCTTAAGGAGGACTCGACTATAAAGTGTTGCTAGAATAGAAGGATGTCAGGAAGTGCATGTCATACCTTTTGCATGCCTGATTCGTGGTTAAGAGATAGAGTGTGCAGTTGGACACCTAAAAGTGAACCTAGGGTTCCTAGGTTTATAAGAGGGGAAGTAGTATACCTAATACTCACGAAGAGAATTTGCTATAGTTTTGAGCATGGTACTCCTCATGTATAGAGGAAAAAGGAAGCCCCCTTAAGATTAAGGGTATGTTTCATGAACCCATCATAACTAAGTTGAAGACATGGGAAGGTATAATCTTGACCCAATGTTGAGGAATGAGAAAAAGTATGGCCTGGCATGGTTTATTAGGTGATCTTCTTGTGGCATAATAGCTTGCTAGGGTTAAGCATGCTCATGTATATATAAACCCTAAGGACGTTTGTGACCTTGGTTATCGAGGTGAAGTTTCCTCCCATCCTGGGAGAGGGACCCTTTTGTAGGGTATATACTAGTTTTGTTGGTTTAAGTAAACCTAAAGAGGTCTCATGGGATCTTGAGAAGCTAAGTACATGGTATGAGAATGAACCTATAGACCCATAGATAAACATCTCTAAGTGCATATGGATGTGTTACCATGGAGGTAACCAGTATGGGGCTTGACCAAGGTAGGTAGGATGCCATGATTCCTATGAAAGGATGAAAGTCAGCCCATGAATGCAGAGAGAGATGATGAAGGCTTGGGTAAGGTTCTAAGTTGAACATGTACTATAAGAGAATCCTAAGTCTATCCTAGGGTCAAGTAGGGATAAGACCGAGGGAAGTAGGAGTTGCCTAATTCCCTAGTTGCACATGACCATAGAATCGGGAGGTAACATCTATCCTTGTCTGAGGGCCATGGGTTAGGAGATTGATCACCTTCATAAACTCATGGGACCCAAAGGGCAGATGAGTAGGGCACTCCCTGGATGCATAAGGGAAGAGGGATAACCCCAAAAGTGCCGGCACCCTATAGACCTAGAGGAGATGACCAAAGATGGTATGGTGACCGAAGTAGATTCAAAACCAGTTTTCCATGGAGGTAACTATAATAGCAAGATGTTTGTAATATAGAGGCATAAACGTCACGTTTCAAGTTGGATTTAAAGGTGTACTGGCAAAATGGGATGTACCATCTCTACTTTTGGAACAGGAAGAACTCTGTATTTGGACTGCAGCCAAATGCTTATTTCCTCTTATTATAGGAGTGAGAGATAGGACATTACGCATGCCATACACCAAGGACGAAAGATGATGTGAGTTGGAATGTTGCTATGAGGTATGAGGACAGAGGTGATAACATACACCAATTAAGTGAATGATGCATGGATGGTTTGCAAACACTAAACGGAATGAGGTAGTCATTTGTTGAGAATGTTTTATCATGAGCTATGTGGAACTTACAAGTTATACCAGGTTGATTTTGATTACAATGATGATGAAATCAGAGAGTGTTCTTAATGAAGATAAAACGTATGGGCTCCGATCTCCAAACCACAATATAAACACGATTTAAACTTAGCGGAAGCAATCGATTAACAGCGGAAGACAAAAATCATGGGAAATTAAAACTTTTTGAGATAAGAGCTTGAAACCATAAAACTTCTTCCATAGAAAAAGGATTAAACTATTTACATCTCTGATAATTACTTCTTGAGTAATTATACACATCATGATACAAAACCTCAAGAGATAAAACCAAAATCTCAGACCAGCAACTCCAAGACCCGAGAGTACAGAGACGACATAGGACTATCTAACAACATGACTCAGCAGTCAGTATCTCCACCTGAGATTCACTGCTGCTCCTGGTGCTGCTGCTGCTGGGATTGGTCACCTGTAGGCTGGTTCCTCCGTCTTCGACGACCACCTAAAATGTTGAAGTCTACGGGGTGAGACAATGTACAAATTGTCCCAGCGAGAGTTATAACTCTCAACTAGAAGCTTTATATAGCAAATCAAAGAACAATATAAACGATTTAAAGTAATCAACAGGAGAGAGGTACTAGGCAGAATATCAACATATAGATAATGTGAAGAACATATCTACTATGCAGTGTAACACCATTCAAGTATCTCGTAGTTTAAACTAAGCAATTATACTACGCGGCTGATTATGTTTTACAAACATCATTATGCCCTGCGGAGATGAGGTATACCGCTCATACTCCAACCGATCACTTGTTAAGTCGCATCGGTATCATACCTAGGTCATCAAAAGAGCCGGATTCTTATGACCTCATCTTTCTCAATCAGAGTGAGGATAACTTGCAGGACATCCTGTGTCTCTGCTACTATAGCTTACCAGGGTAATCTGGTACTTCGCTATTTTTAGAGTTACAGTGGCATTATGTACTCTCTTCGTCATCGAGAAATTTCTTGTTTATCTCTGATCGATGCGGTATTTGTGTTTCCTCGAGTGTTACAGCATATAGTGAAGGGTTGATGGATTAAGATACATCTACATCAATTCCTACACTAGGATGTAAGGATTTACACATCCATATTCCCCCACATACTCAAAAGTATGTGATCCAGGAGTTCCCTTGGGAAAACCTATTTCACCATCATTTTGCTTTCTGACAATGATGGATCTATGATCAGGGCTCTACATGGTATGATTATACTTGATTAGTTAGGTACAATTCAGTATTCTTTTAACATCATACATGTTCTCAAACATTAATCATTAGCATGGCAGCTATGAAAATAGAACACTAAATGTAACAAGTCTAACTCACATCAATTATCAATTCTCAAACATCTCATCACAAGTCATCTGTTAAGCATGACCTTGATGATACTCATGGCTCTCACAACCCATCAATCTCATAAGATGCCACCAACAAGGCATCAGAATATTTCACTTATTCATAAAGCTATAGCATGATTTCAATGAATATAGTATCATAATCCTTACCTGGATTTGATCATCCTCATATAGGAACCTGCATGGTTAATTCAACTGATAACAGTAAACAATTCATTTCAATGAAGTTGTACCTTCCTACTCTTACAAGAGTTAGGTTCCCTGAATTTTCATCAATTAGGGTTTACTATTCACATTACATGTCATCACCCTAGAATTAGGGTTTGCTATTCACATCATGGTGAATTAAACTCATGACATCATTGTGTATGAGAAACATCATCATTAAAGTCCTCAGATTAGATTAAGATTCATCAATTATCATAATTAGGGTTTCTATGATCTCACATATGTGGATCATACCCTAATCATGCACATTCATATGTATTGAAGGTACTTTACTTGAGTTTCCACCATAAATGGTAATTTCTCTCTCCTATGATACTTTCTCTCTCTTATTACTAGTAGATGGTGATTACACCACTCTAGATTAGGTTAGGTCAAGTCCTCATTGACTATCATAAGTCAAATCATCACTATCAGGTGATCAGGGTTTGATTAAAACAAGGTATCCTTCAATTGAACCCCTCAAGGGTATTTTGGTAAACTACCCCATTGATCACCATCATGGGTCAATTCATTAATCACTTAGTCCCTTAATGTCCTAAGTTACCATTAGGGTTTAGATTAGATCACCATTGAACCAATTACAACCATGAAAGTACTAATCAATTACAACCCTAAAGTCTCCAATCGGTTGCACACCTTCAACCTCCAAACGGTTTGAAACCGTTTGGATGTGTTTACCGTTTGCTATGTTTGAGTCCAAGACCGCATGACCTCAAGGTCGTTTGCCCTCAAACGGTCTTAAGACCGTTTGGGTGCGTTGACCGTTTGGGAAGGGTGACTTCCAAACCGTTTGGTGCTTATGCGGTTTGAAACCGTTTGATCAAAATGACTTGAGATCGATTGGTCCAAATGACCTTGAGATCGTTTTAGTCCAAACGGTCTTGAGACCGTTTGGATCCCAACGGTCTTGAGACTGTTTGGTCCAAATGGGCTCAAACCGTTTGGACCTCCAACATGGTTCAAAAGTCCCAACCGATTATGGATATCTCTGTTGAAGCTTTTAATTGGCCAAAACCATGTTAACCTCTTACAAATTGAGTCAATTAGAATGAGTCTCAATCAATTGGACACCAAATTGACCCTCAATTGAAAGCCAATTAGGGTTAAGTCCATCTCAATTAGGGTTTCAATCGGATAATCATCAATGTTCAACAATGTGAATCAAATCAAGGTTGAACCTATCAATTGACCTCCAATTGGGCCCAAACTTGGCCCAAACGGTCTTGAGGTCGTTTGGATGACCTCCAAACGGTCTTGAGACCGTTTGCCCAAAATTTGACCAAAAACCAAGTTGGTTGGATAAGGGTGGAACCCTTATTAGGTCCAAAATCAGCAATTTTATTAATTCATCAACTTATTGTAATTGGACCCTCAATCCATCAAATTAGCTCAACCCTAGACCTCCAGACGGTCTTGGGTTGTCACCAAACGGTCTTGAGACCGTTTGGATGAATCCCCAAATGGTCTTGAGACCGTTTGGGTCCTTCAACCCAAAACTCAACAAGATCTATACTTATAAATAGTAATTTCAACCCGATTAGGGTTAGGATGTTGAAGTGCCTTCAACTCTCAATTGGTTAAGAATTAGATTATGATTCTTTGTAGGAATGAAATTCAATATGTTACCAACAGACACTCAAACGGTCGTCCCTTGGTCAACCCTATCAAACGGTCTTGAGACCATTTTGATCCAAACGGTCTTACAAGATCGTTTGAGATCAAACGGTTTGAAACCGTTTGACCTTAAACGGTTTGCAACCGTTTGGACCAAAAGGGTCCAAGGTCGGTTGATAAATCTACCTAGGAATTCACGCCCATCATCTTCAACCTCTGTTCAGGTCGGTTACTCCACCGTTTTGCTTGCAAAAGTGCAAGGAAGAAGGGAGGTAGAAGAAAAACTTAAGCTTAAATTGCAAGAACAAAGATATGCATATAAAACAAAGAGTTTAGAGTTATAAAACCCACCTCAAACGTTGTTCCTAGAGCTCCAAGCTTCCAATCTTCAAGCCTCCAATGGTGTCTTGAGCTCCACAACTCGGCCATAGGTGATTCTCCAAAGAAAAGATGGGGATGGTCGGCTAGAACAAAGAACCTATGTTAGTTAACCATAGAACCAACCTTTTAAGAAGAATTCCACCATGAATTCGAGCTTGAAGATGGTTTCCCCCTCACCTTAGCACTAGTTGTTCGTTCTCCTGAGCTCCAGAGCTTTGCCTTAGCCATTTGAGAAAGATGAGAAATGAAGAGAACAAGTGATACGTTCACTTGGTTTTCAAGGGTGAGGGCTTATATACTTTAGGCTATTTTACACCATAAGGACCTCTAGAACTTGAAATTCTCATCCAAGTCCCTCCTTATTCAAGGGCACGTCCAATCCCATCTAAACTTATGCAAAGCTCACAAAAACTCAAGATCTAAGGTTAAGGAAATCCAATCTACAACTAAGGTACATATATGAAAGGTCTTTATCCTCATACTTGGTGGATTTTATGCACAAAGATCATTTTTCTTATCTGATTACTCATTCAAGTGCCCCTTTCATCATTTCTACTCTAAATGATGTCAAGAGTCATAAAATATGTTCTAGATGGTGTATTTTATAAATCACACCCCATAATTTGGGTAAATTGCACTTTACTCCAAATTAGGGTTTCTAAGCACAAGGACCATTCCTCAAGCTGCATTTTGATGCCCAAGCTTGGGAAATCCATCATACTTCATCATATTCACTCATATGATGTCTCATCATCAAAAGAACATATTAACCTGTGAACATTGCAAGTTAAACCCCTTAACTGGGTAATTTGCACATAGGTCCCTGCATTACAAAACAATACTACAACTTTGTTTATAAAGGAGCAAAATTGAAAGTATATGTTCCTGAGGAACTTAATTACATGCCAGAGAGTATTCACAAGTATATAATTACATATTTAGGCAAAACTTCTAGGGTTAGGTTATAACCCAGGCCAGGGATGTTACAAATCATCCACCCCCTACAAGGATTTCATCCCCAAAATCGATAAAACATATTAGGAGAAAAGAGCAGGCTATTTCCTTCTCATCTCATCCTCTAGTTCCCATGTGGATTCTTCGACTCCACGATGATTCCAGAGGACTTTTACAAGGATTATATCTTTCTTCTTTAGCTTTTTAATTCTGTTATCAAGGATTGACACTGGTCCTTCCTCATAAGTTATATCTTCATTCAATTCTACTTCCATAGGTTGTAGAACTGACTCGGTGTCTGGGTGACATTTCCTCAGCATAGAAATGGACTTAATAATGTTATTTGGATAATTCAAGCTAATATTAACATGTTGTTAATAAAAGTGAAAATAGGATCTAAAAAGATGATCTTTTTATATATAGTTGGCTTAATTTAGGGTTTCATGCATGATTATGCTTTAATGAGTTTGAAAACCCTAATTTAGGAGAATATGTCTTTTAATTGGTTTAATTGTTCAAATCCATGAATAAATAAGGATATGATGATCCTAAGTCAATTTGGGTATAAAAGACTATTAAAATAGATAGTTGAGCAATTAAAGTTCATATAAATGGAAAAGAGTATTTTAGGGTTTGTTAACCTAGAAAGGGACAAAAGTTTGAGAAATTGATCTAAGAAACCCTAATGAATATTAATGAAACCTTAATGAGGATTAGAAACCCTAGGAAGAGAATCCAAGTCAATAAAGTAGATTATTGATAAAGTGTGTAATAAATAGAGTACATATTCTTTTCAGGAATTATGTGATGATTGAATTACTTGTATGGATCTGTTGATTGGCTTGTTTGTATATACCTGAAGTATATGTTGAATAATCTGCATGACTCATCAAATCAAGTATGTGGTTACGCTTATGAATAATCGCTCTAGTTTCACGGCGATTCCTGAAGTTTTAATCGATTGCTTGAAAATAACTGTTGGATGTCTATTTATTTCATGCAACTATAAAGTGACTATGATTATCACTATAAATGTGTGTATATAACTGACTAGATCCGGGTCCACCTCTATTGCTTTGAAAAGGCTAAGAAGAAAAGGGGTAATCCTAGAGCAAGGTCTAGGTTATCGAGAGCTAGAAACTGGGCTACCTATGTGTAGTGCCATGAGACTCATTAGACTGCCATGAGTTAAGGAGTGGGCTACTTACGAGTAGTGCCATGTGACTCAACCCTAGAAATTGGTTCACTTATAGGTGGATCATGAGGGGTTTAATGGGGACAACATAGAGGATAGGGTACTCTTAGATCGCGGAGTTATATCTAAAATGTGATCTTGGTTGTTAAATGATTAATTGAATGATTACATTGTTAACGTATTTACATAATTATTGTTTCCCCCACATACCAGCTTCGGCTGACTGACGTTTTGTTTGTCGGCGTTTTAGGTACAAGCGAAAAGGACAAATAGTAAATCGTCATATTGTGAAATACATGAAGTTAAATACAAGGAGGATTAGTTAGAGTAGAATCCTTAAGTGGATAGAAGTATAGAGATCCAAGTTTTCAAAAAGGTATGCAAAAATTTATTTTCTTACAACTTTTCAGTATAGTAGGTTAAAGTTTGATAATTATTCTTTGTTAATTGCCGAACCTTTGATCCGGAAGTTATGGGTGCGGCTGCGACCTCTTGGTCTCCCTTAATTGGGGGTTATCAGGAGGTGGGGTCGTAACATTTGGTATAAGAGCGTAGGTTCCTCATTTAACTATTAATAATTATTAAATTTTACAAACTCCATAGAACCCAAGGGAGTTATTAGAAGATTATCCGAAAGATAGAGGTGTCTAGAAAAGGATCACGCCCGAGGGATGGCAATATTTTCCTCCGCACCGCTAGTTGGAATACGAGGACTCCCGGATCCGTGTGACTGCCTGGCCAAAGTCTTAGGGTATGAATCGAAATAAGATACCTTTAGGACTTTCTCATCTTATTCATCCCTTCTCATCACAAATTCTGTTAGGGACCTTAAGGATTAGGGTTTTCTCTCTCTTCCCCTCACCCTCTTGAGGTATGGGTAAGATTAATAAGGTCTAAGGAATCCTCCATCAAATTAATGAAAAGCATGTAAATAAGATGTCATGGACATAAGCTTAATAGATTAAGCGTAAAGGAATAGATACATGCTTAGGTCGTATGACATAAGTTGTCATGCCCTCAGGAGAGACCTGAGGCTAAACCTTCTTGTCAGAAGGATAAAGAAAGAAAGTTAGTCTTGGAGATAGAGATCTCCATTGCAAGTAGAGACCCGGCTCATCCTCTGAGGATGATGATAACCCTAACCCTAAGTGAAGGTTAGAGAGAGATTTGGCATGACGAGTTAGACCAGGTGTTTGGAAGGACATGCCTTTGGGATGCCATATTATCCTTGGGTGACCTAACACCTTTGGCAACCCAACCCTGGGAATGGTCGTACATATTAGAGTAAAGGATAGATCCTTCGAAGATGATATTAGTGAAGGACATGTAGAAACCCTATGGGCTTATGCAAATAGGGCATAGTGTGCACCCAGGGTACATTAATAGTGTGAGCAATAGGTTGAAACCCTGACCAGGAGAGTATAAAGAACTATGGATAACCTTGAGTGAACATAAGTTGAACATAGGCTTCATCCAGATAGGGGCATGCTTTCGAGGTTGATCCTTCATGAAGAGAGGACCTCTAATGGTGAGGTTGGTTATAGGTTAGCTCTAGAGAGAGAGAGAGCAGGAAACCCAGCAAGAAGGTTGGAATCTTAGACTCTGAGATACGAGGAGAAGTCGGGAGTTGAGGATGATGCGACCTAAGTGGATGATAGTGGTCACCACATGCTTGATCCCTAAATGTGGATGATGTCTTGGTTGCCATGGGAGGAACCAAACCCTAGAGAGAGAGGATGAGGCTTTTGGCACCTATGTGCCTATGGTATAAGTGTTTACCTTCTGAGAAAGGAAGAAGAAGTTATGTATACCCTGGAAAAGGTTTAGTAACAGGTTGTGAGGACTTGTACCTTGTTGGTTGTCCTTAAGGAGGACTCGACTCTAAAGTGTTGCTCGAATAGAAGGATGATAGGAAGTGCATGTCATGCCTTTTGCATGCCTGATTCGTGGTTAAGAGATAGAGCGTGCAGTTGGACACCTAAAAGTGAACCTAGGTTTCCTAGGTTTATAAGAGGGGAAGTAGTATACCTAATGCTCACGAAGAGAATTTGCTATAGTTTTGAACATGGTACTCCTCATGTATATAGGAAAAAGGAAGCCCCCTTAAGATTAAGGGTATGTTTGATGAACCCATCATAACTAAGTTGAAGACATGGGAAGGTATAATCTTGACCCAATGTTGAGATATGAGAACAAGTATGGTCTGGCATGGTTTAGTAGGTGATCTTCTTGTGGCGTAATAGCTTTCTAGCGCTAAGCATGCTCATGTATATATAAACCCTAAGGACGTTTGTGACCTTGGTTATCGAGGTGAAGTTTCCTCCCATCCTGGGAGAGGGACCCTTTTGTAGGGTATATACCAGTTTTGTTGGTTTAAGTAAACCTAAAGAGGTCTCATAGGATCTTGAGAAGCTAAGTATATGGTATGAGAATGAACCTATAGACCCATAGATAAACATCTCTAAGTGCATATGGATGTGTTACCATGGAGGTAACCAGTATGGGGCTTGACCAAGGTAGGCAGGATGCCATGATTCCTATGAAAGGATGAAAGTCAGCCCATGAATGCAGAGAGAGATGATGAAGGCTTGGGTAAGGTTCTAAGTTGAACATGTACTATAAGATAATCCTTAGTCTATCCTAGGGTCAAGTAGGGATAAGACCGAGGGAAGTAGGAGTTGCCTAATTCCCTAGTTGCACATGACCATAGAATCGGGAGGTAACCGCTATCCTTGTCTGAGGGCCATGGGTTAGGAGATTGATCACCTTCATAAACTCATGGGACCCAAAGGGCAGATGAGTAGGGCACTCCCTGGATGCATAAGGGAAGAGGGATAACCCCAAAAGTGCCGGCACCCTATAGACCTAGAGGAGATGACCAAAGATGGTATGGTGACCCAAGTAGATTCAAAACCAGTTTTCCATGGAGGTAACTATAATAGCAAGATGTTTGTAATATAGAGGCATAAACGTCACGTTTCAACTTGGATTTAAAGGTGTACTGGCAAAATGGGATGTACCATCTCTACTTTTGGAACATGAAGAACCCTGTATTTGGACTGCAGCCAAATGCTTATTTCCTCTTGTTATAGGAGTGAGAGATAGGACATTACGCATGCCATACACCAAGGACGAAAGATGATGTGAGTTGGAATGTTGCTATGAGGTATGAGGACAGAGGTGATAACATACACCAATTAAGTGAATGATGCATGGATGGTTTGCAAACACTAAACGGAATGAGGTAGTCATTTGTTGAGAATGTTTTATCATGAGCTATGTGGAACTTAAAAGTTATACCAGGTTGATTTTGATTACAATGATGATGAAATCAGAGAGTGTTCTTAATGAAGATAAGACGTATGGGCTCCGATCTCCAAACCACAATATAAACACGATTTAAACTTAGCGGAAGCAATCGATTAGCAGCGGAAGACAAAAATCACGGGAAATTAAAACTTTTTGAGATAAGAGCTTGAAACCATAAAACTTCTTCCATAGAAAAAGGATTAAACTATTTACATCTCTGATAATTACTTCTTGAGTAATTATACACATCATGATACAAAACCTCAAGAGATAAAACCAAAATCTCAGACCAGCAACTCCAAGACCAGAGAGTACAGAGACGGCATAGGACTATCTAACAACATGACTCAGTAGTCAGTATCTCCACCTGAGATTCACTGCTGCTCCTGGTGCTGCTGCTACTGGGATTGGTCACCTGTAGGCTGGTTCCTCTGTCTTCGACGACCACCTAAAAAGTTGAAGTCTACGGGGTGAGACAATGTACAAATTGTCCCAGCGAGAGTTATAACTCTCAACTAGAAGCTTTATATAGCAAATCAAAGAACAATATAAATGATTTAAAGTAATCAACAGGAGAGAGGTACTAGGCAGAATATCAACATATAGATAATGTGAAGAACATATCTACTATGCAGTGTAACACCATTCAAGTATCTCGTAGTTTAAACTAAGCAATTATACTACGCGGCTGATTATGTTTTACAAACATCATTATGCCCTGCGGAGATGAGGTATACCGCTCATACTCCAACCGATCACTTGTTAAGTCGCATCGGTATCATACCTAGGTCATCAAAAGAGCCGGATTCTTATGACCATATCTTTCTCAGTCAGAGTGAGGATAACTTGCAGGACATCCTGTGTCTCTGCTACTATAGCTTACCAGGGTAATCTGGTACTTCGCTATTTTTAGAGTTACAGTGGCATTCTGTACTCTCTTCGTCATCGAGAGATTTGTTGTTTATCTCTGATCGATGCGGTATTTGTGTTTCCTCGAGTGTTACAGCATATAGTGAAGGGTTGATGGATTAAGATACATCTACATCAATTCCTACACTAGGATGTAAGGATTTACACATCCATATTCCCCCACATACTCAAAAGTATGTGATCCAGGAGTTCCCTTGGGAAAACCTGTTTCACCATCATTTTGCTTTCTGACAATGATGGATCTATGATCAGGGCTCTACATGGTATGATTATACTTGATTAGTTAGGTACATTTCAGTATTCTTTTAACATCATACATGTTCTCAAACATTAATCATTAGCAAGACAGCTATGAAAATAGAACACTAAATGTAACAAGTCTAACTCACATCAATTATCAATTCTCAAACATCTCATCACAAGTCATTTGTTAAGCATGACCTTAATGATACTCATGGCTCTCACAGCCCATCAATCTCATAAGATGCCACCAACAAGGCATCAAAATATTTCACTTATTCATAAAGCTATATCATGCTTTCAATGAATATAGTATCATAATCCTTACCTGGATTTGATCATCCTCATATAGGAATCTGCATGGTTAATTCAACTGATAACAGTAAACAATTCATTTCAATGAAGTTGTACCTTCCTACTCTTACAAGAGTTAGGTTCCCTAAATTTTCATCAATTAGGGTTTACTATTCACATTACATGTCATCACCCTAGAATTAGGGTTTACTATTCACATCATGGTGAATTAAACTCATGACATCATTGTGTATGAGAAACATCATCATTAAATTCCTCAGATTAAATTAAGATTCATCAATTATCATAATTAGGGTTTCTATGATCTCACATATGTGGATCATACCCTAATCATGCACATTCATATGTATTGAAGGTACTTTACTTGAGTTTCCACCATAAATGGTACTTTCTCTCTCCTATGATACTTTCTCTCTCTTATTACTAGTAGATGGTGATTACACCACTCTAGATTAGGTTAGTTCAAGTCCTCATTGACTATCATAAGTCAAATCATCACTATCAGGTGATCAGGGTTTGATTAAAACAAGGTATCCTTCAATTGAACCCCTCAAGGGTATTTTGGTAAACTACCCCATTGATCACCATCATGGGTCAATTCATTAATCACTTAGTCCCTTAATGTCCTAAGTTACCATTAGGGTTTAGATTAGATCACCATTGAACCAATTACAACCATGAAAATACTAATCAATTACAACCCTAAAGTCTCCAATCGGTTGCACACCTTCAACCTCCAAACGGTTTGAAACCGTTTGGATGTGTTTACCATTTTCTATGTTTGACTCCAAGACCGCATGACCTCAAGGTCGTTTGCCCTCAAACGGTCTTAAGACCGTTTGGGAAGGTTGACTTCCAAACCGTTTGGTGCTTATGCGGTTTGAAACCGTTTGATCAAAATGACTTGAGATCGATTGGTCCAAACGACCTTGAGATCGTTTGAGTCCAAACGGTCTTGAGACCGTTTGGATCCCAACGGTCTTGAGACTGTTTGGTCCAAATGGGCTCAAACCGTTTGGACCTCCAACATGTTTCAAAAGTCCCAACCGATTATGGATATCTCTGTTGAAGCTTTTAATTGGCCAAAACCATGTTAACCTCTTACAAATTGAGTCAATTAGAATGAGTATCAATCAATTGGACACCAAATTGACCCTCAATTGAAAGCCAATTAGGGTTAAGTCCATCTCAATTAGGGTTTCAATCGGATAATCATCAATGTTCAACAATGTGAATCAAATCAAGGTTGAACCTATCAATTGACCTCCAATTGGGCCCAAACTTGGCCCAAACGGTCTTGAGGTCGTTTGGATGACCTCCAAACGGTCTTGAGACCGTTTGCCCGAAATTAGACCAAAAACCAAGTTGGTTGGATAAGGGTGGAACCCTAATTAGGTCTAAAATCAGCAATTTTATTAATTCATCAACTTATTGTAATTGGACCCTCAATCCATCAAATTAGCTCAACCCTAGACCTCAAGACGGTCTTGGGTTGTCACAAAACGGTCTTGAGACTGTTTGGATGAATCCCCAAACGGTCTTGAGACCATTTGGGTCCTTCAACCCAAAACTCAACAAGATCTATACTTATAAATAGTAATTTCAACCCGATTAGGGTTAGGATGTTGAGTGCCTTCAACTCTCAATTGGTTAAGAATTAGATTATGATTCTTTGTAGGAATGAAATTCAATATGTTACCAACAGACCCTCAAACGGTCGTCCCTTGGTCAACCCTATCAAACGGTCTTGAGACCGTTTTGATCCAAACGGTCTTACAAGATCGTTTGAGATCAAACGGTTTGAGACCGTTTGACCTTAAACGGTTTGCAACCGTTTGGACCAAAAGGGTCCAAGGTCGGTTGATAAAGCTACCTAGGAATTCACTCCCATCATCTTCAACCTCTGTTCAGGTCGGTTACTCCACCGTTTTGCTTGCAAAAGTGCAAGGAAGAAGGGAGGTAGAAGAAGAACTTAGGCTTAAATTGCAAGAACAAAGATATGCATATAAAGCAAAGAGTTTAGAGTTATAAAACCCACATAAAACATTGTTCCTAGAGCTCCAAGCTTCCAATATTCAAGCCTCTAATGGTGTCTTGAGCTCCACAACTCGGCCAGAGGTGATTCTCCAAAGAAAAGATGGGGATGGTCGTCTAGAACAAAGAACCTATGTTAGTTAACCATAGAACCAACCTTTTAAGAAGAATTCCACCATGAATTCGAGCTTGAAGATGGTTTCCCCCTCACCTTAGCACTAGTTGGTCGTTCTCCTGAGCTCCAGTGCTTTGCCTTAGCCATTTGAGAAAGATGAGAAATGAAGAGAACAAGTGATACGTTCACTTGGTTTTCAAGGGTGAGGGCTTATATACTTTAGGCTATTTTACACCATAAGGACCTCTAGAACTTGAAATTCTCATCCAAGTCCCTCCTTATTCAAGGGAACGTCCAAGCCCATCTAAACTATTGCAAAGATCACCAAAACTCAAGATCTAAGGTTAAGGAAAGCCAATCTACAACTAAGGTACATATATGAAAGGTCTTTATCCTCATACTTGGTGGATTTTATTCACAAAGATCATTTTTCTTATCTGATTACTCATTCATGTGCCCCTTTCATCATTTCTACTCTAAATGATGTCAAGAGTCATAAAAGATGTTCTAGATGGTGTATTTTATAAATCACACCCCATAATTTGGGTAAATTGCACTTTACTCCAAATTAGGGTTTCTAAGCACAAGGACCATTCCTCAAGCTGCATTTTGATGCCCAAGCTTGGGAAATCCATCATACTTCATCATATTCGCTCATATGATGTCTCATCATCAAAAGAACATATTAACCTGTGAACATTGCAAGTTAAACCCCTTAACTGGGTAATTTGCACATAGGTCCCTGCATTACAAAACAATACTACAACTTTGTTTATAAAGGAGCAAAATTGAAAGTATATGTTCCTGAGGAACTTAATTACATGCCAGAGAGTATTCACAAGTATATAATTACATATTTAGGCAAAACTTCTAGGGTTAGGTTATAACCCAGGTCAGGGATGCTACAAATCATCCACCCCCTACAAGGATTTCGTCCCCAAAATCAATAAAACATATTAGGAGAAAAGAGCAGGCTATTTCCTTCTCATATCATCCTCTAGTTCCCATGTGGCTTCTTCGACTCCACGATGATTCCAGAGGACTTTTACAAGGATTATATCTTTCTTCTTTAGCTTTTTAATTCTGTTATCAAGGATTGACACTGGTCCTTCCTCATAAGTTATATCTTCATTCAATTCTACTTCCATAGGTTGTAGAACTGACTCGGTGTTTGGGTGACATTTCCTCAGCATATAAATGGACTTAATAATGTTATTTGGATAATTCAAGCTAATATTAACATGTTGTTAATAAAAGTGAAAATAGGATCTAAAAAGATGATCTTTTTATATATAGTTGGCTTAATTTAGGGTTTCATGCATGATTATGCTTTAATGAGTTTGAAAACCCTAATTTAGGAGAATATGTCTTTTAATTGGTTTAATTGTTCAAATCCATGAATAAATAAGGATATGATGATCCTAAGTCAAATTGGGTATAAAAGACTATTAAAATAGATAGTTGAGCAATTAAAGTTCATATAAATGGAAAAGAGTATTTTAGGGTTTGTTAACCTAGAAAGGGACAAAAGTTTGAGAAATTGATCTAAGAAACCCTAATGAATATTAATGAAACCTTAATGAGGATTAGAAACCCTAGGAAGAGAATCCAAGTCAATAAAGTAGATTATTGATAAAGTGTGTAATAAATAGAGTACATATTCTTTTCAGGAATTATGTGATGATTGAATTACTTGCTTGGATCTGTTGATTGGCTTGTTTGTATATACCTGAAGTATATGTTGAATAATCTGCATGACTCATCAAATCAAGTATGTGGTTACGCTTATGAATAATCGCTCTAGTTTCACGGCGATTCCCGAAGTTTTAATCGGTTGCTTGAAAATAACTGTTGGATGTCTATTTATTTCATGCAACTATAAAGTGACTATGATTATCACTATAAATGTGTGTATATAACTGACTAGATCCGGGTCCACCTCTATTCTTTGAAAAGGCTAAGAAGAAAAGGGGTAATCCTAGAGAAAGGTCTAGGTTATCGAGAGCTAGAAACTGGGCTACCTACGTGTAGTGCCATGAGACTCATTAGACTGCCATGAGTTAAGGAGTGGGCTAGTTACGAGTAGTGCCATGTGACTCAACCCTAGAAATTGGTTCACTTATAGGTGGATCCTGAGGGGTTTAATGGGGACAACATAGAGGATAGGGTACTCTTGGACCGCGGAGTTATATCTAAAATGTGATCTTGGTTGTTAAATGATTAATTGAATGATTACATTGTTAACGTATTTACATAATTATTGTTTCCCCCACATACCAGCTTCGGCTGACCGACGTTTTTTTTGTCGGCGTTTTAGGTACAAGCCAAAAGGACAAACAGTAAATCGTCATATTGTGAAATACATGAAGTTAAACACAAGGAGGATTAGTTAGAGTAGAATCCTTAAGTGGATAGAAGTATAGAGATCCAAGTTTTCAAAAAGGTATGCAAAAATTTATTTTCTTACAACTTTTCAGTATAGTAGGTTAAAGTTTGATAATTATTCTTGGTTAATTGCCAAACCATTGATCTTGAAGTTATGGGTGCGGCTACGACCTCTCAGTCTCCCTTAATTGGGGGTTATCAGGAGGTGGGGTCGTAACATTTGGTATAAGAGCGTAGGTTCCTCATTTAACTATTAATAATTATTAAATTTTACAAACTCCATAGAACCCAAGGGAGTTATTAGAAGATTATCCGAAAGACAGAGGTGTCTAGAAAAGGATCACGCCCGAGGGATGGCAATATTTTCCTCCGCACCGCTAGTCGGAATACGAGGACTCCCGGATCCGTGTGACTGCCTGGCCAAAGTCTTAGGGTATGAATCGAAATAAGATACCTTTAGGACTTTCTCATCTTATTCATCCCTTCTCATCACAAATTCTATTAGGGACCTTAAGGATTAGGGTTTTCTCTCTCTTCCCCTCACCCTCTTGAGGTATGGGTAAGATTAATAAGGTCTAAGGAATCCTCCATCAAATTAATGAAAAGCATGTAAATAAGATGTCATGGACATAAGCTTAATAGATTAAGCGTAAAGGAATAGATACATGCTTAGGTCGTATGACATAAGTTGTCATGCCCTCGGGAGAGACCTGAGGCTAAACCTTCTTATCAGAAAGATAAAGAAAGAAAGTTAGTCTTGGAGATAGAGATCTCCATTGCAAGTAGAGACCCGGCTCATCCTCTGAGGATGATGATAACCCTAACCCTAAGTGAATGTTAGAGAGAGAGTTGGCATGACGAGTTAGACCAGGTGTTTGGAAGGACATGCCTTTGGGATGCCATATGATCCTTGGGTGACCTAACACCTTTGGCAACCCAACCCTGGGAATGGTCGTACATATTAGAGTAAAGGATAGATCCTTCGAAGATGATATTAGTGAAGGACATGTAGAAACCCTATGGGCTTATGCGAATAGGGCATAGTGTGCACCCAGGGTACGTTAATAGTGTGAGCAATAGGTTGAAACCCTGACCAGGAGAGTATAAAGAACTATGGATAACCTTGAGTGAACATAAGTTGAACATAGGCTTCATCCAGATAGGGGCATGCTTTCGAGGTTGATCCTTCCTGAAGAGAGGACCTCTAATGGTGAGGTTGGTTGTAGGTTAGCTCTAGAGAGAGAGAGAGATAAGGAAACCCAACAAGAAGGTTGGAATCTTAGACTCTGAGATACGAGGAGAAGTCGGGAGTTGAGGATGATGCGACCTAAGTGGATGATAGTGGTCACCACATGCTTGATCCCTAAATGTGGATGATGTCTTGGTTGCCATGGGAGGAACCAAACCCTAGAGAGAGAGGATGAGGCTTTTGGCACCTATGTGCCTATGGTATAAGTATTTACCTTCTGAGAAAGGAAGAAGAAGTTATGTATACCCTGGAAAAGGTTTAGTAACAGGTTGTGAGGACTTGTACCTTGTTGGTTGTCCTTAAGGAGGACTCAACTCTAAAGTGTTGCTCGAATAGAAGGATGACAGGAAGTGCATGTCATGCCTTTTGCATGCCTAATTCGTGGTTAAGAGAAAGAGTGTGCAGTTGGACACCTAAAAGTGAACCTAGGGTTCCTAGGTTTATAAGAGGGGAAGTAGTATACCTAATGCTCACGAAGAGAATTTGCTATAGTTTTGAGCATGGTACTCCTCATGTATAGAGGAAAAAGGAAGCCCCCTTAAGATTAAGGGTATGTTTGATGAACCCATCATAACTAAGTTGAAGACATGGGAAGGTATAATCTTGACCCAATGTTGAGGAATGAGAACAAGTATGGCCTGACATGGTTTAGTAGGTGATCTTCTTGTGGTGTAATAGCTTGCTAGGGTTAAGCATGCTCATGTATATATAAACCCTAAGGATGTTTGTGACCTTGGTTATCGAGGTGAAGTTTCCTCCCATCCTGGGAGAGGGACCCTTTTGTTGGGTATATACCAGTTTTGTTGGTTTAAGTAAACCTAAAGAGGTCTCATGGGATCTTGAGAAGCTAAGTACATGGTATGAGAATGAACCTATAGACCCATAGATAAACATATCTAAGTGCATATGGATGTGTTACCATGGAGGTAACCAATATGGGGCTTGACCAAGGTAGGCAGGATGCCATGATTCCTATGAAAGGATGAAAGTCAGCCCATGAATGCAGAGAGAGATGATGAAGGCTTGGGTAAGGTTCTAAGTTGAACATGTACTATAAGAGAATCCTAAGTCTATCCTAGGGTCAAGTAGGGATAAGACCGAGGGAAGTAGGAGTTGCCTAATTCCCTAGTTGCACATGACCATAGAATCGGGAGGTAACAGCTATCCTTGTCTGAGGGCCATGGGTTAGGAGATTGATCACCTTCATAAACTCATGGGACCCAAAGGGCAGATGAGTAGGGCACTCCCTGGATGCATAAGGGAAGAGGGATAACCCCAAAAGTGCCGGAACCCTATAGACCTAGAGGAGATGACCAAAGATGGTATGGTGACCCAAGTAGATTCAAAACTAGTTTTCCATGGAGGTAACTATAATAGCAAGATGTTTGTAATATAGAGGCATAAACGTCACGTTTCAACTTGGATTTAAAGGTGTACTGGCAAAATGGGATGTACCATCTCTACTTTTGGAACAGGAAGAACTCTGTATTTGGACTGCAGCCAAATGCTTATTTCCTCTTGTTATAGGAGTGAGAGATAGGACATTATGCATGCCATACACCAAGGACGAAAGATGATGTGAGTTGGAATGTTGCTATGAGGTATGAGGACAGAGGTGATAACATACACCAATTAAGTGAATGATGCATGGATGGTTTGCAAACACTAAACGGAATGAGGTAGTCATTTGTTGAGAATATTTTATCATGAGCTATGTGGAACTTCCAAGTTATACCAGGTTGATTTTGATTACAATGATGATGAAATCAGAGAGTGTTCTTAATGAAGATAAGACGTATGGGCTCCGATCTCCAAACCACGATATAAACACGATTTAAACTTAGTGGAAGCAATCGATTAACAGCGGAAGACAAAAATCACGGGAAATTAAAACTTTTTGAGATAAGAGCTCAAAACCATAAAACTTCTTCCATAGAAAAAGGATTAAACTATTTACATCTCTGATAATTACTTCTTGAGTAATTATACACATCATGATACAAAACCTCAAGAGATAAACCAAAATCTCAGACCAGCAACTCCAAGACCTGAGAGTACCGAGACGGCATAGGACTATCTAACAACATGACTCAGCAGTCAGTATCTCCACCTGAGATTCACTACTGCTCCTGGTGCTGCTGCTGCTGGGATTGGTCACCTGTAGGCTGGTTCCTCCGTCTTCGACGACCACCTAAAATGTTGAAGTCTACGGGGTGAGACAATGTACAAATTGTCCCAGCGAGAGTTATAACTCTCAACTAGAAGCTTTATATAGCAAATCAAAGAACAATATAAACGATTTAAAGTAATCAACAGGAGAGAGGTACTAGGCAGAATATCAACATATAGATAATGTGAAGAACATATCTACTATGCAGTGTAACACCATTCAAGTATCTCGTAGTTTAAACTAAGCAATTATACTACGCGGCTGATTATGTTTTACAAACATCATTATGCCCTGCGGAGATGAGGTATACCGCTCATACTCCAACCGATCACTTGTTAAGTCGCATCGGTATCATACCTAGGTCATCAAAAGAGCCGGATTCTTATGACCTCATCTTTCTCAGTCAGAGTGAGGATAACTTGCAGGACATCCTGTGTCTCTGCTACTATAGCTTACCAGGGTAATCTGGTACTTCGCTATTTTTAGAGTTACAGTGGCATTCTGTACTCTCTTCGTCATCGAGAGATTTCTTGTTTATCTCTGATCGATTCGGTATTTGTGTTTCCTCGAGTGTTACAGCATATAGTGAAGGGTTGATGGATTAAGATACATCTACATCAATTCCTACACTAGGATGTAAGGATTTACACATCCATATTCCCCCACATACTCAAAAGTATGTGATCCAGGAGTTCCCTTGGGAAAACCTATTTCACCATCATTTTGCTTTCTGACAATGATGGATCTATGATCAGGGATCTACATGGTATGATTATACTTGATTAGTTAGGTACATTTCAGTATTCTTTTAACATCATACATGTTCTCAAACATTAATCATTATCATGGCAGCTATGAAAATAGAACACTAAATGTAACAAGTCTAACTCACATCAATTATCAATTCGCAAACATCTCATCACAAGTCATCTGTTAAGCATGACCTTGATGATACTCATGGCTCTCACAGCCCATCAATCTCATAAGATGCCACCAACAAGGCATCCGAATATTTCACTTATTCATAAAGCTATAGCATGCTTTCAATGAATATAGTATCATAATCCTTACCTGTATTTGATCATCCTCATATAGGAACCTGCATGGTTAATTCAAATGATAATAGTAAACAATTCATTTCAATGAAGTTGTACCTTCCTACTCTTACAAGAGTTAGGTTCCCTGAATTTTCATCAATTAGGGTTTACTATTCACATTACATGTCATCACCCTAGAATTAGGGTTTACTATTCACATCATGGTGAATTAAACTCATGACATCATTGTGTATGAGAAACATCATCATTAAAGTCCTCAGATTAGATTAAGATTCATCAATTATCATAAATAGGGTTTCTATGATCTCACATATGTGGATCATACCCTAATCATGCACATTCATATGTATTGAAGGTACTTTACTTGAGTTTCCACCATAAATGGTACTTTCTCTCTCCTATGATACTTTCTCTCTCTTATTACTAGTAGATGGTGATTACACCACTCTAGATTAGGTTAGGTCAAGTCCTCATTGACTATCATAAGTCAAATCATCACTATCAGGTGATCAGGGTTTGATTAAAACAAGGTATCCTTCAATTGAACCCCTCAAGGGTATTTTGGTAAACTACCCCATTGATCACCATCATGGGTCAATTCATTAATCACTTAGTCCCTTAATGTCCTAAGTTACCATTAGGGTTTAGATTAGATCACCATTGAACCAATTACAACCATGAAAGTACTAATCAATTACAACCCTAAAGTCTCCAATCGGTTGCACACCTTCAACCTCCAAACGGTTTGAAACTATTTGGATGTGTTTACCGTTTGCTATGTTTGACTCCAAGACCGCATGACCTCAAGGTCGTTTGCCCTCAAACGGTCTTAAGACCGTTTGGGTGCGTTGACCGTTTGGGAAGGTTGACTTCCAAACCGTTTGGTGCTTATGCGGTTTGAAACCGTTTGATCAAAATGACTTGAGATCGATTGGTCCAAATGACCTTGAGATCGTTTGAGTCCAAACGGTCTTGAGACCGTTTGGATCCCAACGGTCTTGAGACTGTTTGGTCCAAATGGGCTCAAACCGTTTGGACCTCCAACATGGTTCAAAAGTCCCAACCGATTATGAATATCTCTGTTGAAGCTTTTAATTGGCCAAAACCATGTTAACCTCTTACAAATTGAGTCAATTAGAATGAGTCTCAATCAATTGGACACCAAATTGACCCTCAATTGAAAGCCAATTAGGGTTAAGTCCATCTCAATTAGGGTTTCAATCGGATAATCATCAATGTTCAACAATGTGAATCAAATCAAGGTTGAACCTATCAATTGACCTCCAATTGGGCCCAAACTTGGCCCAAACGGTCTTGAGGTCGTTTGCATGACCTCCAAATGGTCTTGAGACCGTTTGCCCAAAATTTGACCAAAAACCAAGTTGGTTGGATAAGGGTGGAACCCTAATTAGGTTTAAAATCATAAATTTTATTAATTCATCAACTTATTGTAATTGGACCCTCAATCCATCAAATTAGCTCAACCCTAGACCTCCAAACGGTCTTGAGACCGTTTGGATGAATCCGCAAATGGTCTTGAGACCGTTTGGGTCCTTCAACCCAAAACTCAACAAGATCTATACTTATAAACTGTAATTTCAACCCGATTAGGGTTAGGATGTTGAAGTGCCTTCAACTCTCAATTGGTTAAGAATTAGATTATGATTCTTTGTAGGAATGAAACTCAATATGTTACCAACATACCCTCAAACGGTCGTCCCTTGGTCAACCCAATCAAATGGTCTTGAGACCGTTTTGATCAAAACGGTCTTGCAAGATCGTTTGAGATCAAACGGTTTGAGACCGTTTGACCTTAAACGGTTTGCAACCGTTTGGACCAAAAGGGTCCAAGGTCGGTTGATAAAGCTACCTAGGAATTCACACCCATTATCTTCAACCTCTGTTCATATCGGTTACTCCACCGTTTTGCTTGCAAAAGTGCAAGGAAGAAGGGAGGTAGAAGAGGAACTAAGTACAAATTGCAAGAACAAAAACATGCATATAAAGCAAGGAGTTTAGAGTTATAAAACCCGTCTTAGAACGTTGTTCCTAGAGCTCCAAGCTTCCAAGCTTCAAGCCTCTAATGGTGTCTTGAGCTCCACAACTCGGCCAGAGGTGATTCTCCAAAGAAAAGATGGGGATGGTCGGCTAGAACAAAGAACCTAAGTTAGTTAACCATAGAACCAACCTTTTAAGAAGAATTCCACCATGAATTCGAGCTTGAAGATGGTTTCCCCCTCACCTTAGCACTAGTTGGTTGTTCTCCTGAGCTCCAGAGCTTTGCCTTAGCCGTTTGAGAAAGATGAGAAATGAAGAGAACAAGTGATACGTTCACTTGGTTTGCAAGGGTGAGGGCTTATATACTTTAGGCTATTTTACACCATAAGGACCTCTAGAACTTGAAATTCTCATCCAAGTCCCTCCTTATTCAAGGGCACGTCCAAGCCCATCTATACGTATGCAAATCTCACCAAAACTCAAGATTTAAGGTTAAGGAAAGCCAATCTACAACTAAGGTACATATATGAAAGGTCTTTATCCTCATACTTGGTGGATTTTATGCACAAAGATCATTTTTCTTATCTGATTACTCATTCATGTGCCCCTTTCATCATTTCTACTCTAAATGATGTCAAGAGTCATAAAAGATGTTCTAGATGGTGTATTTTATAAATTTCACCCCATAATTTGGGTAAATTGCACTTTACTCCAAATTAGGGTTTCTAAGCACAAGGACCATTCCTCAAGCTGCATTTTGATGCCCAAGCTTGGGAAATCCATCATACTTCATCATGTTCGCTCATATGATGTATCATCATCAAAAGAACATCTTAACCTGTGAATATTGCATGTTAAACCCCTTAACTGGGTAATTTGCACATAGGTCCCTGCATTACAAAACAATACTACAACTTTGTTTATAAAGGAGAAAAATTGAAAGTATATGTTCCTGAGGAACTTAATTACATGCCAGAGAGTATTCACAAGTATATAATTACATATTTAGGCAAAACTTCTAGGGTTAGGTTATAACCCAGGTCAGGGATGTTACAAATTGTCCACCCCTTACAAGGATTTCGTCCCCAAAATCGATAAAACATATTAGGAGAAAAGAGCAGGGTATTTCCTTCTCATATCATCCTCTAGTTCCCATGTGGCTTCTTCAACACCACGGTGGTTCCAGAGGACTTTCAAAAGGCTTATATCTTTTTTCTTTAGCTTTTTAATTATGTTATCAAGGATTGACACTAGTCCCTCCTCATAAGTTATATCTTCATTCAATTCTACTTCCATGGGTTGTAGAACTGATTCGGTATCTGGGTGACATTTCCTCAGCATAGAAATGTGAAACACGGGGTGTAACTTCTGTAACTCCTGAGGTAACTCTAGTCTATAGGCCACCTTTCCAACTCTTTCAATAATTGGATAAGGCCCCATAAATCTAGGAGCTAACTTCCCTTTCCTTCCAAAACGAAGGACTCCTTTCCAAGGCGAGACCTTGAGATACACTCTGTCTCCAACCTGGAACTCTAAGGGTCTACGATGTCTGTCGGCATAAGACTTCTGCCTATCTTGTGCAGTCTTAAGCTGTTACTGTATAACTTTGATCTTCTATGTAGTCTGCTGCACAAGATCAGGACCTAACAACTGATGTTCACCAGTCTCATACCAACACAAGGGTGATCTACAACGTCTACCATACAAGGCTTCATATGGTGCCATATCAATACTATGTTGATAGCTATTGTTATAGGCAAACTCTATCAAGCTTAGGTGTAGATCCCAACTTCCTGTAAACTGGAGAACACATGCTCTCAACAGGTCTTCCAAGGTCTGTATAGTCCTTTCTGACTGTCCATCAGTCTGTGGATGAAAGGCTGTACTAAACCTTAACTTGGTGCCTAAAGCTCTGTGTAACTGTTCCCAAAAATGACTTGTAAACTAAGGACCTCTGTCAGATTCTATAGAGACAGGAACTCTATGCAAACGCACTATCTCTTCAACATACAACTGTGATAACCTTTCGGCAGAATAGGTTGTTTTGACAGGTAAGAAATGCGTTGTCTTTATCAACCTATCAACAATTACCCAAATGGAATCATGTCCTTTGTTTGTCCTGGGTAGGCCAACAACAAAGTCCATGGTCACATGGTCCCACTTCCACTGTGGTATGGGTAAAGGTTGCATTGTTCCTGCAGGCTTCTGGTGCTCAGCCTTAACCTACTGACACACTGGGCATCTCAGAACAAACTCAACTACATCCTTCTTCATCCCGGGCCACCAATACATATCTTTCAAGTTTCAATACATCTTGGTGCTCCCTGGATGCATAGCATACATCGAAGAATGAGCTTCCTCCAGAACTAACTTTCTCAGGTTATCCACATCTGGCACTATCATCCTCCCATGATAGCATGCCACTTGATCATCTGACTCATGAAAACCATATTGCTTCTCATCACCATATTCAGATCTGATCTGCTGAACTGTAGCATCTACTTACTGAGCCTCCTTTATCTTCTCTCTTAGGGTAGGTTTAATATGCATCTCAGCTAACAAACCAGATAACAATGACACCTTCAACTGCACATTGTCCTGCCTTAAAGAGATAAGCATATCTCTCCTAGAGCATACTAAGGAACTTAGCTGTGCTCTATCCATGGTTGATGTTGCTGATTTCCTACTCAAGGCATCTGCAACCACATTGGCCTTTCCCGGATGGTAATCAATTGTACAGTCGTAGTCCTTGATTAACTCCATCCAGCGACGTTGCCTCATGTTAAGCTCATGCTGAGAGAAGATATACTTAAGATTCTTGTGGTCTGTGAAAATCTGGAAGGTTTCTCCGTAGAGATAATGTCTCCAGATCTTCAAGGCATGAACCACAACAGTTAACTCCAGATCGTGTGTTGGATAATTCTCTTCGTGTTTCTTAAGCTGTCGGGGAAGCGAAAGAAATCACTTGTTTATCCTGCATCAACACGCATCCGAGTTCATTCTTGGAGGCATCACAGTAAACCACATATCCTTTTCCTTGCTCACGTAGCACAAGCACAGGTGCACTTGTCAACCTCTCCTTAAATAGTTGAAAAGACTATTGACACTTATCACTCTAGAAAAAAGGAACATCTTTTCGGGTTAACTTGGTCAAGGGTAAGGCTATAGAACTGAAGTTCTTAATAAACCTTCGATAGTAGCCAGCTAACCCTAAGAAACTTCGAATCTCCGTCAGCGTCTTCGGTTGTTCCCATTGCAGAACGAATTCTACATTTTTAGGGTCAACTCAAATTCTCGAGGCAGATACCACATGACCAAGAAAAGATACTTCTGGTAACCAGAACTCGCACTTGCTAAACTTAGCGTATAACTTATGTTCTCTTAGCAAGGTTAAAGCTTGGCGAAGATGCTGCTCATGCTGCTGAGCATCCTTACTATAAATCAGAATGTCATCTATGAAGACGACAACACACTGATCAAGGAAGGGTCGAAAGACTCTATTCATGAGTTCCATGAATGCAGTTGGTGCATTGGTTAGTCCAAACGACATAACCGTGAACTCATAGTGACCATATCTTGTCCTAAAGGCAGATTTAAGTATGTCACTGTCCTTAATACGGAGTTGATGATATCCAAACCTCAAGTCTATCTTTGAAAAGAATATTGCACCACGCAACTGGTCAAAAAGATCATCAATCCTCGGCAGAGGGTACTTGCTCTTTATTGTTACTTTATTGAGTTGTCTGTAGTCTATGCACAACCGCATTGACCCATCTTTCTTTTTAACAAACAAAACCGGAGCACCCCAAGGTGAAGTATTCGGCCGGATAAAACCTTTCTCAAGTAACTCCTGAAGTTGTTTCTTGAGTTCTGCCATTTCGGCAGGCACCATCCTATACGGTGTCTGGGCTATGGGTTTTGATCTGGGACCAAATTGATTTTGATGAGGTGGTGGTATACCAGGAAGTTCATCAGGAAACACGTCTTTGAATTCCCTGACTATAGGAACTTCAACAGGGTTGGGACTTTCCTTGGTAACATCTACCACATGGGCCAAGAATGCATAACATCCTTGCCTCATCAGCTTATCAGCAACCATAGCTGATACAAGACAGGTGGGCAGAATCTTTCTTTCTCCTTGAAAGATCCATGTCTTGCTTTCATCAGCAAACACAGCCAACTTGGACTCACAATCCAAGACAACTCGATACCTTTCCAAGGTATCCATCCCTAGGATTATATCAAATCCTTGCATATCAAGTGGTATAAGGTCCACTTGAATGCGATGTTCAGAAAAGAAGAGGATGCAGGGAGAGCATACCTCCTGCAAAACAGCAGACCCACTCAATGGAGTCTCCAACAACAAACTATCTCCCTATGACTAATTGTCATATTGCAGTTGCGAATCACTCTTCGAGTGATGAAAGAGTGCGTAGCACCTGGGTCAATCAGAACAGATACTACACAGGATTTTGACATATCAGAATATAAAAGTTCCATCTGACCTGCCACTACCCGTGGATCGACCACTGCCTCTGGTGGGTTCATAGCATAGAACCTCGCTGTTGCCTGTTGTTGAGTTGGTGCTGATGATCCAACTTGGGACGCTTGCCCGCATCCTTGAGCTGCTCCTTGAGATTGCCTTCTCTGTGATCCCTGTTGACCTTGTCTCGGAGGCTGTGTCACACTGACAGGCTTAGATCGGCAGTCCTTCATCAAATGTCCCACCTTACCACAGTTGTAGCAGCTTCTCTCCAGTTGTTGTGGTCTTGGTGGTCCAGTAACTGACATTGATGTAGAACTCTGAGTCTCCTGAGGTGGTTGACCTCGTCCGCTACCTCTACTTGGAGACCACTGAGTCTGAGAACTAGATCTAGGTGGTGGAGGGTTAGGTGTAGAGGATCTAGGCTTCTTAAAGTCCCTAGATGAAGAACCCTGGAACTGTGGATATCTTTTCTGGGTTTGCCTCTTCTCAACCACAGATCTCTCTATCCTTTAGACTGACTCAACGAAGGTAGAGAATGTCTCTCGGTTTTCTAAGGCAGACACAGGGGTAGACATGTCAGCATTCAAACCCCTCTTGAACCTTCTAATCCTTTCTTCTTCTGTGGCAACCATGTGCGGAAAAAACCGCAATAGCTCCATGAACTTAGCCTCATACTCGCTAATGTTCATCATTCCCTGCCTCAATCTCCCAAACTGAGAGATCTTCTCGTCTAGGAAGGTCTTTGGAAAATATCTAAGGACAAATTCCCGCCGAAAGTCTTCCCACGAGATCTCCATTCCAGGTCTCTTCTGCTCTTCCATTATCCACCAGTGACCAACGCTTCCTTTGAGAAGATAGACTGCGTGTCTGACCTTCTCAGCTTCAGGGATATTGAGAATTCTAAAAGCCTTCTCCAACTTTGTTAACCACAGATCAACATCTGCGGGGTCGGCTGTCCCAAAGTACTCGGTAGCTCCGACACGACGAAGTCACTCGAACGTCTTCTCGATACCTTGACCTTATGACTGGATAGGTTCCCTAGGTGCAGGCATAGGCATCCTGTCGGTAATGTGCGTCATGGCAGTCATAAACTGCCCGAACATCGTTTGCACAGCTGGGTTACCCATGTCGGCTGGGTCGAACTGAGGTGGCTCCCTGGGTTGCTCAGGTATGGGTTGCTCTATCTCTGGAACCCTTGCACGGCCTTGTGGTGCAGCTACGCTACTTTCCGCCACGTATTCCTCATGTGGCTCTAACATCCTTATATATATCTTCTTCTCCTGAGGAGCAGAAGATTCTATTATAAGGAAGGAACACTAAAGATAGACTCGACGTCCTAAGTCCTATGTCTCTGTAGACTCGGCGAACCTAGAGCTCTGATACCACTTTAGTTGTGGGCTCCGATCTCCAAACCACGATATAAACACGATTTAAACTTAGCGGAAGCAATCGATTAACAGCGGAAGACAAAAATCACGGGAAATTAAAACTTTTTGAGATAAGAGCTTGAAACCATAAAACTTCTTCCATAGAAAAAGGATTAAACTGTTTACATCTCTGATAATTACTTCTTGAGTAATTATACACATCATGATACAAAATCTCAAGAGATAAAACCAAAATCTCAGATCAACAACTCCAAGACCTGAGAGTACAGAGACGGCATAGGACTATCTAACAACATGACTCAGCAGTCAGTATCTCCACCTGAGATTCACTGCTGCTCCTGGTGCTGCTGCTGCTGGGATTGGTCACTTGTAGGCTGGTTCCTCCGTCTTCGACGACCACCTAAAAGTTGAAGTCTACGGGGTGAGACAATGTACAAATTGTCCCAGTGAGAGTTATAACTCTCAACTAGAAGCTTTATATAGCAAATCAAAGAACAATATAAATGATTTAAAGTAATCAACAACAGAGAGGTACTAGGAAGAATATCAACATATAGATAATGTGAAGAACATATCTACTATGTAGTGTAACACCATTCAAGTATCTCGTAGTTTAAACTAAGCAATTATACTACGTGACTGATTATGTTTTACAAACATCATTATGCCATGCGGAGATGAGGTATACCGCTCATACTCCAACCGATCACTTGTTAAGTCGCATCAGTATCATACCTAGGTCATCAAAAGAGCCGGATTCTTATGGCCTCATCTTTCTCAGTCAGAGTGAGGATAACTTGCAGGACATCCTGTGTCTCTGCTACTATAGCTTACCAGGGTAATCTGCTACTTCACTATTTTTAGAGTTACAGTGGCATTCTGTACTCTCTTCGTCATCGAGAGATTTCTTATTTATCTCTGATCGATGCGTTATTTGTGTTTCCTCGAGTGTTACAACATATAGTGAAGGGTTGATGGATTAAGATACATCTACATCAATTCCTACACTAGGATGTAAGGATTTACACATCCATATTCCCCCACATACTCAAAAGTATGTGATCCAGGAGTTCCCTTGGGAAAACCTATTTCACCATCATTTTGCTTTGTGACAATGATGGATCTATGATCAGGGCTCTACATGGTATGATTATACTTGATTAGTTAGGTACATTTCAGTATTCTTTTAACATCATACATGTTCTCAAATATTAATCATTAGCATGGCAGCTATGAAAATAGAACACTAAATGTAACAAGTCTAACTCACATCAATTATCAATTCTCAAACATCTCATCACAAGTCATCTGTTAAGCATGACCTTGATGATACTCATGTCTCTCACAGCCCATCAATCTCATAAGATGCCACCAATAAGGCATCCGAATATTTCACTTATTCATAAAGCTATAGCATGCTTTCAATGAATATAGTATCATAATCCTTACCTGGATTTCATCATCCTCATATAGGAACCTGCATGGTTAATTCAACTGATAACAGTAAACAATTCATTTCAATGAAGTTGTACCTTCCTACTCTTACAAGAGTTAGGTTCCCTGAATTTTCATCAATTAGGGTTTACTATTCACATTACATGTCATCACCCTAGAATTAGGGTTTACTATTCACATCATGGTGAATTAAACTCATGACATCATTGTGTATGAGAAACATCATCATTAAAGTCCTCAGATTAGATTAAGATTCATCAATTATAATAATTAGGGTTTCTATGATCTCACATATGTGGATCATACCCTAATCATGCACATTCATATGTATTGAAGGTACTTTACTTGAGTTTCCACCATAAATGGTACTTTCTCTCTCCTATGATACTTTCTCTCTCTTCTTACTAGTAGATGGTGATTACACCACTCTAGATTAGGTTAGGTCAAGTCCTCATTGACTATCATAAGTCAAATCATCACTATCAGGTGATCAGGGTTTGATTAAAACAAGGTATCCTTCAATTGAACCCCTCAAGGGTATTTTGGTAAACTACCCCATTGATCACCATCATGGGTCAATTCATTAATCACTTAGTCCCTTAATGTTCTAAGTTACCATTAGGGTTTAGATGAGATCACCATTGAACCAATTACAACCATGAAAGTACTAATCAATTACAACCCTAAAGTCTCCAATCGGTTGCACACCTTCAACCTCCAAACGGTTTGAAACCGTTTGGATGTGTTGACCATTTGCTATGTTTGACTCCAAGACCGCATGACCTCAAGTTTGTTTGCCCTCAAACGGTCTTAAGACCGTTTGGGTGCGTTGACCTTTTGGGAAGGTTGACTTCCAAACCGTTTGGTGCTTATGCGGTTTGAAACCGTTTGATCAAAATGACTTGAGATCGATTGGTCCAAACGACCTTGAGATCGTTTGAGTCCAAATGGTCTTGAGACCGTTTGGATCCCAACGGTCTCGAGACCGTTTGTTCCAAATGGGCTCAAACCGTTTGGACCTCCAACATGGTTCAAAAGTCCCAATCGATTATGGATATCTCTGTTGAAGCTTTTAATTAGCCAAAACCATGTTAACCTCTTACAAATTGAGTCAATTAGAATGAGTCTCAATCAATTGGACACCAAATTGAACCTCAATTGAAAGCCAATTAAGGTTAAGTCCATCTCAATTAGGGTTTCAATCGGATAATCATCAATGTTCAACAATGTGAATCAAATCAAGGTTGAACCTATCAATTGACCTCCAATTGGGCCCAAACTTGGCCCAAACGGTCTTGAGGTCGTTTGGATGACCTCCAAACGATCTTGAGACTGTTTTCCCAAAATTTGACCAAAAACCAAGTTGGTTGGATAAGGGTGGAACCCTAATTAGGTCTAAAATCAGCAATTTTATTAATTCATCAACTTATTGTAATTGGACCCTCAATCCATCAAATTAGGTCAACCCTAGACCTCCAAACGGTCTTGGGTTGTCACCAAACGGTCTTGAGACCGTTTGGATGAATCCCGGAATGGTCTTGAGACCGTTTGGGTCCTTCAACCCAAAACTCAACAAGATCTATACTTATAAACAGTAATTTCAACCCGATTAGGGTTAGGATGTTGAAGTGCCTTCAACTCTCAATTGGTTAAGAATTAGATTATGATTCTTTGTAGGAATGAAATTCAATATGTTACCAACATACCCTCAAACGGTCGTCCCTTGGTCAACCCTATCAAACGGTCTTGAGACCAGTTTGATCCAAACGGTCTTGCAAGATCGTTTGAGATCAAACAGGTTGAGACCGTTTGACCTTAAACGGTTTGCAACCGTTTGGACCAAAAGGGTCCAAGGTCGGTTGATAAAGCTACCTAGGAATTCATGCCCATTATCTTCAACCTCTGTTCAGGTCGGTTACTCCACCGTTTTGCTTGCAAAAGTGCAAGGAAGAAGGGAGGTAGAAGAGGAACTAAGTACAAATTGCAAGAACAAAAACATGCATATAAAGCAAGGAATTTAGAGTTATAAAAACCGCCTTAGAACGTTGTTCCTAGAGCTCCAAGCTTCCAAGCTTCAAGCCTCTAATTGTGTCTTGAGCTCTACAACTCGACCAGAGGTGATTCTCCAAAGAAAAGATGGGGATGGTCGGCTATAACAAAGAACCTAAGTTAGTTAACCATAGAACCAACCTTTTAAGAAGAATTCCACCATGAATTCGAGCTTGAAGATGGTTCCCCCCTCACCTTAGCACTAGTTGGTCGTTCTCCTGAGCTCTAGAGCTTTGCCTTAGCCATTTGAGAAAGATGAGAAATGAAGAGAACAAGTGATACATTCACTTGGTTTGCATGGGTGAGGGCTTATATACTTTAGGCTATTTTACACCATAAGGACCTCTAGAACTTGAAATTCTCATCCAAGTCCCTCCTTATTCAAGGGCACGTCCAAGCCCATCTAAACTTATGCAAATCTCACCAAAACTCAAGATCTAAGGTTAAGGAAAGCCAATCTACAACTAAGGTACATATATGAAAGGTCTTTATCCTCATACTTGGTGGATTTTATGCACAAAGATCATTTTTCTTATATGATTACTCATTCATGTGCCCCTTTCATCATTTCTACTCTAAATGATGTCAAGAGTCATAAAAGATGTTCTATATGGTGTATTTTATAAATTTCACCCCATAATTTGGGTAAATTGCACTTTACTCCAAATTAGGGTTTATAAGCACAAGGACCATTCCTCAAGCTGCATTTTGATGCCCAAGCTTGGGAAATCCATCATACTTCATCATATTCGCTCATATGATGTCTCATCATCAAAATAACATCTTAACCTGTGAACATTGCAAGTTAAACCCCTTAACTGGGTAATTTGCACATAGGTCCCTGCATTACAAAACAATACTACAACTTTGTTTATAAAGGAGCAAAATTGAAAGTATATGTTCCTGAGGAACTTAATTACATGCCAGAGAGTATTCAAAAGTATATAATTACATATTTTGGCAAAACTTCTAGGGTTAGGTTATAACCCAGGTCAGGGATGTTACAAGACGTAGAGCTGAGCTGAGATAATAAGTGGAATACATGGAAGTGTACGTCTTCAATGTTACGTAATACTTAAAGGATGTGAAGTGGTAATGGATGCTCTGGTGAGATACATCTGACTTGTTTGACTAGAAGATAGAAGAGGTTGTTTGGCTAACCCTAAGATTGAAAAGGAGAGGTGTTTGGATAACACTCAGATGTAACAAGATACATTGAAAAGTTAAGGGTTGTTTGGTTAGCCAGTCTAGTCCTTGATGCAACGAAAGGATGGTGGTAGAACCTCAGGTGCACTTCTTTGGAAAAGAAGTTGATGAAACCCTGATAAAATGGTTTAGGGTTTTTGAGGTATTGATCTTGAAGAATAATGACATACATGAGATCATGTTTTTAAGATCACCATACACCGTACCGTGAAGATAATAAGTGGCAGTAGCACTTTGGATGCTTAAGATGAGGTTGTAGGTGGTATGCAGCCATGCATGACAGAAGGTCAAGGGTGAGCACTAGTAACCCAGTGCATTTATATATAGGATAAAGAGTCCCTGAGAGGGAATGGGAGTTCATCACTATGGATAGGTCTCCCCTAGACCAAGGAAGGTCAAGATGCAATATGGGTTATGGTAGATCGCCTTACCTAGATGACATAAGAAAGAAAGAGTACTATCAAGGGACATATCAGATTGAGCTACATATGAGAGATATGGTTCAACTACACCATGATGCGAGTTCAAAAGTTCATGAGTATGACTTAAAGGTTCACTTCCATAAGGTGGAAGTAGGTACATGAAGAACTCGATGATAGTACATTTTATCACCCCTAACTCCTGGTTAGTATGATCCAGACTAAAGGGTCTGATGAGAGCATGTGTGCTCATTCAAGGTGACAGCTAGAGACAGAACTTGTCCTATCAAAGATGTGACAATAACCACCATAGACAGTGTCGGGATTTAAAGAAGCTCTGTGAGATAGGTTGTGTCAGTCACCACATCAGTAAGGTGATGTTGGTGAAAGGACCACAATATGTGTAGATGAAGTTGCTTTGATCGTGAAAGGGCTGAAAGGAGCCTAGAGATGACGTGAGTCGTGAGCAAATGCAAAGTAGACTGACATGCAGTTCACTATGGGAGAATATGTGACATGAAAATCTGATCCCTCTAAGTTATAGCTAAGGGAGTTGAGTCCCCGATGCATGGATTCTTTTGACATGGTTTGGTGGAGAAGGTTAAGTTTGACCTTACTCCTCAGGATAAAGTAATGTGTGATGTGTTCCAGGTGTCCGACTTATAGCACTATGTGAGGTACCCCGACCATGTGCTGAGCAATGAACCTAGTGAGCCCCAAGGGAGGCTGAAATGGCATGAGTCCACCTGTGCAGTTTAAAGACGCCAGGATGAAAGAACTCAGAGAAAAGAATATGTGATGATAAAGGTTCTTTGGAGACGCCATGGGTATGGTAAAGCCACATAGGGGCCAATGATGGACATGGAAAAGTCTTATCCTGAATTGTTTGTTTGATTGATTGAATTTTGAGGACAAAATTCCTATAAGAGGGGAAGTATGTTACAACCCTATTTTTTGGTTCATTTGGTGAGAAATGTAATTTCTCATAATGAGGATATTTGAATAAATAATAAATTGTTTTGAATACATGGATTTCATTTACAATAGCCTTGATGTTTGTGTTGTGGGCTTTATTGGCTATTGGGCCCAAATAACAAGAAAATTCAATTAGTAAATGGATAATTGAATTTTTAAGAAAAGAAATATGTAGAAATCTCTAGAAGGCAAATCCAAAGAGGATTTCGTGACTCTTGGGTTCCTTGGGAACCAAGGAGTCCAAGGTTGAAAAAAGAAAGCAATAAGAAAAGAAAGGATTAATTAAGTATTTCTTTATTAAGAAATAAATTGAAAATAATGATAAATGTGGAAAATGAGTGGAAAGAGGCATAAATGAGTTTTCTTAGTGGAATTTCGTATCCATGAGGTTGCTAATATTAAAAGAAATGCCAATGAGGAAAATAAAAGAGAAATAAAAAAAAGAAATCCTCAAAAGGAGGTATTTAAATGAGAAATAAACAAGATAACGTGAAATAATGCATAATGATGCATCTAGAAGGATAATAAGTATCCAATAAAAAGAATTTCGAAATAATGGAGTGTTTTGGGACCCAAGGAGTCCCAATAAATAGGAAAGAAAGAGAAAATATCAATAATACAAAATTAAAGGATAATGTGATACATTATATATGAAATTTGATAGTATTGTTTAAAAGGGAATATTTTCTAATAAAAAAATAGAAATTCATGCCCATGAATTAAAAAGTAAACATAGAGAGAATAAGAGAGCGAATTCCAGAAATTCCTTGATAGTCAAGGATCCTAGATAATCCAATGATTATTTAAATGAGAAATCTTGTTTAAGAGAGAGAGAAGGTTTCCTTTTGAAGGGACCTTGTTGTCTTCGTGGGCAAGTTTTCCTAGGGCGTTGCTCTCCTCCTCTATAAAAGGACAGAGTCCCTGGATAGGGCCAAGGGAAAACTCGCGCAACCATTCCTCTCTTCTTTATCTTCTTTCCTTGCAAACCCTAGAAGAGGGTATAGATCTGTCTGAGGAAACCAGGGAGTGGAGTGAAGGTCTTAATGGGAGCAGCACGTCCCCACGACAATTGAGGAGCGATCGGCCATCGTTTTCTTCCACATGACCTCTCGCAGATGCCTGCAACTGGCTGCACGACCAGCCAAAGAACACCGCCTAAGCATGTTTGCTACGGCTGCCCTGGCCGAGGTGGCAGGCACTCTGGGTGCGCCAGGGCACGACGGAGCGGGAGGGACCAGCTCCGGTGGCTGTTGAGGTCTAGGAGAGGAAGGAGAGGCTGCACGATGTGCAGCTAGGGCGACGCAGTGCGCCGTCGCGGGGAGGAAGACGACCGACGGGTCATTGGACAGAAATGCCCTCCGCAGGCTGAAGGCACGTGCAATTTAAGAAAGGGCATAACGGTAATATCAAAATGTTTCCAAAATCAATCGTCTGCATGCAAGGGTGACGTGGCGGCTTACTATTGGCTCAAGTAAGTTGTTTTACCATAAATCATATCTCATGATTCGTAACTCAGATTAAAACAAGTTATATATGAAAATTGATCCTAAGAATGAGAGGAACACAAAGAAATTATGTTGGAATCCTAATTTTACATGCTATTCGAAAAGTAGTGTAAATTATCATCTTTAATGAATTAAAGATTAAGAAACCCTATTTTGATATGATTAATGTGTTTAATAGGGTTTAATGGATCTTTAGGGTTGATGTTAACCTGTTAAATGTAAAAAGGTACATTATGTTCAAAAAGGAAGAACTTTGCACATGATTAGTCTAATTTAGAGTTTATGTGCTTAAATATGCTTGAAATTTGAAAAGGACATAAAGTTATCATCTTTAATGTTTTAATTAAGGAAAAACCCTTAGTTTTGATGATAGGTGGACTTAATAATGTTATTTGGATAATTCAAGATAATATTAACCTGTTGTTAATAAAAGTGAAAATAGGATCTAAAAAGATGATCTTTTTATATATAGTTGGCTTAATTTAGGGTTTCGTGCATGATTATGCATTAATGAGTTTGAAAACCCTAATTTAGGAGAATATGTCTTTTAATTGGTTTAATTGTTCAAATCCATGAATAAATAAGGATATGATGATCCTAAGTCAAATTGGGTATAAAAGACTATTAAAATAGATAGTTGAGAAATTAAGGTTCATATAAATGGAAAAGAGTATTTTAGGGTTTGTTAACCTAAAAAGGGATAAAAGTTTGAGAAATTGATCTAAGAAACCCTAATGAATATTAATGAAACCTTAATGCGGATTAGAAGCCCTAGGAATAGAATCCAAGTCAATAAAGTAGATTCTTGATAAAGTGTGTAATAAATGGAGTACATATTCTTTTCAGGAATTATGTGATGATTGAATTACTTGCTTGGATCTGTTGATTGGCTTGATTGTATATACCTGAAGTATATGTTGAATAATCTGCATGACTCATCAAATCAGGTATGTGGTTACGCTTATGAATAATCGCTCTAGTTTCACGGCAATTCCCGAAGTTTTAATCGGTTGCTTGAAAATAACTGTTGGATGTCTATTTATTTCATGCAACTATAAAGTGACTATGATTATCACTATAAATGTGCGTATATAACTGACTAGATCTGGGTCCACCTCTATTGCTTTGAAAAGGCTAAGAAGAAAAGGGGTAATCCTAGAGCAAGGTCTAGGTTACCGAGAGTTAGAAACTGGGCTACCTACGTGTAGTGCCACGAGACTCATTAGCCTGCCATGAGTTAAGGAGTGGGCTACTTACGAGTAGTGCCATGTGACTCAACCCTAGAAATTGGTTCACTTATAGGTGGATCATGAGGGGTTTAATGGGGACAACATAGAGGATAGGGTACTCTTAGATCGCGGAGTTATATCTAGAATGTGATCTTGGTTGTTAAATGATTAATTGAATGATTACATTGTTAACATATTTACATAATTATTGTTTCCCCCACATACCAGCTTCGGCTGATCGACATTTTGTTTGTCGGCGTTTTAGGTACAAGCCAAAAGGACAAACAGTAAATCGTCATATTGTGAAATACATTAGGTTTTATACAAGGAGGATTAGTTAGAGTAGAATCCTTAAGTGGATAGAAGTATAGAGATCCAAGTTTTCAAAAAGGTATGCAAAAATTTATTTTCTTACAGCTTTTCAGTATAGTAGGTTAAAGTTTGATAATTATTCTTGATTAATTGCTGAACCTTTGATCCGAAAGTTATGGGTGCGTCTTCGACCTCTCGGTCTCCCTTAATTGGGGGTTATCAGGAGGTGGGGTCATAACAACTGACTTCTTCTTCTTATCACCATCTTTTATGTATTCTCTGTTGAGATTTGTCCTATAGTTACTTAGCATCTTTCCAGCACGCTGCATCACGCTTTTACGATGCAGCTTGACGTGGCTTATATTATCTCACCAACAAACTCACTTAGGGTTGAAATCCCTAAGTTTTTAACCAAAACAACATGCAATAATACCACCCGCAAGCGGACGGGTCTTATCACAGTATAGTTGAGGATCGAATCCCAAGGGACAATGTTTTTAAGAATCTTTCTCTAGTCGAATCTAGTTGAATCAAGACTAATATTTAGAATAAGGTTGGTTGAATTGAGTTTAATTAAACTAAATGCAAGGAAAGTAAAAGAGCAGGATTAAAGGTTGATTAAAGATTAATGATGGAAATCACTGGGATGGTCTCGGGTTTCACCACCACTACACATGCAATCACATCCAAACATCAAACATCCAGGCAAGATATAACCATTCAAATAGGGCTGCTGTAGAACCCCCCATACGTGCGTCAGGTTCGTGTAAGCATCACCTTAGGTATCAGATGTCTCGTCACCAACCAGATCACATACCTACGGCTTCAAAGATGCAGAATTCCAAATGAAGTTGTGGCCCCCCTATATAGGCGTCAGGCACACAGAAGTGTCACCGTGGGCTAGATGGCTCGTCACCACACAGATCATACACTTACGACCTCAAGGAATCCCATTCTATTTCTAGTTTGGGAGTCAATCACGTTAATCGACATTCAAAACCTACACATTGAAGTTCTCACAACATAGGAACGAACAAGATAAATGCAAGTAGGTGATCAATCCACAAGCACACATCGACGATTAACAATGAAATGAAAGATTATATACATGCCATGGAATGTTTAACAAAAAGATATGAAAGCATGGACAACGAGGCTAGTCCCCGCACCCCAGCGAAAGTAAACTACTCGCTCATGGTGAGAGAAACAAGAAAAACAAGAGAAAGAGAAGATTCCACCATGAGCATGGTGAAGAAGATGATTGCAGCTCGATGGAGAAACAATCTTCTACATGATGTCGGGGCAGATCTGGATGAGGAGGGAAGAACACTACGGCAGACGGGGCAGATCTTCTCTCTCCACCTTCTTCTTCCTCCCGTAGTCCTTACTCGCAGCAGGAGGAGCAGCTCGTGGACGAGATGATGGCGTGGACGTAGCAGATCTAGATCCAGATCTAAACGAGGTGGCTTACATATCTGAGTCTTCACTTCAGATCTGGGTGAACAGGCCGCAAAACCACCATGGGGGCAGGTTCTTGGCTATGGAGATCGTCTCCTTAGGCCCAGGACAGACCTGCAGCCTAACAGCGTCTGGAGATGATCCTTTGACTGGCCGGAGTCGTGTTCTATTTATAGGCAGGTTGGCACCGACTTAAAATCGTGACCTTGTCATTTCTGCAGCAGGTCGCGGCTTTTGTCGCGGTCGTGGCTTTTGTTGCGGTCGCAGCTTTTTTAGATGCCGCGGTCGCGATCGTTCTCTATCTTGGCCAGCAGATCATGGTTTCTCTTCTTTTAATCATGTACCCAGGTGGCTCTGCTGCTTGGTGGATGAAGGGCGGCAGCGTGGAGGTGGAAGATGTAGGGATCGATCTGCTGTGGAGGTGGTCGCTTGCGTTGAGAAGTGCAGGTTGCAAACCTGTTGTGGGTGATCAAGGCAGAAGCGGATGGTGGAGGCTGGTGGGGGGGTGGCGGTTACTTGGCTGCAACTACGGTCGTGGTTGTGAGATGCACGGTCGCGATTGCAGAGAGGACAGGAGCAGGTCGATATCGCAGGTGGGTTGCAGATGTTTGGAGGAGCAAAGCTGAGACCATGGAGGCAGGTCACGATTCACAGACACCGCGGTGGCGGCTCTGCAAGTGCTTGATCGAAATCTTGTGAGGGGCAGGCCACAGGAGGGAGAATAGGTCGCGGCCTGAGGTGTGGTCGCGGTCTGCAGTAGGTCGATACTGTGGTGATGAGGAGAGGGTGTGGCGGTGAAGCGGTGATCGTGGCTTGCAGGCGATGGGGAGGAGAGACCATGGGTAGGATGGAGGTAGGGAGGTCGCGAGGCGGTCACCGGGGGCATGAGCTGCGGGTCATGCATCGATAACAGGAATCGCGGGTCGCGGCTGGCTACAGGTCACGGTCTTCATTTTGCCGTGGTCACGACTTCATTTTGCCGTAGTCGCGGGGTTTGTGGAGATCGCGGGCGCGTGTTCGCGGGCAGGGGGTCGCGATACATTAGGTTTGTAGAGATCGTGATCGCGGGAGAGAGAAGAGCATCAGTCATGATTCTTTAGTGGAATGGTGGGGCCCACGGTCTGATGAGAGGCGAGTGAGTGAGAAGAAGAGGAGAGGGTCTCGCTTGTTGCTGATCAGAACTAAGCAAAGCCCAAAAGAAAAGGATATGGGCCTAGGGATAAGGCCCAAAGCTCAAAACGACCTGCACAAGGGTGCAAAAAATCAATAAAAATAGGAGTAAAATCAATTAAGCCAATATGAGTTGCATATAAGAAGATAAGGTCAAATAAAAGCTCAATGAAGCATTTAAGCCAAGTAAATGCACATATTAGAAGATATAGTCAGAAAATGCACGAATGCAACCAAAACTGGGCTAAACGAGATGATTGAACTACGATGAATATGAATTCATCAAAATACCCCGAAAATTAAACGTTGCTCATCCTCGAGTAACACAAAATCTAAACCACTTGCTGGATGAATATTTTCAACTCGTGTGATTGCCTCATCTTCACATCACGATTATTACTTTTCTGCTCGGTATGACTAAATATCTCAACATCCTGAGATCACAGAACACATTTTACCATATCTTTGTTTCCGAATTCGCTTCCCAATATCACTTCCCCTCTACTTTTTCCAAAATCAAGCATGTCAGAGAGTTTTGTAAGAGTCCAGAGATGCCCGCAGAACAACAAGTGTGCACCTGATCTGACACTGGTGTTTTTAGGATCAGGGGGCATTCATTGCGCCTTTAGGTGGAAAAGGGAGTGAAGGGCGGTGTGGAAGGAAGAAATAAATCTCTCCTCTATTCGACTTGATATTTTTATTATGTGATTTGCAATTTCATTGATTGCATTTTTTATGTGTGAATCTCTCCTCTATTCGACTCGAGATTGCATTTCTTTTTGTGTGTGCTTTGGCATCTTTTCTTGGTGATACACCCCTATTTTGTAGCGAGGGGTATGGAAGAAGCGTAAAGAGAGAGAGTGTGTGTGCCACCCCGAACTTAGGATTTGGCACTATATTGGCTATTTTGGTTTGTTTTTTATGAACAGAGGGGTAAGAAGATGATAGAAGAAATGTAGAAGAGAGTTCAGATAGTGCAACTTGATTTACAATTCAGTGCACCAGGTCGTTCTCCTTATCATACTCTGCTCAAATAATGACTTGATGAGGATCCTGTGGATATTCCATGCTATTGTTCCACTAGTCAGATAGGAAGCACAACGTGTTTGATCCCTCTCAGTTTGATAGATACTTGCCATATCTACTGATCATGATGTTAGGATTCATAAGCTTCACACGTGATTTCTAATCATAGGCTAGTTTAAAAAATTGTTCTCCTTGAGGCTTCGCTTCGAATAAGGAGGGTATAATGATTCAAAACTGCATGGAAAAATAGGATAGCCAGCTAGGTAAAGGTTTTGATTGAAACAAAAGTGTCACAACTTCATCAAGTTTCTATACAAGTTGCTATGAAAATTTTGAAAATTTTGAAATTTTTTGAAAAAATTGCTCAAAATTGCAACAAAATTTCAACGATGAAATCTTAAGTCTGAAACGGATAGAAGAGGGTGGAAAGTAGAGTACGTACCACCCACCCTCCACCCTGAACTTAGAAATTTGCTCGTCCCGAGCGAACTCTAAATCCGAGATGGAGGGGAACACTCGTGTCGGTTGGTCCACCAGATGTGGTTGCATGCCTTTCGGCGGCACGTCCTCCATCTAAAATCTCAAAATGGAAACTATCAGAACTTAAGACTGCATCTTGCGATGCATTGTCTATTAGGTGCAAAATTTTCTAAAAACAAAACTAAAGGTAAAAGCTAAGTTAAAGATCGGGTTGCCTCCCGACAAGCGCCTTTGTTTTATGTCGATGGCTCGACGTGATTTCTTTAGCTCTCTCGTAGGTATGTCGGTTTGGACAGATTCATCAATTCATCAGTGCTAGTATCAGCTGTGGTGAAATATCTCTTCAAGCGTTGGCCATTTGCCACAAAATCACCTGACTTCTCACTCCATAAGGTAAATGCACCATGTGGATAGATGCTCTTGACAATGTATGGTCCAGACCATCGAGAGCGGAGTTTCCCTGGGAATAACCTCAGTCTCGATTTGAACAGCAGAACTTGGTCTCCCACTTGAATGTCCTTGCTCTTTAGATGACCATCATGCCAAAGTTTCGTGCGTTCCTTGTAGATTCATGCATTCTCATAAAATGTCATTCGGAGTTCATCCAACTCTTGAAGTTGTAGAATCCTGGCTTCGCCAGCTTTCTTCATGTCAAAATTCAGCTGTTTGATTGCCCACCATGCTTTATGTTCTAGTTCCACGGGCAGGTGACATGATTTTCCATAGATGAGTCTGAAGGGTGTTGTTCCAAGAGGAGTTTTGAACGTAGTTCGGTAGGCCCATAAAGCGTCATTGATTTTCACTGACCAATCCTTCCGGTTGCATCCTATTGTCTTTTCCAGGATAGCTTTGAGTTGACGGTTCAAAACCTCTACTTGCCCACTTGTTTGTGGGTGGTAGGGGGAAGCTACCTTGTGCGTTACACCATATGTTCTCAACAATGCTTCAAAGCTTCTTTCCAGAAAATGAGAACCTCCATCGAAGATCACAGTGCGTGGAACTCCAAAATGGGGAAAAATGATATCTTTGAATATTTTAATGACGGGTTTTGAATCACTAGTAACCGTTGGTATTGCCTCTACCCATTTGGAGACATAATCAACCACAACTAGGATGTAGGAAAATCCATGTGAGGATGGGAATGGACCCATGTAGTCCACTCCCCAAACATCAAAAATCTCAACTTCTTGCCATAGCTTAAGTGGTATCTCATCTCTTTTTGTAATGGTTCCCGTTCTATGACACTTGTCACATGACAGAACAAAATTGTAAGCATCTCTGGATATGGTTGGCCAAAAGAAACCGCATTGCAAAATCTTCAAAGAAGTTTTCTTAGAACTCATATGGCCTCCGACTGGGCCTGAGTGGCATTGTTCTAAAATAAGTTGGGCTTCTTCCTCAGCGATACAACATCTGTAGAGACCATCAACACAGAGCTTGAAGAGGTACGTCTCATCCTAGTGATATTGCCTCACATCATGCATGAATTTCTTTAGAGCATTGCTAGTACACTCAGGGTGGATGACACCGGCGACAAGGTAGTTCACATAGTCCGAGTACCAAGGAGTGGCTTCTGAGACTTTCATAAGTTGGTCATCTGGAAGAGAGTCATTAATTGGTATCTTCTCAGTTTCCAGAGTGTGGATATGACTTAAGTGGTCTGCTACAACATTTTCTGTGCCTCTCTTATCTCTAATCTCAAGATCAAATTCTTGCAGTAGGAAAATCCATCTTATTAGCCTTGGTTTTGCATCTTTCTTTTTTAGATTAACGAATAGCAACATGATCGGTGTAGACAATCACCTTTGAACCAATGAGGTAGGATCTAAACTTATCAAAGGTGTATACGACTGATAGGAGTTCCTTCTCAGTAGTTGCATAGTTCCTCTGAGCTTCGTCAAGGGTCTTCGATGCATAATAGATGGCATGATGTTTCTTCTCTATACATTGGCCCAGAACGGAACCCACAGCGTAATCACTGGCATCACACATAACTTCGAATGGGTGATCCCAATCTGGGGCTCGAATGATGGGTGTTTTTGTAAGTGCATGCTTTAGGTTGTTGAAACTCTTGATACATTCTTCATCAAAATGGAAATCAGCGTCCTTCAGCAACAAGTTTGTCATGGGCTTGGTTATCTTGGAGAAATCCTTGATAAACCTTCTATAGAAGCCCGCATGACAAAGGAATGGACGGACTTCTCTTACATTAGTGGGGATCGACAGTTTGGAGATCACTTCGATCTTGGCCTTGTCCACTTCAATTCCTCAATTACTGACTCTATGGCCAAGAACAATACCTTCTTTTACCATAAAATGACATTTCTCCCAATTAAGTACTAGATGTGTTTCTTCGCATCGTTTGAGGACAAGGGAGAGGTGCCTTAGTGATAACACCAAATTTTGTGACGTTTTTGCCCTTTATTCTGTTATCAAAACTACCCTTTTCTGCTATTTTCCTCTATTTTATTAGCATTTTCGCAATAATTGGCCAAGCAACGCTCTTATTCCAATTTTTCCTATCTTCTACACAGTTTTCCTCATTTTTGTGCAATAAGGCCGATTCCGGCCCACAATAAGTCTAAGCCCGTCTCGACATCCCTGACGCCCGATACAACCCAGCCCGACAGGGGCTGGGCGACACGAGAATGATCGGCGGAGAAGGGCGCTGTGCAAGAAGGACGTGTCGGCCGACATACCGTCTACCCGACAGGGAGCCAAAGCCGCATCGACGACCTAACTCGTCGGGCGACACAGCCACCCACCGGCAGGCGTGCCGCCAGCCACGTGACCGATAGCCAGTGCCTCGCGCCGAGACATACCTGTATCGGCCGTCCACATCCATCGACCGGCGTATAAGGGAGCTACGTGGCGTTTCCAGCACCATAACTCCTTCAACCGCCGCCTATAAATAGCAGCTACAGGAAGCCGAAAAGACATGTTGGTCACGGGTCGGACGAGTCGGAGAGTCGGAAGAGAATTCAGACAAGACAGTTCGAGAGCCACCTCCGAAGGAAGCTGTGAGAGCAAGAGTATCGCGCCCCAGTGCTTGCGCCGGGCGACACTAGGTGAGCTTTCCCTCATCCCGAGAGGGAAGGGATGGTTCACTTAGTGTTGTCCCGGGCGACACTGCGGGCCGGTATCGTCCAGCGAAGATGAGCGACACGAGTGCCCGACAGTAGACTCGTAGCTCTTTGCCCGACACGATATCGAACCCGATACGCTCCGCCCGTCATGCGTGCCTCCCGAGAGGGTGCGCCGCCCGACATGAGCGTATCGGCCAGGGCCCTTGAGCGATACAATCAGTCGTCAGTCGGCGCTGCCCGAGAGGGGGTGCCGCCCGACACTGCCGTATCGGGCTCGGCTCCTGACCGGTATCGGGCAGGAGAGCTACAGTAGTCTATCGTTCTTCTACATCAAGAAGGCGACATCTATCTTGAATTCTGTTATTTAAATTCTTAGCTTATGCATTGTATTAAGACCCTTATTGCTTATGGGAATAGAAATGCTTAATTGCTATTTGTTTAATGCTTAGTGCCTTATGATTGGGTAACTGCTGTGTTGGATATCTGAACTCTAGCTTGCATGTTTTGGATCGCGTTTCGCTTAGCTACCGAATCGTCTTTCTCGTCGCAACTACTTCGAGAGTTGGGTTGTGGCTCTAGTGTTTGGTCCGGTTCTGGAGTGCGAGAGTGCCCGGAACGGAGTTGTTTTAGTATCATTCCACTCTAACTTGAGCCCAGCAACCTCGAGAGGGGTGTTGAATCTTGGCTAGAGGCACCCACTCTGAGAGGAGGGGTGCAGGGTGTTACTGCTACCGCTTGTCTTATTGAAGTCTTATCCATTGCATTACGCCTTAAACTGCAGTTTATCTTTCTATTTTCTGTTGCATGAAAATTCCTAAAAACTGCTAAATGACAAAATCTTAATCTTTCTTGTAACTCCAGTTGGAGATAGTTTTCTTTGATTTAATCATGACAGCTTGTTGTTCCCCTTCGAGGAACTTTAATATCTCTTTATACCCACCGGAGTGTAGAGTGTCGATTCAGAGTCGTCAACACAACCCACCTTGTCAATGTGTTTGACCCCGTATGACTACTTCGACCCCGTAAACAAAGTTGCGGGGGCCTAGAAGGATTCAGGTTATAAATGTGAAGGCTCGACTACCTCAAATACGCCTCCAGTTTTAGGACGCGCGATTTAGGCCGGTCAACTTTCTGGCACCGTTACCGGGGACAAGGCAAATGGCACTGTTGATGAATCCAAAGCCACTAACTACACTCCCGTGCCTCAAGCTTAGAAATAGGTTTGACAACACCTCTTTTTCGTTTTCATTTTCTTTTTCTTTTTCTTTAAGCATTATTCTTTGCCGGAACCAAATAACTCTGTGTTCTAACTTGATTTCTCGTGATATTTCAGGTACCCTGCAAAGCTGTAACCTGCTCCACCAAGCCTTGATACCATGCCTCGTTGTGAGCAACCCCTTTCTGAGGGAGAATGTCAGAGCCAAAGCGAGAGGGCGACCCGGCCTAATTGGGTTGGTCAGCTTTCCGCCTACATAAAAAGACAGGACACCATCATCAACCAGTTGGTACAGGGGACGTTTACCAACCCTGGATCTCTGAATTCCATGCAACACCAGATGGCGAGTCTGCAGATGCGCCAATGGGAGGTCGATCAACGGCTGTCTCAGATGGCTGCTCTGATGAAGAACCCTGCAGGAAAAATGCTCCCTCACCCTGAAACTGCAATAATGGCAGTGCTTAGATCAGGAAAGATGGTAGAGCGCGCTGATGAAGCCCCACCGGAACCTGAGCAAGGGCCCAAGGATGCTATTCCAGCAGGAGGTGGAGGTAGGCCTGCAGAAGCTCAGGAGCCTGCGCCGAGACCGTCCGATGAGCCATATGGTGGGAGGAATCCTTATGCTCCCAGGATACCGTTCCCGTACAAGCTGATCAAGGCAAATCTGAAAAAGCGGCACGAAAGGTTCATGGACTCGATTAGGAAGTTGCATCTTGAAGTCCCCTTCCTTGACGCTTTGGAGGAGATGCCCACATACGCCAAGTTTCTCAAAGATCTAATAATGAAGAAAAGAAGGGGAGGAAGGATAGAGACACTGTACCTGGCCTCTACTTCCTCTGCCTTCGTAAAGCCCAGCTTGCCAACTAAGAGAAGGGATCCCAGAGCTTTCACAATCCCATTCGCCATCGGGGACAATGTCGAGCGGAAGGGTCTAGCGGACTTGGGAGCAAGCATCAGCCTCACGCCCTTAAGTTTCGCGCAAAGGATGGGTTTGACCGACATGGTTCGAACCAATATGCGGATTGAACTGGCGGATCACTCCTTCAAAAGACCTGTTGGCATTGTCGAAGATGTGCCGATTAGGGTCGGTGATTTCTTTATTCCCTGCGACATCATCGTCATCGACACAGCTGAAGATCCCAGATGTCCGATCATCTTTGGACGCCCTTTCTTGGCAACAGGGAGGGCGCTGATTGATGTCTCTGAAGGGATAATCACCTTGAGGGTTGGAAACAACCACATGGACTTCAAGATGAAGGAGATCATGAGAGGTCCATCCCTGTCTGAATCGGCCTGTTTTGCGGATAGTTACAATAAATTCTGCAAGGAAATAGAGGAGGATATCCGGACAGTGGATCCCCTCGCAAGGGCAATAAGCTGTCAGGATCTCGACCTCGAAGATCCTGAGGTCGTGAGGCATCTCGACATTTTCAACCTTTCTGACAAAGACTTGCAAGAAGAAGAGGAGGAGGTGAACTCTGCGAAGTATGCCTCCCTTGAGGGAGAACCTCAGGAGGAGACACCCAGAACAAAGCCGGACTTAAAAGTGTTGCCTGAAGGACTGAAGTACGAATTTTTAGATGAAGAACAGAGGAACCCAGTCATCGTAAACGCCGATCTTTCAAGCAATCAGCTAGACCGGCTCCTTGAGGAGTTAAGACTCCACAGGGGGCTATAGGATATTTTGTAGATGATATCAAAGGCCTTAGCCCCACCCTTTACATGCATCACATCAACTTGGATGAGTCTGCCAAGCCTCTGGCCCAACCCCAGAGGAAGCTGAATCAGATGCTCAAGGAGGTCGTCAAGAAAGAGGTAATAAAGCTTAGGGACGCGGGGATCATTTACCCAATTAGCGACAACAATTGGGTAAGCCCGATCCACGTAGTACCCAAGAAAGGTAGAATGACTGTGGTTAAGGGTGAGAAGGGTGACGAGGTGGCGGTAAGGACCGTCACCGGTTGGCGAATGTGCATTGATTACCGAAAGCTAAATCAGGCTACAAAAAGGATCATTTTCCGCTACCTTTTATTGACCAAGTTCTTGAAAGATTAGCGCATCACGATTATTTTTGTTTTCTTGATGGCTTTTCAGGATTTTACCAGGTACCCATCTTACCCGACGACCAAGAGAAAACGACGTTCACCTGCCTTTACGGCACTTATGCCTTTAGAAGGATGCCCTTCAGACTCTGCAACGCCCCCACCACCTTTCAAAGATGCATGATATCAATGTTCTCAGATTTTCTAGAAGACATCGTGGAAGTTTTCATGGACGACTTCTCCGTCTATGGAAAGGACTTCGATAGCTGTCTGAAGAATCTGTCGTTAGTACTTCAAAGGTGTGAGGAAAATAGCCTGGTCCTGAACTGGGAAAAATGTCATTTCATGGTGCAAGAGGGCATCGTTCTAGGGCATAAGATCTCAAGGCGTGGGATCGAGGTGGATACCATCAAAATCGAAGCTATATCTAAGCTTCCTCCACCAAAATCCATCACGGGGATAAGAAGCTTCCTCGTGCACGCCGGATATTACCGAAGATTCATCAAGGACTTCTCAAAGATTTCCAAACCATTGTCCAATCTTCTGGTAAAAGATGCTGAATTTGTTTTCTCTAACGATTGTCTCAGTGCTTTTCAGGCCCTGAAAAATGCTTTAGTATCACCACCTGTCCTTCAAGTGCCAGATTGGGGTTTACCCTTTGAGCTAATGTGCGACGCTAGCGACTACGCAGTGGGAGCAGTCCTGGGGCAAAAGAAAGATAAAAAGCACCATGTGATTTGCTACGCTAGTCGCACGTTGGACGAAGCATAGGTAAACTACACAACCACCGAGAAGGAAATGCTCGTGATCGTCTTCGCGTTTGACAAGTTCAAGTCGTATCTCGTCAGATCAAAGGTCAAAGTATACACAGATCATGGGGCAATAAAATACTTAATGCAAAAGAAAGACGCAAAGCCCAGATTGTTGAGATGGGCCTTGTTGCTCCAAGAGTTCGATCATGAAATTATCGACAAGAAGGGCGCGGAAAATGTGGTCGCAGACCATCTATCAAGGATAGTGGCTGAGAGACAGAGAGGGCCAAAAATCGACGACGACTTTGCCGACGAAGCTCTTATGATGGCTGAAGCTCAAGAAGAAGGTTTGCCCTGGTTTGTAGACATCTGCAATTTCCTTGCTTGTGGAGAGCTGCTTCCTGACATCAGCTACAATCAAAAGAAGAAGCTATTCGCGGATGCCAAGAATTATTACTGGGATGATCCTCTCCTGTTCAGAAGATGTGCAGACAACTTGTACAGGAGGTGCATCCCGGAAGAAGAAACCGCTGATATCCTGAAGGGATGCCACGCCTCCCCCTATGGTGGACACCTGGGTAGCGAAAGAACAGCGGCGAAAGTGCTACAATCAGGTTTCTACTGGCCCTCCTTATTTAAAGATGCTGCACGATTTGTAAAGGTTTGCAAAGAGTGCCAGTCAACGGGAAATATAGGGCAGAGGAATGAAATGCCAATGGCAAGCTGGATCGAAGTGGAAATATTTGACGTATGGGGGATTGATTACATGGGGCCGTTTCCCCCATCCCAGGGGTATCAATACATACTAGTGGCAGTAGATTATGTATCGAAATGGGTAGAGGCGGTAGCCACCCAAACATGCGATGCCAAGTCGGTTATCAAGCTTTTTGAGAAGACCATCTTTCCCCGTTTCGGTGTACCGCGCACCGTAATAAGCGACGACGGGTCACACTTCGGAGAAAGGCAGTTCGAAGCGCTCCTACGTAAGTATGGAGTAAAACATAAGATCGCTACGCCCTACCACCCACAGACGTCGAGGCAGGTAGAGGTCTCAAACAGACAGATCAAGCAGATCTTAGAAAAGACTGTCAGCCGCACGCGGAAGGACTGGTCTATGAGACTTGACGACGCATTATGGGCCTACCGTACTGCTTACAAGACGCCCATTGGAACCACCCCCTACCGTCTTATATACGGAAAATCCTGCCATCTGCCTTTGGAACTAGAACACAAGGCCCTTTGGGTGATCAAGTTCCTAAATATGGACCTAGACAAAGTAGGAGAAAAGAGGTTTTTGCAGCTTCAAGAGCTCGAAGAGCTGAGGATTCACGCCTACGAGAATGCAAAGATCTACAAGGAAAGAACAAAAATGTGGCATGATGCCCACCTTAGGAGAAAGGATGTGAGCGAAGGGGATAAAGTCTTGTTATTCAAGTCCTCCATCCGTCTTTTTCCTGGGAAATTACAGACAAGATGGTCGGGACCGTTTTCTGTGTCAAAGATATACCCATCAGGAATGATGGAGCTCCGCGACAAGGATGACCCGACTAAGATCTTCAAGGTGAATGGGCACAGAGTGAAAAGGTTTTATGAGAACGAAGCTTTTGTCAGGAAAGCATAGATTGACTTGCTGGATGTGGGTACAACCGAAGAGCCTACACCGGTCGAGCTGGCGACGGAAACTTCAGCGCTCCTCGGGAGGCAGCCCGAGTCATATATTAGGATACATTTCTTTTCTTTGTAAAAACAAACATTATGGACTGTAATAAGGCCCGAGGCAGTGCATGCGCACGTTTGCTGACTCTTTTACGGACCACCGCTGTGTTTTGCGGAGCATTGAGGAGTAATATCATCTGAGGTAGGAGATCCTTCTCTATACCAATGATGTTTTACCCTGCAATGGCCTTTTACTTCACACAGGTTTAGTTTTGGCCTTTTGACCGCCCACTTTTCTACCGTGTCGACCAGCTGGGCGCAGAACCGCTTGTATCGGGCAGCCTCGCCCCAGGCGTCGCAAGGGCAGCGGATGACCCTTGGACTGCCCGATGGGACTGCGCGTCTCGGGAATAGCGTGACTAAAACGCCCGACGCGTGCCATGTTTTGCACGTTTTACCCCTAGCTGGGTTCTCTATAAATAGTGTGGAGGTTTCTTCGTGTCGGGCTATCATTTTCTCCTTTTCACCACATGGAATGCATGCAATGATCCTCCCTTTTGCTCGTGTGTCGGCCATCTTGCCTTCGCCCTGGTAATGGGCGATGCCTCCTGAGAGCAAAGGTATAGCCCGACACACCTTTTTCCCGACACGTTTTCTCTCGCGCGACACAGGTTTTGTATCGTGCGAAGCATATCAGCCGGCTTTTTGTTTTCTTACCGAACGACATGGCTTGTCGCCTGATAGGTTTGTAGACCGACACGTTTATCGGCCGATAACCCTGTCCCCCGATGCCAGTATCTCTTATCGAGACGCTTATCGGGTTCACATGACCTGCAGATTTTCTATCGCCCGACATGCTTTCGTGTGTAACGCCGGTCGATAGCGTTTTCCCGCTGTATCGTATCGGGCGTCATGCTTCTCACGGCGATGTCATGTTTTCGCTTCATGTGACCTCGAATCGCCCGACACACCTGTGTCAGGCGTCGAGTCATATCGCGCGACAACATCATGTCGTCCGATCACCTATCGCCCAGTTTTAATAAGTTTTCTTTCTTTTCATCTTTCTTGCCTAACGAATGAATAAATAAATTTTAAATAACATGTATGGCTCGTATGGAGCAAACCACCTACCGCACCAGCAAGCACGGCGCGGAGATCAGCAACAACTGTCGAGCAGAAACGGAAACAATAATGGAAGGGAAGATCTTTCTTGATTTGGTAGCTCCAATAGTGAGTCACCTAGCTATGAGTGCGGCAACCAAGGCCTCCGAACAAGTTCGAGGCACCCTGGTTCCGTCCTCTTAAGGGAGAGGGCCCACCCTGACTACACACTCCTGGAAACTAAACTAGGGACGGATAATCAGTCCCTTTGTTTATGTTCACAACAGAGATGTGAAGAAAGGGGGGGCCAGAAGTGAATTTTGAGGGTTTCGCTCCAGCTCAACCGCTACATCGCCAAAGCGAACCCACTAGACAACCTCCCAATGGCATGCTGCAACTTCGCAGGAGCATTTTGCAGCACATCAGAAAGCTAACCCTCACTGGCTAAGCTTTACCTCACTTTTGCTTTCTTCTCTACTCTGGGACAGAGTAGAAAGTAAGTTTGGGAGGGGGGGTATGCCAGTGAGGGAGGTATAAAATTTTTATCACTTCAAGCTTTCTATGATATTCATTCTCTTTTACCTGATGTGCTCTTACAGCTTCCTGTATATCTGATATACGCATGCATGCCATATAAAAATTTACAAAAATCTTTCCTTTGCAAATTTCTGTCCCTATGCATATGTACAAAGTTGCTATAATAATAAAAACCTGTTGTGACTTCTTGCAAGGTTTAATTTCTGTATATTTAACGAGTTACAAGTTCTGTCATATCTTTCTGATAATGCTGTCTCAAACAAACAAAAGATTGTGCCTTGCCATCCAAAATTTTTTGAAAAATAATAATCTCGCAAACAACTAAGAGACGAGTATGGAGAAGGAAAAAGCTGCCCAAACAGCAGATATCTCTTTTGTTTTCCCTTACCCAGCAAAAATCCCAAAAAGAGAAAGAAGCCTTATGAGCGTGAATAAAAGCATGAGAGTTGTGCCCAATAAAAGAAAAGAAAAAAAAATATATACACACTTGTTTTCCAAAAGTACCCATCTTTAGGCATGGTAGATCCGGGGCAGTGGTATGTAGGATGTGAAATCACTGCTCTAAAGCCAACTGGCTTGGACTGCAGGGACCACTTGCCCGTTAACGGACCCTTACTTGGATGGACTGATGGGAAACAAGAAGAAAAAAAACCCAAAAAGCCTTAGCCTACCCTATACACAACTTTCTGCCCCTAAAATAAAGCTGTTTGGTGTGGAAGCTAACTTCGGAATCATACACCAAAGTCTCACTGAAGCTGTGGAGAAGAAAATTTTTACTTAAATAATAAGGCAAGTAGGGCAAGGTCTTTTTTTCGCATTAAGACAACATTACCTCTAAGACACCGCAAATCTTGTGCTACCCTTTAGCCTTAAAGTTTTGCTGTGCAAGAAGAAGCAACACAAAGTCTAGTTTAAATATTGATTGAGGACAATCAAAAAGCTAAGTTTGGGGGAGTTGATAACACCAAATTTTGTGACGTTTTTGCCCTTTATTCTGTTATCAAAACTACCCTTTTCTGCTATTTTCCTCTATTTTATTAGCATTTTCGCAATAATTGGCCAAGCAACGCTCTTATTCCAATTTTTCCTATCTTCTACACAGTTTTCCTCATTTTTGTGCAATAAGGCCGATTCCGGCCCACAATAAGTCTAAGCCCGTCTCGACATCCCTGACACCCGATACAACCCAGCCCGACAGGGGCTGGGCGACACGAGAATGATCGGCGGAGAAGGGCGCTGCGCAAGAAGGACGTGTCGGCCGACATACCGTCTACCCGACAGGGAGCCAAAGCCCCATCGACGACCTAACTCGTCGGGCGACACAGCCACCCACCGGCAGGCGTGCCGCCAGCCACGTGACCGATAGCCAGCGCCTCGCACCGAGACATACCTGTATCGGCCGTCCACATCCATCGACCGGCGTATAAGGGAGCTACGTGGTGTTTCCAGCACCATAACTTCTTCAACCGCCGCCTATAAATAGCAGCTACAGGAAGCCGAAAAGATAGGTTGGTCACGGGTCGGACGAGTCGGAGAGTCGGAAGAGAATTCAGACAAGACAGTTCGAGAGCCACCTCCGAAGGAAGCTGTGAGAGCAAGAGTATCGCGCCCCAGTGCTTGCGCCGGGCGACACTAGGTGAGCTTTCCCTCATCTCGAGAGGGAAGGGATGGTTCACTTAGTGTTGTCCCGGGCGACACTACGGGCCGGTATCGGCCAGCGAAGATGAGCGACACGAGTGCCCGACAGTAGACTCGTAGCTCTTTGCCCGACACGATATCGAACCCGATACGCTCCGCCCGTCATGCGTGCCGCCCGAGAGGGTGCGCCGCCCGACATGAGCGTATCGGCCAGGGCCCTTGAGCGATACAGTCAGTCGTCAGTCGGCGCTGCCCGAGAGGGGGTGCCGCCCGACACTGCCGTATCGGGCTCGGCTCCTGACCGGTATCGGGCAGGAGAGCTACAGTAGTCTGTCGTTCTTCTACATCAAGAAGGCGACATCTATCTTTAATTCTGTTATTTAAATTCTTAGCTTATGCATTGTATTAAGACCCTTATTGCTTATGGGAATAGAAATGCTTAATTGCTATTTGTTTAATGCTTAGTGCCTTATGATTGGGTAACTGCTGTGTTGGATATCTGAACTCTAGCTTACATGTTTTGGATCACGTTTCTCTTAGCTACCGCATCGTCTTTCCCGTCGCAACTACTTCGAGAGTTGGGTTGTGGCTCTAGTGTTTGGTCCGGTTCTGGAGTGCGAGAGTGCCCGGAACGGAGTTGTTTTAGTATCATTCCACTCTAACTTGAGCCCAGCAACCTCGAGAGGGGTGTTGAAGCTTGGTTAGAGGCACCCGCTCTGAGAGGAGGGGTGCAGGGTGTTACTGCTACCGCTTGTCTTACTGAAGTCTTATCCCTTGCATTACGCCTTAAACTGCAATTTATCTTTCTATTTTCTGTTGCATGAAAATTCCTAAAAACTGCTAAATGACAAAATCTTAATCTGTCTTGTAACTCCAGTTGGAGATAGTTTTCTTTGATTTAATCGTGACAGCTTGTTGTTCCCCTTCGGGGAACTTTAATATCTCTTTATACCCACCGGAGTGTAGAGTGTCGATTCAGAGTCGTCAACACAACCCACCTTGTCCATGTGTTCGACCCCGTATGACTACTTCGACCCCCTAAACAAAGTTGCGGGGGCCTAGAAGGATTCAGGTTATAAATGTGAAGGCTCGACTACCTCAAATACGCCTCCAGTTTTAGGACGCGCGATTTAGGCCGGCCACTTAGGCATGAATCATACGAATCTCCATAATAGAGAAATCATCCATAAAAACTTCCATAATGGTTTCGGTTAAACCAACAAATATGGCTACCATGCAGCGTTGGAAGGTTGCAGGCGCATTACAGAGTCCGAACGGCATCCTTTTAAAGGCGTATGTTCCAAAGGGGCAGGTAAACATTGTTTTCTCTTGGTCATCTAGATGTATAGGGATTTGATAAAATCCAGAGTAACCATCGAGATAGCAAAAATATTCCTGATGAGCCAATCTCTCTAAGACTTGATCTAGGAAAGGCATCGGAAAATGATCCTTGCGTGTGGCTTTGTTCAATTTTCTGTAATCGATGCACATCCTCCACCCGGTTACTGTTCGAGTGGGGATGAGTTCATTTTCTTTGTTCCGTATCACAGTAGTGCCACCCTTATTTGGAACGACATGCACATGACTCACCCACAGTGAGTCAGATATCAGATAGATGATTCTGGAAGTGAGCAACTTGATCACTTCGCGGCGGACTACTTCCTTCATATTAGGATTCAACTTCCATTGATGCTCAATAGTCGGCTTGTGGTCTTCCACCATAGGGATTTTATGCATGCAAAGTGCTTGACTGACCCCGGTGAGATCGCTCATCTTGTAGCCGATAGCTTTCTTTCTTTCCCTTAATTCTTTCAGGAGTTTATCTTCTTGCTTGGTCGTTAGATCAGAATTTATAATAACTAGACAAACTTTGAGATCATCCAAAAACACGTACTTAAGTCCCTCGGGCAGGGGCTTCATTTCGGGGGCTTCTGGCTTCTCACATGGCTCTTCAGTTACATTCAAAGCTTTGAGTTCCTCGATCCTAGCTTCAGGATCTTTCTCTACAGAGTCGAGGTGAAGGACACAATCCTTAGCTTGTTTGTTGATGAAATTTTTAGCAGATGGGTTTGTTAGAGCCACTTCTAAAGGATCATCTTGTTCATATTCCTCTTGTGTGAGGAGAGACATTTGCTCAATGCAATCAATCAAATAGACTTCTTCCTGTATGCTCAGTCTCCACATGCTTTCAAAAACTTTGAACTCGAGGGTTTCTTTCCCTAGTCTGAGCAACAAGGTCCCTGCTTCAACGTCAATCAAAGCCCTTGCAGTGGTGAGGAACGGATGACCAAAGATGAGAGGGTATCTGGCGTCTTCCTTTATGTCCATGATGACAAAGTCACATGGGACATAAGAGTCTTTTCCAACCTTGACAGGGACATCTTCAATGATTCCTAAGGGAAGAGTCATAGAGTTATCTGCACGTTGTATGGTCATTCTAGTTGGGTGAAGTTCTGCAAACCCTAGCCTCTTACAAAGGCTAAGTGGCATGATAGAGATGCTAGCACTGAGATCGGCTAATCCCTTCTTACATGAAGAGTCACCGATATGGCATGAAATCCCAAAGGATCCCAGATCTTTCTGTTTCTTGGGCATCTTGCTCTGGATAATATCAGAAGTGGTTGTTGCTAGCTTAATAGTCTCGTATTCTTCAATTATGTACTTCCTTGTGAGGAGAGACTTTGAGTACTTAGTCCAGGATGGTATCTCGGCCAGGGCATCTAGAAAGGGTATATCTACATGAAGCTTCTTCATAGCTTCTTTAAACTTGTTGAATCGAGTATTGAGCTTTGTCTGCTTCAAACGAGCTGGGAAAGGAGGACGGGGCTTGTATACTGGCACATCCGGCTCAGGCGTGTCTTCTGCATCTGCAGCCAATGGTTCCTCCAATCTGGCTTTGTCAGTATCATTAACGGTTGGTTTCTCTTTCGGTTGAGACTCGAGTATTGAGAATAGTCTTGGACATTCGCAAAGTCATCATCGTTTATCTCCGCTATTGGTATCTTGACAGGGGGGTCAGAATAGTCTTTTCCAGACCTGGTGATGACAACCTTCAATTGCTCCGGGTGCTTAGGATTGTTCTCTGGTTGTCCGACAAAGGTTCCAACAAGTGGCTTCATGCTAGCTGCAAGTTGAGCTAGTTGAGATTCAATAGCCTTTTGATGGGCTTGTTGTTTAGCTATCATAGTCTGTTACGACTGCATCATCTTCTCAATAGTTGACAATTTTTCATCTGGATGGACGGGACCGACTTGTTGCCCTTGTTGTTGCTGTTGATAGGGGACTTGGTTGGGATTCTGAAATTGAGAATTGTTCTGATAATTGTTGTAGTTTCTATTCTGGTAGTTTCTGATGAATGCATATTCATCTCTTATTTTTGCTTCATTTAGAATAATTAATTCAGACATTTTTGTTAATTTTAGCTAATTCAAAAATAAATAGCACTTTCATCTTCTTGATATACTTTTCCTGAATTCTTATGATATTTTTCTTAATTTTCAGGAATTATCTAAGTAATTAAATCGAGAAAAGAAGAGATGAAGGTAGGAGGCAATTCAGTTTCCCGCAATGCTGATTTAAATGCATACCTTGCACCAAAATTAGCATAACTCTCACATCCTAAGGCTGAATTTAATGTTCAAATATGATTTGGAAAGGGAATTCAAAGGGCTACAGGAAAATCATATTTTCGGGCGCACTTTAAATTCTCTAGACAACGGAAATTCGCTCGAAATTGCTGCTGCGAGAATCTGCATTAAAGAAAGACAATCAAGAGTTTGTTGACTAGATCTGAAAATTCAAAAGGATGGCTCCCTCTCTTTTTTCCCCCTCTTTTTTTAGATAGCCTACCTATCTTTCTCCTATAAAAGGAAGAGCACTTCCTCCTCCCAAGGATCATCTTTTGTATCATCTTGGTCTTCTTGTATTTTTCGGAATTCTGCAGCAAGCAATAGTGTAATCATTTTCTTTTATGCAATAAAATAGTTTTACTTCAAGCACATTCTTCCAATCTTGTTCTTGTCTCATCTTCTCACCTTGTCTTAATCTTCTTTTCTACGCACTTATTTTTTTGGAGCAAGGAACAAAGGGCTAAGCCATTTCATTGACTCTAGCATAAGGATTCATATCCTGATTTTTGGGCTAGACTATGGCTTTTGAACTTTCTTCCTCCGTCTCCTATTTTTCCATGTGTGAGTAGTTTCTTATCGGGGCAAGGGGAATAACCCCTTAGCCATAGTTTTAGCAACTTAATCTCGTATGATTAGATGGTAATCAATTTTACTTGATTGATCTTCGGATCGTATGTTAATCCAGATGGATATGACCATGGAAATCCGGATTTAGAACAATAAAATCGATTACATAGACGTTTTGATATGACCGTGGATTTTCGTCTCTTAGGATGATAAACTAGGAAGCATGAGCACCAAGACCAATGGGCTCATGTGGAGTTTCTCTTTTGTGAGTTTAAAATTCGCAAGCCTTCATCGAATCGTCGGTTAAGATTTAGTTGCTATCACCTAGGCTAAGGTGGTGAAAACCCCTACGAGCCTCGATTCCCTTCTCTTGATTTCAATCACCGAATTCTTGTTTGCCTTTGCTTTCTCTAATTCTTAGTCTTTTCAATTCATATAGTTCTTTTTGTGCTAACAATAGTTAAATTCTCCCTTGTGCATTTTCTTATCTTGTTAAGTGCTTTTGCAATTCTTAGTATAATCACCAACACCCAAACCCGACTTTTACTTTCTATTCTAAAAATACAAAAAAAAATATATATAACAAAATAATTCTTCAAAAAATAATTGGGAATAAAGAAGCAATCTCTAAAGTTGTCCTGTGGGATCGACCCTTTATACTACCCTTAAAACCGGAAGTAAAAAAAGGTTTAAACTCTAGGATTAATCATCTTAGTGATTGATAGTGCAAAACGACGATTATCAATTTGGCGCCGTTGCCGGGGACAACGAATTGTTTTCTCGAACCCAAAAATTTTTGAAAAAACTTTTTTCCTTTTTTATGCCTTCCGAGTAACATTCCGGAAGTGCTACTCCTCCTTCTGCCGAGTTTCCATTCCGGCAGTCCGTTTTTTCTGCAAATACGCTTGTTTGTAAAAAAATTGTAATTTTAGTTAGTTTTGTAAATTTTAACCTTGAGTCATAATCCCTTAGCTTCTGTTTTTTTTGTAATTTACAGTATTGTACAAAATCTTTAGTTCTTTTTTGAATTGTAAAAAAAAAACCCTTTCAAATGGAGTGGGCATTGCAATATCCCCCACAATGTTATTATTGTGGTCATTGCCACCATACATCTCTTGTCTGTCCAAATTTATCCCATAGCACCCCTCTCTATGAGCCCTTTCATCCTAGTGGGTACAATGTAAATCCTTATTTTTTTGAGAACCAATATGGGGAAGCTTGCTATCCATATTCTGAGAGAGGGTATGACCAACAAAACTTTGGGGGAAATGGACCTATTTATGATACCCAATATAACCCTCAACAAGAAGAGAAACTTAGGTCCCTAGAGAAGATGGCAGAAAAACTCCTAACTAGCCAAACCTTATTGGCCACCTTAATAGAAGCCCAAACCCAAAATATAGATTGTTCAAATATATTTCCTCATGAATTGATGACACCTTATAATATTGAATCTTCCTACCAAGATGGACGCAATGGAAATTACAATCCACCATCTTCTGGAGATTATTATGAGGAGCAATGCCACCCAAAACAATATGAGGAGTACTATGGCCAAGGACACTATGGGGAGTGTGGAGAGGATGACCAAAATTTTGGGGTGTATAAATCCTATGGTGAAATGCAAATTGATCTTGAACCGGAAGAGAGACTTAAGGTCCTAGAAAAGATGGTAGCAGAAGCACAAGAAAAATTTGAATCCAGTCAAGCCATGTTCGCTACCTTTCTAGAGGATCAATCACAAACTCCCCCTATAGATCTTGAGCAACCCAAGATGGTTCTTCCTGACGATGACAATGATGATCCTTATTTTCTGTCATATATGTCAGATCCTGAAGAAATAGAACAAACCATGGAACCATATTTTGTGTGCGATGAGGACGTTGGTATCCCTATCTTTCCTTTAGATACTCTATTACTTGAATATGAAATGTCAAAGCAGGAGAGTCATTCTAAAGATCCAACAACTCCTCCCATCCTCAACATAAATCTGAATGATACCATAGACCAATACCCTTCTTTTGAGTCTATTTTGGATAATGAGAATCTGACCCCCTTTATGATTCTTCCCAAGCCGTCACAGCCAATTTTCATCCCACACATGGCTGATCTAGAAGGGGAGATACCACCGTTGGAAGAAGCTCACAAACCCCATTCTATTGTTTGCAAGGAAGACATCATCATCCCTCCTAAAAAAAAATTAGAGACATATGTTACATCAACAATGAAACTTACCAAACCCAATGTTGATGGCATTAATTTGAAGGAGAAATAAAACACCTTTGTAAATGATTTTAAATTTTTTGTATCACCACCAATTCTCTTATATGCAGGTCAATATGACCGAGGGAAACCAGAGCCTGATCCCCCGCCTAACTTTGCACATCTGGCACTGCATGTGTTACCAGTTTGGTACCCACCAACCTCCCCCAATCCACATCCATCTTCAACACTTCCTTTACTATTGATGGAAGATATGTGGATCCTATTGGAGGGAATGCGAGGTGAAAGCAAATATGAGAACCCCACCGAGCTTCTACAATTATCCTATCATAGGGTACACTATGAAGCTCCTCAGATAAAGGTCCCAACCCTCATACACATCCCCTTCAGATGGACATATTTTGAGCTACCAGGACCTCCTGGTGAACCCAAATTTTTTTTTCCATCCATCTCGGGTTTGGGTTTTGCTCGGGACGAGCAAAAATCTAAGTCTGGGGTGGAGGTGGGTGGTATGATTCTATTCCACCCCCTTATCTTTTTATTCTTGCATTATTTCCATTTTTTTTTGCATATAGTTTCTTTGTTCATGGCCTTTATCTAGTCGGCCTTGATATGATCATTTGTCAAAATACTCCCCTTAATGATGTAACTGCCTTGCAACTAAAATTTTGAAACTTTCATGACTAGAAATCCTTCTGTCACTTAGGACCTCAAATAATAATCACTCCTTGGAAAAGATGGCAAGCCATAGAGGACTGATAGGATTCAAGAGTGATGCTTTTTTATCATGTACAACTTGTATAAATTTTCTTGATTTTTTGCATGATTCGGTAATAGTTGAACCAATGCATGGTACTCTAAAAAAAAAGATAAGAAAAAAAAGTTGCACAAGAACAGCCTCTTCTACTCTTCTTCCACCACTTCCAAATCTTTCCATTCGTAAAAAAAAAGCCAATAATGCCCAAAAAGCTAAGTTTGGGGTGGCACCCCTTCCCCCTCTTTCGCTTCTTCCATACCCACTCAATTGGGTGTATCACCAAAAATCAAAGAAAAAAAAATGCGGTCAATGTAACTGCATGTCCACTAAATAAAAAGGTCTCGAGTCGAATAGAGGAGAGACTGTCCTTCTTCCATACCTCCTTCACTCCAATTTTCTACCCAGGGGAAAACTAAAAAAACCCCAACCATCCAAATCAGCCCTGTTCTTGTGTAAAACTTAAAAAAAAATTGGAGTACCAAATGCAAAGGTGAAATGAAAATCTGTTTTATTGCAGGTCTTGATTAAATGCAAGTTTGTGAAATAGGAAATATAAAAGTCACTTTTTGTGAATTCAGGAAGTCAGGGTCGCTTGGCCATATTTTGGTGGAAGGAATCCAGTGATTGTTAGGAGAGTGAGGATGATAGGTTGAGAGTATGTCTTGAAAGTATTTCTTGATTTTAATGTTGCTCGGGACGAGCAAAGTTTAAGTTTGGGGTATTTTGATGAATGCATATTCATCTCTTATTTTTGCTTCATTTAGAATAATTAATTCGGATATTTTTGTTGATTTTAGCTAATTCAAAAATAAATAGCACTTTCATCTTCTTGATATACTTTTCCTGAATTCTTATGATATTTTTCTTAATTTTCAGGAATTATCTAAGTAATTAAATCGAGAAAAGAAGAGATGAAGGTAGGAGGCAATTCAGTTTCCCGCAATGCTGATTTAAATGCATACCTTGCACCAAAATTAGCATAACTCTCACATCCTAAGGCGGAATTTAATGTTAAAATATGATTTGGAAAGGGAATTCAAAGGGCTACAGGAAAATAATATTTTCGGGCGCACTTTAAATTCTCTGGACAACGGAAATTCGCTCGAAATTGTTGCTGCGAGAATCTGCATTAAAGAAAGACAATCAAGAGTTTGTTGACTAGATCTGGAAATTCAAAAGGATGGCTCCCTCTCTTTTTCCCCCTTTTTTTTAGATAGCCTACCTATCCTTCTCCTATAAAAGGAAGAGCACTTTCTCCTCCCAAGGATAATCTTTTGTATCATCTTGGTCTTCTTGTATTTTTCAGAATTCTGCAGCAAGCAATAGTGTAATCATTTTCTTTTATGCAATAAAATAGTTTTACTTCAAGCACATTCTTCCAATCTTGTTCTTGTCTCATCTTCTCGCCTTGTCTTAATCTTCTTTTCTACGCACTTATTTTTTTGGAGCAAGGAACAAAGGGCTAAGCCATTTCATTGACTCTAGCATAAGGATTCATATCCTGATTTTTGGGCTAGACTATGGCTTTTGAACTTTCTTCCTCCGTCTCCTATTTTTCCATGTGTGAGTAGTTTCTTATCGGGGCAAGGGGAATAACCCCTTAGCCATGGTTTTAGCAACTTAATCTCGTATGATTAGATGGTAATCGATTTTACTTGATTGATCTTCGGATCGTATGTTAATCCGGATGGATATGACCATGGAAATCTGGATTTAGAACAATAAAATCGATTACATAGACGTTTTGATATGACCGTGGATTTTCGTCTCTTAGGATGATAAACTAGGAAGCATGAGCACCAAGACCAATGGGCTCATGTGGAGTTTCTCTTTTGTGAGTTTAAAATTCGCAAGCCTTCATCGAATCGTCGGTTAAGATTTAGTTGCTATCACCTAGGCTAAGGTGGTGAAAACCCCTACGAGCCTCGATTCCCTTCTCTTGATTTCAATCACCGAATTCTTGTTTGCCTTTGCTTTCTCTAATTCTTAGTCTTTTCAATTCATATAGTTCTTTTTGTGCTAACAATAGTTAAATTCTCCCTTGTGCATTTTCTTATCTTGTTAAGTGCTTTTGCAATTCTTAGTATAATCACCAACACCCAAACCTGACTTTTACTTTCTGTTCTAAAAATACAAAAAAAAACATATAACAAAATAATTCTTCAAAAAATAATTGAGAATAAAGAAGCAATCTCTAAAGTTGTCCTGTGGGATCGACCCTTTATACTACCCTTAAAACCGGAAGTAAAAAAAGGTTTAAACTCTAGGATTAATCATCTTAGTGATTGATAGTGCAAAACGACGATTATCAGTTTCCTCTAAAGTTTCCTTGATTCCCGAAATTTTCTTGTTGGTTATACTGAAATCCTGACGGGCCTCGTTGTTGAGTATTTGAACCAAGTTGTCACGAGTTTTCCACTCCAGAAGGGTTTCCATATTGAAAAACTGGATGGTTCCTATTCTGATTTGGATTATAGTACCCTTGACCAGGGATAGTGTTGACAACATTCATGTTTTCCACTTGACCACTATCTCCTTGGGCACATGTATTGCTCAAAACAACATCATAGAGAATGTTACAGGCTATAGTAGAATGACCAGTTCCTTTGCATGCTTCACAGAAGAGTGAAGCTGATTTAACTTGCTGTTGTTGTCAAGGGGGCAAACGTCTTCTTTCATAGGCTGCGAGAGACGATTCTAGATGATCTTGCTTTGCAACTAGGAGTTTGAGAGATTCAGCGATAGACTTGTACTCGGGTGTTTCTTCGGCCATAACTACCTTCAACACTCCTTTGCCAACAGGTCTACCCCAGTTGGCTTGGTTTTCAGCTCCAAGGGTGACAACCTTCCATGCGCTATCATAACTCTAAAGCATGAAGTTTCCTCCAGACGAGGAATCCAAAAACCTCTTGATATCATCGTTCACACCTCTATAAAAGATTTCAATGAGTTGATTCTTGGGAATGCCATGATGTGGACATTTGTGTAGAAGCTCTTTGTATCTTTCCCATGCTTTAGCTAGGGATTCTCCAGGGGCCTGGGTGAATTGCGTTATTCGGCCCCTGATTTCATAGGTGAGAGAAGGTGGATAAAATTTTTCCAGAAAAACATTTTGAAGTTGTTCCCAAGTGGTGATGGGTTCGCATTGCAAAGAGTTATACCAACTCATAGCTCTATCGACAAGATAGTATTTGAAGAGATGAAGTCTGATGGCATCATCTGTGACTCCATTTTGCTTTGTCATGGAACATAGGTCTATAAACCTCAGAAGATGTTCTTGACTATCTTCTCCTTGCTTACCATAGAAAGGGCTATTTTGAAGCAAAGTAACCCAATGTGCCCTTATCTCAAAATTCGGAGCGTTGATAGGAGGAGGTTGCACTGGGTGATGAACGTCCGCAGCTTTAGGGATCGAGAATTCTCTAAGGTCTTTTTGTAGCTCAACTAGTTGAGCTGCTGCTTGAGCTGCTTGGATTTCTTCTTGAACTGTAGCTCGGGCTTCTTGCATAAGTCTATCTCTTTGTGCATTAAGGGCTTGAGCAACCCTTCGAGCAATTTCCCCCTCTTGAGCCATTCTTGCCTGATTCTCTCTGTACTGACGGCGAAAGGTTCTGTCTATCTTAGGGTTAAAGCTGGCAGAGAGTCCAGTTTTGTCTGAGCGGCACATACACTAGACTTTGGGGGTCCCTAGGATGAAAAGATCTTTCGCTGGTGAGATGGATGAAGTAGAACCAAATTCAAGTATATATGATTGATAGTATCAAAAGTAAAATAAAAACCTAAATTAGCCTCAAAAGAATTAGATTTAACTAGACGATTCTGTTATCCCCGGCAACAACGCCAGAATTTGACGTGGCTTATATTATCGCACCAAAAAACTCACTTAGGGTTGAAATCCCTAAGTTTTTAACCAAAACAACGTGCAATAATACCACCTGCAAGCGGACGGGTCTTATCGCAGTATAGTTGAGGATCGAATCCCAAGGGAAAACATTTTTAAGAATCTTTCTCTAGTCGAATCTAGTTAAATCAAGACTAATATTTAGAACAAGGTTGCTTGAATTGAGTTTAATCAAACTAAATGCAAGGAAAGTAAAAGAGCAGGATTAAAGGTTGATTAAAGATTAATGATGGAAATCGCTGGGATGGTCCCGGGTTTCACCACCACTACACATGCAATCACATCCAAACATCAAACATCCAGGCAAGATATAACCATTCAAATAGAGCTGCTGCAGAACCCCCCATACGGGCGTCAGGTTCGCGTAAGCACCACCTTAGGTATCAGATGTCTCGTCACCAACTAGATCACATACATACGGCTCTGAAGATGCAGAAATCCAAATGAAGTTGTGCCCCCCCTATACAGGCGTCAGGCACACAGAAGCATCACTGTGGGCTAGATGGCTCGTCACCACACGAGTCATACACTTACGACCTCAAGGAATCCCATTCTATTTCTAGTTTGGGAGTCAACCGCATTAATCGACATTTGAAACCTATGCATTGAAGTTCTCCCAACATAGGAATGAACCAGATAAATGCAAGCAGGTGATCAATCCACAAGCACATATCGACGATTAACAACGAAATGAAAGATTACATGCCATGGAATGTTTAACAAAAAGATATGAAAGCATGGGCAGCGGGGCTAGTCCCCACACCCCAACAAAAGTAAACTACTCTCTCATGGTGAGAGAAACAAGAAAAACAAGAGAAAGACAAGATTCCACCATGAGCATGGTGAAGAAGATGATTGCAGCTCGATGGAGAAACAGTCTTCTACATGATGTCAGGGCAGATCTGGACGAGGAGGGAAGAACACCACGGAAGATGGGGTAGATCTTCTCTCTCCACCTTCTTCTTTCTCCCTTAGTCCTTGCTCGCAGTAGGAGGAGCAGCTCGTGGACGAGATGGTGGCGTGGACGCAACAGATCTAGATCCAAATCTAAATGAGGTGGCTTGTAGATCTGAGTCTTCACTCCAGAGCTGGGTGAACAGACCGCAAAACCACCACGGGGGTAGGTTCTTGGCTATGGAGATCGTCTCCTTAGGCCCAGGACAGACCTACAGCCTAACGGTGTCTGGAGATGATCCTTTGACTGGCCAGAGTCGTGTTCTATTTATAGACAGGTTGGCACCGACTTAAAATCGCGACCTTGTCATTTCTGCAGCAGGTCGCGACTTTTGCCGTGGTCGCGGCTTTTGTTGCGGTCGCGGCTTGCTGCAGGTCGCGGTCTTCATTTTGCTGCAGTCGCGGCTACATTTTGCCGCGGTCGCGGGGTTTGTGGAGATCGCGGACGCGTGGTCGCGGGCAGGGGGGTCATGATACATTAGGTTTGCAGAGATCGTGATCGCGGGAGAGAGAAGATCATTGGTCACGATTCTTTAGTGGAACGGTGGGGCCCACAGTCTGATGAGAGGCGAGTGAGTGAGAAGAAGAGGAGAGGGTCTCGCCCGTTGCTGATCAGAACTAAGCAAAGCCCAAAAGAAAAGGATATGGGCCTAGGGGATAAGGCCCAAAGCTCAAAATGACCTGCACAAGGGTGCAAAAAATCAATAAAAATAGGAGTAAAATCAATTAAGCCAATATGAGTTGCATATAAGAAGATAAGGCCAAATAAAAGCTCAATGAAGCATTTAAGCCAAGTAAATGCACATATTAGAAGATATAGCCAGAAAATGCACGAATGCAACCAAAACTGGGCTAAATGAGATGATTGAACTACGATGAATATGCATTCATCATAGCTTCTCATCCAATGCAAATGGATTCTATAAAATAGAATTGTTATTAACTAGTATCCAAAAATAGAATTACAAATAATAGAATTTGTAATCTACAAAATAGAATTGCAAATAATAATAACTCACACATAAATCCTTCCATATCATGTCTTTCTTCGCCTGAGGAACTTTATGCCAATTATCATACTTAACACCACAATGGCTTCGAGTGACAACCCCAAGATAGTTTACAAAATTATTGCGGTTCACTCCAATTACATTTCCTCCATTATCAAACTCCACAACCAATCTAGATCCACTGCCATTTAGCACTATTAACTCCTTCAACAGAGTGATGCCCCTTTTCTTGTTAAGTGTTTGGTGATGCGCATCAAGTTCCTCCAGTGCTTTAGTGGGTACATGTGCATCAACAACCTAAAATTTGACAAAAATAAACACACTGAATTAGCCCAATATAGAAATATGGGATATATGACATAACTAGAAGATAATAAATTTTATAGAAATACAGGACATGTTTTTAGAACTTACATTGGTATCCTCACCATGCTCAACATGGACAACATGCTCATCATGGACTTAATGCTCATCGTGGACATCATGCTCATCATGGTCAGCCATCTAAAAATGTCATTAAAAAGGCAAACATTTAGCATTTGTATTAACTAGAAGATAAATGAAACATCTAAAAATGATATTGATATTAAAAAAGCAAACATTTAGCTTCAATAAAAAATATAAACATGCATGTTTCTAAAATTGTGATCTTTTATCAATTAACAATCCTTCATTGTGATCTCCGCGCACATATAAGTCATCATTAGCTTCAATATTTTGTGGAGTACTTGGCAACCCAACTGAGAATGGACTGGAGTCATCATACTTATCATAGTACTCTTCTTCATCTATAGGATCTTCAATGAACTGTCTTTTACCATGAAGAACAACCGACTATTTATCATTTGCAGGATCATCGATATGGAATACTTGTTTCGCCTGTGATGCCAATATGAATGGTTCACCCTTCTCGCCAATCTTTTCAAAGTTCACTAAAGTGAAACTCAATTCATCCACTATAACTCCTTTGGTGTCATTAACCCAATTACATTTAAAGAGCAGAATTCTGAAATCTATGTACTCAAACTCCCATATGTCTTCAATGACACCGTAATATGACATTTTAGCTTCACGTGGACTCTTATCCTTTGCACTTGCAAAATACATAGTCGACGCTTGAAGAGTGACCCCACTGTTTTGGATGACATTCTTATCATCTTGGCGCTTTGTGTAATATGTGAACCCATTAATGTCAAACCCTTCATAAGACATAACATTTGGTTTTGGTTTAAAGGCGAGGCATTTGATAGTTTTTGTAATATCATTTGGTGTTTGAGATAGTTGATGTAAGACTTTATCTTCAAACCACTTAGTAAAAGTCTTGTTATGCTCTCTAGGAAGCCACATTGAACTTGCTCGAGGATGTTGTCTCTTGATGAAATTGGTATGTTCCTCGATATAAACACTCACTTCGTCCATGTTGTGTAAAATATACAAGTGACCTTGTTCCAACTGCTCACAGCTGATTACTTTCACCCGTGATCCCAAAATTCCTTTGCCCTCCTCAATATTCTTGTCATTAACAGGAGTGTTATTACCACTCAGAAAGTCATTGTAAAAATCTATAACCTCTCTCACCACATAACCTTCAATAATACTCCCTTCAAGCTGATAACGGTTTCGAACATCACCTTTAAAAACACTCATGTATCGTTCAAAGGGATACATCCAATGCAAGAAAATTGGTCCCAATATTTTTACTTCCCTAGTCAAGTGGACAACAAGATGTACCATGATATCAAAGAACAAAGGAGGGAAATACATCTCAAGATGACATAGGATAAAAACCAATTCTCTTTGCAAATTATCGAGAGTATCAGGGTCAATAACTTTGCTGCACAGACTGTTGAAAAAGAAACAAAGTCTGGTGATTGCAAACCTTACATGCTTCGACAATATAGATTGAATTGCCACATGCAATATTTGTTGCATCAGAGTGTGACAATCATGAGATTTAATACCTATCAACTTCAGATATTTCATTGATACCAATCTACGGATGTTGGATGAGTAACCTTGTGGCACCTTAACATTTACCAAGCATTCACAAAAAGATTTCTTCTCCTTTCTAGACAACGTGTAACAAGCGGGAGGTAAATATGTTATTTTATTACCCATTTCACGTAATTCTGTTAATTCTGACCTTATTCCCATTTCACGTAGGTCCAGTCTAGATTTTATCCCATCTTTAGTCTTACCTGATATATTTAACAGAGTACTAATGATGCTATCACAAACATTTTTCTCAACGTGCATTACATCGATACAATGCCTGACTGTCAAAGAACTCCAATAAGGAAGATCCCAAAATATTGACTTCTTCTTGAATGAAGAATTGTCACTCCGTGTGGCCATACTACATTGTGATTTCTTACCAAATTCATTGACAATGTCTTTTACTCTTTCATAAACAACATCCCCTGGTATAGGTTTAGGTGCACTCCGTTCATCATTCCATCCATTGAATGCTTTGCGCTTCCTACGATACAGATGGAATTTTGAAAGAAACCTTCGATGAATAAGATATACAGTCTTACCGCCATGTTTTAGTCTTATTGATCAGTGTTTTCTTCACATATAGGACACGCTTTAGCTCATTTGACACTATATCCAGACAAATTCCCATATGCTGGAAAGTCATTAATAGTGCAAAACAACATAGCATGCAAACGAAATGTCTCTCTTCCTGAAGCATTATAGGTCATCACACCTTCAGCCCAAAGTTTCTTTAAGTCATGAATCAGAGGACAAGATAAACATCGTACTCCTGTAGGAGGGACAAATACACAACCATATCTATCACTCACAGTCAATCCCCATGTGTCAAAGTCACCAAATCATCACCGTTATAACAACCCATGTTTCAGGATTACATTTTATGATGTCAAAGTGTACCCAATGACATGTGATGAGTGTAGTGATTTTAAGTCTAAGAACCACAACAACCACCATAACTGTGAGAGATGACTATGACTTCCATGATGATGGCTTCCATGCGTCAGTCTCACAGTAGTTCTATCTGATACACTATTCTCTTCGCTGTACGACTACTCGTATGAGATGGAAGTGTCGTAGTATACTATTTGAGGTTCCCAGCCTAACTAGTAGCTCCATTGTTGTCATCAATATTTTTACTATGTCATCAATGGTTGGAACCTCACACAAGTTCATCCATATGAACTTCTTGGTCCATACAATATTCACTATTGTTCTTATAACACAGAGATGCTCAACTTCTTTTGTAGATTTGAACAACTGTCATTAGCTTAGAATCCTTTCTAGCTTACAATTCTTGTTTGTCACAAAACATAAATTTAGGTTGTGATTATTTTGTCAGTTTGGAAGCTTGCATGGGTGTAACCCTTTACATCCAACTCGTCCTTATTACCATTACCAAGGAAACAATCCTTTAAGTGCTTCACAAGCAACTAAGGATGTTAGTTATGGCAGCCCAATGACTCTCACTAGCATCTGACATATACCTTGTCATGTCCAATACATGAAAAATTACTAGGTAGGTATATATATGTCTTTTCATCATGTCCAATACATATGCGATGACTAGATATCCTCTTGTGATGTCCAATCCATACCAGATAATGGTACATCCTCTCATCGTGTCCAATACATATGAGATAACATGACAAGTACATTAGATTGCATTCAAGATAGATCCAATTGTGAATGCATATGGTATCTATCCATGTGTTCCTATTCTTCATAAGAATCGGGGCACTAGGCTCCTGAGAGACTAACTCCATGGATCATGGACACATTTTATCTAATTGAGTCTTGTATACTGAACCCTTCAACATCTTACCAATGTATGTGCTCTTACTTAGGTCAAGAAGTGTTCCAGATCTATCTCTATATACCTCGATCCTTATCTCATAGGATGCTTCGCCTAAACCCTTCATATAGAAGGTACTTTCTGTTCTAGGTTTTAACATTTGCAGGATTAGGACGTTATTCCCATTATTATGTGGAATATACAATATGCTCCCACTAAATCTTTTGTAATCATAGATTTCATCTTCATTCTGACTCAAGTCAAATCATTTGACTATCTTGTCAGATATAAGATTCCAGCTCTAAGTTGCTTGCTTCAATCCAAACATTGAACTTTGTAGCTTATATACTTTATTTGCATTTATGAATGTATAAAACCATTAGGTTGTATCACGTACACATCCTGTTAATTATTCTATTTAAGGAATGTAGTTTTAACATCCATATGCCAAATCTCACAGTCATACTAAAGCTACAACAAGTATGATCCAGATGGATTTAACCATGGTAATTAGTGAAAAGGCTTCATCATGTTCAACACTTTGAACTAGTTAGAAACTCTTTGCAACCAATTTACCTTTCCATGTTGGTCTTCTTGCAAAACCCAAATGCACCCCATGGGTTTTATCCCTTTAGGTGGATCCAGTAAGGTCATACCTTGTTGGTTACATGGAGTCCATCATTAATCTTATGACCACAAGCCATTTCCCAGATTCTGATCGCTCAATAGTTTCTAGGTAGGTTGTTGACTCATCTCTATGATCAACTCACTACCTTATTGAGTTATAAGATATCATAATCTTTCAAACTCACGGCGTGTTCTACGAGAACTATGAGTTCTGTTTTTATGTAAGGAAGTTGAGATTCCACAATAGCTTGTGATTCTCTTTGTTCCTATTGTACCTCTTTAGGTTGTATGTTTTCTTATTTTTCTCAAACATTTAGAGTTCTACTTCTACTCCAATTGATTCCTTTGGAACTAATTTCCATTTAGGAATTCAGCCATCCTAGCAATAAACACTTTGTTGTCAGGTTGGAATATAAGTGGTATTCAACAAGATAACATTCATGTAATTTGTGGATAAAGCTTTTTAAGAAATTATTTTCTTATATAAGCCTTCAATCCTAATCACTATAAAAGACATTGTGGGACACTTCCCATGTCATATTTCATATGGTGTCTTTTGAACCAATTTACATGGTACATAGTTTTAGTGTAAAGCATGTGCTAAAAGAATATTGGAATTTTAGATATATATGTTGATAGTCACACCATAACTCATTACAGTGTGATTCCTTCTTTCTGATACACTCTAATGATACATTATCATTGTGTTTCAGGTGGAGTTCATTATGATACACTATCATGATCTCCCATAAGGTTCTCAAATTTTTGGTGTACGTATTTCAACATTGATCATATTGAGGTATCTTAATACTTTTACCAAGTTAGTTACATACTTCAATTATGGTCTTCTTGAACACTTCAAGAGATTCATACTTGTATTTCATTAAAAACAAATTTCAATATTTGCTAATCATATCAGTAAATATAATGAGGTACTTGTAACTACCTTTAGTATTCATTCTAAAAGGTCTACGTACATCAATATGTACTAGTCCTAATGGCATAGTCGATCTCCCACTACATCTAGTGAAGATTCTTTTGTCATAATGCACAACAAATAAGACATGCAAGTATCTATTAGTTCAATATCCAATAGAGTCTAGATAACCATCATATGGATTCTAGAAATGCATTTCTCATTTATGCTCTCTAGATGACAATGCTATAGGTATTCCGTTTGTTTGAATTATCAAGTCATTCAGTGTATGTGTCATACACATTTGTCTTTTCAACTATCAAGCATAGTTTGTGAGACATATGGCATTGCCATAAAAGATCCTTTCTTTTAAAATGAAACATAATGTTCTTTTCATACAAAACATATAATGTTTTCATCAATGGAAAGTACATAATAGCAATTCACTAATTATATTATGTGCCCTTGAATGAAAATTTCCAACTATAAAGGCATAAACCCTTGCTCTGCATAGTTCTAGCTTAATTCTTCTTATGTCCTTAGGTGGATATCTCTATCTCTATATTCTTTTTAAGATCCTCTATGAAGAGGATAATTCCTTTCCAATGTCCATACAAGTGACAATGATGGCACTTTGCTTTCTTTATCCTTTAAGTGAAAAGGACATATTCCTTTTACACTTACCCTTCTCCATAACTTGAGTGCATAATACTTGGACTTATGCTTAGCCTCACAACACTTCTTAGCCTTGCCTTTTCCCTAGGATTCACTTTTACTGATCATCATCACGAATTTGTCCTTCTCCTTCCTTGCTTTGGCATAAACATACAAAACATTTGATAAACTCACTATATGATTCATGCAACACTTGCATAATCATATTCATGGTCAACTCTTCACCTAAGAGAAATCCCAGTCATTCCACATGTCCAAACACATTGAGCACATGGGGTTCTACTAGACCTCCCTTTGTTAATCTGCACTCAATTAGCACTTTGGAGACATTATACCTTCTTTACTTTACATGATTCTTAATATGTGTTACCATCTCAAGAATGTCCATGTATTCATGTTGTTCATGCAATTCATAGTTCATACAACATAAAGTTAGGTATTCAAATGTCTATGGCATCATTGGCATGCTTCAAGTAAGCACCCATTTCAGCCTTAGGCGCATTTGGAGTAGGTTCCTATGGCATTGGTATTTTAAGGACATAGAGCTTTAGCTCATTGATGAGAACATTTCTCAATGTCCTTAACTAGTTGTGGAACTTTATCCTGTTTTATTCTTCTCAAGGACTGATCGCAATAAGAATGTGTTTGTGTTTGATATTTGATTCTGTTGGGATTTAGGGGAGGCAGAGAAGGCAGCGGAAACAAAAAAAATTCTCCCCCAAACCCAGAACAAGGAAACACGTCAACGTCTATACAATAGGAAAGGGATGGTTTGTGGATACCTTGTCCCGAGGCTTGCTCGGCGACAATACCTCGCGTCTTGCATGGTCTTCACCTCCGGACTTGGACGGTGTCTGTGCAGCTCCTGGTCCCACCGGGACTGTCGACTCCTGGTCTCACCGGGACTGTCGGGATTGATAGTTGTCCTCCTGAGCGGCAGAAACCTCCCGCCTCTGAAGTAGTCCACACGGACCACATGGAACTCCAATCTCCTTGTCCCATAAGGAATTGGAAGGAGTCGCACCCTCCTATTGACGTACTAGTCACCAACACACTCTCCTACCGCCAGTTGCAACTGCAGTTGTCTTTCCCTTGCTGTGCCTCCCTTTTCGGGTAGCACTTGCTCGGGCTCTCTCAGTTACCAAAACTAGAGAGAACGACAACTTTGTAGAGCAACTGGTTGCACTGAGTTGTACTTTGAGAAGCCCCCAATACTCCTATATATATAGGAGGGTCATGGGACATGGTTCTCCATCCCGGGCAATGCGGGACTAAAAGCAGGAGTAGAAGGGTTCGAGATTTTCCACAAAAGCAACCAACTCACAACCTAAACCGATCATTTCACAACTGAAACGGTCGGTTAGGGACCTGAACTGGTCGGTTGGGACCCATGAGCTGGTCGGTTCACTTCTGATCCGGTCGGTTCGTGGTCCTGACCAGTTCCCGATTGACTTTCCTTCTTTTATTTCTAATTGGTATCAAATACCAATCCTATTTCCCAATCAGATTGGGCAAGTGAAATGAAAGGAAAATTCTCACCAATCCTACTTTCCCAACTTGCTCGGTTGCACCAGATGAATCGATCGTTTCAACACTTGAAGCAATCGTTTCACCCTGACCATGAGCCAATCGACTCAATACTTGAGCTGACCGGTTCACCAAGCTCAGCCGATCGGTTCATCACATGAGCCGATCGGTTGGGAGTGCAGATTGTGCAGAATCAGTCAATTGCGATTTCAATCAATCCGATACTCCAACCAATGTGTCCAACACCTTGAACATTATGATATTGAGCTATTAATTGATTTAGTGTTTAATTGGACTACTAAACTCCTTTAGTAATCAATCTAAACATTGTTTGTGGGAAAAACTCCTCTTCCAGATTAAATCCTATGTGTGTGACCCTGCAGGTCCATTTCACGTTGGCTATGAAAGTCCATAACACTTATGACTTCACAAGCAAAGAGAGGTGCCTAGTCACACATCAGTGCTGCCCAAGTGAAAGTAGAAAGTTGGAGAACAACTTTCAATGGTGTTATAGTGAATGTATAATTCCTTTGTCACTGATATCCCGAATGAACTTGAGGCATGGAACAATCATCCTGTCAACGTTCATTCACTTTCTTGATCTCAGAGCATATTGGAAGAGATATGTATGACATCAATATCACATACTGATTCACACATGCGTGTGCATGCCTATTTCAATCCTACTCATCAAGTGGCCTTGGATATCAAACTCCCTCAGGAGGGACAAATCCCATATCTATCACTCACCCCTCAAAAGCCCCATGTGTCAAAGCCCCCCAATCATCACCTTTATAACAACCCATGTTTCAGGATTGCGTTTGATGTTGTCAAAGTGTGCCCAACGACATATGTTGAGTGTAGTGATTTCAGGTCAAAGAATCGCACTCACCACCATAACTGTGAGTACTGACTGTGACTACCATGTCATGGTTCCATGTGTCAAACTCATAGTGGGTCTGTCTGGTACACTTGTTCTCTAACAAGTACCTATGTGTTTGGTTTGATATCTCTATATCATGACTAATGAGATTCTGTCATCAACCAACACCACAATCTAGTCTTATGTGTCATTGTTGTCTATCCACCTTCCACAATGACATCCGACTAGGGACATAACAAGAATGTACAAACTCTTAGCATCCATATGATCTCATCGTTCAAGTCCTTAACCTGAAAGCATACGTCATTGAGTATTGTCATTCTCTAGACATTCAATCTGTTCTATCACTATCTCATATGACTGAACTAGAAAGAATTGGAAGCTTGCCTTTTATGTTTATCAAATCAATCTTAATGTATCCCACCAATCATCCCATGATTGGCTCTCAGGGCATACATACCAACAGACTCCCACTTTCACTGCGAGCCAATCACCCTTGAATCATATTCATAGTGATCTTCAAACATGTCCCACATGCTTCTAGTGCGAACATAGTGAGTAATGGCAACACCTTGCCAAAGTCAGTATAAATTGCATGTCTCACATCTCTTCGTTGTACGTCATACGTATGAGATGGAGTTGCCGTAATATGCGATCTAGTATTCCTTTGCTAACCTTTAGCCACATTGCATGATCAAGGATTTCATACTTGTCATCAATGAGCGGAATATAAGTTCATCTCATGAACTTCCAGATCCATATAGTATCCACTGCTGTTCTCTAACACATAGATACTCAACCTTTCCTTTTAAACGACTTTATTGGAACGTTTCCAATTATCAACAAACTTTCACTTTTATATATCCTATATATATGTTTTGCGATTAATTTTCTGTCCTTTTGGAAGTTCGCATCAATGTAACTCTTTACATCAAACTCTTCCTTATCTCCATAGAACTAGTACTTTCCAAGTACTTATCAAGTTCTCATGGTGTTCCAGTAACCCTTACTGGAAGTAGACATACATCCACTCGTCATGTCCCACATACGAGTTATCAGGATGAGCACATCATATTTCCATGTCCTACATACAAGATGATGAATGCATTTTGTTCTTTCCATTTCGATACATGCAAGATAATGGGATGATTACATACATGATAGATACATATCTATTCTTAGTGCTCCCATTCTTCATAAGAATTGGACACTTGGCCTTGGGATACTAACTCCATGTAACATGGACAAGTTTTCTCCCACTAAATCTGTGCATACTGAACTCTTCAGTACATATTGCCAATGTATGCTTTCTCTTTTCAGGTCAAGAGGTTTTTCGAGAACTATCTCTATAGATCTCTATTCCTATCACATAGGAAACATCTCTATATTCCTTAAAGGTAATTTCCACTTTTGGATTTCCATTCTAGAACATTTCCATTTCACATCAACATGTGGAATGTGAATACGCTCCCACTAAATCATAGATACCTTCTTTATCTTTGGCATATCAGTCAAACCCTTTGACTATATCATCAAATTAAAGATCCAATTCTGAGTTGCTTGTACTCAATCAATCACATTGATTAGTCCATTGTAACTTATAGACTTCATTTGCATTAGTGGATTCATAAACCTTATAGGTTGTGTCAAGTACAAATCCTTATTTTATTCCTCATAGGAATGCAATTTTAGTATCCATATGCCAAATGTCTTAGTCATTAAGTTGCAATCAACAAGCATCATCCTTCTCAAAATGTTATCCATGTGTCTTAACACTTAAGACTCATTTGCACTTATGGATTTGATCCAATGAGTGCTACCATCAAGGTCATACCTTATGGTTCACATGAATGTCATTTAGGATGTAATGGTCATAAACCATAACTCAAAATTCGGTTCCTCATATTTATCTAGATAGTTGACTCATCACATGAACAACTCATCACATAGATAAACAAGGTGTATCTGTCAAGGATATAAGAACTCACAACCCTTGTGATTCTTAATTTCTTTTATTAGTGAGGGGTATTCTTTTATTAAGAAGAATTCAGTTATTTGATAATCATTCTCTAACTCCTTAGAGTATGATTCCTTCTAGATTTAGACATCACCATGCCTTAATCATGAGTTCACTATGATACACTATCATAATTACTCATAAGGATCTCAAACATTTGGTCCAAGTATTTCATTCATTGATCTCATCAAGAATTAACACTTTACCAAATTTGCACTTCATCTATGATAATCTTGAACACTTCAAGATATTCATATTGGTATTTCTCTAAACACCATTTGAAGTATTTGCATTTGTTCCAATAGGTATGTAAATACATTACATGTATTATACCTAATAGGATAATCATTCTCCCACTGCCATTAGTGAAGATTTATTAATCACGTCTAAGATATTCATGTCTCTTACTGGTTCTCTAACCAAAAGAGTCTAGATTTATCCATCTCATGGAAACTAGAAATGAATTTCTCATGATTGATGCTAATTTGATTGTTTGAGTTATCTATAAGTTTTAGGTATCATCTTATCTTATGCATATCAAATACCACAATGATAAACAAGGCATTGCCACAAAGATCATATCTTTATAAATTGAAACATCTCTTTATTGATTGCCATCATTGTCATACAATATGAAAAAAATAAAGTGTTTCCATTTATTGGCAAATATGAAATAACAGTTCATAACTCTATTTCATGCCCTTTAGGCTGAAATAAACTGAAAGGTACTCCTATATATGGCAGCAACACTTGCTCTAATGATGGGTACTCCTTTCTTGGTCCTTTCACAAAGGCCATCACTTCTTTGTGGATATTGCATATCATATATGACATATCCATATCTTGGTATCATATACCTCAGATAAAGAAGCGGTTCATTTCATGATACCTTAGGTGGAGATCTCCATACCCTCCTTCATCTTATTTGTTCTTCCAGATATAGAGGGAAGTTCCCTCATACACCCTTTCCCCATGTGCCTTGAGGCTGAAGACGGCTTGGATTGCTGGCTAGCATCAGAACACTTCTTTGCTTTGCCCTTGTGCTTGCCGTTAAGAATTACCTTTTCTTTGATCACATCAAAGATTATGGTTTGTCTTTCTTCATCTTTTCCTCTACTACCCTTAACATGTCCAACAACTCTGTCAACGCTTGTCAAAGTTGTTCATGTTGTAGCTTATCATGAATTGTATGATTCTCACAACATTTACAGTATCATACCATTAGCCAACTCTTGGCTCAGAGGAAATCCTTCTTAGTCAGGTCTTTCCACATACCCAATCACATTGAGTGTGTGAATACCTTACTGGATCTCCTTCTATCATGACATACTAGGACAGTGTCTTGGAGACATCATATGTCTCATGTTGTCTCTACAACTCATAGTTCAGAGAACACAACATCAAGCACTCCTCATCAATGTCTTCCTCGATATGCTTCCATAAGCATACTTTCAACCATTGATGTGGTGGGATCGAGTTCATCTGGTTATGGTATAACTAGGACTTAGAGATTTCACTCTTTGATTGAGAACACTTCTCATCATCCTAACCAATCGTGGAATTATTCCCATTTAATTTGTTGGTCTCAAAGACCGATCGCAAATAAAGTGATTTGTTGATTAACCATTTATTTTAACAAAAGGAAATATATGCAATTTTAGTCCAAAACTCCTTTTGACCTTTTTGATTGATTTGAAAAGTTGACGATAAAATTAGGCCTTTAATTAATTATCACTCCCACTATTTTAGTTCAAATTGATAGCCCTCACCATCAATTCGGAAGATTGCAGCGTACAACCTTCTAGTGGGCAAGATCCATATTTCATCAAGTCATGAGTCAGCTTTGGCTGATCGCCCACAATCTTGACTATTTAGGTAGGCCATCATGCCAATTGCATCATATGCAACTCTTGATGAATGAACATGCACAACACCTTGCCATGAACATTCCTTGCCTCTAGGCTTAGACACTCTAAGAATCACCAGTTAAGTCTAACCTAAAAGCCGACACGATAAACATGCACCCTGCTTTGGTAGAACCTACATGTCTACCCTTCACACTTCCACAAGATAGATGGCGCACCACGCTTTGGTGTAACCTACGCTTGGTCGATCGAGTTTTTCATGTGTGCCGCTAATGGAAGGCATATAAGACTTAATATTTTAATGAGGGATTTGGTTTTTATATACATATATATATCCAATCACCACAATACATAGTACATATCATATACATGCTATATCCCACAAAAACATGCAAAACGATAAAAGCGATGATTATGGCCATCCTAATGTGATTCCTCGAGCCAAGAGGAATCACGGTCATCTAGGTCTACATCACATGCAACCTGTACAAGATGAACTCTGTGCTTTGCCTTTCGAGTAGATCAACTCATCCCATGAATGGCTTGCTTGTTCTGGCCCGGTCGTCGGGTGCCACCAGCCGATCGGTTGGCTCCTCTAACTGATCAGTTCGCATGGTCGTCGTGCATCTCATCATGGCCGCCACCTGCTCGTATCGCTCCTCGAACCGGTCATCAACTGATCGGCTCACTCCTTGAACCGATCGTCTGGAATGTCAACCGATCAGTTCACGCCTTGAACCGATCGTTTCAGCTGTCGTCAGGATGTCCCTCATTCTTTGACATAATAGGAAATAAAATCTATCCTATTTTACATTATAAAAGGAGAAACCCCGAGTTACATTCGGGGGGAGCAAAGGTAGGAAAGAAATCTTGAATTATTTCGAGTTACATCAGGAATAGGAGAAGGAAGATCAGTGCGCAGACCGAGATGCAAGCAACCACATACAACCATACACAGATAGGGTTTATTGGCCATAACCACGCTATACATCCACCACAAAACTCGTTTAAGGGCGACTCGTATCGAGTGCATTAATAATACATATCATATATGTAAATTGGGATTTGTGGATCTGGGATTGGACATGCATAAAGCCAATTTTATTCGCATCGTATGCAATAAATAAAGGCGACAAAACAAAATCGATCATATCGATATTCCTAAAATATAGAACAGTTGACGTGGCTCTGATACCACTGTTGGGATTTAAGGGAGGCAGAGAAGGCAGCAGAAACAAAAAAAAATTCTCCCCCAAACCCATAACAAGGAAACGCATCAACGTCTATACAATAGGAAAGGGATGGTTTGTGGAATCATACCTTGTCCCGAGGCTTGCTCGGCGACAATACCTCACGGCTTGCATGGTCTTCACCTCCAGTCTTGGATAGTGTCTGTGCAGCTCCTGGTCGCACCGGGACTGACGACTCCTGGTCTCACCGGGACTGTCAGGATTGACAGTTGTCCTCCTGAGCGACAGAAACCTCCCGCCTCTGAAGTAGTCCACACGGACCACCTGGAACTCCAATCTCCTTGTCCCACAAGGAATTGGAAGGAGTCACACCCTCCTGTTGACGTACTAGTCTCCAACACACTCTCCTGCCGCCAGTTGCAACTGCAGTCGTCTTTCCCTTGCTGTGTCTCCCCTTTTGGGTAGCACTTGTTCGGGCTCTCTCAGTTACCAAAACCAGAGAGAATGACAACTTTGCAGAGCAACTGGTTGCACTGAGTTGTACTTTGAGAAGCACCCAATACCCCTATATATATAGGAGGGTCATGGGACAAGGTTCTCCATCCTGGGTAATGCGGGACTAAAAGCAGGAGTAGAAGGGTTTGAGATTTTCCACAAAAGCAACCAACTCGCAACCTAAACTGATCGTTTCACAACTGAAACAGTCGGTTGGGGACCTGAACCGGTCGGTTGACACCGTAACCGATCGGTTGGGACCCATGAGCCGGTCGGTTCACTTCAGAACCGGTCGGTTTGTGGTCCTGACCAGTTCCTGATTGACTTTCCTTATTTTGTTTCTAATTGGTATCGAATACCAATCCTATTTCCCAATCAAATTGGGCAAGTGAAACGAGAGGAAAATTCTCACCAATCCTACTTTCCCAACTTGCTCGATTGCACTAGTTGAATCGATTGTTTCAACACTTGAAGCAATCGTTTCACCCTAACCATGAGCCGATCGACTCAACACATGAGCCGACCGGTTCACCAAGCTCAGCCGATCGGTTCATCACATGAGCCGATCGGTTGGGAGTGCAGATTGTACTGAATCAGTCAATTGCAATTTCAATCAATCCGATACTCCAATCAATGTGTCCAACACCTTGAACATTATGATATTGAGCTATCAATTGATTGAGTGTTTAATTGGACTACTAAACTCCTTTAGTAATCAATCTAAACATTGTTTGTGGGCAAAAATCCTCTTCCAGGTTAAATCCTATGTGTGTGACCCTGCAGGCCCATTTCACGTTGGCAGTGAAAGTCCATAACACTTATGACTTCACAAGCAAAGAGCAGTGCCTAGTCACACATCAATGCTACCCAAGTGAAAGTAGAAAGTTGGAGAACAACTTTCAATCCTACAATCCGTGAATGGTATTATAGTGAATGTATAATTCCTTTGTCACTGATATCTCGAATGAACTCGAGGCATGGAACAGTCATCCTGTCAACGTTCATTCACTTTCTTGATCTCAGAGAAGATTGGAAGAGATATGTATGACATCAATATCACATACTGATTCACACATGCGTGCGCATGCCTATTTCAATCATACTCATCAAGTGGCCTTGGATATCAAACTCCCTCAGGAGGGACAAATACCATATCTATCACTCACCTCTCAAAAGCCCCATGTGTCAATGCCATCCAATCATCACCTTTATAACAACCCATGTTTCAGGACTGCGTTTGATGATGTCAAAGTGTGCCCAACGACATGTGTTAAGTGTAGTGATTTCAGGTCAAAGAATCGCACTCACCACCATCACTGTGAGTACTGACTGTGACTACCATGTCATGGTTCCATGTGTCAAACTCACGTTGGGTCTGTTCGTTACACTTGTTCTCTAACAAGTACCTATGTGTTTGGTTTGATATCTCTATATCATGACTAATGAGATTCTGTCATCAACCAACACCACAATCTAGTCTTGTGTGTCATTGTTGTCTATCCACCTTCCACAATGACATCCGACTAGGGACATAACAAGAATGTACAAACTCTTAGCATCTGTATGATCTCATCGTTCAGGTCCTTAACCTGAAAGCATACGTCATTGAGTACTGTCATTCTCTAGACATTCAATCTGTTCTATCACTATCTCATATGACTGAACCAGAAAGAATTGGAAGCTTGCCTTTTATGTTTATCAAATCAATCTTAATGTATCCCACCAATCATCCCATGATTGGCTCTCAGGGCATACATATCAACAGATTCTACAAAGAAATATTGCAATTTTTTCAAAACATTTTTTATTTGGTTTGATTTAATAAATTTACAATATTAATTAGGTATTTAATTAACTATCACTCCCACTATTTTATTCAAATTGATATCCCTAAATGTAAATTTGGAATATTACAGTGTACAATATTCTAGTGGGCCAAGATCCGTATTTCATCAAATCATGAATCAGCTTTGGCTGATCGCCCATAACTTGCTTATTTAGGTAGGCCATCATACCAATTGTATCATATGCAACTCTTGGATAGATAATATGTGCAACTCCTTGCCATAATCATCTACATGCTTTTGAGCTTAGACGCTCTACAAATCACTAGTTAAGCCTGACCCAAAAGCCAACACAATAATAATGCACCCCGCTTTGGCGACACCTACACTATTACCATCACACTTCTATGAGATAGACGGTGTACCACGCTTTGGGGTCACCTATGCTTGGTCGATCAAGTTTTTCATGTGTGAAACTTTTGGAAAGTATCTAAGACTTAATATTTTAGTTGAGGGAGTTTATGTGTGTGTGTATATATATACATATATATATATATATATATATATATATATATATGTACATATGTACATATACTTTATCCAATCACCTCATATATAGTATGTATCATATACATGTTATAACAATAAATGAGAACATGTAATAAATAAAACACACAAGCGATGGTTATAGTCATACTAATGTAATTCCTTGGAGCCACAAGGAATTACTGCCACATGTGGTCCACATTATATGCAACTTGTTGTTGGTGAGGATCTATGCTCGAACCAATCTGGGTTGATCAGTTCAACTCTTGAACTGGTCGGCTCGCCTCCTGGTCACTCGATTGGGCTCTTTTGAAGCAGTTGTCTAATTCTCAGGTCCAAGTAGTGTCTGGACACCTCTAGCTGGTTGGTTGGGCCACCAGTCGATCAGTTCATCCTTTTTTCATCTAGCCTCTATGGTCCTCTAGTCGATCGAGTTATCTCAAGAGCCATTTGTTTTGCCTTTGTGTAGATCATCATCTCACTTCCAAACATAAATTAAAACTATCCTATTTCTTATTACATTATATACGGGAAAACCTCAAGTTACATTCAAGGGGAAATAGAAAGAAGAGCATTAATTTACATTTGGAAAGGAGAGAGAGGATAAGTACGCATACCGTTTAACAATAGGAATAACCACAACTATGCACACACAGATCTGGGGTTTTGGCCATAACCATGCTTTACATCCACCATCAAAACTGATTTTATGGTGACGTGCATAACTTGCATATATGTATATATATATTTGGTCGGTAAAAAGGCATGTTACTATTAAAACCAAAAACTTTGGGCACTAATTACCCCATTACATCAAAAGAGAGCTAAAGAGCTCAAATAAGGATCAAAGTCCCCATGCAAGGGGACACACAAGCTTACTAGGAAAAGAAACAAAACTAAGAAACCAAACAAACTAGACAAGCTAGGTCCAGGTGGACCAACTAGTAGAAGGCTACAACAAGCCACTATTACATACATTCAGCGTACCCACAAAAAGCAATAGCACTTGACATAGACCAAACACTAGCAATCCAGCCTGAAGCAAGACATGAAGTTTCTGGCCATCTCAGCAAACCAACTCCAGGATCTTAATAGGAGAGAACCCAAAAGAAATACCCCAAGTAACAGATCAGCAAGACTGAACAAGGCATAAAAGAAGCAAGAACAAACACATTTTAACAACGAAGAAATGGAAGGACAGGTCAGCTCCCAATCACTCCATCATACGTAGCACAACACCAACTATCTAATAACAATACCCACAAAATGTGGTACTATGCCAAGAATATGGAGATCCTACAAATTGACAACCCCCATAACCTAGATGCTCATCTGCACTGGTCCTTGATCTATCAGAAGAAGTTGTTTACACAGTAGCAAGCACAAATGCCCATGGGTGTTTCTTGCACGCAATAGCAAAAGGGCAACAAAGAAGAGAAGAGAATTCAACCCCTCTTTCACTCAATCCCTCGTGCAACACCTGAAAGCTATTTGGCATTCCATCAAACACCTTGAAAGTGTTTCGAAGCAACAGTAGCAGAGGCACCCCCGTGAGTGCCTGACTGCGACGGGGCTTGATCAGCTAGGGGTGACCAAAACCGAAGTAGCAGGGAGAAACTAGGCGCGCCGCAGCGTTGCCCTGCCAAATTTGGAGAGTGGAGCACGCCGCCGATCGACGAAATGGGGATGCTCCACCCAGCGACGATACCCACTCACCGCCGAAGACCAACGACACCACTGAGGATGGAACCAAGCCAACGCCACCCAGGATAGCCTAGGTTTCGCTCGGAGTAAGGTAGGGAGGTGCTGGCGAGGCTGGGGGAAGCCCAACTTCACCTACGCAATGGAGCACGACCGCGAACTAGATTTGGCTGGGAGCGGCTCTCTCCAACCATCACACTTGAACGGTAAGGAGTCGAGCTAGTCGAAATGCAAGCTCTGGCCCAGATGCTGAGACTCGTGGCACAACTCATCTCCTCACCAACCATCACACCCGAGGCGGCACCCAGCAAGATGGCCCCTCTCTAGAGCCTCGCATCGCGCTACAAACTTGGAGACCACCGAGAGCTGTTGGAAGGCCAGGGGGAGGAGGGCATCAGGGCGACGCTCCCTCCCCCCAACGGCAGCCGCCGGAAGGGTTCTAGAGAGAAGCGGGAGCAACCCTAGAGAGAGAGAGAGCTCTCTGTGGTCAATATATATATACATACACACACACACACACACACACACACACACACATATATATATATATATATATATATATATATATATATATATACATTTGAGTTCTTATGTGGTGAGTTAGGCGGACGTGCACATCAACTAGTTTAAATATTCACATTACATGCAATATATAAACACGGTAAAACAAAAATTCAATCATATCGATTATCCCAAAATATAATTGATTGACGTGGCTCTGATACTACAGTTGGGAAATACGACATCAGATAGGCAGTGAATTTTTTTTACTAACATATTTCCCATTAACTAGTTGATTACATCAATAACTATGCAATGAGAAGGATGGTTTCACGAAGATATATCTGGTCCTAGAGAAAGTCCAACGACAATCCTCATTGATGTAGATATGTACTTCATCTTAGACGGTGTCTGTGTAGCTCTTAGTTGCAATGATACACATCTGAATACTCCTCCATGAACAACAGACTCGAACAACTGCTACAACAACTCCTCTAATCTCACTACAGACTACGAGTTGATGTTGCCCTCCTAGAAGCAGCCAAAGGATTCCTACCTCTAGAGTAGTCCACACGGATCAACTAGAACTCCTATCATCCTGCTAGAATGGACAAGAAGGAGTTGTCCCTACCATTGGTATACTAGCCACCAACCTGCTCTCCGACAACAATGATCCTTAGTTGTTTCTCTCCAGTGGCTATCCCTCCCTAATTGGGTAGGACTTGTCTAGGCTGTCATGGTTACCACAACTAGAGAGAACAAAAATTGTCAGAGAAACTGATTCTCAATTGTATGTGTTGTGCTCTAGGAAGCACCCATTACTCCTCTATTTATAGTAGATGATAGGTTTAGGGTTCCCAATCTATGCGGGATTCGAAAGGGCCGGAAGATATCAAATTTCTGCAACAATTCTAGAAGTTTTGTAACTAGCATGTGCCAAAATGGTTATCACACCCAGTGGGATGGTCGTATGGGTCGAGATGGTCTTTTGGGATGCGAGATGATTGTCTTACTGAGTGAGATGGTCATTTTTCACTTTCCAATTTTACATGAAATTGGCAATTCAATTCCCATCAATGTTGGACATTGATTTACTTGGACAACAAATAATGTACAAGCAAAACAAATAGGAAAATGTCTAGAACCTTCCCTCAACCAAAGTGGACCATCTCGCCCATGCAAGACAACCATCCCAGTCACCCAGACGATCGTCTGGTGACCCGAGTTAAGCCAACCGGTTGGGTTCTTAGCCAATTTCAACTCAAAACAACCATGACTTTCCAGACACCCATCTCAACATAGACGACCATTTGCCACTCTCCAGATGCCTGTCTCAACCCTTGAGATGGCCGTTTGGTAGTGTTGTCAAGCTGTTTGTTGTGTGAATCAAATACCTAAACACTTTAGTATGTTATTCAATTGTCATTCAAGACCGAACTCCTATTCTAGGTGAGTTCCTATGTATATGACCTGATAGGTCCCATATGACGTAGGCAGTGAATGTCCATAACTAGATTATGACATCACAAGCAAAGAGTGGTGCCTAGGCGCACATTAGTTCTACCCAAGTGAATGGAAAGTTGGGTAATAACTTCAACCTACAATCTGTGTATGGTGTTACAATGTTTGTATAGTTCCTTTATCACTAGTATCTAGATTGAACTAGAGGCATGGAGCAGTCATCCTCATTATTATTCAATCTTGTTCTTTGAACCATAGCAGACTTCATGAGATATATGTAAGCTCAATATCATGTATTGACTCACATGCATATGGCCATACTTTTCTCAGTCTTGCTAATCATAGGCCTTGAATATCATACTCCTGTAGGAGGGACAAATCCGATATGTATCACTCATAGTCAGTCCCCATGTGTCAAAGTCACCCAATCATCACCGTTATAACAACCCATATTTTAGGACTGCGTTTGATGATGTCAAAGTGTACCCAAAGACATGTGATGAGTTTAGTAATTTTAGGTCTACGAACCACAACCACCAACATCACTGTGAAAGCTGACTATGACTTCCATGATAATGGCTTCCATGTGTTAGTCTCATGGTGGGTCTGTCTGATACACTATTCTCTAGCATGTATCTGTGTGCTTGGTTTGATATTGCCATATCATGACTAATGAAATTTAGTCATCAACCAACTCACACTCTGATCTTATGTGTTATTGTTGTCTATCAACCTTCCACAATAAAAACCGATCATGAACATAATGAGAATATGTATATGTACTCTTAACATCCGTATGATCTCATCCATAAGTGTAGTAACTTGAATACATACATCATTGAGTAATATGATTCTCTAGACATTTATATTGTTACATCAATATCTCGTAACTGAATCAACATAATACATTGGAAGCTTGCCTTTTATTAATAATCAAATCATGCCATTACAATCATCATATGATTGACTCTCTTGGAATACATGCCTACATGTGGTGGATACTGCAACTTCTTATCATTCTTCACCGAGTAAGGAATTCTTCACTTCATGTATGAGGGGATACTTCAAGAGGGTGAAAATGGGAAATATCAGCTTCTCTAGAATTATCGGAATTGGAGACATTTGTGTTCAAACAAGTTTTGGTTGCATGCTCACATTGAAGGATGTTTGTCACATTCCAGATTTGCAGATGAGTTTGATATCTGGTTCATTCTTTGATAGAGAAGGTTGTCATCTGGATTTTGGTGATGGGAAATGCAAGATCACCAAGGGGTCTTTAATTATTGTACGGGGCAAATTGTGTCACACATTGTACAAGACCCAACTTAAGGTGCTCAAAGGCGACCATATGTACGCAGTTGAGGATCACCAAATAGATCTATGTCATAGACGGCTAGGACAAATGAGTGAGAAAGGCTTGAAGATTTTATCAAAATAGAGATTGATTCCTTGTGGCAAGGACACTGGTCTCAGTTCATGTGATGCATGTCAAATATGAAAGCGTCGACGTATTTCTTTCAAGACAAGATCAAAGGTGAAGTCACTGCTTCTATAGTTGGTTCATTCAAATGTCTGCGGTCTGTTTGAGGTAGCTTCACTGGGTGGGAATAGATATTTTGTAAATTCATGATGATGCATCTAGGAAGGTGTGGAACTACTTGCTGAAGACCAAGGTTCAAGTCTTTCAATGTTTTTAGAAATTTCATGTCATAGTGGAGCGGGAGACAGAAAAAAAAGTTGAAGTGCTCCGCACGGACAATGGAGGAGAGTACACCTCCAGGGAGTTCCAAGATTATTGCATGCAACACGAAATATAGTATAAAAAATCGATCTTTAGCAGACCAAATTTCAACTTAATTATATTCAGAAGCAATTACAACAATCTTTACATCATACATTTCATCAGAGTGTGTGAAAGTTTTAACTTATGTACATTGGAACTAGTAAATAAAATTTCAACACTTTTTCTGATCTTGTCTCGAACAGAGGGCATCTCATGCATGTCTCATTGTGTCTCTCCTAATCTATCTTTAAGCATCCTATATGTCCATAAATTCCCATAGGGAATAAGACCACACATGGACCAAAGAGAAAAAAGATGGGCCAGTCACAAGGACCGGTACAAAACCAATTATTTGAAAAGTCATTAAAATATGCAACTAGATACCATGAGTTTTCCAGAGAAATATGCATGAAATTCAACATATATGCATGTATCAAATTGCAAATAAGGGCTATCAATATAAACATGATTCAATTTTGATTTTTAAGACTAGGAGTTTAAAATATTCAATAGATAGCATATGTCAATGTTTATTTTATTGGGAAAGACTTATGCTCTCTCCATGGGAGCGATAACACATCAACTGAAGTTCCCAGTGTACTGAGGGACACCTATGTCTTTTCTTTATGTAGAGTCGTGGAAGCATAATTCTACTAAAACTAGTGGGCACCAACCTATCCTTTTCGACATTTAAACAATGTGCTACTATTTTTTAGGAATAATGTCGGTGGCCATTCAAATAGGAAGGCTAAAGTTTGAAAAGCAATATTAGACCAACCAACCTATCTAATTATACATGCATTCAAGAGGAAAATAAACTTTTTAAATAAAAATAGTAATTTCATACCTTTGAATTGATAGCAAACAATTTCTTATATGTAAGTATTCAGCTCCAGGATGATACAATAGGGTCTACAGTACAATACAAAAAAGATGGTTACTATATGCTTTGAATCATTCAATTACATGTGATCTTTTTCTGTAGTTAGTGATTAATATCTATTCTAGAGGATTTTTAGTCAATTTTTCCCATCTAGAAGTGTTACAAATCTATCTTTTGCCCTAGTCTCCTCTAGCATTATTAGGCGAGTCATGTATGATTAGCGATCATAACTTTACGACCAAGTCATCAATTTATGATTTGAGATGTTTTCATACATCCATATATGATTCCTTAAATACGAATACATATAGATCTTGATTATATATAAGTACGTGAATGTATCTCATATATAACTAGATGCATGAAAAGATGTAACTTCTCCTATAGTTTGAGACATGACATGATCTAGTGTCGTGCCTGAAATTCAGATTATGATGTCCATAAAACATATTTTGGATAGATATGTATGTCCTCGTGTACACTACCTCCCTATTAAGAAACAATTTAAAATATGTCCTAGTATACCTAACGTCATCTACTGCGTATACTTACACATATGTATACTCTCATATTGAGAGAAGGTTGACCTCCAGATTCTAACCTTCTCGGCACATGTAACAGAATTACTGGGAGCACATGTTTATCACTACTTGCATTATGCATGTAAAAGAACTGTTTCTATTTATGCAAATTGTATCTTTTTCTAACTAGAAGTTCTGATAGATACTGCGAATGGGACTATATATATTTACTAAAGTGCTGGCTATTATTATATGTGTATGCACACAGCTAGCACTCATATGATAACTACAGTTCCTGTACCTTAGATAAAGGCAAATATTATCTGCCCTTCTTCTAAAGAAACTCGTTTGGATACGGACATTCAGTAACCTGATCTACCAGATTTACATGTTGCTTTCTACTGATAACATATATAGTCATCCACTTAACTATTTTACTCACAGTTACTATTCTATTCTATCCATCACGTATGTATTAATTACTCTAAGAAAGAGCCATAAATATGGGGAGATAGCAACGTGGTGTGTATGGATGGGTGCATACCATTTCCTAGTACATACGCTAGTAGCATCATTCACGTCAACCACGAACCAGTCATACAAGTTTATATTCATGTCCATGTATGATGTAGCAGGAAAATGAATTTAATGAGGAGAACAATGTTATACATAATAGTGTATCTACAAGTAAGTTATGTAATTAATAGCCTAATCTAGGTTCGATGTGGGTATCTATTGCTTATAGCATTATTCAGATCAAGTCATCAGTTTTCAGATTTACAGAATTAAGAGGTTTATGTCGTATATTACTCATTTATATTAATATTACTTGTACACGTACATGCATAAGTTAGGTTCCATATTAAGTAACAAGGTGAGTCGACTTGGCCACTGGAAATAGTGCTCTAATAGCTCTAATTACCAGTTTCATGAAAATAGTGCTCTAATAGCTCTAATTATCAGTTTATTTGATCTTATCCTCCTTTACTCACTTTCCTTCTTCTCTGCAGATCATTCTCATCCATCCGATAATACATCTACATCTCCTCGCAGTTTGGCCATCCATCTGGTTTTACCCTTCATATGGTCTCAAGACCGCGTGAGGTTACACAGTCTCAAGACCGTGTGAAGCCTCACGGTCTCAAGACCGTTGGACCCGAGACGGTTTGAAAATGAAGACCGTTTGGATCCCAAAACCGTTAAGACTCCAGACCAGTTGGACAGTAAGACCGTTTGGATGAAGACCGGTTGCCAAGACCGTTTGGACCCAAGACCATTTGGAGCCAAGACCGTTTGGATCCAAGACCATTTGGAGCCAAGACCGTTTGGACCCAAGACCGTTTGGAGCCAAGACCGTTTGAAGTATTCTCACATCAAAAACGTGAAGACCCCATACAAGCTATAAATAGGACCAGCATGGTCTTCATTTGGGCATCAGATCCGGGAGGCCGCAAGGCTGCTCCACTGCTACCTCATCTCCACCAAGCTCTACCTCATCCTACCTGTACATCTCTGGAGGTAGACACGAGGATCGAGGTGAAGAAACGGACTTCATCGACAAAGTCGGAGCAATTCCGAAGACTGGAGAAATCTACACCGGGCTGCCACAGATCTACTCTTCTGCTCCGACGATGCTTTCCTTCTCTTTCTTCTCTTTCTTTATTGCTCTCTATGAGGAGCGAGTAGTTCCACCCACTGGGGCGCGAGTACTAGCCCCACTATCCATGCTTTGTAATCTGTACCTAAAAATATTATCCTTCTGATTCAATGCTAATCGTTTCATTGCATGCTCGAATGTTGGCCTCTTTCTTGCATGATCTATTGTCTTTTGTTGTGGATTGTCTACGTCTACTCTTGAGACTTGATTACCGATTTAGCATTGGTTCTTGATGTGTGTATCCATCACACATCTGTTTTGATATCTTGGAACGCCTCTCAAGGAGTGGAGTAAACTCACCTCCATCGTTGTACTTTCATACTATGAAATGGAATCAGTTGACGTATGAAAGTACAATATTGATAGGTCGAGGAACACACACTACGAAGGGAGTGATGCAAAGTAAGTGACCATTCGTTCGGGGATGGCTGGCATTGCAACACTCTCACATTTCTCGTAGCAATGTCCTTGAAAGAGGGATAGTCTATAAGGATACTAATCAAATTGATAATATCACTCACTTGTTAGTCTTTCGATGCACGTTTCATGAGGTTGAGTAAGATCTCCCTTCAGAGGGCACATATCTCCATTGACATGCAGATATGTATTGGAGGGGAGCTGCTCAACCTGTGAAGGATGTGTACAATGCTCCTTGTCTGAGAGGGCATCGACATTGTACAACATCCATGTGTCTTGCTCACAGGTCTTGCTATGTTGGTACATGTACAATGCATGTGTAGTGGTGGTGAATATCCACATCACTCCAGTGATCCATCATCCTCTGATAATCTAAGATTTCAAACTTTAACTAGTTTTTATACTTGCCTTTACTTTTGCATGTTTTAGGTTAAATAACTCAAATCAAACTTTTAGTCATAGATGATTAACTTAGATCGAGATGAAACGAGATAAAGACACTTAGATTCTTAAACATTGTCCTTTGGGTTCGATCCTAAATCTATACTATGATAAGGCTTCCACACTCTTATGGGTTGGAGCTTTTATCTAGCACCAGTTCTAGGTAAACCTAGAGGGTACATCAAATCCCTAGGATTTTTGGTGCACAATTAGAACTTCCACCGGAAGAGTAATCTACCAACGTAAGTTCTAGCTCCATCAAAAAATGGCGCCGTTGCCGGGGAAAACATCGTAAGAATCGTCTTTGTCGAATTCCGTATCGACCTAAGTTTCTCTAGGTTTTTTCATTTTCTTTTCAAAAATCTAAAAAAAGGAGGTGAAAACCTTGATCTCAACAAAAGTTTTTATTGCATACTCTCTTGAATTTGAAGTGATTGGTCAAGCATGATAAACACCTTCTTTGATTTCAGGTACCAATTCTCTTCAAAATGAAGCAGTCAATGCCACCAACCGTTAGATGTCAATTATGTGGTGACTACTCCCATTCATCAATCAACTGCTTCAACGCTCCTCCTCACTACGTGAATGCAACGTAAAGTAATCACAAATCGTATAGTTGGGAAACTCAAGGCAACCTCTTCACACGACTATGGATATAACGCAAGTTATAATCCATATCCTCCTGGAAGCTACTATGAAGAACCTAACTATGGCGGATTTCAAGGCTTAGACTGCATCGTAGGAAGGAACCTGGAAAACAATGCAAAACAATACTATGATGAGGAGAGCTATTATCAACATCAACCCAGCGGGGGCAGTGAAGAGCCTTCTTATGGAGATCAACGTACGTTAATGGAAGAACTACGTGCCTTACAGACGTCGGTGGCTCAACAACTAGCTGATCAGACATCCGCGACCAAGAAGTTGATGGCCGATCTTGATCAACTTACACAATTTGTCAACACTTCTGACCAACATGTAGAACAACCACCAATTTCAACTAAGCACATCCCTAGTCCACATGTTGATTATGATGATGATTACGAAATCATGTGGGATATGCCTTCCAATGATGTTCAAGCATCAGTACAAGGTGAGGAATCATCCTCAGAGCTAATAATTTAACTCAAAGATGATTTCTTCACAACATCACAAGAGAAAGAATCATTTTCTGAGCCAAGGTCCGACTTGGATAATGATTCCTGCACTATGCTCTTAGATGAAAGATTGAGTAGCCAATATGGGGATTCTCTACAGCCAGGAGATCAATTGGAGATAAACTTCAACACCTACCCACCTTCTGACTTCGTAGACCCAGATCCAACCATTGATGAGCAATTAGCAATGATCGACTACCTAAATGACAAAATCTCTTCAACTTCAACTCTCTCATCAATGAAGTCCATAGAAGAAGGATTTATGTCACAAGAACTCTACACTCCTTCATAGTTAGACTCAGAGGAATACATGGCTGATTCGAATAAGGAGATATATTTTATGCAAGAGACTCAACTAACTCCATTACTAGAACATGATCTGATTTGTCCTTATGAAGATATTTCTGATCATTCGGCTGATCTAGAAACAAACTTCGAGGATGAGACTGATCAAGATCTTGATTCAAAAATGGATCATGCAACTCTCACTGACCATGATGAAGAAAAAGAATCATGGGAGGAGGATGGTTCTCAAGATGATGAATCTATGACTGATCCTTTCCATGAGATGACGTTACCAGAACTACCACCTGTACAAGAAGTCCAAACGGAGCCAGTTCTCAAACAAGAGCATGATCTTTCTATTGAATCTCCTTCTAGTCACTTGAACGAGTTGATAGTGCACTATGAAGAGAAACATGAACCATCTCTTAGTTTTGGAATGGATTATGATATTTTTGTAGACTCTTGTAATGACAAAAAGGACCCATGGGAGGACATCGAGCCATAAACCTATCCTCTTATAGCAACTCATCCATATGAAGAAGCTCCTCCTGAGCTACCACATATTCAAGAGAATGAGATACTTCCATTACCTACACAAGGTTTCATTCTTCCCATAGTGACTCTTCCCGAGCACTTAATAGAACCGAAAGAGTACTATGAAGAAGTACTGGAACAACAACATGACTCAGAAATGGAGTATTTTAGTCCCAATATCAAAGAAACTGAGTCATCGGGAGATTCTAGTCCTCAAAACATTATGTCATAGACTAATCCCTCCCATGAAGAGACATCATTGGAACCTCTGCCCCAGAATCCCATGATTCCTTTACCCGAGCAAGAGTTCATTCTACCAGTCGAATCCTCTTCTAGTTACTTGGATGAATTAAGGGTGTTCTATGAGGAAAATTCTGAACAAAATTTTGAAAAGAAGAATGACGCTCTTATCAATTTCAACATTGATAAAGATGATGATACTTCTCAAAATAACTCCTTTGATGAAGAAATGTCATCCTGGCTACCATATCCTATACAAGAAAAGCCAGGTGATGAAATGAAGCCTGAACCGGATCCGCCACCTGATCCAGAACAGGAGGGAGTTCAAGTGGCCGACCCTCAATCAACTGCTCTGGATTTTAAAGAAAGCAATTTTACTTTGAACTTCGAGGGCGAGCCACAACTGGAGGATACAAATAGACATGATTTTGACTACCCGCCTAGCCCTCCAATCTTGACTGCTTATATTTCACCTCCCACGTTGATGGGGGAAGGTCTCTGGATTCTTCTGGATGGACAACGAGGTGAAAGAAATGTGCATCCAAGTCACCCAGAAGACCCGTTCGAGTTACCACGACCACCCAGTCAACAGGTTGTTTGTTCCACTTCCTCACTCTCGACACCGGCTATCACGAGACATCTTTGCCGGACCTTCTTCCAACTACGAGGACTGCCTGGTTAACACTGCGCAACCCTTCCCCTCCATCTCGAAACTAGTATTTGTTCTGAAATCAGCAAACTCATAAGTTCGAGGTGGAGGGCGGGTGGTATGACTCTCACTCCACCCTCTACCTTTACTGCTTTCTGTTTTTCCATTCTAAGTTCTTTTTCACAATTTTCCGCTTTTTGAATTTTTTTTTCAAATAAAGCCTCTATCTAGTTGGTTCTTGTTTTTTGAATCTATGATCATCACCTATTTTCATTGTGAAGTCCCGAGAAAAAGAATGTTTAAAACCTAGCCAATACAAGTTTTCATCTCGTATAGTCTTTGAACTCTAATGTCATATCCTCAAATAGAAAAAGATGATACACTTCAATAAGACTGAGATAGATCAAATGCATCTCGCCTCTAACTGATTAATGAATCTGCTATATGGAATTCTCATTGGATGTTTTATCATGTCACTATTTGAGTAGAGTGTGAAAAAAAAATCTGCCGTGTGGAATCGCTAAGCAAACCGCATCATGACCCAAACTCTCTTCTACACTTCTTCCTTCATTTTCACACCTCTCCACTCACCAATCATGCCAAAGCTTTAAGTTCTGTGTGGCACACCACACTCCTTTCTAGTAAAAACTAGAACATTGCCAAACTCTAAGTACGGTGTGGTAAACCACACCTCTGCCAAACTCTAAGTTTGGTGTGGTAAACCACACCTTTTTCTAGTGTAAACTATAACTTTTCCGAACTCTAAGTTCGGTGTGGTACACCACACCTCTTTTTCCACTACCACTTCTTCCATACCCCTCAATACATAACAGGGGCGTATCACCTTCTCATTTTGTTCAAAAAGTATACGATGATGATTGTGCACATACCAAGGTTGAGGAAAAATCTACCCTGATTCCAAAAAGAGGTCCGACAACCCAAATATACAAAAATCCAAAAATACCCTTTCTCCTAAGCCAAGTGAGAATGAATAAAAGCCAGAGTGTGAATAAAATCATGAGAGTTGTGCCCTGAATAAGGATAATCGACAAAGGTCTTGCCCAACCGGTACATTAGCTACCCTCACAAAGGCAGATGAGTCGAGCCTGGTAGTGAGACCCTAAGGCTCCAAAAATAACCCCTTACCTCCTCTCGAAGAGGTAAGTTAGCCAAAAGCCTTAAGCCAACCTATACACACTTCTGAGTTACCTTTTAAAAAAAATCGGGTGTAAGGCTAAGTCAACCAGAGTTGTGCACAAAACACTCAAAGTATCTTGATGAATCTACCAATAATAAGAATCTTGAATTGATTAGAGACTCTTATCTTTTGATCACACCCCTATTCTTTCCTTTTTCAACCTACTGGAACCACAATTGCCTCCATTTCAACCATTCTCTTGAAAACACCAACGATGGATCATATACATGTTTGATTGATTCTACGGGTCTTTTCAAAATCACATAAAACTTTTAAACTTGAGAAGGAAATACTTCAGTAAAACGAACTCAGAAATGAGGATATCATAAGATGTATTCTGTGATCTACGGAAGCCTAGATACTGTATCGATCTGAGCCATGAACAAAATTATGATATGACATAAGGATGAGGCAATCATGAGATGAACAATTTCATTGGTGACTGTTTTATGTTTTCCGTTCCTCGGGACAAGCAATGCTTAAGTTCGGTGTGGGTGATGAATCCTCCAGATTCATCCCCAATCACCAATTCAAAGGATTTCCAATGTTTTTGCCCTAATTTTGTTTTGCTTTGTTTTTTTCTCAGTTTCGTGAAAATTCTGACATTTGCAGGAAGATGAGGAAATTACGAGATGAACGAGCTTTTTGGCGACTGTCTTGTGCTTTTCCATTCCTCGGAATGAGCAACGCTTAAGTTCAGTGTGGTGATGAATCCTCCAAGTTCATCCTCACAGTTGCTATTTCTAGGAATTTTGTGCCTCATATCGACAGATCCACCCTTGTTTTGGCTTACACTGAGTGTCTCCTCAGTTTAATGAAAATAGTGCTCTAATAGCTCTAATTACCAGTTTATTTGATCTTATCCTCCTTTACTCACTTTCTTTCTTCTCTACAGATCATTCTCATCCATCCGATAATACATCTGCATCTCCTCATGGTTTGGCCATCCATCTGGTTTTACCCTTCATATGGTCTCAAGACCGTGTGAGGTCACACAGTCTCAAGACCGTGTGAAGCCTCACGATCTCAAGACCGTTTGGACCCAAGGCCGTTTGGAAATGAAGACCGTTTGGATCCTGAAACTGTTAAGACTCCAGACCGGTTGGGCAGTAAGACCGTTTGGATGAAGATCGGTTTCCAAGACCGTTTGGACCCAAGACCGTTTGGATCCAAGACTGTTTGGAACCAAGACCATTTGGACCCAAGACCATTTGGAGCCAAAACCGTTTAGAGCCAAGACCGTTTGGATCCAAGACCGTTTGGAGCCAAGACTGTTTGAAGTATTCTCACATCTAAAACGTGAAGACCCCATCCAAGCCTATAAATAGGACCGGTAGGGTCTTCATTTGGGCATCATATCTGGGAGGCCACAAGGCTGCTCCAGTGCTACCTCATCTCCACCAAGCTCTGCCTCATCCTACCCATACATCTCTGGAGGTAGACACGAGGATCAAGGTGAAGAGACATACTTCATCAACAAAGTCGGAGCAATTCTAAAGACTGGAGAAATCTTGTAAAGACCAAGTCTCTACTATTAAACATGATAAACATATACATCAAATGTGTGGCAGAGGAAGAAATAAAACTTGACTTTATTCAAAATGTATAAAGTGTACACTATAAAAATTTCCCAAATGGGAGTACAACTTTATAAAAGCATAGGATCTAGGTAGAGGAAGACTTAAACTAATACAACTTGTCTCCAAAAAAAACATAACAAAAGTTTAAGCATCTAATGCAAGCTATCTAGATGTGCAAGATTTCCTTAGCCTTAGGCAGGTTCACCAAGCTTCCATGCACACTCTGATCCTTGCCTGGATGGTTGGGGTTATCCAGTAAGAGAAAGATAAAGGTATGTGTCAATAATAGGATAAAGGCAATCGTAAAGCTAAGCATTTCATAACAAAAGATTCCACTAAGGAATTTCAAGAAGTGAGAGGCAAATGAGTAGATAAGATTTTAGAAAACTGCCACATTTCAATATCAACAAATAACACATTTGCATGAATATAAATTATGACTCAAAATCATCTCAATGTAGGGTGAGGCACCTACCGGACCTCACCAATGGCAGGGGGACTAAAACACCAGTGCCTAATATATAAAATGGCAGGGGGACTAAAACCCCAATGCCTACGACAGAGGGACTAAAACCCAAGTGCCCTATGGGTGGTTTGTACTCATGTACACTACATTGTCGATTGGCCAATAACCATATCATGCATAAACATTCACTTGGCAGTAGAGTGAAAAGTATAACAAGATTGCAACATAGCATTGGGAATAAAACCCAAGAAATAAAGGAGCCAACATAAGCAACAACAATATACAATGCTTCCAAGTATTTCAAAACGATGAGCCAACATAGGCAATAACAAGATTAAATATTTCACATAAGTGAGCCACAAATGCAATTGATTCATCAAAGAAGTAAAAGAGCCACAAATGCATTTAGGAGAATAACAAGGCTAGCACAATAATCATTGTGGGGTTGGAAAAGACCCAACTGAGAGATTAGGATTGTTTGCACAATTACATTCCACATAGATTTCACATTCATCACGGATGTCACATACTAAAATAGGATTCACATACCTATTTTAATTAATTACCATCACATTCACCAATCTGATTGTATCACCATTCCATTTTATCCTAGTTGCAAACATTACACATGTATTACTATATATAAAGACATAAAGCATAGGAAAAACCCTAATTTTACAAAACCACGATTTAGGGTTTAAAACCTACCCCAACAGATTAGTCATATTCTCCTGAATAAGAAAACATATTTTATTTTACAAATTGGAGTTAAAATGAATTAATTAGGTATTTTAGAATATTTTATATATACTTAAAAAGGCATTCAAAGAAAACTTCAAAACAGGAATCCAAATCATGACTCAAAAACCATAAAATAGAATTCTACGTTAAAAAATCCTTTCCATTGACTATTTATTTGCATTTTTCTGACATGGGAATGATTTATTATGAATTAAATCATCTCAGACAATCAAAATGTAAGAAAAATCCATGTAGGCTAAAAGGCTTGCACTAAGGGCGATTGAGCAGAGGGTGAAATTACCAAAATACCCTTGTGGGTTAAAAAGGTCTATCACAGTCGCAGGGGCACTCTAGTGATTTGAACAGACCGACTGCTGGCGATAGTAAGAGATAAACAGGGGCAAAAAGTCCAAAATGCCCAAGCCCGAAAACAATGGCCCCATGGCAGGGGCATGGGTGCCTTAGTCATTGCCTGACCAGGCATCTTCCAACCCAGACATGGTGTGAGCAAGCTCGCAGGAGCTTGGTTCCTTTGCCTCGAATCACCATCAGGGCGTGTCACTGAGAACGGAGAATGGGAACGAGTCCCCTAGATCCCCCCGAACACAGAGATCACCACCCGAGCCGTCACAAGCTCAAAACGGAGAAAACCAAACCAGAAATGACCGGAATAGAGGAAGGAGAAAACGAACTCGAAGCCCATTGAATCGAGGAGGAAAACCCAAGCTAGGGTCGTTAGTACACACGCGGAGGCGGTACGAGCCAAAAGCAAGAGTTAGCGGCAGCGGAGGAACACTGGAACTTGAAAAGGGCAAGCGTCGGCGGAGCTTCTTTGGCGAGCTACAGGTTACGGTGATAGGGGGCTGCTCAAGTCAAAGAGAGAGTAGAGAGGGGAAGAGCGGGTGCCGGAGTTGCTTACCTAGCGTCCAATTGACCCGAGGTGGTCGGAGGTGCGAGCAGCAGGTCACCGTTGCCGGGGAAGAAGATGGACTAGGCTGGGGAGTTTTGGGGTGATGAGGAAAAATTAGAGGAGGAGGAAGAAAGGTGGCGGCCCGAGGGTGCTAGGCGGCACCTTAAATAGGTTCGGGGAGGGCCAGAGCTTGCACTGCGACTCCCTGGCGGAGAGGAGGAGGCAGCCCAGGTTGGGCGTTTTTCCCTAACAACGAGGTAGGTGATAGGTTAGGATTCATTTGAACCGGCGGCGGGAGACAGAGCCAATGGAAGAAGAATCAGGTGAAAAGGAGTTTTGTGGAGGGAGAACGGGATCGGGGAGTAGAGCAGTCGGGGCTGCTCAATGACTCGTGAAGCAGCGGAGGTTGAAGATGAGTTTCGCATCGTCCGATCAAGGCGGAGATTAGATGATCTAATCTAGACCGTCGGATGGCTCACAGGTGAAAGGGGGCGCGTGATAGAAGCATTGAAGCCAAATCATAGCGTTACAGAGTCATTTAAATGAAATCGATTAAATGTTAAAGTTACCCTTTATTAAAAGCTTATAAAATGGATTTGAAGGGTCAAATAAAGTCCAAAAGGCACCAAATTTTAACCACATGCTCATATTAAAGTCTATAACAATGATATGCAATTACTTTCTTGTTTTACTCATAATATGACCCTTAATAAATATATTTCTCATTAAAGTGTATTTTAACACATTTAAAGGTGTGGATAATTATGAAATGACTATATTAATGCAATTAGTGAGTCAAATTCGAGGTGATAGATATATATGAGTACTAAGAGCAAAATATCAACAATCAAATATGTTTTCACAGATTTATCTTCAAATTGGAGGAGAGAGAAAGTAAAAGGAGTAATATTCTCATTAAACACTCAAATACACAGTATTACTAATATATTTATCCAAAAAGCTCCAAATTAACATTATCTATTTATTTGCTCTCTTAAAACTCCATTTTTCATAATTAGCCCTTAATTATTACCTTAAGTGGGTTATTTGTGCAAACACCCCTTTATTATCATAATTGGGGTAAAAAGGTAATTTCAACCTTGAATTGTGCTCAAATTGCACAAAGAGTCCAAAAAGAATATAAAAGAAAGGGAAATTTATGAAAAAGGTCCAAATGGACTAGAAGGCCAAGAAAAACTCAAAAGTGGGTAAATTGCAGGAAAGACCCTGCAATTCAGCATGTTACAACACACCACCCCTTAAAGAGGATTTCGTCCACGAAATCACAACAAGAGGAAAGAGAGGGTGGGTGTGCAACTTCCCAACCTTAAACACTAGGTTATAACCCTTAATCTAAGGTACAACACAAAATCTACATAAGTCAGGTGTTACTAAGGTTTCCACAAAACCTATAACCTTTTATCAAACTCAAATTAACATTTTTGCCTTATTAACATAATCTCCATCATGAAGAGGTATCATATTTATTATACTATCACTTGTGCCTCATTTTATTCCCAAACAATTACATCTCAACATTATATCATGTGTATTTCCCTCATCAAGGGTCACAATTAGGGTTTACTGAGCCATTTCAACATTAATTAATGTATAGGTCAAAAACCTTAATAACATGAATTCATTTTCCATTATCCTCTTAAAACTATCATGTAGAATTTTCACAAATTATTTTGTAGAAAAAGTTAATATTATCCAACAAGTTATTAAGCCTATAATAGTTCCAAATAATATTCATATTGTACATTGTCATATCATCTTTCATACTCATATTAATGACATCATTAATCATTTTCGTCCATTACACTTCATATTATAAGTTATACATGTTTTACATCACATTAGGCATTTTATGAATATTTATGTGAATCCAATTATTCATTATCATGTTTGAGTCATTATATGCATTTTAGTGAATAGGATGTAACCCATTAAATATTAATGAATTAATTCATATATCAAATTATGATGAGGTGTTCATTAGAGAACAAGGTGATATACCTTATATATGTATATATATATATTGATAACTTTGTGACTATAATCCATTTATATGCATTATGGTATATTATGTGATGATGACACCTAATGTCACTAATGTATCATGAAAGGCATTAAGGGTATATATATGTATATGTTGTCAAAGTTAGATAATTACCTATTAAGGTTTAGGTCAACATGATCATTACATGTTAAAGCATCCTTAGGGTGCATTATCCATACACATTTTACCATTAGGGTGGCATAGTCAACGTTATGTATATTCACCATTAGTATTGAGTAACTCATTATTATGTGAATCAAGCCTACACTAAGGTTCAAGCATACGAACTATCTCTATATGACTTACTACATATTCATGTGTGTATAAACAAACAAGTTGAATTACAAGTATAATGTGTTTAGTAAATTCTTGTTCACATAAGTTATTATGTACATATGTCCACATAGATAGGGTTTCTAACTCCAAAGGTATTTGATTTTGCTTTTAATTGGGATTCCATCCCCCTAAAAAGGGATTTCATCCCTGAAATCAGATTTGGAAAACCAAATAGGGTACTAACACCATTACCCTCACTCCACCCCTTAAAAGGGTCAACTAAGTCAAACTAAGCTAAGGGTAAAAGGTACATAAAACTCAACACTAAAAGGATTTACTAACCAAGCTTCAAGGTGTAACATAGGGTACACTAAACCCTAAACATAGGAGTATAAGGTATTTAAGGATGATTTTTGTGTAAGAGATCAAATCATCACTTATGATTTTCCTAAGGTATTCAACAATTAGGCAACATGCCCAAAGATAGACTAATTCGAGCTGTCTGTATCAGATCAGGCCATGCCAGGTCATATGAGCTCAGGAGTCCTCATTACCAAGCTAGTGGGGCGGAGGAAAATATTGCCAGCCCCCAAGCTCTGACCCTTTCTAGACACCATCACTTTCAACTTCTTGCTGTAGTAGCTTCTCAATAGACAATTCACCAAAAAGTTGAAAAATTTTATTTCTAATATGAAATTATTATGACCCTAAATGAAACTTTCATCATAAGTCAACTTCTAAGGTGAAAAACTTACTATAGGATACTATATAAGACAAGGGTTCTATCTAGGAGACAATTTTGAATTAGTCAAGAATCCGACTACCTTGATGCTTTGATACCATGCTGTAAAGACCAAGTCTCTACTATTAAACATGATAAACAAAGACATCAAATGTGTGGTAGCGGAAGAAATAAAACTTGACTTTATTCAAAATATATAAAGAGTACATTATAAAAATTTCCCAAATGGGAGTACAACTTTATACAAGCATAGGATCTAGGTAGAGGAAGACTTAAACTAATACAACTTGTCTCCAAAAACAACATAACAAAAGTTTAAGCATCTAATCCAAGCTATCTAGATGTGCAAGATTTCCATAGCCTTAGGCAGGTTCACCAAGCTTCCATGCACACTCTGATCCTAGCATGGATGGTTGGGGTCATCCAGTAAGAGAAAGATAAAGGTATGTGTCAATAATAGGATAAAGGCAATCAAAAGCTAAGCATTTCATAACAAAAGATTCCACTAAGGAATTTCAAGAAGTGAGAGGCAAATGAGTAGATAAGATTTTAGAAAACTGCCACATTTCAATATCAACAAATAACACATTTGCATGAATATAAATTATGACTCAAAATCATCTCAATGTAGGGTGAGGCACCTACCAGACCTCACCAATGGCAGGGGGACTAAAATCCCAGTGCCTAAAAAGTGGCAAGGGGACTAAAACCCCAGTGCCTAATATATAAAATGGCAGGGGGACTAAAACCCCAGTGCCTACGGCAGGGGGACTAAAACCCCAATGTCCTATGGGTGGTTTGTACTCATGTACACTACATTGTCAATTGGCCAATAACCATATCATGCATATACATTCACTTGGCAGTAGAGTGAAAAGTATAACAAGATTGCAACACAGCATTGGGAATAAACCCAAGAAATAAAGGAGCCAACATAAGCAACAACAATATACAATGTTTCTAAGTATTTCAAAAAGATGAGCCAACATAGGAAATAACAAGATTAAATGTTTCACATAAGTGAGCCACAAATGCAATTGATTCATCAAAGAAGTAAAAGAGCCACAAATGCATTTAGGAGAATAACAAGGCTAGCACAATAATGATTGTGGGGTTGAAAAAGACCCAACTCAGAGATTAGGATTGTTTGCACAATTACATTCTGCATAGATTTCACATTCATCATGGATGTCACATACTAAAATAGGCTTCACATACATGTTTTAATTAATTACCATCACATTCACTAATCTGATTGTATCACCATTCCATTTTATCCTAGTTGCAAACATTACACATGTATTAATATATATAAAGACATAAAGCATAGGAAAAACCCTAATTTTACAAAACCATGATTTAGGGTTTAAAACCTACCCCAACAGATTAGTCATATTCTCCTGAATAAGAAAACATATTTTATTTTACAAATTGGAGTCAAAATGAATTAATTAGGTATTTTTATAATATTTTATATAATTAAAAGGCATTCAAAGCAAACTTCGAAACATGAATCCAAATCATGACTCAAAAACCATAAAATCGATACGTTAAAAATCCTTTCCATTGACTATTTATTTGCATTTTTCTGACATGGGAATGATTTATTATGAATTAAATCATCTCAGCCAATCAGAATGCAAGAAAAATCTACGTAGGCTAAAAGGCTTGCGCCAAGGGCGATTGAGCAGAGGGAAAAATTACCAAAATACCCTTGTGGGTTAAAAAGATCTATCACAGTCGCAGGGGCACTTTAGTCATTTGAACAAACCGATTCCTGGCGATAGCGAGAGATAACCAGGGGCGAAAAGTCCAAAATGCCCAAGCCCGAAAACAATGGCCCCATGGCAGGGGCATGGGTGCCTTGGTCATTGCCTGACCAGGCGTCTTCCAGCCCAGACATGGTGCGAGCAAGCTCGCAGGAGCTTGGTTCCTTTGCCTCGAATCACCAACAGGGCGTGTCACTGAGAACGGAGAATGTGAACGAGTCCCCTAGATCCCCCCGAACACAGAGATCACCACCCGAGCCGTCTTAAGCTCAAAACGGAGAAAACCAAACCAGAAATGGCCGAAATAGAGGAAGGAGAAAATGAACTCGAAGCCCATTGAATCAAGGAGAAAAACCCAAGCTAGGGTCGTCAGTACACTCGTTGAGGCGGTACGAGCCAAAAGCAAGAGTTAGCGGCGGTGGAGGAACACTGGAACTTGAAAAGGGCAAGCGCCGGAGGAGCTTCTTCAGCGAGCTACAGGTTACGGCGATAGGGGCTTGCTCGAGTCAAAGAGAGAGTAGAGAGGGGAAGAGCGGGTGCCGGAGTTGCTTACCTAGCGTCCAATTGACCAGAGGTGGTCGGAGGTGCGAGCAGCAGGTCACCGTTGCCGGGGAAGACGATGGACTACGCTAGGGAGTTTTGGGGTGATGAGGAAAAATTGGAGGAGGAGGAAGAAAGGTGGCGGCCCGAGGGAGCTAGGCGGCACCTTAAATAGGTTCGGGGAGGGCCAGAGCTTGCACTACAACTCCCTGGCGGAGAGGAGGAGGCAGCCCAGGTTGGGCGTTTTGCCCTAATAGTGAGGTAGGTGATGGGTTAGGGTTCATTCGAACCGGCGGCGGGAGACAGAGCCAATGGAAGAAGAATCGGGTGAAAAGGAGTTTTGTGGAGGGAGAATGAGATCGGGGAGTAGAGCAGTCGGGGCTGCTCAGCGACTCGTGAAGCAGCGGAGGTTGAAGATGAGTTTCGCATCATCCGATCAAGGCAGAGATCAGATGATCTAATCTAGACCGTCGGATGGCTCGCGGGTAAAAGGGGGCGCGTGACAGAAGCATTGAAGCCAAATCATAGCGTTACAGAGTCATTTAAATGAAATCGATTAAATGTTAAAGTTACTCTTTATTAAAAGCTTATAAAATGGATTTGAAGGGTCAAATGAAGTCCAAAAGGCACCAAATTTTAACCACATGCTCATATTAAAGTCTAGAACAATGATATGCAATTACTTTCTCGTTTTACTCATAATATGGCCCTTGATAAATATATTGCCCATTAAAGTGTATTTTAACACATTTAAAGGTGTGAATTATTATGAAATGACTATATTAATGCAATTCGTGAGTCAAATTCGAGGTGATAGATATATATGAGTATTAAGAGCAAAATATCAACAATCAAATATGTTTTCACACATTTATCTTCAAATTGGAGGAGAGAGAAAGTAAAAGGAGTAATATTCTCATTAAACACTCAAATACACATTATTACTAATATATTTATCCAAAAAGCTCCAAATTAACATTATCTATTTATTTGCTCTCTTAAAACTCCATTTTGCATAATTAGCCCTTAATTATTACCTTAAGTGGGTTATTTGTGCAAACACCCCTTTATTATCATAATTGGGGTAAAAAGGTAATTTCAACCTTGAATTGTGCTCAAATTGCACAAAGAGTCCAAAAAGAATATAAAAGAAAAGAAATTTATGAAAAAGGTCCAAATGGACTAGAAGGCCAAGAAAAACTCAAAAGTGGGTAAATTGCAGGAAAGACCCTGAGATTCAGTATGTTACAAATCTACACCGGGCTGCCACATATCTACTCTTCTGCTCTGACGATGCTTCCCTTCTCTTTCTTTGTTGCTCCCTCTATGAGGAGCAAGTAGTTCCATCCACTGGGGCGCGAGGACTAGCCCCGCTACCCATGCTTTGTAATATGTACCTAAAACTGTTATCTTTTTGATTCAATGCTAATTGTTTCATTGCATGCACAAATGTTGGTCACTTTCTTGCATGATCTATTATCTTTTGTTGTGGATTGTCTATGTCTACTCTTGAGTCTCGATTACCGATTTTGCATTGGTTGATGTGTGTATCCACCACACATCTATTTCAGTATCTAGGAATGCCTCTCAAGGAGTGGAGTAAACTCACCTCCATCGTTGTACTTTCATACTATGAAATGGAATCAGTTGACGTATGAAAGTACAATCTTTATATGTCAAGGAACACACTTTGTGAAGGGAGTGATGCAAAGTAAGTGACCATTCATTTGGGGATGGATGGCATTGCAACACTCTCTCGTTTCTCGTAGCTATGTCCTTGAAAGAGGGATAGTCTATAAGGATACTAATCGAATTGATAATATCGCTCACTTGTTAGTCTTTCGATGCACGTTTCACGAGGTTGAGTAAGATCTCCCTTCAGAGGGCACATATCTCCATTGACACGCAGATATGTAACGGATGGGAGCTGCTCAACCTGTGAAGGATGTGTGCAATGCTCCTTGTCTGAGAGGGCATCAACATTGTACAACATCCATGTATCTTGCTTGCAGGTCTTACTATGTTGGTACATGTACAATGCATGTGTAGTGGTGGTGAATATCTGCATCACCCCAGTGATCCATCATCCTTTGATAATCTTTGATTTCAAACTTTAACTAGTTTTTATACTTGCCTTTACTTTTACATGTTTTAGGTTAAATAACTCAAATCAAACTTTTGGTCATAAATGATTAACTTAGATCGAGACAAAACAAGATAAAGACACTCAGATTCTTAAATGTTGTCCTTTAGGTTCGATCCTAAATCTGTACTATGATAAGGCTTCCACACTCTTTTGGGGTTGGAGCTTTCATCTGACACTAATTCTAGGTAAACCTAGAGGGTACATCAGCTCCCTAGTATTTTTGGTGTACAATTAGAACTTCCACCAGAAGAGTAATCTACCGAAGTAAGTTCTAGCTCCATCAACTACTTCCCAAGGTGGGGGTGCGAATGTTGGTGGAGGTGGTGTGATCCTAAAATTTTTCCATAGTAATATGTAATGGGATACATAGATGACACTTACAAAAATCCACATAGAACGGACTTCACTCTGCATATTGACACCCACACCAAAATCTAGCTCCCAGGTGATCTCCTCTCCTCACAGTCTCAAACTAAAGGTGTTTCCGGATCCAAAGATTCATGGAAGGCAATGACAATTAACATTGTGGTGCATACCTTCAGCCGTTGTATGAGGTATGCCTTTGTAGTTATTGTTATACATTGGTCAAAAGGCCAAGAGTGTATAGAGTTATGGGCATAGAGGTATGGAGAAGAGTACATGCATGGAGAGGTGATGCGGTAGTATGGGTTGCTTGACTTTGAGTTCACTAAAAAAATTTCAAGTATTGCCATCATATTTTGTATGCTAGCGAAGTCGGTGGCAACATATGTACGTGACTTTTTGACTTTGAGACAAACTAGGACTTACAATGGTCATAAATGATTTTCTTCTAGAAATTTTTAACTCTTAAAAAAATATTTGGAAAATTTCAAATTTTGAGTTTTGTGTCAAATTTTATTTAAGCTAGATTCTAAAAATATAAAATCTTAAAAAGAAGCATATAATTTTTTTACAATTCCGTCCCCTACTACGTACACATAGATCAATTGATATATATATATATATATATATATATATATATATATATATATATATATATATTGAATATCAATAGTTATCAAATTGGAATAAGGAGAACTTAAGAGTATAAGAACAATTTTGCGAATGGAATTTTAAGTTTTCAAAAAAATATCCATGTACACAGATAATAAATGTTTGTCAATATATGATGTTGCAATGAGAGATTGGATGATAATATCATCCAAAAGTCCAATTTCTAGTATGTTACATACGGCATGAAAGGATAGAGCCCAACATGCTACAACAGAATGGTACAGCTGAGAGGATGAACTATACCATAGTTGAGAAAGTTAGATGCATGCTGAAGACTGCAAAGTTGCCAAAGACATTCTGCAGCAAGGCAATGTGTACTTTCTGCTATCTGATTAATCGATCTCCATCAGTTCCTTTAGGGTTTGATATACCTGAGAAGGTATGGACAAACAAGGATGCATCCTATACTCATATGCGAGTATGTTGGTGAAAGGCTTATGCACATGTTCCAAAAGAAAAGAGGAAAAAGTTGGATGATAAAGCATTGTCATGTATCCTTCTTAGCTATGGAGATCAGCAGTTTGGCTACAGGTTATGGAACCCTGTGAAAAAGACCATGAGAAGACACAAAGATGTGAGATTCTTTGTAAGTCAGACAGTTATAGAGCCTGAGAGTGATGATGTAGATGTTGTAGGATCAGGTGACAATTCCTCTAATGATGAGTATGAGTATGCTTCAACTTCTTCACAACTGTACTCTTCAGATGATGAAGAAGAACAGTAGGATCATCCAGAGCAAACAGATTGATAGTACATCAAGCATTCTAGTTCCAGATGCATAGATGAGTGATTTAGACTCACTCAACGACTTCTAGGCAGGGGGAGAAAGATCATCACCAGGCAGAGTCCACAGAGCAGTAGCTGAGGAGGTCTGACAGAGTTCATCATTCTTTATCCAGATATCTGACATCATAGTATATTCTACTTATTGATTAGGCAGAGCCAAAGACTTATCATGAGGCACAAACTCATAACGATAAAGCACAGTGGCATTAGGCAATGCAGGAGGAGATGTTTTCTTTGTAGAAGAATGATATCTATGAGCTTGTGATGCCTCCCAAGGGCCGGAAATCACTAAATAACATGTGGATCTACATGATGAAGAGAGATGATAGAAACAAGGATATCAAATACAAAGCCACACTAGTTGTCAAGGGCTTTATCCAAAGACCAGGGAAGCATCATCAGAGGGTTTCTGAGCCTCAGTATAGAAGGCCATAAACAAGATTTTTATCCAAGATGGCTCGACTTACCAGTCAGGATGAGCCAACAAATTTCCAGGTTTGGGCATAGAGAGAGAAGCGGTGCTACTAGGATACTTCTTCTCAGTTGCTTGGGAACAAAGTGAAGTCAGGATGGGACTTTAAGAAGATGAATGAAAATGACAAGATGATGGCATGCTTGAGTATAATGGATCCATCACATGTGGTGATGGGTTCCACAAGCTACTCCATATGAATGTTGAAGACAATGTCTCCCTCATGAGCCAGAGGGGAGATTATTGGGAAAAATAAAAATGATCAGGCTCATGTCCTAGTTGTATTTGGACTTGAGTAGGAGTTGCCTTGTGCTACCAATCCTAATAGGATTCAAATGTAAAAGGGAAAGAAGATGGTTTCCTATGTGCAACATGGAGTTAGATTCAAAGTTGGACTCGGAGTTGGACAAGGATTCCTAGTTGCATCCACATGCCATGGAGGCCTATAAATAGAGACCCTTGGGGCCATTGAGAGCATCCATCTAGTTTCTTGTTGCTGCCTTATGTGGTAGAAGAGCTGGAGAACAAGAATAATTGAAGGAGCTCTCTTGGTTGAACAAGAGAGGGTCATCAACTTTACCTTGAATCGAAGTAGTGGCTGACAGTCGTGACACATTGGGTGCACTGATAGAACATCTATCTTGGTTGATAAGAGAGGGCTAATGAATTTGCATTGAATCAAAGTAGCGGTTGGTGGTTACAGATGTAGTGTTTCCATCGCGGCAATGGTCCCACCCAGTCAGCGGTCACAACGACATCAAGCAGTCCCCAATAGTGACAACGACCTCGTGATGAGATCAAGTAAAAGGGAGGCTTCTACACACTAGGTGTGATTCTCTTCTTTCACATATTTGTTCTCGTGTGGGGAGGGCTACCTGGATTTAGGGGTAATTAAATCCAGGCAGTGTGAGTTGTAATATTAATTACATAGTTCTTGTTGTTCGATATTGTCTCATGGTTTTCTCTCCTTATCTTGCGGAGAGTTTTCCACGTTAAATCTGGTGTTTCTTCTTTCGGTTTATACACTTGTCGGTAATACTTCTGCAATAGGTTTTTTTCACATTTGAGACCGTATCGGTACAACATCCCCAAAAAAAACTAATGTAATTACACTACTCTAGGGCTATTGAATCACAAGGCATGCAAAATGTAGAGGCAAGTGAAAATTTGGTCTTTTATAGAATAAGTAAAGTTGTCATCACAAAATTAGATATAATAAAACTTCTACCACAAAAGTGGGTAGAATATCACATATCTACAGAGTTTCATTATACAGAAAAGTGCAAGTTAGAGTAAAAAAAGAATGTCCATCAAGATAGGATGATCACAAGATCAAATCCAATTAAAATTTTTCACATAAAATAAATCTTTAAAAAAGAGAGAAAGTTGGTTTATTGCTCAACAAGAATAACCAGGGATGCAATCATACATTAAGAGAGATGAATTAGAAATTTCTTAATATAGAACTAATGTAGAATGCAATCATACCTCAAGAAGTCTACATCTGTCCAAAGTCAAAAGACTAATTCCATCTTAGTCTAGAAGCACATTGTAATGTGATCAGGAAATATAGTATAGGAAAAGCATCAAGGGCCACCGTCGTAGCCTACCATGATGACTTTGTGGGGTGTAAGGGTTCAAGACCCGCCATTGTGAAGAGTTGATGGCCGATGATACTGGGGTATCAATGGGTGTATTAGAGAAAAAGTAGGTGATCAAACAAGTCCGTGTATGGGTACTATATATGTTAACATGCATGTGTTTCTTTGGGGAGAGGCATCATGGTGGTTGGACATGTTGTTGTGTGGTCATGGTGGAGAAGAATAGGGAAGGGAGAAGAGAAGAGAAAATCATGAGAAACCTTCTGCATAGCACCGACTTAATAGGGTCACAGATGGAGAAGGATGCAAAAGTTTTTATGGAACATGAATGGGAGTCAAAGGTTCATATCTGACTGGTTTCTTTTTGTTGACATAAAATTTAGTGTAATAGGAAATCTTTAGGAAAAACCAACCCAACTAAAGATACAATGTTCCCTTATATACTAGTATTTTAATCCTTTATTTTATATTTTATTTAAGAAAACAAACATTAACTAAAAAGGTAAATTTGACATGTAGTCTAATTATGATGTGTATAATATAAATTTAACATATTCTTTCTATTTTGAAATATTTAATAAGTCATTTAATTTATTTATATCCTTTTACTATTATCATGCTAATTTATTTTATAATTTATCTATGGCAACTTAGAATTATTCAATTAACTTGAAATATCATGAATAAACTAACTAATACATGACAAATCCAAATTTAACATTAGTTGTTGCTTTTAGATTGCTTACTTGAATATTTAAAATGTAAAGATGTTCTCAGAATTATTTAAATAAATAGTATCATAATGTATATTGTGTTAATATATTTGTTTTTATGATCCTTTAGAAAACATCTACTCATGGGGGAAGTATATCATTTTTATAGTTCTTTAAATACATATTGTCATGCTAATTTTCCATTAAGACGTGTTACACAATTTCCTTTTAAGGAAAAGGCATCTATGTAATGAGTGTAAAGATAGATTACTTCTATTTTCAATCTCCCCAAAACTATTCTAAACTTGCATGTCATGAATTTGATTATAATAATAAATTATAAAAGAAACATGTGAAGATATTCATGGTATCTATAATATGACATTTTTGTTTTTTTTTTCTTAAATCAAACTAATTACGATGAGATCACACAATTTTCAATTTTCAAAGAATTGTGGGGGGAAGTGATAAATTGTAATTAAGAAAAGTGTACAAACACTATTATTATAATTTTTTAATTGGTATTCATTTATTTATGAGATGTTTTTTATGTTGCCACATATTCTCAATGGAATAGGATGGGCATGGAGAAACAACAGCCCTCGATTGTGGACCCATGCCAGATCAAATGACACTCAACTCCATCCCACCGAGGACACTTAGGCTGCCTTGGAGAGACACACATAGAACGATCATTGCGTTGGAGCAGTGAAGATTCCAATCTAGCGGTAGACGGTGATGGCGAGCGGACACAAATCATGTGGGGATGCCTGCGGGCCTTGATCAGCAGTGGTGAGCCACATCGGCTGGTGCTAGCACCTAGGAGTAGAGGGTCGAGGATACAGAATGCGAGGTCCACAAAGCCCCAAGCCAAGTGCGCTCTTCAAGCTATCTTTTGTGGCTTTGGATCTTGATCCAAGGGTCCTAATCTCCTAAATCAAGGTAATCCTTTGAAAAACCATATCCTTGTGTCTCTAACTCCAAATATGAACTTCTTATATACCAAATTGATCTTGAAAATCGATCCCTAATAACTAAAAATGGTTTCAAAACCTAAATCTATGCATGATTATTCTAATTTTTTTAAAATTATTACTTTGATGCTTGTTTAATGAACTTTATGCACTATTATATGTCCTTTGTATCTCTAATGCCCTCATCTTACTGTGAATCTCTAAATCAATAATATCTATTCACTTGGATCCTATTTTATGCTTTAAATCTTATGGATGTACCCTTATGTTTACACTTTTGACCTAAAAGGCCTCTTTTATACATGTACATTATGCCTCTTGTCTAATGTTGGAACTTTGATGTCATTTGATCATCGTATTATGATCCCACCTTAAAATTAGTAACATTCCAAATGCTATGTGCCATGTTTGACTATGTTCTTATGCTATGGTTGCCATTAGTAACTCGTATGGTTTAAAGACCTAGTATACCCTAAAATGTGATGTTATGTACTAATAATGGTTGTACCTTTAACCCTTATGGAAAGTGGATCCTAAAAGTTCAAACCTATATTATGTTCATCTTCAAATCAGACCTTATGATCACTCATGATACAAATACCTATGTGGCACACTAATGTGCCCTATTGCCTACATGTAACACCTAATGTGATCTAAATTCATATGCTGCTTGTTTGGAATCTAACCTTCCTAAGAACATGTTCTAATGTGACCCATGATATCTTAATGACTTCAAATCAATAGAATTATCATGTTGTAGCCCTATTAATTTGATCTACTTAATGTCTCTATGACTTGGAAATATGACCCTATTGCATGACTTTGATCTAAAATGACTTAATTATGATATTGCATGTTAAAACATGATAATAACCTTAATCTCATGATTCCCTTACTCCTAAATTAGACATTATATTTATCTAGTGTTTCTCATGATGTTGATGTATCTCCTAGACCTAAGATGTTGATATGACCATTGAACTATGGTTGATTGATTTCGTGCATGTATGGAACTTTGAATCTAAGTTGATCTATTTGAAACCTAGTTCTAGGGGAGAATCCACATGACTTATATCATGTTTATCTTAATTAAACCTAGTTAACTAAGACACCATGCTATATCTTTTCCTTGCGAGGTTCCCTTGGTATGGATCATCTCTAGGATCTTACTCAAGAAACATAGCTTGTACTCTACTCGTAAGGTACACTCAATCTCTTGATACTACTATGTTGTTGGCTTGATTGTATGTATACACGTATGAATGCTTGGCTAGATAAATAATTGCTTGAGCTACTTGTCACTATGATTAGTATGTTCATGTTGCTTGAATATGTTGAACAAAACCTTGAACATAATCTAAAGAAATCCATTATATAACATTGTGCACCTACCTGAATTCTCAGGGTAAGAACACAAGCATGAATGAAACAGGGTTAGCTCATTGACTTCGGTTTTGAGGTTCATCACATTGATAGAAAGGTAGCTAATCTTGAGCACCCTTACAGACCCTTCCTTTGAGGAAGTTGGTCATAGGCCTATGTTTATATAATAGATTAATGAACTTAAAAATGCTTTTTATAAAACAATGTCATTAAGTTTGCTCGCCTTGTATCTTCTTCTTTCTTAAAGTCATGTTCTAGCCAATTAACTTCTACTACATACTTAAACTGTTTACATGCCTTTCATAGCGTACTCAATGCTCTCAGATTTATATATTTTGTCTACTGATTTTGTAGTTGCTAAAGATCCACTGCACTCTGGACAAATGAAACACCAATGTGTATACATGAATTATAGAAATGGGTACATGTTTCTCTATCCCCTTCTAGTATCTTGTTATCTCTCGTTGTTTCTGCTTTTATACATATATTGTTTGTGTGAAATATTTGTTCCATTCTATAGACGGGTGCCAAAGTCCACTCACCTTTGTCTTTGTAGCCATTAGGAGTGTGGACTTAGGGTAACAAACAATTATGTGATAAATGATATCAGAGATGTACACATAGGCCTCTATATATGTTTAACATGTAACACATCTTAAGAACCCAGGAAGGACAATGATCCTTTCTTCAAAATTTAGAGAGTCTTCTAGTATCTCATTTATTCATTAAGGACACCTAAGACACCCAAGTAGATGATGATTAATTAGATTTCTTGTCTCCACATGTGATTTTTCTCTCATGACTATTACTCAAATTCTCAATTTGGGTAGCTTATGCATGGGAAAGGCTAAAATTCACTTGAAATCATGAAAGATGATTAAAATGATAATTCCATGATCTGACTTTAAATGAAAAACCCTATTTCATGAATGTAAATACTCTTGAAAGTGTCGTACCCATGTGCAAAAAGTTTATGAAAAATTCAATGTTACCGAATCGTATATAAGTGCTTTACATGTTTGAGGTAAATTCTTGATCTGGTGAAATAAGGTGGAACTCATGTTTGATGAGGTCCCTGTTGATTAACCATATTTTGCTTTATTGTTGATTTAGCCTCAAACATAATTTTTTTAAGCCTCAAACATAGTTAAGCAAACTTTTCCCCTATTTGATATATATACCATGATCATGTCACGAAATGACCTTGTCTTTGGGACCCTAGATCATGATGTGAGAATTTTCTACAAGAGGAAAACCCCTTATTGACTATTCTTCTTCTTTGTAGACTCAATATGAATTATGTGGTGGATTAGATCTGAATCTTGCATTAGTAAGCTGAAACCCTCGAGTTCTCAATTTGACTTATCAATTGTCAAAATATACCCTTAACTTGACCTTGAAAGGAAGGGAATGAAATTTGATCTAGATCTTGTAAAATCTTGATGTTTGACTCATGATCTTGTGAAATACAATTTGATGGTTGACAGTCGCCCTATTTAGGTATGCTTGATGACTTATGATTAATATGGACTAGTGTGCTAGATTCAGGTAATAGTTGACTTATGACTCCCCTAACCTAGGTCACATCTCTATTTTGACTACCTCTAAATTCTCACGTAATGGATCATTTAGAATTTGGTAAGGTAACCCCTTCCATACTATTTTGATTTCTTGACCTAACTCTCGAATAGGTCAAATTAATCCATGATGATATTGATACTCGATCTTGAATCTTGATTTAGTGAAGATCTTGAAATATAATGTTGTTGACTATAGTTAGTGGTTAAGTCCATAGAAAGACCTAGGTCCAAATTATTCATCAACCTTGAACACCATGAAAATGAACTCGACATTGATGCACTGAAATGTTGAATAATGCTAAAAATGTTGCACAGTTGTTGCTCGATTGTTGTATATGGATGAATGATCACCCCTAAGGTCTAAATAGGAATGTAAACCTTGTCTTTGAAATGTTTGGATATATGAATTTAATATCCACATTTGACTCTCGACATTAATTTAGGAAATCTTGACACACGATTAGTGATCTTGATATCCACTTGCTCCTATGATCTTCCTATTTGGATCACACTCAATGTATGACTAATGACTTCTGTGTGCCCAAATCTTCAAATTGAAATGACAATTATGACTATTTTCTCTATTTATGACTGAGGGGTGTCTTCCATGTGGAATCAGGTGGGACCTTCCATCAATTTTGAGCATGAAATCATGATGTTGAAATATGATGTTGTTCTTGAATTGTTAAAATATGAAATCTCCATCATGGACCCCACCTAGGCCAATGGAGAAGCTAGAATTCTAAATTTTGGGAATGAAAGTCATGCCTTACTCTTGAACTCTATTCGATTGACCTAAAATGTGATCTCTCTAAATTGATGATCTATATGACAGTCTCTCCAAATATATGATCTATCCAAATTTGTTTTTTATGTGATGACTTTACCAAGTTGATGATCAATGTGACTCTACCTTGACCGTGATGCTCAATTGCTCAATTTTGAAATATCTTGATGATGAAGGAATACCAAGTGGATTATGGTATGAAATGAAAATGTAATCTCAATCTAGTTTTGGGGACAAAACTTCTTTTAAGATGTGGAGGATGTGATAATCTGTACTTTTCCCTCTCCTCTATTTGTGTTGTGCATTTTATCCTTAAACTAAATCATCACTCTAGCCTCAATTTCATGATTAAAGATGCTTTTATTCTTGATTTATGTGACTTAAGTACATCTATCTTGCAGTGACACTCAATTTGTTTTTAGACCAAAAGTTTCAAATCATTAACATGTCGTCATCTTGAAAATTAGTTTGAATCTAATCATAGTCATCAACATAATCTCTAGTGTATGTCAAGTTGTAGATCTTCTTATTATCTTTCCATCAGTGCACAAATCACTTCAATCGGACCATCATAGACCAAGATATGGCCTTCTGAAGGTTGCAATTTAATCTTCATTTTAACCTTAATTTAACTTGTTTTGACCTTAATTAGGCCCATTTGAAGGGTGTGGCCCAGAAATGTGTGCACCCCTCCTTTCCTTTTCCAACTCAGTGATCCACATGCTTGTGTTTGTTTTGATAAATTGTGACCCTTGGATTATCTCCCACGGATCCTCCCCCTTTAATCAGAAGGTTGGGAAGTCATATCCTACCTCCGTTCATACCACTATAGCAGTAGTTTTGGGGGCAGCCAATAACACCCCTTCTCAATTCTTTTTGATGAAATTGGCTTCCCAAAATACTATAAAACCTCACTCTTAGTCTTTATCCCTCATTTTTCACTTTCTTTTGTGCCCTAACTCCCCATTTCTTTCACATGGATGCCACCATGGACAACCCTGTTGTGTGTCGCCAATACACACAAACCGAGCCTTATTTTTCCTTACCTCCTGCTCTACAACCTTGCACCAGGATTGGGTGTTAGTGTTTTGAGACTTGATGTAGCCTCACCCCCTTCGCTGACCCTCGACGGCTCCAACGATCCACTGGAAGTTATGCACGAAGGTCAGAGTCTGGACACAAAGAAGCAACACCCGTAGACCGTGGACCCAGGCTAGTTCGAATGGTGCTCAAATCCATCCCGCCCAGGACAGTTGGGCTACATTGGCAAGCAGCACGTGGAACGACCATTGCGTTCAAGCAGCAGTGACTACAAGACAGTGGTAGACGACGATGGTGAGCAGCCACAAATCCTGGGAGGATGCCTACGAGCATTAAGCAGGGGTGGTGAGCCACACTGGCTGGTGCTAGTGCCTAGGAGTAGTGGGATGATGATATAGAATGCAAGGCCCAGAAAGCACCAAGCCTAATTGCTCCTCTTCAAGCCATCTTTTGTGTCTCTTGGATCTTGATCGAAGGGTCCTAATCTTCTAAATCAAGGTATTCCTTTAAAAAATCATATCTTTGTGGTTCCTGGGAGTAGCAGGTCGAGGATATAGAACACGAGGCCCACAAAGCCCCAAGCCCAATTGCTCCTCTTCAAGCTGTCTTTTGTAGCTCTTGGATCTTGATCCAAGGGTCTTAATCTCCCGAATCAAGGTATTCCTTTGAAAAACCATATCTTTGTGGTGCTAACTCCAAATAAGAATTTTTTATATACCAAATTGATCAGAAAATTGAGCCCTATCCAATAAAAATAGTTTCAAAACCAAAATCTACTCGTAATTATCCTGATTTGTCTAAAAGTGTTACTTTGATGCTTGTTTAATGAACTTTATGCACTATTATATGTCTTTTATATATTAGAATCTAGGATGGCAAATGCGGAGGCGGAGTCGAGGGCAATCCCGATGGTGAACGTGAAGGAATCCCTGGTGGTGGTGGAGGAAGATCCAGGGGGAGGTGTGATCCAGCCTGAGGCGGCGCAGGTGGGAAATGTCATCGATCTCAGCAATGTTATGAAGATTAGGGACCCCGGAAAGGAAAGCAGGAACAGATCTGGCACGATCGGAGTGTTGACGGTGACTAAATCATGGGCAGATCTGGTTGCCTCGAGGGATACTTCGAAGGGAAAGGGTTTTAAGAAGGTAGAAGTCAGGATGGTAGAAGGCAAGCTCATTTATCCAAAGTCAATAGCGGAGAGGAATATTCAGAAGTGGAGTAAGACGACGACAGGATATATTGTAGGGTTAAACCCTCATTTTCCGTCATTGGTGAGATTCTTGGCTCAACTGTGGAAAGTTAAAGGCTCGTTGGAGATCAAATCAAGGGGCAAAGGGTTCTTCGTGATTCCGTTTTCCAATGAAGATGATCTGGAGACGGCGATCAATGGAGGACCGTGGTTTATTGCGGGGAAGCCCCTTATCTTGAAGAAATGGGAGCGTGGAGAGCCGATGGAGAAGCTAAGGATGTTGGAGATCCCGATCTGGTTGAAAATCTTTGATCTACCATTGGAGTTGTGGGATGAAGACATGTTTGTCAACATTGGTTCAGTTCTCGGCAAACCTCTACGCACAGATCAATTCACAGAGGACCTTACCAGGTTGGAATACGCGATACTTTAGGTTCTCATTGATGCAGAGTTTACATTCCCTGAGGAACTGGCTTTGCAGAGAGATGATGGTCAGACTGATAAGATCCGGTTTGAATATGAATGGAGACCAAGTGTTTGCAGTGATTGCGGAAGCTTTGGGCATGAAACGGGTCTGTGTGGTTCAAAGGTGAAAGGAGGTCAGATGGCTGTTCCACATAGGAGGCAGGTTTGCGTTCCAAAGAAGAAAGCCACTGTCCCCAGTGTAGAAGAGGAAGGGGAGGAATTTTGTGATGCAGTCGAAGACATTAGACAAGTTGTGGTTAGTGACAGTGGTGTGGTTACTGATCAAGGTCTGTAGACAGAGATGAACTCATCGACTATTGATGGAAGGAGGATACAACAGAAATTGATTACTCCTTCACCTTCGCCTGTGTGGGAAACCCATAGGAAGAAATCGAAGTCGCCTCCTAGGGTGGCTTCGTAGCCGGTTTCAGTTGTGAGGAACATCCTGTTATCTCCTAACAATTTTTCGCTTCTAGCTAACATGGGAGAGGAAGCTGCTGTGGTCGACAATGCGGATGAAGAGGAAGACCTATCCTATCCTAATGGATAGATCTCTCGTCGTGATGTCGTGGAATGTCAGGGGCATACATAATAAGCTCCTGGGCATACGTAGAGAGGTGTTGAAGATCAAGTCAAATATTCTTCTCATCTATGAATTAAGACTGAATAAGGAGGAGATTCAGGGGGCGGTCGATTATGTGTGGTCGGGGGCAGAGTATATTGACAATTCCAACTTCTATGCTTATACTAGAGTTCTTGTTCTATGGAAAAACCAAGATATTAGTATCAGGAAAGTAGAGGAGCATGATCAACATATCCACATGTTAATAACTATGGGGGATCAAGAGTTTCAGCTATCTGCTGTGTATGGGGCGAATGGAGATGAAGACAGATCGAGACTGTGGGACTCTTTGAGGGGGTTGCAAGGGAATGGAAGGCCGTGGGGTTTTCTTGGTGACTTTAACGTTGTTAGGAAAAGTTCTGAGAGGGTGGGTAAGCGTCTGCCATCCAAAAGGAGTATGGAAGATTTCAACAACTTTATGTTGGACATTGGTTTGTTAGAAGTCAGCTTCAAGGGAAACTTCTTTACTTGGGATAGCAGAAGCAGAACTGGGAGGAATACCTTTTCGAAGATAGATAGATGTCTCTGTGATGATAGTTTTCTTGCTATGTTCCCCTCTTTGTGGAGGGAGGTGGTTCCGAATATCGTTAGTGACCACTGCATTTTGGTTTGGCGTCTCAGCATGAAGAAGAAAGGGAGAACCCCTTTTAGATTTATAAACGCGTGGGTCACCCAAGATGGGTTTAAAGAAATTGTCTCTAAAGCTTGGGAGTCTGAAGATGGTAAGGGAGCTCATGGTGAGAGTATATAGGAATATTAATAAGGTCATCACTGATATTAACTCTTGGAACAGAGAGAAGGTAGGTAATTTCAACACTGTGGCGAGGGATATGGAGGAGAAAGACATTGCCATTCAAAGAAGGGTGGATGCCCAACCTCTGAATGATGATCTGCATAAGGGGTTGGTCGTGGCTAGGAAGAATGCCTGGGTTGCAATGAGAAATGAGGAAAACTTTGTCAGGCAAAAGTCGAGGGCTATCTAGTTGAGGGAAGGTAATAAGAACACAAGGTTCTTTTATGCCACCTTAAGATCGAGAAGAGTGCATAATAGTATTCGTCTGCTGAGGGAGGGGGAGAACATTATAAAAGGTCCGGATGATATTAGTGATCATATAGTTGATTACTTCTCGAAGGTGTTTAATTCTTCTTCTTCTGATGTGGTGTGGTGGTCTGAGAAATGGGTGATGCCAAGTCTTTCTGACATTCACATTCAAAGGCTGACCTGTAAGGTGACCAAGGATAAAGTTGTCAAGGGCTACAATGGTGACAGAGCACCTGGGCCGGATGGATTGAATGCATTGTTTTTTCAGTCCTGCTGGGATATAGTTGGGGGTGATGTTACAAAGAGTGCAACAAATCCTTCATTGTCCTTATTCCTAAAGTTCAAGGAGCCTCGTGCCTCAAAGATTTTAGACCCATTGTGCTTTGTAATGTCATTTACAAATTTATTACGAAGATCATGGCGAACAGGTTGAGTGAAGTCCTTCCTGATATTATAGATATCAATCAAGCAGCCTTTCTTAAGGGGAGAAGCATTGGGGATGCTATATTGTTGGCCAATGAGGTGTTGAGATCTTTTCCTAATCAGGGAGGAGAAAGGATGTGTGTGAAGGTGGATCTATCCAAGGTTTATGACACTGTGCGAAGAGACTATCTTATGTTTATCATGGGTAAGATGGGATTTCCTGGGTGTTGGTTGAAGTGGGTGTCGGCTTGCTTCGACTCGGCCTCTTTTGAGGTTATTTTCAATGGCTCCCCATCGAATGCTTTTAAAGCTAGTAATGGGGTGAGGCAAGGGGACCCCTTGGCCCCTTATTTGTTTATTCTGGCTATGTAGGGTCTTTCTTTGTTGATTAGAAGTTATGTGGTTGATGGAAGGTTTTCTCCCCTGATGGCATCATCTAACTATGGTGTTTCTCATATCTTATTTGCGGATGATTTACTTCTCTTCTCTAAAGCCAACCTTTCCAATGTGAAGGTGATTGTTGAGTTGTTCGAGAAGTTTAAAGTCATTTCAGGATTGAGGTTAAACAAACTCAAAAGCCAGGCCTTCTTCAGCAAAGGGGTGGTTGCGAAAGACTTGCTTGCTGAAAGATTGAAGATCCCGTGCTGCTCGTTACCTATTCGTTATCTGGGTCTTCCTCTGTTCACGGGTAGGCTAACTAAGGAGCTTTGCAGTCCTATTGTGGATAAGTTGAAGAGCAAATTGGAGGCTCGGAAGGGGAAGCTTCTTTCTTTCTTGAGCAGAGTTGAGCTTATCATTTCCACCTTGTCCTCTTACTATATGTTCTGGACCGCGGCCTTCCCATTGCCTAAGGGTGTGATTCTAGAAATGGGAAAAGTGATGAGGGATTTTATGTGGGGTGATAGGGATGACAAGAAGCATATTCACACGGTTGCGTGGGATGATATTTGTGCTCCGAGGAAGGAAGGTGGTTTAAGTATCAGGCGGATTGAAGATTGGTCTAAGGCAGGTATGGTTAAAAACTTATGGGATGTGGCGAAAAGGAAGGAGTCTATGTGGGTGAAATGGGTGCATGAGAGGTACATTGGAGATAGCTCGGTGTGGGCTGTGGAGAGTAAAGCATCATCTTCATGGCTGTGGAGGAAAATTCTGAAGTACAGGGACCTGCTTAAGCATAGAATCACATTCAAGGTGGGTGACGGTAACACTTTCTTACTGTGGAATGATCCCTGGCTTTCTAATAAGAAGAGTCTGCTTGATTTTTGTGAGTATCAGTAAGTTTTAAGACTTGGTAAGGGGCTCAATTGCAAAGTGAATACCTGTTTAAAAGATGGCAGGTGGTGTTATCCTTATTTAAGGGGGAGTGACGGAGTTAGAGACATTCTGAACATGGTCCAGGTTTCGAAGGAAGATGGGAAGGACACTATCATGTACAAGGAGGGTGATGTGTTCAAGTGTAGGGATGGTTGGGAAGTGGTCAGGAAAGATAAAGCTGCTATCCCGTGGTCTGTGTGGGTGTGGGATTACAAGTTGCCTAGAAGTTGGTCGTATTTCTTGTGGAAACTGATGCTGAATCGCCTTCCAAGTTCTGAGTATCTGTGGAGGATTGGGTTTCAGGGTGCATCGAGATGCCCTTTGTGTGAGAACAATGAAGACAATGTTATCCATTTGCTGTTGGAGTGTGAGTTCAGTTCTGATATTTGGAGCCGGTTTAGGAAAGATTATGGTGTGGTTCCCAAGAAGATTGAAGAGCTGCCTAAGGTTAGGGGCAAAAGTAAGTATCTGCCGGCTGCCATCCTTTACCAGCTCTAGTTGGAAAGGAATGGTTGTATTTTCGAGGGACGATTCTCCTCTACTGATTCGCTGTGGAGTAGAGCTTGCAGGGATGCCGATAGCCTTGGCTAGAAGGAGCTTGTTTGCTGGTCTTGCGTTCTTTTTGTTTGCTGATCGCTATGCTGATGTATAGATAGTGTCGATCTTGTACAATTTTCCTTTTCTTCTCCTAAAGGGGCCGCTTTTCCCCTTTTTTGGTTTGTCTCTGGTCACTCTGGCCAGAGCCATTTCCTGTACAGTTTTTTACATGGGTTAACAGAAAGGAGCAACACGCCGGGTTCAACAAAAAAAATGACCTCATGTTGATGTGAATCTCTAAATCAGTAATATCAATTCACCTGGATCCTATTTTACACTTTGAATCTTATGTATGTACCCTTATGTTTACACTTTTGACCTAAAAGGTATCTTTTATACATGTACATGGTGCCTCTTGTCTAATGTTGGAATTTGATGTCTTTTGTCCCACCTTGAAATCAGTAACATTCCTAATACTATGTGACATGTTTGACTATGGTCTTATGCTAAGGTTGCCATTAGTAACTCATATGGTTTGAAGATCTAGTATGCCCTAAATGTGATGTTATTTACTCATAATGGTTGGACTTTTAACCCTTATGAAAAGTGGATCCTAAATGCTCAAACCTATATTACGTTCATCTTCAAATTAGACCTTATGACCACGCATGATACAAATACCTATGTGGCACACTAATGTGCCCTATTGACTACATGTAACACCTAATGTGATCTAAATGCATATGTTGCTTGTTTGGAATCTAACCTTGGAAAGAACATGTTCTAATGTGATCCATCATATCTTAATGACTTCAATCAGTAGAATAATCATGCTATAGCCCTACAATCTTAAATGGGTCTACGTAATGCCTCTATGACTTGGAAGTATGACCCTATTGCATGACTTTGACCTAATATGACTTAATTATGATCTTGCATGTTAAACCATGATAATAATCTTAGTATCATGATTAAATCAAACCTTATATTTATCTAGTGTTGCGCATGATGTGCATGTTTCATCTAGACCTAAGGTGTTCATATGACCATTCAACTATGGTTGATTGATTTCATGCATGTATGAAACTTTAGACCTAAGTTGATCTATTTGAAACCTAGTTCTAGAGGAGTATCCACATGACTTATATCATGTTTATCTTAATCAAACCTAGTGAACTAAGACACAATGCTATATCTTTTCCTTAAGAGGTTCCCTTGGTCTGGATCATCTCTAGGATCTTACTCAAGAAACATAGCTTGTATTCTACTCATAAGGTATGCTCAATCTCTTGACACTACTATGTTATTGTCTTGATTGTATGTATACTCATATGAATGCTTGGCTAGATAAATACTTGTTTGAGCTACTTGTTACCTATGATTAGTATGTTTGTTTTGCTTGAATATGTTGAACAAAAACTTGAACATCATCTAAAGAAATCCATTATATAACCTTGTGTACCTTCCTGAATCCTCGGGGTAAGGACATAAGGTATGGATGAAACAGGGTTAACTCATTGACTTCGGTCTTGAGGTCCCTCACGTTGACAAAAGGCTAACTAATCTTGAGCACCTGTATGAACCCTTTCTTTGAGGAAGTTGGCCATAGACCTATGTTGATATAATGGATAAATGGACTTGAAATATGCTTTGTCTAAAACAATGTCGTTAAGTTTGCTCGCCTTGTACCTTCTTCTTTCTTGTTATCATGTTCTAGACAAGCAACTTTTACTATATGCTTAAACTGTATACATGCCTTTCATAGCGTACTCAATGCACTTGTATTGATATATTTTGTTTATCAGTTTTGTAGTTGCCAAAGATCCGCTGCACTCTGGACTGGAATGAAACACCAATGAGTATATGTGAACTATAGAAATGGGTACATGTTTCTCTCCCCTTGTAGTATCTTGTTATCTCTTGTTGTTACTGCTTTCACAATAATATTTCCTATATGAAATGTTTGTTCCATTCTACGAACGGGCTCCCAAGTCCACTCGCCTTTGGCTTTGTAGCCATTAGGAGTGTGGACTTAGGGTAACAAATAGTTCCGTGACAATATACCAACTCAACTCAGGAAGTACAATTGTCATTGGGTCTGGGGCATAAAAATGGGTAGAGAATCTACATCCAATATAAAAGGAACGGTCAATAAAATAAAATATGTGCTTTATACCATATAAATTTTGAGCCTGGATTTTATTTTCTTATTAAAACCCTATAAGTGAATTATTCTAGGAGGATCATTGTTTTAGAAATGGAAAGTATATTGGAAAACACATATGATTTTACTTGTTTATCCACTAGTCATACCATGTTGGGTAGGTTAAGGACATGCATATTTTTGCCCATTATGCACAAGTTTGCCCTTTATGCGCTTTACCCACAACATAAAAAGGTTAGGAGAATGGAAGGTCTTACACTATGTGCTTCACATGTTTACCCCATTAGTAAAATATTTAATTACCAATGTAGAGTTCTAATACATTTAGAGATTTTTGAACCAAACCTCCTTGAACGTACTATTGCATGCCTAATTTTAATTGTTGTTTGATTCAAGAAACTTGATTGAATAACTAATCACACACCAATGATGTTTTGATAAGATACTACTAAGAAAAAATAATTTCTCAACAAGAAATAATATGGAAATATGTAGGTAGAGTTGGTTTACATAATTAAATTTGGAGTCACTTATTATTAATTTTGGCGATGCCACCAAAAATGTAACTTATCACTCCTCACAATTAATTTTAGGAGTTTTGTGTCTTTGGAGTAGCGAATATCATATGAAATGATTCCTGAAACTGGCAAATATTTGTATTCTTGGGGCTTCACCTACTTCACATGTTACCTTACCCATTTATAGTGCAACTAAACATGATTGGCTAAGGGTAGGGTATATATTTTAAGGGATAAGTAAGTATCCTACCCATTACCTACAACATGATGAGGGTAAGAGTATGAGTAAACCTTTATCCTACCCTACCCTACTCATCCACACTCCTAAAATATGGAGAAAACTATAAATATGCCATTATATTCATGTATCCATGATGCTTAATTGATATTCCATAATAATATGTTATTTCAAACAGACCATTTAGTTGTTGAGAGGATATCTAACTAAAATTACCTAGATAATGCCAAGTAGTCTTTATGTTCTAATACTAAACTAGTTGTAAGAATGGTCTTTCCTCAAAGATGTTTTCATAACTAGTAGCATATCCTCTTCATTACACTTGTCCACATGAGAGCTAATAGTAATATTTCTAGTGTTGAAAATTTATTATCATTGTTTCAGGGATCACCATTATTGATTATCACTATGCCAACCATTAGGGTTTTTGAAAATAGTCTCCAACCAATATCTGAAATGCAAGTTTCTTAATAAAAGAATTTGACAAATGATAATACAACACATGTAAATTTTCCCTTCATATAGATATTCATGATGAAACTTAAAAAATTGATAAAATACCCAGATTATAAAATAATATTAATTTTCATTGTTGTTATGATTATAAAAATGTGCATTTGAGGTGAGTAACAATGAACCAATGTTATTATCTATTTAAAATTCATGTTCAAGGTAAAAAAACTAAAAAAAAACCCTGAGATAGTGAGAGTACGTGGAGTTTCTATCTATATAATCATCCAATTACATCTTCTCATACTCGAACTCTCAGGTGGATGAGACTACAACTGAAAATATAACATAACTAATAAATTTCCTAGTGAGTGGATAATATGACACTATTGAAAAAAGTTAGTCAATAATGAATTACAAACATTTTGTTTTACCTTTTTTAGGAGCTCTTACTTTACTATTCTAATAGTAAAATCTAATTAAAATATGTCTAGTTTAGTAATATCGTGGTTTTTAATAAAGCAATAACAATAAAATCTTAAGTACAATCATACATTGAAACCCTAAAATTTCCTACTTCCTTAACTTGACTGGTTTAAACAGGTAGAATACTATACTTTATCTTATGTGGCATACACGAATATTGGATCATTTTCCATGTGCAAGATACTAGAACCTAACGTGAGTTATAAAATACTTACGACAATGGTGATTTACTAATAAAGTCAACTACATGAAAGGTACAAGATATACATTATTGAAATAATATTAGAATCAATGCATGCATGTATTAGTTAATAAAATGTTATACTTGCTAAAATATAACTTAATAGATGACAATTCCACTTGATTTAATTACCAATTAATGCCCTGATGATCATGGATTGTACCCAACAAGTTACGCTAAAATGACAAATCAACATAGTCCATTGCAAGGTCTCTAACATTTTGGCACACTAATACTATCTTAGTGACCTTCATCTATGTGGAACTATGATGTATGGAATATAGGACAATGACAGACTGTTCTCTTATCTACCTGACCTATCTACTCAGTAGGGCCCAAAAAATGATATGCATGTGCAAATGATTGCAAATAGCATATTCTTGAGGTATAACAACATAGGTTTTTGACATTGATCATAGATCCCCTCGAAGTAAAAATAACACATAAAAATGATTATAAGAATATGAATTGTCTAAGTAAAACAACACATGAAAATGCTAAGTAACTTTTTTGGGCATCCATCCACACTTCAGGTGTATGAGATATGTCTCTCCTCAAGGAAGGGTTCATTAGACAATTGTTTGGGAAAAGGTAAGATTGGGAGTCTAATGATTAACTAGGGTTAAGGTATCCTACTCAATACTAGTGACCCTAGTTGGTTAGCTATCTGTCCCCTAGAACGTCATCATTCAAAGGGGTTATAGTCTTATTTAGGGTCATTGATAGCATCCTTAACACCCCAATTATTACTCAATTTGATTAACTCTTTCTTTAACCACATACATGTTGGAGTAGGGAAATGAAACAAGAAATAAGAAATGGTTGCTATTACAAGGTCTTAGGCCTAGACTAGAAATATGGGTGGTGGTATGGTTTTAGGTCATAGTCGAGGACCATATGTATGACATTAAAGGCAGGGTGTTGGTTTAGTTTTTTGTTGTAGTGCATGACTTATAAATATGAAACTGAAAGCCTAATTTGAGGTCATGGTCTTGGGTCATTGTGTTGGGTAGGAAAAGTTTGGTGACCCACACACTACTAGGTGACACATCAATCAATCTGGAAGATCCTTCAGATCATGTAGAAATGGTATGTTTGGGCATGATTTGACAGTTTAGTCATGATCTGGAAGTTAACTCCAAGATTTAAGATTGAGTAGCTTTGTAGCATAAACATGAAGACTTACCTGGAAAATGTCAAGCTAAGTTTGAAGGACCTTTGAGCACACAATTGTTGGTCAAACATATGTATGTGTAGATCAAGGCTGAAGAAGGATGTGCATTGGTCATGGAAGCACACAACTTGAAGGTAAAACTGGGTAGCCTTTTGTTGCATGGATGAAAGTTTGGAAGTTCTATTCATAAGATCAAGGCCTCTTTTGATAAGATTATATCAAAATTGGTAGAATTTAGACACACTTATGATAAAGGATGAATCTTGAAGAGGATTCAATATTTTGAACAAATTTTGGAGCCTAGAGATGGGTACCAAAGGGTTCAATCATGAGTGGTGGCTCACGACAAGATTCCAAAATTGGGTGTCCTTTTAGCAATGATCATGTACAAAGATCTTAGAAAGGTTGCCAACGTGTAGGATGTATTGATGTCTAACTTCAACAACCTTCCACCACAAAGTAGGCCAAGATGAATGTCAACCACTCGAGGTGAACTGAGGTGCACTTGTAAATTTTGAAAGCCTAAAAGTGGGGATTGGGATATGACTTTTGGTAAGATGGTCAACCAAATCATGAAATACTACTAGTGTAGGGTAATCTATTTGAGAAAATATGTTGGATGAGGTCATCAATTTAAGAGTATTGTTCTATGAGATCTTTATTTTGAAAAGATTTGTGTCTTGATAAGGTTGTTGTTTGAAAAGATTGTTTCAGTGACATTGCTTGACGAACATGTTTGAGATTGTTTGAGGTTGTTTGCCATTATTTTTCTACACATGAAGATTTATTATAGCATGATAGGAAAGATGCTAACAATCTTAAATAATGAATCATACAACAATCTTAGAGTTTACAAACTAAGCAAAAATCTTAGAAACCTATAAAACAAGAAATAATTTTAATATGCATTTATAGAAGATAGAAATCTCCCCTTTAGCACGTGAGTTATATGTCAATTATGACCTTACTCAAGCATGAATTGTATGGGAGCAATTGATCCTTAACTTCTCTATGGCATGATGGCACTCATCCTTAACTCCTCCATGTCATAATGACACTCATTATGAGGGTAACCCGATTTCTTTGGATTTGGGTACTACTCTCAATATACGTTGTGACCATATCATTTGTAATTAATAATTAGTTCTAGAAGAATGGGATTTTCCAAAAATGTCTCTTGACACCAACATTCTGCTTTTCTGCTAACTTTATTAAAACACTGCACCTCAACTACAAGCCCAACGTGAGTGTCGACACCTCTGCCTTAGACACATGGGTTTATAGGTGTGTACAATGAAAGTGTATGGACTTCATATGTTTTGAACTAATATAATAATATATAGGAAAAGGAAATCAAAAGCATGTGGGAAACCCCCATGCGGACATGCAATCTTTCTAAAAATAAAACAACACATGCAAGCACAAATCATACATATGCTAGGCAGGAAAAATAATGCCCATGAGGAGAGACTTATTTTATCCATCACTCACCAAAGAATTTTTCTTTTAACAAATTAATAATGCATAATAAAAAAAGAAGAAAAAAAAGAAAACCCTAAAAGGAAAGTCAAAACAAAAACTTAAATGGAAAGAGGTGGAAAACCCAAAAATAAAATTAAAGACCAACTCTAAATAGGAAGCAACGGAAAAACCCTGAAAGGGGACTAAAATCCAAACCTTAAGTAGGAAGCATCATAAAACCCTAAAGGGGAAGTAGAAACCAAACCCTTAAAAGAGGAGGCACACCCTAAAATGGGACCATAAACTAAACCCTATATGGTCATGGAAACAAACTCTCAAACAAAGTGGAAGCTAACCCTAAAAGGGAAGTGACAACTAACCCTAAAAAGGATTTTTGTGATAGAAAATCTTGGTAACAAGGAAAAGAAACAAAAGAAAATGATATTGGTGGAAAATATGATTCTATGCTACTTCCTACTATCATAATATTGTATCCCACAACTTGGACATAGAAGCAAAGAAATCTAAAAAAGAAATAACACCCAACTAAAAGAAAAAGTTAATAAAACAAAAACAAAACAACTTGAACTGTGTAATACTCACCCAACGAAGTCTCCATACTATTTGACCCATAAGAAAATAAGTACCATGACATAATATCTCATATTACCTATTAAGTTCATGCAAATGATAAAAAGAATAAATCTCAGAATCGTCATCATGTTTTATACAAAATAAGAAAAAATTCGGATAAGCATTGAAACCAGAGGGAAATGCAAAAATCCCAAACTGGAATCCACCCAAGGGCAGATGAAAAGTGGAAAGAGTGTCTAATGATGGTCTGAAAGTCCTAGAACATACGAGGAAGGTATTAGGCAGCCCATGTCTACCATAAAAATGATATTGTAGTTTCATAAATCTTAAGTAGTAAGTAGTGAATTGGGTTTAATGAAATTAAAGATAAGTGATAAAATGAGTAAAAAGCAATATCTTGCAATTGTATGAGGCTAGCAATGAATTTGGTCGTGGTTAACTTAAATATCCTAATTTTTTAGTTGTGGGATCCCGATTTCCTCAGGATCTCCCACAACAAATATTTACCCTAGGAAATCAGGATGAATAGTGAGAAATGAGAGAGAGGTGATAGAGGAGACTTAGATGTGAGCAAGATCTAACTTTTAGGAAAAGAAAATCAAGAAGGAGATATTGAAGCAACTAGACTACATGACAATAGATCCACATACTGGAATGATATTTGAAAGACAAAATTTTGTTGACAGAGTAGCTTTTAGCTTAACTGAAAATGGTAGTTGCTACTTGGATATACGGTTCAAGAACAAGTAGATGATTAAGCCAACAAGAAGATATATCTAGAAGATAATGGAGTAGTTTAGATTAAATTAATATAACATCAACAATGTTAGTTTCTTACCAATTATGTAGCCTTTTGGTTGTTCGAAAATAGTTGTTCTAGAGGAATGATCCTTTAGTCACTCAACAACTAAAAGTAAGTCAGGAGATAGTTGGCTCTCTAGTATAAGGAGAGTAAAAAGGGACAACCGTGGATGGTGGGTATGCAGATATTTATACTATGGAGTTCTAGTGTCCATTGAAGATTTTGGAACAATGCCGATAGAATGTTGCATTCTATGAGGCCAACTACACAAAACAACATAGGATTTTGCCATGTGGAACCTGCCGGAATGCAAGATTTTTCCAGGTGTACTCATGTAGGAAAAAGTTTTTTTAAAATTTTACAGGAATTTTATAGATATATATTGGGTCAATCTATTTAGATCATGAGATTGAGTCATATGATAAATAAAGCTCAATTATATAAGAACAATGATAAGTTATGATGCTTAGGGGACAAGTCTTACATTTTTATTTAAAACTATAATTTTATATTTAGGGTAACCCGCTAGGAAATTCTAGTTCAAAAAGACCTATAGAACACTGAATTTAAGGGAAATTTGTGCTTAAGTCTAGTTAAACATACTTTTTTGTATGTGAACCCCCAAGTTGTGGCAAATGAAATGATTGGATTAAATAGGAGGAAACATATGGAAAAAGTGTGGAATGAACCAGACGAACTCTATAATTTATCTAGAGAGAAGACATAATCTCGATTGTTGAATTAATGCCTAAAAAAGGGTGATGGCATAAGGCATTACAAGTATGGATAAACCCTTTTGCCATGACTTACATCCATTGATTGTCCCAAGTTAATAGGGTATATGGGAAACTGCTAAGATGTAGACTTTCATCCTTCATCCCGTAGATCTTCACTTTGTCACAAAGCTCGAGAAAGTTCTTGACATGAAGATTGGAAAAGCCAAAAAATTGGTTCTACTGTGTAATGCCTATTAGACTCGAATCTAACTTGAAGAGTGTCACATTTATATCTGGTATCATGATTTACAAACTTGACTTCTCATTAGGATGTGGAGAAGGGTAGTCAAGAAATTCCTTCTTAGCTACCATTTCTGTTGGAGAATTTAACCTGTATTTGGTCAATATTTCTTCTTTGTTCTAGTTCATAGTCACCTACCAGTTAACACTACATTGGGGTCAAACTCAGAGAGAAAATCCAACTAGACTAGGTATAAACGAAATAGTTCATAATGAACAAAAATAAAGAAGTTTAATACTACGATAATCATTTTGGAACACAAAAACTAAATAGGTGTTGGAAATTAATCTTACAAATTACTCGATCAACCAGAGCTAAACTTAGTTGAATTTACAAACAAATTTGGTTTCTTGGAAATGGAGTTAAGATTTCATGTGTGAATATAGTACGCTATCCATAATAAAAACAAAGAAATCCTTTACCATCTACAATAATACGAGTTATACATATACATAATTGGGTCAAATCCATAGAGAGTCAAAGCAAGTCAATGATACACAATAATAACTAAGCATGCAATTTGATTAAGAAAAGATTGTTGGTTGATTCATTAAATGATAAATTAATCAAAAGTAGTTTCACATATATTTCAAATGATCAATTAAAGGAATATGTTTGGTACCTAAGTGCCCAAAAATTAACGTGATGAACAATTATATAAATAGATTGCATTCTATATCTTGTCCACATCTCAAACTACAATGCAATTAATGATTTTTACCTACTAATCACCTAGGACTAGATCACTCATCTTCAGACTCATAAATATAGCATTAGTAAATAAGCTACCCCGGATAGCTCCATAGAGAACCCTAACTCTAACTTTGTTGTACAACAAGGAAACTATAGCATGTAGGAATATCTAACACTTCTATGTGATAGAAATTAGAGCTCAAACTGTCCTCCACTAAAACCAAACCTCCCTCAAGGTACAGACTTGGGAACATAAAAGATTGAGGGCATCGATTCTTCTTTGCATTAACAATGATTAGAGAAATAAGAGAGAAAATTTGTAATATTGAGCACTATTTTTCATCACATGACAAATATGTTCCCTTTAGGTCCCAAATACAATGGAGATTACTCCATAAGGAATGGTGATGCACAAACAAGGTGAATGTCATGAAATTAACAATATTAATGGAGTACTAGGAAAAAAACATGGTAGGAGAGGGGAAAAAATGAGATACAAGGAGTTTAGAGAGTTTCCACTACAACAGAGCTACTGTTGAAGCTTTCAAGGATTGGAGAGAGAGAATTCCACCTCAAAGCCTTTTTGTTCTTCCTTTCAACCTTTTGTTGAGTGTAATCACCTCCTATCATTTCTCCATAGTTTGGGTGGACCAAATGAAAGATATCCTCAATAACTTTCTTCTTTTCATTATATTTTCCATTTACATGATGGTGCATGATATGCACGTGATCCTGCACGTTGTGCATCCCAACAGTTGTCAAAGGTCATGATCAAAACATTTTGGCACATCATGCACTAGGAAGTGTAAGCTGTTCTTGAGGTTGTGGGGATAGGTTAATGGTAAGATTTCATGTTGTGTCATTGGCCGTTCACATCATGCATGGGATTGATTGCCAAGTGAGTTTCTTCGTATGTGGCACATGGATGGTGCACATTGTGAACGTCGGAGTTGTGTGCATATGAAACTTTTGGGATTTCTTTATTTATGGTGAGGGTTGAATTAGTTCCACATGAACCAAACTTTGTGATATTTACACAGACTTACCTTCAATTTGTCCAAATGAAATTGCCAGTACCAATTAAACTAATTCAACAATTACAAGCTAACTATATAGTCAAATCATGAAATTTATTTGATGTCCCCTGATTTTCTAAAACTTAATGTGATGTGTGACTTCTAAATTGAAACCTCACCTCAGTGAGATTCCCACACTAGGCTAAGAAGAAGAAAATCAAGGGAGTCAGAGGAATAAACAGTAGCACATGCACATGAACAATAAGCAAACCAATACACAAGTTCACCATTCAACATATAATTACAAAATGAATTATTACAAATTGATATTATAGATTGAACATTAAACTTTTACATATACATATACTACCACTAAACAATAGGATCTTAAGACAACCACTACTACAGAACCTACCTTTAGTGTCGGTTATTTAAAGCCTTTAGTGTCGGTTTATAAGCGACACCTATGTGGGCGACACTAAAAGTCCAACCATTGGTCGTCGGTTCCATAACCGACACCCAAACTCTTCGCGCGCCACCGAAAATGCACCATCATGGGACTATAGGTGTCGGTTATTAGGTAAGAACCCGACAACCAAACCCTTCGCGCCACAGAAAGGGCGCCATGTTGGGCACCATCAGTGTCGGTTATCTACAAATAACCGACAACCAAGCCCTTCGCGCCACACGAAATAGATGCCGGTTATTTGCAAAAAACCGACACTATAACATTATGTGTCAATTATTTACAAATAACCGACGACTATTGGTTTTTTTTTTCTGTCAGTCTGCAGACCTGCTGTGGCTGGTCGCAGGATGAGAAACCTGTTCAGTTCAATTATGAACTGTAGGTTTTACGACATCCATTGATATCAGCCGACAACAGGCCGCAAACCTGCAAAATTAACAATAAAAAAGTAGCACATGCATATAGCAATGCAACCTGTAGTTCCATTTTATTTTCACACATTTATAAACATTCACACATGCTAGCAATTTGTAGTTCCATTGATTCACATTCACACATGTAGACTTCATATAGCAACCAACACTTTCATTCATTTCCATTCAAACACATGTAGAAACATCCAGACATGTAGAAACATTCACACATATATTATAATTCAGAAATTCATTTACAAAGTATCATTGTTTAGTCATTATTCGCTATCAGGATCCCAATTATATTTTAAAGCCCCCACTAATTGTATGGCTGCTGCCCATTCTTCTACTACTTCATTTAATTCTCCCATCGTATAGGGCTCATGTACATCTGGTAAGTCCTTTCCTGTACTGGGGTCCATTTTAAACACCTGTAAAGAGAATGATGTATATATATAATTAATGAGCTATAAATAAGATTGATATATTTCATATTATCTCTTGTCGGCTATATAATACCTCAGCAATACAATCGATGTCCATTGCAGAATTCTTGACAAGTATGTGCATATATTTCATGACATAGTATCCACATGCCCATCCTTTTTCTTGTGTAGCACACTATAAATTCAAACATACAAAATATTAAAAAATACAACTAATTAAGCATTGTTCACATAAATAATATATACATATATTGCAGTAGGGAACTTACTTTCACGTTCTTCCAAATTATTTGCTGGTTCTTTTTTGTGGGGACCTTTCCTCCAGCCTTTTTGTACTCGTCAAAACCCCTACATGTTAATGTAACACAGAACATTGCAATTAAATAGTAATGTAATAACATATGTTAACGGATATGAAAAATGAAATATTTCTCACCGAAATATTGCCATTTTCATTTTGTGTCCAAATCTTGTATTCAATTTACACCCCTTAGGATCTAGATAATACACAGTGAACGTCTCGGGGGCAATAACCAATAACTCCCAATGCTTACCACTAGAGGAAAAAAAGTTAAAAATTAATAACTCAAAATCCACAATAAAATGTAATTTTCTTAAGTCCAAATTATAATAAGCAAAGTAAACTTACTCTACATTAAATGGAGCCATTATCACCGTCTTCTTTTTTACAGAAAAAATTGAAAAAGCCTCACAGCAGTATTGTTGAACTGATGTAGGGTCTTTAGCTACTAAACTAATCAAGGATGGAATCAAAAACCCTACATGTTCGAATCCAAAATCTACACATATGTTGTCTAAGTAGCTGCAAAATATGTATTAATTACGCATGCATTAATAAATAAGAAACCAGATCACCAGATCATACACAAGGTATATGGATGTATAAAGAATATCTCACCTTATCCATAGCTCTATCACATATGTATTTAGCCAATCATTTCAAAACAACTCCAAAATATCTTGTATAAATATATTTTTTTCGTATGACTGACCTGTAGAATCTAAATCAGAAGAAACAGTTATAGGGGAGTTTATATCATGTTCCCCTAACCATACTGCCATACCCCTACAGTTAGGACCTAACGGGACAGGTAGGTCCTGTGGAACCCAACTAGGTAATCCAGGAGGTGGAAGTGGAGGCCTAGATGCTGTGGGTGTCTTCTTTTTAACCTGTATATATATATAATATTTTCAGATCAACTGCCAGCATATACACAAACTAACAATTGAACGTAATGTAAATTTACCACACCTTTTCAGTAAAGAAGACATACACTTTTTCCCACAATATCACTCCGCCTACTGCCTCACCAAGCGTTTCACAATCTGGGTGGGCATATGGCAGTTGAAGTTCCAGAAATTGGGGGAATATATGTATCGGGCTCACCCAAATCCAACCAGCTGGTACTGGAGACCCGTGACACGTTTCCCCTGGTAGGGATGGGTAAGCCGACGCCTCTGCCGCGACATATTCTTTACTTTTTAGACGGCATGGCTTCAACCCCTACAAATTTTTGTGTAAAGAATGTTATATACATATATACATATCATCTTTTTTGAAACGACTACAATTTCATATATACGTATCATCTTGAATTAAAAAACTAGTTACTATGTCATAAAAATACTTACAGTGGATGTGCTAGGTGGTGGGTCTACAGGATTACTCCCAACCTCTGCAGTAGGAGTAGGAGTAGAGGCTGCAGTAGGTATTGTCTGGTAAGTGGCAGTTTGAGATGCCTGCCACTTTTGCATTGCTTCTTCGAGTTTTTCTTCGAGTTTCCTGTCAAATAGCTTATCCACCTATACATGGATAAAAGAAACGTCAAATTCTAATTTTTAAATTCTCTTTTACAGTAACATCTAAAAGGAAAAAATATGTTACCTCTTCTTGTGAAAGTCCCGCTTTTGGGACATGTTTGCGCTGGGATGGCCCAAAAAAAGCTTTGATGCCCACACCAGCGCCTGTAGCCCTAACACATCCAGGATGCTCTGGGTTACCCAGAGCAACTGTCAATTCATCCCTTGTTCCCTCAGGGATGAACTTTCCTTGTTTTCTCAGCTCGTGCAGCTCCCGCTAATCGCCAAAACAAAAATTTGTACTTAAGTAAACAACACAAATAATCAATATTCGAATGATTGCTGTAAGAGTTGTATTTTACCATTTTTGCAGCCGCCTCAGAAGTTGCGGCCTTAGTTAATTCTCCCTTCTTATTTTGCCTCCCAGCTATCCAGACATCATGGTGAGGCAGAGGTGTGCTACCTATGGTAGAGGACTCCTAAGTAGCAGCAGACTGAGCAGCAACAACCTCAACCTGTAGTCTTTGGCGAACGCCTGCATATCCTCTTGGACCCATTGTGTGGTCGTGTACATTCATCGCACTCCTTGATCTTTGTGCATCACTGAGGGCCTAGTTAGTATGCACATTAATGATTTGGTTAGTAACACTAAATCTTAATCTTGAATAAGTGAATACAACATATATTAATTAATGAAATTGAGACTGACGCCTAATACCTTGAATTCATCAGTTTGTCTTGAAGCGACAAACGCGTCCCATTCTTCTTTGTCCAGGAAGTTCCACTATTCAGTGGCTATCTTCTTCCTCTTGTCAGCTTCTTTTATGTATTCTCTGGTGAGATTTGTCCTATAGTTCCTTAGGACTCTCCCACAACGTTGCATCACGCATTTACGATGCAGCTTTTCATCCAATTCAAATATACTCTGCAAAATAGAATTTCTATTAACTAGTATCCAAAAATTTAGTCATCTACAAAATAGAATTGCAAATTAATAATAACTCACACATAAATCCCTCCATATTAAATCTTTCTTCTCCTTAGAAACGTTATGCCAAGAATCTAAGCAACAACCGCAATGGCTACGAGTAACATATCCAAGATATGAAATAAATGAATTGCGATTCACACCACATGCATTTCCTGCATTATCGAAATCCACAACAAGTTTGGGTCCATTGCCCTTTTGTGCAATTAACTTCTTCATCATAGTGATGCCCCTTCTCTTGTGAACTTTTTGGTGTTGTTGATCAAGTGCCTCAAGTGCTGCACATGATACCTGTGCATCATCAACCTAAAATTTGACAAAATAATTCACATTTACAAGATATAACTATAAATGGACATATAGATATAAATATATGATATATTTTTAAAACTTACATTGTGAGGCGGCACATTGATGTCCTCACCCTCATGGTAGTCATCAAGACGGTCATCAGGAGAATGGTCAGCCATCTGCAAATTCACATTCAAATTGTAAAGTTCACATTGTAAAGTAGTAATTCAAAGTGTAAAGCTCACATTGTAAAGTAATTCAAATTGTAAAGTTCACATTGTAAAGTAATTCAAATTCTAAAGCTCACATTGTAAAGTTCACATTCACATTGTAAAGTAATTCACATTATAAATTAAGCTCACATTATAAATTAAGAAAATTTCGGCAGCATTTGGACGGGTTTTTAGGCCAACAAATAATGTGTTGTCATTCTTATACCTAAAATCCTAGTTCTTCAAGTTAGGGTGATTATTGATGTCTTTAAAAGCATGATTGGCAATTTAGGGAAAAGTTCATCATTTACATTCCAAGCATGTCACGTGTGTTTATTTATGTATTGATTTTGATATTATTTAATCATCTACTAATTTAACTTTAGTTAATTATCAACTATTTACTTTAGTTATCAACTGATTTGTGTTTATTTATGTATTGATTTTGATATTATTTAATCATCTACTGATTTAACTTTAGTTATCAACTGTTTAACTTTAATTATCAACTGATTTGATTATATTATATTTATTCATCTACTATTTGTATTCATTTATGTACTGATTTGAGAATTGATTAATCATCACTGATTTATAATTTTATATTAGTTAATCAACAAATTTGTATTTATTCATCTACTTATTTGTATTTATTCATGTACTGTTTTTTATTTAGCTATTTACTCATTTGAATTTATTTATACTACTTCTGAAATTATGTAAGAATCTACTGATGTAACTTTATTTATCAACTGATTCATATTTACTTTTCCACTTATGTATTTATTCATCTACTTATTTGTTTTTATTTATTACTGTTTTTATTTAGTTATCTATTGATTTGTGTTTATTTATGTACTAATTTTGATATCATTTAATCATCTACTGATTTAACTCTATTACTGTATTTATTGTATTTTATTCATCTACTATTTGTATTTATTTATGTGCTGATTTAGGAATTATGTAATCATCTACTGATTTATATTAGTTTACCAATTGATTTGTATTTAATGTATTTATTCATCTACTAGTAATGAAAATGGCTGTCTTTCTTTCTAGTGATATAAGAATATCAAACACATATACACGAAAACGCTACTATAGTTTCATCTATTGTGTATCCTACAACAAGGTATTCAACTTTAACATTGGATAACCATTATAGTTTCATCGACATTTTAAAGAATAATGGCAATGAATAATGCAAATGTAAAGATAGAAAAACTTGAGTTGAGTCTATTAGACAGGCAGTATTAAGCTAGGGGATGAGGAAGAAGGAAGAAGCCGGCATACCTTGAGGGCAACAAGGTGAAGCTGACAGCGCCGGAGCAGAGGAGAGAAGCTGGAGGTGACGACGGCGAGAAGAGGAGGACCAGCAACCGGCGACGGCTCGGCGGAGCAGCGGCGAGGGCGTCAAGGAGACCAGCAACCGGCGACGGCTCGGCGGAGCGGCGGCGAGGGTGTCGACGAGAACAACAACCGGCGGCGACGGCGATGACGGTGACGGCGGCGAGCGGCGTGCGACAGACGAACGGCGGCGCGGGGAGCCAACCGGCAACGACGGCGGGGGAAATCGCCAGACCCTAGCGCACGGCAATGAAACAGAGACAATGGGGAAAAGTTCTGTTCGCGGGGCTATTAAGTTGACAATATGTGTCGGTTATTTAACAAAACCGACAACTAAACCAACAGTGTCGGCTCTTTGAAAAAACCCGACAACTATACTACTTAATATTCATCGGTTTATAAATAAAAGACAACCGACAACTATTCCTGTCTCGCACATACCCTTTAGTTGTCGGTTATTTATTAAAAAACCGAAAACATATGTCCAATTTTGAAGGTAATTTTTTCGCTGGAATTTTGGTTTTGGCGGTTGATTTTAAGTGTCGGTTGTTTATTAAATAACCGACACTTATTGAAAGCGGTACCCGTGTCTGGTCGACCTTCACATATTGGTTGTCGGTTTATGTTAAAAACCGACACAGTAGGGTTTATGTGTCGGTTTTTGTATACAACCGACACCTTGAAAACTGACTTTATAAGCCATTTCTGTAGTAGTGAACATGTTCACCTGTACATCAGCTCGCCACACAACTCTCAACTATCTTGGTTCTTCAAGAGCATATGTCCACATCACCTAAACAAAAGATTGCATGTGGTACACGTCAACACAATATTCAAGAATATTATACTGCGTATGCCTACATGTCTTTTTATGTACCTCTCATTAATAAGACTTGGCAAGAAGATAAAACTAATACTTGACAGTAACAACAAAAATATAACAAAAAGCATTATTGAATAAAGATGTTTATTAACAAAAGAGAACACATGTTTTAAGTTCATTTTCCATTATATGTAAATTTGATCAACCACAAGCACTATTCTACCTAAGACATTTAGTGCTCAAATGTACTATTCTTCCACAGAAATTCAATACTTTCATAAATGCACTATTCTGCCAAAGAGATTTAGTGCTCACATGTTCTGCCAAAGAGATTAAGTACTTTCATCAATGCACTATTCTACCAAAGAGATTTAGTGTTATCATATAATGGATCATATATCTTATGTTTCTTGTGTTCATAGCCATAAATATGGAAAATCAAGCAAGATATCATACGAGAACAATCATTTCATCCAATATCATATGCCAAGTATTTTGTACATAGATAATACAAGCATACTTTATAATAAGCCAAGTAAGAGGTAATGGTGTACCTTGATCAAGATAATTTAATCATCACATATTCCTTATGTCACTATATTCTCTTGGTCAAATCCTAATTAAGACAAGACCAAATATGTCATGATCAGATTCTCATCATCTTAACCCTAGTTATGTCCATTTTAGGGTTTACTTAACCACTTCCCGTCATTACTTGTCTTATCTTCTTGGAATTATCTTACTTATGTCATATTCCATATTATTGTCTCATTAACTGATAATCATGTTTTCCATCATTAGGTGAACATATTTACAGTATGTCACATTCATTGATCATTTAGGGTTACAACACATGTATTAAGGGTCATTTTCATATAACATGAACTATGTGTATCTATTAATATCAAAATTACATATTAACTTCCCGTTACTGATATGAGCTTACTCTGTAATTTCTATAGTTTTATGAGCATCTTTGTAATTATTGCACATTAATTAGGGTTATTAGCCCTAATTAGCCATATGGAGCAAATTACATGATTTCATGCATCAACATCATAATCACTGATCTTAAATGGATTTTAAGCATGAATACAGATTTACTGACATTTTATCATTATTTTAGATCATCATTTGATATTTATTATCTATGAAATAAGTATTTCATAACTTACAAGATATCATTATATTCGTACATAAAAAGCCTGATATTATCATTCCATTGTATTATACTCATTTTTTTGAGAAAAATGGTACCTTGTTTGTATTTTTCTGATAAACGAGCTATTTACTGTGATTTATCTAAGATCTCAATATTTTTAAGACAATGTACTTTTTCGACCTATAGTATCCCGCCACATGTTCACTTGGAGCCTGGGCACATGTTGGATAAGTAAATAGCTCTCAATATACATGAAGTGGCACCCCGGTTAGAACTCTCAATATAATAGCTCTCAATCAACACTCAAACTTTACCAAGACACTTAGAACTCTCAATATAACTCAACGTATGGATTCCAATATGTTATTTGAGACTAAAGGTTTCAAAAGATCACTCTATCACATCCTACACACCTTAAAATAAATGTCGTCCTCAAAATGAAAGTAAAATCCACTCTATTACAATTTAAGTCACTAAATGTATGAAAGTTGGGCATAAAAAGTAATATGAAATACATTAATTGATAAACAATGTTAGATTATGTCAAAGTAAGCTACTGAAGAGACCCAATCATCCTTCTACAATCATAAACATTTGGTAAAGGAGATACAACTTGTTTACTGTATGTTCAGTAGGAGAAACATATGAGAGTTGATGCATGATAATAGTTCAATATCTATTCACATTGTCGTATAGCAATTGCATATATTTTTTTATGAATAACAACATGAGAAGAGGTAAATCAAGATGGAATGCCAAAAAAATAACATAAATTTCGTAGATTCCTCATAGAGAAGGAACTTTTAAGTTGTACGAGATGGAATATCTAAGATGACTACTGATAACTATGCCATCCACACAGATTAAGAGGTAAATAAGATGACAACCTTCCTTGTAAATGAATAGAGATGTATCACCATAACTGAAAGAAAACCCCTTGTCCATAACATAAACAATGATCTTGTTATACCAATCTCGTGGAACTTGTATACAGGACCATATAAGGCCTTGTTCAATTTGTAATCAAGCAAGGAGAAAGTTGGATCAATAAATATAGGTTTCTTATCCATGTGTACACTAGTGTCTATGATGACATCTATAAAGGCATTAAAGACATGTAGTTGTTTAATTCCCCAACCTTTGCTAATGGAAGCAGTGAGAAACATCTTTACATTAAGAGACTTGCCACCATGATTAAATGTCTAAATGCAGTTGAATCTTCCTTCTTGTGTAAATACTTTTGTAACAAGACTAGCCTTGAGTTTGTTAATAGAGCCATTGGTCTATTTTTTAGGCTTCAAAACCCATTTGCAACTAACACCATTTATATTAGGAATTATTGCAACTAGAGGGCAAGTATTATCTTTTAATATATCTCAACTTCCTCTCTAATAACAATCTTCTATCCTTTATGTGAAACTTCTTGTTTTAATTCATATAGGTATGGAGATAAGTAAATCATACTTTGGGTTAGACTTTACAACGCCCATAAAACCCCTTGTAGTTATGGGATGTTGTTGCACATGGGTACTTGCGGAACAATAACATAGAAGATTGTCATTTGATCTAGACTAAACTTGGCATGACTATTAGCATCAAAGTTTAGCTACTTAATAACAACGTTATCTTCAATGGTATCAGTAGAATGTAATTGGGTGCAGTGGTAGAAGATGTTAATGTTACTCATTATGGAGGGTAACTGAATTGGATCAGATGTAGTATCTAAATTGCCAACAAACACGTCAACTAAAATTTTCCACATTGTTAATATCAAAGAGATAAGGCGGTGATGCATTTTCTTGAGAAAGTTCATTCATTATAATATTGGTAGGATTCAAATCCTTTAGAGTTGCTTGATATTTCACATGTGAGATGTTGTAGGTAGGTAGTATAAATTTGTCCTTGTTTGGAAAGTGCTATTCATAACACACAACATGTTTATAGATATATTATCTACCTATAGTATGTGAGCACTTATAACCTTTGTTCTTAGTGTTATACCAAAGACAAACACATGGTAAGGAACGTGGCTCAAGAGTATCCTTGGCATAATTTCTTAAATAGAAATATAAAATAACTCTAAATGCTCTTTGTTATGTATAGTTGGTATCTTGTTATAAAGAAGTTCAAACAAATTTTGAAAGACTAAATTATGTTTGTGGCACTCTACTAATAATAAAGACAACAACAAAGAATGAATCATTCTAGAAGCACTTACGAATTTGAGCCTAAATATCATAGACAATCCAAATACTGCAACATGATTCTATTTCCTCTCAACTTCTGAAATGATGTGTAATATTCCTTTCTAACCAAGAAAATATGAATCACAAGCTCTCCTCATTCATCTATTTGTAATTTTTTTATTTTTCATTCATAATGGTTCTTAATTATTCAATACAAATCATCAAACAAATTATAGAACTCATCATCATATTTAATTGGAATAAAATAACAAAATTAAGAATGGTCATAAAAAAGTAGAAGAATAAGTTAAATCCTTGTTTGAAGGTAATTGGAGCTCTAACTTATACATCATAGTACATAATTCTAAAAGGTTTAGCTTTTTGAGAGTGATTAGCTACAATATGTAGGTATATACTTCTACTAATCTCACAACTATTGCACACTCCTTTGTTATCTCCATAGTAGTGATGTGTCATTTTTTCTAAAGCTTTAACATACTTTATTGTTTGGATGACCCAATATCATTGTTCCATGTGACTTCATTAGCTTTGATTCCTCGATTGCATAAGAAGACACTTTGATTATTTATTCTTGTATCAACTACATATGCTTTTTAATTATTTTTTCCAATATCCGTGAGACATCAAAGGACTCCCTCACATGTTCCTTTTGCCAAAATCTCATTGTTCCTCAAATCCTTTATGAGGAACATATAATGAGAAAAAAATAAAATAGTAGGATAAATAAGTAGTTAACTATGATATAGAAAGAAAGTTCCACGGATCTCAAGAACAACCAAAGAATTTGTCAGAGGTATACTACAATATTCAAATAATATCCCTTGTCTAGCCTTAGTGATAGTAATTTAATTTCAATTTGCCGTCTTTACACATTGATTACCTTGACAAGGAAAGATACTATGTAGGTTACCTGGATTTTGAACTATGTGGATAGTGTCTCCTGAATACATGTGGCACTCAATAAAATCATTCTCATCCACCTTTAGAGTAACAATTATGTCCATAAGAATTGTTGGGGTATCAATGCGTCGATAATTTGTATTGAACTTATGCCAACACTTTAGAGTTTCATGTCCACGTTACCCATGAAATGAAATTGACTATTACCAACCTATCTTTCCAAGGTAACCAAATTCTGCCAAGGTGAGAAGAAATAGAATCGTGCAACAAGGACTTTCTTGGAAAAGCTAAAAGAACTACAGAGGGCACTTTATGGATGAGAAAATTTGGCTTGTGTTGAATTTCCTTGTCCATTAGTAGGCGAAAACCCTCATCCTTGAGATGTGGTGTTGATTATGAATATGAGCTTATACATGAATGCCATGATACTAGAGTAGTTTGTGTTTATGTCTAGAAACCCACCTCTTCCTCATTCTCTAAATTCTACTCTTAATCTAGAGAAGTTGTGGCTGTGTTGTTGATGTGTTGGCTCATCTATGATATATTTCTATAGAAAACTGGATGGAAATTAGATTTGGCCTCCTTACCTTTATCTCTTGAAATCTTGAACAAAAGAGATAAAATCAAAATAATTGGGAATTGGTAGTTTTAACACGGATACAAAAAGTGGTGTATTTTTGGATTATGGAAGCCATTTAAAATGTGAACACCTCCTTTCGATTTAAAATGCAACAACATATAAAACATAGTTAATCATACATATATTTTAGGATTCTCAGATATTCAGAGAAGCTAGTATATTTTTTCAAGAATGTTCTAAGTTGAGAGATAAGTTCAAATTCTACACACTGACTAGACTAACTGAATTACTTTGAGAGTCTGGACCACACATTAACTACATCAGTGCATCCAAACATTTAAACTATTAGAGATTCACAAATGTATCCTTTGATTTGTCTATTAGCATTGAGATAAATCTTATATATTTATAAAAGTATATCAATTTGTCCTCATTAGGCACTATTTCCATAGGAGCTTTCTCAATTTCATTTAGCAATCCCTCTAGACAACATCATTTGGCACACATTATCATTTATAGCTCCCGTTATAAGAATTTATTCATGTCCAATTTGACTATAATGAAATTTTCTAGCTCTTTTCAATAGGAAAGGGATATATGGAAGAATTAATTCATGATGACTGATGCACTTGAGTTTTAGTTTCTTTTCACTGGCTATTTTTTCATGTATTTTGTGCATAATTTTCCATGTTAATATTATCTGTGCATTGCTTATCATTATTATCCTATGAAACACCGTTGCATCAATAAATAAATTTTTTCATTGAATTATGTTAAATTATATATTTTTATTCAGAATTATGTTAGCATTTCCTTGTTTTAGGCAATTCGAGTACTTTCAGCAGAACTAATTTCTTCTGACATTAAAGTCAGTGGTACCAAAATTATACAAAATCCAACATGGAGTTATGGAAATTACGGTGCTATGGAGATAACAATCAATGCTACTGAAAGGAAGAGTCAGTGTTACTGACTCATTTTCTAGAAAGCAACAATAGTAGATTTTATGGCTTTTGTGCCACCGAAAGGCAAGTTTGTGGTACCTACCTTTGCATCCAAAGAAAATTAGAACTCAAAGAAATCAACTCAGTTCTACCGACACAACATTCGATAGTATTGACATTTATTAAGGGTTTCAAGTTAATCGAAAATTCGGTATCACTGACATCCAGTCGATGGTACCGACTCAGTGCGATCGGTGTAGAATAAAGATAATGACAATTTGATGGATGTGACTTAATGATGGATTGAGTCCCACTTATAACCTAAGGGGAGTTTAGACAAAAGAAATGATCATGTTCAATCTCGTTGAAACAGAGAATAGAATCAAGAGAGGAGGAGACAAAGGAGATAGTCACATAAAGGACATTTCAGGCACTTCTAGGAGGTAAATTGGCAGTCAAAACACCATGGATTGAGGCATATACCAGAGAGGATCTTAGTGACCGCTCCTCCAAGGATTTTCATTGGTTTTTTTAATGTTTAGCTCATTTTTGCTCTCTTCCTCTCTATATTCGATGATAAAAATCATGCAAGGATAATACCCTCATTCCTTAGGACCCTAGCATATTTTGCATTATATTTGACTCTCATGAACTAATATATTTATTTCTTTTAATTGTGGAGACGAATCTATGATTTCTTGATGAATTGGTTATGCTTGATCACTACAATCAATGTATTAGATCGTTAATTGCTTCCAAATAGGGAATAAGGGTTGGACAAGTTGTAGATTTACAAATCCAACATTGTGCCTCGAGAGAGGTCTTACAGCTGTGAAGGGGACAACCTAGATTTATCATTAATACATCTATGTAATTCCTAAATAGCTACATAAGTGGGGTTTGTCTTAATATCAGTGGCTTATAATGTTGTGAGAGTGTGTAATACTTCATACAAGTCCTTAGTGTAGGGTTAAGGGTAAATGATCATTGATGAAATGGAGTTTAATGTAATGTATGTCATTGTAAAACTGTAACACTAAGGAATTCATCAATTCCTGATCATATTTTACTTAATTTAGATTTTAATTCTTGTTCTTAGTCATAAAACAACCAACCAATCACCTTTTTTAGGACTAGTTGATTAGGTTATAGTTAGTAGTAGTCTCTAGAGTACGTTTCCTTGAGTTAGACATTCAAACATCATATGACTATACTACTTGATGTGTATGTTTGTGTTTTTCACACATAGATTAGGTGTGTCATGCTTTTGACACCATTTCCAGGGAAACATGAACTCCAACACTACGAGTGTTGTGACTGGCCATTCTAGGTCATTTTTTTTCCAAACCCTTTCTTTAGAATTGCACAAAATTGAAATGTTTTCTTTTGTATTCTCTAGTATTCTCTTTTCTCACATCATCATTAATTTTTAGATACTAGTGCGTGGTTCATACCAGAACCACAGATTACGAGAAAAATACACCAATAGTTATTGGGCCAGAGGAGATTCATTATGGAGAAAGAGAGTTTGAGGATTCAACTTAGAATCTCATCCAAACCCCACCACCTCATGCACTAGCATGCAGTGGCGGCGGGAGTGGGGGCAAGCAGGGGCAAGTGCCCCCTCCAATTTTGAATTTTTTTAAACATGTATATGTTGTATATTTAACATGGTATCAAAGTTAATATTTATTTGTATACGTTATCTACTTCACATGCTTATTAACCTATTTTCAAATTATGTAAACTTTCTTTTATAAATAACATTATTACCAATCCGATTTTAAGTAAGAATTACAAATATAAATACATTTAAATAGGGTACTTTTTATAAAAATAAATGACGTTTCTTTATTTTTATAAATATATCTCATTGTTACATAATTGACAAGTTGTTTTTTATTAAATATTTTAACAACTATGCCAAAAATACATACATTAATGTCAATTGGCTAACTATTAGTTTACACCAATTTCATAATGATTAAATAAGAAACTGATCAGATGCCCGCAGGCGTGGGAGCTTTGGAAAGAAAGCCCGATAGAGGTGCAAGAAAAAATCCGAGAGGTGGGGGAGATGGACGTGAGTTGTGGAATGAAGAGGCTCCTTACACAGCAGCGAGAAGATGCCAACCATGCCATGATTGCAGCCATGTGGACCATATGGACCAGGCGGAATTCCATTATCTTCAAGGAGCAGCCGAAGCCACCCACTGTCATCCAGTGACAACTCCTAGCGCCGATCGTCGGCTACCGAAACGAACAGTCCTGCACGGACGGTAGGACGGCAGACCAAGCGGCGAGACCCACATCTTGGGTGGCGCCGGAGTCTGACATAATTAAACTCAATTGCGACGCTGCTGTACAGGTACAGAGACATGACGCTACGGGTTTAGTATGGCGAGATTCTGCAGGCCGCATGCGACATGTTGCTGGCTGCAGGCGTCCCTCAAGCCAAAGAGTCGACCTCGCCGAAGCATGGGCTATACGAGAAGGAATCCTACAGTCCAAGGCTCACGACATACAAAATATTGTGGTGGAGTCGGATTCGGACACAATCATCCAACTACTAAAGGCGAAAGTCAAAAGGCCAGACTTACTAGGCACCATTCTAGAAGATATCTATAGCTTAAGCACTTCTTTTCAGTCGATTAGTTTCTCTTTCTGTAAAAGACAGGCAAATGGACTAGCACACCTGCTAGCTCGTGAAGCCGTCAATAGAACTAGCTCGTTTTTCTTATCGTCGTCCTTTCCTCATTTTGTAGCAAACAGGAATGAGCCATCTTTAAGCTCAGAGTAATAGAATGGTGCAGTTGACTTCAAAAAAAAAAAATAAGAAACTGATATATATCATTAATAATATACTTTATGATCTATAACTAATAGTATACTTTATGAAATGTCAAACTATTTTGTATCATGCATAAATAAATAACTAAATGTATAAAAACTATAACAAATACATAGTTCTATGGTTAATGAGGAAAAATAAACTAGTATCTATAATTATTTGTATACTTTATTAAATACCAAATACTATATATAATATATAAATAATTATATGTGTAACAAATATAACAAGTACATAGGAAATGAAAAAAAAACCAATATCTATAATTAATAATATACTCCATGGGATATCAAATAGTGCTATACTATGTATAAATAACTAAATCTATAACAAATATAGCAACAACATAGTCTATAGGTGTATATGTTACATGTGCGGTGTATGTTGACTATTTTTTGTTACGAGTGTAATATATGATAGGGAAGATAATGTAAAATGAAATATGGCATTCTTAGTAGTACATGGTATCAAGAAAATTTAATAACAGTATATTTATAATGTGTGTACTATTACATCAATATATATTTATTAAAATAATGTAATATCATGTATCTTATGAAATCAATTCTTAAAATTAATACTTCTATTCGCAAGTTGTGCAAATATTGTTCCTCTAAATTATTATATTATTTCATCATGGTGTCAAAGACAACAAACATTTTACATTTTCCTAATTTCTAACGCAATATAGAAATGACAATCCTAATCATTTAGTGACAATATATTGTCACAACAATTCTTGATTTATTAGATAAAACTAATAAATAGGTTTAAGAAAATTATAAGTATCTTTATTTAATAGTAATCTACTATAGTGTTGTTTTCTGATTTTTAAATAATAATAGCAATTGTCGTGTGGTACTACTTATATACTCATTTTTCTTAACTTTATTTTACTTTTTAATTACTTGAGTTATCAAACTCATCAAGTAGAAAATTACTTGTTTGATCTTAAAAATATATATTAATCCATACAGGTTGCCATTTCAAACTCATCTTAAATGTAAAAGAATCATAAATGTATGTAGAATGTTATAATCTACATACACAATAATATATACACACAAATCTAAAATTAAATATTCCACCAAGTGATGAATTAAGTCTTCAAACTCTTTTTTAATTTATGTAAGATCCATCTATTTTCCTCTCTAGATCCAAGTAAATAGGTCAATTGAGACATGTTGAAACTCAATATAAATTCTATGTATGTACTTAACATCACATTTATTTGTGCCCCTCCTTCATCAGGGGACTGGCTCTGCCACTGCCAGCATGCACATGCAGTAGACATGGATCCAAACACTCAAGAACATGTTGAAGAAGGTCCGGAAGAACAAATGATATGGGAGAAGATAGAATTATCCTCAACCACAACTCAGCTAGGGTCCATCAAACGACAATCTGATGGTTGTAACTTAATGATGGACTAAGTCCCACTTATGACCTAAGGGGAGTTCAGACAAAAGTAATGATAATGTTCTATTTTGTTGAAATAGAGCACGGAGTCGAGAGAGGAGGAGACGAAGGAGAAAGTCACATACCGGACATTCTGGGCACTACTGGAAGGCAAATTGGTAGATAAAATGCTATGGATCAAGGTCTCTACCAGAGAGGATTTTCGAGACCACTTCTCAAAGGGTTTTTATTGGTTTTTCTAATGTTTAGCTCATTTTTTCTCTCTTCCTCTTTATAATGATCAAAATCATGTGAGGATAATTCCCTTGTTCCTTAGGACCTGGGAGTAGCCTATTTTTGCATTGTTGACTTTCATGAATATATATATATATATACATATATATATATATTATTTGTGGAGACAAATCTATGATTGCTTGATGAATTATGTGTGCTTGATCACCACAATCAATGTATTAGACCATTAATTGCTTCCGGATAGGAATTAAGGGTCGGACAAGTTGTAGATTTACAAAGCCAACACCGTGCCTCTAGAGAGGGCTTACGGCAATGAAGGGAACAACCTAGTGTTATCATTAATGCATTTATCTAATTCCTAAATCGTTACGAATTGTGGGGTTTGTCTTAGTATAGAGAGCGTATTATTCTATGGGAGTATGTAATACTTCATACAAGTCATTAGTCTAGGGTTAAGGGTAAATAATTATTGATGAAATGGAGTTAGATGTAATATATACCGTTGTGAAATTGTAATCCTAAGGAATCCATCAATTCCTGATCACATTTAACTTAATTTAGATTTTAATTCTTATTTTTAGTCATAAAACAACCAACCAATCACATTTTCTAGGCCTAGTTGATTAGGTTATAGTTAGTAGTAGTCTCTAGAGTACGCTTCCTTGAGTTATACATTCAAGCCTCATAGGTCTATACTACTCGACATGTACATTTTCATTTTGCATGCATAGCTTAGGCGTGTCATGTTTTTGGCACCATTTCTAGGAAAACAACAACTCCAAGACTATGATTTTTTGTGAATGGACACTGTAGGCCATGTTGTTTTTTTCATTTATTTTCCAAACCCTTTCTTTGGAATTGCTCATAATTGATTTTTTTTTCTTTTATGAATTCTCTAGTATTCTCTTTTCTTACATCATCATTAATTTTTAGATACTAGTGCATGGTTCATACCATAACCAAAATTGTGGGAAATATACTCCAATAGTTACTAGGCTTGAGGAGATTCATTATAAAGAAAGAGAGTTTGGGAATTCAACTTAGAAGCTCATCCAAACCCCACCACCTCAAGAAGAGCAGACACATGCAGTAGACATGGACCCAAACGCTGAAGAACATGTTGGAGAAGGGCCTGAAGAAGAAAATTTTTGGGAGAAGATCAAAGCATCCTCATCCACAATTCATCTAGGGTTGATCAAATGACAAGCAATCAACATGGGAAGCTATAAAATAGATCCTAGACTAGTGGCACTAATTAAATCTAAGTCATTTCATGACCACAATATGGATGACATAATGGATAACTTAAACAACTTTGTGGAAAGTTGTGACATGTTGAAGATTGATAGGGTCCCAACTACAATGATATACTTGAAGATATTCTCCTACTCACTATCAAACAAGGCAACATCACAATTTCTTGGTCTTCCTTTAGAATCCATAAATACTAGAGATGAGATGATAAATGGATTCTCAAAGAGGTACTTCCCATCATAGATGACACTGAACTTGGTTAGGCAAATCTATAATTTCAAACAACATGTTGAGGAGTCCTATTCAAAAGCTTGGGAGATATTTTAAAATATACTTAAGAAGGTCCCTCGTCATGGGATTTATCTTTATGACCAAGCAAAGACATGTACTATAGACTCCACATAGGGGAACAAACTAGTCTTCACAGTGCAAGCACATGTTTCTTCTTGAAGAATAAGTCTACCAAGTGTCATGATGTCATAAAAAAACATGGCCAAAAACCAGTCCCAGGGAAAGGAGCATGAAGCACCAAAAATAATGAAAACTTCTAAGGAATCCAGGGAGATCACATAACTAAAAGATGTAAGAAAATACGACATCAGATAGGTAGTGGAAACAAAATTTTACTGAAATATTTTCCATTAACCAGCAGATCGTGTTAATAAATGTGTAATGGAAAGGATAGTTTCATGAAGATATACCTGGTCCTGGATCAAGTCCAGCAACAATCCTCGTTGATGTAGATGCTCACTCTGTCTTGGACAGAGTCTCTACAACTTCTAGTTGCAGTAGGACTCGTCTGATTGCTCCTCCATGGATAGTAGGCTCGAACATCATCATCTAAAGCAACTCCTCTCATCACGTACTACTGGCTGACATCCTCCTCCTTAGCAACGAGCAAAGTCCATCTTGCCTCTAGAGAAGTCCACACAAACCAAATAGAACTCATGTCGTCCTGCTAGAATGGACAGGAAGGAGTTGTCCCTTTTTTTAGTGTACTAGTCACCAACCTACTCTCCCAAAACAATGATCCTTAGTTGTTTCTCTATGATAGATATCCCTCCCTGGTTGGGTAGGACTTACTTAGGATCTCTTACGTACCACAAACAAAGAGAACAACAATTGTAAGAGTAACTGATTCTATATTGTCTATGTTGTGATCTAGGAAACTCGTAATACCCCTCTATTTATAGGTGAAGTTAGGGCCAGGGTTCCCAGTTTGTGTGGGAGTGGAAGGGACCGGAAGGTCTCAGATTTTTGTAGCATTCTAAAAACTTCACAGCCTGCGACAGTTAAAACGTCCATCTGGCAAACCCAAATGGTTGTTTAGCATGCGAGATGATTGTCGTACTGCGAGATAGTCATTTCACAGTTTCCCAATTTTTTTACATATGTCGACAATTCAATTCCAACTAGTACACGTCATGACATCAACACCAATCCTTGATGCAATCAAATTACATCCTCAAAATGTTTTTGTGCATGTGAGATGTGCATATCACACCACCTGAGATGGTCATCTCGCATAAGCAAGATGGGCATATCACAGGCTGGGTCAGGCTGAATTCCAACCAATGCACAATACAATCAACCTGACACTCCAAGCAACTGTCTCAACACTTGAACTGATCATTTGGTAGGCCAGTCAGCTGATTTATTGCGCGAATCGAATACCTAAAAACTTTATTAATCAATCCAATCATCATTCAAGATCAAACTCATCTTCTAGATGAGTTTCTATGTGTGTGACCCAATAGGTCCCATATTACATTGGCAGTGAATGTCTATAACAACTTACGACATCACAAGCAATGAGTGGTGCCTAGTCACACATCATTGCTACCCAAGTAATAGGAAAGTTGGAGAACAACTTCAACCTACATTGGATTCATGGTGTTATAGTGTTTGTATAGTTTCTTTGTCAGTGATATCCAGATTGAACTAGAGGCATGGAACAATCACCCTCATTATTATTCAATCTTATTTCTTAAACCAGAGCAGGATGTCTAAGATAAATCTAAGCTCAATATCACATATTAACTCACATGTGTGTGGCCACACATTTCTCAGTCTTGCTAATCAAGAGGCCTTAGATATCATATTCCCTTAGGAGGGACAAATTCCATCTCTATCACTCATAGTTAGTCCCCATGTGTCACGATCACCCAATCATCACCTTTATAACAACCCATGTTTTAGGATTGTGTTTGATGATGTCAAAGCATACCGAATGACATGTGATGTGTGACACATCGTCATGCTAAATGAGATTACTCAAAACACAAAACATGATCAACTACTAATTAATCACATAGTAAAAGATTTGGGATAATTAAAATGAATTCCAACAATGTAAATAAACTATAGAACATTTACAAATGGTCCATCATTCCATTCTCATATACTGTAACAAATATTTACATATGGGTCCAAAGACCTCAGTCACATCCTTCATACAAAAGATATTTCAGATGTACATGCCATATATTTACAAACATTGGCATACTACCAAAATCTCGTGTCGATACGAGTATAACATCTAGAAAACACATCCCATACCCAGACCTGAGAGTACAGGGACAACACTAGGACTCTAGTACTAACATCTATAACTAACCAACCTTCTGAATCTATTGATCACCCGGTTGGTTCTCTTCCACATTTCGACCTCGACCTTGTTGCCCCCGACCACCTAAAAACATGTTGTGACCCACGGGTGAGACCCAGTCCTAGTGAGAGATATAACTCTCTGCAACATATATTGATTATAACATATTAATTACCAGTAAATACATTCAGCAGTTAGGGTATTGAATAAGCATTATGAACAGATTGAACAGTTTAAGCATACTAAGTAGTTAAGAAAATAAATTGTAACATCAAGTAGAATTACACAATTTTCATAAGTCTGCATCATGTAAGAACTGTGTATTGTAAAGACAAGACAAGGGTTTCAACCAATGGGATACGTATTAAACCCTAGTAATTATACTACATGGCTGGTATTATATCTTTTATTATTATTCCCTAGGGAATTTGAATCATACCACTCAAAGTATAACTGACCACTATGAAGTGCTATTAAGTTCCGTATAAGATCTAGGATTGCTGGTATTCTAAGATCTCTTCCCCTCGATCAGTACGAGTAAACTATAGTGGCATACCAGTCAAACTGCCAATAGTGACATATAGTCAACTGATAACAACTAGTCCGTACTTGGTACAAGTTACGACACTAGAAAGCAGGGTATACAAAACCCTCTAATCTGAGGTACAACCATAGCTTTCCTCAATCACATCAAATGTCAGAGACATGACCATAGCCATCCTCCATAACCTGCAATTGTGGATGACTAGGATATATCTTCAATTTGCCACCCCCACACACTAAACAATATGCACTCTGAGTTTCCCTTGGGAATACTCATTTCACCATCCAGTAAGTTCTGACACTAAAGATGGCTCTACGACACATGACTCTACATTATTAAGGTTACACTTGATTAATTACTACCAATTGAATGCATTAAGGCTTTATAAAAAAAAGTGGACATTCAAACCCTAATTCTTTTCTAAAAAGAGTATATATATAACAAATTCAAAAGATATAAAACATTTGAGATATAAATCTTAACCACATTACCATATTCTATCATTCGTTGCAAATTAATGGACCACACTTATCATCATACTATTACAAGATACCAATATATTATCACAAGTTCTAGGGTTTTAACCCTTATTGGAACATGAAGAGGATTTCACCTCAATCATGGCTTCAAACATGCCCAAAGGTTGTTAAGACCATAACATTATTCATAGTAAGGTTATCATCATCATTCCATGCCTTAAACAAGGCTCAAAAGATCATTAGCATATATGTGTCCATAGATATTAACATGGCAAGGCACTATGATATTCAAATAGTACTACATTGTAGTTTCTACATAAGAAGAGTGTAATTCATTATCACATTAATTATTCAAGAGGTCTGATTATAACCAATCAAAATCATATAATTACATTAACGTTAGGTATAACAAGCTAGATCACATAGGAGTTACACATCCACTTATTATAGTGATTTATCAAATATAACTATATAATGGCAAATGTAAGACTACAAATTAATGGTATTGAACCATTGAATTATCAGCACTAGGACCCACATATAATACCATGTGATTTATTCTAATCCATTGGATGTTGAAGCATCCAATTTTATTCATTGGACCAAGTTCTTTGTTCAAGGTTATCAATTGAAGTATAGGTCTAAACATTAGATCAATTGAACCAAGGAACCATTGGTTCAAGGTTTAATCAAATCTACATTTACATTCTTAACTCATCATATATGGTGATGACCTGATACACCATTAATTGTGATAATTAGGTCACCATTGGTTGTTAGATCAGTAATACATTCAGTTAACACCATCAAATATTAAACTAATGTCATCATCAATTGATGACATCATTATAATACTTAGTGGATGATAATTAAACGTCTAATATAATTGAGCCAAAACCTGACATAAGGGGGTGACCATAGGTTGTCACCATAAATTGACACCCTTTATCACGAACATTAGTTGCCAAGATAGCAACACCACTGGTTGTTGAATGGTATGACCATCGATTGTGTGATAGGGAAGGAAATAACTTGAAAACCCTAATTTGAACCATCAATTGTCTTATACTTAGCACCATAGGTTATTGCTATCAACCTGTCCCAGATCATGTTACACCTTATAAAGGTCGTATACATATTTAAAAGTTCATATAGAACTGGAACAGAATAGGGAACACCACAAAAATTCGAAATTCTAAACAAGCATGGTTTCTTTATGCTTAGATCATCACATTAAAGCATAAACATGAACTAACAATCTTCTAGTAAGCAATGTAAGTGAATAATGTTATATAACTCACCTCTATAGAGTAGGTCAGATCTCAAACAGCAAGAATCTCGATAAAATAAGGCAGGAAATCCCTAGATTCAGATCTAAACTTGGACAAATAGACACTTCTCTCCACAAAGAAGCAAAACCCTAGAAAAAGAAACAAGAAGGATAGATTTTTGAGTTATAGAGCCACTTTCACCATAGAACAATAGGGTTACGACCTGGAGAGATATAGGAGGAAGAAGAGAAAATAAATAAATGGAGGAAATATGGTAATACTTACACTTTTAGGTCAAGATCACTGGAAGGAGCTTTAGGAACCCCTAAAGGAAGTCAATTGCAACCTTAGATCCTTTTTCCAAGAAGGTCCCCACTTTCTTCTTCCTTGGACAGGAAAATTCACAGAAGCACAGAGGGAGAACAAGGTTGAGAGAAGGAGGGAAGTGGTAGAGAGAAAATGGCTCGTTTTGGTGCTTAGGGATAAGTATATGAAACTTTAAGATAAAGAAAAAGAAAATGTTGAAGTTCTAGTATCTATCTAAGTGTCCATGGCCTTAATTTATTAAGAATATACAAGCACACATACAAGCGATCCCCCACCATATGTATAGACCTGATTAGCTTTCCTTTGTTAAATTTTCCAGCCAAACAAATAATTCATTAGTTGATAGCTACTAAAGGTAGCTCATCCATGAAGGGGTAAACCCTAAAATACCCTTGAGGAAAATACCTTCAAACCATGGATCGAATAGGATCCCTATGACTCAAAATAATCAAGAATTATAATATAACATCCAAGGACCATAATTTATGTGACAAATTGCAAAGAAAGCCCCTCAATTGGGTAAATTGTAGAAAAGTCCAAATGTACATAAAATTTCATAACTTGCTCAAACAGTGTACAAATTGGACCAAATTTTAAACTTAAGTTTGTATTATGATTTCAAAGCATATCAAAAGGTTAGATTAGGGTTATAAGCATTCAATTATGGCAATTAAGCTTATTCAACTCATTAAGAAAGTTTGGGGGCCTTATAACTATAAACCCCTAACAAGGATTTCACCCTAAAATCTTACGCAAAAAGAGATGGGTATTTTATATGCATCTCATTCTATAGTTATTATGTGGCTTCCTCTATGACATGATGATTCCATACAAATTTCACTAGTATTATATGTTTTCTCTTCAACTTTTTCACCCTTCTATCCAGGATCAACACAGGACCCTCAACATAGGAGATATCCTCATCTAACTCAACCTCTACTGGTTGGATTGTCTGGTCAGTATCTGGATGGCATTTCCTCAACATAGAGATGTGAAAGACATTATACAATCTATGTAGCTTTGGTGGTAGCTCCAACTTATATGCGACCTTTTCAACACGAGCTAGGACAGGGTATGGTCCTATAAATCTAGGAGCCAACTTACCCTTCTTTCCAAACCTCAACGCACCTTTCCAAGGAGAAACCTTAAGATATACTCTATCTATGAGAAACCTTTACACTAAACTAGATTACTCAAAACATAAAACACAATCAATCACTAATTAATCACATACCTTAAAATATGGGTAAATTAAAACTGATTTCAATGTCAGCACCCGCTCAGAAACATTTGCATAAGAGCCCAAAATCTTTCTTATATCCATACTATGACAAGAATTTGATACAAAATGTTCTATCATCTTAGCCACCACATATATACATAGGAGAACAATATTCATATATGCCACACAAAAAAGCATTAATATGATACCAAAAGTCTGATTCGTTTGAAACATCATATACAAACTTTTTCTCGCCCGGACCTGAGAGTACATGGACGGCTCTAGGACACACTAGACATCTAATCAACTTTCTCATAGATTCATTACTATAGATCCTCTTTGCTGCCACAAGTTTATTTCTGTCACTTCATATTACCTAAAAAGATGTGGCGAACCACATGGGTGAGACCCAGTCCCAGCAAGAGATACAACCTCCAACAATGTTTATTGATTACAACATTTTAAAGTAATTATATAGTTAAGAAATTTAATCAGATATAACAAATAAGATCAGCAGTACTGATGATTAACAAAGTACATAAAGGAGCATATAATATTTTTCATCATTAGCCAGACTATCATCCTTTATCTCGTTGCCAATATAAACAATTCAGTAGCATATGCATATGTAGCATCATGAGCAAGTCTAGTAACATAACATATCTAACAACATGAGCATGTCTAATTGGTTGAACATATCAACATCATAAGAAGAGCTAGCAACATAAGCAAAAATATCTGGATTAGCATGATTAGTAGTATATGCATCTCTAATTATAAAGGCATGGCTAGTAATATTAAACATAGCCAACAACATCATCTTAACCATCTATGCCAGTATATTTGACAACAAACATGAGCATAACTACAACATAAGCATATCTCTTATATCTTAATGTACTTTACATGATCTCAGTGAAAAGAAAGCAAACAAGGGTTTTCATCCAAAATGAAGTATTGTGTATAATCGTAAATAGATATGATACACATGTATCTTACATCTTTTATTATGCCCCAAGGAAATTGAGGATACCACTCAAAATCCAACTGACCACTGCTAAGTCGAAATTAGTGCCATACAAGATCTAGGAAGAGCCAGACTACTAAGATCTTCTCTTCCCCGATCAGTACGGGCCTGCCACAACGACACATAAGGTCAAGCTACTAACAGCCTAGTCCGTCCTTGGTGCATGTCATGGTACTAGTGAAAGGAGGTGGGTACGCATACCCTATCATCCGAGGTACAACCATAGTTGTCCTCCAATCTTGTCACATATATAATCACTGAGACACGACCACAGTCGTTCTCAATCACATCAGATGTATGAGGCATGACCATAGCCAACCTCCACAATCTGCATTGTGGATGACAAGGATATATCCTCAACTTGCCACCCCCACATACTCAACAGTATGCGCTTCGAGTTTCCCTTAGGAATACTCGTTTCACCATCTGGAAAATTCTGACACTCAGATGGATCTATGGCATAGAGCACTACATGATTAGAGTTTCACTTGATTAATTATGTCAATTGGGTGAACTAAGGCTGCATCAAACAAGTGGAAATACAAACCCTAATTCACTTCTAACAAGCACATAAATATCACAATTTCAAAAGATATAAAATGTGTGAAACATAATTTCTCATCTCATCATCACATGGTACTATTCACTTGCCATTCATGAGACCACACTAGTCATCATACTATGACAAGTTATAAATCCTTTTCACAATATCACATGGTATCAACCCTTATCAACACAAGAGGATTGTACCTCATTCAGGGCTCAACCATGCCCAAAGGTCATTAAGACCATCATATTATCACATGATATAAATCCTTTTCATAGTATCATAGGGTATCAACCCTTACCAACACAAGAGGATTACACCTCATTCAGGGCTCAACCATGCCAAAAGGCCATTAAGACCATCATACTATTCCCTACAAGATCATCATTATCTTTCCATGCCTTATAACAAGGCTCAACAACATCACTTACATATAATACACCAGATCAGCACAATATTGCATTAATGAACTAGGAGATATTCATAAACAATCATAGCAGGGTTATATTAACATTAATAACATTCCTTTATTACATCAACATGCAAGGAATCTATATATGATTAACACTCATCATATTCATAATGCACATGTTTAGCATAAGAAAGTATCAACCATGTGGCTATGATAATCACCAATTAACACATTAAGGTTATGATCATGTTAAGGAGGTTATTCCACCATCATTACATCATATAAGAATGTTAAAATTAATACTCATATTTATCTATTTGCAGTAGAGTTAGGTTCAACATGATAAATTATATCAATGTTACTAATCAACACTTATACCCGAATCCTAACTCATGACATCCCCATTGGATCATGGATGCATAAGGTGAAGCATCACAATCACATTCCATACTATTCTAAAGTATGAACCCACACATAAATCAAGGTGTAACCATCGGGTTATATAATACTAATGTTTTAACAATAGTAACAAATTATTCCATGATTGTATTAGTCATTCAAGGACTATTCATACCCAATTACCATCATTTAGTTATATTAAAGCTAGGTATAACAAGATATACCTCATTAGGGTTACATATCAACACAATATGATTATCATACCTTCTATTAATATGAGTGAATAGGTAAGACTACCTTATTAAGGGTAACCCTCCATTTGTTCCATCATCATTCAACCAATATCACCATACTACAATGTCACCCAGAATCATTGGATGTTTAAAAGGTAAGACCATTGGTTGTTTACATAAGTAAACACCGTGGATAAAACACCAATAAAGTCCTTGATTTGTTATCTAGAAAGAGTCACCATGTAACCCTAGACATCCCTTGATTAACAACACAAAAAGTTCCATTGAGAGCAGGGTAAAACCCACAATCGACTATTTAGTTAAAACAAGCCATCCATTGTCAACAAGTAAGCTCCTTACGTTGATCATATAAAGGAAACCATCTAAATCACATTACTAAGAACAACCTATTACATTATCCATCATTACACTTTATTGTAGGAATAAACATTAGATCTTGACCATTGGGTCAAGTTCATATGTTAAAACCATCAATTACAATATATGTTCGACATTTGCATCAAGTGTCCCAAGAAACCATTGATCTAAGGCTTAATTGATGCTACAACTATATGATTAACTCACCATAGATTTTGTATATTTGATACACCATCATAAGTGACCATTAAGTCACCATAGGTTGTTAGATCAACACTATATTCATTAATCAACATCAAATATTAAGCTAATGTAATCATTGATTGATAACATCAGTAGGGTACTTAATGGTTGATCATTAAACTTCTAATTGATCTAAAACCTGACCTAAGGGGGTGACAATAGGTTGTCACCATCATCTTACACCTTTGATATTGACCATTAGTTATCATGAAAACAACACCATAGGGTTGTTGCAATGGTACCATCATCGGGTCATGGGTTTATAGAAGAAATCAACTTTAAACCCTAAAATTGCCCATTGGTTGACAGGTGCTTAGCACCATAGGTTGTCAAACCAACCTGATCCAAGTCATATTATACCTTAGGAATAACGTACATATGATCACAGGTTCATATAGAAATGGAATCAAAATAGGGAACATTATAAAAATTGAAATCCAAGTCAAGCATAGCTTTTTAGTGCATGAATCATCATTTTCAAGCAAGAACATGAGCTAGCAAGCTTATGGTAAGCAATAAACGTGGAGAAAGTTATAAAACTTGCCTCTAATGAGAAGATGAAACCCCACACAAAATAAATATCGAGCAGGTAGGGTATAAAATCCAAGAATAAGCTATGAATTCGTCCATCTAACATCTTTCTTCATCAAATGAGCAAACCCTAAGCATAAGGAGCAAGAAAGGTAGGGTTTTAGAGCTTTAAAGCAATTTCTACCATAGAACAGAAAGGTTCCGACGTGGAGAAAACAAAGAAATAAACGGAGGAAAGAAGGAAATTCTTACTCTTTTAGGTCAAGATCACTAGAAGGAAGCTTTTTCAACCCTAAAATGAAGTCAATTGCAACCCTAGATCCTTTTTCCAAGAAGATCCTCACTTTCTTCTTCATTGGATAGAAAAATTTGCAGCAGCATAGAGGGAGAACGAGGTTGGGAGAAGGAGGGAAGTGGTGGAGAGAAAATGGCTCATTTTGGTGCTTGGGGATAAGTATATGAAACTTTAAGATAAAGAAAAAGAAAAAGTTGAAATTCTAGTATCTATCCAAGTTTTCATGGCCTTAATTTATTAAGAATATACAAGCACACACACAAGAAGCTCCCCCACCATGTGCATAGACCTGATTAGCTTTCCTTTGTCGAATTTCCCAGACAATCAAATAATTCATTAGTTGATAGCTACTAAAGGTAGCTCATCTGTGAAGGGGTAAACCCTAAAATACCCTTGGAGAAAACACCTTCAAACCAAGGTTTAAATAGGCACCCCATGGATAAAAAAGCTCAAGAATGATTACATAATATCCAAGGAACATAATGAAAGTGATAAATTGCAAAGAAAACCTCTCAATTGGGTAAATTGTAGAAAAGTCCAAAATGTGCATGAATTTGCATAACTTGCTCAAACAGTGTCCAAATTGGACCAAATTTGAAACTTAAGCATGCCTTATAATTTCAAAGCATATCACCAGGTTATATTAGGGTTATAGGAAATCAATTAATATAATTGAGCTTGTTCAACTCATTAAGCAAGTTTATGGGCCTTACACTATCTCCCACTTGGAACTCAAGTGGTCTGCATCAGTTATCTGCATAAGGTTTGAGCCTATTAGGGCTGCTTTCAACTGTTGTTGTATCACTTTAATATTTTTTGTAGTCTATTGTACTAGCTCATGACCCAAAAGTTGATATTCACATGTCTCATACCAGCAAAGAGGAGACCGACATCGTCTCCCATACAGAGCCTCATAAAGGGCCATATCTATGCTTCTTTGATAGCTATTATTGTACACAAACTCTATCAGAGTCAAATGTACATCCCAACTACCAAGAAATTGTAGCACACATTCCCTCAAGAGATCCTCTAAAGTCTGAATAGTCTTTTCAGACTGGCCATCATTCCGCGGATGAAAAGTTGTGCCGAATCTTAGCTGTGTTCCCATTGTTGAATGTAGACGCTCCCAAAAATGACTTGTAAACTATGGACCTCTATCAGAAACTATAGTCACTAGAATGCCATGCAGGCAGACTATCTCATCAACATATATTTGTGCCAATTTCACTGCTATAAATGTCGTCTTAACTGGCAGAAAATGAGCTGACTTAGTCAATCTGTCTACTATCACCCATATGGAATCATGACCCTTGGCTGTCCTAGGAAGACCAACCACAAAGTCCATAGTAATATGATCCTATTTCCACTATGGTATTGGCAAGGGTTGTAATGTCCCTGTAGACTTCTGGTGATCAGCCTTCACCTGTTGACAAATAGGACATTTGGCAATAAACTCTACCACATCACGCTTTAGACCTGGCCACCAATACATGTCTTTCAAGTTTTGGTACATCTTGGTACTTCTAGGATGCATTGCATACATGGAGGAGTGAGACTCCTCAAGTACCGTCTTCCTCAACCCATCAACATCAGGAATTGCTGTCCTATTATGGTAACAAACTGTACCATCACCTGCCTCATGAAAGCCATCATACTTTTTACTGCCAATCCCTGATCAAATATTCTGTATCACAATATCATTCTATTTTGCATCATGAATCTACTGTCTCAAGGTAGGTTTCACTTGTAACTATGCCAACAAGTAAACTTCTAGTTGTGCATTCATCTGGCAAAGAGACACTAGCATATCTCTCTTATGGCACATCAAGGAATGTAATTGTGCATTATCTACCATTGATGATGAAGACCACTTTCTACTCAATGCATAAAATACCACATTATCTTTCCCTGGATGGTAATCTATTATGCAATCATAATCCTTAATCAACCCATCCATCTCCTCTGCCTCATATTCAGCTCATGTTTAGAGAAGATATACTTTAGATTCTTGTGGTAAGTGAAGATCTGACACTTTTCTCCATAAAGATCGTGTCTCTAGATCTGTAAGGCATGGACTACTTCTGCAAGATCCAGATCATGTGTTGGGTAATTCTCCTCATGTTTCTTAAGTTGTCGCAAAGCAAAAGAAATCATATTTTTATCCTGCATCAACATGCATCCCAACCCATCCTTTGAAGCATCACAAAAGATAATATAGCCTTTTCCTTGCTCTGGCAGTACTAACAACAATGCACTAATCAAATTTTCTTCAAAAGCTGGAAAGAACGTTGACACTTGTCATTCCAAGCAAAAGGAACATCCTTCCTTCCTGGTTAACCTAGTTAGGGGTAACACGATAGAACTGAAGTCTTTGATGAACCTCATGTAGTAACTTGCCAGGTCTAGGAAACTACATATCTCTGTCGATGTATCTGGTTGTTCCCATTCTAGTACAGATTCCACTTTCTAGGGATCAACACAAACACCTTTTGCAGATATAACATGGCCCAGAAAAGACACTTCAAATAACCAGAATTCACACTTGTTGAACATAACATATAGTCGATGCTGCCACAACAAAGTCAATGCCCGGTGAAGGTGTTGCTCATGTTGTTGACTATCCTTGGAGTATATCAGGATATCATCTATGAACATGACCACACATTGATCAAGATAAGGTCTAAACACCCTATTCATTAGACCCATAAAAGCTACAGGTGCATTGGTTAGCCCAAACGGCATAACCACAAACTCATAATGACCATACCTAGTCCTAAAAGCTGACTTGGGTATGTCATAAGCCTTAATTCTCAACTGATGGTAACCTGGCCTCAGGTCTATCTTTGAAAACACAGTGGCACCTCTCAACTGATCAAAAAGATCATCAATCCTCAACAAAGGATACTTATTCTTTATTGTCACCTTGGTCAACTGTTTGTAGTCTATACACAACCTCATTAAACCATCCTTCTTTTTAACAAACAACACGGGAGAACCCCAAGGGAAGTGCTCGGCCTGATAAAACCCTTCGCTAACAGTTCTTGTAACTATTTCTTTAACTCTTGCATATTTGATAGTGCCATTCTGTATGCTGACTGTGTCATGGGTTGTGTTCCAGGAACAAGATTGATCTCAAACTCAATCTCTCTAGGAGGGGGGATGCTAAGAAATTCCTCAGGAAAGACATCCTCAAATTCTCGCACTACGAGTACCTCCTAGATACTAGGACCTACTGCCTTGGTATCCACAACATGAGCTAAGAAAGACTCACACCCTTGCCTCATCAACCACTCAGCTATCATAGATGACATCAAACATGTAGGAAGAATCTTACTATCACCCTGAAAAATCCACTATACATCTCCATCATGAAACGTCGCCACCATAGTACTGCAGTCCAAGACTACCTTGTATTTTTTCAAGGTATCCATTCCTAGGATTACATCAAAATCGTGCATGTCAAGTGGCAAAAGATCCACTTGAATGTTGTCCAGAAAAAGAAAGAACACAAGAAGGGAACACTTCCCAGAACTCGATGGAATCAACCAAAGGAGTCTCTAGCTGTAGGCTATCCGTTCTAAGACTAACAGGTAGATAACAACTATATATCACCTCTCTGGTGATAAAAGAGTGTTTCACACCTGGGTCTACTAACACAGATACGAAACAAGAAGCAGACAAATAAGAATGAAATAACTCAATCTGACCTATCACGACTCGTGGATTGACAACTGCTTCTGGCTGGGTCATGGCATAGAACCTTGCTGTCACATGCTTCCGTCTACATCCTCTGCTTGCTTATCTAGAGGATCCTACCTGGGATGCCTGACCACATCCTCTTCCACTACCACTACTAAACTGTCATTGTTGTGGACCTTATTGACTTTTCCTTGGCTGCTGAGTCACCTCCTCATCTTTCATAGGGCAATAAGGTCTTGTATGCCCCACTTCCCATACTTGTAACATGTTCTGGTGTCCTGATATGGCCTAAATGGCCCTGTCACTGAAATTTATGAGGTACTGTGAGCTCCCATTGGCGGAAAACTATGACCTCTACCCCGACTCGGGGTCTACTATGATGGTGCATGTGATCTTGATTCAGTGAAGGTTGACCTTGGTTGTGACTGTGGCAGGAAAAACCTCAGCTTCTTAAAACCTCCAGATGATTTCCCTTGAAACTGCATAGGTCGTTTCTTAGCATTAGCTTCATGCTTCTCTATGGAAGACCTCTCAATCCTCCTTACGGATTCCACAAAGGTGGAAAACCACTCGCTATTTTCTAGGGTTGATGCTGTTGTAGTCAACTTAGTACCTAGGCCCTTCTCGAATCTCCAGTTCCTTTCCTTGTCTGTTGCCGCCATATGCAGGCAGAACCTCAGAAGTTCCATAAACTTTGATTCATACTCATTAATAGTCATAGCCCCTTGATGAATCTTCTCAAATTGAGATATCTTCTCATCTAGATAGGTCTCTGGAAAATATCGGCTAACAAATTCCCTCAAAAACTCCTCCCATCCTATCATAACTCCTGGTCTTTTCTCCTCTTCTATGGCCCACCAGTGGCCAGCACTACCCTTCAACAAGTATACCGCATGCTTAACTTTGTCTTCTTTAGTGATGTTTAGGATTTTGAACGCCTTTTCCAGCTCATTCAACCACATGTCAACAACTGCTGGATCAGAAGTACCTACATATTCAATTACCCTAACACATCTAAGACAATCAAATGTCTTACGGACACCTTGGGACTCCACATTAGAGGTGGCTACCCTAGCTTGAGGTGCTAGTGCTCTGTCAGTGATATGTGTAAGTATGGCCATCATCTGTCTAAACATAGACTGAAACTCAGGATTGTCCATCATTGTTGGGTCTAGATGAGGCATTGTTGGCTGATCTGGCCCTGCTTCTAGCACTCTCTCATCGCATGCCTACCTCCTAGCACCTCCTCCTGGTGCAACATAGCTACTCTCAACATGTTCTTCACGTCCTCTAGACATATCTTCATAAGCATAAACTATGATCATATATGTTGGATACATAAGAACAAACTCATACCTAAGTCCTATGTCCATGTAGACTCAGTAAACCTAGAGCTATGATGCCAACTTAACTGTGACACCTCATCACACTAAACAAGATTACTCAAAACACAAAACACGATCAACTACTAATTAATCACATAGTAAAAATTTTGGGGTAATTAAAACCAATTCCAACAATATAAATAAACTCTAGAAAATTTACAAAAGGTCCATCATTCCATTCTCATATATTGTAATAAATATTTACATATGGGTCCAAAGACCTCAATCACATCCTGCATAAAAAAGATATTTCACATGTACATGTCATATATTTACAAACATTGGCATACTACCAAAATCTCGTGTCGATACGAATATATCATCTAGAAAACACATCCCATACCCGGACCTAAGAGTACATGGATTACACTAGGACTCTACTACTAACATCTACAACTAAATAACCTTCTGAATCTATTGATCACCAGGTTGGTTCTCTTCCACAACGTGACCTCGACCTCATTGCCCACGACCACCTAAAAAATGTGGTGACCCACGGGTGAGACCCAGTCCCAGCGAGAGATATAACTCTCTCCAACATTTTTTGATTATAGAATATTAATTACCAATAAATGCATTGAGCAGTTAGGGTATTGAATAAGCAATATGAACAGACTGAACAGTTTAAGCATACTAAGCAGTTAAGCAAATAAATTGTAACATCAAGTAGAATCACACAATTTTCATAAGTCTGCATCATGTAAGAACTATGTAGTGTAAAGACAAGACAAGGGTTAATAAACCAATGTGATACGTATTAAACACTAGCAATTATAATACATGACTAGTATCAAATCTTTTATTATTATGCCCTGGGGAGTTTGAGTCTTACCACTCAAACTCCAACTGACGACTGCGAAGTGCTATTCAGTTTTGTATAAGATCTAGGAGTGTCGGTATCCTAAGATCTCTTCACCTCGGTCAGTATGAGTAAACTGTAGTGACATCCCAGTCAAACTGCCAACAATGAAATATAGTCAACTGATAACAACTAGTCTGTACTTGGTACAAGTTATGAAACTAGAAAATAGGTATACCAAACCCTCTAATCTGAGGTACAACCGTAGTTGTCCTCAATCACATCAAATGTCAGAGACATGACCATAGCCATCCTCCATAACCTACAATTGTGGATGACAAGGATATATCCTCAACTTGTCACCCCCACATACTCAACAGTATGTGCTTTGAGTTTCTCTTGGGAAGACTCGTTTCACCATCCAGTAAGTTCTTACACTGAATATAGTTCTATGGCACATGGCTCTACATGATTAAGGTTACATTTGATTAATTACTGCCAATTGAATGCACTAAGGCTTTATCATACAATTGAACATTCAAACCCTAATTCTTTTCTAACAAGAGTATATGTATAACAACCTTAAAATATATAAATCTTAATCACATTACCACATTACATCATTCGTTGCAAATTAATGGACCACACTTATCATCATACTATTACAAGATACCAATATCTTATCACAAGTTCTAGGGTTTTAACCCTTATTGGAACATGAAGAGGAGATCAACTCAATCATGTCTTCAAACATGCCCAAAGGTCATTAAGACCATCACATTATTCATAGTAAGGTTATCATCATCATTCCATGCCTTAAACAAGGCTCAAAAGATCATTAGCATATATGTGTCCATAGATATTAACATGGTAAGGCACTAAGATATTCAAATAGTGATACAATGTGGTTTCAACACAAGAAGAGTGTAATTCATTATCAGATTAATCATTCAAGAGGTCTGATAATAACCAATCAACATCATATAATTACAGTAAGGTTAGGTATAATAAGCTAGATCACATGGGAGTTACACATCCACTTATTATAGTGATTTATCAAATATAACTTTATAATGGCAAAGGTAAGACTACAAATTAATGGTATTGAACTATCGAATTATCAGCACAAGGACACACATATATTACCATGTGATTTATTCTAATCCATTGGATGTTGGAGCATCCGATATTATTCATTGGATCAAGTTCATTGTTCCAGGTTATCAATTGAAGTATAGGTCTAACCATTAGATCAATTGAACCAAGGAACCATTGGTTCAAGGTTTAGTCAAATCTACGATTACATTCTTAACTCATCATATATGGTAATGACCTGATCCACCATTAATTGTGATCATTATGTCACCATTGGTTGTTAGATCAGTAATACATTCAGTTAACACCATCAACTATTAAGCTAATGTCATCATCGATTGATAACATCATTAGAATACTTAGTGGATGATAATTAAATGTCTAATTGACCCAAAACCTGACCTAAGGGGGTGACCATAGGTTGTCACCATAAATTTGACACACTTAATCACGAACATCACTTGCCAAGATAGAAACACCATTGGTTGTTGAATGGTATGATCATCTGTTGTGTAATAGGGAAGGAAATAGCTTGAAAACCCTAATTTGAACCATCAATTGTTTTATACTTAGAACCATAGGTTGTTGCTATCAACCTGTCCCAGATCATGTTACACCTTATAAAGGTCGTACACATGTTCATATATAACTGTAACAAAATAGGGAACACCACAAAAATTCGAAATTCTAAACAAGCATGGTTTCTTTATGCTTGGATCATCACATTAAAGCATAAACATGAACTAACAAGCTTCTAGTAAGCAATATAAGTGAAGAATGTTATATAAATCACCTCTATAGAGTAGGTCATATCTCAAACAGGAAGAATCTCTAGCAAATAAGGCAAAAAATCCCTAGATTCATATCTGAACTTGGCCAAATAGGCACTTCTCTCCACAAAGAAGCAAAACCCTAGAAAACGAAACAAGAAGGATATATTTTTGAGTTCTAGAGCCACACTCACCATGGAACAGTAGGGTTCCGACCTGGAGAGACATAGGAGGAAGAACATAAAAGAAATAAATGGAGGAAATAAGGTAATACTTACACTTTTAGGTCAAGATCACGAGGAAGGAGCTTTAGGAACCCCTAAACAAAGTCAATTGCAACCCTAGATTCTTTTTTCAAGAAGGTCCCCACTTTATTCTTCCTTGGCTAGGAAAATTCACAAAAGCATAGAGGGAGAATGAGGTTGAGAGAAGGAGGGAAGTGGTTGAGAGAAAATGGCTCGTTTTGGTGCTTAGGGATAAGTATATGAAACTTTAAGATAAAGAAAAAGAAAAAGTTGAAGTGCTAGTATCTATCCAAGTGTCCATGGCCATAATTTATTAAAAATATACAAGCACAAACACAAGCCACTTCCCAACCATATGTATAGACCTGCTTAGCTTTCCTTTTTCGAATTTCCAAGCCAATCAAATAATTCATTAGTTGATAGCTACTAAAGGTAGCTCATCCATGAAGGGGTAAACCCTAAAATACCCTTGAGGAAAACACCTTCAAACCTTGGCTCAACTAGGATCCCCATGGCTCAAAATGCTCAAGAATGATAATATAACATCTAAGGAACATAATGTATGTGAAAAATTGTAAAGAAAACCTCTCAATTGGGTAAATGGCATAAAAGTCCAAAATGTACATAAAATTGCATAACTTGCTCAAACAGTGTCCAAATCGGACCGAATTTGAAACTAGATTTTGTGTTATGATTTCAAAGAATATAAAAAGGTTAGATTAGGGTCCTAAGAATTCAATTAAGTAATTAAGCTTATTCAATTCATTAAGCAAGTTCAGGGGTCTTACATGATGAGTGCAATGATTTAGGTTTAAGAACCACAAACACCACCATTATTATAAGACATGATTCTGACTTACCTATTTAAGGTTTCCATGTATCACTTTTATGTGAGTCTATCTAATACATTGTTCTCTAACATGTATCTGTGCAGTTGGTTTGATATCACCATATCATGACTAATCAGATTTTGTCATCAACCAACTCACACTCCGATCGTATGTGTTATTTCTGTCTATTTATCTTTCACAATAACAACCGATCAAAAACATAACAAGAATGCATATACTCTTAAAATATATATGATCTCATTGTTCAGGTACTCAACCTGAAGACATACATCATTGAGTAAAATCATTCTCTAGACAGTTATTATGTTATTTCATTATCTCAAAACTGAACAGATAGAATAAACTGGAAACATGTAATAATCAAATCATTTACAAGTTATTCCATTACATTCATCATATGATTTGACTCTGGGCATACATACCAACAGACTCCCACTTGCACTTAGAGCCAATCACCCATGAATCTTATTCCGAGTGACCTAACATGACCATCATCCTTCTACTGTGAAAGTTTCTTTGTCAAAGGGATCAACAATGTTGCTCTCAGTTGGTACTTTGCAAATATTTACATCTCCTCACTTATGATATCTCATATGAGATCATACCACCTTTGTATATGCTTTGAGCATTGATGTCATCTGGGTTCCTTAGATTGTGCAATAGCTCCATTGTTGTCACAAAATAGCTCGATTGCATCACCGATGCTTGGAACCACCCCAAGTTCAAAAATGAGCTTCTTGATCCATCTCCTTTATTTATTTGATGCAACAATATACTTGGCCTCTATTGTAGAATCAACGAATATCTCTTACTTAGAACTCTTCCAACTTACAACTTTGTTGTTTAGGCAGAAAACAAATCCTGGTTGTGATTTGTAATCATCTTTGTCAGTCTGGAAGCCTGCATCGGTGTAATATTTTACCACCAACTCTTCCTCTCCATCGTAGAACAAGAACTGGTCCTTAGTCCTTCTCAGGTACTTGAGGATGTTCTTCATGACTGTCTAGTGAGCATCACCTTGATCTGACTAATATCTTCTCGTGATTCTCAGGGCATACAAGACGTCTGGACAAGTGTACAACATCGCATACATGATGGATCCAATTCCCCACACATATGGAATCATACTCATGCGCTCCCTTTATTCACAAGAATGAAGACATTGAACTTTAGAGATGATAACTCCATGTAACATGTGCAAGATTCCTCTCTTTGAGTTCTCCATGCTGAACTGCTTCAACATTTTGTCAATGTATGTGCTTTGACTCAGTCCAAGAACCCTTCTTGATCTATCTGTATAGATATTTATCCCCAAGATGTAGGATGCTTCTCCCAAGTCTTTTATAGAGAATGTATTTCCAAGCCATGTCTTTACCTTTTGTAAAGTAGGGGTCTCATTCCCATCAATAATATGTCATCTACATACAATATGAGGAATACTAGCATGCTCCCACTAACCTTCTCATACACACAAGGTTCATCTTCACTTTGAACAAAGCCAAACTCTTTGACCATCTCATCAAAATGAAGATTCCAACTCTGAGATGCTTGCTTTAATCCATAGATTGATTTTTGTAGCTTATAGACTTTATTTACAAACTTTAGATTTACAAACCCCTCAGGTTGTGTCATATGCATATCCTCAACAAGATTCCCCTTAAGGAATGCAATTTTAACATCCATTTGTCAAATCTCATAGTCATGATAAGCTGCAATAGAAAGCATGATCCTGATGGACTTAACCATGACCACTAGAGAAAAGGTTTCATCAAAGTCAACACCTTGAACTTGTCTGAAACCCTTTTCAACCAATCTGTCCTTATGGGTTTGAACTTTTCCATCCATGTGGGTCTTCAAGATGAAGACCCGTTTGCACCCTATGGGTTTTACCGCTTTAGGTGGGTCCACTAAAGTCCATACTTTGTTGGTATACATGGATTCCATCTCAGATCTCATGGCTCAAGACATTTCTCAGACTCTAGTCCCTCAATAGCATTTTGATAGGATATCAACTCATTATCTATGACCAATTCACTGCCTTCATGAGTCACAAGATATCTATATCTTTTAGGTTCAAGGCATGTCCTATTAGATCTACGAGGTTCCTATGTTACTTAAGAAATTTGAGATTCACAACAATTTGTGAGTCTCCTTGTTCCTCCTGTACCTCTTCAAGTTTAATGTTTTCTTGTTGGTCTCGAACCTGTTTGAGTTCCACTTTTCTCCCACTAATTCCTTTGGAAATAAATTGCCTTTCAAGGAATACATCTGTCGTGGCAAAAAATACTTTGTTGTCAGATGGAGTGTAAAAGTAGTATCCCCTTCTTTATTTGGGACATCCAACAAAATAACATTTATTAGACTTAGTACCAAGCTTTTCAGGAGTCATTCTCCTAACATAAACTTCACATTCCAAATCTTTATAAAAGACACATCGAGACGTTTCCCATGCCATATCTCATATGGTGTCTTTTGAAACGTCTTAGATGGTACTCATTTTAGTGTAAACACGGCAGTTTCAAGAGCATACCTCCAGAAGGAAGTTGGAAGATCATAAAAAATCATCATTATTTGCACCATATCCAGTAATGTGGGATTCCTTATTTTTGACACACTAATATGCTGTGGTGTTCCAGGTGGAGTCCATCGTGATACAATGCCATGGGCTCTCAGAAGGTCCTCAAACTATTGAATTAAGTATTATCCACCTCGATCAAATTGAGGTGCCTTAATACTTTTACCAAGATGGTTCTGGACTTCATTTATAAACTCTCTAAACTTTTCAAGAGTTTCTAACTATTGTGTCATCAAGTAAACATAGCCATACCTACTGAAATCATCAGTGAAGGTAAGGAAGTATTGATATCCACCTCTAGAATTTGTTCTAAAAGGCCCCCATACATCAATATGTATGAGTCTTAATAGATCACTAGCTCTCTCACTACTACGAATGAATGGAGTCTTGGCCATCTTGCCCAAAAAACAAGATTCACATGTCTCTATTTATTCAAAATTAGAAGAGTCTATATAACCATCTTTATGGAGTTTGGATATGTGTTTCTCATTTATGTGCCCCAGACGACAATTCCAAAGGTATGTTTGGTTTGAGTCATTGAGTTTTTGTCTTTTGTTATTTACGTTATATACAGTTGTCTCTAGATCTATCAAGTATAGACCATAAGACATTGGGGCACTACCATAAAAGATCTCATCTTTACTAATAGAACATCTTCCATTCTTTATAAGAAATTTGAATCCATTCTTGTCCAAAGAAGATACATATATGGTGTTCCTATTGATGACATGTATACATAATAGCACTTATCTAAATCTATTACAAGCCCACTTGGTAGAGATAACTCATAGGTTCTAACTGTGCCTACCGCAACTCTTGCACCATTTGTAACTTGCAGTTGTTCCTCTCCTTTCTGTAAAGGTCTACATCTTTTCAGGTCCTTCACATTTGAGAAAATGTGTGATCTGCATCCGGTATCTAGTACCCATGATGAGGAAGTAGTAAAGTTAACCCCAATAATGTATATACCAGAAATAGAGATCTCAATCCCTTGTTTCATCTTCCTAGGTTCCCTTATTCTTCTCCTTATTAAGAGTGCAAAAGATTTGGACTTCAGCCTAGACACAAAATGCTTCTTGGCCTTGCCTTTGTCCTTAGACTCAACTCCACTAATCATCATCATGGATTTGTCCATCTTCATTTTTGCTTCAAAACTTGTCAAAATGTCAAGAAACTTTGACAACAATCTAGCCATGTTAATCAAGTGATAACACTAAATAAACTGACTATATGATTTAGGCAACGATTGCAAAATCATATCCATGGCCAACTCTTGACCTAAAGGAAATCCCAGTCTTTCTAGATGCTTCATATGCCCAATCATATTGAGCACATGAGGTTCTACTAGATCTCCCTCTATCATTTTGCACTCAAATAGCACCTTAGAGACATGATACCTTTCATGCTTATCATGTTGTTTATGCAACTCATAGTTCATACATCCCAACATAAGGTTCTTGATGTTCACAACAAATGCTTCAAAGAAGCATCCATGTCAGTCTTAGGCGAATTTGGAGTGGATATGGCACTGGTGTTTTAGGAACATACAAAACACTAATCAAGGTCTTGAACTAGTTACAGAAATAAATTTTATTTAATTCATCTAATTGTGATGATTAAGTGTTTTCCATTTGATTCTACAAGATAAAATTTGCATTTTTCAAAAACTATTTTTGATTTAAAAAGTTGATATTAATTAGTTCTTTAATTAACTATTGCTCCCACTATTTTATTCCAATTGATAGCCCTCAATATCAATTTGGAATATTGTAGTGTAAAATATTCTAGTGGGCCAAGATCCAAAGTAATTCAACTATTATGCAACCTACACCAGCGCCCATAGTCAATTATCAAGGTAGGCAATCAACCCAAGTGCATCATATGCAACTCTTGGATAGATGATATGCGCAACTCCTGGCCATAATCATCTGCATGCTTCTGGGCTTAGACTCTCTAAGAATCACCAGTTAAGCCTGACCCAAAAATTGACACGATAATAATGCACCCCGCTAGGAGGAAACTACATAATTACCATCACACTTCTACGAGATAGACGACGCACCATGCTAGGGAATAAACTACACTTGGTCGATCAAGCTTTTCATGTGTGCCTCTTTTAGAAAGCATCTAATACTTAATATTTTAATTGAGGGAGTTTGTATAGATACATATACTTTATCTAATCAACACATATATAGTACATGTCATATACATGCTATATCTCACAATAAAAATATGTACTAAAAAATCGATGGTTATGGCCAGCCTAATGTAATTCCTTTGAGCCACAAGGAATTACATCATTCTAGGTCCACATCACATGTAAAAACCTGTTGTTGATGAAGATTCGTACTTGCCAATCCGGGTTGACTGGTTCAACCTTCGAACTGGTCATCTCGCCTCTTGGCCGGTCAGTTGGTTACCTCCAGTCAATCGTTTGACTCCTCCAAATGACCGATTGGTCATCCTATAGCCGATGATTTGGATCCTCTGAACAATCAATTTGTTTGGTCCTTCGGGCTCCTGGTTGGCTCACTAGTCGATCGTTTTGGCCCCACCATATGGTCGTCTCAGCCCCTCCAGCTGATTGGTTCAGACCCTCCATCCAGTCGGCTCAACTCCTCTGTGCGGTCAGTTGGCTTCTATCTTCTTTGTTGAAATAAGAAAGTAAACTATCCTACTTTTACATAGTTATTGAGAAACCTCAAGTTACATTCAAGGGGAGCAAAGGTAGAAGAGAATAATACTTTTACATTGGGAAGATAAGAGAGAGACTTGATTCGTAGATCAAGATAAACATGATTAACCAACCACACAACCATACACAAAAAATAGGGGTTATTGGCCATAACCATGCTACACATCCACCATTAAAACTTGCTTTTAGGATGACATATATAATTTGCATATATATATATATATATATATTCATTTGGATTCTTATGTGGTGATTAGTCAGATGTGCACATCAATTAGAATAAATATTCACATGGTATGCAATAAATAAACATGATAAAACCAAAAATATAATCAAATTGATTATTTCAAAAATATAATTAATTGACCTGGATCTAATACCACTATAGGGAAATGCGACATCAAATAGGCAGCAAAAACAAAATCTTACTGACATATTTCCCATGAACCAGCAGATCGCTTCAATAACTATACAATAGAAAGGATGGTTTCACGAAGATATACCTAGTATTGGAGCAAGTCCAATGACAATCCTCATCAATGTATATGTGTACTCTATCTTATACGGTGTCTGTGCAACTCCTAGTTGCACTGAGATTTGTCTAACTACTCCTCCACAGATAGTAGACTCGAACATCATCGTCTAAAGCAACTCCTCTCATCACAGGCTACTGGCTGACATCGTCCTCCTTAGCGATGGGAAAAGGCCACCTCACCTCTAGAGAAGTCCACACAAACCGACTAGAACTCCTACTATCCTGCTAGAATGGAAATGAAGGAGTTGTCCCTTCTGTTGGTGTACTAGTCACCAACCTGCTCTCCTACAACAATGATCCTCAATTGTTTCTCTCCGTGTCCAGTAGGGCTTGCTTGGGCTCTCTTGGTTACCACATCTAGAGAGGACAATAATTTCTAGAGCAACTAATTCTCAATTATCTGTGTTGTGTTTTGGAAAGCCCCCAGTACTCCTCTATTTATAGGCAGGGTTAGGGCCATGATTCCCAGTCTGTACTGGAGTGGAAGGGACCAGAAGATCTCAAATTTTTGCAACAATTCTAGAACCTAAAGACAAAATCACCATATGGAAAACCTATACAGTCGTTTGGCACACAAGACAATCGTCTCGCACTATGAGATGGCCGTTATGTAATTTCCAATTTTGTACATATGTCGGAAATTCAATTCTAATTAGTGCACGTCATGACGTCGGAACCAATCCTTGATGCAATAGAATTGCATCCGCAAAACGGTCAATTGGTGCATGTGAGATGGGCATCTCGCACCACCTGAGATGGGAGTCTCGCACCACCTGAGACGGTCGTCTTGCATAAGCGAGACGAGTATCTCGCAGGACGAATCAGGCTGAATTCCACAATACAATCAGTCTAATACTCGAAACAACTGTCTCAATACTTGAACTGATCATTTGGAAATCTAGTCAGTTTATTTGTTGTGTGAATTGAATACCTAAACACTTTAGTAATCAATGGAATCATCATCCAAGATCAAGCTCCTCTTCTAGATGAGTTCCTATGTGTGTGACCCTATACGTCCCATATTACATTGGCAATGAATGTCCATAACAACTTATGACATCACAAGCAATGAGCAGTGCCTAGTCACACATCATTGCTATCCAAGTACATGGAAAGTTGGGGAACAACTTCAACCTACAAACTGTGTATTGTTTTATAGTGTTTGTATAGTTCCTTTGTCATGGATATCCAGATTGAACTAGAGGCATGGACCAATCATCCTCATTATTATTCAATCTTGTTTCTTGAACCATAGAAGAATGTTTGATATATATCTAAGCTCAATATCACATATTCACTCACATGTGTGTGGCCACACATTTCTCAATTTTTCTAATCAAGAGGCCTTGGATATCATATTCCCTTAGGAGGGACAAATCCCATCTATATCACTCACAGTCAGTCCCCATGTGTCACAGTGACCCAATCATCACCTTTATAACAACCCATGTTTGAGGATTGCATTTGATGATGTCAAAGCATACCGAACGACATGTGATGAGTGCAGTGATTTTAGGTTTAAGAACCAAAAACACCACCATCACTATAAGACGCGATTCTAACTTACCTAGTTAAGGTTTCCATGTATCACTCTTATGGTGAGTCTGTCTGATACACTATTCTCTGACATGTATTTGTGCAGTTGGTTTTATATCACCATATCATGACTAATTAGATTTTTGTCATCAACCAACTTACACTCTGGTCTTATGTGTTATTATTGTCTATTTACCTACCACAATAACAACTGACCAGGGACATAACAAGAATGCATATACTCTTAACATCCGTATTATGATTTCATTGTTCAGGTCTTTAGCCTGAAGACATACATCATTGAGTAATATCATTCTCTAGAAAATTATTATGTTATTTCATTATCTCAAAACTAAATAAATAGAATAAATTAGAAGCTTGCCTTTATTAATAATCAAATCATTTACAAGTTATGCCATTACAATCAACATACGATTGGATCTCTAGGCATACATACCAACAAAAGATTAGGTGGAAAAACTCACAAATAGGATTGATCAGAAATACGACACCTCAACTGGAAGTGAAGAGGAGGAGAGCATGTACTTGCATCAATAATATTGGTAGGATAGAGGTCCTAGTAAAATAGATAGAACTGAAGACATGCTAGGCAAACTTGTGAGTCATAACGAGGCCTTACTAGACCAAACTAAATGAGTGCACCAAAATCAAGGAGATCAGGCCCGCAATATTAAAAATCAGATCTCTCAACTAGCAGTGGAGGTGGCATCCATAAAGAAGACCATTCAACAGTGGTTTCCTCAGAACATAGAGACATCTCATCAACATTATTAAGTAGATTTTCTCTATATTCTCAAGGAACTAGAGCATGTTAATGAGGAGTCACCAAATCAGCACATTCCAGAGCCAGATTGGGTGTATGTAATAGATCTTCCATTTCCCCACAACATGTATGGAAGAATAGGGGGACGCAACACGCCAATGCATTATGCTCACACATGCACTTCAGTGAATACAAGGTCATCAACAAGCAACAAGGATACCCCATCTTTAGAGGTTGTGCAAGACAAGGAAATTCAAGTTTCCACAATTGTTGTTTGCATGCCCCAAATTTCAAAAAAGGTGGTGTGTGTGCAACAAGAGTAGGTCAATGTTCTAGTCAATAGTGAAGCAGTCATGGTCAACAAGGAAGCACCCACACTCGAGAAGGAGCATCCACATCTCATTCCATCCATAAGAGATGTGTCAAATTTTGTCCTAGAAGGTGGCGTTGAAGCAATCTTAGGGGAGAAGATCCCTAATAAGCCCTACATTACTCTACAAAAGTAAGCAGAGAAGCCACATATGCCATTCCCAGATAGTCTGAAGTGAGAAAGCAAGAAAATCAATTCAAGAAATTCCTACACATCTTCCAAAAGCTCCACATCCACATCCCACTTGTGGAGGCAGTGGAACAAATTTCTAGATATGGAAGATTCTTGAAGGATATCATAAGCAATAAAAACATATAACAGATACAGATGTCTTGTGTGTTTATGAAGTGGTTAGTGCTATGATCCGAGGAAGGCTCCCAACAAAGAGGAAAGACCTAGGATGATTCTACATCCCTTATTCTATAAGCATCAAGTATCCTCAATAAGCACAATATGACTCTGGGGCGAGTATAAATGTCATGCCTCTCTCCACCTTTCTAAGGTGGGATTGAAGAAATTGATGAAGACATCCATGACAATCCAGTAGGCGGATGGATCAATTGTGAGGCTGTATGGGATATGCGAGGATGTGTTAGTCAAATTTTATAAGTTCATCTATCCTTTAGATTTTATAGTTATCGATATGCACGATACATGGGGATTAGAGATGATGTTAGGAAGGTCATTCCAAGCTACGACCGATGTGATCATTTTCATTGGGTAGAGGCTACTTGACACTCAGGATAGATGATGATAGAGTGGAGTTCAGACTATCAGATGAGTCTTCACAACCATCTCGTGACAGCCTAGGATAAAGAAATCACCATGTCGAGCCTAGGACATTAAATAAGGGTCTTATGGGAGGAAACACAATTTTATTTCTATTGTTTTCATTTTATTAGGACTTTTCATTAGTTAAAATTTATGTTTATCTTGTTATATTTTTATTTTTTCTTTAAGAAAGGTACCTTGATGCTTATGTTTGGTGTGCAGGCAGAGTCAATGACTGTACCACTAACACCAGTGTCAATGGAACTGACTTGCTAAAAAAGTTCAACATGGATTCCATAAACTTTTGGTACCACTGACACACAAGTCAGTGACACCGAATCCATGACAGACTGAAGTCTGCAAAAATTTAGTACCATCGACATCCAAGTTGGTACCACTGCCATTTTTCAAAAAAAACATAGAGCTACAAGAACATATTGTCGATACCATTGACACACCTTTCGGGGACTCTAACTCGTAGCTCAGAAAGAAGGATAAAGGATGTCTTATTTCGGTACCACTGACACACAAGTCGGTGGCACTAAGACAAAGGACATACACCATCATAACTTGATCCACAAATGCCATCGATCATGACCCTAATGAGCACATGGTACCCCCATTCCACCCCATGCTTCAATTCTGACTATGAGGACATAGTCAAGTTCAAATTTGGGGGGTGTTGGAACAACTTTATCTATTTTATTTTCTATTAAGTTTTAGTTTTTCTTATTTGCAAGTATAGGACCCACATCTATCTATTGAAATCATGGTGTTTAGTTATCATTATTTCATCTATCATCAAAAGAAATGTGTTTTATGTCCTTTGAGTCAATGTTAAATTTTTGAAATGATCTCATATTTTTATGCTTATTTCATAAAGTCTAAGAAAATACCATTCAAAGGAAGTGTATGGGTTAGTCAGCTTGAGGACACTTAATAACAATGAAAATATTAATTTATCCAAGAATCATTTATGACGATGAGCTTTGAGCCCAAAGTGACCAAATAAGTAAGGATACCTTAAATGGGATTTATCAAAAGAAACCTTAATGTTACCATATACACAAGTTGATAGGAGAGGAACATATCTTAGTTAAGACAGACATTGTCTCTTAATCACATGATTCCACCCGCCTTTCATGACATTTCATCCCTCACCATAAGATGATAAAGTAACTCAAATTGTATCCTCCTAACTGCATTACATGGCATAATAGGTATCATGATAGTTAGTTTCGTTATACTACATCAGTTAGAAAAAGAGAAAAAAATATAGAGATTTGCATAACAATTAGTTGCATGAAAAATTTCATATAGATTGAATTTTTTTACATCATATTTTTGCACCGATATTTGCAATATGTATCTATTTAGATTTCTCCTCAAATATAAAGTAAAAGGGTACACATCCACATTCTTTCCAATGAAAAAAGTGAAAAAATGAAAAAAAAAATCGAAGACATATATGTTGAAGAAAGCCCGGGAATAAATCATAGACTATGCTAAAAATAAGAGGGTATAGGAAAAAAGAGAAATCAACTAATGAGGAGACAAGGATGCGGTGAACTCAATCTTAAAGTTATTCATAGATAAGGTGAAAATAGTTACATGTATTCATTCTTTTACCCACACTCATCAATCAGATGAGACTTTTAATGTATGCATAACTCCACCATAATAGTATGCATTAGGATTCATGCATTTTACATTTTCATCATTTTGTAGATTCATCATATTTTATTTTTGCATAAACGATTTGGATGTTACTTGTGAATCTTATTCATAACCACCTATTTCATTCCACCCATTGCTCTTTATGGTAGGCAACTTGAATGATTGATCCCCTCATTCATTTCTATATGGGGAATTTTTTCCAACATAGTTTGGTAGGTAGATAAGAGCAATGTAAATAGGGAATCACATGGTTCATTAAGTGTATTCCCTATTTATTATTATTTTAGATACTCTATGATTAGTTTTTCATTGATATAAGCATGGACATCTTTAATGAAAATTTTAGGTCCCTTTAGAGTAGTTATTTGTTCAATGGTTGGTAAGGGCTAGTTTGGGACCATCTGTAACATCCATGACCTGGGTTATGCTTAACCCTAGATGTTTTGCTTAATAAAGTTGATTATATGCTTGCTCTTATCTCTTGAAAAGTAATTAAGGCTCAAGACGAACTTATATTTCAATTTCAGTCCTTTTTGAATAATGTTGAAATAATGTTTTACTTGTTTTGGACTAAAGTGAAAATTACCCAAGTTAAGGGGTTAAATTGCAAATATTACATGGTGAAATGTTCCTCTAGTATTGAAGCATCATAGGAATGATTATGATGCAGTAGTATGGCTTCTACAAGCCTGAATAACAAGAAAGAGCATGTTGAGCAATGTTTGTGCATTAAAAACCTAGTTTTGGTGTAATGTGCAATTTACCCAAAATCTAGGGTTCAATATGCAAAATACAACATCAAGAGGGTCCCTCCTGATTCTTGGCATCATGTAGAGAAAAGAATTTGAGAGGGTCGCCTCATTTGAATCATTTTGGAAGGATATTAAAATAATCAAGATTTAAGCATAATTGGAACTTTACTTCAAATTAATGCAAAAATAAATATGTCAATTGAAGTGCCCTTAAACCAAAATTGCAAAGGTTGAAATATACATATATGGAAAATAATGTGCCTTGCAAAGGCAATGGAAATATCTACGTGAGTGGAGAACCCAATCACATTAAGAAAACAAAAAAAATATCCATAACTTATGGATATTATTATAATATGATTTAAGGTGCTTAATTTGCTTTTCCTTAATTCATGGATAATGAAGAGGAATTCGAAGGAGGGGAATATGTCTTTGCATGCAAGGAATTGATGGGGGATACATGGCACCAATTTTGGAGTTAAAAGGATTTTATAAAATATTTTCTCTCTCATTGAATTTCTTATAAAAACACCTTTTACAACTCAATTGAGAGACTTTTTCAAAACCACTTCCACTCTTTGCTTGCAAAACGACCAAGGGAGCTTTGGAAGATCAGGAAGAAGACCCCCAACCTGTTGGTAATCTCCATGACCTCTTTTCACCTTGATTTTATGGTGGAAATCGAAAATCAATGCATGATTTCTTCTTATCTCCTTTCCATCTTCAAGTCTAGCCATTCCTTTTCACTAAATAAGTGGAAGGTGTTTCTTTCACCATTAAAGACGTGGAGGTTGAAGCTTTGAAACTCAATTGAAGGTGGGTTATATAACTTGAACCCTTGAACTTTGTTATTGATTCCATATCTTTATCAATTGTTGATTCCTTCTTTATCCCCGAAATTTTATTTGATTGATTGATGCAATCATCATGAAAATCACAGCAAGCTTCGTGGGTTTATAGCTTAATGATGATGACATCATCATAAGCACATACCTCCGCAAATATCTATTGCAAACGATTTCATAATTTTCGTCCAATCGGTTTCATCAAACCGTTTGAAACCAAACGGTTTGCAAACCGTTTGGAGGTTTGGGTTCCAAACCGTTTGGAGTGGTTGACCGAATGGAGGGGTTTGACCATTTGAGGGGGGTTGCTGATGTGTTGAATAATGATCTAACATATTTAATTAATTGGTTTTTAAAGGTTTTATGATTGGATAATCTACCTATTGCAAACCCTAATCGGGTTGAGTGCTGAAATTCTCAATTGATTGATTTAATTTTTGGGTTGACTAACCCAAATGGTCTCAAGACCGTTTGGAGGTCACCCAAATGGTCTCAAGACTGTTTAGAGGTCAACCAAGACTGTTTGGAAGTCTATGATGAAGAATGATTAGATGGTTGAAGATCCAGTGATATCAAATTGAAATACAATCAATAGCTCAATTGATGATCGATTCTATGATGCAAACCCTAATTGAATTTCACAAATTTCAATGATGGGACTAGTGAAACAGTCTCAAGACCATTTGGAGGTCATCCAAATGACCTCAAGACCGTTTGAGGTCAGGTCATGTCATGGTTTGATGATGAACCAGTGATTTCAATTGAATTAGTTCCACAAGGTCAACCATTGATGGTTCCTCGATTTCAAAACCCTAATTGATGGTTTCTTGATTATAAAACCTAGTTCAATTGGGTTCAAAACCCTAATTGAAGGTCCAATTGAAGGGTGATTCAATGGTTCAATTGAAGAATAAATCAGTAGTTCAATTGATAGATGGTTTAATTATTGAAACCCTAAATTGATAAAGTGATGGAAGACCTTTTTGTTCCATTCGGTTTTGAGAGAGTTTGGACCAAACGGTCTCAAACTGTTTGGATACCCAAGTGGTTTCAAGTGTGAATTGTCCATATGGTTTCATTATTGTTTTGCTTAAACGATTTCAAACCATTCAAGGTCTGAGTGACCAAGACCATTTGGGGTCTAAGTGACCAAGACTATTTGAGGTTCAAATTGGTCAAACCATTTGAACATCTAATATGTTAAAGGTAGGTTAGCTACTTGATTGATAATGATGTAGACCAAAGGTGATTATAATGATGTAACCCTAATTTGATGGGAATTGTACATCCTAACCTTAATTTAGGTAATGGGGTGTGAGAAACCCTACTTGGATGTAAATGGTAAACCATAACCCTAAAATAGGGTAAAGGTATATGAAACCCTAATACAGGGTAATGCTATGTGAAGCCCTAACACTGGGTGATGTGATGTGAAACCCTAATTTCAGGTAATGATATGTGAAACTCTAATGTAGAGTGATGTTATGTGAAACCCAAAAGTGGGAAGATGTTATATGAACCCTAATTCATAAAGATGAAAAACCCTATTCCTAATAATGGAATAGTAACTAATATATTGATAAGAGAAATACCTAAAGAGGTTGATAATGGATATCTTTGTTGTAACGACCCCGCATGAGAATTATGTCCATAAGAATTGTTGGGGTATCAATGCGTCGATAATTTGTATTGAACTTATGCCAACACTTTAGAGTTTCATGTCCACGTTACCCATGAAATGAAATTGACTATTACCAACCTATCTTTCCAAGGTAACCAAATTCTGCCAAGGTGAGAAGAATTAGAATCGTGCAACAAGGACTTTCTTGGAAAAGCTAAAAGAACTATAGAGGGCACTTTATGGATGAGAAAATTTGGCTTGTGTTGAATTTTCTTGTCCATTAGTAGGCGAAAACCCTCATCCTTGAGATGTGATGTTGATTATGTATATGAGCTTATACATGAATGCCATGATACTAGAGTAGTTTGTGTTTATGTCTAGAAACCCACCTCTTCCTCATTCTCTAAATTCTACTCTTAATCTAGAGAAGTTGTGGTTGTGTTGTTGATGTGTTGGCTCATCTATGATCTATTTCTATAGAAAACTGGATGGAAATTAGATTTGGCCTCCTTACCTTTATCTCTTGAAATCTTGAACAAAAGAAATAAAATCAAAATAATAGGGAATTGGTAGTTTTAACACGGATACAAAAAGTGGTGTATTTTTGGATTATGGAAGCCATTTAAAATGTGAACACCTCCTTTTGATTTAAAATGCATCAACCTATAAAACATAGTTAATCATACATATATTTTAGGATTCTCAGATATTCAGAGATGCTAGTATATTTTTTCAAGAATGTTCTAAGTTGAGAGATAAGTTCAAATTCTACACACTGACTAGACTAACTGAGTTACTTTGAGAGTCTGGACCACACATTAACTACATCAGTGCATCCAAACATTTAAACTATTAGAGATTCACAAATTTATCCTTTGATTTGTCTATTAGAATTGAGATAAATCTTATATATTTATGAAAGTATATCAATTTCTCCTCATTAGGCACTATTTCCATAGGAGTTTTCTCAATTTCATTTAGCAATCCCTCTAGACAACATCATTTGGCACACATTATCATTTATAGCTCCCGTTATAAGAATTTATTCATGTCCAATTTGACTATAATGAAATTTTCTAGCTCTTTTCAATAGGAAAGGGATATATGGAAGAATTAATTCAGGATGACTGATGCACTGAGTTTTAGTTTCTTTTCACTGGCTATTTTTCCATGTATTTTGTGCATAATTTTCCATGTTAATATTATCTGTGCATTGCTTATCATTATTAGCCTATGAAACATTGTTGCATCAATAAATAAATTTTTTCATTGAATTATGTTAAATTATATATTTTTATTCAGAATTATGTTAGCTTTTCCTTGTTTTAGGCAATTCGAGTACTTTCAGCATAACTAATTTCTTCTGACATTAAAGTCAGTGGTACCAAAATTATACAAAATCCAACATGGAGTTATGGAAATTACGGTGCTATGGAAATAACAATCAATGCTACTGAAAGGAAGAGTCGGTGTTACTGACTCATTTTCTAGAAAGCAACAATAGTAGATTTTATGGCTTTGGTGCCACCGAAAGGCAAGTTTGTGGTACCTACCTTTGCATCCAAAGAAAATTAGAACTCAAAGAAATCAACTCGGTGCTACCGACACAACATTCGATAGTATTGACATTTATTAAGGGTTTCAAGTTAGTCAAAAATTTGGTATCACTGACATCCAGTCGATGGTACCGACTCAGTGTGATCGGTGTAGAATAAAGATAATGACAATTTGATGGATGTGACTTAATGACAGATTGAGTCCCACTTATAACCTAAGGGGAGTTTAGACAAAAGAAATGATCATGTTCAATCTCGTTGAAACAGAGAATAGAATCAAGAGAGGAGGAGACAAAGGAGATAGTCACATAAAGGACATTTCAGGCACTTCTAGGAGGTAAATTGGCAGTCAAAACGCCATGGATCGAGGCATATACTAGAGAGGATCTTAGTGACTGCTCCTCCAAGGATTTTCATTATTTTTTTAATGTTTAGCTCATTTTTTCTCTCTTCCTCTCTATATTCGATGATAAAAATCATGCAAGGATAATCCCCTCATTCCTTAGGACCCTAGCATATTTTGCACTATATTTGACACACATGAACTAATATATTTATTTCTTTTAATTGTGGAGACGAATCTATGATTGCTTGATGAATTTTTTATGCTTGATCACTACAATCAATGTATTAGACCGTTAATTGCTTCCAGATAGGGAATAAGGGTTGGACCAGTTGTAGATTTACAAATCCAACATTGTGCCTCGAGAGAGGTCTTACAGCTGTGAAGGGGACAACCTAGAGTTATCATTAATGCATCTGTCTAATTCCTAAATAGCTACATAAGTGGGGTTTGTCTTAATATCAGTGGCTTATAATGTTGTGGGAGTGTGTAATACTTCATACAAGTCCTTAGTGTAGGGTTAAGGGTAAATGATCATTGATGAAATGGAGTTTAATGTAATGTATGTCATTGTAAAACTGTAACACTAAGGAATTCATCAATTCCTGATCATATTTTACTTAATTTAGATTTTAATTCTTGTTCTTAGTCATAAAACAACCAACCAATCACCTTTTTTAGGACTAGTTGATTAGGTTATAGTTAGTAGTAGTCTATAGAGTACGTTTCCTTGAGTTAGACATTCAAACATCATATGACTATACTACTTGATGTGTACGTTTGTGTTTTTCACACATGGCTTAGGTGTGTCATGCTTTTGACACCATTTCCAGGGAAACATGAACTCCAACACTACGAGTGTTGTGACTGGCCACTCTAGGTCATTTTTTTCCAAACCCTTTCTTTAGAATTGCACATAATTGAAATGTTTTCTTTTGTATTCTCTAGTATTTTCTTTTCTCACATCATCATTAATTTTTAGATACTAGTGCGTGGTTCATACCAGAACCATGAATTACGGGAAAAATACACCAATAGTTATTGGGCCAGAGGAGATTCATTATAGAGAAAGAGAGTTTGAGGATTCAACTTAGAATCTCATCCAAACCCCACCACCTCAGGCACCAGCATGCAGTGGCGGCGGGAGTGGGGGCAAGATGGGGCAAGTGCCCCCCTCCAATTTTGATTTTTTTTAAACATATATATGTTGTATATTTAACATGGTATCAAAGTTAATATTTATTTGTATACTTTATCTACTTCACATGCTTATTAACCTATTTTCAAATTATGTAAACTTTCTTTTATAAATAACATTATTACCAATCCGATTTTAGGTAAGAATTACAAATATAAATACATTTAAATAGGGTAATTTTTATAAAAATAAATGACGTTTCTTTATTTTTATAAAAATATCTCATTGTTACATAATTGACAAGCTATTTTTTATTAAATATATTAACAACTATACCAAAAATACATACATTAATGTCAATTGGCTAACTATTAGTTTACACCAATTTCATAATGATTAAATAAGAAACTGATATATATCATTAATAATATACTTTATGATCTATAACTAATAGTATACTTTATGAAATGTCAAACTATTTTGTATCATGCATAAATAAATAACTAACTGTATAAAAACTATAACAAATACATAGTTCTATGGTTAATGAGGAAAAATAACTAGTATCTATAATTATTTGTATACTTTATGAAATACCAAATACTATATATAATATATAAATAATTATATGTGTAACAAATATAACAAGTACATAGGAAATGAAAAAAAACAATATCTATAATTAATAATATACTCCATGGGATATCAAACAATGTTATACTATGTACAAATAACTAAATCTGTAACAAATATAGCAACAACATAGTCTATAGGTGTATATGTTACATGTGCGGTGTATGCTGACTATTTTCTATTACGAGTGTAATATATGATAGGGAAGATAATGTCAAATGAAATATGACAATCTTAGTAGTACATGGTATCAAGAATATTTAATAACAATATATTTATAATGTGTGTATTATTACATCAATATATATTTATTAAAATAATGTAATATCATGTATCTTATGAAATCAATTCTTAAAATTAATACTTCTATTCGCAAGTTGTGCAAATATTGTTCCTCTAAATTATATATATTATTTCATCATGATGTCAAAGACAACAAACATTTTACATTTTCCTAATTTCTAACGCAATATAGAAATGACAATCCTAATAATTTAGTGACAATATATTGTCACAACAATTCTTGATTTATTAGATAAAACTAATAAATAGGTTTAACAACATTATAAGTATCTTTATTTAATAGTAATCTACTATAGTGTTGTTTTCTGATTTTTAAATAATAATAGCAATTGTCGTGTGGTACTACTTATATACTCATTTTTCTTAACTTTATGTTACTTTTTAATTACTTGAGTTATCAAACTCATCAAGTAGAAAATTACTTGTTTGATCTTAAAAATATATATTAATCCATACAGGTTGCCATTTCAAACTCATCTTAAATGTAAAAGAATCATAAATGTATGTAGAATGTTATAATCTACATACACAATAATATATATACACAAATCTAAAATTAAGTACTCCACCAAGTGATGAATTAAGTCTTCAAACCCTTTTTTCATTTATGTAAGATCCAACTATTTTCCTCTCTAGATCCAAGTAAATAGGTCAATTGAGACATGTTGACACTCAATATAAATTATATGTATGTACTTAACATCACATTTATTTGTGCCCCTCCTTCATCAGGGGGCTGGCTCCGCCACTGCCAGCATGCACATGTAGTAGACATGGATCCAAGCACTGAAGAACATGTTGAAGAAGTGCCGAAAGAACAAATGATATGGGAGAAGATAAAATTATCCTCAACCACAACTCATCTAGGTTCCATCAAATGACAATCTGATGGTTGTAACTTAATGATGAACTAAGTCCCACTTATGACCTAAGGGGAGTTCAGACAAAAGTAATGATCATGTTCTATTTTGTTGAAATAGAGCACGGAGTCGAGAGAGGAGAAGACGAAGGAGAAAGTCACATACTGGACATTCTGGGAACTACTGGAAGGCAAATTGGTAGACAAAATGCTATGGATTGAGGTCTCTACCAGAGAGGATCTTCGGGACCACTTCTCAAAGGGTTTTTATTGGTTTTTCTAATGTTTAGCTCATTTTTTCTCTCTTCCTCTTTATAATGATCAAAATCATGTGAGGATAATCCCCTTGTTCCTTAGGACCTGGGAGTAGCCTATTTTTGCATTGTTGACTTTCATGAATATATATATATATATATATATATATATATATATATATATATATATATATATATATTAGTTGTAGAGACAAATCTATGATTGCTTGATGAATGGTGTGTGCTTGATCACCACAATCAATGTATTAGACCATTAATTGCTTCCGGATAGGAATTAAGGGTCGGACAAGTTGTAGATTTACAAAGCCAACACCGTGCCTCTAGAGAGGGCTTACGACAATGAAGGGAACAACCTAGTGTTATCATTAATGCATTTATCTAATTCCTAAATCGTTACAAATTGTGGGGTTTGTCTTAGTATAGAGAGTGTATTATGCTATGGGAGTATGTAATACTTCATACAAGTCATTAGTCTAGGGTTAAGGGTAAATAATTATTGATGAAATGGAGTTAGATGTAATATATACCGTTGCGAAATTGTAATCCTAAGGAATCCATCAATTCCTGATCACATTTAACTTAATTTAGATTTTAATTCTTATTTTTAGTCATAAAACAACCAACCAATCACATTTTCTAGGCCTAGTTGATTAGGTTATAGTTAGTAGTAGTCTCTAGAGTACGCTTCCTTGAGTTATACATTCAAGCCTCATAGGTCTATACTATTCGACATGTACATTTGCATTTTGCACGCATAGCTTAGGCGTGTCATGTTTTTGGCACCATTTCCAAGAAAACAACAACTCCAACACTATGATTTTTTGTGAATGGACACTCTAGGCCATGTTGTTTTTTTCATTTATTTTCCAAACCCTTTCTTTGGAATTTCTCATAATTGATTTTTTTTCTTTTATCAATTCTCTAGTATTCTCTTTTCTTACATCATCATTAATTTTTAGATACTAGTGCATGGTTCATACCATAACCAAAAATTGTGGGAAATATACTCCAATATTTACTAGGCTTGAGGAGATTCATTATAAAGAAAGAGAGTTTGGGAATTCAACTTAGAAGCTCATCCAAACCCCACCACCTCAAGAAGAGCAGACACATGCAGTAGACATGGACCCAAACGCTGAAGAACATGTTGAAGAAGGGCCTGAAGAAGAAAATTTCTGGGAGAAGATCAAAGCATCCTCATCCACAATTCAGCTAGGGTTGATCAAAAGACAAGCAATCAACATGGGAAGCTATAAAATAGATCCTAGACTAGTGACACTAATTAAATCTAAGTCATTTCATGACCACAATATGGATGACCCAATAGAGCACTTAAACAACTTTGTGGAAAGTTGTGACATGTTGAAGATTGATAGGGTCCCAACTACAATGATATACTTGAAGATATTCTCCTACTCACTATCAAACAAGGCAGCATCACAGTTTCTTAGTCTTCCTTTAGAATCCATAAAGACTAGAGATGAGATGATAAATGGATTCTCAAAGAGGTACTTCCCATCATAGATGACACTGAACTTGGTTAGGCAAATCTATAATTTCAAACAACATGTTGAGGAGTCCTATTCAAAAGCTTGGGAGATATTTTAAAATATACTTAAGAAGGTCCCTCGTCATGGGATTTATCTTTATGGCCAAGCAAAGACATGTACTATAGACTCCACATAGGGGAACAAACTAGTCTTCACAGTGCAAGCACATGTTTCTTCTTGAAGAACAAGTCTACCAAGTGTCATGATGTCATAAAAAACATGGCCAAAAATTAGTCCCAGGGAGAAGAGCATGAAGCACCAAAAATAATGAAAACTTCTAAGGAATCCAGGGAGATCACATAACTAAAAGATGTAAGCAAATACGACATCAGATAGGTAGTGGAAACAAAATTTTACTGAAATATTTTCCATTAACCAGCGGATCGCATCAATAAATATGTAATGGAAAGGATAGTTTCATGAAGATATACCTGGTCCTGGATCAAGTCCAGCAACAATCCTCGTTTATGTAGATGCTCACTCTGTCTTGGACAGAGTCTCTACAGCTTCTAGTTGCACTAGGACTCGTTTGATTGCTCCTCCATGGATAGTAGGCTCGAACATCATCGTCCAAAGCAACTCCTCTCATCACGTTCTACTGGATGACGTCCTCCTCCTTAGCAACGAGCAAAGTCCACCTTGCCTCTAGAGAAGTCCACACAAACCAAATAGAACTCATGTCGTCCTGCTAGAATGGAGAGGAAGGAGTTGTCCCTTTTTTTGGTGTACTAGTCACAAACCTACTCTCCCAAAACAATGATCCTTAGTTGTTTCTCTATGATAGATATCCCTCCCTGGTTGGGTAGGACTTACTTGGGATCTCTTACTTACCACAAACAAAGAGAACAAAAATTGTCAAAGTAACTGGTTCTATATTGTCTATGTTGTGATCTAGGAAACTCCCAATACCCCTCTATTTATAGGTGAAGTTAGGGCCAGGGCTCCCAGTTTGTGTGGGAGTGGAAGGGACCGGAAGGTCTCAGATTTTTGCAGCATTCTAAAAACTTCACAGCCTGCGACAGTTGAAACGTCCATCTGGAAAACCCAAATGGTTGTCTGGCATGCGAGACGGTTGTCGTACTGCGAGATAGTCATTTCACAGTTTCCCAATTTTTTTACATATGTCGACAATTCAATTCCAACTAGTACACGTCATGACATCAACACCAATCCTTGATGCAATCAAATTACATCCTCAAAATGTTTTTGTGCATGTGAGATGTGCATATCGCACCACCTGAGATGGTCATCTCGCATAAGCAAGATGGGCATATCACAGGCTGGGTCAGGCTGAATTCCAACCAATGCACAATACAATCAACCTGACACTGCAAGCAACTGTCTCAACACTTGAACTGATCATTTGGTAGGCCAGTCAGCTGATCTGTTGTGTGAATCGAATACCTAAAAACTTTATTAATCAATCCAATCATCATTCAAGATCAAACTCATCTTCTAGATGAGTTTCTATGTGTGTGACCCAATAGGTCCCATATTACATTGGCAGTGAATGTCTATAACAACTTATGACATCACAAGCAATGAGTGGTGCCTAGTCACACATCATTGCTACCCAAGTAAAAGGAAATTGGAGAACAACTTCAACCTACATTGGATTCATGGTATTATAGTGTTTGTATAGTTTCTTTGTCACTGATATCCAGATTGAACTAGAGGCATGGAACAATCACCCTCATTATTATTCAATCTTATTTCTTAAACCAGAGCAGGATGTCTGAGATATATCTAATATCAATATCACATATTGACTCACATGTGTGTGGCCACACATTTCTCAGTCTTGCTAATCAAGAGGCCTTAGATATCATATTCCCTTAGGAGGGACAAATTCCATCTCTTTCACTCATAGTTAGTCCCCATGTGTCACGGTCACCCAATCATCACCTTTATAACAACCCATGTTTTAGGATTGTGTTTGATGATGTCAAAGCATGCCGAATGACATGTGATGTGTGACACCTCGTCATGCTAAATGAGATTACTCAAAACACAAAACATGATCAACTACTAATTAATCACATAGTAAAAGATTTGGGATAATTAAAACGAATTCCAACAATGTAAATAAACTCTAGAACATTTACAAATGGTCCATCATTCCATTCTCATATACTGTAACAAATATTTACATATGGGTCCAAAGACCTCAGTCACATCCTGCATACAAAAGATATTTCACATGTACATGCCATATATTTACAAACATTGGCATACTACCAAAATCTCGTGTCGATACGAGTATAACATCTAGAAAACACATCCCATACCCAGACCTGAGAGTACAGGGACAACACTAGGACTCTAGTACTAACATCTATAACTAACCAACCTTCTGAATCTATTGATCACCCGGTTGGTTCTCTTCCACATTTCGACCTCGACCTTGTTGCCCCCGACCACCTAAAAACATGTTGTGACCCACGGGTGAGACCCAGTCCTAGTGAGAGATATAACTCTCTGCAACATATATTGATTATAACATATTAATTACCAGTAAATACATTGAGCAGTTAGGGTATTGAATAAGCATTATGAACAGATTGAACAGTTTAAGCATACTAAGTAGTTAAGAAAATAAATTGTAACATCAAGTAGAATTACACAATTTTCATAAGTCTACATCATGTAAGAACTGTGTATTGTAAAGACAAGACAAGGGTTTCAACCAATGGGATACGTATTAAACCCTAGTAATTATACTACATGGCTGGTATTGTATCTTTTATTATTATTCCCTGGGGAATTTGAGTCATACTACTCAAAGTATAATTGACCACTATGAAGTGCTATTCAGTTTTGTATAAGATCTAGGAGTGCTGGTATCCTAAGATCTCTTCCCCTCGACCAGTACGAGTAAACTGTAGTGACATACCAGTCAAACTGCCAATAGTGACATATAGTCAACTGATAACAACTAGTCCATACTTGGTACAAGTTACGACACTAGAAAGCAGGGTATACAAAACCCTCTAATCTGAGGTACAACCATAGCTTTCCTCAATCACATCAAATGTCATAGACATGACCATAGCCATCCTCCATAACCTGCAATTGTGGATGACTAGGATATATCTTCAACTTGCCACCCTCACATACTAAACAATATGCACTCTGCGTTTCCCTTGGGAATACTCATTTCACCATCCAGTAAGTTCTGACACTGAAGATGGCTCTACGGCACATGACTCTACATTATTAAGGTTACACTTGATTAATTACTACCAATTGAATGCATTAAGGCTTTATCAAAAAAGTGGACATTCAAACCCTAATTCTTTTCTAAAAAGAGTATATGTATAACAACTTCAAAAGATATAAAACATTTGATATATAAATCTTAACCACATTACCATATGCTATCATTCGTTGCAAATTAATGGACCACACTTATCATCATACTATTACAAGATACCAATATCTTATCACAAGTTCCAAGGTTTTAACCCTTATTGGAACATGAAGAGGATTTCACCTCAATCATGGCTTCAAACATGCCCAAAGGTTGTTAAGACCATAACATTATTTAAAGTAAGGTTATCATCATCATTCCATGCCTTAAACAAGGCTCAAAAGATCATTAGCATATATGTGTCCATAGATATTAACATCGCAAGGCACTATGATATTCAAATAGTACTACATTGTGGTTTCAACATAAGAAGAGTGTAATTCATTATCACATTAATTATTCAAGAGGTCTGATTATAACCAATCAACATCATGTAATTACATTAAGGTTAGGTATAACAAGCTAGATCACATGGGAGTTACACATCCACTTATTATAGTGATTTATCAAATATAACTATATAATGGCAAAGGTAAGACTACAAATTAATGGTATTGAACCATTGAATTATCAGCACTAAGACCCACATATAATACCATGTGATTTATTCTAATCCATTGGATGTTGAAGCATCCAATTTTATTCATTGGACCAAGTTCTTTGTTCAAGGTTATCAATTGAAGTATAGGTCTAAACATTAGATCAATTGAACCAAGGAACCATTGGTTCAAGGTTTAATCAAATCTACAATTACATTCTTAACTCATCATATATGGTGATGACCTGATACACCATTAATTGTGATAATTAGGTCACCATTGGTTGTTAGATCAGTAATACATTTAGTTAACACCATCAAATATTAAGCCAATGTCATCATCAATTGATGACATCAGTAGAATACTTAGTGGATGATAATTAAACGTCTAATATAATTGAGCCAAAACCTGACATAAGGGGGTGACCATAGGTTGTCACCATAAATTTGACACCCTTAATCACGAACATTAGTTGCCAAGATAGCAACACCATTGGTTGTTGAATGGTATGACCATCGGTTGTGTGATAGGGAAGGAAATAACTTGAAAACCCTAATTTGAACCATCAATTGTTTTATACTTAGCACCATAGGTTGTTGCTATCAACCTGTCCCAGATCATGTTACACCTTATAAAGGTCGTATACATGATTAAAAGTTCATATAGAACTGGAACAGAATAGGGAACACCACAAAAATTCGAAATTCTAAACAAGCATGGTTTCTTTATGCTTAGATCATCACATTAAAGCATAAACATGAACTAACAATCTTCTCGTAAGCAATATAAGTGAATAATGTTATATAACTCACCTCTATAGAGTAGGTCAGATCTCAGACAGCAAGAATATCAAGAAAATAAGGCAAGAAATCCCTAGATTCAGATCTAAACTTGGCAAAATAGACACTTCTCTCCACAAAGAAGCAAAACCCTAGAAAAAGAAACAAGAAGGATAGATTTTTGAGTTATAGAGCCACTTTCACAAAAGAACAGTAGGGTTCCGACCTGGAGAGATATAGGAGGAAGAAGAGAAAAGAAATAAATGGAGTAAATATGGTAATACTTACACTTTTAGGTCAAGATCACTGGAAGGAGCTTTAGGAACCCCTAAAGGAAGTCAATTGCAACCTTAGATCCTTTTTCCAAGAAGGTCCCCACTTTCTTCTTCCTTGGATAGGAAAATTCACAGAATCACAGAGGGAGAACAAGGTTGGGAGAATGAGGGAAGTGATAGAGATAAAATGGCTCGTTTTGGTGCTTAGGGATAAGTAAATGAAACTTTAAGATAAAGAAAAAGAAAATGTTGAAGTTCTAGTATCTATCTAAGTGTCCATGACCTTAATTTATTAAGAATATACAAGCACACGCACAAGCAATCCCCCACCATATGTATAGACCTGATTAGCTTTCCTTTGTCAAATTTTCCAGCCAATCAAATAATTCATTTGTTGATAGCTACTAAAGGTAGCTCATCCATGAAGGGGTAAACCCTAAAATACCCTTGAGGAAAATACCTTCAAACCATGGATCGAATAGGATCCCTATGACTCAAAATAATCAAGAATTATAATATAACATCCAAGGACCATAATTTATGTGACAAATTGCAAAGAAAGCCCCTCAATTGGGTAAATTGTAGAAAAGTCCAAATGTACATAAAATTGCATAACTTGCTCAAACAGTGTACAAATTGGACCAAATTTGAAACTTAAGCTTGTATTAAGATTTCAAAGCATATCAAAAGGTTAGATTAGGGTTATAAGCATTCCATTATGGTAATTAAGCTTATTCAACTCATTAAGAAAGTTTGGGGGCCTTATAACTATAAACCCCTAACAAGGATTTCAACCTGAAATCCTACGCAAAAAGAGATGGGTATTTTATACGCATCTCATTATCTAGTTCCTATGTGGCTTCCTCTATTCCATGATGATTCCATAAAACTTTCACTAGTATTATATCTTTTCTCTTCAGCTTTTTCACCCTTCTATCCAGGATCAACACAGGACCCTCAACATAGGAGATATCCTCATCTAACTCAACCTCTACTGGTTGGATTGTCTCGTCAGTATCTGGATGGCATTTCCTCAACATAGAGATGTGAAAGACATTATACAATCTATGTAGCTTTGGTGGTAGCTCCAACTTATATGCGACCTTTTCAACACGAGCTAGGACAGGGTATGGTCCCATAAATCTAGGAGCCAACTTACCCTTCTTTCCAAACCTCAACGCACCTTTCCAAGGAGAAACCTTAAGATATACTCTATCTATGAGAACCCGTTACACTAAACTAGATTACTCAAAACATAAAACACAATCAATCACTAATTAATCACATATCTAAAAATATGGGTAAATTAAAACCGATTTCAATGTTAGCACCCGCTCAGAAACATTTGCATAAGAGCCCAAAATCTTTCTTATATCCATACTATGACAAGAATTTGATACAAATTGTTCTATCATCTTAGCCACCACATATATACATAGGAGAACAATATTCATATATTCCACACAAAAAAGCATTAATATGATACCAAAAGTCTGATTTGTTTGAAACATCATATACAAACTTTTTCTCGCTCGGACCTGAGAGTACATGGACGACTCTAGGACACACTAGACATCTAATCAACTTTCTCATAGATTCATTACTATAGATCCTCTTTGCTGCCACAAGTTTATTTCTGTCACTTCAGATTACCTAAAAGGATGTGGCGAACCACATGGGTGAGACCCAGTCCCAGCAAGAGATATAACCTCCAACAACGTTTATTGATTACAACATTTTAAAGTAATTATATAGTTAAGCAATTTAATCAGATATAAAAAATAAGATTAGCAGTACTGGTGACTAACAAAGTACATAAAGGAGCATATAATATCTCTCGTCATTAGCCAGACTATCATCCTTTATCTTGTTGCCAATATAAACAATTCAGTAGCATATGCATATTAGCATCATGAGCAAGTCTAGTAACATAGCATATTTAACAACATGAGCATGTCTAATTGGTTGAACATATCAACATCATAAGAAGAGCTAGCAACATAAGCACAACTATCTGGATAAGCATGATTAGTAGTATATGCATCTCTAGTTATAAAGGCATGGCTAGTAATAGTAAACATAGCCAACAACATCATCTTAACCATCTATGCCAGTATATTTGACAACATAAGTATGTTTACAACATGAGCATAAATACAACATAAGCATATCTCTTATATCTTAATGTACTTTACATGATCTCAGTGAAAAGAAAGCAAATAAGGGTTTTCATCCAAAATGAAGTATTGTGTATAACCGTAAACAGATATGATACACAGCTATCTTACATCTTTTATTATGCCCCAAGGAAATTGAGGATACCACTCAAAATCCAACTGACCACTGCTAAGTCGAAATTAGTGCCATACAAGATCTAGGAAGAGCCGGGCTCCTAAGATCTTCTCTGCCCCGATCAGTATGGGTCCGCCACAATGACACATAAGGTCAAGCTACTAACAGCCTAGTTCGTCCTTGGTACATGTCATGGTACTAGTGAAAGGAGGTGGGTACGCATACCCTATCATCCGAGGTTCAACCGTAGTTGTCCTCCAATCTTGTCACATATATAATCACTGAGACACGACCACAGTCGTTCTCAATCACATCAGATGTATGAGGCATGACCATAGCCAACCTCCACAATCTGCATTGTGGATGACAAAGATATATCCTCAACTTGCCACCCCCACATACTCAACAGTATGCGCTTCGAGTTTCCCTTAGGAATACTCATTTCACCATCTGGAAAATTCTGACACTCATATGGATCTATGGCATAGGGCACTACATGATTAGAGTTTCACTTGATTAATTATGTCAATTGGGTGAACTAAGGCTGCATCAAACAAGTGGACATACAAACCCTAATTCTCTTCTAACAAGCACATAAATATCACAATTTCAAAAGATATAAAATGTGTGAAACATAATTTCTCATCTCATCATCACATGGTACTATTCACTTGCCATTCATGAGACCACACTAGTCATCATACTATGACAAGTTATAAATCCTTTTCACAATATCACATGGTATCAACCCTTATCAACACAAGAGGATTATACCTCATTCAGGGCTCAACCATGCCCAAAGGTCATTAAGACCATCATATTATCACATGATATAAATCCTTTTCATAGTATCATAGGGTATCAACCCTTACCAACACAAGAGGATTACACCTCATTCAGGGCTCAACCATGCCCAAAGGCCATTAAGACCATCATACTATTCCCTACAAGATCATCATTATCTTTGCATGCCTTATAACAAGGCTCAACAACATCACTTACATATAATACACCAGATCAGCACAATATTGCATTAATGAGCTAGGAGATATTCATAAACAATCATAGCAGGGTTATATTAACATTAATAACATTCCTTTATTACATCAACATGCAAGGAATCTATATATGATTAACACTCATCATATTCATAATGCACATGTTTAGCATAAGAAAGTATCAACCATGTGGCTATGATAATCACCAATTAACACATTAAGGTTATGATCATGTTAAGGAGGTTATTCCACCATCATTCCATCATATAAGAATGTTAAAATGAATACTCATATTTATATATTTGCATTAGAGTTAGGTTCAACATGATAAATTATATCAATGTAACTTAGCAACACTTATACCCAAATCCTAACTCATGACATCCCCATTGGATCGTGGATGCATAAGGTGAAGCATCACCATCACATTCCATACTATTCTCAAGTATGAACCCACACATAAATCAAGGTGTAACCATCGGGTTATATCATACTAATGTTTTAACACAATAGTAACAAATTATTCCATGATTGTATTAGTCATTCAAGGACTATTCATACCCAATTACCATCATTTAGTTATATTAAAGCTAGGTATAACAAGCTATACCTCATTAGGGTTACATATCAACACAATATGATTATCATACCTTCTATTAATATGAGTGAATAGGTAAGACTACCTTATTAAGGGTAGCCCTCCATTTGTTCCATCATCATTCAACCAATATCACCATACCACAATGTCACCCAGAATCATTGTATGTTTAAAAGGTAAGACCATTGGTTGTTTACATAAGTAAACACCGTGGATAAAACACCAATAAAGTCTTTCTTATCTAGAAAGAGTCACCATGTAACCCTAGACATCCCTTGATTAACAACACAAAAAGTTCCATTGAGAGCAGGGTAAAACCCACAATCGACTATTTAGTTAAAACAAGCCATCCATTGTCAACAAGTAAGCTCCTTAAGTTGATCATATAAAGGAAACCATCTATATCACATTACTAAGAACAACATATTACATTATCCTTCATTACACTTTATTGGAGGAATAAACATTAGATCTTGACCATTGGGTCAAGTTCATATGTTAAAACCATCAATTACAGTATATGTTCGACCTTTGCATCAAGTGACCCAAGAAACCATTGATCTAAGGCTTAATTGATGCTACAACTATATGATTAACTCACCATAGATTTTGTATATTTGATACACCATCATAAGTGACCATTAAGTCACCATAGGTTGTTAGATCAACACTATATTCATTAATCAACATCAAATATTAAGCTAATGTAATCATTGATTGATAACATCAGTAGGGTACTTAATGGTTGATCATTAAACTTCTAATTGATCTAAAACCTGACCTAAGGGGGTGACAATAGGTTGTCACCATCATCTTACACCTTTGATATTGACCATTAGTTATCATGAAAACAACACCATAGGGTTGTTGCAATGGTACCATCATCGGGTCATGGGTTTATAGAAGAAAATGACTTTAAACCCTAAAATTGACCATTGGTTGACAGGTGCTTAACACCATAGGTTGTCAAACCAACCTGATCCAAGTCATATTATACCTTAGGAATAACGTACATATGATCACAGGTTCATATACAAATGTAATCAAAACAGGGAACATTATAAAAATTGAAATCCAAGTCAAGCATAGCTTTTTAGTGCATGAATCATCATTTTCAAGCAAGAACATGAGCTAGCAAGCTTATGGTAAGCAATAAACGTGGAGAAAGTTATAAAACTTGCCTCTAATGAGAAGATGAAACCCCACACAAAATAAATCTCGAGCAGGTAGGGTATAAAATCCAAGAATAAGCTATGAATTCGTCCATCTAGCATCTTTCTTCATCAAATGAGCAAACCCTAAGCATAAGGAGCAAGAAAGGTAGGGTTTTAGAGCTTTAAATAAATTTCTACCATAGAACAGAAAGGTTCCGACATGGAGAAAACAAAGAAATAAACAGAGGAAAGAAGGGAATTCTTACTCTTTTAGGTCAAGATCACTAGAAGGAAGCTTTTTCAACCCTAAAATGAAGTCAATTGCAACCCTAGATCCTTTTTCCAAGAAGATCCCCACTTTCTTCTTCATTGGATAGAAAAATTTGCAGCAGCAAAGAGGGAGAACGAGGTTGGGAGAAGAAGGGAAGTGGTGGAGAGAAAATGGCTCGTTTTGGTGCTTGGGGATAAGTATATGAAACTTTAAGATAAAGAAAAAGAAAAAGTTGAAATTCTAGTATCTATCCAAGTTTTCATGGCCTTAATTTATTAAGAATATACAAGCACACACACAAGCAGCTCCCCCACCATGTGCATAGACCTGATTAGCTTTCCTTTGTCGAATTTCCCAGACAATCAAATAATTCATTAGTTGATAGCTACTAAAGGTAGCTCATCTGTGAAGGGGTAAACCCTAAAATACCCTTGGAGAAAACACCTTCAAACCAAGGTTTAAATAGGCACCCCATGGCTCAACAAGCTCAAGAATGATGACATAATATCCAAGGAACATAATGAAAGTGATAAATTGCAAAGAAAACCTCTCAATTGGGTAAATTGTAGAAAAGTCCAAAATGTGCATGAATTTGCATAACTTGCTCAAAAAGTGTCCAAATTGGACCAAATTTGAAACTTAAGCTTGTCTTATAATTTCAAAGCATATCACCAGGTTATATTAGGGTTATAGGAAATCAATTAATATAATTGAGCTTGTTCAACTCATTAAGCAAGTTTATGGGCCTTACACTATCTCCCACTTGGAACTCAAGTGGTCTGCATCAGTTATCTGCATAAGGTTTGAGCCTGTTAGGGCTGCTTTCAACTGTTGTTGTATCACTTTAATATTTTCTGTAGTCTATTGTACTAGCTCATGACCCAAAAGTTGATATTCACATGTCTCATACCAGCAAAGAGGAGACCGACATCGTCTCCCATACAGAGCCTCATAAAGGGCCATATCTATGCTTCTTTGATAGCTATTATTGTACACAAACTCTATCAGAGTCAAATGTACATCCCAACTACCAAGAAATTGTAGCACACATTCCCTCAAGAGATCCTCTAAAGTCTAAATAGTCTTTTCAGACTGGCCATCATTTTGCCGATGAAAAGTTGTGTCGAATCTTAGCTGTGTTCCCATTGTTGAATGTAGACGCTCCCAAAAATGACTTGTAAACTATGGACCTCTATCAGATACTATAGTCACTAGAATGCCATGCAGACAGACTATCTCATCAACATATATTTGTGCCAATTTCACTGCTATAAATGTCGTCTTAACTGGCAGAAAATGAGCTGACTTAGTCAATCTGTCTACTATCACCCATATGGAATCATGACCCTTGGCTGTCCTAGGAAGACCAACAACAAAGTCCATAGTAATATGATCCTATTTCCACTATGGTATTGGCAAGGGTTGTAATGTCCCGGTAGACTTCTGGTGCTCAGCCTTCACCTGTTGACAAATAGGACATTTGGCAATAAACTCTACCACATCACGCTTTAGACCTGGCCACCAATACATGTCTTTCAAGTTTTGGTACATCTTGGTACTTCTAGGATGCATTGCATACATGGAGGAGTGAGACTCCTCAAGTACCGTCTTCCTCAACCCATCAACATCAGGAATTGTTGTCCTATTATGGTAACAGATTGTACCATCACCTGCCTCATGAAAGCCATCATACTTTTTACTGCCAATCCTTGATCAAATATTCTGTATCGCAATATCATTCTATTGTGCATCATGAATCTAATGTCTCAAGGTAGGTTTCACTTGTAACTATGCCAACAATCATGCCAACAAGTAAACTTCTAGTTGTGCATTCATCTGGCAAAGAGACACTAGCATATATCTCTTATGGCACATCAAGGAATGTAATTGTGCATTATCTACCATTGATGATGAAGATCACTTTCTACTCAATGCATAAACTACCACATTATCTTTCCCTGGATGGTAATCTATTATGCAATCATAATCCTTAATCAACCCATCCATCTCCTCTGCCTCATATTCAGCTCATGTTTAGAGAAGATATACTTTAGATTTTTGTGGTCAGTGAAGATCTGACACTTTTCTCCATAAAGATCGTGTCTCTAGATCTGTAAGGCATGGACTACTTCTGCAAGATCCAGATCATGTGTTGGGTAATTCTCCTCATGTTTCTTAAGTTGTCGCAAAGCAAAAGAAATCATATTTTTATCCTGCATCAACATGCATCCCAACCCATCCTTTGAAGCATCACAAAAGATAATATAGCCTTTTCCTTGCTCTGGCAGTACTAACAACAATGCACTAATCAACTTTTCTACAAAAGCTAGAAAGAACGTTGACACTTGTCATTCCAATCAAAAGGAACATCCTTCCTGGTTAACCTAGTTACGGGTAACACGATAGAACTGAAGTCTTTGATGAACCTCATGTAGTAACTTGCCAGGCCTAGGAAACTACATATCTCTGTCGATGTATCTGGTTGTTCCCATTCTAGTACATATTCCACTTTCTAGGGATCAACACAAACACCTTTTGTAGATATAACATGGCCCAGAAAAGACACTTCAAATAACCAGAATTCACACTTGTTGAACATAACATATAATCGATGTTGCCTCAACAAAGTCAATGCCTGGCGAAGGTGTTGCTCATGTTGTTGACTATCCTTGGAGTATATCAGGATATCATCTATGAACATGACCACACATTGATCAAGATAAGGTCTAAACACCCTATTCATTAGACCCATAAAAGCTACAGGTGCATTGGTTAGCCCAAACGGCATAACCACAAACTCATAATGACCATACCTAGTCCTAAAAGCTGACTTGGGTATGTCATAAGCCTTAATTCTCAACTGATGGTAAACTGGCCTCAGGTCTATCTTTGAAAACTCAGTGGCACCTCTCAACTGATCAAAAAGATCATCAATCCTCAACAAAGGATACTTATTCTTTATTGTCACCTTGTTCAACTATTTGTAGTCTATACACAACCTCATTGAACCATCCTTCTTTTTAACAAACAACACGGGAGAACCCCAAGGGAAGTGCTCGGCCTGATAAAACCCTTCGCTAACAGTTCTTGTAACTATTTCTTTAACTCTTGTATCTTCCATAGTGCCATTCTGTATGATGACTGTGTCATGGGTTGTGTTCCAGGAACAAGATTGATTTCAAACTCAATCTCTCTAGGAGGGGGGATGCTAGGAAATTCCTCAGGAAAGACATCCTCAAATTCTCACACCACTAGTAACTCCTAGATACTAGGACCTACTGCCTTGGTATCCACAACATGAGCTAAGAAAGACTCACACCCTTGCCTCATCAACCGCTCAGCTATCATAGATGACATCAAACATGTAGGAAGAATCTTCCTATCACCCTGAAAAATCCACTATACATCTCCATCATGAAACATCGCCACCTTAGTACTGCAGTCCAAGACTACCTTGTATTTTTTCAAGGTATCCATTCCTAGGATTACATCAAAATCGTGCATGTCAAGTGGCAAACGATCCACTTGAATGTTGTGTCCAGAAAAAGAAAGAACACAAGAAGGGCACACTTCTCAGAACTCGATGGAATCAACCAAAGGAGTCTCTAGCTGTAGGCTATCCGTTCTAAGACTAACAGGTAGATAACAACTAAATATCACCTCTCTGGTGATAAACGAGTGTTTCACACCTGGGTCTACTAACACAGATACAAAACAAGAAGCTGACAAATAAGAATGAAATAACTCAATCTGACCTATCACAACTCGTGGATTGACCACTGCTTCTGGCTGGGTCATGGCATAGAACCTTGCTGTCACATGCTTCCATCTACATCCTCTGCTTTCTTATCTAGAGGATCCTACCTGGGATGCCTGACCACGTCCTCTTCCACTACCACTACTAAATTGTCATTGTTGTGGACCTTATTCACTTTTCCTTGGCTGTTGAGTCACCTCCTCATCTTTCATAGGGCAATAAGGTCTTGTATGCCCCACTTCCCACGCTTGTAACATGTTCTGGTGTCCTGATATGGACTAAATGGCCCTGTCACTGAAATTGATGAGGTACTGTGAGCTCCCATTGGCGGAAAACTATGACCTCTACCCTGACTCGGGGTCTACTATGATGGTGCATGTGATCTTGATTCAGTGAAGGTTGACCTTGGTTGTGACTGTGGCAGGAAAAACCTCAGCTTCTTAAAACCTCCAGATGATTTCCCTTGAAACTGCATAGGTCGCTTCTTAGCATTAGCTTCACGCTTCTCTATGGAAGACCTCTCAATCCTCCTTACGGATTCCACAAAGGTGGAAAACCTCTCCCTATTTTCTATGGCTGATGTTGTTGTAGTCAACTTAGTACCTAGGCCCTTCTCGAATCTCCAGTTCCTTTCCTTGTTTGTTGTCGCCATATGCAGGCAGAACCTCAGAAGTTCCATAAACTTTGATTCATACTCATTAATAGTCATAGCCCCTTGACGAATCTTCTCAAACTGAGATATCTTCTCATCTAGATAGGTCTCTGGAAAATATCGGCTAACAAATTCCCTCCAAAACTCCTCCCATCCTATCATAACTCCTGGTCTTTTCTCCTCTTCTATGGCCCACTAGTGGCCAACACTACCCTTCAACAAGTATACTGCATGCTTAACTTTGTCTTCTTCAGTGATGTTTAGGATTTTGAACGCCTTTTCCAGCTCAGTCAACCACATGTCAGCAACTGCTGGATCAGAAGTACCTGCATATTCAATTACCCTAACACGTCTAAGACAATCAAATGTCTTACGGACACCTTGGGACTCCACATTAGAGGTGGCTACCCTAGCTTGAGGTGATAGCGCTCTGTCAGTGATATGTGTAAGTATGGCCATCATCTGTCTAAACATAGACTGAAGCTCAGGATTGGCCATCATTGTTGGGTCTAGATGAGGCATTGTGGGCTGATCTGGCCCTGCTTCTAGCACTCTCTCATCGCATGCCTACCTCCTAGCACCTCCTCCTAGTGCAACATAGCTACTCTCAACATGTTCTTCACGTCCTCTAGACATATCTTCATAAGCATAAACTATGATCATATATGTTGGATACATAAGAACAAACTCAAACCTAAGTTTTATGTCCATGTAGACTCAGTAAACCTAGAGCTATGATGCCAACTTAACGGTGACACCTCATCACACTAAACGAGATTACTCAAAACACAAAACACGATCAACTACTAATTAATCACATAGTAAAAATTTTGGGGTAATTAAAACTAATTCCAACAATATAAATAAACTCTAGCAAATTTACAAAAGGTCCATCATTCCATTCTCATATACTGTAATAAATATTTACATATGGGTCCAAAGACCTCAGTCACATCCTGCATGAAAAAGATATTTCACATGTACATGTCATATATTTACAAACATTGGCATACTACCAAAATCTCGTGTCGATACGAATATATCATCTAGAAAACACATCCCATACCCGGACCTAAGAGTACATGGATTACACTAGGACTCTACTACTAACATCTACAACTAACTAACCTTCTGAATCTATTGATCACCAGGTTGGTTCTCTTCCACAACGCGACCTCGACCTCATTGCCCACGACCACCTAAAAAAATGTGGTGACCCACGGGTGAGACCCAGTCCCAGCAAGAGATATAACTCTCTCCAACATATATTGATTATAGCATATTAATTACCAGTAAATACATTGAGCAGTTAGGGTATTGAATAAGCAATATGAACAGACTGAACAATTTAAGCATACTAAGCAGTTAAGCAAATAAATTGTAACATCAAGTAGAATCACACAATTTTCATAAGTCTGCATCATGTAAGAACTATGTAGTGTAAAGACAAGACAAGGGTTAATAAACCAATGTGATACGTATTAAACACTACACGACTAGTATCAAATCTTTTATTATTATGCCCTGGGGAGTTTGAGTCTTACCACTCAAACTCCAACTGACGACTGCGAAGTGCTATTCAGTTTTGTATAAGATCTAGGAGTGTCGGTATCCTAAGATCTCTTCACCTCGGTCAGTATGAGTACATTGTAGTGACATCCCAGTCAAACTGCCAACAATGAAATATAGTCAACTGATAACAACTAGTCCGTACTTGGTACAAGTTATGACACTAGAAAATAGGTATACAAAACCCTCTAATATGAGGTACAACCGTAGTTGTCCTCAATCACATCAAATGTCAGAGACATGACCATAGCCATCCTCCATAACCTACAATTGTGGATGACAAGGATATATCCTCAACTTGTCACCCCCACATACTCAACAGTATGCGCTTTGAGTTTCTCTTGGGAAGACTCGTTTCACCATACAGTAAGTTCTTACACTGAATATAGTTCTATGGCACATGGCTCTACATGATTAATGTTACATTTGATTAATTACTGCCAATTGAATGCACTAAGGCTTTATCATACAATTGAACATTCAAACCCTAATTCTTTTCTAACAAGAGTAAATGTATAAAAACTTTAAAATATATAAATCTTAATCTTATTACCACATGCCATCATTCGTTGCAAATTAATGGACCACACTTATCATCATACTATTACAAGATACCAATATCTTATCACAAGCTCTAGGGTTTTAACCCTTATTGGAACATGAAGAGGAGATCACCTCAATCATGTCTTCAAACATGCCCAAAGGTCATTAAGACCATCACATTATTCATAGTAAGGTTATCATCATCATTCCATGCCTTAAACAAGGCTCAAAAGATCATTAGCATATATGTGTCCATAGATATTAACATGGTAAGGCACTAAGATATTCAAATAGTGATACATTGTGGTTTCAACACAAGAAGAGTGTAATTCATTATCAGATTAATCATTCAAGAGGTCTGATTATAACCAATCAACATCATATAATTATAGTAATGTTAGGTATAACAAGCTATATCACATGGGAGTTACACATCCACTTATTATAGTGATTTATCAAATATAACTTTATAATGGCAAAGGTAAGACTACAAATTAATGGTATTGAACTATCGAATTATCAGCACAAGGAAACACATATATTACCATGTGATTTATTCTAATCCATTGGATGTTGGAGCATCCGATATTATTCATTGGATCAAGTTCATTGTTCCAGGTTATCAATTGAAGTATAGGTCTAACCATTAGATCAATTGAACCAAGGAACCATTGGTTCAAGGTTTAGTCAAATCTACGATTACATTCTTAACTCATCATATATGGTAATGACCTGATCCACCATTAATTGTGATCATTAGGTCACCATTGGTTGTTAGATCAGTAATACATTCAGTTAACACCATTAACTATTAAGCTAATGTCATCATCGATTGATAACATCATTAGAATACTTAGTGGATGATAATTAAATGTCTAATTGACCCAAAACCTGACCTAAGGGGGTGACCATAGGTTGTCACCATAAATTTTACACACTTAATCACGAACATCACTTGCCAAGATAGAAACACCATTGGTTGTTGAATGGTATGACCATCTGTTGTGTAATAGGGAAGGAAATAGCTTGAAAACCCTAATTTGAACCATCAATTGTTTTATACTTAGAACCATATGTTGTTGCTATCAACCTGTCCCAGATCATGTTACACCTTATAAAGGTCGTACACATGTTTACAAGTTCATATATAACTGTAACAAAATAGGGAACACCACAAAAATTCGAAATTCTAAACAAGCATGGTTTCTTTATGCTTGGATCATCACATTAAAGCATAAACATGAACTAACAAGATTCTAGTAAGCAATATCAGTGAAGAATGTTATATAAATAACCTCTATAGAGTAGGTCATATCTCAAAAAGGAAGAATCTCGAGCAAATAAGGCAAGAAATACCTAGATTCATATCTGAACTTGGCCAAATAGGCACTTCTCTCCACAAAGAAGCAAAACCCTAGAAAAAGAAACAAGAAGGATATATTTTTGAGTTCTAGAGCCACGCTCACCATGGAACAGTAGGGTTCCGACCTGGAGAGATATAGGAGGAAGAACATAAAAGAAATAAATGGAGGAAATAAGGTAATACTTACACTTTTAGGTCAAGATCACGAGGAAGGAGCTTTAGGAACCCCTAAACAAAGTCAATTGCAACCCTAGATTCTTTTTCCAAGAAGGTCCCCACTTTATTCTTCCTTGGCTAGGAAAATTCACAGAAGCACAGAGGGAGAATGAGGTTGAGAGAAGGAGGGAAGTGGTGGAGAGAAAATGGCTCATTTTGGTGCTTAGGGATAAGTATATGAAACTTTAAGATAAAGAAAAAGAAAAAGTTGAAGTGCTAGTATCTATCCAAGTGTCCATGGCCATAATTTATTAAAAATATACAAGCACAGACACAAGCCACTTCCCAACCATATGTATAGACCTGCTTCGCTGTCCTTTTTCGAATTTCCCAGCCAATCAAATAATTCATTAGTTGATAGCTACTAAAGGTAGCTCATCCATGAAGGGGTAAACCCTAAAATACCCTTGAGGAAAACACCTTCAAACCTTGGCTCAACTAGGATCCCCATGGCTCAAAATGCTCAATAATGATAATATAACATCTAAGGAACATAATGTATGTGAAAAATTGTAAAGAAAACTTCTCAATTGGGTAAATGGCATAAAAGTCCAAAATGTACATAAAATTGCATAACTTGCTCAAACAGTGTCCAAATCGGACCAAATTTGAAACTTGATCTTGTGTTATGATTTCAAATAATATCAAAAGGTTAGATTAGGGTTCTAAGAATTCAATTATGTAATTAAACTTATTCAAATCATTAAGCAAGTTCAGGGGTCTTACATGATGAGTGCAATGATTTAGGTTTAAGAACCACAAACACCACCATCACTATAAGACATGATTCTGACTTACCTATTTAAGGTTTCCATGTATCACTCTTATGTGAGTCTATCTAATACATTGTTCTCTAACATGTATCTGTGCAGTTGGTTTGATATCACCATATCATGACTAATCGGATTTTGTCATCAACCAACTCACACTCTGATCTTATGTGTTATTTCTGTCTATTTATCTTTCACAATAACAACCGATAAAAAACATAACAAGAATGCATATACTCTTAAAATATATATGATCTCATTGTTCAGGTACTCAACCTGAAGACATACATCATTGAGTAAAATCATTCTCTAGACAGTTATTATGTTATTTCATGATCTCAAAACTGAACAGATAGAATAAACTGGAAACATGTCTTTATTAATAATCAAATCATTTACAAGTTATTCCATTACAATCATCATATGATTTGAATCTGGGCATACATACCAACAGAATCCCACTTGCACTTAGAGCCAATCACCCATGAATCTTATTCTGAGTGACCTAACATGACCATCATCCTTCTACTGTGAAAGTTTCTTTGTCAAGGGATCAACAATGTTGCTCTCAGTTGGTACTTTGCAAATATTTACATCTCCTCGCTTACGATATCTCATATGAGATCATACCACCTTTGTATATGCTTTGAGCATTGATGTCATTTGGGTTCCTTAGATTGTGCAATAGCTCCATTGTTGTCACAATATAGCTCGATTGCATCACCGATGCTTGGAACCACCCCAAGTTCAAAAATGAGCTTCTTGATCCATCTCCTTTATTTCATTTGATGCAACAATATACTTGCCCTCTATTGTAGAATCAACGACTATCTCTTACTTGGAACTCTTCCAACTTAAAACTTTGTTGTTTAGGCTGAAAACAAATCCTGGTTGTGATTTGTAATCATCTTTGTCAGTCTGGAAGCCTGCATCGGTGTAATATTTTACCACCAACTCTTCCTCTCCATCGTAGACCAAGAATTGGTTCTTAGTCCTTCTCAGGTACTTGAGGATGTTCTTCATGACTGTCTAGTGAGCATCACCTTAATCTGACTAATATCTTCTCGTGATGCTCAGGGCATACAAGACGTCTGGACAAGTGTACAACATCGCATACATGATGGATCCAATTCCCCACACATATGGAATCATACTCATGCGCTCCCTTTATTCACAAGAATGGAGACATTGAACTTTAGAGATGATAACTCCATGTAACATGTGCAAGCTTCCTCTCTTTGAGTTCTCCATGCTGAACTACTTCAACATTTTGTCAATGTATGTGCTTTGACTCAGTCCAAGAACCCTTCTTGATCTATCTGTATAGATATTTATCCCCAAGATGTAGGATGCTTCTCCCAAATCTTTTATAGAGAATGTATTTCCAAGCCATGTCTTTACCTTTTGTAAAGTAGGGGTCTCATTCCCATCAATAATATGTCCTCTACATACAATATGAGGAATACTAGCATGCTCCCACTAACCTTCTCATACACACAAGGTTCATCTTCAGTTTGAACAAAGCCAAACTCTTTGACCATCTCATCAAAATGAAGATTCCAACTCTGAGATGCTTGCTTTAATCCATAGATTGATTTTTGTAGCTTATAGACTTTATTTACAAACTTTAGATTTACAAACCCCTCAGGTTGTGTCATATGCATATCCTCAACAAGATTCCCCTTAAGGAATGCAATTTTAACATCCATTTGTCAAATCTCATAGTCATGATAAGCTGCAATAGAAAGCATGATCCTGATGGACTTAACCATGACCACTAGAGAAAAGGTTTCATCAAAGTCAACACCTTGAACTTGTCTGAAACCCTTTGCAACCAATCTGTCCTTATGGGTTTGAACTTTTCCATCCATGTGGGTCTTCAAGATGAACACCCGTTTGCACCCTATGGGTTTTACCACTTTAGGTGGGTCCACTAAAGTCCATACTTTGTTGGTATACATGGATTCCATCTCAGATCTCATGGCTCAAGACATTTCTCAGACTCTAGTCCCTCAATAGCATTTTGATAGGATATCAGCTCATTATCTATGACCAATTCACTGCCTTCATGAGTCACAAGATATATATATCTTTTAGGTTCAAGGCATGTCCTATTAGATCTACGAGGTTCCTATGTTACTTAAGAAATTTGAGATTCACAACAATTTGTGAGTCTCCTTGTTCCTCCTGTACCTCTTCAGGTTTAATGTTTTCTTGTTGTTCTCGAACCTATTTGAGTTCCACTTTTCTCCCACTAATTCCTTTGGAAATAAATTGCCTTTCAAGGAATACATCTGTCGTGGCAAAAAACACTTTGTTGTCAGATGGAGTGTAAAAGTAGTATCCCCTTCTTTATTTGGGATATCCAACAAAATAACATTTATTAGACTTAGTACCAAGCTTTTCAGGAGTCATTCTCCTAACATAAGCTTCACATTCCAAATCTTTATAAAAGACACATCGAGACATTTCCCATGCCATATCTCATATGGTGTCTTTTGAAACGTCTTAGATGGTACTCATTTTAGTGTAAACACGGCAGTTTCAAGAGCATACCTCCAGAAGGAAGTTGGAAGATCAGAAAAAATCATCATTATTTGCACCATATCCAGTAATGTGGGATTCCTTATTTCTGACACACTAATATGTTGTGGTGTTCCAGGTGGAGTCCATCGTGATACAATACCATGGGCTCTCAGAAGGTCCTCAAACTATTGAATCAAGTATTCTCCACCTCGATCAAATTGAGGTGCCTTAATACTTTTACCAAGATGGTTCTGGACTTCATTTATAAACTCTCTAAACTTTTCAAGAGTTTCTGACTAATGTGTCATCAAGTAAACATAGCCATACCTACTGAAATCATCAGTGAAGGTAAGGAAGTATTGATATCCACCTCTAGAATTTGTTCTAAAAGGCCCCCATACATCAATATGTATGAGTCTTAATAGATCACTAGCTCTCTCACTACTACGAATGAATGGAGTCTTGGTCACCTTGCCCAACAAACAAGATTCACATGTCTCTATTGATTCAAAATTAGAAGAGTCTATATAACCATCTTTATGGAGTCTGGATATGTGTTTCTCATTTATGTGCCCCAGACGACAATTCCAAAGGTATGTTTGGTTTGAGTCATTGAGTTTTTGTCTTTTGTTATTTACGTTATATACAGTTGTCTCTAGATCTATCAAGTATAGACCATAAGACATTGGGGCACTACCATAAAAGATCTCATCTTTACTAATAGAACATCTTCCATTCTTTATAAGAAATTTGAATCTGTTCTTGTCCAAAGAAGATACATATATGACGTTCCTATTGATGACATGTATACATAATAGCACTTATCTAAATCTATTACAAGCCCACTTGGTAGAGATAACTCATAGGTTCTAACTGCGCCTACCGCAACTCTTGCACCATTTGCAACTTGCAGTTGTACCTCTCCTTTCTGTAAGGGTCTACATCTTTTCAGGTCCTTCACATTTGAGAAAATGTGTGATCTGCATCCGGTATCTAGTACCCATGATGAGGAAGTAGTAAAGTTAACCCCAATAATGTATATACCAGAAATAGAGATCTCAATCCTTTGTTTCATCTTCCTAGGTTCCCTTATTCTTCTCCTTATTTTGAGTGCAAAAGATTTGGACTTCAGCCTAGACACAAAAAACGCTTCTTGGCCTTGCCTTTGTCCTTAGACTCAACTCCACTAATCATCATCATGGATTTTTCCATCTTCATTTTTGCTTCAAAACTTGTCAAAGTGTCAAGCAACTTTGACAACAGTCTAGCCATGTTAATCAAGTGATAACACTAAATAAACTGACTATATGATTTAGGCAACGATTGCAAAATCATATCCATGGACAACTCTTGACCTAAAGGAAATCCCAGTCTTTCTAGATGCTTCATATGCCCAATCATATTGAGCACATGAGGTTCTACTAGATCTCCCTCTATCATTTTGCACTCAAATAGCGCCTTAGAGACATGATACCTTTCATGCTTATCATGTTGTTTATGCAACTCATAGTTCATACATCCCAACATAAGGTTCTTGATGTTCACAACATCATTTATATGCTTCAAAGAAGCATCCATGTCAGTCTTAGGCGAATTTGGAGTGGATATGGCACTAGTGTTTTAGGAACATACAAAACACTAATCAAGGTCTTGAACTAGTTACAAAAATAAATCTCGTTTAATTCATTTGATTGTCATGATTAAGTGTTTTCCATTTGATTCTACAAGATAAAATTTGCATTTTTCAAAAACTATTTTTGATTTAAAAAGTTGATATTAATTAGTTCTTTAATTAACTATTGCTCCCACTATTTTATTCCAATTGATAGCCCTCAATATCAATTTGGAATATTGTAGTGTACAATATTCTAGTGGGCCAAGATCCAAAGTAATTCAACTATTATGCGACCTACACCAGCGCCCATAGTCAATTATCAAGGTAGGCAATCAACCCAAGTGCATCATATGCAACTCTTGGATAGATGATATGCGCAACTCCTGGCCATAATCATCTGCATGCTTCTGGGCTTAGACTCTCTAAGAATCACTAGTTAAGCCTGACCCAAAAATTGACACGATAATAATGCACCCCGCTGGGAGGAAACTACATAATTACCATCACACTTCTACGAGATAGACGACACACCATGCTAGGGAATAAACTACACTTGGTCGATCAAGATTTTCATGTGTGCCTCTTTTAGAAAGCATCTAAGACTTAATATTTTAATTGAGGGAGTTTGTATAGATACATATACTTTATCTAATCAACACATATATAGTACATGTCATATACATGCTATATCTCACAAAAAAAATATGTACTAAAAAATCGATGGTTATGGCCCACCTAATGTAATTCCTTTGAGCCACAAGGAATTACATCATTCTAGGTCCACATCACATGTAAAAACATGTTGTTGATGAAGATTCGTACTTGCCAATCCGGGTTGACTGGTTCAACCTTCAAACTGGTCATCTTGCCTCTTGGCCGGTCAGTTGGTTACCTCCATTCAATCGTCTGACTCCTCCAAATGACCAATTGGTCATCCTATAGCCGATCATTTGGATCCTCTAAACAATCAATTTGTCTGGTCCTTCGGGGTCCTGGTTGGCTCACCAGTCGATCGTTTCGGCCCCACCATATGGTCGTCTCAGCCCCTCCAGCTGATTGGCTTACACCCTCCATCCAGTCGGCTCAACTCCTCTGTGCGGTCAGTTGGCTTCTATCTTCTTTGTTGAAATAAGAAAGTAAACTATCCTACTTTTACATAGTTATTGAGAACCCTCAAGTTACATTCAAGGGGAGCAAAGGTAGAAGAGAATAATACTTTTACATTGGGAAGATAAGAGAGAGACTTGATTCGTAGATCAAGATAAACATGATTAACCAACCACACAACCATACACAAATAATAGGGGCTATTGGCCATAACCATGCTACACATCCACCATTATAACTTGCTTTTAGGATGACATGTATAATTCGCATATATATATATATATATATATATATATATATATATATATATATATATATATATATATATATATATTCATTTGGATTCTTATGTGGTGATTAGTCAGATGTGCACATCAATTAGAATAAATATTCACATGGTATGCAATAAATAAACATGATAAAACCAAAAGTATGATCAAATTGGTTATTCCAAAACATAATTAATTGACCTAGATCTAATACCACTATAGGGAAATGCGACATCAAATAGGCAGCAAAAACAAAATCTTACTGACATATTTCCCACTAACCAGCAGATCGCTTCAATAACTATACAATAGAAAGGATGGTTTCACGAAGATATACCTAGTCTTGGAGCAAGTCCAATGACAATCCTCATCAATGTAGATGTGTACTCTATCTTAGACGGTGTCTGTGCAACTCCTAGTTGCACTGAGATTTGTCTAACTACTCCTCCACAGATAGTAGACTCGAACATCATCGTCTAAAGCAACTCATCTCATCACAGGATACTGGCTGACATCGTCCTCCTTAGCGACGGGAAAAGGCCACCTCGCCTCTAGAGAAGTCCACACAAACCAACTAGAACTCCTACTATCCTGCTCGAATGGAAATGAAGGAGTTGTCCCTTCTGTTGGTGTACTAGTCACCAACCTGCTCTCCTACAACAATGATCCTCAATTGTTTCTCTCCATAGCTATCCCTCCCTAGTCCAGTAGGGCTTGCTTGGGCTCTCTTAGTTACCACATCTAGAGAGGACAATAATTTCCAGAGCAACTAATTCTCAATTATCTGTGTTGTGTTTTGGAAAGCCCCCAATACTCCTCTATTTATAGACAGGGTTAGGGCCATGGTTCCCAGTCTGTGCTGGTGTGGAAGGGATCAGAAGATCTCAAATTTTTGCAACAATTCTAGAACCTAAAGACAAAATGACCATATGGAAAACTTATACAGTCGTTTGGCACACAAGACAGTCATCTCGCACTATGAGATGACCGTTATGTAATTTCCAATTTTGTACATATGTCGGAAATTCAATTCTAATTAGTGCATGTCATGACGTCGGAACCAATCCTTGATGTAATAGAATTGCATCCGCAAAACGGTCAATTAGTGCATGTGAGATGGGCATCTCGCACCACCTAAGATGGGAGTCTCACACCACCTGAGACGGTCGTCTCGCATAAGAGAGACAAATATCTCGCAGGACGAATCAGGCTGAATTCCACAATACAATCAGTCTAATACTCAAAACAACTGTCTCAATACTTGAACTGATCATTTGGCAATCTAGTCAGTTTGTTTGTTGTGTGAATTGAATACCTAAACACTTTATTAATCAATGGAATCATCATCTAAGATCAAGCTCCTCTTCTAGATGAGTTCCTATGTGTGTGACCCTATACGTCCCATATTACATTGGCAGTGAATATCCATAACAACTTATGACATCACAAGCAATGAGCAGTGCCTAGTCACACATCATTGCTATCCAAGTACATGGAAAGTTGGAGAACAACTTTGACCTACAAACTGTGTATTGTTTTATAGTGTATGTATAGTTCCTTTGTCATGGATATCCAGATTGAACTAGAGGCATGGAAGAATCATCCTCATTATTATTCAATCTTGTTTCTTGAACCATAGAAGAATGTTTGATATATATCTAAGCTCAATATCACATATTCACTCACATGTGTGTGGCCACACATATCTCAATCTTTCTAATCACTCTTATGGCGAGTCTGTCTGATACACTATTCTCTGACATGTATTTGTGCAGTTGGTTTGATATCACCATATCATGACTAATTAGATTTTTGTCATCAACCAACTTACACTCTGGTCTTATGTGTTATTACTGTCTATTTACCTTCCATAATAACAACCGACCAGGGACATAACAAGAATGCATATACTCTTAACATCCGTATTATGATTTCATTGTTCAGGTCCTCAACCTGAAGACATACATCATTGAGTAATATCATTCTCTAGAAAATTATTATGTTATTTCATTATCTCAAAACTGAATAAATAGAATAAATTAGAAGTTTTCCTTTATTAATAATCAAATCATTTACAAGTTATGCCATTACAATCAACATATGATTGGATCTCTAGGCATACATACCAATAAAAGATTAGGTGGAAAAACTCACAAATAGGATTGATCAGAAATACGACACCTCAACTGGAAGTGAAGAGGAGGAGAGCATGTACTTGCATCAATAATATTGGTAGGATAGAGGTCCTAGTAAAATAGATAGAACTGAAGACATGCTAAGCAAACTTGTGAGTCATAACGAGGCCTTACTAGACCAAACTAAATGAGTGCACCAAAATTAAGGAGATCAGGCCCGCAATATTAAAAATCAGATCTCTCAACTAGCAGTGGAGGTGGCATCCATAAAGAAGACCATTCAACAGTGGTTTCCTCAGAACATAGAGACATCTCATCAACATTATCAAGTAGATTTTCTCTATATTCTCAAGGAACTAGAGCATGTTAATGAGGAGTCACCAAATCAGCACATTCCAGAGCCAGATTGGGTGTATGTAATAGAGCTTCCATTTCCCCACAACATGTATGGAAGAATAGGGGGACGCAACACGCCAATGCATTATGCTCACACATGCACTTCAGTGAATACAAGGTCATCAACAAGCAACAAGGATACCCCATCTTTAGAGGTTGTGCAAGACAAGGAAATTCAAGTTTCCACAATTGTTGTTTGCATGCCCCACATTTCAAAAAAGGCGGTGTGTGTGCAACAAGAGTAGGTCAATGTTCTAGTCAATAGTGAAGCGGTCATGGTCAACAAGGAAGCACCCACACTCGAGAAGGAGCAGCCACATCTCATTCCATCCATAAGAGACGTGTCAAATTTTGTCCTAGAAGGTGGTGTTGAAGCAAGCTTAGGGGAGAAGATCCCTAATAAGCCCTACATTACTCCACAAAAGTAAGTAGAGAAGCCACATATGTCATTCCCAGATAGTCTGAAGTAAGAAAATAAGAAAATCAATTCAAGAAATTCCTACACATCTTCCAAAAGCTCCACATCAACATCCCACTTGTGGAGGCAGTGGAACAAATTCCTAGATATGGAAGATTCTTGAAGGATATCATAAGCAATAAAAACATATAACAGATACAGATGTCTTGCGTGTTTATGAAGTGGTTAGTGTTATGATCCAAGGAAGGCTCCCAACAAAGAGGAAAGACCTAGGATGATTCTACATCCCTTGTTCTATAAGCATTAAGTATCCTCAACAAGCACAATATGACTCTGGGGCGAGTATAAATGTCATGCCTATCTCCACCTTTCTAAGGTGGGATTGAAGAAACTGATGAAGATATCCATGACAATCCAGTAGGCTGATGGATCAATTGTGAGGCTGTATGGGATATGCGAGGATGTGTTAGTCAAATTTTATAAGTTCATCTATCCTTTAGATTTTATAGTTATCGATATGCACGATACATGGGGATTAGAGATGATGTTAGGAAGGTCATTCCAAGCTACGACCAATGTGATCATTTTCATTGGGTAGAGATTACTTGACACTCAAGATAGATTATGATAGAGTGGAGTTCAAACTATCAGATGAGTCTTCACAACCATCTCGTGACAGCCTAGGATAAATAAATCACCATGTCGAGCCTAGGACATTAAATAAGGGTCTTATGGGAGGAAACACAATTTTATTTCTATTGTTTACATTCTATTAGGACTTTTCATTAGTTAAAATTTGTGTTTATCTTGTTATATTTTTATTTTTTCTTTAAGAAAGGTACCTTGATGCTTATGTTTGGTGTGCAGGCAGAGTCAATGATCATACCACTAACACCAGTGTCAATGGAACTGACCTGCTAAAAAAGTTCAACATGGATTCCATAAACTTTTGGTACCACTGACACACAAGTCAGTGACACCGAATCCATGACAGACTGAAGTCTGCAAAAATTTAGTACCATCGACATCCAAGTTGGTACCACTGCCATTTTTCAAAAAAACCATAGAGCTACAAGAACATATTGTCGATACCATTGACACACCTTTCGGGGACTCTAACTCGTAGCTCTGAAAGAAGGATAAAGGATGACTTATTTCGGTACCACTGACACACAAGTCGGTGGCACTAAGACAAAGGGACATACACCATCATAACTTGATCCACAAATGACACCGATCATGACCCTAATGAGTACATGGTACCCCCATTCCACCCCATGCTTCAGTTCTGACTATGAGGACATAGTCAAGTTCAAATTTGGGAGGTGTTGGAACAACTTTATCTATTTTATTTTCTATTAAGTTTTAGTTTTTCTTATTTGCAAGTATAAGACCCACATTTATCTATTGCAATCATGGTGTTTAGTTATCATTATTTCATCTATCATCAAAATAAATGTGTTTTATGTCCTTTGAATAAATGTTAAATTTTTGAAATGATCTCATCTTTTTATGCTTATTTTGTAAAGTCTAAGAAAATACCATTCGAAGGAAGTGTATGGGTTAGTCAGCTTGAGGACACTTAATAACAATGAAAATCTTAATTTATCCAAGAATCATTTATGACGATGAGCTTTGAGCCCAAAGTGACCAAATAAGTAAGGATACCTTAAATGGGATTTATCAAAAGAAACCTTAATGTTACCATATACACAAGTTGATAGGAGAGGAACATATCTTAGTTAAGACAGACATTGTCTCTTAATCACATGATTCCACCCGCCTTTCATGACATTTCATCCACCACCATAAGATGATAAAGTAACTCAAATTGTATCCTCCTAACTGCATTACATGGCATAATAGGTATCATGATAGTTAGTTTTGTTATACTACATCAGTTAGAAAAAGAGAAAAAAATATAGAGATTTGCATAACAATTAGTTGCATGAAAATTTTCATATAGATTGAATTTTTTTACATCATATTTTTGCACCGATATTTGCAATATGTATCTATTTAGATTTCTCCTCAAATATAAAGTAAAAGGGTACACATCCACATTCTTTCCAATGAAAAAAGTGAAAAAATGAAAAAAAAAATCGAAGACATATATGTTGAAGAAAGCCCGGGAATAAATCATAGACTATGCTAAAAATAAGAGGGTATAGGAAAAAAGAGAAATCAACTAATGAGGAGACAAGGATGTGGTGAACTCAATCTTAAAGTTATTCATAGATAAGGTGAAAATAGTTACATGTATTCATTCTTTTACCCACACTCATCAATCAGATGAGACTTTTAACGTATGCATAACTCCACCATAATAGTATGCATTAGGATTCATGCATTTTACATTTTCATCATTTTGTAGATTCATCATATTTTATTTTTGCATAAACGATTTGGATGTTACTTGTGAATCTTATTCATAACCACCTATTTCATTCCACCCATTGCTCTTTATGGTAGGCAACTTGAATGATTGATCCCCTCATTCATTTCTATATGGGGAATTTTTTCCAACATAGTTTGGTAGGTAGATAAGAGCAATGTAAATAGGGAATCACATGGTTCATTAAGTGTATTCCCTATTTATTATGATTTTAGATACTCTATGATTAGTGTTTCATTGATATAAGCATGGACATCTTTAATGAAAATTTTAGGTCCCTTTAGAGTAGTTATTTGTTCAATGGTTGGTAAGGGCTAGTTTGGGGCCATTTGTAACATCCCTGACATGGGTTATGCTTAACCCTAGATGTTTTGCTTAATAAAGTTGATTACATGTTTGCTCTTATCTCTTGAAAAGTAATTAAGGCTCAAGAGGAACTTATATTTCAATTTCAGTCCTTTTTGAATAATGTTGAAATAATGTTTTACTTGTTTTGGACTAAAGTGCAAATTACCCAAGTTAAGGGGTTAAATTGCAAATATTACATGGTGAAATGTTCCTCTAGTATTGAAGCATCATAGGAATGAGTATGGTGCAGTAGTATGGCTTCTACAAGCCTGAATAACAAGAAAGAGCATGTTGAGCAATGTTTGTGCATTAAAACCCTAGTTTTGGTGTAATGTGCAATTTACCCAAAATCTAGGGTTCAATATGAAAAATACAACATCAAGAGGGTCTCTCGTGATTCTTGGCATCATGTAGAGAAAATAATTTGAGAGGGTCGCCTCATTTGAATCATTTTGGAAGGATATTAAAATAATCAAGATTTAAGCATAATTGGAACTTTACTTCAAATTAATGCAAAAATAAATATGTTAATTGAAGTGCCCTTAAATCAAAATTGCAAAGGTTGAAATATACATATATGGAAGAGAATGTGCCTTGCAAAGGCAATGGAAATATCTACGTGAGTGGAGAACCCAATCACATTAAGAAAACAAAAAAAAATATCCACTAACTTATGGATATTATTATTATATGATTTAAGGTGCTTAATTTGCTTTTCCTTAATTCATGGATAATGAAGAGGAATTCGAAGGAGGGGAATATGGCTTTGCATGCAAGGAATTTATGGGGGTGATGTGGCACCAATTTTGGAATTAAAATGATTTTATAAAATATTTTCTCTCTCATTGAATTTCTTATAAAAACACCTTTTACAACTCAATTGAGAGACTTTTTCGAAAACACTTCCACTCTTTGCTTGCAAAACGACCAAGGGAGATTTGGAGGATCAGGAAGACGACCCCCAACCTATTTGTAATCTCCATGACCTCTTTTCACCTTGATTTTATGGTGGAAATCGAAAATCAATGCATGATTTCTTCTTATCTCCTTTCCATCTTCAAGTCTAGCCATTCCTTTTCACTAAATAAGTGGAAGGTGTTTCTTTCACCATTAAAGACATGGAGGTTGAAGCTTTGAAGCTCAATTGAAGGCGGGTTATATAACTTGAACCCTTGAACTTTGTTATTGATTCCATATCTTTATCAATTGTTGATTCCTTCTTTATCCCGGAAATTTTATTTGATTGATTGATGCAATCACCATGAAAATCACAGCAAGCTTCGTGGGTTTATAGCTTGATGATGATGAAATCATCATAAGCACATACCTCCACAAATATCTATTGCAAACGATTTCATAATTTTTGTCTAATCGGTTTCACCAAACCGTTTGAGACTAAACGGTTTGCAAATTGTTTGGAGGTTTGGGTTCCAAACTGTTTGGAGTGGTTGACCGAATGGAGGGGTTTGACCATTTAAGGGGGGGTTGCTGATGTGTTGAATAATGATCTAACAGGTTTAATTAATTGGTTTTTAAAGGTGTTATGATTGGATAATCTACCTATTGCAAACCCTAATCGGGTTGAGTGATGAAATTCTCAATTGATTGATTTAATTTTTGGGTTGACTAACCCAAACGGTCTCAAGACCGTTTGGAGGTCACCCAAACGGTCTCAAGACCGTTTGGAGGTCAACCAAGACTATTTGGAAGTCTATGATGAAGTATGATTAGATGGTTGAAGATCCAGTGATATCAAATTGAAATACAATCAATAGCTCAATTGATGATCGATTCTATGATGCAAACCCTAATTGAATTTCACAAATTTCAATGATGGGACTAGTCAAACGGTCTCAAGACCATTTGGAGGTCATCCAAATGACCTCAAGACCGTTTGAGGTCAGGTCATGTCATAGTTTGATGATGAACCAGTGATTTCAACTGAATTAGTTCCACAATGTCAACCATTGATGGTTCCTCGATTTCAAAACCCTAATTGATGGTTTCTTGATTATAAAACCTAGTTCAATTGGGTTCAAAACCCTATTTGAAGGTCCAATTGAAGGGTGATTCAATGGTTCAATTGAAGAATAAATCAGTAGTTCAATTGATAGATGGTTTAATGATTCAAACCCTAAATTGATGAAGTGATGGAAGACCTTTTTGGTCCATTCGGTTTTGAGAGAGTTTGGACCAAACGGTCTCAAACTATTTCGATACCCAAGTGGTTTCAAGTGTGAATTGTCCATATGGTTTCATTATTGTTTTTCTTGAACGATTTCAAACCATTCAAGGTCTGAGTGACCAAGACCGTTTGGGGTCTAAGTGACCAAGACTATTTGAGGTTCAAATTGGTCAAACCATTTGAATATCTAATATGATTAAAGGTCGGTTAGCTACTTGATTGATAATGATGTAGACCAAAGGTGATTATAATGATGTAACCCTAATTTGATGGGAATTGTACATCCTAACCTTAATTTGGGTAATGGGGTGTGAGAAACCCTACTTGGATGTAAATGGTAAACCCTAATCCCTAAAATAGGGTAAAGGTATATGAAACCCTAATACAGGGTAATGCTATGTGAAGCCCTAACACTGGGTGATGTGATGTGGAACCCTAATTTCAGGTAATGCCATGTGAAACCCTGATGTAGAAGGATGTTATGTGAAACTCTAATGTAGAGTGATGTTATGTGAAACCCAAAAGTGGGAAGATGTTATATGAACCCTAATTCATAAAGATGAAAAACCCTATTCCTAATAATGGAATAGTAACTAATATATTGATAAGAGAAATACCTAAAGAGGTTGATAATGTATATCTTTGTTGTAACGACCCCGCCACCCGGTAACCCCCGATTAAGGGAGACCGAAAGATCAGAGCCGTTAACCAATAACCCGGATCAAAGGTTCGACAAATAATCAATAACAATTAATAAAGTTTACCAACTAAACTGAAATCTGGTATTAAAATAAAACTTTGCATACCTTTTGAAAACTTTGGAAAACTATCTATCCACAACTTGAATTATTCTATCTAACCCTCCTTGTACTTTACTTCTTAATTTCACGATGTGTCACTTTACTGTTTGTGCCTTTCAAGCTTGTACCTAAAACACCGACAAACAAAACGTCAGTCTGCATATCAGAATATGCCGATATGTGGGGACATCCAAAATTTCACAGATATGGCTAACAACTTAATAATCACAATCAAATTATTTAACAAGACAATTTACATTTTTAATGTGTCATTCTCCACCGCTTTTGCCCTAACCCTGGCATACCCCTCTAGGGTTTCTCTTTTGCCATTGACTTAAGGCCACCTTCTCAATACCGAGCTTGGTGCCTGGGAGTCACCTCTCATGGTGCTCCATAGTCATGCATCATAAACCACCTTCTCATTCCCGAGCTTGGTGTCTGGGGTCACCTCTCATGGTGCCCATGGGTCTACCCTCTTGGGCCTGACCTTTATGGCATCTTCCATCAGGGTGGCTTGTAGGTGCGCGAATACACATTTCTTTATAATTGTGATAACCATAGTGACTTTATAATTTTGCAAGTATGAACATCCAACTGTTTAGAGTGCATTCAATATGAGGAAACATATGGAAAACCCTCAGGAAACTAATGTGATTAACCATAATTAACCACATACCTATCAAGTTGATGTGAGACATAAATAGTCCAATCAATCAATAGGCAAGCAAGCATTCAATAAGATCCTGAAACAATTATACAATTTCCTTTTATTACTCATGTCATTAAGATCTATTAAATCTAGCTCGCTTCCTAGGGTTTCTAGTCCACTTTTAGGGTTTCTATTGCAATTAGGGTTTCCCTTCATCGTTTATAATTTTAAACCCTAATTTAACGCAATTGATCACAAACCCTAATTATCTCAACATCTAAACCTCAGTTTCAAATTTAAGGCATTATTAACCATTAAATAAGTCCATTAATCCTCTTTTCATTAAAGCTACCATTTTTATCCTCTTTAACCCATGACAAAGTCATTATGCTCGTTTAACATCAATTTGTAGTTCATTATGCTCTAATACTCACATGAACGTTATTTATTATTAATTCTACCTTGATTCATTCAAAAACCCTAATTTCTATATTAAGGTTATTTATCCACAAATTAGGAACTTTAATGCTCAAAATAGCTTATAACCATGAAAAGTCGGTTCTATACATGAAATTGAATAATTAAAGCCATTATTAGTCCTAATTACCAAAATTAGAGTTTCAAGGCCCATTAAAGCCTATTTATGCACCTAAACTCTAAATTAAACGAATTACGTGCAAAGTTCATTCTTTTTGTTCCTAATATCCCTTTTTATCATTAACATGTTAATATCAACTTTAACCATCAATTAAACCCTACTAATCACATTAATCATATCCAAATAGGGTTTCTTAATCACTATTGCACTATAGTTAACAACTTCCATTACTTTTCGAACTACAAGTAGAATCAGGCTCCAACTATATTTTTAGTGGATTCCCCTCATTTTTCTGAGAAAAATTCATGTATAATGCACGTCTATCCGAGCTACGGTTATTGAGATACAAATTTTGCAAATTTGACTTACTTGAGCCAATCCGAGAGTGCCACGTCACCCTTGCCATGCAACGTTAGCTTTTGGGAAACATAACTGAATTACGTTTCTACCCTTGGTTAAGTTGTATGCGTCTTCAGCCCGCGGAAGGCATTTTTGTCCAACAGCAACTCCTTCTTCTTCCTCGTGTTTTCCCAGCTGCTGCTGCTAGGTCAGGGCTGAGCATTGCCCACCTTCTCCTTCCTGGACCCCGTCGGCCATCAGGGATGGCTTGGCTACCTCTGTCGTGCCTTGGCGCACGCATGGTGTCCCCAGGTCGTGACCACCATGGCCATTCTCGGGTGAGAAATAGGCCGTCGTTGTTGCTGCATTTACAGTAGTTTGCAGCCCCGTGGCAGGAGTGGCGTGACGATACAGACGTTGGGTTAGCAACCGATCAATCTGGGGTTGTCGTGGGAGCACCCTGCTTCCATCAAGACCTCGACACCACTCCTTGGTGTCCTCGGGGTAGGTCTATACCCTCGGCTAGGGTTTACACGTAAGGAAGAAGAAGAAGAGCATTGGATCTTTCTCTCTCTCTCTTGAACTCGAACTAGGGCTTTACCCCTTTATATAGGGTGAGTATCCTCACCCTAAGATGACCACCTATGGGTCAACTAGTTCTTTTTCCAATAGGAATCAAATTCCTTTATGGAGAAGAAATTCTTCTCTCTCCTGTTTACCTTCTTGATATTCTTTATTGCATGGATAATTAGAAATACGAAAATTCTCTCTCTTATTCTCTTTATTCATGCCTTTTAATATATTAGATACAAAATATATTTCCTTAAGTAGAAAATACTTTTTTTCTTAACAAAAGCACATAATTCATTAATTATGTATTCCCATTATCCCTTTATTTTGCAATTTTGGTATTTTCTCTTTCTTTCCTCCTTATTGGGACTCCTTGGATCCCAAGAAACTCTATTATTTCAAAATCCTTTTTATTGGATACTCATTATCCTTCTAGATGCATCTAAATGCATTATTTCTCATTATCATGTTTATTTCTTATTAAAATATCTCTTTTTGAGAATTTCTCTTTATTTCTCTTTTATTTTCCTCATTGGTATTCCTTTTATCATTAGGAATCCTTGGGATACGAAATTCCACTAAGGATTACTCACTTATACCTTTTTCACTTGTTTTCCACACTTTACCATTGTTTTCAATTTCTTTCTTAATAAAGAAATACTTAATTGATCTTTTCTTTTCTTATTGTTTTCTTTTTGCAACTTTGGACTCGTTGGAACCCAAGGAACCCATGTGGCACGAAATCCACCTTTTGGATTAAGTTCTTTTGCCTTCTAGAGGTTTCCACACCTTTCTTTTCTCAAAAACTCAATTATTCATTTACTAATTGAATTTCCTTGTTATTGGGCCCAATAGCCAAGAAAGCCCACAACACAATCATCAAGGCTATTGTAAACGAAACTCATTTATTTAATCAAAAGACATCATTATTTGTTCATTTATCTTTGTTATGAGAAATTACATTTCTCACCAAATGAACCCAAAAATTGGGGATGTAACATTTATATTAATAGTTCCTAACTCAAAGATGAGTCCATATCATTGGCAATGGTTGTATATTCTAAATAAGTGACTTATGGCCAATACATTACATAATAAATGTGATGAGCTGATGCATAAAGTATTAGGATGGGGAATACCCTAATACAAGCTAAGTGGATGAATTCAAGTAAGATAAAGGTGATGAGGGAAGTGATACATCACGATATGATAGATATCACATCTAGCACCTTAAGATTTATACACCTTGATGTATTTTAAATCCAATATATTTGGATGAGTAACAAATGAAGTGCGTCATGACAATTGTTACATTGAGATGTAATGCGTTTTGATAAGTATAGGCTAACATGCCTTATGAAAAGGTTAATCCAAATCAATAAACTTTGATACAATCATATTCTGGTAAAGATGAGAGAGAAACTCATACTTTGTGTTGATAATTCATTTAATGATGAATGATGAGAATAAATAAGTATGATTGAATACTTATGTTATCAATATTGGCTCCTGGCTGTGTGAAGCAATGAAATGGGACTTGATCATTAATAATATGATCTTGAGAACCTAAATGGTTATTTATGGAAAACCCTAATGGAGGGTGATGATATGTAAGAGAAATCCTAACCCTAAAAGGGGAATAATGATATTACTTTGTGTTGCATGGTTCTAATATGAAAGCATTATAACTGTTATCATGAAGTACTAACCATGCAGATGTCGTGGGAAGATAAACATAGCCAGGTATGAGCTATGATGTTCCTTTTATTAAAGTTGTTAATGAGCCATAATATGCCTTGTTGCCTACAAAGAGGTAACAAGAGGTGAAATGAGCTTTGTGAGCTATGTAGAATGATTGTGTAGCAAGAATGATGATTACCTTGGTTAGATGATCTGAAGGAATTAAGTTACCTGTTAAGTGGTAACAAGTAATCTATGATGAACTAAGGGTTTGAATACCCATATTCTATAATCAGGATGATGAACTTGTTAAGAAATGGAAATGTACTTGATGAGATGAGGGATTAAGATCCCAATACTTTGTTAAAAGAGTATGGCTACAAGCCATGAATCCACAAAAAAATGTCATGCATTAGCTATGTGATCTAAGCCTGAAGAGAGTATATGCTGCGGCTATAACTCTATAGTGAATATGTCAATATACCCTGGCAAGCTAATTGCAGTTTGACACATGATGTATAAAATATAATCATTCGTGTAGTGTATTTGCATAAAGTTGAAATACGAGAAACATTGGTTGATATTATCCTTCTTAGTATAGAGGATAAATGTTATACTTGTTCTTCATATTCCTTATTGGATAAGTGACATGCTGCTCTATCAGGTTATAGTTGTAATGTTTTAGATAAGAATAATGTTCTAATCTGTTAGACAATGAATTAACTGTAGTTAAACAATTACGATTCCTCTGTTCAGATTTATCTTATTAAACTGCAATAATAATGTTTCTGGAGGAGAGTTATATCTCTCGTTGGGGGAAATTTACAATTGTCTCACCCCTGTGGGAACCACATTTTTAGGTGGACGCGAACGCGGAGGCAGGAACCCTTCAGTAGGTGAAGGACAACAGCAGCACCAGGAATAGCAGTGAATTCTTAGGTGGAGACACTGGCTATCAAGTTTTGTATATGTGTGAATAGGGTCCTATGTGTCGTCTCTGTACTCTCAGGTCCTTGGAGTCTATAGTTGGTTTTAATGAATCGATATGAGATTTTGGCTTGATGCCTCAATGTTCTTATGTTGTCTGTATACAGTTTAATAGAACAGTTGATGTTGTAATCCTTGAGATGAGATAATACAAGATATGTACCTTTAAACCAGAATGTAAATGTATTACGTACTTTGGTTCTATGTGAAAGACTTGACCTTTGTTGGATCTCTTGGTAAAAAGGTTTTAATTTTTAGTGATTTTCAGTAACCCGCTGCTAATGAATGCTTTCATTTAAGTAAATCTTATTTTTGTGATCGGTGTGCCACACCATCAGGTGGGGGTATTTGAGAAATATAGTGCATATTATTTTCCCTCTTACTGACTTGTTTCAAACATATCCAAAGGTAGTGTTGCTCGAGGGTGATAAATATTAAAGATCAGGAGATTTTGATGCATTGAATGTTGCTTTTCATAGGGTATTTGTATATGTACTTTCTACATAATTATTCATTTTGATATTATTTATGCATTGTTTATCATTATTAGCATGTGAAACACTGTTACATTAATAAATAAATATTTTTGCCGAATTATATTAAATTATCAAATTTTGTTCGAACTTGTGTTGGTTTTTCCTTAGTTCAAGCAATTCAAGGACTTCCAATAGAATTTAGTGATATCGACATTAAAGTTGATGGTACCAATATTATATGAAACCCAATAGAGAATTCTAGAAATATCGATGTTATTGAGATAACACTCGGTGCTATTGAGATGACAATCGATGCTACCAAATAGAGGAGTTGGTGCTACTGACGAATTTCCTAGAAAGTAACAATAGTAGATTTTGTGGATTCAGTGCCACCAACTTTTGCATCCAATGCAAGTCAGAACTCAAAGAAATCAATGGTGCTACCAACACACTGGTTCATAGTACAAACACTTATAAAGGGTTTCGAGTCATCCAACAACTCAGTGACACTGACATCCAGTTGGCGGTACCGACTTAGTGCTATCTGTGCAAATTAAAGATAGCAAAAAATCTGACAGTTGTAACTTAATGATGGCCCAAGTTTCACTTATGACCTAAGAGGAGTTGGGCCAAAAGAAATTACCATGTTCCATCTTGTTACAACAAAGCACAAACCCGAGAGAAGGCGACAATCACATACCAAATGCTCCTGACACTTGAGGTGTCTACCAAAGGGGATCTTCAAGACCACTTCTTTAAGGGTTTAATTGGTTACTCTAATTATTATCTTTATTTCTCTCTCTTCCTCTCTATTTTCATTGATAGAAAACATGCCGAGACAATTCCCTTATTCTTTAGGACACGTGAATAGCCTGATTTTGCATTTTATTTGACTTATGAAGTAATATATATTTCCTTTATTTGTGGACATAAATCTACGAATTCTTTATGAATTTTTGGGCTTGATCAGCACAAGCAATTTATAAGACCATTAATTTCTTTAGGGGAGGGATTTAGGGTTAGACATGTAGTAAATTTACACAACCAACATTGTGCCTCGGGAGATAGCTTATGGATGTGAAGGGAATACCCTAGAGTTACATTAGTGTAAATATCTAATTCCTAAGTCTCTACAAAAGTGTGGTTTTTCTTAGTATAGGCAGTGTATTACGTTGCTGGAGTGGGTAGTACTTGCTACATGTGCTTAGTCCAGGGTTAAGGGTTAATGATGATTGATGAAATGGAGTTAAATGCAATGTATACTATTGTGAAACTATAATCCTAAGGAATCCATCAAATCATGATAACATTTCACTTAATTTAGACTTTACTTCTTATTCTTAATCATAAAGCGACCAACCAATCACCTTTTCTAGGCCTAGTTGATTAGGTTATAGTTAATAGTAGTCTTAGGAGTACGTTTCCATGAGTTTGACATTTGGGCCGTATAGGCCTATTCTACTTGATGTGTATACTTGCATTTTATACATATAGTTTAGGCATGTCAATGATACCTTAGAACTAACATTACAAGAAGAAAATTAGATTCGGTTTCCATGGTGAGGATAGCAGATAATGAAGAATATTTATGATAAATAGATAGATCAAAAGGTAAGACATAGAACTTTGATATATTATATTCCAGACATCGACAATAAAAGAACATTGGACGTAACAGACTAACTCATATCAGACTTAAGAATCACTTCATTTATGCATAGAACAAGCTGATCTTCACTTCTCACACTAAGGTACACTGATTTTGTGTTTGTCATAGCCGTAGATAAATCAGGCATAATATTGAATAAGATTCACCTTGATGTTGGAAAAATCAACAAAGACAATGGATAAAACAAAGTGGAAGGGTAAGATGATGAAGGCAAGGAGAGTGTTGTTTCTCCTTTTGCTTTGTTTTCTTTTGAGAGAGATTCTTTAGATGAGAAGAAGGAAGACAAGGAGGAGGAGGAGGATGATGGAAGCGAAGAATAAGCTTCTCGATCCTAGGGTGTAGAACTCAGATGCTCTATGAGATTTGTTACCATGTTGAGATTTAAATAGGCACGAGAAAATTTGGCAATGCTTATCTTATTGCTAGATTTCTAGGGTTTAATACATTCTAATCTAGATAAAGGAATCTTTAAATGATGATGATAAAAAACCTTGATGGTATTGAGAGATTGTATTATTGTATGTGATATGTAAGAGTTGTGATGTGAGCCTACTTGAGGATTCTTTTTGAATGATCATATGACCTTGGGTATAAATCAAAACAAAAGTTAGATTTAGGTATCATAAGTATATATTAAAATATCCAAATCATTTTGATTAACCAAATGGGATATATGAATGCTTGAATTTCTTTTTAGATGAATAAGGTTTTAAATATTGCAAACCTAAGATGACACTCGTTTACCATAGTCTTGAGTCGCACAACTGTTGATAGATTTGGTGGCTCGTTGATAGATCATAACCCTTATTGGGTGATGAATTTGGGCATCTAGTATGTGTGAGGTTCTCATCAACCACAAATTAATTCAGGGGCAACAACCCTAACCCAACTAACAACATTCAAGTAAATAGTGAATCAAGGCATGAAACTAGTGGGCCATTTGTTTTAGGCCCAGTTATACAAACCAAGAGACTGCATGTAGAAGCTTTTTCATGACCTACGATTATAGAATCAGGTCACTCCCCTCCTTCCATATATATATCTCCTTGTAGTGGGAGTCTGAGGGTCATCAAAAAAGACTAAGGTTGATAAGCACCTAGAGAGGTCCTTGATTATCTAGTAGGGACCCCCATGTGTGGGCTTAACTAGTGAGGGACCCTCCTTGGGCTTGTGTGATGGATGATTTATTTGTTGTAGATAATGTAGTTGACAACCATAGTTGATTATGGTCACGACTCATTGTAGATCATACCCAAATGCCAGGGTGAGTTTTGGAGGAAGTGGATATCCTTCTACACATTGTGGCCAAGATTTCACCTTAGGTTCAGAAAGCCCCAATTCTCACTTGTACCCTTTATGATTCCATGACAATATGGAATTTGTGAAGGAAATTTGGAAATGAAAATAGGTTGATATGTCTCCTAGTGCCATCAAAAAGGTGATGTTGGAGTTAGAAGTTGAAGCTGGAGATTGGAATCCTAGCTAGAGGTTGTTGGGCATAGTGAAAGAACATTGCAGAATCATTGAGCATGAATATGTGAAAGGGATAGAGAGTGGAGGGAAGACTGAGGCGGTAAGAAATTCTAAATGGTAGAATATGTCCAAGTGTCGGGTGGCTAAAGACATACTATACCAAGATCCACACTCCACTAAGGGAGCCGCATGGCCCTCATGTTGTGCCCTAAACAAGAAAATCTATTAGCCAAAACTAATTCTCAGTTAGTAAATCAGTTACTAATTCCTCAAAATTCTTGCAATCTTAAAAAATTGATTTTAAATAGCCCCCACATCTAATATATACCCCAAACATACCTACAAACTCAGAATATTATCAAGACCTTATAAAGCCTCTACTTCATACTTTTAATTATCATTTCAATGTTTTATTATTTAAAGTTTCATGTCTCTGTTTAGGTTATATTAAAGGAATAAAAAATATCTAATTCGAAAGAATGCTCAGGAAATGGAATTAGCATGTGATGTAATATAAATAATGCATATATAGATTTTGATCTTGGTAATATTGTTCAATTTTATGCTTTGAATTAAAAAAGGAATTAGGAGCTTAAATCCTCAAGTTAATTCTAAGAATTATTTCCAACATTAGAAGAATATGGAAATTGAACCAAACCCTTCTAATTAATCCCTAATCACTATAAAAATGCCAAAAAGACATTTGAGATCGATTTGAACATAGGTTTGGATAAAAGTCAAACTTGGACCTAAATACCAACTTGGGATGATCCTATATCAATGACGATTAATTGTTATTAACTCGACGATGACCGCAAATTTGGATGATCATGCACATGTCAAGAATCTCTAAACTCAAGTACACTAAAATATCCTTTTGATGATTGTGTTGTCCATTTAGATTAGATGCATAATATTTTGCTATAATCTATTTTCTCTCGGTAATGTTTGATATTATATTATAATTTCTTGGCATTATTCCATTATTTGAACTATCATGTTCCCTGTGATTATTATTTTAATTCTTGTGTAAATATATTATATGAACCGAAACATAAATAAAATATCAGTGTACCACCGCCTATTAAAGTGATGGTATCTCGTAATTATTGAATAGAAACCTAGCCCTTTATCAATTGATATTGGCTTGAGTGGCATCCTTGTATATTAAAGCCATCCCCTGTTTAGTGAATGGCACACTCTTTAAAATTCTTCCCCATTTGGGTTGACTGGACATGTGTGACCTTCTCTCACACCGTGTAAGCATGGAGATAAATGTTTGTCCTTTCGTTTGGGGTACACTGAAAATGCGTAATAAAACACATTGTGTCACCTAATAAACTATTTCGAATAAAATTATTGTTGCTTCTCCACGTCTATTTTGTCGAACTATATTATGTTAATAATACAAGTTACAATTCATCTTTGTTGGTTATATCCTATATGAGTACCACGTACATAGTATATTTGTGCTGGTTTTTTCACCATTGTTTTAATACTTACAGGTTATAATTTAGTATGTATACAAGGTTTTCAATAAGGGTGGTGTAGGAAGAGTAAGGTGGACAATCCTAGTTGCCGTTGTACACGTTCAGTTAAATGTACCTTTAACATGTGATTCAAGCTGTAAATAAAGCATGTAACCAACTTCAATATGTATATGTGTATTAAAATTGTTGGGGCGTTGTACGACTGTTCATGTGCAAGATGTCTCTGTCTTTAGCTGTGTGCACTGTCGATGCCATACATACCATTCTCCGGTTCTTGTGACGGAGTCTCCGGATGTTACAGCTTCACTGGAGCTGTCTCTTCGACGGTGAGTATGTATTTATAAACAGTCTACTTGATTACAAGACACGGGGACTGGATCTTTACATTGAATGAGTCCTTAATCTTAGCCAAATGCATTCAAATATTACCGGAACATAAGATAAAACATGTGTATCCCAACATATGTTTTTTTTAACCTTAAAAAAATGTGTATCTCAACACATATTTGCTATAGTTCAGGAAGAGTACTGTAACCGTGGGAGTTTCTGGTTATCCTTGTTTTGTATAGGAGCACCGAGCACAATAAATGTGCATACGCTTGGAGGGATTACGAGATACATACCTACTGTGATGGTTTCTATATTCTGCATATTTCCTTGCACAGACATTCCTGATTTGTCTTCAAGTTGACTGATCTTGTCCGGATACATATGTTTATAGCATCAGCCTAGTCGTATGAAGCGTGATACAGTTGCTTGTTTTGCCAAGTCGAAATTGATTTCTTCCTTCACAAATTTTCAGTTAAAAAATCCTACCTTGACGCGCACCAGCCGTGACGAGGCTTTCACCGGGCTGTAAAACGAAAAACCATTGGACTGGAGGTGGTAATTTCCAAGTGGGCCTCATTTTTTTTTGGTCACGTGATATAGGTGCAGACAAAAGAGCACAAAATTTATTTTTTACTAATAGTTTTTCATCCGTAATGATTTTTTTGACGAAATAAAATCATTGGACTCACTATAAAAAATCTAATATAACAAGACTATTGTTGATCTACTTTGAAAAAAATGAACTCGAGGTAATATTCGCCGGAGGCCCCATTTTACTTTGTAGGTTAACGTGTGCGTATAATCATGATGATGATAATGATAATGATGGTGATGATGACAACGGTGATGATGATGATTATGAGGATGATGATGATGATAATGATGATGATTTTATGTACATACACTAAGAAGTAGGTGCATCCACACTATAATTGTGCTCATTAGCACCATAGTTGGGTACTTTTCTAGAAAATATTGGGCGCATTATCTTAATATTTGCGTTTTTTTACTATTGTACACAACATCTAAGAAATAGACACATTTACACCATAATTAGATGTGTTAGCACTATAATTGGGTACTTTTATATAAATATTGGGCACATTATGTTAAGATTTGTGCTAATTTTGCTATTTATGCACAGTATCTAAGAAGTAGGCACATTCACACCATAATTGGACACATTCACATCACAATTGAGTACTTTTGTACAAATATTGGATGCATTATGATAAGACTTGTGTTAATTTGCTATTTATGCACATCATCTAAGAAGTAGGTGCATTCACACCATAGTTGGGCGCATTTGCACCATAATTGGACGCTTTCTACAAATATTGGTCATATTATGTCAAGATTTGTGTTAGTTTTCTACGAAAGCACATATTCTAAGAAGTATGCACACTCATATCATAATTGGGCGCATTCACACCATGTTTGGGCGCTTTTCTGCTACGTTAAAATTTGTGCTAATTATTTATGCACATACTCTAAGAAGTAGGTGCATTCACTACATAATTGGACATTGTTCTACAAGTATTGGATACATTATGTTAAGATTTGTGCTAATTTGCTATTTATGCACAACATCTACGAAATAAACGTATTCACACCATAACTGGGTATTTTTCTATAAATATTGGGCACATTAAGTTAAGATTTATGCTAATTTGTCATTTATGCACATATTCTAATAAGTAGGTGCATTTACACCATAATTTGGTGTATTTACACCACAATTAGACGCTTTTCTACAAATATTAAACACATTATGCTAAGATTTGTGCTTATCTGCTATTTATATACATATCCTAAGAAGTAGACGAATTCACACTATAACTGCACTTTTCAAAAAATATTGGGCGCATTACGTTAAGATTTTTGTTAGTTTCTATTTATGCACAACATATAAGAAGTAGGTGCATTCACACCATAATTGGGTACTTTTCTACAAATATTAGGCTCATTATGTTAAGATTTGTATTAATGTGTTATTTATTCACATACTTACAAAAATATGTACATTCACACCTTAATTGAGCGCATTCACACCACAATTGGGCACTTTTCTACAAATATTGGGTGTATTATGTTAAGATTTAATTTGTTATTTATGCACATTTTTTAAGAAGTAGGCACATTCACACCACAAATGGATGCTTTTCTACAAATATTAGGTGCATTATGTTAAGATTTGTGCTAAATTTTTATTTATGCACAACATCTAAGAAGTAGACACATTAACACCATAATTGGACGTATTTAGATCATAATTGGGCGCTTTTCTATAAATATTAGTCACATTATGTTAAGATTTGTATTAATTTGCTATATATGCACATACTCTAAGAAGTAGGCGCATTCACACCATAATTTGGCACATTCACATTACACTTGGACATTTTTCTATAAATATTGGTCGCATTATGTTCAGTTTTGTGCTAGTTAGCTATTTATGCACATACTTTAAGAAGTATGCACATTCACACCATAATTGGGCGTGTTTTTTTACAAATAGTGCATCATGTTAAGATTTGTATTAATTTACTATTTATGCACATACTTTAAGAAGTAGGTACACTTACACAATAATTAAGCACATCCACACCATAATTGGACATATTTTTCTACAAATAGCGCATCATGTTAAGATTTATACTAATTTACTATTGATGCACATACTTTAAGAAGTAGGCACATTAACATCATAATTGAGTCTTTCTACAAATATTAAGCGCTTCATGTTAAGATTTGTAAAATAATAATTATTTATTATTTAATATTATTATTTTTTAAAAATATGCCGATATTAATCTTGTTCGAATATACTTCTTATAACAAGATTTTTGTTTCGTGTAAGAATTCATTAACCGAAAATTATAAAGAAAAATCTAAAGAAAAAAAATAAAAAATAAAAAGCAAAACCGGGACTAAGCTGAAAAGGTCGGTTTTGCAACGCATTTACATGGCTTACTCCCTCCCAGCGTCTTGTAGATTAAGTCATTTTCAGTTTCCATCTCGCATGTCATGTCCAAATCAATTTCTCCAGTAAACTCTTTTGATTTGTCACATGATAGGCACATTCATAGTCACATAGCCTAACACTTACGCACGCTACGAGTCGCCGTGCCGAGTTGGATCCCTTACTTCAGTACCTTGTCCGATGTGCAATCACTCCAATTAGACAGGATTCCCCGGAGACAGGACGGAGGTACCAATAGTCTGGATATGTGATATTCAAGTTACATTTCCTTTATATGGCGAAACTTCTATTTCACCGCCCTGTGGGTTGCCCGCCTATATAAACAATGGGATGGCCAACAGGCAGAAGCAACCACCAGCTAAATTCAACAAAGCAGGATATTACTGCTGTACTGCTGTAGATTAAGTGAGCATGGTGCCCAAGGCTCCTTCCCTGCTCGCGTTGCTCCTGGTTTCACTCCTCCTTACTGCTCCAGGTTTCTGTTAGCTCCCCATCTCCAGCTTTCGTATTCAAAGATTTCTTGCACACACTCAGGAGAGTCTGGTCGTGTGTTTCCTCTTGTTATAATCAACATATGTGAATATATGCTTAATAAAATACGTGCTGATGCTCATATTTCCATGAATATACAGGAGAATTACAGCAAGCGCAAGCTGAGTGCGTACGAGAGGGACCGAGCGGCACGTTCAGTGGTCCGTGCGTCTTCAACGGCTCTTGTATCAACGTGTGCAGGAAGGAAGGCTTCCAACATGGCGGAAGGTGCAACAGCGGCTTCCAGTGCGTGTGCTACAAACCATGTTTAGGACAGATCCCGGCCGTCTCGCACTTTAATTGGTGAAACATGCACACCTATACGGATTGATTGTATTCATATAGAACAGCAAAAAGCGAGATCTGAGACAGGCATCATAGGCTGATGGACGCGAATTGAATTTTCAGCGCATCCTTGGGAACTGCAGTTTGACTGGGTCACGGGTCCTTATAGAAAGGGGCTGAGTTGTATATGTCATGACAAATGTATATTGTTGAAAACAATAATAGTTACTATCGTCGGCTAAAATGATCGGCGATGATATTGATCTTAAAATTGATAATTCCTGATCTACAACGCCATCCATGCAAAATGGAATGGTGATAAAACCATTGAGAAACAAAATAGTGGAACGTCAGGGACGTTATGGTGTAAGAAAGTAACTTTGAGATATGTTATCTCAACTTAGGGCTGTAACTATTTTCAGTCAATTCTAACCATCTACCCTAATACCCACCCCTAACAAAGTTAATTGGATTTATTATATAGATGAATTGAAACATTTCTGAAACAATGAATTTGGAACAGTAAATTCGGACCCAATTACGTGCACATACAATTCTGTAAAAGAACCCGTATACACATGAAGCCATGTTATTGGTAAAACCCAAACAATTCAACAACTAGACTCCGTAGAATTTAGATAATTGGTTAATTTTATTTGGACAAGTTTGTAAATTTGGTTAATTTGTTTAATTTTTTCTGTTAATTCATTATATAGTTAATTTGTTGATTAAAAATATATTTTATTTACTTAACTAAATTAACTGAATAGACACAATTTATGTAAAACAATATCTTACACACACATATATACATGTATATGTGTACTTTTAATTCAAAAGGCCTATAATCAACTTTTAACAGACTATGTAGTTCTATATTTATATGCAATACTACTAATATAATAATGGTTGAATATTCTATGAGTAGTTTCATATAATATTTTTCAAAGAATGTTATTTGGTTAACTAAATTAACTGACTGAATTAACCATTAAATGATTAATCATAATCATATAACCTAATAGTAATTTAATCAGGTTGATGATTAAAACCTCAAACTACAAATTAACTATTTAACTAAATCAAATTAACCATCACAGACCAAATTAACTGAATACTCACCCCTAATCATCCACATACATGGCTAATAATAATTATAAAAAATCTCATGCAGTCTAACAACAGATCTTGTGCTCCCGAACCCATTTGGGTAGAGGAATCATCGCCAAAGAGGCACTTTTTCTAAACGATTACGTATTGACATGCACTATCCAGTTTCTTGGTATAGAAAGGTTAGATACTTTCTTAACACTACTACAGAAACAACATTCAATGTCGCTTTTCTGGGCGTCAGTTATTTAGGAAACTTGACGCCTATAACATTCAACGTCGGTGATTTAGGAAAACCAACGTCTATATTTGAAGACCAGCCAGACACGGGTATCGCTTTGTATTCAGCGTCGGCTGGGTAAAACAAAACCGACACCTAAAATCGCCCACGAAATCCAATTTTCGAGCGAGAAAAAATTGGCCCCAAAGTGTCACATACAGCATCGGTTTTTTAACTACTAACCGACGCCTATATAAGATGAAAATTTGCACGAAAAGTTCCAGTTATGGTGTCGGTTATCCTTTGATAACCGACGCTGATAATGGTTCCCGTCAAATAATTTAGGGCAAAGATTGTCTAATTGGACGTCGGTTTTTTACTATCAACCGACGCTTAAGAGTAAAAGGTGTCAGTTTTGTAGATAACCGACGCCGTTTACAAACTTAATAGACCCATATCACCCGATCGTCTTCCCCTTTCTTCTGTTTCATCGCGATAATTTTCTCTACTGCTCGCCGTCGCCTAAAATCACCCAACGACCCCCGCTGCTGCTCGTCGCCGTTGTTGCTGGTGCGCCTCTGCTCGCCACCGCCGCGTCCTCTTTCTCCTGTTGTTGTCGCTCGCCGCCACTGCTGCTCGTCGCTCTGCTCTACTCTGCTCTTCTCCTGGTGTCGTTCTGCTCGCCGCTCGCCCTGGTGTCGTTCTGCTCGTCGCTCGCCGCCTCCTTCTCTACTCGTTGCTCTCATGTCGCCGCCGCCGCTCTTCTCCACGCTAGCTCCAGGTAGCCCTAACCTCTTTTCTTCCTTCTCCCTATCTCCTTACCAACAGAAAGCACAGTCGTGGCTGTGTTGGCCTACTACGGCCGTGCTGCCCAGCACGGCCGTGGTAGGCCAACATAGCCACGGCCGTGTTTGATGTTGGTAAGGATATGAACAAATCTTTATGTAATGCTTTATGTAAATCCTAGGATACGAACAAATCTTTTGCTTATATATATTTATGCTTCTAATCCTAATGCTTGACCTGATTCAGTCAATTTTGATGCATGTTGAAATAAGATTTAAACTTGTCCATTCTAGCATCCTAATTTGATTTGATTAAACCCTAACATTGATGAAACCCTAACATCAATTGTGATGAAACCCTAACATGTACATATCTATTATTCTGTTTGTTGGCCTAGAAACCCGTCTAAGATTTACTCATTAGGATTAAATCTTGGATAGTCCCCAGTTTGGGACTGTTCTTGAACACCTAATCTCACTTAGGATGTAAGGTATAATGTGTATTGGGTTTTCGAGAAAATTTCGGTAGCATTTCCCTGTTTGTTCTCTAAGTACATATGTACTTAGAGAACAGTGGGGAAATGCTGCCAAAATTTTCTCGAAAACCCAATACACATTATACACTTACTAGTGAGATTAGGTGTTCAAGGATGGGATAGGTGATACATATTTATTATATATAAGAATGACATCACATGTGTTTGTTGGCCTAGAAAGTGAACAATCATTGTTCTTTATATTACTTGTACATTGGTATAAATTAGAATGAACAATCACTAAATTATATATTGTTTGTATGGAGTTCAGCTTCATTGTACCTCCTAATCTGACAATATTTTCCATGTAGCGCATCACATTGTAGCCACAGGCCCAATCGTTATTTTGTATTGGACACTATCAAATGTTACCACCATAGAAATGGTTAATAAATAAAATTAAGTACATTGAGCTTGAAAATTCCATTGCAGTTAAAGAAATTACCAGAATATTGACCCATTGTATCTTGCTTTTCTTACTCAGCTTTCCTCCAGCCTTTTTGAACTCCTTCATAGCCCTGATACAGACATACATTGAGTTACTTTTATAATCAGTCATGTAATAATCTTAATAATCTAAGTTAACATATTTAAACTTTTCCTCACGGGAATAAAGCCACTTCCATTTCATGTCCCGCACTGTATACTTCAACACCGGATGGGTCTAGATAATATACAGTTAGTGTGGCTGGGACAATTACCATCAGAATCCAGTGTCTACCCCTAATTGTAAATAAGACAAACAAATAGAAAACTGGATGGGTCTAGATAATAGGAGTAAATCTTGGATAGTCCCCGGTTTGGGACTGTTCTTGAACACCTAATCTCACTTAGGATGTAAGTGTATAATGTGTATTGGGTTTTCGAGAAAATTTTGGTAGCATTTCCCCGTTTGTTCTCTAAGTACATATGTACTTCGAGAACATCGGGGAAATGCTACCAAAATTTTCTCGAAAACCCAATACACATTATACACTTACTAGTGAGATTAGGTGTTCAAGGATGGGATAGGTGGTACACATTTATTATATATAAGAATGACATCATATGTATTTGTTAACCGTAGACCCTAATCTTGTCCTAATATATACTTGTTTTCTCTTTGATCATAGAATGGATAGATCATGGATGTCCATTCGCAATCGCTGCACCCCAGAGTTTATATTTGGTCTTTATCAGTTTATTAGATTTTCCGAGGAACATAGGAAAGAACCTGGAGATAGGTTCTACTGTCCATGTAGGCATTGCGGTAACAACTTGAAAGTCAGCACTGGTGACGAAATCAAAAGTCATGTCATGTGCAACGAGATTGTATAAGGCTATACATAATGGCACTGGCATGGAGAGATTTCAAACTCGAAACCAGTGGATGTTGATAGCAGTGCTTGGGTGGAAGACGAAATTGCCTCCGATGATGTAGATGTGAACGAACCAGTTCCAGTAGACATCATTGATTCGATGCCGGATAGTTGTAGGGTAGAGCACACTGAATGTTATGTCTTATGAAGGGTTTGACATTAATGGGTTCACATATTACACAAAGCGCCAAGATGATAAGAGTGTCATCCAAAACCGTTGGGTCACTCTTCAAGCGTCAACTATGTATTTTGTAAGTGCAAAGGATAAGAGTCCACGTGAAGCTAAAATGTCATATTACGGTGTCATTGAAGACATATGGGAGTTTGACTACATAAATTTTAGAATTTTCGCTCTTTAAATGTAATTGGGTTGATAAGACCAAAGGAGTTATAGTGGATGAATTGGGTTTCACTTTAGTGAACTTTGAAAAGATTGGCGAGAAGGGTGAACCGTTCATATTGGCATCACAGGAAAAACAAATATTCTATATCGACGATCCTGCAAATGATAAATGGTCGGTTGTTCTTCATGGTAAAAGACAGTTCATTGAAGATCCTATAGATGAAGAAGAGTACTATGATAAGTATGATGACTCCAGTCCATTCTCAGTTGGGTTGCAAACACCACAAAATATTGAAGTTAATGATGATTTATATGTGCACGGAGATCACAATGAAGGATTGTTAATTGATAAAAGATCACAATTTTAGAGGCATGCATGTTTATATTTTTTTGTTGAAGCTAAATGTTTGCTTTTTTAATATCAATATCATTTTCAGATTTGATGTGTCATTATCTTCTAGTTAATACAAATGCTAAATGTTTGCCTTTTTAATGATATTTTCATATGGCTGACCATGATGAGCATGATGTCCATGATGAGCATGAAGTCCATGATGAGCATGGTGTCCATGATGAGCATGGAGAGGATACCAATGTAAGTTCTAAAAACATATCATGTATTTCTATAAAATTCATTATCTTCTAGTTATGTCATATATCCTATATTTCTATATTGGGCTAATTCTGTGTGTTTATTTTTGTCAAATTTTAGGTTGATGATGCACATGTACCCACTAAAGCACTGGAGGAACTTGATGCGCATCACCAAACACTTAACAAGAAAAGGGGAATCACTTTGTTGAAGAAGTTAATAGCGCTAAGTGGTAGTGGATCCAGATTGGCTATGGAGTTTGATAATGGAGGAAATGCAATTGGAGTGAACTACAATAATTTTGTAAACTATCTTGGGGTTGTCACTCGAAACCATTGTGGTGTTAATTATGATAATTGGCATAAAGTTCCTCAGGCGAAGAAAGACATGATATAGAAGGATTTATGCGTGAGTTATTATTATTTGCAATTCTATTTTGTAGATTACAAATTCTATTATTTGCAATTCTGTTTTTGGATACTAGTTAATAGCAATTCTATTTTACAGAATCTGTTTGCATTGGATGAGAAGTTGCATCGTAAAAGTGTGATGCAACATGCTGGAAAGATGCTAAGGAACTATAGGATAAATCTCAACAGAGAATATATAAAAGATGGTGATAAGAAGAAGAAGTCAGCCCTTGAACAGTGGAACTTCTTGGACAAAGAAGATTGGGACACATTTGTTGCTTCAAGAAAATCTGAAGAATTCAAGGTATTAAGTGAGGCGCAAAAAGCAAGGCGTGCACTGAATGTGCATGACCACACTATGGGTCCAAAGGGCTATGCAAGCATTCGCCAAAGACTACAGGCAGAGTCTGTTGCTACTCAGGAGTCCTCTACTACATGTGCCACACCCATGCCTCGTCATGATGTCTGGATAGCTGGGAGGAAAAACAAGAAGGGTGAAATAAAGAAGCCCGTAATTGCTGAGGTGGCTGCGAAAATGGCAAAATACAACTCTTAGAGCAATCGTTTGAATATTGATTATTTGTGGTGTTAACTTACTAATTTCTGTTAATGGTGATTAGCGGGAGCTACACAAGCAGAGGAAATAAGGTGCGTTCATCCCTCAGGGCACAAGGGATGAATTGACAGTTGCTCTAGGTAACCCAGAGCATCCTGGACGTATTAGGGGTGCAGGCGCTGGTGTGGGCATCAAAGCATTCTTTGGGCCATCCCAGCGCAAACCCAGAGCGGGACTTTTACAAGAAGAGGTAATCTATTCTTTTTTTTAAATGTTACTGCAAAAGAGAATTCAATAATAAGAAGCTAATGTTTCTTTTATCCATGTATAGGAGAATAAAAGAGTCGAGGATATAGTTGCTAAGAAGGTCAAGGAAGAATTGTTGCGGTGGTAGGCATCTCAGGCTTCCAATCAGGCTATGGCGACCCACTCTTCTCCTGATGCACAGACAGAGAGTAATCATGTAGACCCACCGCCTAACATGTCTATTGTAAGTATTGTTTATGACGTTGTAGTTAGTCTTTTCAAGATGATATGTTTTCAAGATGATATGTATATATGTATAACATTCTTTACGTAAATTTGTAGGAGTTGAAGCCATGCCGTCTAAGAATGCAAGACTATGTTGTTGCAGAGGTGCATGCTTACCCGTCCCTTCCTGGGGCAACGGTTCACGGGATTCCAATGCCACAGAGCTACGTTCGTGTGAGCCTGATACGTGTATTCCCTGATTGGAGGGAAGCTACATTACCATATGCCCACTCGGATATTGATACACTTGCTGAGGTAGAAGGCGGGGTGATATTGTGGCCCAAAGAAGATGTCTTCTACACTACTGAAATTGTAAGATAAATTTACATTACTTTAGATTGTTAATGTGTATATATGAGGTCAATTGATCTGGAATTATATATACAGGTTAAAAAGAAAACACCTGAAGCATCTAGGCCTCCACCTCCACTTCTTGCATTACCAAGTTGGGTTCCAACTGACCTAAAATACCCGTTAGGTCCTGCTTATAGGAGAATGGCATGTTGGTTACGGGCACATAATATACATTGCCCTATAATTGTTTCTTTAGAAGTGAATTATGCAAGTCAATCATACGAAAGTTCTTTATTTATACAAGATATTATTGAGTTGTTTATATATGATTGGCTGAATACATCAATGATAGAGACATGGATAAGGTGAGATCTTATGCATCCATATACCTTGTGTAAGATCCGGTGATCTGGTTTCTTATATATTAATGCATACGTAATACATGTTTTGTAGCTACTTAGTCAAAAATCAATGTAAACAATTTGCATTTGACCATGTGGGATTTTTGATTCCATCATTGATTAGTATGGTAGCTAAAGACCCTGATAGTGTTCAACAATACTGTATAGATGCTTTTACAATTTTTGGTCAGCAAAAGAAGATGATAATAATAGCTCCATTCAATGTCAAGTAATTTTACTTTATTTATAATTTGGACTTAAGAAAATTACATTTTTATTGTGGATTTTGAGTATTAATTTTTAACTTTTTTACCTCTAGCGGTAGGCAATGGGAGCTACTAGTTATTCTCCCCGAGACGTTCACTATTTATTATCTAGATCCTGCGGGGAGTACATTGAATACTAAAATTGGACACGTAATGAGAATGCCATTATTCTGGTGAGAAATATTTTATTTTTATATATGTTAATATCTGTTATTACATTACTATTTAATTATGCAATTTACTGTGTTACATTAACATGTAGGGGTTTAGATGCATTCAAAAAGGTTGGAGGAAAGGTCCCCAGGAAAAAGAACCAGCCAATAATTTGGGAGAACGTAAAAGTAAGTTCCCGACTCCAATGTATATATTATTTATGTGAACCGTGCTTAGTTGTATTTTTTAATATTTTGTATGTTTCAATTTATAGTACGCTACACAAGACAACGGCTGAGCATGCACATACTATGTGATGTGATTTATCCATATGATTATCTAATATGCCGCATTGGACATCGATACCATACATGAGGTATTATATATAGTCTCATTAGTTAGTATGAAATATATCAATCTTATTTTTATATTATTTCTTATATATATACATCATTCTCTTTGCAGGTGTTTAAAACTGACCACACTATAGGTAAATGCTTAAAAGATGTACATGCTCCATATACGATGGAAGTATTAAATGAAGTAAGAGAAGAATGGGCAAGATCCATACAAGCAGTGGGGACTGTAAAATATAATTGGGATGTTGATAGCGATGTTGAATGATATTTTATAAATAAATATTTCTGAATGTTTATACATGTCTGAATGTTTCTACATGTATTTGAATATTTCTACATGTGTGAATGTGAGAATTGAATTGATGTCTAAATGTATCTACTTGTGTGAAAAGTATATGTGTTGATTTTGCAAGTTTGTGGCCTGTTTGTTGGCTGATATCAATGGATGTCGTAAACCTACAGTTCAAAACTGAACTGCAGGTTCTCATCCTGCTGACTAGCCACAACAGGCATGCAAACTGATAAGGAAAAAAATTAAAATATAGGCGTCGGTTATTTATAGAACATTGTCATCAAAGGATTACAACGTCGGTTATTAGATAAAAATCGCCACCTAATGTGACAAACAACTCGACCGTGTAGGAAAGCACGACCGTGGTGGAAAAAGCGTCAGTTATTAGTATAAAACTGACGCCTATAGTAGCATGGCCGTGGCGTTTGCGAATATGGCGTCGGTTTTTTAGTAGAAAACCGACGCAGATAGTGTCCTAGATGGCACCCTTTTTTTGGCGCGAAGCCTTTTGGCGTCAGCTTACTATAAATAACTGACGCCTATCGGTGCCCTGCTGGCACATTTTTGGTGGCGCGAAGCCTTTTGGCGTCGGTTATACAACTGACGCCGAAGAGTTCGACCTTTAGTGACTTCCACATAGGCGTCGCTTTAGAACCGTCGCTAAAAGGGCATAAACAACCGACGCCAAAGGCCTGTTCTGTAGTAGTGTAAGATGATATTGTATTATCGTTATAACCTTAGTTTCACTTGTATATTAAATAATTAAAATGTAATTGTTCTAGAAAAAGAGACATGTTGGAAATTTGTGTGATTTTTTTAAAGAACGGTTTTCTTTACAAATTTCCATTGAATGATTGATTTCTTGATTTCTATTGTCTTATTAACCAATAATAGATAAAAGGGAAAAGGGAGAGAAGAAAATCCTATAATAAGTAAAAAAGCAAAGGAAAATAGATAATAACTATGTGTAGAGGTTTGTGTAGAATTCTCTAGAAAGTGGCATGGATGACCACTATTAAATAGTTTTTGTTTGCACATAATTTCTAATAGAAAGAATAGCCAAAATAAAGATAATAAAAAAGAAGTAGTTGTCATTAAATGCATAAAATTAGAGGAATATTTGTATATGAAGAAAAGTCCATTTTCTTTTCGAAATTTTAATCCCAATCTTTGCACACGTTTAGACAAAGTCATTTAAGACTTTTCCTTAAAATTTGAGTTTAAAAGGATGGATATATTGAGAGATAGGGATTTGACAAGAATCCCTAAAGTGTATGTATAAGAGAAGGAAAATATTAAATGTCACAATTTCATTCCAATTAGAATTTATTTTATTTCTTACGCACGGCCTGAGGACCGTTGGATCTCAAATCCAACGGTGACGCCCTCATCACCTACCTCTGACAAGAAAGGAAACAGGGACACCAACACACTGGCTTTTCAAGATGATTTCCCCCCGATTTGATGTGCGATTGGATCAGGATAATAGTCCATTGAATTCATGAGAATTCTTTGCACCTAATCACCATCAGTTTTACCTAGATTGGGGATCTCTAGAAGAATCACCCAATTCATAGTAGCGGCCATGCCCAACCCCGGAATGTGTATAGGGGCATGATCCCTCTGCAACCCATCTAAGCGATCACAAAGATCACGTGTTGCTCCCCGAAGGTGTCTCTACCCTCAATTGAGCAATCCATCTTGTCCTTGTCCCCCTACCTCTTCTCGTTGCCTCACCGGAGAACCATCTACTCGTCCCAATGAGTTTGGTGATCATCAAGGCAATTCAGACTGTCGTTGAAGTCGTTAGAGCAAGCTGAAGGCAAAGGTTCTCTCAGTTCACCCACTAGCTGTCTCATTGCCAAAGTCAACCTCAACATTGACTGCACAATTTGCTTACTAGAAGACAGAACTGAGGTTGAATAAGGGAGGCAAGCAAAAGACTTTAGTGCCCTCACACATGCGTTGAGACGGTAAGGGTGATTGGTCTTTTACCATTCTTTTCTCGCTTAGTCAGCTAGATAGCCACGCAAGTGGGTCACCGACTTAGCAAGAGTTGATAGGCTGGCCCAGCTAGGTTGGCAGGGCGGGGCCTGAGGCTCTCTGCCCAGGTGGCAAGCCCTCATTGGCCTAAAATGTTTTATTTTGAAAAAAATCCTAGTAAATAGTAGGATAATCGAATAAAGGCGTGTAATATATGGATTTTGCTCAGAAAAAAGTAAGGAATCCAATAAAAATACGTGCATTGCATAAATTTTCTAGTTCAAAAAGTATCTAATGAGTTATATTTAATGTAGTTAATGAACTAGATCCCTAAGTTCTAAGTTTTGATGATTTTAATGTGATCAATTGATGTTGATAATAAAAGATTGGTCTTTTATGAATAAAAAAACAACTTGGAACCTATGTGAATTTAACAACCCATAATATGATGAACTAGGGTTTCAGAGAGAGTTAAGTGCAATTAATGATAAGATTAGGGTTTGTCAACCCAAAAGTCGTGAAAAGTGGTAATTAGAGTTTAGGAAGCCAAAACCCTAATAAAACCCTAACTTGAGACCCATGTCAGTCTTAGTGATGAATTGGGATAGAATAATGATGCATGGATGTTATGCTTTAATATTTAGAATAATTGCTTGGTTGATTGTTTGGTTGTTCTTGATTGAACTTGCTTGGACATCAAGTACACCTAATCAAGGTATGTGGTTACGCCTATGAATAACCGCACTAGTTCCAATGTTTTCTGAGGTTTTTCCTGATTGCTTGAAATTAAATACTTGCATGTTTATTTAATTCCTGCAATGTATAAAGTCACTGCGGCTGTCATAATTTATGCTTATAACTTGCTCAAACCTGGCATACTAACTCTGGAAGTTTGAGAATGGAATGAAATGAAAAGTCATGGTGATGGCTAAATACTAGGCCCCAGATCGAGAAGGTCAGAGGAGGCCATGCCCCAGATTGGGAAGACCAACATGGCACCTAGCTCCAGATTGAGAGGTGGCCAACATGGCACCTAGCTCCAGATTCATAGGTGGCCAATAGTCCATTGTAGGGACAAAACCCTAAGAGAGGGTATCTCAGAAGTTGAGTAAAAATGGGTTCAGAAGTTATGAGAAAAACGATAATTTTGATTATGTAATAGTAATTGTTGTGAATATGATGCTACACTTAGATGTGAACATTTTGTTTCCCCCACATACTAGTATAACTTGTTATATTGATCAGGTTTTGATTTTTTGGCATTTTAGGATAATTTGTTGTTATTGCGGCAAATATAATGGAAAGCAGACATTCATGAAGAAGGCTCCAAATAAACAAACAAGAAGTAATGTAATCTCTAGAGGATTTAGTTAGTTTTTATTTCACATTGCAAAACTTTAGAAAATCATATTTTATAATTCCTTTATGGAAAGTTAATCGTGTACCAACTTATTCCTAGTTAGTGAAAAATTATTATTATTTATGGTTATTTGCTAATACTTTGATCATGTATTATTGGTAATGGTCCTTGCCCTCTCAGTCCTCCTGGATAGGGGATAATAGGGGGAGGGGGTCATTACATTTGGTATCAGCTGGTTTACCATTTAACCTCTAAAAATTATTAAATTTTAATCATTTTGTAGAGCCCAAAGGGAATTATTAGAGTGTTTTCCAAAGACAATGGTGTCTAGAAAGGACCACGATCTGGGGGCTGGCAATATTTTCTTCCGCATGACTAGTCGGTTTACTAGGACTTCTGGACCCATGCTTTGGGCCTGGACAAAGTCAGAGGACACTCGAAATAACATACCTCTAGGATTTTTCATCTTTTTCATCATCTCTTTACCCCCTTCACTCCCTAAACCCTAGGTACATGTGACTTATCTTTGTATCCCTTCCTAAGTACTATGGTTTATGAGAAATAGGGGTTAAGGCATCCTCCACCAAACAATAAAATGTATGTAATCAAGATGTCATGGACATAATTTATGATGATGCTCTAAAAAATTAGACTGATTTTAATAATCTGTTTATGTGAACCATCATGGCTCGTACCAAGACTATCGCCATTCCCTACAATACTCCCCAGGATCAGTCAAAGGGTAGGCCCTCCTGTAGAAAGAGGAGGTTCCTATAGAAGAAAACAATGGGCTATGGAGGAACAGTCCTCCAGGAAGAGGAAAAGACCTAAAGGAGCATCTGAGGAAGGCCCCAACCCTAAAACTTTTCTCATCGACAACCTAAATTCAGAGAATGACCAAAAAGGTGAACCAATGTCAGAAGATACATCAAACCCAAAGAGAACCTTGTTGATGGCCCTGGACCTACAGTCGGGCAAGTAGTGGTCCACACTCCCGATGCTCTCTAGATGGTACAATAGAAGAAATTGACTGAGTCCATTAGTGCCTTGGCCCTCAAGGACATAGCTAGAGATGAAAATGGTGAGCCACTACCCATTTGTCCTCACCTTGAAGCCACCATTTTAGACTTTGTCAAGCTAAATATTGAGAAGTTCTGGGGAGAAAATAAAATAGAAGTAGTCAACAAAGTTTACGCTTGGATTATGGAAGTAGAGAAAGTATTCTGTAAGTTGGAAGTGCATCCGAACAAGAAAGTCCCTTTTACAGTTCACCTTCTGAAAGAAGCAGCTAAAATCTAGTGGGAGAACCACATAATGGGCCGAGATCTGGACGAAGACTCGATGGCCTGTACTGACTTCAGAACCTACTTTTCTACTAGATTCATACATGTCTCAGCTAAGAAAAAGAAAGAGTGGGAGTTTAATAACCTAGTTCAAGGCAATCTACCTATGGCAGACTTCGCCCGCAAGATTCACCTTCTAGAGCGGTTTGGTTATATGATGACTGAGGAAAGGGGGTGGATCATTTTGTAGAATGTTTGTACCCTACAATCAAGCCTAAAATGATGGTGAGCAGACTGACAAACTTCACTGACACCTACAACATCGCCCTAGACATGGAGAAGACGGTGATTCCTGCACCGAGCCCACCAAAGGGGTACATGGGTTTCACTAAAGGTACCTATGGCCCGAGGAATGATCATAGGAAAGGATAATGTAACAACCATGCCAAACAAAGACATGAAGGTAAAGGAAAACCTCGCAATGAGAACCTCCACCAAAGGTGCCGCAATTGTGGAAAATCGCACCCGGGAAAGTGTCGCCTCGAGAAGAAGGTGTGCTTTCATTGCCAGCAAGAAGGACACTTTCAGGCCAACTGTCCTCTTCCTGACTCAAGAGGTTTGGGCCTAGTGGTAGCAGTATCACTAGGGGCAACAGTTGCACCAGCTGCAGCCCCACCTATAGGAGAGCGAAGGTAAGCCCGAGTTTTGGCCATCAACAATGAAGAGGCGCAAGCCAATCCTAACAGTATGATAGAGGGTAATCACCCTTAGAGTTCTTTTTCCTATATTTAGCTAAGAAATACTCATGACCATTTCTATTGTTTATATTCTTAAAGGAAAGACTGGGGGACCAACCATACCAATGAACTAGTGAAGAAGTACATTGAAAATAAAGAAATAATAACTGGTTAACCTTGCATTCATGCTTTGGACAATCTGGGAGGAGACAATTTTTAAAAGGAATAATAGATTGTATAATTGGAAAATATATCCGAATTCTATGTATTTTTACAAGTCATCCAAAGAAAGAAAATTGGTAGAAAAAATCATTTCAAAAAGTTTACAAAAAAAACTCAACGACTCAGAGTAAGAAGGGTTATTTGTATGGTTATGCATGTGACTCACCTAAGTGCTAATTGAAGATGTCAAACAAATAGCACCATTTCTAGACAGTTGCACACCTTATCTAACACTTATGCATAGCCTAATAAAGACTTTCTGGTAGGTAGTTCTCCATCATAGAATTAATGTAAGCTAAATATAACCTGAAAGTTTTTCAATGATGTGATCCCAAATGAAGGTTAATTTTCTTGGCACAAAATTTTTCAAATCATTATTTTAAAATCATTTTATATAATACATTTAACAATGGGACATTACATAGCCTTCGTTCGACCTCTTCTATTCTCATAAATATTTTTATATACAATTTGAATAGTACAAATTGTATTAGTGTAGATGTATATTATGTACACTTAATAATGACTCATCGTGCAAACCAAAAACTAGCCTATTTTGTGCATTTTGTCTCACCACACACAACCTAGGAAAATTTATTAACCAATCACATGTAACCCCCTATCTAGGTTTATCTATTGAACCACTTTGTATGTGCTAGATCTCTTTTGTTATATTTATCAATAACTTGTGATGGTGATATATTACATATGATATAGTTATGTTTATATAATAACCAGAAGTGTGCATAGATGACACCTTAGGGTTTCTGGGTTTGATGTAATGTGTGCATGAAATTGTCTGGATTTAACGTGTGCATGTATGACCAAAGGAGAGTTTGGTATACTTCACTTGGAGTTTTTAATTGATGGATAATATTTTTTATTCCTATAACCTTTATGATTGTTTGAGTTTAGTTTGAGACTGAGTGAATTGGTGCGTGTTGGATGGATTTATTGGACTTAGTCAAGTTGTTGACAGAGTGGATCTTGGTCCCAATTGTTGAAACCTGACCCATTTGTTTGAGTTTAAGATGAGTTGTGTACGTCTGTATGCCAGAGGTAAAGAGGTGAAGGTGAGATTTTTATTTGTGTCCAACTTTGGCTAGAGTTGTTGAATCTGAGTAGACTTTTCTAGGGATAAGCCTGAGTTAATTGGGTGTGATCTAGATCAGAGATGAACTCAGGTGGAGTTGAAGAGCTCAATCAAGTTAAATCCATTTCACCCCAAGTTAATAAGTATCTCTAAGAGAGAGAAGAGAGATGGACTTGAGTAGACATGAACATGGGTTGGCCTCCATAACCCCAGGCTAAGTTCAATGCATGGTTGGTCTATGAATCTAGACTGAGTACCATGAATCTAGCCAATTTCACTTATGTCTATGCTATTTTGATTGACGGTGGTCTTTGTTAGTTATTTTGTCTATATACATATTGGTTCTCTCTATATTAACAGACATACTTCATATTTCCCTATTTGAAGTGATGGAGCTCAATGTAGAGACGAGCACAATGATCATGAGGTGTTCTAGATTCCCCAAACTTGAAGAAGGTTAATCTTGGATACTTCTCCATCACTAAATATGGGCAGAAAAAGGATGTAATAGAGGGATCATGTAGCTATAATTCTTAAATGTTTGTTCTTATGTCCTTCGTGTCATTTTTTAGTCTTTTGCCACGATTTTGCATGTTGTTTGCCTAAGATACGAAATTACATCCTTGTTTTGTTTAGAAAAAGGTTGGAATCTTCCATCCTTATCATTATAATGATGACTAAATCTTTATAGCTATGCTTATAAAACACATTTATGGACATAATATGTATGAGTATACATAAATAAGGTGAAATGATAGCCTTATACATCAACATGTGCTACTGTTGATGGAATCAAATTGCTTATACTTTTCATACATGATGTATACCTTTCCTACTTGATTAATAAGTATTTCTAAATAGTGAAACAAAATCTAGTATTCATTCAGGTTTATATGATTTGTTCATGCCTATGTCGTGTATTGAGAGTCATCATTCTTGTTTATGTAATACCTAATGATGTTACTGAATCTTTCTTGGTAACTTTGGTGATGTTGATGTTATTTCAGTAGTATCCTCGTATGCATTATATAATGATTTTCTACTATTATTTTGTTCCAAGTGATGCCTAGATTATGTATATTGTATACTTGTTGTTGGCACATGTGTATATTATGGATAACCCTACTACTGTTAGAGTCATGTCACCTTATTGATAAAAATTAATGTGTAAATAAAGAAGACAACATAATATGTCGATTATGACACCATAGAGTCAGGAATGAATGCATATAAATGTACTTGATGAATACACAAGACCTTAATACTTGTTCATGACTTGTGATATGTGAATAGTGTGTATGATCATGATAAACTATAAAATGAATATCAACAAAATTATAATTCAAGGCATTGAAATAGCTATGTGCAGGATGGACATGTAATATGCCTTGTGAGGTTATGCTTGGGTTGAGGAAGTTCCACTAAGGTGGAAAGGAGACCCATCTCAAAGGATTAGGAAAATACCAATTGAAATTAGAGTGAGACCACAATCACATGATAAATCAGAGGGAATGTGTCAATCTCTAGGAGCAAACTCCTTTCCTTTGGGATGTTGGACAGTTGCTATATCCCATGAGTAGTTGGATTGTTATGCTATTAGTTTGAGATGTTGGGATGTCATGATTGGATGTAACCCAACATGTGGTAGGGTACTAAAACATAGTTTTTTATTATATGCTGAAATGTATGATTAATGAGAATAAAAGGTATTTGAGAAAGATGCCCGAAATATGTGATAATGATAAGAAACAATCATGTTATGTTGTATTTCTTGGTGTGCCTTAGATGTTTATTCAATATTTTGTCTAAGATATTTCCTTTCTATGCTACATATTACTACTTCTCATAAATCCATATGATAGTATATAAGCATATCCTATTTATACTTGCCTTCTAGATGTGAAATGTCCACTCAGTAAGGCATAAACAACTCATTTATATGTTGACAATGATTTAAAGGTGATCAAACTCGTGCATCAGATTCATGATGGTTGGTGGAGCCTTGTTGGTTGGTTGTTGTGAAGCTGTGCAAGATAGTTGGAGTCCCTACACACTCATTCATAATTTGAAGACATTGTATAACTTATTTTTTACATGATTCCATTGTTTATTAACTTGTTGTGGTTGACATGCCTTGTGAACATATTGTAATACTAAAAGAGACTCTTATGTGATAATTTGTTCTTAGAGAAGCCTACTATCTTGGTTTGTGAAAAACATGTTAGATGTAATTCCATGTATATATCGAGTTATATGCTCTTTTTCTATGAGAACTTCCTTGTGGTAAGAATCATTTATTTTTGTACATCAACCTCTATTGAGATAGATTGTGCTTATTTTGGCTTGATCTCACTCGAGGCATATCAACCTTTATGCATATGCTTTCTCTAAGTTCTATTGATCTCATTTTGATATTTTTTCAAGCCTTATTTCAATTTCTTGGCACACAATGGGATTAATATCCTCTTTAGGCCCATCTTTCAAGTTAAGTATGCTAATTTGGGAGGTGTCTTTATAAGTTGGTATCATACCATAGGTATAGGAAGCCTTCAAGGACAATAAGGACAAAGGATTTGAGTTAGATCCATCTTGAGGACAATAATGTGATATGTTGAGAGTTATGACTAGTGGAGTCAGCCAACTATTTTTCTTTTTTTTGTTAGTTTGAGTTGTCACATTCTACAACCTTTTGATATCAATTTTTTCTTCTTGTAGGAATAGTTGATAGATGATAAGATCAAAGGGAAGGAGAACTAGATGGACCTATGCATCCATCTAACCCTATGATGATGCTCCTTAGCAAACAATAGATATTTATTGGTCATTCATGCTGCCAAGTTGCCTAAATATGTGGATCAAGATATGTTGGACAAACTTATTATTTTTTTATGGGAGTCATAGGTTTTGCAAGAATTAATGATCCACCATATGTTAATATGTGGATGACGAAGTAGGTGGAAGATCATATGTATTTGACGATTCTTGAGGAAGTCAATATTCTTCATGAGTCTATCTTTGAAAGGAAATGTTAGGCAATATAGAATTGTGAATGGTGTAGTCAAGTTGTTTGGAATGGATGTACCATCATGTGATAAATTTCATTACATGGGCTCTATTGTTGAAAAGGAGGGTGAAGTCTAAGATGATGTTTGTAATAGGATCACAACATGATGGTTGAAGTGGAGGAGTGCAACTGGAGTAGTATGTGACCAGAAGATCCCTCTCAGATTAAAAAGCAAGTTTTACATAATAGATATACGGCCAACCATGCTATATGAGAGTGAATGTTGAGTAGTGAAAAAAACGGTCTCAAGAAGATGAATGTGGCCGAAATGTGTATGTTGAGATGGATATGTGGTTAGACAAGAAAAGATTGTTTGAGGAATGACTATATTAGGATCAAATTGGGGGTGGTGAGCATTGAAGACAAGTTGTTTGAAGACCATCTAAGATGATGTAGACATCTGTAGAATCCAATGACTGGACCTATTTGAAGCAAGGTTATTGAGTCAAACACAATTAAAAGAAGTAGAGGCAGACCTAATTTAACTTGGGATGAGCTTACAAAGAGATATTTTGATAAGAGTATGGCCCATAACAAAGATGATTCGAAAAGAAGGATCCATGTAGCCGAACCCAACATGGTTGGGATTGAAGCTTAGATGATGATGTATGACTATGTCTATCTTTGAAAGGGAGTGTGAATCATTAGTGATATTTGTAAGAGACCAATATGCCAAGTCAATATTTGAGGTGGACTAATTTCAGAAGAAAGTTTGAAAATCACTTCTTTTTTGGAATATTTACTAGAGAGGATTAAATAGTTTGATATATTCATGAATGGGGATATTCTAGTGAATGATATAAGATGTGCTTTCTTGATTTTTTGAGGTTTTTCACACTTGGAAGTGACAATTGAGCATATGATTGGACATCTTAAGGATGGTATGACATCTAATATGCAAGAACGGGTAGAAGATTCAAAAGTTTGTGAGAAGTGTGTGAGTTTTATGGAAGCTGCCACAGGGGTTGAAAGAGTCTTGATGTTGAACAAGATAGAGAAGTTTGACAAGAAATATAATTCTAATGTTGATGCATCTTGTGACATGCTTTGTGTAGTAAGGTGAAGGTAGTTGAGGACGTTGTACCTCTAAAAGTGCAAGTTAGTGCCAATGGTGATAGTGTTGGCCTGTAGTTGTTATTTCAATTAATAGTTGTGGCTATTCTCTTATTTTTGCAACAACATTAGGGGTAACTTCGTATTGTCTAATAACGATCGATACAAACCATGGGATTATGGTGGGGAGTAAGTTAAGGATATTTTTCCTAGGGTTAAAACATGGGTCACTTCATTGATGGCCCTTGAGCTAAACGACTAAGCCATCCTTGCTTGAGTTAGTGGTGTGTCTTTTGTTGCTAATGTTGTCATAATTAGTGCAACCCAAATGATTAGATAACATTGTCTCACTAATGTTTGTGTGTATATATATAAGATTTGGAAATCATATCAACTTTTTTATATCAAGGTAACTTGCAAATTATCTAACTATTATATACAACATACCTCAAATTTATATACAAGTACCTCATTATGTAGAAAAATGCCTCAAATAACTGTTATAATTGAAAATTAAGAAAATTATGTTAGATTATACATGTACTATAGTATATAAAATAAAACAATATTCATCTAATATACATTTTTACTAATATAATCATCATGTGAAGAACTAGAGAAATCACTATAAGAGTACCGACCATGTATGGTATGAGTATCCCACTTTTAAAATAATTACAAATCTTAAACATAAATGTACTCCATATTAAGTATCATGTATAACCCCAAATTAGACTCATTGTAGAATGCAATCCACTACGTGAATATAGAGGGAAGACGGGTGACAAGATGTGTCGCCAACCCTTGTTGGATGGAAAAATCAATTATTCTAAGTATATCAGTGATTAGTGGGTCATAACATTATTATTCATAATATTTTAACCCTTCTTAAGAATCTCCACACCCTCCATTGCAAAGAAAGTAAAAGTATCATATTCTAAAGGTATAAAAACATGTTGATTGTCAATACATATTTTTTTTATTTTTGATACTTTGAATGAGGCAACTTTGACTGCATCATGACCCATTGTAGAGGCTCCGCCTTCAATTCTACTAGTCGATAAACTCCAACCAAATCCACACATACATGTTTTCCTTGGATCCATTCAAATATCAAAAAATTCCCATATTGTAATCATAATGAGATCATCCCCCTATAATCCCCTATTCATGCGGATCGAGAGGGCAAGGTCCATTGCTAATAATATAGGACAAAATTAATTAATAATTTTTCACTAAATAGGGATAGGTTTCTACAAGATTAACATTCCACAATGGGAATTACATAATATGATTTTCTAATGTTTTGCAACATGAATAAAAACTAGCTAAATCCTCCAAAGATTACATTACTTTTTGTTTGTTTGGTGCCTTCCTCATGAATGTATGCTTTCCATTATACTTGCAGCAATAACAAAATATTATCCTAAAACGCTGAGAAATCAAAACTCGGTCAGTATAACAAGTTATACTAGTATGTGGCAGAAACAAAATGTTCACATCTAAGTGTAACAACATATTCACACCAATTATTGTTACAGAATCAAAATTATCATTTTCTTCATAACTTATCAACCCATGTTTACTCAACCTCTGAGATACCATCACTTAGGATTTTTTCCCTGTAGTGGACTATAAGCTTCCCCTCAATTCAGATCTAGGTTCGATGTTGGCCACCTCTCAATTTGGAGCTAGGTGCCATGTTGATCTTCCCAATCTGGGGCATGACCTCATATGACCTTCCCAATTTGAGGTTTGGTCTTTATCCATCACCATGACTTTTCATTTCTTTCCATTATCAAACTTCCAGAGTTAGTATGCAGGGTTCAAGCAAGTTATATGGATACATTGTGATAGCCATAGTGACTTTATAGATTGTAGGAATTAAATAAACATTCAACTATTTAATTTCAAACAATCCTAAAAACCTTCTGAAAATGCCTGGAAACTAATGCGGTTATTCATAGGCATAACCACATACCTTGATCGGGTGCATTGGATCGCCAAGAAAGAGCAATCAGGAACAACCAAACAAGCAACCAATCAATTATCCTCAAAGTTAAAGCATAACACCCATGCATCATTATTCTACCCCAATTCATTCCTAAGACTGACTTGGGTCTCAATTTAGGGTTTTGGATTCCTAAACCCTAATTATCACTACTCATGACTTTTGGGTTGACAAACCCTAATAATATCATTAATTGCACTTTTCACCTCCAAGAAACCCTAAATCATCAGATTATGGGTTGTCATATAGGTTCCAAGTTGCTCTTTTTATTCATAAAAAACCAATCTTTTATTATCAACATCAATTGGACACATTAGAATCATTAAAACTTAGAACTTAGGGTTCTAGTTCATTAACTACATTTAAGATAGTTAGATACTTTTCAAACTAGAAGTAGATTTAGGTGGTGCACATACTTTAATTAGATTCCTTACATTATTTTGAGAAAAAATCATATATTGCATACCTTTATCCAATTATCCTACTAATTACTTGGATTTTTTACAAAAAAAAAACATTTTAGGCCAATGAGGGCTTGCCACCTGGGCATAGAGCCATAGGCCCCGCCCTACAAACTCGGCTGGACTGGCCTATCGGCTCTTGCCAAGTCGGTGAACCACTTGTGTGGCTATCTAGCTGACTAAGCAAGAAAATAACTATAAAAGACCAAATCACTCTTACATCCTCAACGCACATGCGATGACACTGAAGTCTTTTCCTCGCCTCCTTTTTCAACCCCAGTTCAATCTTCTCATGAGCGGACTATACAGTCAACATCGAGATTAACTTTAGCAACGAGACCGCCAACGGGCGAACTAAGAGCACCTTAGCCTTCGGCTTTCTCTAGTGAGTTCAATGACAGTCTCAATTGCCCTAATGATCACCAGACTCACTAGGATGAGTAGATGGTTCTCCTAGAAATAGCAAGAAGAGGCAAGGGGATACAGACATGATGGATTTCTCAATTGAGGTAGACACACATTCAGGGAGAGACACATGATATTTGTGATTTCTTAGATGGGTTACAAAGGGATCATGCCCTCATACATAGTCTGGGTTTGGGCATGGTTTCCACTACAAAATAGGGGATTCTTTAAGAGATCCCCAATCTAGATGAAAGTTGGGGTGATTAGGTGTGAAAAGCTCTCACAAATTCAATGGACTATTTTCCCGATCCAATTGCGAATCAAATCTTGAGAAATCAGCTTGAAAAGCCAGTGTGTCAGTGTCCCTGTGTCCTTTGTTAGTCAAAGTAGATAACGAGGGTGTCACCATTGGATTTGAGTTCCAATGGTCCTTAGGCCGCCCACAAGAGATCAAAGAAATTCTGATTTGAATGAAATTGTGACATTAATACTTTCCTTCTCTAATACATATACTTCAGGGATTTTTAAATTAATCTCTCTCAATATATCCATCCTTTTAATCTCAAATTTTAAGGGTAAGTCTTAAATGACTTTATCTAGATGTTTGCAAAGATTGGGATCAAAATTCGAAAAGAAAAGAGACTTTTCTTCATATGAAAGTCTTCCTCTAATTTCTTGCATTTAAGCCATTAAAATTAATCCTTTTCTTTTTCTTTCTTTTCTATTATCTTTATTTTGGCTATTCTTTCTACTAGAAACCATGTGTAGATGAAAACTAATTAATAGTGGTCATACATGCCACTTTCTAGAGAATTCTACACAAACCTCTCAAGTACACAGAGTTATTATCTATTTTCCTTTGCTTTTTGCCTATTATGAGATTTTCTTTGCTCCCTTTTCCCTTTTATTCTTAATTGGGTTAATTAGATAGTCGAAACCACAAAATCAATCATTTAAGGCAAATTTGCAAAGAAACCCATTCTTTAAAAACAAAGCACACAAATTTCCATCATGTCTCTTTTTCTAGAATAATTATATTTCAATTATTTAAAATATAAGTGAAACTGAGGTTATAACATCCTTCCCATCTTATATAAATTTTGTCCTCAAAATTCATCTAATCAAACAAACAACTCAGAGTAAGAATTTTCCATGTCCATCTTTAGCTCCCATGTGGCTTCATGCTCTCCATGGTGCCTCCAAAGAGCCTTCACCAACTCTATCTTTTTATTATTGAGCTCTTTAACCTTGGTATCCAATACCCTCACAGGTGACTCAGGGCATGTCAGTCTCCCTTGGAGTTTATCAGGTTAAATGCTAAATACATGTCTTGGATCCTTCACATATCACTTTAGATTGGACATATGGAACACATCATGAATCATACTATATTTAGGGGGCAATGCTAAACAATAAGAAGCTTCACCAATCCGATCTAGGATTTCAAACGAAACCAAGTATCGAGGACTCAACTTTCCTCTACTTTTAGCTATATCTCAGAGGGGTCAAATTTTTGAAAACACATGTTCATCCATAGTGAAGTGCAAGTCAGTCTGCTTCACATCAACATACGACTTCTTTCGTTCATGGGATCTCTTTAGCCTTTGATTGACCAAAGTGACTTTATCAACATACAAGTGCAATTATTCTGGCCTCAACAAAGTCCTCTCACCGACATCATCCCAGTGAACCTCAATATGCCATCTATACCTGTTAGATTAATGTTATTTCACTCAATATGCATATTTGTGTAAAATGCACTTATGGACATTATTTGCATGTTTTTCGGGTACTTGGACCATGCTTGATGGAAGAGAGAGAGAAGGAGTGATCCTAGGGTTTATCTACCCTTGGAGAGACCTAAAGTGAAGTTTAGTGCTCCCTCAACCTACCCCTAGTTGCCAAAGATCCATGGAAGAAAAGATATCCAAGAAAATCCAAAGAATCAAGTCCAAGTGCTGACCTAGAGACCAGCACGACCGTGGTACCATAGTACGGCTGTGCTAGGACACTTGCAAATCAGTAGAGCCATCTCCAAGAAAATCTTGAATCACCACAGCCATCCACACAAAATGGTTGTGGTGAAATGAACCAGAACGAGCGTGCCACCTTGCATGGTCGTGTGACAGTAGAGGTAGAACGGTCGTGGAGCAGAGAACGGGCTATGCATTTCGAGCCACCACGACCGTGGTGACCACCATGGTCGTGCCACCTCCAGTAAAAAATTGATCAATTCCCCATGATTTTTTCCCATTTATCACCATGGTCGTTCCCATCCACCACGATCGTTCTCACCCCTCCCCACCACGGTCATGCTACCTTCAAAAACCTAGCCATTTTTGCATTGCATTTCCCATACTACCCCTACTTAACCTAGTACTTCCCCCACACCTATATATACCTAGGTGGTGGTTCCAATACAATGTTAGCTACCTTCTACCATCTCTTAGCTCCCGATTTTTACTCCTTAGCCATTCCACTCTATTTCCAACTCCATTTCACCATTTCCACCAAAACCCTAGTTTCTTCTTGTGTCCACCCATTTCCACCATCATCCCATGCCATTGCACCTAGGAGGAGAGAGGAGGATGCCTTGTAGAAGCTGAAGTGGAGGAATTCTTCATCTACACTGAGCTCCATGGCTTGTTCTACCTATTTCTCCCTTCTTTTTGTATTTTTCATTACTATGAGTAGCTAGGCCCCTTAGGTGGGCTGTTTGGGGTGTAAAATGTTGCTTTGATACCATGTTGGGGGAAAATGATATGTAAACATTATAATTTCATTTGCTAATGATTATGTTCTATTTCTATCTCATTCTCCATGAATTGCTTATTGGTGTTTGCCTAAAATCACCCAGGAATTTAGGGCAATTGCTTATATGTATGAGTTTTGGGATTTGCTCATAGGTCCAATTCTTGGATCCCTAGCTAGCTACCCACCCTCCTACATCCTAATTAATGTCCCTAACCCTATTTGAGAGATCTAAGTAGCTACTTTAGATGAATTTGGTATGCTTAGCATGGAGCTTTCTCAAGGCTAGAATGGGAGTGATGGGAGGCCTAGAACCTCACTTCCACTCCCATTACTAACCTCATCCCCTAATCATCCTAAGATCATCTAATATAGAAACCTAGACTTGTTTAGACTCTAATTGAATTACACCTGAACCCTGACCCAATTGAACCTCACAAGGGTAGTAGGGACTAGTTCCCCTATACACAACCTAGCATATCCATGGCCAGTTAGTAGCCTAGACTAATTCATGAGACTCTAACTCATTGTTTGGTTTGATAATCTAAATGGAATCATAATGTTCATATGTCACCCCCAACTTAATTGATTAGTGCATCCCCTAAACAACCCATGTTTCCCTTTATTGCTTTAAAACCCTAATTGCATTCTTGCTTAGCTAGTATTAGCTTAGTTAGCTCTTTACTTGTTTAGTTAGATTCTTGCCTTGTTCTTTCTAGTTTAGATTTTTAATTGCTCTTTTGCTTTGGTTGCTAGCTTAATTTAGTGTAGATTTCTCATAGATTGCTTTAGCATAACTTGTTCTCCTTTCTTGCCCTTCCTTGTCTTTTCCTACTTAGTAGAATTAAATGTCTAGGGTTAACTTAGGTTTTGTTCCTGATCACTTTTGTTTACTTGCTAAACCCTTACTTTAATCATTAAATCAACCCTTAAACCCTTCAACCCTAGACTCTGTAGTAGGAACCTAGCTCAAAAACTAACCTAGCTCTAGTGCCCCCTTTTCTCCTGGTGGATCGACCCTATACTTTCCACCCTCCTATACTATGACACAACCTCGTGCACTTGCGGGTGTAGTGTTTTGGTATTTGAGAGTGTGTTAAGTTAGGTCTTTATAAATTTTGAAAGTGAATCCACCGTGTGCTTCTGTCCACGAGTTGCATATATTCAAACTCCAATTGAGTAGTGTGTAACACCATTGGTAGGAGCGCACCAAGCTTTCTGGTGTCGTTACCGGGGAGAGAGGCGCTCGGCCTAGCTAGTTAGTTTTTCTTTGACTTTTCATGTTGTCCTCATCATTGCTATTATTTATTCTTTATTCTTTGTATTCTTTGTGCATATTGGTTTGCTAACTTTCCCTCTTTTGTTTGGTTGGGCTTTGTGCATGTGACAAGCCACTCGGGAGAAGACAAGATGGAAGGCCAAAATTCACCTCACAAGCCACTTCAAGATTACTTCATGCCTATAAATTATAAATCGTCAATTTCTAGCAGGGTTGATCAAATGCCATGGGAATAATTCTCCATCCCTACAGGTCTTCTTGGGATCCTGCCCTTCTTCTACGGCTCGAAGAGTGAGAACCCCTACAAGCACTTGGATTCCTTTCTTGAAGTAAGTTCCATCTTCAGGATGCCGATGGCTAGTGATGACACAATCCAGTTGACATTGTTCTCTTTTTCCCTTAAAGATAGGATCATATGACTATACATCTCTATGTCTTAGTCTACATTTAGGGTTGGATCAAAAGGGGCTATTTGGGATCTACCATATGAGAAAGGTGGTATCCATGTCCACTGGAGGGACAACATAGAGGTTTGGATATGTCAAGATTGAGTAGTTATGCTTAAGATGTAAAGTTTGATATATTAAAGGATAATTTTATTACAATATGTTGTTACAACTAGATGCAAACCTTTTGTGTTCCCCACATTCTAGTATAACTTGTTATACTAACTGACGTTTTGTTTGTCGGTGTTTAAGGTATATGTTTCACATGATAAAAGACATGAAGAATAAGATGAAGGATATTAAATGCATTAAAAGCTACACCAAGGAGGATATGATACTTCTTCTCAATGATATTAGTTCCATGAGATATATCATTTTGCAATTTTTAAATGATATTTGAAATTTAATTGAAATTGTTTTTTTATTATTGACTAATTTGGATCCTTGAGAATTTAGGTAATGGCTCTCAACTTAAAGTTCTTTCCTTAATTGGGGGACGCGAAAAGTGAGTTCGTTATATTTGGCATCAGAGCCCCAAATTTTGTCAAGTAATATTTAATTTTATAATTTCAAGTAATCTGTAGAAATATAGGAGAATTATTAGGGCATTTTCTAAAGGTGATGGTGTCTAGAAGGGACCATGACTGGGGGTTGGCAATATTTTGATCTGCACCGCTTGTTATCTTACGAGGACTCTCAGACATGTATATCCTGTCTGGCCAAAGTTGGATGATTTTTCCTAAAGTAAAATACCTTTAGGGTGTCTTCTCTTCTTGATTCATCCACTTCTCATCCTCTTTGATTAATAAACCCTAAAAGGAACGTCTCTCCTCATATCAAGTTACGGTTTTAAGAAAAAGTAGGATTAAGACATCCTCTTCCAGTTAATGCATATGTAATGAGAGATGATAATGTACATATAATATGGAAATAATAATGTACATGAAAACACAATGATAACGAAAAGAAAAATGGTTTTATGAGTTATAAGGGTAAAATCTACATATAGTTAAGGTTGGTCTAGAAAAGCTCTACAGGGTTAAGGGACACAGAAACCCTAAGAGGTCGGGTATAGTCCCTAACCCTAACCCTAAAACCCTAATCATAAATAATGAGAATGGTGTGGTGATATGGAATACTACCCATATGGAACTTGAAAGTGAATAAAAAAAGATAAAAGGATGAGTTTAGGTGACCGAGTTTCCCATGCATTGTGTATGTGGAGCATGACATTCATGTATATGAAATTGAAACCAATGGCTATATATATGAAACTGAAAAACTGAATATAACTTGCTCGAACCCCTTGTGTTATCTCTGGAAGTTTGGTTATGGAAAGAAAGTCATGAGATGAGTATGATCAAGCCCCTAGAAGGGAAGGTCAATAATGGTCAAGCCCCTAGAGGGGAAGGCCGAAATTGGCACCAAGCCCCAGGAGGGGAAGGTGGCCCTAGTACACTGCATGGACAAACCCCATGAGAGGGTATCCCGGAGATTGAGCAAACAAGGGTTGAGAAGTTATAATGAAGAGAGAAAAAAATCAATGCATAAAGATGAAAATATGAAACCTTTAGGACTAGTGTGCCAACTCGGGGTGGGTCAACCCAAGAGTGGGAAAAGGGACCTGTGAGGGAGGTAAAACCTTAGACCTTGGGTTGAGGTTGTGGCTAGAGAGCCTAATTTCCTCCTATGAGCCATGAAGGCACCCTAGGTTAGGACCTTCCCAAGAAAGGTAAGTTGACAACTCAATTTAAAGATTGAGGTAACCATGAATGGCACCTAATATAAAATATGAAAGCACATATATAGAGTATGATTCTTGAAACCTAAGTATGCCATCTCTGTGGAACATGAGGAAAAGTCACTATGGAAGTGGTTCATCGTATGAGTTTGAGTCTGGAAAAGAAACGTTGCCATGAGTCCAATGAGGGGACATAAAGTGAATAATAAGAGATGAAGGAAATCTTATTTAAAGAACTGCATACAAAAATAATGTGCTAGAAATGAACCCTTAATGAGGGTAGAGTCCTAAGTCAATCCTAAGGTCAAGAAGGGAGTATTAAATGTACATAGACCAATGAGATTAGGAGTTGATTGACCCCTGAATGCACAAGACCATGTGGACAGGAGGTAACCACTATGTTTTCCCAAGGCCCATGTCTCAGGAGATTGGCCATCTTCATGATGTTCATGGGGCCCAATGGGTGAATGTAAGAGGCACTCCTTAGATGCATAAGGATGAGATCACTCTAAAAAAAGTACCTATACCCCTAGAAACCTCAAAGAGGTGGCAAAGGCTCATAGTAAATGAGGTGTAAAAGTAAGAGATGCAAAGAAGTCATGTAATAATGAACTCTTAACTGGAAATGTACACGACCTCAAGAGTGAGGAAGGTACTTGACCTCATGGAAAATAAGAATTTTGGGGAATCATAAAGTATTTATGGTTTAGAATCATGTTGAGGATGATTCAACCTAAAATATGAAATTTTATGATAATGTGTATGTACACCATCTCTGCTCTTGGAATGGGATGAGCATAGTTCTTGAGCTGCAGTCAAGTGTTTATTTCATCTCATTATAAGAGAGACAGATTGGGTGGACACATGTTATTCTTAAAATTGAGATATGAGAATGAATATCCTATGTTGAAAGTTTAATGACTTTACCTAGGGTTAAAGGTGTTACCTCACCCTTATGTGGAAATAAATGGATAATAGGTTGGAAACCTAGGTGAAAAGTTAGTACCAAGTGAAATTGATATCACAAAATAAAAATGGAACTTTTAAGAAATGGTGTCATGTAAATACTAAGGATTGTGGATGTACCTTGACATTGAATTTAGGTACCAATCCTAGTAATAATGTGAGGAATTTGCATATTAATAAAAGATTCTAAAGATATCTATGTAGGGCCACTAACCCTAAGGTTTGAAATTAAATGAGTTATCATTCACCTTAAGCTCACTAAGTTTGAATTTTGGGGATAAATTTCTTTTGGGGGGTGAATGTTATATCCTCAATTTTAGTAAAATTGAATTATACATGTTAAAGCATGAATTGATAAATGAATTCCTTAAATGTATTATCCACGGAATTATATAAGCCATTTATGTAGCATGGGCTCAACCCATGAGTCCCATGAGACTATTTGGGTTGCAAATATGTCCTTGTGGCACACGGTAAAAGAATTATGAGTTTCCTTAAAGTAAGGATAACTAGTTTGGGAAAATATATCAAAGAAAAAGATGAAAGGAAATATATGGACTCCAAATTATATGTGGTCCCTAAAAAGATTAATGACCAATTAACCAATGTGCACTGAGTGGTTATATGCTTTCCTTAAGGGATTTTGTTTACCAAGGGCATTACCTTTTCTGAAGGGGTATGATCAAACCCAAGAGTCTATGTTGGAAAAGAAGTAGAGTAATTTTGGAAACACTTTATGATAAATAGATATATGATGTAATTAAATGCTCTTTCCATATTAATGGTTCGTGATTTTGTGGAAGGCATGTCTCCTTCATCACAGGTGTACGAGAAAGAAAGCACAGGTCTCCCCTTCAGACCCATACCATCCCTTCCTTTGGTACTTTTCACCCCTCCTCCATCCCTAGGGTTTCCTCCCCACATCTATATAAGGTGGGAAGTAACCTTGCTACCAGGGGACGCCATATCTGAGGTATTAATGAAAAAGGATAGTCTCTCTCTTTCAACATGGAGCATGGGTGGTTGCTTGATTGTTAGGCTGGCGGCAGTGGTTGTTGTAGTTGTGGTAGGGGAGGTGTTGCTTGCCAATTGGCTCTGTATCTGGTTTCTTATCCTAGCATCGTACAGGGGAAGAAGGAGATGAGCGGAACACTTGGGGTTATGTCAGCGACCTATAGAGAAAACCTCCTCATAAGCGGCAGAGTGTGTATTGGTCATGCATAGCATGAGGAAGCATCTGGTGGTAGGGCTGCTCGCTTGGAGTTTGCAGGATGATAGTGAAGAAGAAGCCCAAGAGGGTGGCACCCCCAGCTGAGAAGTCTACCGTCAGAGTTCTGCTATAGTTGGTTGAGCTTCAGCAACACATGGTAGTGAGGACGAGGGTGGTGGCGGGATACCAAGTAGAGGTTGTAGTGGCGTGCAAGCACATATGGCTGACTCATTACTCCCGCTCCGGCTGGGATGCCTGCATTGTACGCACACATCGGCGATGAGGATGTACAAGGAAGCGGACCTTTGTAGGTCAGTTCGTGAAGGGTAGTGGATGCCATATGTTGTTAAGGATAAATTTGTTGCAATATTTTGTTATAACTAGATGCAAACATTTTGTGTTCCCCACATACCAGTATAACTTGTTATACTGACTGACGTTTTGTTTGTCGGTGTTTTAGGTATATGTTTCACATCATAAAAGACATGAAGAATAAGATGAAGGATATCAAATGCATTAAAAGTTATACCAAGGAGGATTAGATAGATGATACTTCTTCTCAATGATATTAGTTCCATGAGGTATATCATTTTGCAGTTTGTAAATGATATTTAAAATTTAATTGAAAAGATACTTGAGAAATTGACTATACATCACGTAAACACATTCAAACTCCACATGAATCATCTAAGGACTTTTTAAATATTCATGTGGTGTTCTTTTGTATTAACTATGATACTCTCAAACTAATCAAAGTTTGATGTATCTTATGAAATACATACAACGAAACATTATGTTTGTTGTGAGTAAGTTAAGTAGATACACAAGTTGTCCTAACCATACCCATGGGGAAGCTTTTGATATAGTTTTGAGGGAGATCACAAGAACTATTTCTCTTGGGTTGCATTATGGAAAATAACTGACATGGATGGCAATGTGCAAACTTATAAAGGCAGATTGGTTGCAAAGGGTTTCCGACAAGTTCAAGGTGTTGACTATGACGAAATTTTTTCTCTAGTTGCTATGATTAAGTCCATCAGAATCATGATTGTTGTTGTGGCTTACTATGACTATGAGATTTGGCAAGTGGATGTTAAAACTGCATTCCTTAATGGGAATATAAATGAGGATGTGTACATGATACAACCTGAAGGTTTTGTAGATCCAAAGAATGCCAATAAAGTTTGTAAGCTACAAAGGTCAATCTATGGATTGAAGCAAGCATCTCGGAGTTGGAATCTTTGATTTGATGAGGAAGTCAAAGTGTTTGGCTTTATTCAAAATGCAGATGAACCTTGTGTGTACAAGAAGGTTAGTGGGAGCATGACCACATTCCTTGTATTGTATGTAGATGACATACTATTAATGGGGAATGATGTCTCAGCCTTAGAGAAGGTAAAGACTTAGCTTGGGAATACTTTCTCATTGAAGGACTTAGGAGAAGCATCCTACATTCTAGGTATTAAGATCTATAGATATAGATCTAAAAGGCTTCTCGAACTAAGTCAAAGCACGTATATTGACAAAGTGTTGAAGCGGTTCAGCATGGAGAACTCAAAGAGAGGCAACATCCCCATGCTACATGGAGTCACCATCTCTAGAGCTCAATGTCCCCAATCTTGTGAAGAGAGGGAGCATATGAATAGGATCCCATATGCATCAGCCATCGGATCTATCATGTACGCTATGTTGTGCACACACCCAGATGTCTCGTATGCCCTCAGCATGATGAGCAGGTACCAGTCAGATCCCGGGGATGCTCACTGGACAGCCGTAAAGAACATCCTCAAGTACTTGCGAAGGACTAAGGATCAGTTCCTTGTATACGGCGGTGAGGAAGAACTGGTAGTAAGGGGTTACAATGATGCAAGCTTCCAAATCAACAAAGATGATTACAGATCGCAATCAGGATGTGTATTTTTCCTAAACAGTGGAGCTAAAAGCTGGAAGAGTTCCAAGCAGGAAACAGTTGTCGATTCTACTACAGAGGCTAAGTATATCGCTGCTTCACATGCAACAAAGGAAGCTGTGTGGATCAGGAAGTTCATCATTGAAGTTGGTGTAGTTACCAGTAGTTGTGACGTGATTGAGCTTTATTGTGACAATAATGGAGCTATTGCTCAAGCTAAGGAGCCCAGATTACATCAGTGGTCCAAACACATACTGCAGCGCTTCCATCTCATATGAGAGATCGTACAGCGAGGAGATGCGAAGATTTGCAAAGTACCAACTAAAGACAACGTAGTTGATCCACTGACTAAGGCCCTTTCTCAGTAGAAGCATGATGGTCATGCTAGGTCACAAGGACTGAGGTTCCTAGGTGAGTGGCTCTAAGTGCAAGTGGGAGTCTATTGGTATGTATGCCCATAGAGCAAGTCATGTGATGATTGTAATGGGATACTTTGTAAATGATTTGAATAATAATAAAGGCAATTCCCGATCTATATGTTTTAACTGTTTCTAAGATGATAGTGTAACATGATAGATGTCTAAAGAATTATTTACTCGGTGACGTATGCTTTTAGGTTCAGGACCTAAACGATGAGATCATAAGGATGTTGAGAGTATACTTTCTTGTTTTGTCCCTAGTCAGTTGTTATTGTGGAAATAACCATAGACATCAATAACACTAAAGACTAGATTGTGTATTGGTTGATGACAGAATCTCATTAGTCATGATATAGTGATATCAAACCAAGCACAAAGGTACTTGTTAGAGAACAAGTGTACCGGACAGACCCACCATGAGAGTGACACATGGAACCATGATTTAGTAGTCACAGTCAGCTCTCACAGTGATGGTGGTGAGTGTGATTCTTTGACCTAAAATCACTACACTCAACACATGTCATTGGGTACACTTTGACATCATCACACGCAGTCCTGAAACATGGGTTGTTATAAAGGTGATGATTGGGTGACTTTGACACATGGGGCTTTTGAGGGGTGAGTGATAGATATGGGATCTGTCCCTCCTAAGGGACTTTGATGTCCATGGCCACTTGATGAGTAGGATTGAGAAAGGAATGTGCATGCATGTGTGAATCAATGTGTGATATTGATCTCACACACATCTCACCCAGTCTGCTCTAAGATCAAGGAAATGGATGAATGTTGAAAGGATTATTGTACCATGCCTTGAGTTCATTCAGGACATTAGTGACAAAGGAATTATACATTCTTTGTAACACCATTCATGGATTGTAGGATTGGAATTTTTTCTCCAACTTTCTATTTTACTTGGGTAGCACTGATGTGTGACTACGCACCGCTCTTTGCTTGTGAAGTCATAAGTGTTATGGACTTTCACTGCCAATGTGAAATGGACCTACAGGGTCACACACACTAGAACATGTTCCTGGAAGAGGGGTTTCTCCATAAATCTTGTTTGGATTGATTAATAAAGGAGTTTAGTAGTGCAATCAAACACCCAACCGATTGATAGATCAAAATCATAGTGTTCAAGGTGTTGGATCAGATGATTAGAGTATCAGATTGATTGAAACTACGATTGACTGATCTGTTGCCCCAACTGATCAGCTCATGCAGATGAACCGATCAGCTTAGGCTGGTGAGCCGAGTGGCTCAGGTCAATGAACCGATCGGTTCACATTGTTGAACTGGTTGGGTGATCAACCAAGTTCGTTTCACTTGTAAAATTTGATTTAGACAAGGTCTAATATATGATTAGTTAGAAATGAACATGAAAGTCAATTCGAGTTGGACCAAGAGCATGAAACGATCGGCTCAAGCATGAACCGATCGGCTCAGATGCCCTAAACAATCGGTTCAGGTGTGAACCAATCGGCTCAGGTCACCAACCGACTGTTCTGTGCTTGAAACAATCAGTTCAACTGGCGCAGTTTGTCAGATTTTGTGGAAAATTTTGAACCCTCTACTCCTACTTTAATCCCACATTTCCCAGGGAAGAGAACCCTGTCCCATGACCCTCCTATATATATAGGGGTATTGGGGGCTTCTCTGACAGTAAAACTCAGAACACCAGTTGCTTTGTCAAGTTGTCATTCTCTCTGGTTGTGGTAACCAGGAGAGCCTGAGCAAGTGCTACCCAATAAGGGAGGCACAACAAGGGAAAGACAACTCCAGAATAGCAACTAGTGGTAGGAGAGTGTGTCGGTGACTAGTACGCTGATAGGAGGATAAGACTCCTTCCAGTGCCTTGTGTGACAAGGCGATCGGAGTTCCAGGCATTCCGTGTGGACGACTGTAGAGGCGGGAGACTTCTGCCGCTCAGAGCACAGCTATCAATCCCGACAATCCCGGTGAGACCAGGAGTTGCACAGACACCGTCCAAGACCAGAGGTGAAGACCGCGCAAGACGCGAGGTAACATCGTCGAGCAAGCCTCGGGAAAAGGTATGTTTCTACAAACTATCATTCCTATTGTATAGATGTTGATGTGATTCCTTTATACTGGGTTTGGGGAGAAGAAAATTTTTGTTTCCATTGCCTTCTTTGTCTCCCCTAAAATCCTACAGAAAATAGTTCCAAAAGCCAAGGGCATAGGGGATGATAAAGGGTCACCGGTGATTACTGTTGTAGTTGATTCAATTGAGCCAGAGACTACAGTAGAGGACAAGACAGTTGAAGCTAAAAATCATGAACCATGGGAAATAAGGAAGGAAGTGTACATTCAACCTCATCACAGGAAATTGGTGATGCCAGCACCCTTCCAGAACAGCTTAAAAGCAAAGGAAATTGACAAGCAGTTTTAGAAGTTCCTTGACAACTTTAGGAAGCTTCATGTAATATCCCACTCATTGATGCAATTGAGCAGATACCTTCCTACAGAAATTTCTAAAGGACATTATCAACAAGAAGAGGAGGATAGATGATTTTGAGGTGGTATTCTTGAAAGAGCAAGTTAGTGCATTTATTTTGGGAACATTGCCACCAAAAAGTTAGGATTAGGGTTGTTTTAATATCTCATGCTATATCTGGAGGACGAAATTTGGAGAAGATTTATGTGATCCAGGGGCAAGCATCAATCTCATGCCCTTGACCACTTTCAAGAAGCTAGGTATGAAGGAGTCCAGGCAGAGAAATATGAGCATTTAGCTGGTAGACAACTCAGTGGTGAGGCCTTGTGGTATTTGTGAGGATGTTCTTGTCAAGGTAGACAGCTTTGTATTTCCAACAGACTTTGTTGTCATGGAGATGGAAGATGGTCAGGGCAACGAGATATTACTTGGGAGGCCATTTCAAGCCATAACTGATATGATTTTGGAAATGGGCAGAGGAAGATTGACATTGGGCAAAAAAGAAGACCATTGTGAAATCTTGATGCTCAAGGCCACATATTGAAAAATGGAAAGCATAGTGTCACATGTTATAGCATGTCCAAGAAAAATTGTTGTTATTTTTTAAGAAGTCATTCCTTGATAAGGCTCATGTGATGACACGGGCCCACAAAGGAACACTGGTGGTGGACATCTTGGAGAACACAAAAGAAATCTCTTTAACAAAGGCAATTCAATATTCTGATGATGAAGAAGAGGAACATAGCCCGGCGACAATTGAATAGGTAGCTTCTTCCGCTCTTGTGCAATCATGTCCACAATTGCCTTTAGAAGCGTGTCTCATGAATCTGATGGATGATTGTGCTAGATATTATTCTTTAGAGGAATGTGTTTTATTTCTCAAGGCGTTATCGTCTTATTACATAAGACATTTTGAGGGTCTGGAACCACCTCCTTCACCTTTGGTCCCATCTTTGTTAAGTCCCCCAGAGATAGAGCTAAAGCCACTACAGCCGCACTTGAAGTACACTTTCTTGGTAATACATGAGTAGCTTCCACTAACCATTTTAGCTTCACTAAGCATCCAAGAAGAGGAGCAACTTCTTGTGGTTCTTAAAAACCATTGGGCAACATTTGGATGGTCAGTGATAGACATAAAGGGGATCTCTCCTAGTTTCTTCTAGCACAAGATCAGACTGGAGGAAGGAGCTAAGCCGATCGTGTAGTCGCAACGGCGACTCAACCCCATCATGACTGAGGTAGTGAAAAAAGAGGTAGTGAAATGTTTATATGCATGTATTATATATGCTATCTCTGACTCGACTTGGGTTAGTCCAACCCAAGTGGTTCCTAAGAAAGGGGGAATAACAGTTACAACTAACTCAAATGATGAATTAATTTCTACTAGGTTAGTGATTGGGTGGCGTGTCTATATAGATTATCGAAGTTTGAATTTTGTCACTTTGAAGGATCATTTCCCTCTTCCTTTCATTGATCAAACTCTTGAGCGGATGGTCGATCGCTCTCATTTTTGCTTTCTTGATGGTTATTCTGGATACAACTAGATTTCTATCGAGCCACAAGATCAAGAGAAGACTACCTTCACTTATCTTTATGGCACTTTTGTGTATCATTAAATGTCATTTGGTCTTTGCTACGCACCGAACACCTTCCAGCTATGCATGCTTGCCATTTTTTGATATGGTAGAGCAATGTTTAGAGGTGTTCATTGATGATTTTTCAGTTTATGAGGAATCTTTTGAGGATTGTCTAGCCAATCTTGATAAGGTGAAGCAAAGATGTGAGGACACTCATCTAGTTTTGAACTAGGGAAAATGTCATATAATGCTGAGTGAGGGAATTATTTTGGGACACAAAGTGTCTAGTAAAGGAATAGAGGTTGATGTAGTTAAGATAGAACTCATCTCCAAGCTACCTACACCATCATCGGTAAAGGGATTGTGGAGCTTTTTAGGACATGTCGGATTTTATCAAAGATTTATAAAAGATTTTTCCAAAATCGTCAAACCGCTCTCTAAATTGTTAGAAAAGGGTGATAATTTTAATTTTAACGAGCAATGTTTAAAGGCATTTGAGGTTTCGAAGGAGAAGCTAGTATCCGTACTGGTTATCCAGGCTTTGAATTGGAGCCAACCTTTTGAGCTGATGTGTGGCATATCAGATTATGCAGTGGGGGTTGTTCTATGCCAATGCCGAGATAAAGTTCCCACACTTATCTACTGTGTGTCTAAAACTCTTAATGATGCCCAGCTGAATTATACAACTACAAAAAAGGAGCTATTTGCAGTTGTTTTCGCTTTTGAGAACATTTGCTAATATTTGATAGTGGCAAAGTTTATAGTTTGGACAGATCATGCGGCAACTAAGTATTTGCTGGAGAAAAAGGATGCTAAGCCTCAGTTGATTAGATGGATATTGATTTCACAAGAATTTGATATTGAAACCAAAGACAAAAAAGTACCAAAAATGTGGTGGTTGACCACCTATCTAGGCTTCAAAGGGTGGATGAAAAGGATTTAGATATACCCATAGTGGAAGATCTCCATGATGAGCAGCTCTTTGCTATGACTAGCAAAGATCCATGGTTTGTAGACATTGTGAACTACTTGACTTGTGGAGAGTTTTCAGAAGGTTGGGGATATCAAGAGAAGAATAAATTTTTCCACTCTTTGAGGTATTACATCTGGGATGATCCTATATTGCTTAAACAATGTAGGGATGATATTTTAAGAAAAAGTGTGTCGGAGTATGAGTTTGAGAGCATATTGGCACATTGCCATTCATTACCTATCTAGGGGTCATCATGTGAGTTCTAGGACCATGGATAAGGTTTTAGATTGTGGTTTCTATTGCCCTACGCTTTTTAAAGATGCATATAACTTTGTCCTTCATTGTGATCTGTGTCAACGTGCAGGTAACATTTCAAAAAGACATGAGATGATTCTGAATGTTTTTCAAGAAGTCAAGGTGTTTGATTTATGGGCATTGATTTCATGGGCCCTTTTGTGTCTTTGAATTCAAACTTATACATTTTACTTGTTGTTGATTATGTGTCTAAGTGGGTAGAAGCAATTCCAACCCACAACAGTGATGTGCAAGTGGTATGTCATTTTGTGAAGGATCATATCTTTTGCAGATTTGGGGTGCCCAGGTTGATCATTAGTGATGGTGGATCTCATTTCACCAATAAGAAATTTGGTGCGCTTTTGAATAAGTATGGAGTGAATCATAGGGTAGTACTCCATACCATCCCCAAACCCCAAGGGCAAGTGGAGGTGTCTAATAGAGATATCAAGAAAATCTTAAAAAAGATAGTATCCACTAATAGGACTAATTGGAGCATGTTGCTCAATGATGCTGTGTGGGTGTATAGGACTGCCTATAAGACACCTATAGGAACCACTCCATTTAGGTTGGTCTTTGGGCGAGCTTGTCACTTACTTGTAGAGTTGAAGCACAAATCAAGATGCATTAAGAAAATTGAACTACAATTTGTATGCCGCAAGAAGAAAGAGGATGTTGGGATTCAATGAATACAATGATCTTAGGTTTGATGCATATGAAAGCTCAAGGATCTATAAAGAAATAACTAAAAAGATCCATGATCACCACATCCTACATAGGGTTTTCACTCCAAGACAAAAGGTTTTTCTGTTCAATTCTAGGTTGAAATTACATCCTGGGAATTTGAGGTCTAGATGGAGTGGACCTTTTTATGTAGTGAAGGTTATTCCCTATAGAGCGGTAGAAATTAGCAATGGGGTTGAGCCGTTCCTTGTTAATGGCTAGTGGCTTAAACACTACTTTGGGGGAGATGTGGTCAAGACAGAGGATATTTGAAGCTCATTGAGCTTCACTAGTGGGTTTGTTAGGATCGTCGAGCCTATGACGTAAAACAAGGATGCTTGTTGGGAGGCAACCAACCATCATTTTCATTCATTACATTCAGTTTTGTAGCTTCATAGATTTTATTTTCATTTTCTTAGTTTTTATGTAAAAAAGGTATTGTGGTCCATTTTGTTTGGTGTGCAAGATGAGTACCAGTCCGTACTACCGACATTGAGTCAATACTACCTACAAGATCACAGGGAAAAAGATTGAGTCGATAAAACAACTTGTTACTACCAACCATAATGTCAATAATACCAATGACATCACAAAGAGTCGAGTAAATTTTTCAAATTAACTTGGTACTACTAACCCCGAAGTCGGTAGCACCTGACTCTCTACAAAAGAAAAGAGTCAAGTAACTGATAAGGACTCAGTATTATCGACACAAGATTAGTAGTACATACAAAGATGTGTGCTCCAGGTTCAAAATATTGAATTCCCGCTTAGAAGCACTGATGAAATTTGAACGAACACCTGAAGACACATGATCCATGGGAGCACAATCCAATGATCGAGACTCTTCGCATCTGATGGTTGGTACCACCAATCTATGGTATGAGTCGGTACTACTGACACAACATCGGTACTACTGATAGTATGTGATCTGTGCCAATGACATCAGTAGATCGGGACCGTCGGTAGCACCGAGCACATAGATTTGAAATGAAAAGTCAGTACTACCGACACCTCATTGATAGTATCGATGAGACAACATAGTGGTAGTTGAAGCTATATAAGGAGGGGTGTGATTCATTTCTCTTCACACCCTCTCTACTCCTCCTTCAAGCAAGCACATGTCAACATCTCCGGGCATTCAGACTCTACACTGAGCTCTTTCTCTCAAATCTCTTCTACTACCAAGGACGGAGCCAAGGTGAGAGGCTTCTTTATCGGTAGGGATTCCAAACTTGGTTCCCAAACCAAGTCAGATTTCTCATCCCAATGCTGACATCAAGAAGATCTAGGAAGAGCTATAAAAGAGGGAGATGCATGCAACACAGTATGGTTACCGTGAATTCATTACCTCCATTGGCTTCATCGATAGAATGCACAAAGTTTGTGAGCGTCAAGGGCTGGTGGGCGACCATCCCTTCTTTAGTGATGGGATTACATACCCAGATCTCGTCTGTGAGTTCCTACCATCATTGGAGATCTGCATCATCCCCGAGCATGGGGATGGTTGGATGAATGGCCGCATCAGTTTCCACCTCTACAACACCGATTACACTCTAACGCTGCACTAGTTCAGCCATATATGGATGGATGATGAAGGAGATTGCTTGTACCCCCAACAACTTTAGCTTCAAGGCGACATGGGAGCTATTGTTAGACTTGCCAGAAGGTCAACACATCAACTAGCACACAAGCTCCACCAATGACATTGAGCATCCCTTAACTCGCATACTCCATCACCTCCTCACCAAAACTCTCCTTGCCAAATCTAGTCAAGGGTAGGGGAGAATCCATATGGTTGACCTCTACTTTCTCTACAAACTGCTGGATCTAGGACGCAAGAGCTTGAACTTTGGTGCCTTCTTCATTTTGCACACGATGGGGGTAAGCACCAGGTGTAGAGGAAACCTCCAATTCATTTTTGAGGGTTGATCATGCCAATAGCTCTCCATGTCAACCTCGACCTCTCCATTGCAAAACCGTTGAAGGCCACACCAAAGCTCGATCTAAAGCATTTCAAGAGAGTCAGCCTCATCAACACATGCAAGGGTACTGTACACGCATGTTGTATAGTGGGTACCCAGTATAAGGAATGGGCGCTACCAGATGCCATCTTCGACTTGCAGGGAATCCACCTCATGTGGTGTCCCATAGATAGCTCATCAGACGAGGAGGAAGAAGATGCTACAACAGAAGACCAGTAGCAGGAGTAGAATAAATAGGAAGAGGAGGAGCAACCAACCATCCCCATCATGCGGAGGCAGGTTCCACGCAAGCGTCCACGACACTATGCAACCTCTAGTTCTTCTACTCCATCATCATCACAGGAGGATGATCCATATTCTATAGCGAGAATGTATAAGATGTTGTAGGAGATACAACAAGGATAGTAGTAGCAAATAGAGACATTGGCGGGCATCCATGATGTGTAGGGACGGTTGTACAAAAACCAACAGGAGATATTCCACAATGAGCAACTTCTCTTGGCCAACCAAGAGAACATGCACATGCCCCTGCAGAGGTTGGAGGGATACCAGTAGTCCTTCTTTGATCACTATTGGAACCAAGGGTACTTTGGTGGTTGTCCACAACCTCCACCAATGCCACAGCAGTCGTCAAGTTTTTAGGGGATGTTCCCAACCTTTGATCCCACCATGCCATATCCTCCTCCACCACCCATGTGATCTGGTACCACTATTCCACCTCTTTAGTTAGAATTTTGACTATGTGGATATAGTCAACTTCAAGCTTGGGGCAGTTGGAACAGTTTATATCCTTAGTTCTATTTTCTTTAGTCTTTATTTGCTTTATTTGCTTTAAAGTTTTATCTTTTCAAGCTGTTGGATCCACATCTATCTAGTGTAAAAGTGGAGTTTAATTCATGGTTTCTGTCAGTGTCATATGCACTCGTTTGTGTGCAATTGAAAATTAAAAAAATTAAAAATTTGGCTTAGTTGCAAATTTCTTGAGTTGAACCAAAAATTAGAGGAAGTGTGTGGGTTAGTCAACTGAAGGACATTTAATATGAATGGACATCTTAATTATTCATGAAATGTGGATGAATATGGGGTCAAGGTCTAAATTGCTCAAACAATTAATGGGATCTTAAATGGAAATTTTAAGAAAGAAAATCTAAAGTTACCCTATACATAGGTCATTAGAGAGGGACATATTATAAATTCATGAAAGGCATTGTCTCTTAGTTATGTGATTCCAGTCATCTTCCATTCATTTTGACTCACCACTTTAAGATGACCAAGTAGTTTGAATTATTTTCCTCTTGTTCGCATTGCTTGGCATAGTAGGCGACATGATAGTTAGTCTACATTTATTGCATTCATTACAAAATGATATATATATACATTCATGAGCATAAACAACTTTTGTGCATATCATTTTAGTTGCATAAACAATAACATGTAGATAACATGCATTTCATATTATTCATTTCCATATCATGTGGATATCAATTTCCTTAAGAATTTGAGAACAGGGATACACATCCATACCCTCAAAAGAATAGAAATAAGAAAAAAATGAGTGATATGTTAGTAAAGCCCAAGAATAACATCCCATCATGCTAAGATAATGGGCCAATGAAGGAAAAAAAAGTTAGTTAATGTTTTAAAGTAAAGAGGGAGAAAGTATGCCTTTAGCTCTCTACAAAATGATGGAAACATACACATGATGCTTTCTTTTCTTTAAATTTATGTTTGTCAAATTGACGAAACCTTTTGATTCATGCATCATTCCACCAATAAAAGTAGGCATTAGGATTCATGCATTTTTCATTTTCTTCACCATATAGGTTCATCATGTTTTATTTTTGCATAAATAATTTGGATGTAACTTGTGAATATCCACAGCCACCTATTTCATACCATTGTTTTCTCTTATCGGTACGCCACTTATATGATTTTCTCCTTATTCATTCTTATAAGGAGAACTTCCAAGTAGTTGGTAGTTAGGAAAGAGAAATGTAGAATAGGGAATCACATAATGCACCAAGCAAATGTCTAATTGATTATGATGTTAATTTCTCTTTTGATAGTGTTCATTGATCTAGGGGTGGGCGTCTTTTATGGAAAAAAAAATTCGCTTAAGAACATTTGATTGTTTAGTGGTCAATGAAGGTATGTTTGGGACCGCCAGGTGGGGATCGTTGAGAAATGAGATTCATAGTTTTTGTCCTTTTGCTGACTTGTCTCAAACAGATCTGAGAGTGTGTTGTTGGAGGATGAGCAACATTTAAGCTTAGGGAGTTTGATGCACTGATTATTTGTCATTTTCACATGCTATTTTATATTTATTTTGTGCACTTTTTGTTAATTTTCATATTAATTGTGCATGATTTAATTCTATTAGCCTATGATACTTAATTGCATTAAATATATATAATTTTAATGCTTCCAAAGGATTTATTATATTTTAAGAGCTTATCTTTGGATTTTATAAATTTTAGAAACTTTTTAAGAATCTACATAGCTCAGTACTACTGACTTTGGAGTCGGTGGTACCGACACATGCTCAGTTTGGAAAAGAAAGAAATGGAGAATATTGTTGGCTATTTAGGCTAACAAGTTTCAATCCAAACTAGGATAGTTTACCCAACTTAACCAAACACCGCAAGTAAACAGAGATATCATAGTCAAGTTCGAAACAAGGAGCTTAGCTAATTCAATTGAGTACAATAATACTAGAGTTCAACAAATCTAGATCAGCTTATAAAAGGAAAGATGGTGGCTATCCAAAAGCAGAAAATTTAGATTTAACTAGTGAAGTAAGAGTTACCAAATGGAATTTGGTTTCAGAAAATTAAAGAATTTTGGACATTAGGATTTTGCTCACACATCATAACAATCAAGGGAACATGATAATTTAAACATACATAAGTTCTTGTCTCAAGGAAAAGTTGTGCTACACTTCACCTCCTAGCGCAAGTGTAACGATCGCAACTCAAAGTCACACTCTCTTGTGTAAATTTTGTTTTTGATCACAATCTGTTCCTCAACTCATTCCTCTATACTCTCGTAAAGGAGGAAGAATTGCCAAGAAGAATACCTCCATACATTCCTACTCATCTTCTCAGATCAAGCAAGAAAGTAGAAAATATGCACATAAAGTGGCCAACAATACATGCAAGAAACAGATAAACCGGTACTTTCATGGTAGAAAAACAAGAAACATAGTATTTAGTACGAAATTACTTGTTACATACATGCTATGACATGGGAGCTACACTCCCATGCCCAAGAAATGAAGAATTACTCGTCCATAACTATGTTTTGTAGATTTGTTACAGAAAATTCAGTTCTAAACATGATTTAGAGAGGAAAAGACAAAGATATCCAAAGATATAACCACAAGAAGAAAGAATTCCAGCTTGAGGATGAAATTATCCTTCTTTAGCTCCTCCAAAATGGACTAGCTCCTTTCCTAAGAAGCTGCTCGAAGTTGAGAAAGCTTGGCTGCACCTTGGAGAAGACAACAGAGAAGAAGAAGAAGACAAGAAATGGCTTCCTTTATGCAAGAACCACCTTTGATTCCTCCACGATTGCCCTCCTCTATTCTCCTTTAGATCTGGGATGAGAAAACTCCTCAAATGACTGAACATAACTGTCCCTTGCCTTCCCTCCTTGTTTTAAAATTGAATTCTGAATTTTCGTATTTCTGAAACAGCCAGGTGCATGTCGTGCATTTGGGTGCACACCGTGTACCTGCAGTGCGATTTACTTCAGGCCAAACTGCGCACGGCGTGCGTAGTAGATATGCATGTCGTGCGACTTTCCAGAACTTTCTTTGACTGTTTTACACTCCAGGTGCACGACGTGCATGTGAATGCACGTCGTGCATGTGAATGCACGCCGTGCATTTGTCTTCCTAAATGTTTCTGGAAACTCGCATGCCGTGCATGTGTACTGTGCACTCCGTGCACTCTTCTGACTGGGCAAGACAGAACCTCTCTGACATGGTGTACGTCGTGCATCTGTCCTGCACGCCGTGCATTCTGCTGTTTCAGCAGAAAACAACTCTAAAATCAATTCTTTTTTAGACATATTTGCAATACAAGTTATGTGATAAGTAAAGTGACAAAAAGATGGCAAAACTGATATGAAAAGAGGCTAAATAGTATCAGAATGAACTAAATTTGTGTGTGATAGCATTGTGAAAAGGTGATATAGAAATCACACAACAAATCTCCCTAAGCTTGAACTATTGCTTGTCCTCAAGCAAAAAGAACATGGCTACATTCAAAGAGAAAAATCAAGTTCATGCATGAAGGAAATTGAAAAGAATGTATGCAATCAGCTCGGTCAGCTATGTACATTGTACTTGTGTTCATTGTTATCATCTCAAGTCTTTTAACATCCAAGATAGAGAAATTAAGTTCAGCAAGGTTGGTTCCAATTTTAAACGAAAAGCTTAACTTGACAACATTAAATAGAATTTGGATACTTAGGCCAAACGATTAGTTCATGTACATTACAAAGTTTTCAGCTAGTATAGATATAAGATGATGAAACCAATGCTAACATTAACAATGCTTAGTTGAGCTCTTCTTCTTAAGGATATGATGATGGGATTTTTGGGTTTCCGGCATTCGGCTGCTAATTTAGGCTTATGCTCACTAGGAATGCCGGCTGGGGTGTTGTTTTTACTCTCGTTTGATTTTTCATATCACCTAACCATCGTTGCCAGATCGGACTCACACTAGGCTAGCATAATATGTCGGCCATTTGCCATCTTTTGTTGGGTAAAGATAAACCATTAATTGTACAAGGCCAAAGAGTCAACAAGAGTGTTAAAGCTAGCAAGATTTCAATCATTCTTTTGAAAATTTTCACTAAAATTTTGATTTCACAGGCACTAAAGATTTGGCAAAAATATCTCGTATTCTAGTAAATGTTGCAAGTTGATCAATCCGCAAAAATTTTCAACCAATACATGCATGGGAGGTCAAAGATGTAAAAGTTGAGGTTTCAAACAACATACACAAAGCAGATTATGTACATGGGGATCTTCAGTTTTTATTTCATTCATACATGCTCTTGATTTTGCTTTTCATGTAGCCAAAACATATAAAGGACAAAGGGAATTCAGCATACAAGAAGGGGTTCATTCTAACAAGATAGCATCAAATCACATTAAATTTTATCATCATGGAACAAAACATGGAATAAAATAGAAAAACTGACTCAAATAAGTAAAGACTGAATGAAAACTACAACTACCGACCAGTTGTGCCCCCCCCAAGCTTGAAATATGCAGTGTCCTCACTGCATCAATCTAACTTATGGAGTTCAAAACCGGGTACCTATCATCGGTGTGATCAGAAAAAGGCTGTGTCACTCCCTTGATCAAGGAATAACTGGCTCACAATATCTGGGATGTCCATCGGCTGGGCGGAAGGGTCGGGCTGCTGCTCCGGAATATGTGGTGGTTGATGGGAATACTCAGGTTGTGGGACCTCAGTCTGATGCCGAGGCGGTGTCTGTTATGTCTGCGGGGCTGGGTAGTATCCCTGAGAGATATGCCAAGCATCCATTTGGTTGACCATGTCATACATAGCAGTGTACTGCATGCTCATGTGGTCAAAACGGGAGTCGTACTGTGTGCACATCTGATCAAGACGGGTGTCGATGTGGTCAAACCTCCGCTGAACATAGCCGTAAAGATGTCCCATATCAGGCATCGTCCAAGTGTAATCCATCTGAGTACTGGTGGATGATGGAAGCGGAGTAGGAGCTGCAGGTGTAGATGTTGGTGTAGAGGTGTTGGCGCCACGGACAGGTGTCTCCTCATCGACCTCGGGCTGTAACGCCACTTTCCAAGTGGCCTTGTTCCTGATGTCATTGCGAGCTGCATCGGGGATGAGAAAGAATTGTTTCTTTGTGATGTAAACTTTGAATTTATTTGTGCTATTGCCATGTCTTGACATTAAGACACAAGATATAAGATAGTTGATATCTACAAGGTTTTAACCGGGTGCAGGTTCGAAGGCACTCACATCTAAACCCAATTGCAATGCAAGATTAGTGATCAGTCCACCGCACATTATATCACCTGCCTCCCTTTGCTTCTTCTTCTTGGTTTCTAGAAGCTTATTAACAATATAATAGCCTGAACTTATTTGTTCATCACTTACCAAACACCATAATAAAAAGAGATCATTTTTCCCAACGACACCTTGGGTTTCATTCTTAGCAAAAGGCCCTGTGCTTAGTAGACGATGCACAACTCTGAAAACTGGATTGTGAATTGTAGAAGCTCGAGCATTCCTAGCTTTGTGCACCATTTCACAAGTAATTTCAGACCAGAATAAATCACTATTGAAGGCGGGAGGATAATCGGTGTAGCCTCCATAGTTGCAATGAAGTAATTCACAAAACCGTTTGAGATCCATAGAAAAGGATTTGTCTAAAAGCTGAAAATTGATTTTTGGATAAGGCATACGGTGATTGTGAGGATTATGCTCAGCTTTGAAAGTAGTCACTCTCATAAACCAGCAGGGGATAGGTTTTGGACACTCCAGTACAAAGAATGTGCAAACCTAAAACTCATAGATGTCCAATTACCTCATTTTTGAAACCCAATTTGTCAAGGGTTTCTTCGTAGGCATAGCGGGATGGAAGAACACGTCTGGTGATAAGGAATTGGTCATCTGTGTCTTCCTCAGGTGTGACCCTGAACTGGGTGGAAGGCACAAAGGTTGTTGGTGTTACAACCCCAAATTTTGGGTTCTTTTGTTGAGGAATTTAATTTCTCATAATAAAGATAAATGAACAAATAATGGATGAATGCATGGATTTTATTTACATTAGCCTTGTTGTTTGATTTGTGGGCTTTGTTGGCTATTGGGCCCAATAACAAGGATATTCAATTAATTAATGAATAACTGAGATTTTGATATAAGAAAGGTGTGGAAACCTCTAGAAGGCAAATCCAAAGAGGATTTCGTGCCTCTTAGATTCCTTGGGTTCCAGGGAGTCCAAAGTTGCAAAGAAAAGGCAATAAGAAAAGAAAATAGCAATTAAGTATTTCCTTGTTAATAAAGAAGTTGAAAACATTGATGAAATAGGGAAAACATGTGAAAAGAAGTATTTTTGAGTTATCCTTAGTGGGATTTCGTATCCCAATGATTCATAATAATAAAAGGAATGCTAATGAGGAAAATGAGAGAGAAATAAAGAGAAATCCACAAAAAGGAAATATTTTAATAAGGAATAAAATAGGATAATGAGTTTAATGCATAATGATGCATTTAAGATAATGAGTATTCCTTAAAAAGGAATTTCGAATTCTTTGAGTCTCTTGGGGTCCAAAGATCCCCAATAAATATGAAGGAAAGAGAAAATACTAAATTTGCAAAATATGAAGATAATGTGGTATATTAATAATGAATTTTGTGATGATTTTTGAAAGATGGTATTTTCTTTTAAAAGGGAGTATTTCCCTAAAGGAGATATACATATATATTCGTGGCCAATAGTCTAAAAGGCAAGTTTAAAGAGAATTAGAGAATGGATTTTCGTATTTCTAATACCCCAAGGATAGAGAATATCAAGGAAATAGATGAGGAGAGAGAAGGATACTTCTCCTAGAAGAATATGTTTCCTTTAAGTGTGGGAATCATTTTCTCTTGGCTGGATGTTTTGGGCGTGGACACTCTCCTCTATAAAAGAGAAAGGGACATGCGCCGAGTCCAGGAAAGAAGATCCACGCACTTCCTCTTGTTTCTTCATCGGGTTAGTTCTAAACCCTAGTGGAGGGAAACCACACGATCCTAGGGCAGCAAGTAGCCGAGATGGGGTTGCGAAGGAGGCTGCAAGAGTCACGACGACAGAACGGAGGCAAGGAAGCCTAGTTGCACCCTGATGAGGATACCTTAGTGGCCGTTTGGCGGCAGCCAAGGCTGCAAGACGCAGGCCAGCTGCTCCTAACCTAGCCACGTATATCACGCACTGGGCGGCGCCCCAGGTGCGGAGGAAGGAGGCGAGGCTAGGGCGTGGGGTGGCGGCAGTCGATGAGGACCGAGAGGTAGAGAAACGGCCGCCCAAAGTCGCGCCTAGGGCTGCGCTCGACGGAAGCAGGAGCAGCCCAAGGTTGAAGACAACCGTTTGGCCGATTGGACAGATATACCCCCAGGGTATAAAGCGCTGACGCACTTAAGTGGAGGGCAAAAGCGTCTTTCAATTCTATTTCTAAACCAAGCTGCGACGTTGCATGGGCCTGCACACGTGGCGACCTCCCATTGGCTGAAAGTAAGTGAATTTTGATAAATTCATAATAATTAATTGGTAGGTCGGATAAGGACATGTTATACATGAAAGTTGCTCAGAAAATCGAGAGGAATCTAAATAAAATATAGTTGAAGCCTAATTCTGCTTGCAATTCGAAAAGTAGTATAAGTTATTAACTTTAATGTAATGATGTTTAAGGAACCCTATTTTGATGTGTTTAATGTGATTAGGAGGGTTTAATTGATGATTAAAGTTGATATTAGCCTGTTAATGATAAAAAGGAACATTAAGAATAAAAAGGATGAATCTTGCACGGAATTAGCTGAATTTAGAGTTTATGTATATACTTTAATGGGCCTTGAAACCCTAATGTTGTTTGATTCGACTATTAATGGCTTTAATTGATTAATTTCATGATTAAAGTGGAATATGCTAAATCTAAGCTAATTCGAGCATTAAAGTTCTTAAGTGATGGATAAATACCCTAAATAAAGTAATTAGGGTTTTCTCATGAATCAAGGTAGAATTGGTGATTAATAACGTTCATATGAGTAATAGAGTATAATGAATTACACATTGATGATAAATAAGCATAATGATCTTGTCATGGATTAAAAGGATAAAAGTGATGGTTTTAATGTAAGATAAGTTTAATGGGTTTAATTGATGGACAGTGATGCCTTTAATTTGAAAATAAGGTTGAATGTTGTAAAGGGATAACCTTAATATCTTTTGTGAATAATTAGGGTTTAAAATAGTTAAAGATGAAAGGAAACCCTAATTGCAATAGAAACCCTAAAAATGAAATAGTAACCCTAGGGCTCGAATAGGTCTATTAGACTTGGATACCATGATCCATGATAGAAGATATTGGATGTTTGTTTCAGGATCTTATTAAATGATTGCTTGCCTTGTTGATTGGACTATTCTGTTTCAAGTCTGCTTAACAGGTATGTGGTTACGCTTATGACTACCCGAATTAGTTTTCCGAATTTTATCGATGTTTCCATCGTGGCTTGAATTAAACTGTTGAATGTATTTAATTCATGCAAAGTATAATGTGAATATGACTATCACATAAGAGATATGCCTACTAGCTCAGATCCTAGTCCTCTCTGTAGCTTAATGAGTTGACCTAGTAAAAGGCTACCAATTGGGTAGGCCCATCAGGTCATTGAGTGACTTAGTAAATGGCTACCAATGGGGTAGGTCCATCAAGTCACATGGAGTTAGAGATTGGACTACCTATGGGTAGTGCCATGCGACTCAACCCTAGATACTGATCTACCGGTAGGTAGGATCATGCAGGGTTTAATAAGGATCTACCTAGAGAGAGGTGAGATCTCAGTCCACTGCAGGGACAGCACAGAGGTAGGAGATAGGAAAGGATTGAGTGGTACGGTTTAAGACGTAATCTTGGTTGTTAAATGATAATTGGCTGATTACTTTGTTATTGTAGTTGCATGATTATTGTTCCCCCACATACCAGCTTCGGTTGACCGACGTTTTGTTTGTCGGTGTTTTAGGTACAAATGAAAAGAACAAACAGTAAAGTGGCAGATGTGGAATTAAATGAGAAGTAACATGCACAGGAGGATTAGTTAGTTTAGTATTTTCATGGATAGAAGATTAGAAATCCCAGATTTCAAAAGGTAAACAAAGTTTTATTTTATACCAGTTTTCAATTAGTTGGTAAAGTTTATTAATTGTTATTGATTATTTGTCGAACCTTTGATCCTGTATAATGGATAACGGCACCGACCTTTCGGTCTCCCTTAATTGGGGGTTACCGGGAGGCGGGGTCGTTACAGTTGGTGTCGCGGGCGTTGGTGTTGCATTAGTGGTGGGAGGTGCGGAGGATGAAGAAGCTCCTCCATGGCGTCTGGCTTTAGCTCTCTTTTGTGGTGCCATAAGACCAGAGGTGAGCTGCACAGTGTGTAGCTTGCATTCACGGCATGCAAAACTAACTACAATTCTTGCTCAGAAATCCTATTGCACGGCGTGTAAAGCTGGTGCACGGTGTGCACCTACAAATTTGCGACAGATCCGAATCTACACCGACAGCTGTGATTTTGGGGGTGGGCACAAACATTGGGTGACGTGCCACTACTGTCGTGCTGGTAAAGAGCGCTGACTGCTTGGGAAGCTTGATTATAGAGGGTGTTGGCTTGGGAAGCTGTCGGGCGGCTGGTCGTTGGCCCAGCTGGGTTTTCCACGAGAGGAAGTAGAAGAAACTAGCGGCGAGGTGCACGGCTGGAGTAGCTGTTGCGGCGAGGTGCATGGCTGGAGTAGCTGTTGCGGCGAGGTGCATGGTGTTTAGGGTGAGCGGCAGTGTCGGAGCTGCTGCGTGAGGAAAAATAAGAACTAGCAATGGCGGAGGTGAGGGGGCCGGTGTTGTGGACGTTGGCGTCGGCTTTTGGTGTCAGAGCTGCTGCGGAAAGAAGAAGAAGGTGGGCACACGGACGATTTAGAGACGGAACGGCGTGCAGTTTGTACAGTGGCTAGGGTTGACGGTGGCTGCGCACGACGGCTAGGGTTGGAGTGCATGGCTGTTAAGATGGATTAGGTCATGCACTCCAGCCCCTTTTGATCAATTTTTACAGAAAAGTGCACGGTGTGTACTTGGCAACTGGCTAATTTGAAAATCATTTGACGATCAAATGCACAGTGTGTAATATTGTTTGCACGCCGTGCGAGTTTCCAGAACCTTCTCTACTTCTTTTTAAAACCCAGGTGCACGGCATGCATATCAAAATGCACGTTGTGCAAGTTTCCAGAAACATTTTTGCAAGTGCAGCTCCCAGGTACATGTTGTGCATAACGATTTGCACGGCGTGCGCGTTTCCAGAAACATTTTCACAATCTTCAGTTCTTCAGGTGCACGGTGTGCGAGTAGGAATTACACGCCGTGTTAGTTTCCAGAACCTTTTCCAGTGCCTTTATTGATGAGATGCACGTCGTGCATTTTCAAGTGCACGTTGTGCATTTTGAAATTTCTGCAGAAAATTGCAATAAGTCAGCAGTAGACAAAGATGGATATGGTAGAAATGAAGTTTCAATTATTACATTCATCCATGACATGCTTATTAACAAAATTAAAGAGTATTTTTGACTCGAAGAACTTAAAAAGAAATCTATCCTAATGTGGGGTCAACTCCCACAAGGTCCTCCATTTAGAGTCTGGAGTAAGACTCTTCAAATTCTTCAAGCATCTTGGAAGGAGCAAGAGGCTCCTTTCTCCACTTCATCTCCACAAGAATATAGTTTGCAACATTGTCCATTCACTTTGAATTTTCCGTCCTTGCCTTGGAGTTCCACAGCTCCATATGGAAAAATCTTTAGCACTAAGAACGGGCCAGACCATTTCGATTTCAGCTTCCCTGGAAATAGCTTCAATCTAGAGTTGAAAAGTAAGACTTTATCTCCTTCTTGGAAGTCTTTCCTGCGAATTCTCTTATCATGCCAAGCCTTTGTCCTTTCTTTGTACAACTTTGCATTCTCATAAGCATCAAGGCGGATTTCTTCAAGCTCCTACAGCTGCAATAGGCATTTTTATCCTGCTCTCTTCATATCGAAATTTAAGAACTTAATTGCCCACAAAGCACGATGCTCCAACTCGAGCGGAAGGTGACATGATTTGCCGTAGATCAGCTTGAATGGAGTAGTCCCTATGATGGTTTTATATGTTGTGTGATATGCCCATAGTGCATCATCTATCTTTAATGGCCAATCTTTTCTTGAACTAGAGACAGTCTTTTCAAGAATATTCTTCAGTTGCCTATTTGAAACCTCTACTTTCCTGGATGTTTGGGGGTGATAGGGTGTAGAGATCTTATGAGTCACACCATACTTGGAGAGAAGGTTGTTGAATTGTTTTTCAACAAAGTGTGTGCCTCCATCAGAAATTACGGCATGTGGAACTCCAAACCGAGGGAAAATAATCTTTTAAAAAGGCTTAATTACTGATTTGGCATCCGGTGCTTGGGTTGGAATAGCTTCAACCCATTTGGACACATATTCACAAGAGACAAGAATGTATTGATATCCACAAGAAGATGGGAATGGTCCCATGTAGTCCACTCCCCACACATCGAACACTTCAACCTCTAAGATAGAGTTGAGTGGCATGTCGTCACGGCGGGATATACCTCCTGTTCTTTGACATCTATCTCAAGATTTAACAAATAGATTGACATCTTTGAATAATGTGGGCCAATAAAAACCATCTTGTAATATTTTGGCGGTAGTCTTCTCTCCGAAAAAGTGTCCTCCATACGGAGAGGCATGGCATTCAACAATAATGTTTGGAACTTCCTCTTCAACAACACACCTATAGATTAGCCCATCACTTCCATGCTTGAATAGCAATGGATCATCCTAGTAAAAGAATTTTACATCATGAAAGAATTTCTTCTTTTGTTGATACGTCAAGTTTGGTGGGAGTTTTCCAGTAGAAAGAAAGTTGGTGATATATGTAAACCAAGGTGATTGAGTGGATGATAGTGCATAGAGCTTTTCAATTGGCAAATGATCCTCAACTGGCAATAGATCTCCAGCCTCTGTGGTCAGTCTAGAAAGATGATCGGCAACACTATTTTATGTACCTTTCTTGTCTCGAATCTCAAGATCAAACTCTTGCAGGAGTAGTATCCAGTGAATAAGGTGTGGCTTAGCATCTTTCTTGTTCAGCAAATATTTAATGGTAGCATGATCAGTATATACAGTCACCTTGGATCCTACCAAATATTTTCAGAACTTGTCAAATGTGTATACAATTGCAAGCATTTCTTTCTCTGTGGTTGTATAGTTGATCTGTGGTTCATCAAGAGTTTTGCTAGCATAATAGATGGCATGGATTTTCTTATCTCTTCGTTGTCCTAGAACATCTCCCACGGCATAATCGCTTGCATCACACATTAGCTCGAAAGGGGAATCCCAATCTAGAGGTTGAATAATCGGGGCTGAAATGAGCGCCTCTTTGAGCTTAGAAAAGGTTGCATGGCAATCATCATCAAACACGAACTCTGCATCTTTTGCGAGCGGGGAACATAGTGGCTTTGCAATTTTGGAGAAATATTTAATGAATCTTCTATAAAAACCTGCATGGCCTAGAAAACTTCAGATATCTTTAACAGAAGATTGAGTAGAAATTTTCTCAATAGCTTCCACCTTTGCCCTGTCCACTTCAATGCCCTTGTTAGATACAACATGTCTTAGTACTACACCGGATTGTACCATGAAATTGCACTTCTCCCAATTTAGCACTAGGTTAACCTTTTTACAGTGGGCTAAGACTAAGGATAGGTTCAATAAACATTGGTCAAAAGAATCACCATATACACTAAAATCATCCATAAAAATCTCCATTATATTTTCAATAAAATCGGAGAATATGGCCATCATACACCGCTAAAAAGTAGCGGGAGCGTTGCAAAGACCAAATGGCATACGGAGATAAGCATATGTTCCATACGTACAAGTGAATGTGGTTTTCTCTTGGTCGGGAGGATAAATAGGAATTTGAAAAAATCTAGAATACCCGTCCAAGTAACAAAAATAAGAGTGTATAGGAAGGTGTTCAAGCATCAAATCAATGAAAGGCAACGGAAAATGATCTTTGTGAGTCACCTTATTCAAACGTCGGTAGTCGATACACATACGCCAGCCGGTAACTGTGCGTGTTTGTATTAACTCATCATTGTCTCCCTTAATGACAGTTGCACCTCCTTTCTTAGGTACCACATGAATGGCACTAATCTAGGGGCTGTCACTTATGGGATAAATGATACCAACATCAATTAATTTGAAATTTTCTTTCTTTACCACTTCAAGCATATTTTGATTTAGGCATCTAGGTAGTTCAACAGTTGGTTTGGCATCATCTTCCATATTTATTCTATGCATATAGATTGAAGGATGAATGCCTTTGAGATCTTCAATGGAATAACCAATGACGTCTTTATACAAACGCAGTTTGACAAGTAATTTGCTTTCTTGGTCATTGGTTAATTCATTATTTATTATAACAAGAGATGTAGAATTTGGTTCAAGAAATGCATACCTCAGCCCGGGTGGAAGGGCTTTTAGTTCTACCTTTTTCGTTGTTGTTCCTTCATCAACTTTATCAACAACAAGTGTAGCACCTTCATTAATATTTTGTGCTTTAAGAATAGAAAGTGCTCCAGAATTTCCAGAATTGTTGAATTCATTCACATCATCATCATAAAGATTGACAGTCAAATCAACATTATCTTCAATATCATTCTCAATAGGATCAATAGTGTCTAACAAATAGATTTCATTGACATGTGTGGGGGCTTTCATGGCATCATAGACGAGGAATTCCATTGCTTCTTCCCCAACTCGTAGAGTGAGCTTTCCTTCCCTAACATCAACAAGACATCTGAAAGTCCTCAAGAATGGCCTTCCAAAAAGAACAGGATTGGAAGGAGCTTCCACCATGTCCAAAATAACAAAATCACATGGTATATAGAACTTCCCTATCTACACTAGTACATCTTCTAATATACCCTTCGGATATTTAATAGAATGATCGGCTAACTCAATAGCCATCTTTGTCGGCTTCAAATCCCCAAGATTTAGCTCTTGCCATAGGGTAGATGGAATGAGACTAATACTAGCGCCGAGGTCTACTAGGCCTTTATCAAAAGTGGTATCATTGATCTTACAAGGCAATGTAAAAGCTCCCAAATCGTCAAGCTTTTGTGGAAGATGATTTTGAATAATAGAACTCACTCTTTCTGAAAGCATCACTGTTTTGACTTGATCAACTTTTCTTCTTTTAGTCAAAATGTCTTTAAGGAATTTAGCATAAGAAGGCATCTCCACAATAACTTCAGCAAAAGGAAGATTGACATGCAATTTGTTGATAATATCCATAAATTTCCTAAACTTCTGGTCTTCCTTCTTTTTGGCAAGCCTTTGAGGAAAAGGTGCAATGACTTTTAATGAAGGCGGTGTTTCAGCTTTACCTTTGTCCTTGTTGCAATTTGGAGTGTTAGACTCCTCTTCATCAGCTGCCTCCATGTTCTTCTCCTTGGATGGTGAAGATCTTTCAATCTCAGCTCCACTTCTTAGAATGATTGCATGAGCTTGTTGTCTTGGATTCTCTTACGGTTGGTTTGGAAGAGAACTGGATTATGGAGTTCTTTGTTGGTTTAGAGCTTGTTGTGCTATTTTTTCTCTAACATCTTGGTGTGAGTGGAAATACCATCCACCTTTGCAGAAAGTTGAGCAATAACATCTTTCAGAAGCTTGTCATTCCCCCGGAGTTCTTCATTCTATTGCATTTGTGTAGATATGAATTTTTCCATCATATCTTCTAGATAAGAACCTTGGGGTTGTTGTGGCTGTTGATAACCCCTATTGTTAAAACCCGATGGATTCCCTTGACAGTTAGCATGTTGTTGTTGCGGTTTCTGCTGCCCTTGTTGAAAGTTTTGAGTGTTGCTTGTGTTTTGATAGGAGAAATTAGGATGATCTCTCCATCCCAGATTGTATTGATTGGAATAGGGATTGTATTGCTTATTCCCTTGCATTCTAATAGCATTGACCTGCTCAAAATTTCCTTCAATCGCGTTAGGTGCAAAACATGAAGAAGAAGTATGTCCTGCATTACCACAAGCTTCACATATTGCTTCAGCGGATTGGATCGGTAAGGTGATCATCCTTTTAAACTTTTGTGTAAGAACATCCAGCTTGGCAGCAATAAGGTCAACGACATCAACAGTGTGTTTTTCGGTTGAAGAACTTGTTGTAGAGGTTGACTTTGCTCCTCTATCTCCTCCCCATTGGCAGTGATTTAGTGATATATCTTCAATAATATCATGAGCCTCTCTATAAGACTTAGTCATTAATGCACCACCAGCTACGGCATCTAATGTCAACCGGGTGTTATAAAACAGTCCATTATAGAAAGTTTGAAGTAGAAGCCAGTTTGTTAGACTGTGGTGCGGGCAAAGGCGTTGAAGATCCTTAAACCATTCCCATGTGTCATATAGAGTTTCTCCTTCATTCTGAGAGAAATTGGTGAGCTGGTTTCTCAAATGGGTTGTCTTGCTAGGTGGGAAATACTTTGTAAGGAATACATTAAGGAGTTGATCCCAACTTTTAATTGACTTCTTTGGAAGAGACAAAAGCCACACCTTGGCCCTATCTCTTAGGGTGAAGGGAAATAGCATGAGTCTAGTTCCGTGGATAGACACTCTGTTTATCTTGAAGCTATTCAGATATTCCAAGAATTCAGTGACATGAATACTTGGGTCTTCATTGGATGTACCTCCAAAACAATTCTGCTATATCATTTGCATCATAGAAGGAGCGATTGAGAAGTTGTTCGCTTCTACAGCAGGCAAGTCAATGGCCCCACAGATATTTGTGGCAACAGGCATCGCGAAATCCTTTAAAGGACGGTCGTCTTCCATGGTTGGATTGCTTGGTGTAGCTACCACAGATGGTGAAGAAGACGGTGGTGGTGATGATGGTGACGGCGGAGTACCTCCTAGTAGCGGTTGTTCTACTCTTCTTGCTCTTCTCAGACTTGAAAGAGTATGCTCGATTTCAAGGTCTAACAAAGTAGATGTTTGAAGACCTCGTTGTGAGTGACACATACAACCTAAAAATTGCAAAAGGAATTAAGAACACAACTAAAAGGTATATGAAATTTCGAAATATGGAAATGATGATCTAGTCTCGAATTACTAAATAGTACGTATTATTCCAATTAAATTATCGTAGCACCCCGGCAACGGCGCCAAAAACTTGTTGGTTATTTAGGCTAACGAGTTTCAATCCAAACTAGGATAGTTTACCCAACTTAACCAAACACCGCAAGTATACAGAGGTAGCATAGTCGAGGTTGAACACAAGGAGATTAGATAATTCAATTGAGCGCAATAATACTAGAATTCAACAATCTAGATCAGTTTATAAAAGGAAAGATGATGTTTATCCAAAAGCAGAAAATTCAGATTTAACTAGTGAAGTAAGAGTTACTAATAGGAGTTTGGTTTCAGAAAATTAAAGAATCTTGGACATTAGGATTTCACTCACACATCATATAAATCAAGGGAACATGATAATTTAAACATACATAAGTTCTTGTCTCAAGGAAAAGTTGTGCTACACTTCACCTCCCGACGCAAGTGTAATGATCGCAACTCAAAGTCACACTCTCGTGTGTAAATTTTGTTTTTAGATCACAATATGTTCCTCAACTCATTCCTCTATACTCTCGTAAAGGAGGAAGAATTTCCAAGAAGAATACCTCCATACTTTCCTACTCATCTTCTCAGATCAAGCAAGAAAGTAGAAAATGTGCACATAAAGTGGCCAGCAATACATGCAAGAAACAGATAAACCGATACTTTCATGGTATAAAAACAAGAAGCATAGTATTTAGTACAAAATTACTTGTTTCATACATGCTATGACATGGGAGTTACACTCCCATGCCCAAGAAATGAAGAATTACTTGTCCATAACTATGTTTTTAAGATTTGTTATACAAAATTCAGTTCTAAACATGATTTAGAGAGGAAAAGACAAAGAGATCCAAAGATATAACCACAAGAAGAAAGAATTCCGGCTTGAGGATGAAATTCTCCTTCTTTAGCTCCTCCAATATGGACTAGCTCCTTTCCCAAGAAGATGCTCGAAGTGGAGAAAGCTTGGCTGCACCTTGGAGAAGACAATGGAGAAGAAGAAGATAAGAAATGGCTTCCTTTATGCAAGAACCACCTTTGATTCCTCCAAGATCACCCTCCTCTATTCTCCTTTAGATCTAGGATGAGAAAAACTCCTCAAATGACCGAGCGTAATTGTCCCTTGCCTTCCCTCCTTGTTTTAAAATTGAATTCTGAATTTTCATATTTCTGAAACTGTCAGGTGCACGTCGTGCATTTGGGTGCATGTCGTGTACCTGGAGTGCGATTTACTTCAGGCTGAACTGTGCACGGTGTGTGCAGTAGATATGCACACCGTGCAACTTTCCAGAACTTTCTTTGACTGTTTTACACTCTAGGTGCACGATGTGCATGTGAATGCATGTCGTGCATTTATCTTCCTAAATGTTTCTGGAAACTCGCACGCCGTGCGTGTGTACCGTGCACGTCATGCACTCTTCTGGCTGGGTGAGACAGAACCTCTCTGACATGGTGCACGCCGTGCATCTGTCCTGCATGCCGTGCATTCTGCTGTTTCAACAGAAAACAACTCTAAAATCAATTCTTTTTTAGACATATCTGCAATACAAGTTATGTGATAAGTAAAGTGAAAAAAAGATGGCAAAAATAATATGAAAAGAGGCTAAATAGTATCAGAATGAACTAAATTTGTGTGTGATAGCATTGTGAAAAGGTGATATAGAAATCACACAACAAATACTCAGTAGTATCGCCTCAGAAAGTCGATACTACCAACAACATCATAGTGTTTTGGTCAAGAATTATCGAAGCAACTCGGTACTCTCGACAACCATGTTGGTAGTACCGACAACTTGACATATGGTCACACAATTAGAGGAGTCAGTAATATCGACAACTCGGTGGTAGTTCCAACCCATTGGAATCAAGCAGATCTGAGCATAGCATATAATATAACAGTTGAGGGATTATTTTGCCCTAATTCACATTTATGACTTAGGGGGGATTTGACCAACCCTATGAATCACATTCTTTTGCATTGGACGGTAGCCGAGAGCAAGGAGAGGAGAAAGCAAAAAAGAAGACTACAATTTGTATGATCTGGGCAATTCCAATGGATGGATTTGTAGTCAGAAGGAAGCAAATTAGCACATGTGTGAGAAGGGGTCTTTTGGACTGTCTATTTTAAGGGTTCTTCAATTAATGATTCCCAGATTTTTATTCTCATCTCCTATGTTTTTGTCCATGAAAACCATGTGAGGCTAAACCCCTTACTCCTTAGGACCCGGGAGTAGCCCAGTGATGCATTATAATTGACATTATGCAGTAATATATTAATTTCTCTCAATTTCTAGACTTATTTCTATGTGTTTGCAATGAACTATCCATGCATGATCACCATTAGTAGTTAGTTAGACCGTAATTGCTTTGGAAAAGAAAATTAACAGTTGGAAAGTCATAGAAATATGCACTTTATATTTTCCTTTGAGAAAGGTGGCTTATGAACGTGAAGAGATTACCCAGAGGTTTCGTTAAAGCACCTAACTAATTACACAATTGATACAAGAGTGCAGTTGGTATTAGATTAGGTAGTGGATTACACCACGAGAGTGGGTAATTCTTCCTATAGGCTCATAGTCCAGAGGTAGGAGAGATATGTATTACTATCATAATTGTTGATTGCAATGTTAATCAAGGTGAAATTGTAACCCTAAGGAATTCTATCCAATTGTGACAAATCAACAGTAATTTTAAATTCACTTTTCGCATTTGTAGCTAATTAAATAACCAATTTAAATTTTTCTTTGGTCTAGTTGATCGTATTACATTTAGTAGTAGTTTCTTAGTTTAACATTTCCCCATTTTTGACTTGCAAGCCTCATTGGCCTATATTACTCTGATAGCATACACTTGCATTTTAGGTCATATAGAAAATACCTATCAAAGCTACCAGAGACATGTATAGAAGAATGGGATGAGGCTACTTTGAGTAAAGCTACCTTGAATGCTAGAGCCATTAATATTTTCTATGTCTTTGTTTCAACCTAATTTCTTCTTGTGAGACGGCCTATGAGATACAGAGAAAGCTATTTGTCACTTATGAGGTGACAAAGCAAGTGAAGGAAAGTAGAGTCTACATGTTGAATGGTCTTCATGAGAACTTCAAGATGGGAAAGAAGGAAAGGGTAGCTGAAATGTATGCTAGGCTCAACACCATTATAAATGATCTTGTCGTCCTAGGTCATCCAATGGATTGAGGAAAGATAAACTCAAAGATCCTTAGGTCTCTTTCTAAATGGTGGGAAACAAAGGTGACTACAATCAAAGAAATAAAGTCTCTTGAAGAAATTCCTATTGAAGAGCTCACAAGAAATCTACTAGCCTTTGAAGTGAAACTTGACAACCAAGAGTTAGAATAAAGAGAAGAAGAGAAAAAGCTCAAGAGAAAGAAGCAAGTTGAAATCAAAGCCCAAGTTGAAGCTATTGTAAGTGAAGCTTCTCCATCTTTTCAAGTTGAAGAAGATGTTATGTACTCCAAAAGGTATACTTCATAAAGGAAAGCCTTCCTCCTCCACCCAGTGCTTCAAATGTGGAAAGAAGGGTCGCTTCAAAGAAGATTGTCCACAAGGCAAAAAGACCCATCATCACAAGAGAAGAGAAGTACAGGAACAAGGATAAATGAAACAAAAACTCTAATGACTCCTCCAACACAAGCTCAAGTGAAGAATCTAGATCAAGCTATAATGATGGTAGATAATGCCATTTTTCTCTCATGACAAGTTCAAATGAAGATTCAAATGAGGCAAATCTAAACTATTTAGATAAAGAATCATTAATTGACATTATTTATTGCTACGCGTGCATCTCTTAAGTATACTAAGCATAAAAAGGAAATGTTTGATAAGATTGCTGATAACTTGCATGAAGAAAAGGATGATCTTGAACATGCTAACATCTGCTTACAAGATGATGTTAGTAATCTCAAAAAATATTTTCTATAACTTGAATTGAAATTCAATGATGTTGAGATTGAAAACAATGCTTATCTTAGTCAAGAAAATAGTCTTGAACTGGAAAATGCTAGCTTGATTGATAAGATTAGATTTCTAGAAGCTCAACCTCTTATGACTAGTTCTAATTAAGTGCATACTAAAATTGTGAATTCTCTCGTGCTTGACATGAATGTTCTTAAAATTGAAAAGAGGACAATGATTTTGTTTTGCTAGGAATAGAATCTGAAGATAGTGTTTATCTTACTAAGGTTGCTTTGCTTGAAAAATAAAATGCCTCCTTGATCAAAAAAATTAATGTCCTTGAATCTTTTTCTAGTTCTACTAGTAAAGAGAATAATGTTGTCGCTCTTCATATTGAAAAAGATTCTTATATGACAAAGGCTCTTTGCTTAGAAAATTATCTTTTGCATGATAGATATGATATCATCAATTATCTTCAACATAACATCTCTTATGCATGATGATCATAGTTTGAGATCATCTATGGAAAGATTCTTAGACGATAAGAAGAATCTTAATCAAATCCTAGATCATAATACCAAACAAATGGGTAGAGATGGTATTGGACTTGATAGTATCCAAAGGAAAACAAAGACAAAGGACCTTCAATTTTCAATGAAGAATCCTCTAGTTCCAAGGCTATGGGCTCATGTAATCATTATAATGAAATTGGTCATTATTCTACATATTTCCCTTTTAGGAAAGCACCCAAGAGTAACAGGACTTGGTCTTCTAAGCTAACCCATCCAAACCCAAAAATATGATTGGGGACCATTTCATCTTGTTGACTCAAAGTTCAGTTGACTCTCAAAGTCTAATTGACTGCATCCTTGTTTTCATGATGACTAACCATTCCACTTATTTGTATCTAATGCTTATACTTGAGTGATTTTAAATTAGTTATAGACACACTCCAAATGCCCTAACTTGCGCATCCTAACTTAGAGAAAAGACAAGTCAAAATCAATGCAAGTGCACTTTTGTGGAATATGATGTATCTCTATTAGAATCATGTTGTAAATCACTTGTAATGATTGTATGACTTGTAATTAAGCTAAGAAAAAATTATGAGCACTTAAAACAAATATTTAATCAATCCAATGGCAATTTCAAAAATTCATTACAGGGACCCTTGTCGGCCGAGTTTCATCTAGGATAAACTCGACCAACACCCTTGATGGATTTTGGGAAGTGCTAAGTTCGGCCGAGTTTACCCCACGTCAAACTCGACTGACACCCTACACTAACAAAGTTATTTTAAGTCATCTATCAAGTTTCATCCAAGATAAACTCGACTGACAACTCAAAATTAGTTTGTCACATAGTGCAATCGGTCGAGTTTCCCAAAAGTAAACTCGACCGATCGCATTGTATGGAATGAGCAAAAAAGTTCTTCTAGCCGTTGGAGTATTGCAAAACTCAAAAATATATTGGTTGCAACACCCAAAATGGCTAGAATTTGTCCTTAAGTGTTTTTGCTAGCTAGTAGGCATCCTCGACTATAAATAGGACCCCTTGGGCTTCATCCCATGGTTATCCAAGCACTATGAAGGTCCCTATATCATAGTTGAATGACTCCAAGAGCCGCCTTCCACTCTCTAAGCTTAATCACTTGCTACATCCATTAGAGTGAGTAGGAGATTTGTAAGAGAGCTAGTCCTACATGTATATATTGTGAGGCTCTCGCTTCCTCCACCTCCCAATCTCTCTTTTCACCATGAAGATCAAGGTTCTATCTTGTGGCTAAGAGAGGTGAAGAAGAAGAAGGGAAGGAGTCCCTTGGTGAAAGCTTCTCCTAGGCAAAGGTGAAGTCAAAGGTGGAAGATCCATGAAGAGTGGGTAATTCCTTCAAGGAAGAAGACTTGTTGTAAGAGTGGGTAAGCCCTTGGTGAAGGTGAAAGACTCAGTGAAAAAGTGGGTAAAGCCTTAGTAAGTTTTAAGACTCTTGGTCTTGGATAGGTAAGTCCTTTGTGAGGTTATTATCTCCCTCATCCTCAAATGTAAGGCTAGGTATCCTTGTCCTATAAAAGGAAGATCATATATTATATCTCTTTTAATGGAATATAAGGAAGGTGCAGTGGTTGAAAAACCTAGAGGTTGACCTCTATAGATAGTGGATTGACTTTCTCCTAGTTTGGAGATTGGAACCAATCTACATAGCTTGTGTTATTGTGCTTTTTCAATCTCGCTCATCCTTGTTATGTATGTTTAGTTGCATTCAGATTTCATATTAGCAACCTTATGTTATGATATATCTTGAAGATATAATGAATTTGGTTTTAGTGTCTATAGCTCTATTCACCCCCTCTAGATCCCGTCACCCATAGATCCAACAAGTGGTATCAGAGTGGGTCTTATCCAAGCATACTTTCACAAGTAGGAGAAGATAGTCGATTATAAAAATGGGAGATACCTCATCGACATTTTAATCTTTGATGGAAGAAACTTCCTATATTGGAAGAGAAGGTTAAAATTCTATATCCAAGGATCAAGGGTTGTGTTGTGGAAATGTTGGACCTTCCATACAAGCTAACGGAGACAAAGATAGAAAATGTGATGAAACTACTTTGAACAAAGCAACCTTCAATACAAGATCCATCAACATTCTCTATGCCTCTCTTTCCCCCATCGAGTTCAATTGGATTTCTTCTTATAAGACGGCCTATGAGGTACGGAGAAAGTTGTGTGTCACTTATGAAGGGACAAAGAAAATGAAGGAAAGAAAAGTTTACATGCTCAAAGGCCCCATTGAAAACTTCAAGATGGTAAAGGAGGAGAGGGTATCTGAGATGTACTCAAGGGTCAACACCATTGTGAATGGTCTTTCCATCCTAGGTCATCCTATGGCTAGAGGAAGGATGAACTCAAATATCCTTAGAGCTCTCCCCAACATGTGGCAATCTAAGGTGACTCCCATTGAAGAAGCATAGCATCTTGGTGATATTCCTATTGAAGGGATCATAGTAAATATACAATCCCATGAAGTTGCACTTGACAAGTAAGAGGAAGAAGAAAGAGAAGAAGAAAAATAGATTAAGATAATGAAGAAAGTTGAAATGAAAACTCAGGTTGAAGCCATTGTTAGTCAAGTCTCTCCATTCTCTCAAGTTGAAGAAGATGCCATGTACTCCAAGGGTACAAAGGCAAGCCTTCCTCCTCTATCTAGTGCTTCAGGTGTGGAAAGAATGGTCACTTTGAGGATGATTGTCCCCAAGGAAAAAAGACCCATCATCACAAGAGATGAGAAGAGAAATACAATAAGGAGAAACTACGCAAAAGCTCTAGTGACTCCTTCAACTCAATATCAAGTGAAAATTCAAGTGGAGGATATAGCTCTAGCTCTAGTGAAGATTTAGAATATCATTTTGCTCTCATGGCCTCAACAAGTGAAGACTCAAATTAGGTAAATATAAAAATCCTTAAATAAAGAATATTTAATTGCAATTAATCATGCTACTCGTACCTCTCTTAGTATTCTAAAATGAAAAAAGAAAAAGGTTGCTAGAATTGTTGATAATTTGCATGTAGAAAAATATGATCTTGAACATGATAACATTTGCTTGCTAAATGAAAACAATGTCTATTATAGTCAGGTAGATTCTCTTAAACTTGAAAATTCTAGCTTGCTTTATAAGGTTAGATTTCTATAAGCTCAACCTTTTATGTCTAAAGCTAATGAAGAGCATAGTAATATTGTGAATTCTCATGCTTGATATTGATGTTCTTAAAATTGAAAATGAGGAAAAAGTTTTTGTTTTGCAAGGAATAAAATTTGAAAATAGTGTTTATCTTTCTAAGATCACTTTTCTTGAAAAAGAAAATGCTTCCTTGCTTGCTAAAAGCAATGTCCTTAAATCTTTCTCTAGTTCCTCTAGTAGAGAAAATGATGTTGCTACTCGTTATATTTATAGAGATTTTTATATAACCAAGTCTTGTTGCTTAGAAACCAATATCTTATATGCTAGAGATAATATTAATCGTTGTTTCCCACTACTACTTCTCTTATGCATGTTGATTATAGTTTGAGATCTTATATGCAAAGATTATTAAATGATAAAAAGAATCTTAATCAAATCCTAGATCATACTACCAAACAAACAGGTAGAGATGGTTTTGTACTTGATAGTAGCCAAAGGAACAACAAAGATAAAGGACCTTCAATTTTAAATGAAGAAACCTCTAGTTCCAAGGATAGGAGATCATGTAATCATTGCAATGAAATTCATCAATATTCTACATATTGTCCTTTTAGGAAAGCACCCAAGAGTAATAGGATTTGGGTTGCTAAGCTAACCCCTCCAGACCCAAAAATCTGATTGGGGACCATTTCATCTTTATTCTTGTAGGTCAAGTGTAATTGGATTGACATGAGCTATTGATTTGTGAATTGACTTCTCAATCCACATGAAAGAAGAAAGGTGAGATGTGTATGGGGTGACAATAAGTGGACAAGAATGGTAAGAATAGAGATAATGTTATTCTTTCTCATATCATATCATGGTTTGCTTTTTCCATGTTAGTATGCACTAAACATGTGGTTTTTTATTCAAAATTGGTATATTGTGATTCTCATCACTATCTTTGATCAAAAATTGTTCATGATGCTTTTACAGTGCATTATTAACTTGCTTATACATGATTAGATGTGCTCTATATTACAATGGGGTTTTTTGTAGCTAACACAACCCTTGTTTAGCATTGGGGTTTTTGTAGTTAAACCTCCCTCTGTATAGTATAGGTTGACCTATACTTTTCTCTCGTTAGTAAAATATTTTGCCCGATCCAACAAAAAAAAAAGATGTGCTCTATATTTATCATCCCTCTAGATATGATTTTTTGAAATATATGTGCTTTTGGACAGCAATTTTTGTCGGTCAAGTTTTTCCAGATGAAACTCGACTGACAAGCACCAATGGGTGTTGCCAACAACTATTGTCGGTTGAGAAGTTCAACCTAGAAACTTGACCAACAACACTTTGCACAGAATATATAGTTGGCTTTTTGGATGAGAATTTCCCTATCAACTAGACTTTCTCAACCAATAGCCTTATTGTATGGCACTCCCCTTGGTACCTTTATACATTCATAATGCCATACTTTAAAATTATCTATCTTGTATACAACTCTATCACTCTAATTTCTCTAATTTGATATCTCCATATCTTGTAATTACCTATCTTGAGTTGTTATGCAGGTTTTGATGATGACCTCTTTAGATCTCTTAGTTGTGTATTAAATTGCTTCCGTTGTGCTCAAACTTGATATATCTATCTAGTTGTATATCTTATTTTTCATACAACCTTGAGGCTCTTAGTGGTAATCATCTTTTGGTAATGATGCATATTTTCTAGTGAGTAATATCCTTTCATGCTTCTGAAACTGCATATCTCTTTGTTTGGATATATCTATGCATCTACTCATAGCTTGATCTTTAACTTGTGCATCTTTTGCTATGATCTAGTTCCTACTAGTAGTCTTCACTTTTGATATCATCTACTAGTAGTCCATATATGTGTAGTTCTAGCTTTTGCTATGATCCAGTTCCTACTAGTAGTCCTCACTTGTGATACCATCTACTAGTAGTCCATATACATGTAGTTCTAGCCTTGTTCATCTTTTGATATATAATGGATCGAGTAGTTTTCAACTATATGTTATACTTGTATCTTGTTACATACATACTCAAGCTTGTTATTTAACTTGCATATCTACTATCTTGAGTTGCTTGCATAGCCTTGTGATGAGCAACAAATAGAGCTACATTATATGCAGATATTGGAGCATCTGAAATTTTATACGATTTTTTAATGTTCTGCTCCAATGTCAGATTTTGGTGCAAAACCAGTATTTTTATGCAGAAATAGCCTTCTGAGCAAGAACAATGACTTCAGTCATGAGCCCTGACATTTTTTGGATGAATTTTGTCATCTTTACAGTCAAAATCGCGCTTTATTAGTTTTTGCAGCATATTATGTTATAATTTTAAAGATCTTTTTGTTATTTTTTCTTTTATTATTGCTAGATTTACATTGTGGGTTGTTTAAATGCATGTCTTGATTAGCTTTGTATAATCTACTTGGACAGACCCCTACTTTTAGCTCTTCTACTCTCCATTATAACTTTTGGTATCTCCTTTTAGTAACAACTTGTGTTTCAACCCCCTCACTTTTTGAAGTGACAAAGGGGGAGAAGACATGTCTTATGTAAGGGGAGATGTAAAGGGGAGAGTATATATATGTAGAAAATATAAGAGTAGAATACATTGTTTCTATAAATGTTATGAAAACTAACCATGCAGGGAGAAATAGTATCAATTGAGGGGGGTATATAAACTCCATTAGCATCAATTGAAGGGGAGCATACAAACTCAACTCTTTGAAACCCATAGGTTTCTCCAAAGGTATGATTTTACTTACATGCTTTCAATACATTTATGAAATGGTTTGTCATCTTCAAAAAGGGGGAGAATGTTGACTCAAAGTCCAATTGACTCTCAAAGTCTAATTGACTAAACCATTGTTTTAATGATGTCTAACCATTCCACTTATTTGTGTCCAATGCTTCTACTTGAGTGATTTCTGATTAGTTCTAGACACACTCCAAATTCCCTAACTTGCACAACCTAACTTTGAGAAAAGACAAGTCAAAATCAATGCAAGTGCACTTTTATGGTTAATGACGTATCTCTATTAGAATCATGCTGTAAATCACTTGTAATGATTGCATGACTTGTAATTAAACTTAGAAAAAATCAGGAGCACTTAAAATGAATATTTAAGCACTCCAATGGAAATTTCCAAAAATTCATTATAGGGACCCTTGTCGACCAAGTTTCATCTAGAATAAACTCGACCGACACCCTTGAGGAATTTTGGGAAGTATCAGGTTTGACTGAGTTTACCCTTAGTCAAACTTGACCGACACCCTACACAAACAAAGTGAGTTTAAGTCACCTATCGAGTTTTATCCAGGATAAACTCAAACGACAACTCAAAATTAGTTTGTCTGATAGTGCAATCGAATGAGTTTCCCCAAAGTAAACTTGACTGATCGCATTGTATAGAGTGTGCAAAGAAAGTGCTTGTATCCATTGGAGTGTAGCAAAACTCAAAAATATATCCGTTGCAACACCCAAAATGGCTAGAAATTCATCCTTAAGTGTTTCTACTAGCTAGTAGGCATCCTCAACTATAAATAGGACCCCTTGGGCTTGTTAGACAAGCACTATGAAGGTGCCTATATTATAGTTCAATGCCTTCAAGAGCCTCCTTCCACTCTCTAATATTAATCACTTGCTACATTCATTAGAGTGAGTAGGAGATTTGTAAGAGAGCTATTCCTACATGTATATCTTGTGAGGCTCTCACTTCTTCCACCTCCCAATCTCTCATTTCACCATGAAGATGAAGGTTCTCTCTCTTAGGCAAGAGAGGTGAAGAAGAAGAAGGGAATGAGTCCTTGGTGAAAGCTTCTCCTTACTGAAGGTGAAGTCAAAGGAAAAAGATCCATGAAGAGTGGGTAATTCTTCTAAGGTGGGATACTTGTTGCAAGAGTGGGTAAGTCATCGGTGAAGGCAGAAGACTCGATGCAAAAATGGGTAAGTCCTTGTAGAGGTTGAAGACTCTTGGTCATGGATAGATAAGTCCTTTGGTAGGTTATTGGATCCCTTGTCCTCAAAGGGAAGGATGGTTATCCTTGGCCCGGAAAAGGAAGGTCATGTGTTGTATCTTATAATGGAATATAAGTATGCAATGGTTGAAAAATCCTAGAGGTTGACCTCTCTAGATAGTGCATTGACTTTCTCCTAGTTTGGATATTTGAACCATTCTACATAGCTTGTGTTATTGTGCTTGTTCAATCTCTCTCATCCTTGTTATGTACGTTTAGTTTCACTCTAATTTCATATCAGCAACCTTATCTTGTGATATATCTTGAAGGTATAATGAATTTGATTTCAGTGTTTATATGTCTATTCACTTCACTATAAAGCCCATCACCCATTGATCCAACAAATGGTATCAGAGTGGATCTTCTCCAAGCATACTTCTACAAGTAGGAGAAGATAGGTGATTATCAAGGTGGGAGATACCTCATCAACATTTCAATCTTTGATGGAAGAAATTTCCTCTATTGGAAGAGAATGTTACAATTCTACATCTAAGGATCAAGGGTTGAGCTATGGAGAATGGTGGACTTTTCATACAAGCTGTCAGAGATAAAGATAGAAGAATGGGATGAAACTACTTTGAACAAAGCAACCTTGAATGCAAGATCCATCAACATTCACTATGCCTCTCTTTTCCTCATCGAGTTCAATTGGATTTCTTCTTGTAAGACAGCCTATGAGGTTTGGAGAAAGTTATTTGTCACTTATGAAGGGACAAAGAAAGTGAAGGAAAGTAAAGTCACATGCTCAAAGGCCTCATTGAAAACTTCAAAATTGTAAAGGAGGAGAGGGTATCCAAGATGTAGTCAAGGCCCAAAACCATTGTGAATGGTCTTTCCGTCATAGGTCATCCTATGGCTAGAGGAGAGATCAACTCAAATATCCTTAGAACTCTCCCCATGTGGCAATCCAAGGTGACTCCCATTGAAGAAGCATAGCCTCTTGGTGATATTCCTATTGAAGAGATCATAGGAAATCTACAATCCCATGAAGCTACACTTGACAAGTAAGAGGAAGAATAAAGAGAAGAAGAGAAAGAGCTCAAGAGAATGAAGAAGGCTGAAATCAAAACTCAAGTTGAGACCATTGTTAGTCAAGTATCTCCATCCTCTCAAGTTGAAGAAGATGTCATGTACTCCAAGGGTACAAAGGCAAGCCTTCCTCCTCTATTTGGTGCTTCAAGTGTGGAAAGAAGGGTCACTTCAAGGATGATTTTCCACAAGGCAAAAGACCCATCATCACAAGAGAAGAGAAGAGAAATACAAGAAGAAGGAGAAACTACACAAAATCTCTACTGACTCCTTCAACTCAAGCTAGAGTGAAGATTCAAGTGAAGGATCTAGCTCTAGCTCCAGTGAACATGGAGAATGTCATTTTTCTCTCATAGCCTCAACAAGTGAAGACTCAAATGAGGTAAATATAAATCCTTAAATAAAGAATTTTTCATTGTAATTGTTCATGCTACTCATGCCTCTCTTAAGTCTTCTAAAAGGAAAAAGAAAAAGCTTGCTAGAATTGCTGATAATTTGCATGTAGAAAAATATGCTATTGAGCATGCTAACATCTTCTTGCTAGATGAAAACAATGTCTATCTTATTTAGGTAGATTCTCTTAAACTTGAAGATGCTAGATTGCTTGATAAGGTTAGATTTCTAGAAGGTCAACCTTTAATGCCTAGTTCTAATGAAGAGCATAGTAATATTGTGAATTCTCTCATTTTTTTATATTGATGTTCTTAAAACTAAAAAGGAGGACAAAGATTTTTTTTGAAAGGAATAAAATCAAAAAATAGTGTTTATCTTTCTAAGATTGCTTTGCTTGAAAAAGAAAATTCTTCCTTGCTTGCTAAAATCAATGTCCTTGAATCTTTATCTAGTTCCTCTAGTAGAGAGAATGATGTTTCTGCTCTTTATATTGATAGAGATTTTTATATGACCAGATCTCCTTGCTTAGAAATCGATCTTTTGTATGCTAGAGATAATATTAATCGTTGTCTTCCACTACTACTTCTCTTATGCATGATAATGATAGTTTGAGATCTTCTATGCAAAGATTCTTAAATGATAGACATAATCTTAATCAAATCATATATCACTACCAAACAAATGGGTAGAGATGGTTTTGGACTTGATAGTAGCCAAAGGAATAACAAAGATAAATGACCTTCAACTTTTAATGAAGAAACCTCCAGTTCCAAGGATAGGAGATCATGTAATCATTGCAATGAAATTGGTCATTATTCTACATATTGTCCTTTTAGGAAAGCACCCAAGAGTAATAGGATTTGGGTTGCTAAGCTAACCCCTCCAGACCCAAAAATATGATTGGGGACCATTTCATCTTTATTCTTGTAGGTCAAGTGTAATTGGTTTGATACGAGCTATTGATTTGCGGATTGACTTCTCAATCCACATGAAAGCAGAAAGGTGAGATGTGTATGGGGTGACAACAAGTGGAAAAGAAATGGTAAGCAAAAAGGTAATGTTATTCTTGCTCATATCCTATCATGGTTTGCTTTTTTCAAGTTAGTATGCACTATACATGTGGTTTTTGAGTCAAAACTTGTATATTGTAATTCTCATCACTGTCTTGCTCAAAAATTATTCTTGATGTTTTTATAGTGCATTATTAACTTGCTTATACATGATTAGATATGGTCTATATTTTTATCATGTCTCTAGATAAGATTTTCTGAAATATATGTGTTTTTACAACAACTATTATCGGCCGAGTTTGTCTAGATGAAACTCGACCGACAAGAACCAATGGGTGTTGCCAACAACTATTGTCTACTGAGAAGTTCAACCTAGAAACTCGACTGACAACACTGTGCACAGAATATACAGTTGGCTTTTTGAATGAGGATTTCCCTCTCAACTAGACTTTCTCAACCAATAACCTTATTCTATGGAACTCCCCTTTGTACCTTTATATGTGCATATTATCTTACTTTGAAATTATCTATCTTGTTTACAACTCTATCTCTATAATTTCTCTAAATTGATATCTCCATATCTTGCAATTACCTATCTTGAGTTGTTATGCAGGTTTTGATGATGATCTCTTTGGATCTCTTAGTTGTGTATTAAATTACTTTTGTTGTGCTCTAACTTGATATATCTATATAGTTGTATATATTGTTTTTATACAACCTTGAGGCTCTTAGTGGTAATCATATTTTGGTATTTATGCATATTTTCTAGTGAGTAATATCCTTTCATGCTTCTAAAACTGCATATCTCTTTGTTTGGATATTTCTCTACATCTACTCATAGCTTGATCTTTAACTTATGCATCTTTTGCTATGATCTAGTTTCTACTAGTAGTCCTCACTTGTGATATCATCTGCTAGTAGTCCATATACATGTAGTTCTAGCCTTGATCCTCTTTTGATATCTAACACATCAGGTAGCTTTCAACTATATGTTATGCTCGTATCTTGTTTCATGCATACTCAAGCTTGTTCTTTAACTTGCATATCTACTATCTTGAGTTGCTTGCATATCCTTGTGATGAGAAACAAATAGAGCTACATTATATGCATATATTAGAGCATCAGAAGATTTTATATGATTTTTTATGTTATGCTCCAGTGTCAGATTTTGGTAGAAAACTAGTATTTTTATACAGAAATGGCCTTCTCAGCAAGACTCGTGACTTTAGTCATGATCCCTGGCGTTTTTATGACGAATTCTATCATCTTTACAGTCAAAATCGTGCTTTATTAGTTTTTTTAAGCATATTATGTTATATATTTAAGGATCTTTTTGTTATTTTTCCTTTATTATTGCTAGAATTACATTGTGGGTTGTTCATATGCATGTCTTGATTAGCTTTGTATAATCTTCTTGGACAAACCCCTACTTTTATCTCTTCTACTCTCCAATCTAACTTTTGGTATCTCCTTTTACTAACAACTTGTGTTTCAACCCCCTCACTTTTTGAAGTGACAAGGGGGAGAAGACATGTCTTATGTAAGGGGAGATGTAAAGGGGTTAATACAAATATGTATAACATATACGAGTAGAATACATAGTTTCTATAAATTTTATGAAAACTAACCATGTAGGGAGAAATAGAATCAATTGAGGGAGAGTATACAAACTCCATTTTCATCAATTGAGGGGGATCATATGAACTCAACTCTTTGAAACTCTTAGGTTTCTCCAAAGATATCATTTTACTTACATGCTTTCAATTCATATATGAAATGGTTTGTCATCTTCAAAAGGGGAGAATGTTGACTCAAAGTCTAATTGACTACACCTTTATTTTAATGATTACTAACCATTCCACTTATTTGTGTCTAATGTTTCTACTTGAGTGATTTCTGATTAGTTATAGTCAAACTCCAAATGCCCTAAATTGTGCATCCTAACTTGGAGAAAAGACAAGTCAAAATCAATGCAAGTGCAATTTTATGGTTAATGATGTGTCTCTATTAGAATCATGTTGTAAATAGATTGTAATGATTATATGACTTGTAATTAAGCTTAGAAAAAATTAGGAGCACTTAAAATGAATATTTAAGCACTCCAATGGCAATTTCCAAAAATTCATTACAGGGACCCTTGTCGACCAAGTTTCAGCTAGAATAAACTTGATCAACACCCTTGATGGATTTTGTGAGGTGCCAGGTTCGACTGAGTTTACCCCTGGTCAAACTTGACCGACACCCTGCACAGACAAATAGATTTTAAGTTATCGATCGAGTTTCATCTAGGATAAACTCAAAAGACAACTCAAAATTAGTTTGTCTCATAGTGCAATCAGTCAAGTTTCCACAAAGTAAACTTGACCAGTCGCATTAGAGTGTCCAAAAAAAGTGCTTTTAGCCATTGGAGTGTTGCAAAACACAAAAATATATTTGTTGCAACACCCAAAATAGCTAGAATTCGTCCTTAAGTGTTTATATTGGCTAGTAGCATCCTCAACTATCAATAGGATCCCTTGGGCTTCACTCCATGGTTAGACAAGCACTATGAAGGTCATTATATTATAGTTTAATGCATCCAAGAGCCTCCTTCCACTCTCTAAGATTGATCACTTGCTACATTCATTAGAGTGAGTAGGAGATTTTTAAAAGAGCTAGTCCTACATGTATATCTTTTGAGGCTCTCACTTCTTATGCATCCCAATCTCTCTTTCCACCATGAAGATGAAGCTTCTATTTCTTGGCTAAGAGAGGTGAAGAAGAAGAAGGGAAGGAGTCCCTTGGTGAAAGATTCTCCTTAGTAAAGGTGAATTCAAAGGCGGAAGATCCATGAAGAGCGGGTAATTCCTCAAAGGCAGAAGACTTGTTGCAAGAGTGTGTAAGTCCTTGGTGAAGGCAGAAGACTCGGTGCAAAAGTCGGTTGTCCTTGTAGATGTTGAAGACTCTTGGTCATCGATAGGTAAGTCCTTTGGTAGGTTATTGGCTCCCTTATCCTCAAAGGGAAGGTTGGGTATCCTTGTTCTGTAAAAGGAAGGTCATATGTTGTATGTCTTATAATGGAATATAAGTATGCAATGATTGAAAAATCCTAGAGGTTGACCTCTCTAGGTAGTGCATTGACTTTCTTCTAGTTTGAAGATTGGAACCACTCTGCATAGCTTGTGTTCTTATGCTTGTTCAATCTCTCTCATTCCTGCTATGTATGTTTATTTGCACTCAAATTTCCTATTAGCAACCTTATCTTGTGATATATCTTGAAGTTCTAATGAATTTGGTTTAAGTGTTCATAGCTCTAATCACCCCCTCTAGATCCCATCACCCATAGATCCAACACATCTGTCTTATTATAGGTCTCTTGCAATTGGATTGACATGAGCTATTGATTTGCAAATTGGTTTCTCAATACACATAAAAGAATGTAGGTGAGATGTGTATGGGTTGGGAACAAGTGAAAAAGAAATGCTAAGAACAAAAGTAATGATATTCTTGCTTGTAATTCTCATCATTTTCTTGATCAAAAACTACCCTTGATGCTTTCAAAGTGTATTACTAACTTGCTTATACATGTTTGGATATTGTCTATGTTTATATCATGCCTTTAGATGTGATTTTCTTAAATATATGTTCTTTTTGACAGTAGATGTTGTCGATCGAGTTTTCCTAAAAGAAACTCGACTGAAAGGCACCAATGGAGGTTTGCTAATAGTTTTTGTCGGACAAGAAGTTCAACTCAAAAACTCGACCGACAACACTGTGCACAGAATACACATGTGGCTTTTTGGATGAGAATGTCCCTCTCAACTAGACTTTCTCAACCACTATCCTTATTCTATGGAACTCCCCTTGGTACTTTTATGATGTGCATATTCCAATGCTTTAAATTGCCTATCTTGAATACAACTTTATCTTTCTAATTGCTATAAATTGGTATCTCTATATCTTGCAACTACTTATCTTGAGTTGTTATGCATGTTTTGATGATGATATCTATGGATCTCTTGATTGTGATCTAAATTGCTTTCGTTGTGCTCTAACTTGCTACATCTATATAGCTATATATCTTTTGATGTAACCTTGAGTTCTTAGTGGTAATCATCTTTTGTAAATGGTGCATATTTTCTTGTGAGTAATATACTTTCATGCTTCTAGAATTTCATATATCTTTGTTTGGATATTTCTCTACATCTACTCATAGTTTGGTCTTTAACTTTTGCATCTTTTGCTATGACCTAGATCCTACTAGTAGTCCTAACTTGTCATGTTATCTATTAGTAGCCCATCTACATGTAGTTCTAGTCTTATTCATCAATTAATATCTAACACATAAATTGGTATCCAATTATATGATATGCTTGTATCTTGTCTCACACATACTCAAGTTTGTTCCTTGATTTGCATATCTACTATCTTGAGTTACTTGCTTGCATAGCAATGCCTTGATATGTGCTATAATTACATCTAGGGTTGTAAATGTGTGTCTTGATTTGCTTTACATACATTCCTTGGACAAGCCCTTATTTTTTTCTCTTCTACACTCCCTTTTATAACAAGTTGTGCTTTAGGTCTTCAACCCCCTAAGGACAAAGGGGAAGAGGACATGTCTTATGTAAAGGGTAGAAGACATATATGGGAAGACATATATGAGTAGAAGACATAGTTTTTATAAATGTTATGAAAGCTAACCATGCAAGATAAATATCATCAATTGAGGGGGGTATGTGAACTCCATTAGCATCAATTGAGCGGGAGCATATGAACTGAATTATATTGAAACCCCTAGGTTTCCCCAAAGGTATGATATTACTTAAATTTTTCCAATATATTTATGAAATGGTTTGTCATCTTCAAAAGGGGGAGAAATGTTGACTCAAAGTCTAATTGACTAAACCCTTGATTTGATGATGGGTAACCATTCCACTCATTTGTGTCTAATGCTTCTACTTGAGTGATTTTAGATTGGGTAGACACACTCCAAATGCCTAAACTTGTGCATCCTAGCTTGGAGAAATCAAGTCATATATGATAAAGATCAAGATTGAATAATAGATAGTTCCACCCATAGATCTTTGATGCAGATCACTTGTAATGATTGTATGACTTGTAATTAAGCTTCAAAAAAATCAAGAGCACTTAAGTTGAGTGTTTAAACACTTTATAGTATTTATCAAATTCCATTACATGTTTCCTTTTCAGTTGAGTTTGTCCTAGAGATAACTCAACCGAAAAGTTGTGAGGAGATTGATAAATACTAGTGTCGGCCAAGTTTGTCCTGCTGACAACTCGACCGACACCCTGCACTTACAAAACAATCTTAGTCGTTGGTCGAGTTTCATCAAGGATAAACTCGATCAACAACTCAAAATGGTTTTGTCACATAGTGCTATCGGTCAAACTACCTTTATGGAAACTTGGTCAACAACATTATATAGAAAAGTGCAAAAAAGTATTTCCAACTGTTGGGGTGTTGCAAAAATCGAAAATATATATGTTGCAACACCCCAAATGGCTAGAATTTGTCCCTAAGTGTCTCTACTGGCCAGTAGGCAACCTCAACTATAAATAGGACCCCTTGGACTTCATCCCATGGTTAGCTAAGCACTATGAAGGTCCCTATATTATAGTTGAGTGCCTCTAAGAGCCTTCGTCCACTTTCAAGCTTAATCACTTGCAACATCCATTAAAGTGAGTAGGAGATTTGTAAGAGAGCTAGTCCTACATGTATATCTTGTGAGGTTCTCACTTCCTCCACCTCCAAATATCTCTTTCTACCATGAAGATGAAGGTTCTCTCTCTTATATGAGAGGGGTGAAGAAGAAGAAGGGAAGGAGGCCCTTGATGAAAGCTTATACTTGGTGAATGTGAAGTCAAATGCAGAAGATCCAAGTCAAAAGTGGGTAATTCTTTGAAGGCGGAAGACTTACTACAAGAGTGGGTAAGTCCTTGGTGAAGGCGGAAGACTCGTTACTAGAGTGGGTAAGTACTTGGCAAGGTAGAAGACTCTTGGTCATGGATAGGTAAGTCCTTTGTAAGGTTATTGACTCCCTTGTCCTCAAAGGGAGGGATAGGTTTCCCTATCCTTGAAAAGGAAGGTATTATGTTGTAACTCTTATAATGGAATATAAGCAGTGAGATGTGGTTGAAAATCCTAGAGGTTTACCTCTCTATGTAGGGGACGTACATCTCCTAGTTTGAAGGTTGGAACCACTATACATAGCTTGTGTTATCTTGTGCTTGTTCAATCTCTCTCTCCCTTTCTATGTATGTTTAGTCATACTCAAATTTTATATAAGCAACCTTATCTTGTGATATTCTTTGAAGGTCTAATGAATTTGGTTTAAGTGTTTCTAACTCTATTCACCCCCTCCCTCTAGAGCCCATCATAGATCCAACACAACAAACCCCACAAATGATATTCAGTTTAGAGAAGACATCTAGAACTTGACAAATACGCCTAAGTGCTGATGTCTCAACCATGTATCTACATTCAGGGGGTGACATGGTCCATAAGAACTCATTACCTAGGTTGTTGTGATCCTTTGTATTGTTCATTGTGAGGATGCCAGCAACAACATTGTACCACGTACCATCTTGAACACTCTTGAATTATGGTATATTAAACAAAATATAGTTTATGATGACCATAATTCTCTTTTGTTAATTTTCCACAAATTTGAATAAATGAAAGGGAACTATTGCTGTCTATCAATACGCAACCTTATAGGTTTGTTTGGTGATGGTTACAATCATCTTAATAGAAAAAGTCAAATAAAGCAAACTAATTTATTTACAAACTTGAACCTTTTCCACAGGTCATGCAATCATGTTGCAATTACTACTTGCTATAATCACATTTTGAATTCTGAAGGAAAATGTTTTATTGATAGACAGTTGTATATAGGTGGATACTGATTAACATGATGCATAAATAAATCTATCTTGAAATCAATGTATAATTTTTAAGAATTGACATGATCCAAGTTTGAAGGAAGTCACATTCTCATTTGATGAGTGTATGGGTATTGCACTTTGTTTTTTATTCAAGTATGTGTCCATCTTACAAAGTGTTACATTCGCTACACACAAAAAGAATAGTTAGTTTTAATTGATCAAAACTAGCATCATTATTGAATCGAGGCATTTGTGTATGCATGCAGAGTTTATTTTTTAAGTGAACTAATGATAGCAATTATGAGGATACATCCACGACAAATTGATAGTCTAACTACCAATATATAATATTATTCCTCAATATACAAATTAGACACCAAATATAGGTATTCCATGGAAATTTCTTTATAACTATGAATAAAAAGGTTGAAAGATATATGATCACTGTGTTAAGATAAGAATGCATGTACTTTTGATTTAAATGTATATTTTATTAAAATAAACTTCAAAACATTTTTAAAAATGTATAAGTTAGAAAATAACTTTCATATTTATGTTTCTCTTTACAATTTCCATTTCCTAATTGGTCTGTTATGTAAATGTTATCACCCTATATAATAAAGGGAACTCATTCTAACTGGGTATTGCTTTGACCCAAATACACTCTCATGATATCAAAGCACGTCTGGTTGTTGTAACCCTAGCTGCCACCCTCTCTCTTCCTCCTCACTCTCTCCATTAGTATTGCACATCACCTTTGTAGTTATGATGCCCCATGCCACAACAAGCAAGATAACTCAAAACCAAACTGCGGAATAATACTAAACATCCACATTACCATAAAACACAAGAAATTAAAACAAATTTCATATAACCATAGAAGTTGTAACATATTGCACATGAGTCCACAAAAGCCACTTGTATTACATATATCACCTGCCCAAAACATTATACGGATATTGTTCACTGACTCTCAAGCCACATCTTGTTACACATGATAACTTGTTCATATACATATATGTCATCTCTATACAATATTAGGCATCAAGCCAAATCCTCATATCGATACATACAACAAAAACCTCCCTAAGGACCTGAGTGTTCAGGGACGACACATATAACTCTACTTTTATACACAAGAAGCATGTCCAACCTTGCGATGGCTACTCATTCTCTTGTTGCTCAGCACCAATAGTACAATCTCTACTTCCTCGTGCTCGGTCACCTAAAAGATTTGGAAACCCATGGGTTGAGACCAAACGTCCAGGCAAAAGATATAACTCTTCGCCAATGTCTATTAAAACATAAAAGGTAAGAAGGCAAAACAACATACTAAGTAGATTGAGCAGATTCAGCTAAATGACATGTACTCAACGGATGAACCAAATTAAACAAGGTTAAATAGCTACCATTCAATAGTAGATCAAGTTAAATTCTAAAAAGGAATATGAAGAATGTGTATAGCAGTTGACTTCTCTTACAGTCTTATAATTCAAGAAATCAGTAAAAGATAAGGCAAAGGCTCAATCAATGTGAGATGCATGTCATCCTAAGCACATATACTGTACGACTATATTATTCCTATTATTATTTCCCCCAGGATTTGAGTCGTACCGCCCAAATCTAAACGACCACTGCTAAGTCAAAAATCAGTGCCATACAAGGTCAAATGGAAGAGCCGGAATCCACTACCTCTCCACACCTCTTGGTCAGCACAAGAGAAACACCACAGAGACATACCAGTCAATTACAAAAGATGACACATAGTCAACAGAAGGATCATCTCACACATGGTAATCCATATATAAAATACCTAGCCCACCTTGGTATAGGTGACTGCACTAGAAGAATAGGCTCATGCATGGTCATCCTTAAAAGAAGAGGTGGCTCACACATGGCCATTCATATCACAAGGAGATCAGCTCATGCGTGGATGTTAAATACAACCTGTAATTGTGGATACAAGGAGATACCTCAACTTGCATCCCCGCATATTCAAAAATATGCACCCTCCAAGTTATACTCATTTCACCAATCCAGCAATTAGAGCTAACATTGGAAATGATCTATGGCACAGGGTGCCTACATGACTATGGTTCCACTTTATTAGTTAGCCAATTGGGTGACTTTTAGCATCAAGCAAGTTACAACGTAAGGGTGCATTGCAACTCCAGAAGATATAAAATGTACAAGGTGTGAATTTGTCACACAATCACCACATGATACTCAAACCTCTGCCATTCACAAGGCCAACATCAACTTTACATGTCACTATGGGATATCAATTCCTTAGTCGCATCACTTGATGATATCACCTCTCAAGGTATCAAACATCACCAGGTCATAGGACCTATCACATTGAACTTGCATTGCTTCATCACATGGTGCCTCATCAATGTGCATAAGCACCACACAATATCATATGATCACCACCATAGCATACAAAATCCATGGCATTCTTAGATGTCACCTGCAAGGTTAGGGTCTTATGAACAAGAAAGAGAAAGAAGTATAACAAGACAATTATCTCAAGGGAGAGAAAGCTAATGCATCACATAAATCACTATTAGGGTTAGGGCTCCATGCTTAGCCGATTAGGGTTTTATAGACACATCAAATCATTAAACCCTAGATATGTCACCTCCCATATTCTTGGAACACTTTGGGGTTTGGGAAACAACTATACACAGAACACTACACATGGCTTATACATTACTCATAGATGTGAATTGATTGAACACTCAAGCATGTGTCTCAACCATCCATCAACCATGTGTGGTGACCACCCATAAACATGGGCCACGACCATCAACCAACAACCATGTGTCTCAACGGCGACCAACACCATGATGTCGTGACCGTGACACACCAGGGGGAAACATGTCTCGACTCAACCATAAACCATGTTGTGACCCCCAACAAGTAAGATGTCTCGATCAACTAGGGTTAGTGTTTTGACCACCAAAAGTAAACATGTCACGATCTCCAACCTCGGGGGAGAAACCTGACCAAAACCAAGGTTGTCTCAACCTCAAACCACGTCATGGGTCACGACCAACAAAAGATATGTGTGATGTCACGACCACGACAAGGGTAATGGTCACTTACATCATAAGATTTTATAACTCTTCCCGAAGCAAAAGCAAGGTCCTAACTTAGTGAGGGCAGGTATCTCGACCAAACGGCAAACCATTATCTTAACTAATACTACTAAAAGATCAAGGTGTAATGACCACCAAGGGTCAAACCACCGCCAAGACCAAGGATCATCATCAAACCAGGGGTAACCAAGATCAAAACATAGGTAATCCATGACTAAAATAGAAGAGAACAACATGGAACACCACCATCCTCAAGAAGGAAAATGTCTCCCAAAGTCAGTCATCAAAAACCCTAACACTTGTATCACTAAACCACAATGAAAAGGGATCTCAAACAAGAGAGAAAACCAAGTTAAACCACACAATAATAGAACCAAAACTTCATTGAACGCCAAAACACTTGATCGTCATGCATGCAACCAAAACCAAGATCAAGAGGTAGGGGAAAAACATCATCGTACCACAATCACCAAAATCAGGTACAAAACTAGGGTTGTGGATTCCATACAAACCAAGCATGATATCAACATTCACCAAGTTCTAGAATCTATCACCATCTACTAGAATGTTAAGGAAACATTTGAGAGATAGAAAATAGTAGCATGCATGTAGAAAAAGTGCATTAATAGAGAAGGTTAAGAGTTATATAACCCTCTTGAAAAAAGGTCACACCAAGGGTTGCAAGCTCCAAACACACAATCCCAAGGATAATTAATCTCCACCCTCAGATATAATAACACCTCAAGAAAGAGAAGACACCACAGTCAAATATTTCCCAAGGAAAGTGAGTAAGAGGCTCAAGGCCGAACCAAAAGAAAGAAGGAGGAAAAGAGAAGAAACTTCCTCTCACTTGGATGTTGCCTTGTCAAAACATGGCCTATGACCCCTTGTGAGGAGGTGTTTACTCTCAAGAAAGACCACCACGCTAAAACATGGTCTAAGGCCAAGAAAAGGGAAGAAGATGGGGTAGAAGATCCAAGGAAAGCACCATAAAGGAAAGGTAAACACTTACCAAAATAGAAGATGATCGAAGGTCACCACAAACACCACATGCAAGGTCGATCCTCCTTCAAGGCACCAAGAATAGAACCTCCTTTCTCTATGAAGATCCAAGAACTTACAAGCAAGGAAGGAGAAAGAAGATGGCTGAAAAAGATCACTAGAATGGAAAGAAGAGGCTTTATATAGCAAAGGAGGAGAGAGGTAGGGCAAGAGATGAGGTGTCAAAAAGGTAGGGCTCCAAAGGGACACTTGTCCACCCAAGAAACTAACATGCAACCACTTAAAACAAACATGCAAGAGATGGTGATACACTATGTTAGGTCTCGACCCACTTGGGTCACCCACATGGCGGCGACAACACCACCAAACACAACAAGGTCACGACACAAGGTCACCAACCCCTCTTAGGTCAAGACACTCTATACAAAGGCAACTATCTCGATCCAAGATCTCCCAAAACCATATCGGTCATGACCACAACACATAGAGGGGTGTCTCAACCACGATACCCACAAAACAACCCATGGGTTGTGACATAGGTCGCTATACCCACAAGGCACACAAACCCTAGAAACCCTAATCACACAAGGTAATCCCACCACTCAGCCAAAGCTCAAACAAGGCACCCAAAGGCACCAAAACCTCTCTCATGAAGCTCAGAGAGAAGGAACACTCTAGAGGTGAAAAATTTTCAAGATAAATCCTCAACTTGCGTAAATTGCAATTTGCACCAAAACAAGCGCATAAAGCACAAACATCATCCAAACAAGCTCAAACTGGAGACATAAGCTCTCCACAAGCTCTAAGATCATCTCAAAAGATTAGAGAAAGGTTCTAAACATATCACCAAGCCATATAAAACATGGTTAACCCAAAACACAGGTTAGGGGTCTTACAAACCATAAACCCCTAACAAGGATTTCGCCCCCAAAATCCTAAGAGAAAAGAGACGGGTACTTCCTCCACATCTCTTCCTCAAGCTCCCATGTAGCTTTTTTCCATGCCACAATGATGCACAGACAAATACTATGTCCTTATTCTTCAAATTCTTTGCTCTTCTATCAAGGATCAACACAGGTCCTTCAACATACGACATACCCTCACCAATTTCAACTTCAACTGGCTGTAAGACTAACTCTGTACCAGGGTGGCACCTCCTCAACATGGAACAGGTGGCAGGTCCAAATTATAAGCCACCTTCCTAGCATGTGCCACCATAGGGTAAGGTCCCATATACTTGGGAGCCAACTAACCCTTCTTCCCAAATCTCAAAACACCCTTCTAAGGAGAGACCTTAAGATACACCTTATCACCCACTTGGAACTCCAACAGTCTACGTCGGTTGTCAGCATACGACTTCTATCTATCTTGTGCGGCCTTCAACTACTACTGAATCACTTTGATCTTCTCTGCCATCTGTTGTACAAGTTCAGGATCAAGATGTTGGTCTCATACCAACACAATAGAGATCTGTAACGTTTTCCATACAACACTTCATTTGGTTCCATGTCGATGCTTCATCGGTAACTGTTATTATAAGAAAACTCTATCAGACTGAGGTGGATGTCCCAACTACCCAAAAACTTCAAGACACAAGATCTCGATAGATCCTCCAACATCTGTATGGTCCTCTCAGACTTACCATCTATCTAGGCGTGAAAGGTAGTACTAACCCTCAAATGCATACCCAAAGTTGTATGCAAGCGCTCCCAAAAGTGACTCTAAACTGAGGACCACTATCTGACACTATGGTAGTTGGGACACCATGCAGACACACTATCTCATCAACATATATATGGGCAAGCTTGTATGTTGTATATGTTGTCTTCACAGGAAGGAAGTGTGTTGACTTGGTCAACCTATCAATCATCACCCAAATGGAATCATAACCTTTGGCTGTCCTAGGCAAACCAACCACAACGTCCATAGTCACATGATCCCATTTCCACTGTGGTATAGTCAATGTTTGCAATGTCTCTATAGACTTCTGTTGTTTCGCTTTAACTTGCTGACACACGGTACACTTGGCCACAAACTAAGCTACATCACGTTTCAAGCCAGGCCACCAATACAGATCTTTGAGGTTATGGTACATCTTGGTGCTACCTGGGTGCATAACATACATTGAAGAGTGAGCCTCCTCTAAAACCATATTCCTCAAGCTGTCAACATCAGGAACCACAACACTGTTGTGGTAACAAACTATCCCATCATCTGCCTCGTGGAAGTCATTATGCTTCTCGCTATCAAAATTTGATCGTATATAATGTATCACGGTATCAACTTGTTGCGCCTCTCTAATCTGCTGCCTCAATGTGGGCTTCACTTGTAACTATGCCAATAACCCAGCTAGCAAGGAAACGTCTAACTTCACATTCATATGAAGCAAGGAGACCATCATGTCTCTCTTATGGCACACCAAGGACCACAACTATGCTTTCTCCATCCTGCTCAAAGTGACTGCCATGACATTTGCCTTTTCTGGATGGTAATCAATCGTGCAATTGTAGTCTTTGATTAGCTCCATACAACATTGTTGTTGTGTGTTCAGATCCTATTGTGAAAAGATGTACTCTAAGTTTTTGTGATCTGTAAAGATCTGACACTTCTCGCTGTAAAGGTAGTGTCTCCAAATCTTCAAGGCATGGATCACTGCAGCTAGCTCCAAATCATGGGTTGGGTAGTACTCCTCATGTTTCTTAAGCTTTCGTAAAGCAAAATAAATCATGTTCTTGTCCTACATCAGCATGCAACGCAAACCATTCCTTGATGCATGACAGAAGACTATGTATCCTTTCCCTTATTTAGGCAGAACTAACACTGGCGTACTAGTCAGCTTCTCCTTTAACAACTGGAAGGCACGCTAACACTTATCATCCCAGACGAAAGACATATCTTTCCTTGTCAGCTTCATTAGGGGTAATGCTACTGAACTGAAGTTCTTGATGAACCTCTTGTAGTATCCTTCCAAACCCAAAAAACTACAAACTTCTGTCAGCATCTTCAACTGCTCCCACTCTGTCACATACTCCACTTTATTGGGGTCCACACAAACCCCCTCACTAGATATTACATGTCCTAGGAAGGACACTTCCTTCAGCCAAAACTCGTAGTTGTTGAACTTCGCATACAACTGATGTTGCCTCAGCATGGCCAACGCCTGACGCAAATTGTAATGTAAGAGGATTTGAGGCCTCAGACAAGATGATCTTAAAAGGAATGATTGGACTACACATATCACCAAGGTGCACCTCCTTTTTAGGGAGCCCATCACTAAAGAACTCCATAGTTAAGTATGCTCAGCTTGGAGTAGTACTAGGATGGGTGACCAGCGGGAAGTTGACCTCAGCTTGCGCTTGAGTGAGGACAAAGCACACAGTTAAGGCTAGTGGTAGTCTGTGGGGCCAGTCATCATTCATGAAACTCTACTAGAGCCTAGGGCAGTGGGCCCAGGTGTTACAAATGGTATTAGAGCCATAACCCCTCCAGTAGGTGGGGCCCACATGGGCATGTGGCATGCCAGTCTTGAGTCGTGCGGTCTAGGCATGTTGGAAAAGGTTTCCATGGTTGATGTAGCCACCCTTGCGATGGTATACTGTTATTGAGAGTTGGGTGTCCATGGGCAATTCTGGGTCTACACTGAAATGGGGAAATATTATGAGACCATATGGTTGAGCCTTGATGAGGACGTCAAGAGTCTAAGTGGGGGATATTATAACGTACCAGGATTTGAGGCCTCAGATAAGATTATCTTAAAAGGAATGAACTTGTGACAACTCGTTACACTAAACGAGATTACTCAAAACATAAAACACAACCAATCACCAATTAATCACATACCCAAAAATACGGGTAAATTAAAACCGATTTCAACGTCAGCACCTGCTCAGAAACATTTGCATAAGAGCCCAACATCTTTCTTATATCCATAATATGTCGATAATTTGATACAAATTGTTCTATCATCTTAGCCACAACATATATACATAGGAGAACAATATTTGTATATGCCACACAACAAACATTAACTTGCTAACAAAATTTTGATTCATTTGAAACACCATATACAAACTTGTTCTGCCCACGTCTGTGAGTACAGGGACGACTCTAGGACACACTAGACATCTAATCAACTTTCTCAAGGATTCATTACTATAGCTCTTCTTTGCTGCCACATGTTTATTTTGTCACTTCCGATTACCTAAAAAACATTGTGGTGAACCACAAGGGTGAGACCCATGTCCCAGCAAGAGATATAACCTCCAACAACGCTTATTGATTACAAAATTTTAAATAGTAGATAACTAAGCAGTTGGAGTATTTAATAATGTAGATTGAACAGTTCAAGTATTCTAAACAGATTAAGCAGTTAATCTTAGCAACAATTATGATGATTAATGCATATATAGATAACAAATAAATCCATTTCTTTGGATAGATATCTACTCAAATATCATCAAATTGCATCTAATAACAATCATTATCATTAATCTGACTATCATCATATTCCTTGCTAACAGCACAAGCAATATAGTAGCATAAGCATCCCTGACATCATGAATATGTCGAGTAACATAGTATGGTTATTAATATTGGCATCTCAAATAAAGGGAACAAATCTATATCATAAGTACAACTCATAGCATAACACAATGAACTACATAGGCATGATTAGTAGTTTAAGCATTTCTAATTACATAGGCATGGCTAGCAATATTAAACATAACTAACAGCAGCATCTTAACCATCAATGTCAGTATATTTGACAACATAAGCATGTTTACAACATAATCATAACTACATCATAAGCATATCTATTATCTCTTATTGTATTATATATGATCTCAGTGAAAAGAAAGCAAACAAGGGTTATCATCCAATATGAAGCGTTGTGTATAACCCTAAATAGATATGCTACACGACTGTCTTACATTTTTTATTATGCCCTGAGGAATTTGAGGATACCACTCAAAATCCAACCGACCACCGCTAAGTTGAAATCAGTGCCATATAAGATCTAGGAAGAGTCAGACTCCTAAGATCTTCTCTGCCCCCAGTCAGTACGGGTCCACCGCAGTGACACATAAGGTCAAGTTGCTAATAGCCTAGTCCGTCCTTGGTACAGGTTACGACACTAGTGAAAGGAGGTGGGTACGCATACCCTACCAACCAAGGTACAACCCCAGTTGTCTTCCAATCTCGTCACATATATAATCACCGAGACACGGCCGCAACCATTCTCAAATTGAGGGCTAGGTATGACCGCAGTCATCCTCCCTAAACACTTGAATTCAGGATGACATGCACCCCTCATACTCATCAGTATGCGCTCTGAGTTTCCCTTAGGAAAACTGGTTTCACCATCTAGCAAGTTCTGACACTCAGATGGATCTATGGCACAAGGCACTACATGATTAGAGTTTCACTTGATTAGTTATGCCAATTGGGTGAATTAAGGATGCATTAAACAAGTGGACATACAAATCCTAATTCACTTCTAACAAGCATATAAATATCACAACTTCAAAACATATAAAACATGTGAAACATAATTTCTCATCTCATCATCACATGGTACTATTCACTTGCCATTCATGAGGCTACACTAGTCATCATACTATCACAAGATATAAATCCTTTTCATAATATCACAGGGTATCAACCCTTATCAACATAAGAGGATTACACCTCATTCAGTGATCAACCATGCCCAAAGGTCATTAAGGCCATCATACTATTCCCTACAAGATCATCATTATCTTTCCATGCTTTATAACAAGGCTCAACAACATCACTTACATATAATACACCAGACCAGCACAACATTGCATAAATGAGCTAGGAGATATTCATAAACAATCATAGCAGGGTTATAATAACATTAAGAACATTCATTTATTGCATCAACATGCAAGGAATCTAGATATGATTAACACTCATCATATTCATAATGCACATGTTTAGCATAAGAAAGTATCAACCATGTGGCTATGATAACCACCAATTAACACATTAACGTTATGATCATATTAAGAAGGTTATTTCACCATCATTCAATCATATAAGAATGTTAAACATGAATACTCCTCTTTGTCTATTTGCATTAGAGTTAGGTTCAACATGATAAATTATATCAATGTTACTAATCAGCACTTATACCCAAACCCTAACTCACGGCATCCCCATTGGATCATGGATGCATAAGGTGAAGCATCATCATCACATTACATACTATTCTCAAGTATGAACCCACACATCAATCAAGGTGTAACCATCGGGTTATAGCATACTAGGGTTTCAACAATAGTAACAGAGTATTCCATGATTGTATTAGTCATTCAAGGACTATTCATACCCAATTACCATCATTTAGTTATATTAAAGCTAGGTATAACAAGCTATACCTCATTAGGGTTACATATCAACACAATATGGTTATCATCACTTCTATTAATATGAGTGAATAGGTAAGACTACCTTATTAAGGGTAACCCTCCATTTGTTCCATCATCATTCAACTAATATCACCATACCACAATGTCACCCAGAACCATTGGATGTTTAAAAGGTAACACCATTAGTTGTTTACATAAGTAAACACCTTGGATAAACCACCTATTAAGTCCTTTATTTGTGCTCTAGAAAGAGTCACCATTTAACCCTAGACATACCTTGATTAACAACACAAAAAGATCTATTGAGAGTAGGGTAAAACCCACAATTGACTGTTCACTTAAAACAAGCCATCCATTGTCAACAAGTAAGCTCGTTAAGTTGATCATATAAAGGAAACCATATAAATCACATTATTAGGACCAACATATTATATTAGCCATCATTCCACTTTATTGGAGGAATAAATAGTAGATCTTGACCATTGGGTCAAGTTCATATGTTAAAACCATCAATTACAGTATAGGTCCGACCATTACATTAAGTGACCCAAGAAACCATTGGTCATAGGCTTAATTGATGCTACAACTACAATGCTTAACTCAAAATAGGTTTTAGACACCTGATCCACCATCATTAGTGACCATTAAATCACCATAGGTTGTTATATCAACACTATATTCATTAATCAGCATCAAATATTAACCTAATGTCATCATTGATTGATAACATCAATAGGGTACTTAATGGTTGGTCATTAAACTTCTAATTGATCCAAAACCTGACCATAGGTTGTCACCATCATTTGACACCTTTGATCTTGACCATAAGTTGTCGTGAAGACTACACCATAGGGTTGTTGCAATGGTACCATCATCGGGTCATGGGTTTATAGAAGAAATCAACTTTAAACCCTAAAATTGACCATTGGTTGATAGGTGCTTAGCACCATAGGTTGTCAAACCAACCTGTTACAAGTCATATTATACATTAGGAATAATGTACACATGATCCCAGGTTCATCTAGAACTGAAATCAGAATAGGGAACATTATAAAAATCAAAATCCAAGTCAAGCATAGCATTTTAGTTCATGAATCATTGTTTTCAAGCAAGAACATGAGCTAGCAAGCTTATGGTAGGAAATAAACGTGGAGCAAGTTATAAAACTTTCCTCTAATGATAAGATAAAACCTCAAATAGAAGAAAACTTGAGCAGGTAGGGTATAAAATCCAAGCATAAGCTATGAACTCATCCATCTAGCACCTTTCTTCATCAAATGAGCAAACCCTAAGCATAAGGAGCAAGAAAGGTAGGGTTTTAGAGCTTTGGAGCAATTTATACCATGGAACAGAAAGATTCCGACCTGGAGGAAGGTCTAAGGAAGGAGAAGAGCAAGATAAATGGAGAAGGAAGGAAGAAAACAACTTGCCTTGGTCGAAATCCCTATAAGATGGCCTTGGAAACCCTAGGTAGTGCTAGATGGAGCTCTAGGAGACCTTCTTCTCCAAAAAGAGGTTGTCTTCTACCTTAGAGCACTTGGTTCTGCAGAAAAACAGGGTGGAGTCGTTGCTCCAGATTATAGGAAAGAGAAAGCAATCAAAGTTTTGTACTTGGGCAAGGAAGAGGTAAATATAGCCCATCGATAAGGATGGAAGCAAGCATGAGGTGTAAAAGTAGCTTCCCCATGTGTCTATGGCCTTAAACTATTAAGAATATACAAGCACACACACAAGAAGCTCCCCCACCATCCATATAGACCTTATTAGCTTTCATGTGTCGAATTTCTAAGCCAATCAAATAATTCATTAGTTGATAGCTACGAAAGGTAGCTAATCCGCGAAGGGGTAAACCCTAAAATACCCTTAGAGAAACACCTTCAAACCAAGGTTTAAATAGGTGCCCCATGGATCAACAAGCTCAATAATGATAACATAATATCCAAGGAACATAATTCAAGTGATAAATTGCAAAGAAAATTGGGTAAATTGTAGAAAAGTCCAAAATGTGCATAAAATTGCATAACTTGCTCAAACAGTGTCCAAATTGGACCAAATTTGAAACTTAAGATTGTATTATGATTTCAAAGCATATCACAAGGTTATATTAGTGTTATAAGAATTCAATTATGATAATTAATCTTATTCAACTCATTAAGCAAGTTTAGGGGCCTTACAACTATAAACCCCTAACAGGGATTTTGCCCCCGAAATCTAAGGTAAACAAAGATGGGTACTTCCTCTGCACCTCATCCTATTACCTTCACATGGTTACTTGCATATCATGGTGATTTCACATCATTCATACATATCTCATCTTGGGTCAACACAAAAAAACCCACATAAGAAGACATTTGCAAATATGGAACATAGAAACTTGTTGTGCCACCTGTACAAATCTAATAGTAACTTTCAACTTTAGGACTCGGTTGTCATCTTGAACTATTCTATATGTTTTATCATGAATCACTCAGAGGCAACACTCACTGGATCTTACCAAACATAGAACATAAGGTATCTATTATCATATGCAACTTTACAAGGTTTCATCTCTATGCTCCTTTAATGGTTGTTGTAATCAACAACAAAATCAACCATGTAGGCACCCCCTAGTTTTCAAGAACTTATGAGGAATATGTTTTAGAGGATTCTCTAATCATCTAAATGGTGGAATGGCCATCTATTTGGTTGAAGAATCATACACTTGTATATAATTGTTAATAAATATAACTTCCTGATTGACCTTGTTAGGGGTGGAGCAACGACATTGTCTTCATCTTATCAGGATTCACATAACATACTTAATAGAGGTATCATAACTCCTAGAGGATACTCTAGTCAACCCCCAACTCACTCTTGTTCAACTTGTCTCATAGCTATTGCTTCTTCGGCAACCCTAAGGTTTTTGAAGAAATGTTGATCATATTTTTGACCATACTTGAAATACTTTGACATGTCATCATTCAAAGCTTGCTAAAACTTGTAAGACATTACTTGAACACTTTGTTCCTCCTATTCATAAATTCTATTGGTACATTGGTTAGTCTAAAGGACATAACTTTAAACTCATTATGGTCATGTGAATTATGTCATCCAATCTAACTCTTATGCATTGGTATTTGATCGTAGGTTTATCTTAAAGGAACATGGTATTTTATATCTACAAACCATATATCCTTGATAGTGGTCTTGCCCAACTATCACTGAACCATACACAACATTCTAGAATCACTTTTTTTTCTTTTTCAAACAACATTTTGGGGGTCATCATCAACTCTCTCTCTCTCTCTCTCTCAAGGAGAGGAATACTTGGAATGTTCATTTAATAAACATCTCCAACCTTCACATACTTCCCATACTATTGACAAATCTTGGATACTAGGATTCATTAACTTGGTATCCACCTCATGTGCTATAAGGAACTCACATCCTTATTTCATCTACTTTTACCAACATAACAAATCTCAAGACATTTAAGAGGAGCCTTCCTAATTATTGGAAGGCTCAAAAGCAAATCATCACAAACTTTATGATCTTGGAACCATAGTCCAAGCAACCTTATGCTATAATAAGTTGTCCACCTTCATGTTTGTAGTGAATCCACACGTACCAAGTGGCAATGATCCACTTGAAAGTTGTGCCCTAGAAAGGAAAGACACAAAGGGAAACACACTTCCCATACCATAGTAGTATTTTTCAAGGGTCACTAGAAAAAAGGTAACCAATTATATTTTCATTATGCAGGTTACAGTTTCTTATGTATCATTTTACCTTTTTCATTTTGGGCTCCTTGCCATTAGAATAGGAATCATCATGATTAACATATCTCATTACTCCTTCCTTGATGACTATTTATCACACTTGGTATGTTCTCTTATTTTATTATGTTTTTCAACCACTTATCGATAGGTAAATCATCATATTCCACATTTTATTCATTAAACATGGATCATCTCCCTTAATTTCTTTCACACATCATGCTGATTTTACATTAACACTTTCTTACACACATAGGTTGGTCTGAGATTAACTCAAATTCCACCTTATTCATTTGTCATTGTTCCCATTTATCTTCTCATTTTGTACTTGTTATAGGAGTTCTTTCCATTTTATATGGATTTCATACCTTGATTCACTTTATAAGCATAGACTTATCTATCTTTTACTTTATTATCTTCTTGAATCACATATCGCCAAGGTGCATCTCCTTTTCAGGAAGCCCATCACTAAAGAACTCCATAGTCAAATGTTGTTCATGATGTCAGTTGTCCTTGGAGTAGATCAAGATATCATCTATAAACACTACCACAAACTGGTCCAGATAAGGTCTAAACACCTTGTTCATCAAATCCATAAATGTTGTCGTTGCATTGGGTTAGCCCAAATGGCATAACAATGAACTCGTAATGACCATACCAACTCCTAAACACTGATTTAGGTATGTCATCTGCCTTTATCCGCAACAAGTGATACCCTAATCTCATATCTATGTTGAAGAAGACTGCAACACCTTGTAACTGGTCAAAAGGTCATCAATCCATGACAAAGGATACTTGTTCTTTATCGTCACCTTGTTCAACTGTCGGTAGTCTATACACATCCTCATCTATCTATCTATATTCTTCACAAATAGTGTTGGAGCACCCCATGGTGACGTACTTGGTCTGATTAAACCCTTCTCAAGCAGCTCTTATAATTGTTTCTAGAACTCTTCCGTCTCATTTGGCGCCATCTTGTATGGTGTCTGAGCTATTGGTTGGGTACTTGGGACTAGATTGATCTCAAAATCAATCTCTTGAGGTTGGGGAACACATAGAAACTCCTCTGGAAACATGTCCTCAAACTCACAGACAACTGGCACCTCCTAGATACTAGGACTCCTCACCTTAGTATCCCTCACATGTGCCAAATATGCCTCACAACCTTGTCTCATCAGCCGCTCCGCCACCATTGCTGACACCAGACACGTCAGAAGAATCTTCCTATCTCCTTGGCAGATCCACATCTCATCGCCATCCTGAAACGTCACCACCTTGGAACCACAGTCTAAGACCACACATATTTCTCCAGGGTATCTATTCCAAATATCACATCAAATCCATGCATGTCAGGAAGTATGAGATCCACTTGAATGCTATGTCCTGAGAAAGAAAGGACACAGGAAGGACACACCTCATGCATCTCTGTGGAACCAACCAAAGGGTTTTCTAAATGAAGGTTATTGTGTCTATGTCTAACAAGAAAAGAGCTACTAGAAATCACTTCATGAGTGATAAAAGAGTGGGTTGCACCCGGATCAACTAAAACAAATATAAAGCAAGAAGAAGACAAATCAGAATGAAATAACTCCATCTAACCTGTCACTACTCGTGGATTGACCACTCCTTCTGGATGACTCATGGCATAGAATCTAGTTGTCACCTGCTGACATCCCCGTCCCATGTTGGAATGTCTGGAAGAACCAGTTTGTGATGCTTGTCCACATCGTCATCCTCCTCCATTGTTGTATTATTGTCTCTGCGAGCCCTGTTGACTCTGCCTCAACTGTTGGGTCACCTCATCATCCTTCATGGAACAAAATTGCTTGGCATGCCCATCTTGACCACACTTGTAGCACATTCTATTCTCATACCATGGCCTTAATGGCCCTATCACTGATACTTGACGCCACACTGGTGGCTCCTATCGGCAAAAAATTGTGGCCTCTACCTTTGTTGGGTGACCACTGAGTCTGTGCATTAGACCTCTGTTGAGATGGCAGTGTAGAAAACCTAGGCTTCTTAAAGCCTCCTGACTAGTGCCCCTAAACTATGCAGGCCTCTTCTTGGCACTCTTCCCTCACTTCTCCCACCACAAATCGTTCAATCCTCCTGATAGACTCCACGAATGTTGCAAACTTCTCACGATTCTCAAGTGCTTCCCTAGATGTCATCAGCTCACCGTTCAGACCCTTCTCAAACATTTGATCCTCTCCTCATCTGTCTCCGCAATGTGAGGATAGAATCTCAACAACTCCATGAATCTCGCCTCATATTCGTTGATCATCGTGGGTCCTTGTCTGATCTTATTGAAGTGAGAGATCTTCTCATCAAGATAGGTACACGGGAAGTACCTGTTGAAAAAATCTTGCCTGAACTCCTCCCAACTGACCTCAACACCTGGTCATTTCTCTTCCTCAATGGCCCACCAATGGCCAACACTTCCCCTCATAAGGTATACTACGTGCTTCACCTTATCAGCCTCGGGGATGTTAAGGATCTTGAAAGCCTTCTCTAGCTCCTTTAACCAAAGATGTACAACCGCTGGATCCATCATATCAGCATACTCCATAGCTCTGACACTTCTCAACCTCTCGAAGGTCTTCCCAGTACCCGAGGATTCCACATTGGGGACTGTTGCTCTCGTTTGAGGAATGGGCATTCTATCCGCCATATGTGTAATTGTGGCCATAAACTACCCAAACATAGACTTATAGACAGGGTTTTCTAGCATGGATGGGTCAAACTGGGGCACTTCAAGCGTCCTCCCATCAACAACCTGCCTCATTGCACCTCCACCTAGTTTAGTAGCACCACTCTCAGCAACATGTTCTTCATGTTCTCCACCCATCTTTTCGACTCTTCTTCTTCTTTTACATAAGCAGAAGTGATTATAAGATAAACTGGAGGATGAGAACATACACAACCCTAGTCATATGTTCTTGTAGACTCAGCGAACCTAAAGATTTGATACCAACCTTTAAACTATGACACCAAGTGCCACAATAAGCGAGATAACTCAAAGCCAAACTATGAAATAAAACTAAACATCCAGGTTACCATAAAACATAGGAAATTAAAACTAATTTTATATAACCATAAGAGTTATAACATATTGCACATGAGTCCACAAAAGCCACATGTATTACATATATCACCTACCCAAAACATTATAGGGATATTGCTCATTGGATCTCAAGCCACATCCTATTACACATGATAACTTGTTCATATACATATATGCCATCTCTATACAACATCAGGCATTAGACCAAATCCTCGTATCGGTACATACAACAAGAACCTCCCCAAGGACCTGAGTGTACATGGACGACACATAGGACTCTACTTCTATACACAAGCAGCATGTCCAATCTTGCAATAATTACTAATTCTCTTACCGCTCAGCACCAACAGCATGATTTCTACTTCCTCATGCTTGACCATCTAAAAGATGTGGAAACCCACAAGGTGAGACCAAACGTCCCAGCGAAAGATATAACTCTCTGCCAATGTCTATTAAAACACAAAAGCTAAGTAGGTAAAATAGCATACTAAGCAGATTGAGCAGATTTCGCTAAATGATATGTACTCAACGGATGAACAAGATTAAACAATATTAGACAACTACCACTGAATAGTAGATCAAGTTAAATTCTAAAAAAGAATATGAAGAACATGTATAATAGTTGACTTCTCTTAAAGTCTAATAATTCAAGAAATTAGTAAAAGATAAGGCAAAGGCTCAACCAATGTGAGACATATGTCATTCAAAGCACATATATTGCACGGTTGTGTTACGTCTTTTATTATTGCCCCTAGGATTTGAGTTGTACCACCCAAATCCAACCAACCACTGCTAAGTCGAAATCGGTGCCATACAAGGTCAAACGGAAGAGCCAGAATCTACTACCTCTCCACACCTCTTAGTCAGCACAAGAGAAACACCACAGAGACATGTCGATAAACTACAAAAGATGACACATAATCAATAGAAGGATCAGCTCACATGTGGTTGTCCATGTATAAAACTCCTAGCCACCTTGGTACAGGTAACAATGCTAGAATAACATGCTCATGCATGGTCATTCTTAAAAGAAGGAGTGACTCACACATGGCCATCCATATCACAAGGAGATTGGCTCACGTATGGCCATCTCATACAATTTGTAATTGCAGACACAAGGAGATACCTCAATTTGCAACCCCCGCATATTCAAAAATATGCACTCTGAGTTATAATCATTTCACCAATCCATTAATTAGAGGTGACATTAGAAAGGATCTATGGCACAAGGCACCTACATGATTAGGGTTCCACTTGATTAGTTAGCCAATTGGGTGACTTTTAGCATTAATCAAGTTACAACGTATAAAGTAAAAACAAACTCTACAAGAATTAAGGGTACATTGTAACTCCAAAAGATATAAAACATACAAGGTGTGAATTTGTCACACAATCACCACGTGATACTCAAATCTCTGCCATTCACAAGGTTAACATCAATGTTACACATCACTGTGGGATATCAATCCCTTAGTCGCATCATTTGAGGATATCACCTCTCAAGGCATCAAACCATCACCAGTCCATAGACCTATCACATTGAACATGCATTGCTTCATCACATGGTGCCTCATCAGTGTGCATAAGCACCACATAGTATCATATGATCACCACCATAGCATTGTTACATGTCACATGCAAGGTTAGGGGCTTATGAACAAGAAAGAGAAAGAAGTATAACAAGAAAATCATTTTAAGTGAGAGAAAGAAAACACATCACATGGCTCACTATTAGGGTTAGGGCTCCAGCTTAGCCGATTAGGGTTTTGTAGATACATTAAATCATTAAACCCTAGATATGGAAACCCCCATATTCCTGGAACACTTTGGGGTTAGGGAAACAACTATCCACACAACACTACATGTGGCTTATACATTACTCATAGATGTGTATTGGTTGAACACTCAAGCATGTGCCTAAACCATCCATCAACCATGTGTCCCGACTACCCACAAACATGGGTCGCGACCATCAACCAACAAGCATGTGTCTCAACGGCAACCAACACCATGATGTTGTGACCGTGACACACCAGGGGGAACATGCCTCGACTCAACCATTAACCATGTCACAACCCCAAAAAGCAAGATGTCTCGATCAACTAGGGTTAGGGTTTCGCCCACCCAAAGCAAACATGTCGCAACCTCCAACCTCAGGGACCCGACCAAAACCAAGGTTGTCTCGACCTCAAACCACGCCATGGGTCACGACCAACAAAAGACATGTGTGATGTTGCAACCGCGATAAGGGTACATGTCACTAACATCATAAGATCTTATAACTCTTTTGAAATAGAAGCAAGGTTCTAACTTAGTCAGGGTGGGTATCTCGACCAAACAACAAACCATCATCTTGACTGATACCACAACAAGATCAATGTATAATGACCACAAAGGGTCAAACTACCACCAAGACCAAGGATCATCATCAAACCATGGGTAAAAAAGATCAAAACATAGGTAATCCACGGCTAAAATAGAAGAGAATAACATGGAACACCACCATCCTCAAGAAGGAAAATGTCTCCCAAAGTCGATCATCAAAAACCCTAACACTTGAATCACAAAACCACCATGAAAAAGGATCTCAAACAAGAGAGAAAACCAAGTTAAACCGCACCACAATAGAACCAAAACTTCATAGAATGCCAAAACACTCGATCATCATGCATGCAACCAAAACCAAGATCAAGAGATAGGGGAAAAACATCATTGCACCATAATCACCATAATTGGGTACAAAACTAGGGTTGCAGATTCCATCCAAACCAAGCATGATCTCAACATCAACAAAGTTATAGAATTTATCATCATCTACAAGCATGTTACAGAAGCATTCTAGAGATAGAAAATAGTAGCATGCATGTATGAAAAAGTGCATTAATAGAGAAGGTCAAGAGTTATATAATCCGCCTAAAAGAAAGTCACCCCAAGGGTTGCAATTTCCAAACACACGATCCCAAGGATGATGAAGCTCCACCGAAAGCTCCACCCTAGGCTACAAGAACACCTCAAGAAAGAGAAGACACCATGGTCAAAGACTGACCAAGGAAAGAGAGCAAGAGGCTCAAGGCCAAACCAAAAGAAAGAAGGGGGAAAATAGAAGAAACTTCCTCTCACTTGGGTGTCGCCTTATCAAAACATGGTCTATGACCCCTTGTCAAGAGGATTTTACTCTCAAGAATTACCACCATGTCAAAACATGGTCTAAGGCCAAGAAAAAAGGGAAGAAGATGGGGTAGAAGATCCAAGGGTGCACCATAAAGGAAAGGTAAACACTTACCAAGGTAGAAGATGATCAAGGGTCACCACAAGCACCACATACAAGGTCGATCATCTTTCAAGGAACTAATAACAGCACCTCCCTGCTCTACCAAGCTCCAAGAACATCCAAGTAAAGAAGGAGAAAGAAGATGGCCAAAAAAAATCACTTGCATGGAGAGAAGAGGGTTTATATAGCAAAGGAGGAGAGAGGTAGGGCAAGAGATGAGGTGTAAACAAGATAAGGCTCCAAAGGGACACTTGTCCACCCAATAAGCTAACATGCAACCACTTAAAACCCACACGCAAGTGATGGTGATACACTTTGTTGGGTCTCGACCCACTTGGGTCACCCACATGGTCGCGACACCACCACCAAACACAACAAGGTCGCTACACAAGATCACCAATCCCTCCTAGGTCAAGACATTCTATACAAGGGAAACTATCTCGACCCAAGATCTCCCAAAACCATATCAGTCACAACCACAACACCTAGATTGGTGTCTTGACCGTGACACCCACAAAACAACCCCTGGGTCATGACATAGGTCGCTACACCCACAAGGCACACAAACCCTAGAAACCCTGATCACCCAAGGTGATTCCACCACTCAACCAAAGCTCAAACAAGGTGTCCCAAGGCACCAAAACATCTATCATGAAGCCAAGAGAGAAAATAAACATTCTAGAGGTGAAAAATTGTAATATAACCCCCCAACTTGGGTAAATTGCAATTTGCACCAAAATAAGTGCACAAAGCACAAACATCACCCAAACAAGCTCAAACTGGAGACTTAAGCTCTCCAAAAGCTATAAGATCATCTCAAAATATTAGATCAAGGTTCTAAACACATAATCAAGCCAAAGAAAATAGTGTTAACCTAAAACATAGGTCAGAGGTCTTACAGTAGTGCATCGCCACTACCACCGCCAGTGTCTGTTCTCACTGGGCCAACTCTCCTCCATCTCCATCAGAGCACGGTGGCCACTTGGAGGAGAGGAGGAGAAAACCCTCATTATATACCATAGAGAGGAGGAGGAGCAACTTCCTTCTCAACTCCTTTCCTCTCCACATACTCCATGTATGTGGATGAGTGCCTAAGTCTTTAGGGGTTGTTGATGTGTCATATTCACATCTTCAATTGACAAGTGATGGTGCTAATTCCTGCCTCCCTAATGCATCTTCCCAGGGTCATCCTTCCCTCTGATGCATATTCTAAGAGTCTTGTATCTATTTGACAAAGCCAATTCCCAAAGATCTATGTCAAGCACTGATAAACATGTTGTGTTGTTGTCCAGGGTTCACTCTGACAGTGCAGATCTCCACTCTAATCGCAAGTTACATAGTGTCCCCTTGTGATACTGTGTGTCACAATTGCTAAAATTTATGCCTCTAACGATGTACACGACATGTCTTCTGCCTACATTGTGAGTGCAAGTGAGTCAGAAGTTGTGTCTACATCATCATCAATTGACATGATGTGTTTAGAGTCCAACAATCGTGTCAAAGATAGTCACAAAATCTGACGTCCAACTCTACCAGCTGACACGACATGTCTAGTGTTCAACACGATGTGTTGTTACCATACATTGAATGTTGATTCCTCTACACGACGTGCTACTTGTTCTATATGTTTTTGTTACATTGATCCGATCTCAATATGGAGATGAAAAACCAACTGCCTCTGCTAAGATCATCTACAATGATCAATCTCAGATAACTTATATGAAGATCAACTCATAGAATTGCCTTCTCTAGATGAATGCTATTTAAATTGTTCTTGAATCTAAGAGAATATGGATCTTAGTAAATCAAAACCTCCTGATGAGAGTAGAAAAGGATGTCGTAGTTGTTGGAAGAATAATGGTTAGTGACATCATGGTTATGGAATAGCATGGAGCCCCAGATTGCATCCAGGTTATGTTCTATTCTACAGCCAAACAAATCTAGGAGTTGCAAAGAAACACTTCTATCACGAGAAGATGCTCTCCATCTTTATATTGTTTATGACCGACTATTTGCAAAAAGACAAAATAGTCATTCTCTAAAGGATTATTTTGGTACTACACCATCCATTTCTTAGGAACTTAGTTTCTACTAGCCACTAATGACAGATGATCAAATGAAAGATTGAGATGATCTAGTAACAACAAGTCTTTCTGGCATAAATCATGTCTATGCTTCAACCAGAAGTGTTATTCCTACCACTGACATATTACCAAGTCTTGAAGAAGCCTTTGTGAGAATTCAATAGTCTTCATTTGAGTCTATTTTTGCTACTCTAGGAGAACAACACTTTGAGAATCATGCCTCTCTTGTTTCTACTGACAAAGGAACTGTAAGAAGTGTTGGCCGGGGATGAGGTAATCCTCCTAGAGACAAATGTAGTTTTTGTGGGAAACTTAGATATATAGAAGAATAATGTTAGTCTAAGCATGGTCAAACCACTGTTGGTGTTGCATATTATACAAATACTTAGTCAAGAACATCTACATTTGGAGCTTCTAAATAGGTGCAACCAGATGTCACAATCTCCAAGGAGGAGTATGATTGTCTTATCTAGGCTACCCAAAAAGCTTCCCTTGGATCCTCCATCAATCTAGTTTCAGATACAAGTAATCAGGGGACTTCACTTGTTGCCTCTCATCCATCCTCTACATGGGTTGTTGATTTTGGGGCCTCCCGGCATATGACAGGTATACGATCTATGCTTCTCTCTTCTTACTCATATATACCACGTTCTTTTGTGACACTTGTTGTGAGGAGTGGGACCTGATAAGGGATCCACTCCCTATTTAATTTGAGAATAAACTCAACTATCTCAAATACACTTGGAAGGTTTGTTGGAATAGGTGTACATTTAATTAAAAATCTCATATAACGATATTTAAAAGACCATATATAGCAGTGGAATAACAATATCATGACTATATTCAATATTATAAAAGTAGATCGGCATCTCACATAGAGGGTATACATAAAAGTTACAACATCATCGGGATCTCAGTAGAGGGATATCTGGCTATCTCATCTCTATCTCCCATTAAGAGTCTTCTCCATAAGCTAGGTCCATGTTTACATGTAATGCCCTTCATGTCCTACACCTGGGGTTGTGCTACCTCTATGTGGGTTGGAAAAAACTACACCTAGGAGGAGGAAAACAAAAGGAAGGGACGTCAGAAAAAATGCAGTATGGGTAGTAATTAACAACTAGGTACTAGTTTAGAAAGTTCAAAAGAAGAGCTTCAAAATAAGGAAGAATGCAGAGAAATAAGCCTCATGAGAATTATCAAGTCAAGAGATGAGGCATTATAAATGAAAAATATGATTAATAGAAAGAAAATCTTGCTATATAACAACATTGAAAATTCATAAAACAATGCATGTAAACAATTAGACTACTTATATTTATGTAGGGTTGAGACCCATAATGTCTCAAGCCTAAGACCGGTGGAAAGGTGCACCATGGGCGGAAGGTGCACCCAATATATATAATACGAGTGGAAAGGCACACTCGAGGTGGAAAGGCATGCCCAATCATCATGGTAAGTAAAGATGTACATGCTGCTATAAATAAACCTAGTCTATTTTCTCATGTACATAATATAAAGGTAAGATATAATTTCAGTCATCATCAATTCGATTTAAGATAAATCTCAACAAATAGGCCATATGACCTTCAATAATGGAATATCATGGTATCAATAATAAATTAGGAAATATCAAGGGAATAGGAAAATATATACAATGATGAACAAGATTTAACCAAGGAATGCCTCATATGGGAATATTTTTTGGTGATCATAGCATTGCCTAGATAATTGGGAAAGATAGACACACCTTAGAAAGAGTCTACATAAGTCTAGAGTCGGCCTAGGTCCAAGCCTAGATCTCCAAAGCACCTATTATAGATATATGTAGGATTAGGGTTAAGGTTAACATTAATGGTATAAACCCTAATATTGCATTTTTATTATTGGTGAATTAGGTTATGAAAACCATGTGATCTTATATATTACATTTTTCCTAAGTTCATAACATATTTTACTTTATTTTTCTGACTTATAGATTATAAGATATCAATTTTAGAAATTTTAACTAATTAAAAAATCCTTAGAAAATCACATATTTATGATATTCGATTTAAGTGATAAAACCCATACCATTGGATACATGACAAAATATTGATTCCAAAACATATTTTATTTGATTTTTTGACTTGTAGGTACAAAACCAAGCCAATAAAAAATCTCAAATAATCCACGTATAGCCCCTTATCTACTTAGATTGGCGGGGCTTGACTGATGATGCCCAGTAAAATCTGGACACGTGACCCCAAGGCCCACTCAAAATCGTGCTCAATTAGAAATAAAGATAAGACTCCACTTGATTTACCAAAATATCCATTAGACTAAAAAGCGAACAAACATCGACAAGAGGGCAAAGTCTGGAAATTAGAGATGATCATCATCTTCCCTTTAGGACATGAATGAAGAGGTCTGAAACCTTGGTGGAAGCTGTAAATTAGCAATCAACTTTGTTGACCTCAGCCCCCCTCAATCCAGACATCAACCTATCAAGTCTGCCATGATTTAAAGAATCCAAATACCTCAAGAACCTCAAGATGAAGCATAGTGGTATCCAGAAACCCAAAATGGCCCTTCCTCCATAGCCGCAGCAAGGGAGGGACCAAAAGTAGGCAAAACAAGATTTCTAGTGATAACCAACATTTACAGTAGCCTCTTTAGTATTGAATGAAGCTAAACATCTTCAAAACTAAGGGAAAAGAGTGCCAAGTCCCCCAATCGCCTACCTCATGCAACTGTTGGCGATAAACACTAAAAGAGGGGAATCTAGGAATTACCTCAAGTTAGAAGATGCAAAGATGCATAGACATTGCTAAGGCCAAGGTGAAGCTTTTAGGGTGGTCTTCAGCATGTGTGAAGGTGAATATGTGTTCAATGGTCCCAGATTCTCCAAGAACAACATATGGATGGAGGGGGACATAACAGTAGGGTAGAAATTGATCATTGGGTAGTGGGAACTGGCGGTTTTGGGTTGTACAAATGTTTTAGAGCTATTTTGCAGAGGTTTGATGATCCTGGTTGGCGAGGAGATGGGAAGGGGAAGGAGAACAGAGTCGTAATAGAGGATAAAGAGGGAAGGGTGCACACAAAGCGACGATGCCCCGAAGCCCTAGCTTTCATAGGGTCAATGGGTTCGGGAAGGGTTGAAGAAGTCGGTGGATAAAGAATCACAACTGTAAAAGTAGAAGGGGTGAGAGAAAAGTGAGGACGGTGTGAGAGGGGTTTCGAGTTACTATGGAAATAGAAAAGGAAGGAAAGTGAGGAGGAAGAAGAATTGTTGCCCATCTAATTAGGATCCAAAGGCTTAGATAGCAGCCCACATTAGCAAGCAAAGAAACTGGGTGTGACAAAAAATAAAAGGAAACTTTAAGAAATCAGAAAACATTGATTAAATGATTTGGATATTGTACATTTAAAACATATATTTTCTGTCTTAATTTATTTGAGGGCCTAAACAAAGTTCAATTAATTCTAAATTTCTCACCTAGACTAATTAGGACATGTAGAATCTATTTTTGGCATCATTTACTTTTGAAGTCATCTAGTTGTTTTTAATATTTTTAGATCTTATCATTTATCCTCTTATTGACTTTAATGGATCTAGAAACACTCAAAAGATATGAAACTTAGCCCATAAGAAAAATTGTACATGAGGAGTCTGATTTTGACATTAATTTTTCATTTTGGAAATGGTTACTATTTTATTTAATATTTTGGACTCTAAGTCCTATTCTCTCTCCTAAGCTACATTAGATATATTAGATTGTCCAATTAATGTGAAATTAACACATAGAATAATTTTGGTATGTAGATTTTGAATTAGGGATTTATTTCCACATCTAAAGATATTTAATAATTTATTTAACACTTTTGCCTTTTTCTGATATTTTCTTCTCTAAATAAAATTAAGGTAATAACTGTTCATTTATGGTGAAACTTGACACCCTATCTAATTGGGACCCAAGGAACGCACTCTTACTATTATATTTGAGTTTTGGAATTTCCTTTTGTGAGTTATGGAGATTTTGGCTCATTATCATTGTATTTATCAAAATATTATACCTATATTATCAACATTTACTAAATTGAGTCATATTATCTTCTACCTTGAGTCGATCAGTAGGACATGAGGTGTCGGTTGTGCAAGATGAGGCAGAGGATCTAACTTGAGTTTCTTCTCAATACCTAGATTTGCACATAGGAGAATTTGTGCTGATATGAAAGGAATAATGGCAGTTAAATCAACATCATAATTACTTTTAGTCTCCTGAAAAATCATGCAATCAACATCGTTGTCAATGGGATTAATGTGGTTCATTGTTGATATGGCATGTGGTTCGAGTTCCTCAATGTGAGATGTACCTACATGGCATGATTTAGGAGGGATATCATTATAACCATTAAAGAGTGGGGGCATGTGAATTAATTCAAGTGATGGTGGCTCCTCATTTGTCATATGTGATATAGAAATTGGTTGTGGCGGAGTGTATGGCTCTTGATGTGGAAGCCTTTCTCTAGAAATATCTACTAATTTATCGTGGATGGGTGATGGTTCATTATATAGAAAGGGTTCAATCCAAGTGAATTGGTCAACGACAACATTTGGATTTATGTCTATGATAGGAAGAGTTGTTGGAGCTTCAAGATAAAGTATGATTCTCTTGTTGTTACTTTTCATGCTCAAGTAATAAATCCTTTTGTGGAAGGGTTAGAATACTAGTGTACTCATCTCATGAAGTATGTCTCTTTTGTATGTGCTATTTCGATAGGGTCGGACATAAATGAAATAAAAATGGGATCATCATCGTCATCCTCAATAAAAAATTATCTTAGACTGATCTAACTTCTGTGGGGAGCTCTTTGATTGGGCCTCTAGTAAAGTAGCTAACATGGCCTATTGGGTTTCTAGTATTTCTTGTTGCTTCGCTACTATACCTTCTAGGGTCTTAATTTGTTTGTCCTATTGAGGTGTATATTGGCTACAATAAGGTTCATACCCCCCAAAATTTTGTTGGTTATCCTCACTATACCTCCAATTACATTCTCGGTCATGATATCCTTCATATTGATATGTGTAGCATTGTTCCTCATATTAGCCTTCATGAATTTATGGGTTTAAATTTTCATCATATCCAACTTGGTAGGAAGAATCAATATTACAAGGTGTCACCATAATATGAGGGGACACATTTGGACAATCTAGTGATGTATGGTTGTAATAACCACACGATTGACATTGTGAACAATTATGTGTTGACCACTCCATTTGTAAAGTTTTTTTAAATAAATAAACTACAAAAAGGAATCTCATGTACAAAGAAAGGAAAAATATCTAAACTATAGAACACATTAAGGAGTTAACCATAAATTACAAAAAGAACTAAAATATACAAATTAGCTAAGATATTATAAACTAAAAAATACGAAACAACTGGGGAAATAGTACTAGTGAGATGGAAAATTAGTGGAAGGAGGAGATACATTACCGGAATGGGACTCGATAGGAAATTTTGAAAATAAATACAAAGATCTAAGATAGAACGAAAGAAGGAAATATAAACTAACAAAAATTATGGAACAAAACTAAGAATTATGAAACAAAACTAAAAATTATAGAACAAAACTAAAATTATGAAACAAACTAAAATTACAAAACAAACTAGAAAGCAGTACTATCAGAATGAAAACTCAGTAGAAAGAAGAGCATCAATATCAGAATGGAGCTCGATAAGAGAAAAGAAAAGAAAAGCAAATTGGTTTTGTTAGAAAGTATATTAGCGTATTTAGTTAATAGGTTTAATTAGTTATTGGGCTTTAGTGTATTGGCCCATTAGGGTATGTCTTGAGTCTATATGCTTCCCCCTTCTCCTATATAAGGAGGGGGGTTCCTCTTATCAAATATACTGCATAGCCGTCTTTTACTTTCTCACATGGTATCAAAGCATAGATCCTAACCCTAGGAAGTAAAAGGAGAGAGCCTTTGCCTACAGGCGATCGCCATCTTTCTTGGCTTAGCCACCATCCGAACATCATCCTACCTCCGTGGTCATCTCCTTTCTTCTTCCTTCATCCTAAAAATATATTCTTTTTTGAACCTATATGTGAGCCTCCTTATGGCCATCAACCACGTGTATGTACATCCCTACCTCCCCTAAGCCTATCTATCAAACATATCACATTTCAGTACTCCATGATGATAGCTACTTTGAATCCTCTAAGAACTTGTATCCTCTAAATCTTCCGGCCAACCCCTTCTCCAATATGTTCCATAAAATATAAAGCCCTACACCGCATACTACAACATGCGCTAATACAATCGCATAGCCCTTATGCCACAACGATTCTTTAATTTTCTTTCCTCATGACAAGTTTCCTTTTCTACCTTATCATGTTGTAGACATCTCCACATGATATGAAATAGAGTGATATGCTTCTATTATTTTTCTTCACTTACCTTTCTTAATTTGGTCACAATTTGGATCTCTGATATCCTTTCTATCGGACATTATATGGATTGAGTTGTCATTGTCTTAAGGTGGCCTTGATAGCATTTGTGATCCATGACCCTGGTCACATTGGATGATGCACGAATATTTAGACAAACAACACAATAATTTATCAGAAATTAGCAACTACTAGTTAATAAAGAAAAGGTTTCAACAACTACAAAATGAAGAAGATTAGTTGTTTAATCTATATATATGAAATCTTCAGTTATGTTATACAACTATAGCTCCTTTCCATTTTATAAATTTACTACGAGTGTAGAGAACAACAAAACAAGATCAGCCTTTCGTGTGCTCTACACAAGTTTCCAAAGATGGTGTCTTTAGGCCATGGAAAGGAGAAGGATTGACTGTTGTCAGGTCCATGCCATTGAAAATTAGCATGCTTGCTTTCGATGACTAAAATATCAATTTCTTCATGATTCCCTGTTATTGAAATAAAAAATATCCCTGCTATTTTATAAAGTTCCATTTTTTTAGGCTAGAAAAATCTTCTTTCGGGTTAGGATTAGATCCATTTAATTTTTCTACTTGGATCTTACATTGACCCATTTAGCATCTTCCCTCCATTTATCGATTTCTCCTATACATCTTAACTTCACAGATTCCTCTCAATCCCATCAATTTCTTTCCCACCCTTTTGTCGATCATGTATGTATCCCCTTTTCCACGTGTGAGGGGGTCATATATCCTTTCCTCCACACCGTATACTCACTCTCATCATATGTGGTGTGCGGGGGGGTAGAGAGGAGAGGAAGAGTATCAGAAGAGAAAGTATGAGAAGAGTATGAGGGAGAGCATGAGAGAGAGATAGTATGAGAGAGATGAGAAGTTGATATTCTAGACTACTATCTTCATGGAGCTTTACATTGTTCAGCACATCTGCTCTCCACTTCCAGACAACTTTGCATGTTCTCCATTCCAGCATTGACACCGAGCTTCTCGCATTCCTACCACATTATGTACGTTAGGACAAGAGTCTGCTATGCATATTTCAGCCCTCTTTTTTCCTCTTCCTTCGGTGTTAATGGTGGTTCAGTTGATCACTCTTGTTGCATTCTTGAGAGACAAATGGGTGATTCTTCAAACTTCTCAGAATCTCAACAATTTCAAGTCTACCAAGTCTACATCTGCAAGGTTGATAGTTCATCCAGATTGTCTTCACCGAGATGGTTTCACCTTGTCTTCTCTGAGCGGAATATGTTGTGTTAGCATCACCTTCCACTGATCTACTTGTGCTTTTCCTTGATGGATATCTCCTTTCCTGTCAAGCCCCCAAGGTTCATGCCAGAGTTATGGTATCGTATCATTAGCACATTGTTTGTTCATGTTTGTGCCACGTTATGCACGTTTGTCAGACAATTTGAGTATTCCACTACTGCTACATCATCATTGTGTATCCATGTTTGTGTCACGTTAAGTACGTGGGATGTGTGATCGAGCCCTCTTTTCAACTACACATTCCTTTCTAGTGAAGATGGTGTAGTCATGGTATTTATGATCGTCTTCTCCAAATGGTGAATTTATGCTATAGTATTTAGGTCCATTCATCATATGTTCTTCATTCTAGATGCACTCAAAAGGCCTTCTTCAAAGCTCGAGGATCTCCATCCTACATAATACAATTCCAAAAAAGACATGTGTTGTCATCATATGATTCAGGGGGGTATTGTTTGGGGGGGTATCAATCGTTTGTATGGGGGAGTGAAATTTATTTTTTATCATTTCTATCTTTCATTTATCATTTCTTTTATCATTTAATTGAGTCATGTAACTCCAAGCTTGGACGTGTGTTTCACCCATGATCCAACTTGAGGGGGAGTGTTATAAAGTATATTAGCCTATTTAGTTAATAGGTTTAATTAGTTAGTGGGCTTTAGTGTCTTGGCCCATTAGGGTTGTCTTGAGTTTGTATGCTTCCCCCTTCTCCTACATAAGGAGGGGGACTCCTCTTATCAAATACATTGCATAGTTGTCTTTTACTTTCTCACATGTTTAAAACAACATCATCTTCCTGGACAACGACATAAAATTTGATGTGTGTCATCTGCACACCAAATCACTAGGAGGGGGAGTCCTAGAGTTTAACCTCTATCATTATCAAAACATTTGCAAACAAATAAATTTAGTGAACATAGAAGGTATTGATCCCAAGAGACAACAATTTTTAAGCGTCGATTCAAACCAATAACAAAGACCAAAAGTTAAATTTTGTTTGAGAGTGACTTTGATTAAAAACAAAATGAAATTGGAAAGTGCAAAAACAAAACTAACTTATCAAATGATAAAGGGTATTGGGGGGTCTGGGGAATCACCACCAATAACCATGCTTTTACTCAATGAATCAACTACTAAGATTCAATAATCAAATCAAGACCATGTGGATTTGTGACCTTACCGAGCACAAATCTCACAAGGTTCAGACTTCTCACAAATCTGTTGATCCCCGTGTCTATAGATCCTTGTCCAACCGTCCAACATGTCCTTGTCTGAGATATCATCAAGAAACATGTCATTTCTGTTGGATCCTATGATGGGTTATTGTGTGCTCTAGAGGGGGTGAATAGAGCTAAATGCACTTAAACAAAATTCATTAGACCTTCAAGTTATATCACAATATAAGGTTGCTAAATAGGAAATTTGAGTGCAACTAAAACATACATAGCAAGGGAGAGAGAGATTGAACAAGCACCAAGTGATAAGCTATGTAGATTGGTTCCATACTCCAAACTAGGAGTATGTTAGTCCACTACCTAGAGAGGTCAACCTCTAGGATTTCTAAGTGTGCCTTCCTCTATTTATTCACTTATATGAGTTGCAACTCACAACACACCAAAGGACTTACCTATCCAATTCAAAGAGTCTTCAACCTTACCAAGGACTTACCCACTTTGCAACGAGTCTTCGGCCTTATCTAGGGACTTACCCGCTCTTGCACAAGTCTTTATCCTTCTAGGAATTACCCACTCTTCTTGGATATTCAGCCTTTGACTTCATCTTCACTCAAAGAAGCTTTCACCAAGGACTTACCCACTTGAGAAAGGAGTCTTATGCCTTCACCAAGGGCTTACCCACTTGAGCAAGGAGTCTCTGGCCTTCACCAAGGGATTACCCACTCTTTCTCTAAGACTTCAACCTTATTCTTCACTAAGGGACTCCTTCCCTTATCCTTCTTCACCTCTCTTAGCCAAGAGAGAACCTTCATCTTCATGGTTGAATGAGAGATTGGGAGGTGGAGGAAGTGTGTAATGACCCCGCCTCCCAGTAACCCCCAATTAAGGGAGACCAAGAGGTCAGAGTTGTTATCCCAATTTCCGGATCAAAGGTTTGACAAATAATCAATAATAATTATCAAATTCTACTAACTAAACTGAAAAGTTGTAATAAAATTTAACTTCACATACCTTTTGAAAACATGGATCTCTAAACTTCTATCCACATATGAATTCTACTCTAACTAATCCTCCTTGTATTTTAATTCATGCATTTCACAATATGATGATTTACTATTTATCCTTTTGGCTTGTACCTAAAACGCCGACAAACAAAACATCAGTCAGCATAAAGCTGGTATGTGGGGAAACAGTAATCATGAAACTATGATAACAATGTAATCAGTCAATTATTATTTAAACAAACAGCTTTACGTTTTCCGCATAACTGCTCAATCCATACATACCCTAGCCTCTGCAATGTCCCTACAGTGGACCTAGATGCTACGTTCCTTATGGTAGATCCCCATTAAACCCCTCATGATCCCACCTAATAGGTGAACCAGTTTCTAAGGTTGAGTCACATGGCACTACCCGTAGGTAGCCCACTCCTTAACTCATGGCATGCTAAAGAGTCTCATGGCACTACACGTGGGTAGCCCAATTTCTAACTCACGATAACCTAGACCTTACTCTAGATTACCCCTTTTTAGCCTTTACAAAGCCACAGAAGTGGACCAGGATCTGAGACAGTCATGTATGCACATTTATAGTGATAATCATAGTCACTTTATAGTTGCATGAAATAAATAGTCATCCAACAGTTATTTCCAAGCAACCCATAAAATGTTCGGGAATCACCGTGAAACTAGAGAGATTATTCATAAGCGTAACCACATACATGTCAGGCTGATTTGAGACAGAATAATCCATGCAAGTAAGAAATCCAAGCAAGCACACATACAAGATCCTAAAATAACCACACAATTTCCTTTTATTACTCAGGTCATCAAGATCTATTAAACCTAGCTCGCTTCCTAGGGTTTCTCATTCACTTTTAGGGTTTTCATTGCAATTAGGGTTTCCCTTCATCTTTTACTATTTTAAACCCTAATTTTATACCATTACTCATAAACCCTTATTATCTTATCTATTCTTCAATATTAAGGTTATCTTAACAACATATAACCCCATTTTTATATTTAAAGGCACCACTAACCATCAATTAATTTCATTAAGCTTCTTTTACATTAAAGCTTCCATTTTTATCCGTTTAATCAATGATAAGATCATTATGCCCATTTATCATTGATTTATAGTTCATTATGGTCTAAATCTCATATGAACTCTATTTGTCATTAATCCTACCTTTATCCATTAGAAAATCCTAATTACTTCATTAAGGGTATTTATCTACAATTAGGAACTTTATACTCAAAATATCTTAGAATTATCATATTTCGACTTTAATCATAATTTTAAACAATTAAAGCTAGTAAAAGTCACCATTATCATCATTAGGGTTTCAAGGCCCATTAAAGCATATTTATGCACATGAAACTCTAAATTAACCAATTACATGCAAATTTCATCCTTTTTGTCCTCAATATACCTTTTTACAATTAACAGGTTAATATCAACTTTAATCATCCATTAAACCCTACTAAAAGCATTAATCATCTCTAAATAGGGTTTCTTAATCTTTAATTCATTACAGTTGATAAATTACACTACTTTTCTAATTGCAAAAGGAATTAGTCTATACAACTATTTTTATTGCATTCCTCGTGTTCTGCTGAGCAAAATTCATATATTATGTGTATCCATCCGAGCTACGGTTAATTAGCTATGAATTTTGCAAAATTACTTACTTTGGGCCAATGGGGGGCTGCCACGTAGGTGTCTTCCAAGAAACGTTGCTCCTTGCTTTGAAAACATAATGAAAAGTCAACTCTGCCCCTATTTTAGTTTTCCGTCCTTCATACCCCTAGAGGGTATATCCGTCCAACGCAACCTGTGTTGTCTTCAATCTCTAGATGGTGTGATGCAGCTGCCCTAGGCGCCATGGGCGTGACTCCTGCTCCTTCCCTGGGCCTAGACGACCATTGGGGATAGGTCCCTTGCCACCGAAGCTCCTCTGCACTCCCATGGAAGCTACAATCTTGAGAAAAAAGTTACCAACTTGCGTTGGTTGGGCATGCTCATGCGGACGGCCCTGCAGTCGTGTTGCAGGTGCTGTGCGATGGCTATTGACAGGGAAAGGTGGCCAACCACCCTAGGTCCTCGAAGATGCTTCATGCCTTCCCCCAGATCCCTTCACAACTGCTAGTTGTCGCTGAGATAGCCCTAATGATGTAGCCCCATTTTAGGGCTCCATCTTGTGTCATTTCGCACTCAAATCACATCTAGACATGTTAGACTACAAGCGTTTACCCCTAATTTGGTTATCACTGCAAATATGCTTATGGATGTTCTTTGCACTATTTTTCAGGTACTCGGACCATGCCTAGATGGAAGAGAGAGAAAGAAGGAATTCTAGGATTTCCCCACTCGTGGAGGGACCCAAAGAAGACCCCAAAGCCCCCTCAAACTACCTCCAATGGCCGAGAATTGTCTCCAAGCAAAGGCATCCAAGAATTATGAAGTTTGAAGCCATGCTAGCATTAGAAGACCCCAGCACGGCCGTGGTGCCATGGAACGGCCGTGCTGGCAATTGAGCAAATTTACAGGTTGAACGACAAATCATTGAAGTTCAAGCAAGTCAGCCACCACGGCCGTGTTGCCCAGCATGGCCGTGTTGGATGAAGATGGAACGGGCGTGCTGCTCAGAACGAACTCCTCCCAACTCTGCCACCACGGCCGTGCTACCCAGCACGACCGTTCTACCTAGTACCCAACACGGCTGTGCTGCCCAGCACGGCCGTGCCACCAGCCTTCGTTTTCACCCACCAACCTGTTAAATTAACACTTAGCCAACACGGTCGTTCTCCTCCACCACGACCGTGCTCACTCCTACCCAGCACGGCCGTGCTACCACCCCAAAACCTATACAACTTTCACTGATTTTCCTATTCTACCCCTACTTAGCCCTAGCCCCTATATAAGCACTAGTTGCTTCTAGGGCTCGGGAGAGCACACCCTAGCCGCACCCCCGCTGCTCCCTTGCATCCATTGTTCCCATCCACCTTCTTCCTTGCATTCAACCCCATTTACATCCATTTTCCACTCATTTCCACCATAGAAACCTAGTTTCTCTAGGTTTCTATCCATCCATTCCACCATTTTCATGCACCCCTGCACCATTGGAGGAGGGAGGACGTCTGCAGCTACTTGGAGGTGAAGAAGAAGGCTTCTACATCAAGCTTCATGGAGTCCCTACTTCTACCCCTTTCTTTCCCTGTTTTCTTGATTATGTCTAGCTAAGCCCCCTTGTGGTGGGCTGTTTGGGATTAAAATGTTACTTTGATACCTTGTTGGGGGATAAATTCTTGTAATGAACTTAATTCATATCTATGATGATTACTTCTTGCTTCTATCTCTTTTCCTATCTTATTGCATGTGGTTTGTGCTTCTTGTATGAATTGCTTGTCTTGAGGTTTTTTATGACACTTCATTTCTAGGAGGAATTGGAGTGTATGTGGCAATCTTAGGAATGGCTCCTAGGTCCAATTAGTGGATCCCTAGCTAGCCCCCTTTGTTCCTACATACACATCCCTCCCTCTACAAATGAGTGTGAGATTTAAGTGGCTAGTGTAAGTGAGAGTGGTGCAATTGCTTAGGGCCTTCTAAAGGCTAGAGTGGCTAGTGGCATAAGGTTAAACCCCTCATCTCCACTCCCATCTCTACCCTCAACCCTCAATTGTCCACTATCACTTACCCTAGAAACCTAGATTTGGCCAATCTCACTAGAACTACACCTAACCCTAGTCTTCTACTAGTAGTATAGGGTATGTTCTAATGGCATTGCCCTTGTTGTTTGGTTTGGTAATCTAGATATGAATTGAGCACCATGCATGTTTAATGAGCTCCCCCAACTAAAATCAAAGTGACATTCCCCAAACAGCCCACCCACCTTAATCACCTTGCTTAAAATCCTAATCGCTTAGTTCGCTTGTTAATGCTAGCTTAGTTCAATTGCTTTGGTCTAACTTAGTCAATTGCTTAGTTTTACTCTTCAGTGTTAACTTAGGCTCTTTCTCTTGCTAGTGGTTAGTTTAGTTCTTATTTGCTTCTTGGCTTGCTAGAGTAGTGTAACCCTTCTTGTTCCTGCTTAGTTAGTTTGATAACTTAGTTTGCTAATTTATTTGCTCTTCCATAATTTAGTTTCCATCTCGCTTTTCTTATTCGCTCTCTTAGTTTAATCAACCAACAATCAACCTTAAACCCTAAAACCTTACTCTCCGCACTAGGAACGTAGCTCACGCTGCCTAACTCTAGTGCCCCCTCTATCTCCGAGGTTCGACCCCGTACTTGCCGCCTCACCTATACTACGACACGACCCCGTGCGCTTGCGGGCGTAGTGTCTTAGTAGACGTAGGTAGTTAGTGTGGGACCATACAAATATCGAAAGCTAAGATCCCATCTCATCCAGTGCCTCCCGACCTCGTGGATTGCACTTGTTGCAAGACTCTAGCGGGAGCGCACCAAGCTTTCTGGCGCCGTTGCCGGGGAAGACAGACTAGAGGAAGATAGACTCACATGGGCGGGAAAGCAACCACAAGGAACCACTTATGGTAGAGGAGTCGCAAGAAGCGAAGCAGTAAAACCCCTTCACCCCGAATGCATGACAAGAAGGGTGATTGCCACTAGATATGCATGTGTACCCACAATGGAAGCTTTAGGTGTCTAATTCAGTTTTGAGTTTCATCTAAAACGCTGTGGATTGTACGACATTTTAACTAAGGCCGAAGAAGCATACTTGGAGATCACTCGTGAGTTCTTCGCAACCTTAGAGAAGGTTCAGTTTTGGGGAAAGGATGCTATCAGGTTCAAATTAAACGGCTCAACACATGTCCTCAACGCATCTCAGATCAATGCAATCTTTGCCCCCAACCCAGAAATGGCAACGAAATTCGACGGGGGAAGATTTGATAAGAATGGTAAGGCAGATTATGCCAAGATGTGGAAGACGCTCATGGGTGAATCTACTTTCTCTTCCGGGAAATCTAAAATGAGCAAGCTCCACAACCCACTCTTGAGATATCTGCAAAAATTGCTGGCAAACACCATGTTTGGTCACTATGATAATCAAGGATCAGGTGCCCAAAAAAATATTTTTCTCATGGCTACAGTTGTAAGCGAGGGGTTTGTGAATGTGGGTGCCATGGTTATTGACCACGTGAAGACAATCCCGTCCAAAAGTAAAAACCCATTCATCATGGGAGGGATTGTCACCACTTTGGCGAGGGCGTTGGGATGCAATCTGGAAGGGCTCACCAAGGTAGAGGGAAACAAATTTGTGGACTTAAACTATCTTGCAAGGTCACAAACGATATCCCTCAAGGATGACAAAAAAATTTATGTGCTGAACCCCGGCTACCCTGGTATCACTTTGGAACTCCCTTACCATGCCCACCTTTTGCTCAAGGATGCAGGGCATGTGGATGATTTTCTCAATCAGTTAGCACGCTATGAGGAAGAAACCCCTAGAGAAGGTTACAGAGCACCAAGTGTAGTTTTACCTGATGAAGAGGGGGAAACAAACGTGCCAGAACAGCAACGATCTTTGGAGCATCCACGCCGCACAAGACCGAGAATGGAAGAGTTTGAGGCGCATCCACCTCCAACAAATGCATATGATATGGCATCCATCCATGCACAGTTGGAGGAGATTTGGAAAATGCAACATGACATGTGGTTGGATCAGCAGCAGATGCATCACCAAATCAACCACATGTATCAGTACCAGCATGCACAGACACAAAGAAACCTCCAATGGGGGGAGGATTTCTGGGGGTCAATTTCTAGCTACCAGGAGACATACCCGCCTCCACAGGCGGAGTACTGGGGCCACTACTACCAGCAGTCTCCACCACAGTCTAGCCCGTCGCAGGACCCCACACCACCACAACCCTGATTTCTACCTTATCATCCCTAAGCTTTAGTTTCATGCTGAGGACAGCATGGTTCAAAAGTTTGGGGTGGTAGGGCGGTAAGTCCTCTGATTTTAGCTTATTTTGACATTTGCCTGTTCCACCTGATCATTATTTGTTTGATGTTTAACCCACCTAGTTTAGATTGTCTTTTTCTTGCATCTTTGCATGACATGTAGTTGATTTTTGCATTTTGAGTAATTTTTTAAAATTTTTGCTTCTTCATACTATGCATTGCATTCTCATATAGTTTTGATAATTTCTTGTGCATGTTAAGTAGGATTTGCTGCTTTATGTCTTTAAAATTCCCTAAAGTAGGTTTAGATGTGATTTAGTGCAAATTGGCACCATTTTGGCCAATTTCGCCCAGATTTGAATATTCTTGCTCCGATAGGATGTTTTGACTTAATCTCTAATATTTGAAATGAAAAGGTTTACTCTTGTGACAAATGCATGCTACATTCTTAGATCTTATTGATATATGGTCTTGTTTGTGACTTTCTACATGTGAACCACATCTCTTAAGTCTGTGAATGCTTTGGTTGAATCATGAATTGAGCAAGCGACAAACGCTGAAAGCCAATGGAATCACTTGGTAGAAATATGAATTTTGTGTTCATTCTATCATGTGGTGTGATATTACTTGGTGAAGTGTTGAATTAGCTTTCATGCAGGGAATCTTATGTTGAAAACTACATTGATGACCCCTCTTTGATCCGACTATTCTTCCACCATCTTCATACCCCTCCGTCTCATAAAAAGATGCCAAAGTGCACATATTAGTCGTGGCCACCTCCAAAAGTTTGGGGTGGCCACATCTTTATCTCCCCGTTTCACTCTATCCACCATGTGCCCTACCTACACCAAGGGCAAAGAAAAAGAAAAGAAAAGCAAAAATAAAATACAAGGATGCTTCTGTTTAAGAGCATTCAAATAAAGAAAAGAGGAGTGTGTAAAAGCACCCCAAATCTTACTGCAACCATTTCTTCTTCTTTTATGCCCATTGAGCTAGAAAACATCAAATCTAGCTCATTTTACCCTTTCTACAGCCAAGTGGATCATCTAGTGTGGTTTGAAGCATAAGACCGAATGCATGAAAGTGAAACAACACTCCTAGTCACCTGTGATTAACACCAACATGAAACGGTTTACCCGGAATGACATAAAGGACATATCGACAACTTGTGTTTCTATGATTTATATTTGAAGTTTGTATGCTCAGTGCTCAGCTCATGAATGGTTTGTGAAAGAAGGAAGGGAGAGATGTGAAACACATGCACTTAGTCACCTCCAATACCATGTATTCAATAATTTGTTGTTGCTTTGCTTTTGTCATTTGTTTCTGATTGAAAAGAACTGAAAGAGAGATTAAGTTGGAGCATACTTGAGGACAAGTATGTTTTAAGTTTGGGGTGGTGATGTAGCCCCATTTTAGGGCTCCATCTTGTGTCATTTTGCACTCAAATCACATCTAGACATGTTAGACTACAAGCGTTTACCCCTAATTTGGTTATCATTTCAAATATGCTTATGGATGTTCTTTGCACTGTTTTTCAGGTACTCAGACCATGCCTAGATGGAAGAGAGAGAAAGAAGGAATTCTAGGATTTCCCCACTCGTGGAGGGACCCAAAGAAGACCCCAAAGCCCCCTCAACCTACCTCCAATGGCCGAGAATCGTCTCCAAGCAAAGGCATCCAAGAATTATGAAGTTTGAAGCCATGCTAGCATTAGAAGACCCCAGCACGGCCGTGGTGCCATGGAACGGTCGTGCTGGCAATTGAGCAAATTTACAGGTTGAACGACAAATCATTGAAGTTCAAGCAAGTCAGCCACCACGGCCGTGTTGCCCAGCACAGCCGTGTTGGATGAAGATGGAACGGGCGTGCTGTTCAGAACGACCTCCTCCCAACTCTGCCACCACGGTCGTGCTACCCAGCACGGCCGTTCTACCTAGTACCCAACACGGTCGTGCTGCCCAGCACGGTCGTGCCACCAGCCTTCGTTTTCACCCACCAACCTGTTAAATTAACACTTAGCCAACACGGTCGTTCTCCTCCACCACGACCGTGCTCACTCCTACCCAGCACGGCCGTGCTGCCCAGAACGGTCGTGCTACCACCCCAAAACCTATACAACTTTCACTGATTTTCCTATTCTACCCCTACTTAGCCCTAGCCCCTATATAAGCACTAGTTGCTTCTAGGGCTCGGGAGAGCACACCCTAGACGCACCCCAGCTGCTCGCTTGCATCCATTTCTCCCATCCACCTTCTTCCTTGCATTCAACCCCATTTCCATCCATTTTCCACTCATTTCCACCATCCATCCATTCCACCATTTTCATGCACCCCTGCACCATTGGAGGAGGGAGGACGTCTGTAGCTGCTTGGAGGTGAAGAAGAAGGCTTCTACATCAAGCTTCATGGAGTCCCTACTTCTTCTACCCCTTTCTTTCCCTGTTTTCTTGATTATGTCTAGCTAAGCCCCCTTGTGGTGGGCTGTTTGGGATTAAAATGTTACTTTGATACCATGTTGGGGGATAAATTCTTGTAATGAACTTAATTCATATCTATGATGATTACTTCTTGCTTCTATCTCTTTTCCTATCTTATTGCATGTGGTTTGTGCTTCTTGTATGAATTGCTTGTCTTGAGGTTTTTGATGACACTTCATTTCTAGGAGGAATTGGAGTGTATGTGGCAATCTTAGGAATGGCTCCTAGGTCCAATTAGTGGATCCCTAGCTAGCCCCCTTTGTTCCTACATACACATCCCTCCCTCTACAAATGAGTGTGAGATTTAAGTGGCTAGTGTAAGTGAGAGTGGTGCAATTGCTTAGGGCCTTCTAAAGGCTAGAGTGGCTAGTGGCATGAGGTTAAACCCCTCATCTCCACTCCCATGTCTACCCTCAACCCTCAATTGTCCACTATCACTTACCCTAGAAACCTAGATTTGGCCAATCTCACTAGAACTACACCTAACCCTAGTCTTCTACTAGTAGTATAGGGTATGTTCTAATGGCATTGCCCTTATTGTTTGGTTTGGTAATCTAGATATGAATTGAGCACCATGCATGTTTAATGAACTCCCCCAACTAAAATCAAAGCGACATTCCCCAAACAGCCCACCCACCTTAATCACCTTGCTTAAAACCCTAATCGCTTAGTTTGCTTGTTAATGCTAGCTTAGTTCGATTGCTTTGGTCTAACTTAGTCAATTGCTTAGTTTTACTCTTCAGTGTTAACTTAGGCTCTTGCTCTTGCTAGTGGTTAGTTTAGTTCTTATTTGCTTCTTGGCTTGCTAGAGTAGTGTAACCCTTCTTGTTCCTGCTTAGTTAGTTTGATAACTTAGTTTGCTAATTTATCTGCTCTTCCATAATTTAGTTTCCATCTCGCTTTTCTTATTCGCTCTCTTAGTTTAATCAACCAACAATCAACCTTAAACCCTAAAACCTTACTCTCCGCACTAGGAACGTAGCTCACGCTGCCTAACTCTAGTGCCCCCTCTATCTCCGAGGTTCGACCCCGTACTTGCCGCCTCACCTATACTACGACACGACCCCGTGTGCTTGCGGGCGTAGTGTCTTAGTAGACGTAGGTAGTTAGTGTGGGACCATACAAATATCGAAATCTAAGATCCCATTTCATCCCGTGCCTCCCGGCCTCATGGATTGCACTTGTTGCAAGCCTCTAGCGGGAGCGCACCACCTAAGCGTTCTTGGTTAGGGTTTCAAATGCAAACAAGCAAGAATAAGATGAGGAAGAGAGAGAAAGGACTTGGGATCTTCTTAAACTCGAGCCATAGGCTCTACCCCTTATATAGGGGAGGGTTTTCGCACTCCAAGATGTTCATTCAAGGGAAAACAAATCATTTTCCCACTTGGAATGTGATTCCTTCATTAGGAAGCAAGTTTTCTCTCTCCTTTGATATTTCTTATTTCTTGGATAATTAGGAATTCGAATTTCCTCTCAGTTATTCTCTTTATTTTTGCTTTTTAATCCATTGGCATGAATTTCTATTTTCTTTTAATAGAAATTACTTCTTTTTTAACAAATCCCCAAAATCATTCATTGTGCATCATATTATCTTCTTATTTTACATTATTGGTATTTTCTCTTTCCTCTTTCTTCATTGGGGCTCCTTGGACCCCAAGAAACTCCAAGACTTCGAAATTCCTTCATAAGGATACTTATTATCCTTCTAGATGCATCAAAAATCATCATTTCACATTATCTTATTTATTTCTTATTAAAATATCTCTTTTTGAGGATTTCTCTTTATCTTTCTTTTTATTTTCCTTATTGGAATTCCATTTAACATTAGGAACCCTTTGGATATGAAAATACATCAAGGATAACTCAATTATACCTCTTTTCACTTATTTTCCACATTTTATCATTGTTTTCAATTTCTTTCTTAATAAAGAAATATTTAATTGATCTTTTCTTTTCTTATTGCTTTCTTTTTGCAACTTTAGACACCTTGGAACCTAAGGAACCCAAGAGGCACGAAATCCACCTTTGGATTATATATTTCTGCCTTCTAGAGGTTTCTACATCTTTATTTTCTCCATTTCTTATTAATAATGGAGTTCCTTTTGTCTCTTCCATGTTATTGGGCCCACAAAACAATCATCAAGGCTATTGTAAACAAAATCTATTTATTCAAAACAAATTATTTCTTTATTTGTTCAAATATCTTTAATATGAGAGATCACATTTCCCACCAAATGAACCCAAAACCGGGGTTGTAACATCCTTCCCCTCTTATAGGAATTTTGTCCTCAAAATTCCATCAAGCAAACAAACAATTCAGGATAAGACTTTTGCATGTCCATCATTGGTCCCTATGTGGCTTTGCCCTATCCATGGTGCTTCCAAAGAACCTTTATCATCACATATTATTTTCTATGAGTTTTTTCACCTTGGCATCTATAAACCTCAAGGTGACTCAAGTCATTTCAGCCTCCCTCGGGGCTCACTAGGTTCATTGCTCCGCACATGATCCAGGTACCTCACATAGTGCTCCAAATTGGGCACATGGAACTCATCACACATTACTTTATCCTGAGGGGTAAGGTCAACCATAACCTTCTCCACCAATCCATCTCAAATGGACCCATGTATCGGGGACTCAACTTTCTTAACTATATCTCAGAGGGGTCGGATTTTCATGTCACATATTCTCCCACAGTGAACTGTATGTCGGTCTACTTTGCATCAGCTCATGACTCATGTCATCTCTAGGCTCCTTTCAGCCATTTCCCTATCAAAGTGACTTCATCTACATACACTGTGGTCCTTTTCTGACCTTCACGAGGTCCATTCACCAACATCTTCTTAATGAAGTGGTGACTGACTCAACCTCCTTTACCGAGCTTCTTTACATCACGAAACTGGCTATGGTGCTTATCATCACATCTTTCATAGGAAAAGAAGTGTCTCTATGCATCACCCTGAACGAGCACACATGCTCTCATCAGACCCTCTAGTCTGGATCATACTAACCATTAGTTAGGGTGATAAACTTTACTAATCTCGAGTTCTTCATGTACCTACTTCCACCTTATGGAAGTGAACCTTTAGGTCATACTCAAGAACTTCTGAACTCGCATCATGGTGTAGTTGAACCATCTCTCTCCTATGTAGTTCAACCAGATATGTCCCTTGACTGAACTCTTTCTTTCTCATGTCATCTAGGTAGGGTGATCTACCATAACCCATATTTCATCATAACCTTCCTTGGTCTAGGGGAGACTTTCCACAACATTCATAGTGATGAACTTCCATTCCCTCTCGGGAAACTCTTTATCCTTCATGTCAAACACTGGGTTACCGGTGTTCGTCCTTCACCTCTAGGCTTGCATGGCAACATACCCCATGCAACTTCATCTTAAGCATCCAAAGTACTATTATCACTTATTATCTTGGTAGTACCATGGTTTATGGTAATCTTAAATCATAATCTCCTATATTGTCATGATTCCTTAGGATCGGTTCCTCAGAAATCCTAAACCACTCTTATCAGGGTTTTATCACCTTCTTTTCCAAAGAAGTGCATCTGAGTTTCTACAACCATCCTTTTATCATGATAAGCCCTAGGCTGGCTAACCAAACAACCATTAACTTGTTAGACCGATCTTGTCACCTCTGAGTGTTAGCCAAACTTCTCTTTTTCCAACTGGGGGTTATTATATCAACCTCCTCTAGCCTCCATCTAAACTAGGCAGTTGTATCTCATCTGGAGCATCCATTACCACTGCACATCCTTAGATGTTAGGTAAAGTTTAAGACATACACCTCCATGTATTCCACTTGTTATCTCATCTCAGCTCTAGGTCTATCTTCATCAAGAAAACTCTGAGCTTATTCTCTTGGTTTTTTTTTCGAACTCAACCTTCATAGCTCATGATAACAACATCCTCATAAGATGAATATATTATTCCTCTTAGTGTTTGTAAACCATCCCTGTATCATTCACTCCACTAGGGTATGTTATCATCTTTGTCCTCATAGCAACGTTCCAGCTCACATCATCTTTATCCTTGGTGTATGGCATGCGTACTGTTCTATCTCTCACTCCCATAACAAGAGGAAATAAGCATTTGGCTACAGTCCAAATACAGAGTTCTTCCTATTCCAAGAGTAGAGATGGTACATCCCACCTTACCAGTACACCTTCAAATCTGAGTTGAAACGTGCAACATATGTCTCTACATCACGATCATCTCGATATCAACGTTACTTCCATGAAAAACTGGTCTCGAACCTATTGGGGTTCACACACATCCCTTGGTCATCTCCTCTAGGTCTATAGGGTGTCGGCACTTTAGGGGTCATCCCTCTTCCCTTATGCATCCAGAGAGTGCCCTACTCATCTGCCCTTTGGGTCCCATGAGTTCATGACAGTGATTAATCTCCTACCCCATGGCCCTCAGACAATGATAGTTGTTACCTCTTGACCCTATGGTCATGTGAAACTAGGGAATTAGGCAACTCCTACTTCCATCGGTCTTATCCCTACCTGACCCTAGGATAGACTTAGGATTCTATTACAGTACATGTCCAGCTTAGAACCTTACCCAAGCCTTCGTCATCTCTCTTCTCTACATTCATGGGCTGACTCCCATCCTTTCATAGGGTCTTGGCAACATGCGTACCTTGATCAGGCCCCATACTGGTTACCTCCATGGTAACACATTCACATGCACATAGAGATGGTTATCTATGGGTCTACATGTTCATTCTCATACCATGTACGTTTCACTTAGCTTTTCAAGATCCTATGACACCCCTTTAGGTTGCCTCAAACCCCACAAAACTGGTATACATCCTACCAAAGGGTCCCTCTCCCAGGATGGGAGGAGACTACAACTCTTGACAACAAGGTCACAAACATCCTTAGGGTTTACATCCATATGGGCATGCTTAACCCAACAGCTACTAAGGCATAAGCAGACCACCTACTAAACCATGCTAGGTCATACTTATTCTCTTTTCTCAAAGTTGGATCACGATCATACCTTCCCATGTTATCCACTTAACTGTGAGGGGTTTGTCAAACATACCTTTAAACTCAAGGGGTTTCCTTTTTCCTCTAAACATGAGGAGTACCATGCTCGAATCTATAGAAACTCAAATCTCATCATGAGCATCAGGTACACCACTTCCCCTCCTATACCTAGGTTCACTTTTTGGGTGTCCAACTGCATGCTCAACCTCTTAACCACGAACCAACCATGTACAACGTATGACATGCACTTACTGTCATCCTCCTACTCGAGCAACACTTTAGAGTGGAGTTCTCCTCAAGGACATCCAACAAGGTATAAGGCCTCACAACCTGTTACTAAACCTCTCCAGGTCTAAAGAACTCTTCTTCCTATCTCAGAAGGTAACCACCTACACCATGGGCACCTAGGTACTAGAAGCCTCGTCCTCTCTCTAAGGTTTGGTTCCTCTAATGGCAACCAAGATATCATCAACCTCCAAGGATCAAGCATGAGGCAACCACAAACATCCACTTAGGTCGCATCATCCTCAACTCCCCACTTTCCTCATATCTCGGAATCTAGGCTTTCGACCTTCTTTCATGGTTCCTGCTCTCTCTCTCTCTAGAGCTAACCCTACAAAAGCCTCACTACCAGAGGTCCTCTCTCCATGAAGGTGGATCAAGCTCACAAACATACCCCTACATGGGTGATACTTATGTTCAAACTTATGTTGGCTCCCTAGCCCTTTATGCTTATCTCATCAGCTATCCTCCATACTCCCTTGGCCAGGGTTTCAACCTGCTGCTCACACTACTCACGTAGCTGGGTGCCTACTATGCCATGCTCATTTAAGCTCATGGGGTTTCCATGGGTTCTTCTCTAACCTCATCAATGAAGGAGCTATCCTTCACTCTAACATGCACGACCCTTCCCAGGGTTGGGTCGCCAAAGGTACTCGATCATCCAACCTCTCATGGCTCATATGGCATCCAAGGCATGTCTATCCAAATGTCTGGTCTACCATCTAACTCATCATGCCATCTCTCTCTCCAACCTTCACTTGGGGTTAGGGTTAACATCACTCTCAGAGAAAGTTTCAGGTCTCTACTTATAATGGATATCTCTGCCTCCAAGACTAACTCTCTGCACTTATCCTCCTGACAAGAAGGTCTAGCCTCAGGTCTCTCCTGAGGGCATGACAACTTATGTCATACGACCTAAGCATGTATCTATTCTTTAATTTGTGCTTAGTCTTATTAAGGTTATGTCCATGGCATCTTATTTACATGCTTTTCATTAATTTGGTGGAGGATTCCTTAAACCTTATCAACCTTACCCATACCTCAAGAGGGTGAGGAAAAGAGAGAAAACCATAATCCTTATAATCCTTAACAGCATTTGAGTTGAGAAGGGATGAACAGATGAGAGAGTCCTAAAGGTATCTTATTTTGAGTCAAATCCTAAGACTTCGGCCAGGCGGTCACACGGATCTGGGAGTCCTCATATTCCGACTAGCGGTGTGGAGGAAAATCTTGCCAGCCCCCGGGCGTGATCCTTTTCTAGACACCTCTGTCTTTTGGAGAATCCTCTAATAACTCCCTTGGGTTCTACGAAGTTTGTAAAATTTAATAATTATTAATGATTAAATTAGGAACCTACGCTCTGATACCAAATGTAATGACCCCGCCTCCCAGTAATCCCCAATTAAGGGAGACCAAGAGGTCAGAGCCGTTATCCCAATTTCCGGATCAAAGGTTTGACAAATAATCAATGATAATTATCAAACTCTACTCACTAAACTGAAAAGTTGTAATAAAATTTAACTTTGCATACCTTTTGAAAACTTGGATCTCTAAACTTCTATCCACATATGAATTCTACTCTAACTAATCCTCCTTGTATTTTAATTCATGTATTTTACAATATGATGATTTATTGTTTGTCCTTTTGGCTTGTACCTAAAATGCCGACAAACAAAACGTCAGTCAACATAAAGCTGTTATGTGGGGGAAACAATAATCATGCAACTATGATAACAATGTAATCAATCAATTATGATTTAAACAAACAACTTTACATTTTCTGCATAACTGCTCAATCCCTACATACCCTAGCCTCTGCGTTGTCCCTACAGTGGACCTGGATGCTGCCTTCCTTATGGTAGATCCCCATTAAACCCCTCATGATCCCACCTAACAGGTGAACCAGTTTCTAGGGTTGAGTCACATGGCACTACCCGTAGGTAGCCCACTCCTTAACTCATGGCATGCTAAAGAGTCTCATGGAACTACACGTAGGTAGCACAATTTCTAACTCACGATAACCTAGACCTTACTCTAGGTTACCCCTTTTTAGCCTTTGCAAAGCCACAGAGGTGGACCAGGATCTGAGTCAGTCATGTATGCACATTTATAGTGATAATCATAGTCGCTTTATAGTTTCATGAAATAAATAGTCATCCAACAGTTACTTCCAAGCAACCGATAAAATGTTTGGGAATCACCTTGAAACTAGAGCGATTATTCATAAGCGTAACCACATACTTGTCAGGATGATTTGAGACAGATTAATCCATGCAAGTAAGAAATCCAAGCAAGCACACATACAAGATCCTGAAATAACCATACAATTTCCTTTTATTACTCAGGTCATCAAGATCTATTAAACCTAGATCGCTTCCTAGGGTTTCTAGTTCACTTTTAGGATTTTCATTGCAATTAGGGTTTCCCTTCATCTTTTACTATTTTAAACCCTAATTTTATACCATTACTCATAAACCCTTATTATCTTATCTATTCTTCAATATTAAGGTTATCTTAACAACATATAACCCTATTTTCAGATTTAAAGGCATCCTTAACCATCAATTAATTTCATTAAGCTTCTTTTACATTAAAGCTTCCATTTTTATCCATTTAATCCATTACAAGATCATTATGCCCATTTATCATTAATTTATAGTTCATTATGGTCTAAATCTCATATGAACTCTATTTGTCATTAATCCTACCTTTATCCATTAGAAAACCCTAATTACTTCATTAAGGGTATTTATCTACAATTAGGAACTTTATACTCAAAATAGCTTAGAAATATCATATTTCGATTTTAATCATAATTTTAAACAATTAAAGCTATTAAAAGTCACCATTATCATCATTAGGGTTTCAAGGCCCATTAAAGCATATTTATGCACATGAAACTCTAAATTAACCAATTACATGCAAAGTTCATCCTTTTTATCCTCAATATACCTTTTTACAATTAACATGTTCATATCAACTTTAATCGTCCATTAAACCCTACTAAAAGCAAAAATCATCTCTAAATAGGGTTTCTTAATCTTTAATTCATTACAGTTGATAAATTACACTACTTTTCGAATTGCAAAAGTAATTAGGCTATACAACTATTTTTATTGCATTCCTCGTGTTCTGCTGAACAAAATTCATATATTATGTGTATCAATCCGAGCTACGATTAATTAGCTATGAATTTTGCAAAATTACTTACTTTGGGCCAATGAGGGGCTGCCACGTAGGCGTCTTCCATGCAACGTTGCTCCTTTCTTTGAAAACATAACGAAAAGTCAACTCTGTCCATGCTTAAGTTTTCCGACCTTCATACCCCTGAAGGGTATATCCATCCAACGCAACCTGTGTTGTCTTCAACCTCTAGATGGTGCAACGCAACCTCCCTAGGCGCCATGGGTGCGGCTCCTGCTCCTGCCCTGGGCCTCGACGGCCATTGGGGACAGGTCCCTTGCCACCAAAGCTCCTCTGTGCTCCCATGGAAGCCACGATCTTGAGGAAAAAGTTGCCAACTTACGCTGGTCGGGCCTGCTCATGCGGACGGCTCTGCAGCCATGTTGCAGGTGATGTGCGATGGCTGTTGGCAGGGAAAGGTGGCCAACCACCCTAGGTCCTCGGAGATGCTTCGTGCCTTCCCCCAGATCCCTTCACAACTGCTAGTTGCCGCCGAGATAGCCCTAAGAATTCTTGGTTAGGGTTTTAAATGCAAACAAGCAAGAATAAGATGAGGAAGAGAGAGAAAGGACTTGGGATCCTCTTAAACTCGAGCCATAGGCTCTACCCCTTATATAGGGGAGGGTTTTTGCACCCCAAGATGTTCATTCAAGGGCAAACAAATCCTTTTCCCACTTGGAATGTGATTCCTTCATTAGGAAGCAAGTTTTCTCTCTCCTTTGATATTTCTTATTTCTTGGATAATTAGGAATTCGAAATTCCTCTCACTTATTCTCTTTATTCTTGCTTTTTAATCCATTGGCACGAATTTCTATTTTCTTTTAATAGAAATTACTTCTTTTTTAACAAATCCCCAAAATCATTCATTATGCATCATATTATCTTCTTATTTGACATGATTGGAATTTTCTCTTTACTCTTTCTTCACTGGGGCTCCTTGGACCCCAGGAAACTCTAAGATTTCGAAATTCCTTCATTAGGATACTTATTATCCTTCTAGATGCATCAAAAATCATTATTTCACATTATCTTGTTTATTTCTTATTAAAATATCTTTTTTTGAGGATTTCTCTTTATCTTTCTTTTTGTTTTCCTTATTGGCATTCCATTTAACATTAGGAACCCTTTGGATATGAAAATCCATTAAGGATAACTCAATTATACCTCTTTTCACTTATTTTCCACATTTTATCATTGTTTTCAATTTCTTTCTTAATAAATAAATATTTAATTGATCTTTTCTTTTCTTATTGCTTTCTTTTTGCAACTTTGGACTCTTTGGAACCTAAGGAACCCAAGAGGCACGAAATCCACCTTTGTATTATATATTTCTGCCTTCTAGAGGTTTCTACATTTTTATTTTCTCCATTTCTTATTAATAATGGAGTTCCTTTTGTCTCTTCCTTGTTATTGGGCCCAATAGACAATAAATCCCACAAAACAATCCTCAAGGCTATTGTAAACAAAATCCATTTATTCAAAACAAATCATATCTTCATTTGTTCAAATATCTTTAATATGAGAAATCACATTTCCCACCAAATGAACCCAAAACTGGGGTTGTAATAAAGTGAGAGATTTATAAGATATACATGTAGAACTAGCTCTCTTACAAATCTCTTACTCATTCCAATGGATGTAACAAGTGATTAAGCTTAGAGTCAGAGAGGAGGGTGTAGGTTGCACTCAACTATATACTAGGAACCTCATATACAGTTTTGCATTGAATGCTCAACCTTAGAATGAAGCCCAATGGGTCCTATTTATAGTTGGGGATGCCTCTTAGCCTTTGGGAACGCTTAAGAACAAAAACTAGTCATTTTGTGGCTTGCAACCAATATATTTTTGACTATTGCAACTCCACAATGGCTAGAAATAGTTTTATGTACTTTTTTGTACAGTGCTATCAGTCAAGTTTCTATAAAGGTAACTCGACCAAATGCACTATGCGACAAATCTAATTTGACCAATCGATCGAGTTTGTCTAGTAGGAACTCGACCGATAGATTAAATCAGTTTTGTTCCAATTTCGTGGTCGGTCGAGTTATGAGTATAGGAAACTCGACTGAACCATGCCATTTTCAAAATCTATCAAGGATCGATCGAGATTGTAACTCAACTGATAAAGTGCCTATAATGAATTTTGGAAAATGTCTTTAAAGTGCTTAAATGTTCTATTTAAGTGCTCCCAATTTTTAAAGCTTAATTACAATCCATACAATCATTACAAGTGATTTACAACATGATTCTAATGAATTTACATCATATTTAACAAAAGTGCACTTGTATTGACTTTGACTTGTCTTTTCTCTAAGTTGAGATGCATAAGTTAGGGAATTTGGAGTGTGTCTATACCTAATCTGAAATCACTCAAGTAGAAGCATTAGACACAAATAATTGGAATGGTTTAGTCATCATCAAAATAAGGGTTTGGTCAAATTAGACCTAAAGTCAACGTTGACCTAGAGTCAACAATTTCCATGTCGTCGTTCAAACTCATGGGTCAGATGATCACGTCTCCATAAGCTATAATAAACATGTCAACTAGGTAGAAGGATCATAAAATCCATCAGTAAATATCATCAAGAGATCATGGGTTCTTTCTTGTGAGGATCCAAGATATTGACACCCCACAAGAATATAATCGTTCTACCAGAAAACAAGTATGACATCACATGGACAAAAAGATAAAAATTGCAATTAAGGGATTATGGGTTCATTCTTATGAGGATCCAAGATCACATCACCCCACAAGAGTATATCAATTCAACCAACAATAAAATCAATATTGAAAGGAAATCATTATTTTATTAAAACATTTGAGTTGATTACATCGAATAAGAAAATGCTATGGGGCTAGTCCCCATACATCGATAAAGAACTACTCAGAGATAATAACAAAAGTGAACAAGAATAGGCCCAAAGGGAGAGATAACCCAAAAGAATAGATGATTTTTTCTCTGGAGCCCCCCTCATTTTATAGGGAGAAAGGAGGGAAAAAATCCTAGATATGAGGCTTGTGGTGGCGACAACTACTGGATCTGGACTAGCAGTTGATCAACCGAGATGGGAAGTCGATTGATTGGGTTTGGTGGCTGCGTGCCTTTAAATGGTAGGACTGGCACTGGATTGTTGACTCAATTTTGACTAAAACTAGAACTGGTTGTTGGTGGTGGTTGGCTTGGCTGATTTTGGGGTACGATCAATCGACTAGCAATGTGAGTCGATCGACTAGGTTTGACCTCTTTCTCCAGTCTGAAGTCACGTTGGTAAAGCTTTGACCCTATTGAGGACTTCCTTGTTTTAGCATTTGATGAAGTTTTGAATGTGAGTTGGTCGACCAGGATGGTGAGTCGATCGACTAGAGTACTGGGAATTCGGGTTCTGACGCATGTAAGGTGATGGATTGGTGAGATGAATCGATTGACCCGCAAGCTTGGAGGTTTAGTATGTGCAGTTTAAGTCCTCCAATCTTCTATTTCTTTGTAGGTTTTTGTATTTGGAGTTCAATGAGAGTCAATACTACAATATGTGAACAAAAGTGACAATATTTCTAATTAAGGGGACAAAAGGAATTAAATTGCAATTACTTACTACAACTAGGAAAAAGCAAGAATGTCCTAAATAGTTGAACGGAAAGATGAGATCAAAAAGGGATGAATATGCAACCAACACCTCCTTGCAGAGTCTTCAAAATATTGTTCTAAACTTAGCATTTACAAAGTCATTAAGAGTTATATATATATATATATATATATATATATATATATATATATATATGTGTGTGTGTGTGTGTGTGTGTGTGTGTGTGTGTGTGTCTATGTGTGTATTGATATTTTCTGTCTTTCATTTATGATTTCTTTCGCATGACTTGGTTGTACTTACTTAAAGTTTTGTCTGTCATTCAAACTTTTCATCAATTAATAAAAATTCAGTTTGATGCTCATCTAAAGATTCTTCGGACCAATGATTCCCTCAAATATGTTCAAAAGGCGGATTCTACTTTTTGTAATTATATTGACATGATTCATCAAATGACTTGTCCTTGTACACCCAACAAAATGGGGTTGTTGAATGCAAAAAATGCCATTTACTTTATGTCGGTCGTAAGCTACTCTTTCAGATGTATGTGTCAAATAAATACTAGTCTAATGCTCTTCTCATTGAATGTTTTTTTGACTAAGTGTCAACCAACTTCTACATGGGGCTAACCCTTTATCTATGTTACGACCTGATGACCGACCTTTTCTTGTTCCTCTTTGTGTGTTTAGTTGCACAATGTTTGTTCATGCACTTCATCCATGTGATAATAAGTTGTCTCCTCGCACCAGTTTGCACTATCTTTTTGGGATACTCTCCCACACAGAAGGGATACATATGTTATTGCCCTCATCTTCATCATCTTTTTGTGTTGGTTGGTGTTACTTTTCATGAGTCTAATCTGTTGTATAGTGATTTTGTTCAAAGTGAGGGGGAGCACGGTCCTGAGAATGACATCTTTGAGAATGAGAGAGAGACGTCACTTTTTGTGTCATGTGATGAGACCATTCTAGATACCACCACCACCTCCACCTCCACCAATTCAACTGTTTACATTGGTTTACTCCAGGCAAGAAGGGCATCGCCAAGATGATGTAGCGTCATCGGACTAGTAGATTTCCCCGTCATCATCTAACACTCCTTAGGTAATTGTTCCTACTAAGAATCCTCTTGATGCTTCAGTTCTAGATTTGCACCTTTCAATTGCAGTTCATAGAGGTGTTCCTTCTTGCACTATATGTCATTCACTGGCAAATATTTGTTGCTTGTCTCGTCTGTCACCAACAACTTGCACGTTTGCTCTTTAGGTTCATTGTATGGTTGTTCCTTGCTCCTATACAGAAGCACCCTGACATGATGGTTGGATCTAGGCTATGGATAGTGAGAGGTTGTAAAGACCAAGTCTCTACTATTAAACATGATAAACAAAAACACCAATTGTATGGCAGCGGAAGAAATAAAACTTGACTTTATTCAAAATGTATAAAGAGTACATTACAAAAATTTTCCCAAATGGGGTACATCTTTATACAAGAACAAGGATCTAGGTAGAGGAAGACTTAGACTAAGCCAATATTGTCTCCAAACAAAACAACTTAATATATATAAAGGCAACTATGTCCAAGCAAGCTATATGTTCCTTTTCTTCTTGTCCTATCCTTAGCCTTAGGTTCACCAAGCTTCCATGCGCACTCTGATCCTAGCCTGGATGGTTGGGGTCATCCAGCAAGAGAAAGATAAAAGTATGTGTTAATAATAGGATAAAGGGCAATCATAAAGCTAAGCATTTCATAACAAAAGATTCCACTAAGGAATTCCATGAAGTGAGAGGAAAATGAGTAAATAATATTTTTGAAAACTGCCACATTTAAATATCAACAATAATCACATTTGCATGAATATAAATTATGACTCAACATCATCTCAATGTAGGGTGAGGCACCTACCAGACCTCACCAATGGAAGGGGGACTAAAACCCCAGTGCCTAAAAAGTGGTAGGGGGACTAAAACCCCAGTGCCCGGGAGCGGGACTAAAACCCCAATGCTCTATGGGTGGTTTGTACTCATGTACACTACATTGTCAATTGGCCAATAACTATATCATGCATAAACATTCACTTGGCAGTAGAGTGAAAAGTATTACAAGATTGCAACATAGAATTGGGAATAAAACCCAAGAAATAAATAAATAGGCCATCATAGGCAATAACAATATCCAAGAACTCCAAGAAATAAAGGAGCCAACAAAGCAACAACATTATACAATGTTTCCATGTATTTCAAAAAGGATGAGCCAACATTGGCAATTCAAGCATTTAGCAAGTATTTTCCAATAAGAAGCCAACAAGGCATTTTAAGCAACAAATAATGAAAGAGTCAAGAAAAGGCATTAGAGGGATATTAAGACTAGCAATTCAGAATGGTGGGGTTGGATAAGATCCCAACTGAATAGTAGGTTGATTGCACAATATACATTCCACATAGATTTCACATTCATCATAGATGTTCACATAAATATGATTCACATACTAAAATAGGATCCACATACCTATTTTATTTAATTACCATCACATACACCAATCTGATTGCATCCAATTCCATATTTCCCTAGTTACATTATTACACATGTATTAATATATATATATATATATATATATATATATATATATATATATAAGGCTTAAAGCATAGGAAAAACCCTAATTTTCTACCTTCAAAACCAAAACTCGATTTGTGACTCAAAACCTTGACCAAACGATTATTCATATTCTCCTGATTAATAAAACATATTTTATTTTCCAATTTGGAGTTAAAATGAATTAATTCTGTATTTTAGAACATTTTATACACTTAAAAAGGCATTCAAAGCAAACTTCGAAAAAGGAATCATAATTGGGACTCAACAACCATAAAATCAGGTTCTACATGAAAAATCCTTTCCATTGACTATTTATTTGCATTTTTCTGACCATGGATCGATTTACTATGAATTAAGTAAAACCGACCAATCAGAATGCAAGGAAACCATAGTGTGACAGTTATTTAAATCAAAATGTAAATCGATGTAAATAATAGATGAAATGACCAAAATACCCCTTCTCGTCAAATCAAATTAATTAAGTAGCGAGGGCAGTATGGTCATTTGCATGTAACAAAACCTTGCAAACGGGAAACATAACTCAAGGTGAAAATATGAGATTGCCCCTTGCGTTGTAACTCGTTACATTGCCTGTGGGTGTCTCTCTTGGTCATTCCACGACCTGGCTTCTTCCAGCCATGGTCATGGCACGAGCAGGCTTACAGGAGCTCGAGCTCCTTTGCTTGAACTCGCCATCAGGGCGTGCAACAGAGGACGGGGAATGGGAACGAGTCCCCTAGATCCCCCCGAACACAGAGATCACAAGGCCAGCCGTCGCACGCTCAAGACGGAGAAACCCAGACCAGAAATGGCCGGAACAGAGGAAGAAGAAACGGGGAAGCAATACACTGAAAACACAAGGCAACAAGAAACTAAGGCCATGATTACCTTCGTGGGGCCAAGGCGAGTCGAATGAATGCATCACCGCAGGCGGAGGAGCACCAGGGCTAGGAAAAGCATGGCGTCGGCGAGGTGCTTCCGGCGGTCTATAGGACCCGGCGATAGGGGTCACCTCAGGTCCAAAGAAGGGTAGGGGAAGGTCGAAACAAGACTGTAGATGCTTACCGCGATGGTAATCGAGACGAGATGGCTGAGTGGGGGAGTTCTCGGCCTTGCTCGCCGGAGATGGGAAAGGAGTAGGTCGGGGAGTATCGGGAAAGTAGAGGTGAAATTGGAGGGAGAGAAGAAGGCTCGAAGCCTGAGGGTCATCTCTATAGCCTTATATAGGCGTGAGGAGGGTCGGAGCTCGCTCTGTAACTCCTTGGCGGAGAGGAGGAGGCGGCCCAGGTTGGGCATTTTGCGTAAGGTGAGGGGGCAGTGGTGAGTAAATTCCCATTCGAACCGGCTCGTTGAGACGAAACCAACAGACTTGAAATCATGCGAAACGATTAACCACAGAGAGAGAACGGTCGCGCGGGTTGGAGAGTCGATCAACCTGAAACGACCGAAGGATGAAGAAGACCTCCTGACCGTCGGATCCGAGTGGGAGTGAACGTGGCTGTTGGATGATGGACCATTGTGGCCTAGGGTGCGTGACAGCTAAAATGGGAGAGCTTTAGGCGTTACACATCCATAAATGAAATCAATATACATTCTATAGTTATACTTTATACCAACTCTTAAAATTGATTTAAGGGGTCAAAAGAAGTCCAAATGGCACCAAATTTTAACCACATGTTCACATTAAAGTGTAGCATCATGCTATATAATTAGATTTCGTATTTAAGCTCACTAAGGCTCATAACTCATATGTTGTCCATTATTACATGTATTAATATATTAAAAGAGGTGAAATAATATGGAAAACTAATTAATTGAAATATGGGAGTAATATTTCGAGGCAATCATCTCCTAATTATTTCAAGAGAAATAACTCACCATATTATCCCATTTTCACATATTTTATACTTAAGAGGAGAGAGAAAATAAAGAGGTTAACATACTCATGATTAATTCAAATGCACATTATTACTAATATATTTATCCAAAAAGCTCCAAATTAATATTATCTACTTATTTCCATCCTTAATGACCAAATTAAATTATTAACCCTCACTTATCTCCTAAATTGGGTTATTTGTGCAAACACCCCTCCATTATCATAAATGAGGGAAAAAGGTGATTTCAACCTTGAATTGTGCTCAAATTGCACAAGGAGTCCAAAAAGATTATAAAAGAAGGGAATTTTATGAAAAAAGGTCCAAATGGACTTAGAAGGCCAAGAAAAGATCAAAAGTGGGTAAATTGCAGGAAAGACCCTAAATTTCAATATGTTACAAAGGCTAGCTCTTCATGAGAACTCTACACGAGACTTGGTGGATCTTCCTCCTAGCAAGTCTGTTGTAGGCCACCGTTGGATTTATTTTGTGAAACAGAAACCATATGAGTATATTAATTGCTTGAAAGCTTGTTTGGTAGCAAAGGGGTATACTCAGACATGTAGCTTTAACTTCTTTTAGACTTTCTCTCTAGTTGCTCGACTCAATTCTATGTGGATCCTTATCTTTGTTGCTACTCATTTTAACTGTCCTCTTCTTCAGTAGGACACTAAAAATGCTTTTTCTTCATGGTGATCTACTTGTGGATGTATATGTAAGGACCCTGACCCACATTTTGGGATGACCTTGTTTGTTTTGCCTAAGTATGTTGCTTAGCACCTTTCTCTAATCATCTGAGATGTAATTAGGGCATGTTGGAAGCTTTAAGTTTCGTGTTTGAGCTTGTTTGGAGGATGCTTGTGTTTTGTGGTGAGGTTTTAGTGCGAATTACAGTTCACCCAGAGCAAGGGTTGATGTGCAAGTTGCCACCTCTTGAGTGTTCCTTCTATCTCTTGGCACCCTCTAGAGAAGAGAGAGAGATGGGCACCTTATTTGGGTCTTAGTTGTGTGGTGACATCCTTGGTGATGTTTTGGACACATGTTTGAGGGTGCCTTACACCTAGATGTGTTATCTCGGGCTAGAGAACCCTAGAGAGGCACCCTATCAGCTTGTGAGTGTGTGGGCTTGCACCCTATCGGTTTGTGAGTGTGTAGGGTTGCACCCTATCAGTTTGTGAGTGTGTAGAGATGTGGTATCAGACATGACCTTGGTAGTAGACCAAGTGGATGAGACATTTCCTAGACCATATCACCATGTCTTGTATGATGTTGTGCATGTGGCTCTTTCTCGAGGACAAGTAACACCTAAGCTCCCAAGGTGGTGACACCTTTCCCATGATCCCTCTCTCATTCCTCTTGTATATATACTCCTTTCTCTCCATGCAAGAGGATCCTTTTGGTCATCTTTGCTTTCCCTCTTCCTTGGTGGACGACCTTGAGAAGCTTGAGGAGCTAGAGGATCTCTCTTAGAGCTTTGTGGATGAGTTCCAAGTTGTGATGTTCCTTGAGCATCCTTCATCTTCTACCTTGGTAAGCTATGTTTCTTAGTTCTCTTTTCTTCTTCTTCTTCTCAGCCATGGATCTTGGATACCTTCTTTCCACCTTGAACCATCCTAACCTTAGTATCATCTTCTCACTTGGAGGTGTAGTGGTGACCGAGTTTGATGGATCATCTTCTATCTTGAGCTCGTGAGCTTGGAGCTTGACCTTGGAGCTTGATCTTGGTGGTGATCCTTGAGGCGGGTTATATAACTCTTAACCTCCTTTGTTATTTTCACTCTTCATATGCTTATGTTTTTTTTTCTTGAGACCGTTTATCTCTTGTATGCTAGTAGTTGTTAGCAGTTTTAAATATATTTTAATGGTGGAATATCATTGGTTTGCGCTTTATGTCTTGCACCTTCTTGCTATGAGTAGTAGGTGGACTAGGGGCCAATCTTTATAAGGTTGAAGACAACAAGTCCATACACATACATGCAACATAATGAGGGTAGGTCGTCATGACTTGTAGTGCAACAACCCAATACCCTTTGTACCAAAGTCATCATGACTTGGAGATGCCTAGGTCGTCATGCCTTGGATATGCTTAGGTTGACATGTGTTGAGAAGGTTAGCTTGCTCTGGCTTATGGTGGTTGCTAACTGATATGGTTAATAGTTATTAAGAAGCTAGTCATCATAACCTAGCAGTACCTAACCCGACATGGGATGGCTAACCGAGATGCATGGTGGGTGTTAGTCATCAGGCTCTTGAAGTACTTATAGTAGATAAGGTGTTGCCAAACTGATATGCCCTTGAATATGTTAGCATGTAATGTCTATGGGTGTACCTTGTGGAGTTGGTCTTTTATGAGGGCTAACCGTGACGCCCTGGTTGAGGGAAGGCCGACACACCTTGGAGTGATGATGCCCAATACACCTTAACCCGTGATTCCTAGCTAAACCCTAACCCTAGTGACCGGTGTACTTTAGGTTGCCAGACATGGCTTGGATGCCCGTCACACCCTTAGGTAGTGTTCGCCGATATTTTATAGTGGTATTGCCCATCACACCCTTAGGTGGTTCTGGCCGATACACCATGGAGTGGTGTTTCCCATCACACCTTAGATGGTGTTGTCCGTCACACTCCTTAGAAGTGGTAAACCGTTACACCTTTTGTGAGGTTATCTCTTGTGCCTTGCATGGGGGTAGTTGACATGTTGTGATGCTGGCAAGTTGACACCCTATGGCAAGTGTCACCCAATACTCTAAGGTGGTTTAAATCGATATACTACATGTTATCCCTGACTGATATCTTGTGATGGCAACTATGTCACATCTTGTTGATGATGGGGTTACATGTTATAACGTGATACCCTATGGGGTGGTTATGTGAATAATAAGGAGTGTTGTTTTCTGTAATATTCATCTCATGATATGCCTGGTAATGATGATGGAAGCAATGATCTAAGGGTGGTTATTGATCCAACCTTGTAAACCCTAATTGATTAAATAGAAACCCTAACTCTAATGATGTGATGTGAATGGCATGAATTTTATGAGATGGTAGTTTTGATGATGTATTGTTCTCCTTGTTACAAATCTCTAACCATGCAAGTAACATCAGTTAATAAGCATATCCAGGTATGAGCTATGTTTTGTATGATATGTTTGAATGGGCCTTGTGAGGCATAAGTGTTGTTGATACCATTGAAAGAGGAGGTAAATGGTCTTATGACCTAATGAGGTGATTTCCTCAGCGATGAGAGGAGGGGTTGTTACCCCAAGATATGTGGTCCTTATGATAAATGACAGGTATCAAGTGATGATGTAATGAGATCACATCCTATGTACTCAAATATGTCTGGTGATGTGTTATGCCCCTTTTATGTAGAATTTGTTTAGAGGTTGTACTCAGTAACTTGATTGATGTTAAAAGATTCTTAAATGACCTAATTAATCAAGTAGAACCTAATCTTGTAGTTTGCCCTGTGCCATAGATCCCATTGTTAGTACTTGTTAAATGGTGAAATGAGTTTGACTCGGAGCGCATATTTTTGAATATGCAGGGGTGAGGACGAATATCCCCTTACATCCAGGCATATGTGACACAGGATTGGCTATGGGCCATACCCTGGAAGAGTGTAGCTGTGAGCCGTAGCTCAGTTTCACTAGCGCCGTGATTTGTACTAAGGCGGGCTAGGTTTGCACAACTGGACTATATGTCGCTGGAAGCAGTCTGACTGGTGATGTCAGTGCATGTTTCACTCATGTAATGACCACGAGGTGGTGAGATTATGGATTCTGGCTCTTCCACTAGACCTGGTATGGAACCGATTTTGACTTAGCAGTGGTTGGTTGGATTTGAGTGGTATGACTCAAATCCTCAGGGCATAATAAAATATGTAATTAGTTGTGTAGTATACTTGTATAGGATCACTTACGGAAGCATTGGATGAGGCCTTGCTTGATCTTTATACAATATTGTTGATAGGAAACACACATGTTCTTCATATTCCTTTTAAATTGTTAGGATGTTCCATAATTCAATAGTAATTTCTCTTCTTGTTGGTAATTATTACCTGATTCTTATAGTTGTAACTTTATTGTTGCTTAAATTATCTTATCTATGATAATAATAGAGTTGGTGGAGAGTTATATCTCCCATTGATATTTGGAATCTCACCCTATGGGTTTCCCATATCCTTTTTAGGTGGAGGTGCACAAAGAGGTAGAGATCATGCAGTGGAGGTTGAGCAGCAGTAAGAAGAGCAATAACTTACAAGGTTGGAAGTATTGTTGGATGTCTTTTGTTGATAGAGTCCTAGAGTCATCCATGTACACTCGGGTCCTTGGGGATGTTTTGTACATGTTTTGTGGACATGCTTTCGATACGTGTTTGGCTTGTGTGCCCTTTTGTATACAAATGCAATGAATATATGTATATATGTTCTAAACAAGTCCTCTGGCAACATGTTGGTGGCACACCCAGTATGTGCTTTGAGGCATGAAAGTACTCGTATGTAAAGGCTCTTGCCGGTTGGCATTTTTTATGAAAAGGGTTTTAAATTTTCAGTATTTCTAGTAATCTATTTGTTTAATCTTTCTTGCGTGATTTTGTTTTGAATAATCTCGCTTTGTATTGTAGAGAGTGTCATAGTATACATGGAGCAACCTCACATGTATGTTGCTCAGGGGGAGTGGTAGAAGGTTTGCAAGTTGAAGAAATCCTTGTATGGTCCGAAGCAGTCACCACGAGCATGGTTTGATAAATATAGTGCTACGCTTATACATTATGGGTTCACTCAATCCTCTACTTATCGTTCCTTATTTGTGTATCAACCTTAAGTGGTATTATTATTCTAGTTGTTTATGCATATGATATTATAACCACAAGTGATGAATCAACTGGCATCTAACAACTCAAGAAATGGCCGCAAACACAATTTCATACAAAAGATTTGGGTAATCTTTGCTATTTCCTTACAATAGAAGCTCTACATTCCAAGAAGGGCACAAATATCTCTTAGCAGAAATATGTTTTCAGCCTCCTAGCGGAGATATGCACGACATAGTGCAAACCCGTCTCTAGGTCTTTGGATTATGATATACCAAAACATCTAATTATGATGGCAATGATTTTTCTAATCCAACAAATCATAGACAGACTGTAGGGAAACTAATTTACTTGACAGTTACTCATCATGATATCTCTTAAGCTGTGGGAGTTATTAGTCTATTCATGAGTGCACCTAAGATGTCACAATGGATGACAGTCACCCAGATTCTACGTTATGTTGAATGATCGCCAGGGAAGGGGCTTACTTACTTTATAGGGAAAGATCTCACACATACATCCTTGAAGCTCACTGGGTTAACTGATGTTAATTGGGAGGTGATGTTTGTGATAGACCTTCTACTTCTGGCTGTTGTATATTTCTTGGGTCACACTTGGTGACTCGGAGGAGCAAGAAACAAAATGTGGCAGCACAGTCCAGCACAAAGGCTGAATATTGAGCTATGACACATGTGTGTTGTGAGCTACGTTGGGTTATGTCTATTTGTCTAAAATGGGAGTGTTTGTTGAGAAACCAATTTCTCTCATGTGCGATAACTAGGCAACCATTCATATTGCTAGCAATCTGACGTTCCATGAGCAGATCAAGCATATTGAAATGAATCATCACTTTGTTCATGATTTAGTGCTCTCTAAAAAGATTCACACTCCTCATGTTTGGAGTGGACAACAAGTGGCATATATCTTCACCAAACCACTTCATCTCCAGCTTTTAAATGTATGAATTCCAAGCTGGGCATGCATGATATGTATGATCTAGCTTGAGAGGGGGGGCGTTAGAAAATAGCTTTCCTATTTATGTATCCCCTTACAATTTCTGTTTCCTGTCAGGTCTTTTATGTGAATGTTCTCACTCTGTATAATAAAGGAGAACCCGCTCTATTCTGGTATCGCTTTGACCCAATACACTCACGTATATATTCATATTAATTATGAAAAATTATATAATATTTCAAAGTTAGTTTTTAATATGATGTGAATATCACCAGACACCTTATGCATAACACATGCGAGTTTCACATAAAAACAATTATCTAATGTATCCTCCCATGTTCATACCTAATGGATGTGGAATATGACTACAAAAACCATAATTACTATATATTTCCAACATCATTTGTGTAGATTAATTACTAAAGTTTTTGAAAATATGCACATGTAACATTTTGCTACCTACCGAACATGATAACGAGCCATTTTTTGTATTGCAATTCATTTCTAAGAGAAAATTTGTAACATGGGAACAAAAATCTAAAAAAGTATTTTAGTAAGTA